>JARHVA010001440.1:2120000-3452691 GCA_037957365.1 Torreya grandis
TTTTTTATTTATGTAAATGTTATATTTCCTTTTGTTCCTTTTAAAACCTTTCTTTCTCTAATTTTTCCTTTTACAACATTTCTTATTCTGATTTAGCCTTTTTTAATCTTTCTTGTTCAGATTTTTTCTTTTGCAACCATTTTCTATAAATTTTCCTTTTGTAATATTTATTGCTTTAATTTTACCTTTTTAAATCTTTCTTAATCTAGTTATTCCTTTTGTTCTTTTTGTGCTTGTTCCTTATGAGATGAAATCATAGTGTGAGTGGTTTATTTGATTGACTTATCAATTATAGGATCACCAATATCAATGATAATTCATATTTTATCCTTCAAAACCTTAAAACATCCTTATGATGTCCATGAATTGTATGATATGCATGACAATATTTTGATTTCCTTACAAGATACATAGTGGGTAAAGTAATCAACATGTTTCAAAACATTTCTCTTGAAATTTCACTTAGTTTCTTATACAAGCTCCTTGAACCATTAGTTTTATATGTGTGTTCTTTTTTGAACCAATATGATATTTTATATTGTAAGACACAAAATTCTTAAATGTAGAGTTAGTTATACAATTCACACTAGCATTCTCAAGATTTTTGGTATATGCAACCTTTTCCTCAAATAATGTAATCCTTGAATTCAATTGTTTTGTAATTTTTTAACCATAAAAATCAAGATTTGGGTTATCTCTAGTTAAAGGGGTATATAAAAATGAAATGGAACAAGGGTGATAATCATATCTATAACAAGCCAATTAGATGTTAAACTTAGATATAAGCATACACTAGATTTATTATTCTAAGATAAACTAAATATGGAAAATACAACTATTCTAGATATAGAAATGACAAAGAAGTGAAATGATTATCTTGTTATTATGTTAATGAAGTTATATATCTAGAACATGTAAAAATTAGGCTAGAAGGAGATTTTAGAATAGTCATCAAATTATGGTTCCAATGATTCTAGCTCTCTAGATAATAACATTAGTCTGGGATAGTTGCATTGATACTCCTATCTAGGTTTGATGCTAGTTTCCTATGCATAGTTTATTTTAAACTAGGATGAGACCACCTAGATGCTTCTAGTTTCTATTTCACCTTTGCTCTAGTGTATTCAAATTTGGTTCATGGACTATCAATCCTTGTGAATGGAAAACCCCTAGGTTTTCATCTTCATAGTGAACTTGGGGGAAAATGGGTTAGTGGACACATGATGTTGAGCTATACCAAAGACCTCATTGTCAGTGGGAATTACATACATATAAAATACTCTATAATAGGGCCTCAGATATATGTATTTCTCCCCTACATATTGGCTTATGTGTGAATCATATAATATGTGCAAAGAACTTACAATAATGACCTAGCTTGTAACTTGGAAAATCAAGATATTGGGATGCTCCTTTTTTACTTTAGACCTATAGATGTGTATTCTCTATGATTGGTATTGAAATAGGAATAAATAGGGAAGATTTATTTAATTGAATTCTCTTTGAATGCTCTTTGGTCTTTTTTGTAGGTGTCATAGGTGAATAATGAATGATAGCTGATATTATGTTTATATCAATCCCTTTGGAGTAGTAAATTACATTAAAGCACTTAGCTTGATCATTAAGATACATTTGATTTTCAAATTAGATGATTTTATGTGATGATACACTTGCATCAAGATAAGATAGTAACATCAATACTATTGTCTATCCTAGACATTAGTGTCTAGGGAGCAGGAAAGTATCTATAATTTTAGAACTTGTAAAGATGGAAGATAATTACATTTTAAGCATTCTAAGAAAGATATAAAACCTAAATCATCAACATAAGATTGGTTGAACTAAGAGATATAGGCCAAGAGGCACAAACATAAATCAAATTTGGGACTTGTAAAATTTGAAAAGGTAAATAATTGAGAGGAACAACTAAGGTCTACACTTTCCATGTGTACAAGACCAAGGTGATATAATATCATAAAATATCATCTATATTTCCCTCCTTTAATCTAGTAATGAAATTTATAGTTTAAAGGAAAGGAATATGTACCTTATTAGAGAGTTATCAATTATGTCATGGTGATGTCATGAAGGTGTTCTTGTGAGTGGATGAAGTGTTTTGATAGCTTAAGTAACAATGACAAAGTGTGAAATGTGCTTGTCTTAGTGTGCTTGAAGTCTACTTGGTTGATCTTCTGTATTGACATGGATAGAAAGGATCAAGGTTAAGTATGGTGATTTGAGCATGTGAATGGGGTCTTATCAGAAGTCAAGAATGCTTTGAGTTTTTCTGTGCATGAGTGAAATTCACCCAGTTCATCATTATTCTCATCTAGATACTTTGGGTCTAGTGGAAAAAATTTGAGTAGGTTGTTTATGATGTCACCATTGCCATGTGTGAATGAGTCAAAGGTATTTGGTCATATGGCTATGATCATAGTGGTCCCTAGTTGTTATGTACCAAATATACATTCATGAATCAAAGCATAGTTAAATATATGAGGGTGAAAAGTTGGATTCTTAGTTAGAATTCATTATTTTCCCATACTTAGCCAAATTTTCAATATGGCTAGAAAGAGCCAAGTAAGTAGTTTGATGATCGAATATCTCACACATGTAGATGTTTTAGGAGAAGGTGATCATATGGTTTATTTATTTTTATACCTAATTTATTTTCACTACTTTTCAAATCATGGAATGTAGTGCATAAAAAGATATGCATATGCAAAGTTGGGTTCCTAGGTAGTTTGACTGTGTTTCTTCATACTTAGCCAAATTTGCATAAGATAAGAAAGAGCCAAGTAGGCATTTTGATGGTGGTATATCTTTCACGTGTGAAGGTGTCAAGATAAATTAATTATATGGATTTTTTTATCTTTAAGCATATATGTTTTATTCTAAATTTTATATCATGCATTGAAGTGCAGTAAAAGTTATGCATGCTCAAAGTTGGCCTCTCAGGTAGGTTTTGACATAGTTCACTCTATGACAAAAGATTTTAAGAAGGATTTTTAATGGCATTACATCTTGTACAAATAAATGATTCAGAGCTATGTGTTATATGGTTAGATTCTCCTATGTGATTATATCACATGTTCCAAATTTGAGATCCTACATCAAAGCATAGAAGAAGTTATTAAGGATCAAAAATGGAAACTTAGGCATATTGAAAGGGTCCACATAGTAATTTTTAAAAGTGTTATAGATTGAGTAAGATCAATGATGCACATTGCTCTAAGAAGTTAGGAATTAATGAGATGAGGAGAGGAATATTATTTTTAATAAATGAGAAAAGGCGCATGACAATGATCTAATGATGAGTGGGCATTCATACAGATTGATCAAATGGTGAACATTGATCATTAAAGCCTTGATTGATCTACAGAGATTGATGAATCACATTATAAGATTACACGAGATAAAATAAACATGACTGAGGTTTAAAATATAAGCACTAGCACCTATATTAGAAGATATTAATGGTGTGTATTTTATTTGATCTAAGAAGACACAAGATTCAAGCATTCTATTTGAAGGTTAACTGTGACTGTTTGAATTCAAATATTTAAATTTAACATAGGGAAAAACTAGATCTCTATATTTTGTCCATATATTTTGATAGATGTATAATTTTATCATGTAGTAAAAATAAAAATTGTAGATGATTCCAATTTACATCTAGATATATAGATTTAAAGATTTGGAAGTGAGGAGTACAGTTAAATATATTGAGCCTATAAGTTGATTGTGTGTTTGTGCTTATTCTACAAGTGATCCGAGAAGGATGTTTGAGCTTATGTTGATGTTGTTTTGATATCTTATGACGAATTTATTATTTTGGAGTGTTTTATACTCTATGATAATTATCTATGAATATTTTATATGCATGATCAATCCATCTTAAGTATGAACAATGATTAAGAATTTGACTCTATGTCTGATAATAGTGTTCTTATGCATAAGGTCTATGTTTGAGTTATTTGAGCATATGTAGAGGTGAGATAAGATGACTATGATAATTTAAGAATGTAAACAGAGACATACAGAGTGGACCCATGTATTTAAAAGTGGTCTTGTGTTCTATTTGGGTTTGATGGTGAGCTAAATAGGTGAATAGGTCTCTATGAGACCTATAAGAGCTACAAGGGCCTTATTAAAAGGTGTAGCTTATTATGGGTGACCTATAGATGATATGGCCAACTTATAGAGATTGTATTGAGCCATGTCTTCATGTTATATATGCATTAAGGTCTAAGGCATGCCTAATGAATGACCAAGGTAATGATTATCAAGATTGCTCTATAAATAGTGAAATCAAAGATGGTGATTTCTAGACTAGTGTGAGAGATTGGGGAGAGTTTTGAGGGAAGCTTATGTGTGTGTTATGGATCAAAGGAAGGGTAGAGTTATCTAAGGATTCTTTGAAGATAATATTAGTTTTATGATTATTTATATGACCTATAGGTCATAATACTATTAGAAAAATAGTGTTCTTATAGATTGAGTGTGAGTAAAGGTGAAGAGTAATAATCAGTGGTCCATCATCAGGTGTTGTAGACATCAGTTTAGATGTGGATGAGTTTATAGGTATTATTTTTTTAGCTTATCCTATAAGGTTGTTTTAGACTTATTTGAAGGTGAAACTTGTTAAAAGGTCTAGTTGTTATTGTAACTTAGTTAGACATGTGCAACAACACCTTGTGGGATTGAAGGCTCACTAAATAAATATCATTGTTCCTTGGTCATTTATAGATTGTATAAATTGGCTATTTTTATTATAATAAATTATTCCAATTATAGGTTGTAGTGGGTTTTATTCCCCAAGAGGTTTTCCCACATATGTCATGTGTTATGTGATTGATCTTGCATTGTCTCTCTTGTTTATTGCTATAAATGATATGTATGCTTCATGAATGATTGTGGTAATTGGTTAAGTATTTGTAAATATTAGAATTGAAGTTGGATTATTTGATCTCATTGATTCACCCCCCTCTTGATGATTATACTTATAAAAATTGGTATTGCATAAGGTCTTTTGGTAAAGTCTTAATAGCTTGAAGGTGATCTAAGGTACAATATGGGTAGTCATCAAGGAAGTTTTTATACTAAGAAAGTACTAAAATTCAATGGATCTAATTATTCCTTTTATAGTGCAAGGATGAGGACATATATTATGTCCCTAGGGTTTGATGTATGGCAATCTATTATGGATGCTTATGTTGTTCTTATTACTCCTCCATCTAGTTTTGTAGATAAGAAGTTATTTGAGAACAATTTCAAGGTAATGAATGCTATCACTTGTGGTCTTTCAGAGACTGAATACACCAAGGTAATTTATTTTACATCTACTAAAGAGATATGGAATGAAATTAATATCACTTTTGGAGTATATTCAAAGGTTAATATTTATAATTTTAATATTCACAAAAGGTAACTTGAAAGTCTCAAGATGAAGGAAGAAGATTTTATGGCATCCTTTCTACAAAGAGTTGATGAGACTATGAACATCATTAGAGGACTAGGAAATAATCTTGAAGAAAAAGTCATCCAAAAAGTATTAATATATCTATATTTCAAGTTTGATCCAAAATTATCTACTATAGAAGAGATTCATGATCTTAGTCAGTTGAAGATGGATCGATTTCATGGCACCCTTATTGCATATGAGATGAGAATAAATGATGATATGCCACTAAAGAAGGAAGCTAATTCAAGACATAGATAAAGCCTAAGAAGAATTTTGAAGGTAAGAAATCCAAAGAGGATGACATTTTTGATATTTATGATGATGAACTAATTAATTTGATTACTAGGAAATTGAATTGGCTTAGGGAAGTATAAGGGTAAACTACCCTTCAAATGTTTAAACTATGGAAAGATAGGACATTTTGCTCAGAATATACATCATAAGCATGAGAATAAAAATGAATAAGAGCATGGTGAAGTCAAAGATGATGACAAGAAGACATATAGGAAGAAAGGTTTCACAAAGCATAAAAACAAGAAGAGGTCCTTCAAGAATAAAAAAAGTCTTTACACCAAAGAAGATTATAGCTCATCAAATGAGAGTGAAGACAGTGACTCATAATATGATCATGAAGATGATGGTCCTAATAAATATGAAGCTATGTTCATGGTTAAGGAAGGGATTTATAGAAGGGATTCAATCACATCATAAGATGTCTACTTGAATTGATTTAAATAATGATGGAGATGAGGTACACTATGAGACTATTTTGATGAATGATCTTGAAGAACAAAATATTGAGAAGAAGATAAATAAAAATATTAAATATAAACTCAAGGACTATGAGGATGAATTTAGTGTGTATGAGGAAAGATTGAATGAATACACCAAGGATCATGAAGATCTGATCAAGAATCTCAGTTGTCAATTGGAAATTCCATCTACAAGCCTAAAAGATAAAGAAGATGAATGTCCAAGTTATGTTTTAGAAAATGTATTTTTTAAATATAAGTTATAAAATATATCTAATAAGGTGAATATATTTGTGATATTTTAAAAGAGCCCATGTGATCTCAAAATCATTCTGAGTGGTTAAAAGCATGCTAGTGATAGAACTGGTCCTTGATATGAAGAAAAATAAAAGAATGTTACTCAAGATAAGATGAATACTAATGTGAACCAAGACAATCATACTTTGAAGACAAATCATTAGATAAGGACTAAAGTTGATAGCTAAATGAAGTCAAATCAAATCACATAGCCAAATGCTATGAGGTATTTAAGATTTAATAGTGATTATTATACATGTAACCAATTTGTTCATAGGATAGAGAGTGAAAGAGACATGTTAGAAATGAATTTTCATGGGACTATGATGGGTGTCATCAGTCAAAAGGTGTGAATAAAATAAAGTGTATTAACTATCTTGATATGGGACAGTTTACAAATCTTTGTCCACATAAGATTAGACAAGGTGAGTCCTCTTTAAAAAGGGAAGGTTGTTTTGTTTGTCATGACATAGGACCATTACAAATTATTTTCCAAATAAGGTAAAGAATGATACATTTCTTTCAAAAGGTATGGTGTGCTAAAATTGTGAACAAAGAGATCACATTGTTAAGTTCTACAAGAAAAATCTATAACATAAAATAGTTTTAATCAGGCTCCTAGAGTTCAAGAAAGAAGGCATGTTAACACATTGAAGCCAAAGGTCACAAGTGTGAGTCATGATGAGACTGTAGATCTAAGTAATCTATTTGATATGGTATAAAATGATTCTAAAATTGAAGAGTCCCAAGAGGTCTCATTGTCTACTCATGTTTATAATGAAGAGACTAAGCTCAAGGAGAAGACCAAGGTATTGGTTAAGGCTAATTCTAAGGTAAGTATGGATCTAAGTGAACATCCTATTGTTGTTGAGAAAGATTCATGTAAATAACATAAATTATTTATGCCTCATGATGAGGATCCAAGATGTATGAATATTATTTAGATGAAGAGGTATGTCATGAATCTATGTTGTCTCCATGTATTGATAATCTAATCATAGAAGAAAAGGAGAATGTTTTAGTAGTTGAGGAAGTTGTTTCTCTAAATCCAAAGAAGAAGAAGAAGAAGAAATATAAGTATCAATTGAGAAAAGAGGAGGAGGAATATGAGGAGTTGCTTTTGTTTTAGAGCATTGAGGTATAGAGGGTGTCTCTATGTATGCTTCTTAAGATATTCTTTTCATGTGGAGAAACAACTATTACTATGGTGTTTTTCATTTGGAATAGTCTGTAGGGTTAGATTGAAGGTTCCCAAATGCAAAAGAGGATTTATGATTTGTGAATGTAATATTTTTTCATAGAAAGGTTTGTTGACATTATTATAGCATGCTCCAGGTGGTTTTTGTGATCTGAAGGTATGTTGAAGTTAATTTGGAGTTTTTTTGTTAACTCTTGGGTTTCCTAGTTTGTGCTTAAGAGCTTGTAGGTTATAAATTGGGTTATAGGAATTCAAGGTTCTAAATGGTGTGGAAGCTCAAAATATTGGTCCAAAGATATGTGATGGGTGTCTATAGGTGTTTAATAGTTTTAGAGGTGTGCATTGACCAAAAGGAGGTTTGTTAAACCTATTTGTTTTGAGATTCTAGGGTTTTATCATTTACTATAAAAGTAATTTGAATTGTGAATTGAGGTTTGCAGCTTATTTATATGTTGAATGGTACAAATAGGTGGTCAAATAAAGCTTCACATAGATTTAAAGGTTTTTGGTTCTCTAGTTATTCAAGTTTTTGAAAATTGGTGTGATTGAATGGGAATATGAGAGTGATTTAAATATGATGTTTTAGGTTTTGAATATGTTTCTACTAAAATTTGTGGGGTTTACAAATTCTAGGTAGGGCTACAAGGAGGCTAGACAGGCCTAGTTTGAAGAAGAATGGTTTTTGCTCAATTTATCCAAAATATCAAGGTATGTGTATTTCAAGGTGTGTTTTCAAGTTGGTTTAGTACATGTTTCCTATTTGGTTAGTGGCATGTAGTTATATTGGTGGTCCCTATGGTAGCTTGAGAGAGAAGGCTAGTTAGCATGTGTGATGGTTCTTCATGGTGTGTGGAGATTTAAAGATGCTCAAATGATGAATGGATCAAAAATATTAGGGGGAGTCCCTCTCAGATGTTTCTTGATGTGTTCCATAAAAAAAAAATTGGTTTTGTGTATTCTTTCTTTATTGGTTGAAGTGCTTGGTTGAAGAGAGTGTTGGTATGGAGCAAGAGGAAATTTATTAAGGCAAGAAGAGGTAGGATCATCATATGGGGGATTTTTTACCATATTTATAATATGGTCCTTTCCTATTTTTATAGTCCTTTTAGTTCTTAAATATAATTTGGTGCCCACTTTGTCATTGTGTCAAAAGAGGAGAAAGTTCCTATGTTGGGAGTGCTTGAAGAAAGAGAAGGTGAGCTATATTTTACTATATATGATGATTGTTAACATAAATGACAAAGGGGGATATTATTATATAGTTGTTATAAATTTAATTTTTATGTTATTTATGTGTCCTTGTGAGTGGATTAAGTGCCTTGATAGATTAATTAATAAGGACAAAGTATGTAATGTGCTTGTCCTAGTGTGCTTGAGGTCTGCTTGGTTGATCTTCTATATTGACATGGGTAGAAAGGATCAAGGTTGGGTATGATTAATTGAGCATGTTTAAGGTGTCCTATCATAAGTAAATAATTATTTGAGTGATTGATTTTATGATTGTAATTCACCTAGTTGATCATTGTTCTCATCTAGACACTTTGGGTCTAGTGGCAAAAATTTGAGTACATTGTTTGATGACACCACCATTGCCATGTGTGAATTAGTAAAAGGGATTTGGTCATATTTTTGTGATGATATTGGTCCCTAATTATTATGATCCAAATATAAATTCATGATTCAAAGTGCGATCAAAGATATGAGGGTGCAAAGTTGGCTTCTCAATCATAATTCATTGTTTTCCCATACTTAGGAAAACTTCCAATGTGTCTAGAAAGAGATGACTAAGAAGTTTGATGATGGAATATCTCACACATGTGAACATTTTAGGAGAAGGTGATCATATGGGTTTATTCATTTTTAGACCTAGTTTATTTTTTCTATTTTTTTATATCATGTAATGAACCACATCAAAATATATGCATATGTAAAGTTGGGCTCCCAGACAATTTGACTATGTTTTTTCAAATTTAGCCAAATTTTCATATGGCAAGAAAGAGATGAGTAGGTATTTTTATGGTGGTATATATTTCACGTGTGAAGGTTTCAAGAGAAATTGATCATATGGGTTTGTTCAATTTTGAGAATAGATGTTTTGTGTTAAAGTTTGGATCATGCATTGAAGTATGACAAAATTTATGCATGCTCAAAGTTGGCCTCTCAGGCAAGTTTTGACATAGTTGGATCTATGATAGAATATATTAAGAAGGATTTTTTTATGGCATTACATGTTGCACATGTAAAGGATTTAAGATCTATGTGTCACAAGAGTCACATAGTTGGATTCTCCTATGTGAGGAGATCATAAGGTCCAAATTTGAGATCTTGAATCGAGCATAGAAGAAGTTATTAAGGATAAAAAATGGCTACTCAAGCATATTGAAAGGTTCCCCATAGTCATTTATAAAAGTTTTAAAGATAGATCAAGATCAATAATACATGTTGCTCTAAGAAGTTATGAAGTAGTGAGAAGAGGATAGGATCACAATGTTTAATGACTGAGCAAAGGTATAGTATAATGATCCAATGGTGAGTGGTCATTTGTATAGATTGATCAAATAGTGAGAATTGATATTTAAAGACTTGATTGATCCACAAAGATTGATAGAGCATGTAGATTCAACATTATAAGATTACATGAGATAAGGTCAACATGATTGAGGTTTAACATCTGAGCATTGGTGCCTATGCATTAAATATTGGAAGGGATCAATGGTGCATATTCGATCTAAGTTGAGAGGACATGAGATTCGATAATTATGTTTAAATATTAACTATGACCATTTGAATTAAAATATTTGAATTTAACATAGGGAAAAACTAGAGCTTTATATTTTGTCCATATATTTCTATAGAAGTTGAATTTGATAATGTAGTAAAAATAAAATTTGTAGAGGACTCCAATGTGCATTTGGTTATATATATTTGAAGATTTTAAAGTGAGTAAAGTCAAAGATATTTAGCCTAAAATTTTATTGTCTATTCATGCTTATTCTACAAGTGACCTAAGAAGGATGTTTGAGCTTGTGTTGATGTTGTTTCAATATCTCATGATGACATTGATATTTGGGAGTGTTGTAGACTCCATGAGGATTCTCTTTGAATATTTTATAGGTGTGATCAATCTATCTTGAGTATGAATAATTCTTAATAAGTTGACTGTATGTTTGATAATAGTGTTTTTATGTGTAAGGTCTATGTTTGAGTTGTTTGAGCATATGCAAATGTGAGATAATATGATTAAGATCATTTTAAAATTTCAAAGGGGATATAACGAGTGGACCTATGTATCTAAAAGTGGTCATGTGTTCTTGTTTTGTTTGATGGTGAGCTAAATGGGTGAATAGGTCTCTGTTGTCAATCAGACTCACACCCTTGTGAAGGTAGTTTTAGGCCTTCATAGTCTACTAAAACATGGAAACAATCCTATTTTATAGGTGGCCTAATTAGTGGATTAAATCTATAGATTATAAGGCTAGCTCCCTTTGGTGTATCAATTAGGATCTCTACTCTATGTTATAAACTACTGGGAAAAGGGAAGAGATAAACTTTAAAGGAAATCCTATCTAATGATGGTAATACACCTAAACTTTTATTGATCCACATAATTTAATATTCTAAAAAAATTGATTAGATAATAAATAAACTAAATTTTTAACCCCAATTGACCCATATGCATCAGTATTTCATGAAAAGGTTCTATCTTGTGATCAAAGCTTGAGGGAAATGATGGAATAAGACAAATTCAAGGCACTAACCAGCCACTTATATCCACTATAACTTTAGCCAAAAGATATTAAACATAGAACATAACCTACATTATTTGATCAACTAGTAACTAGGTAAGAATCAGGGCTTGACAAGGAAGAAAATTCTATCACACATGCAAATCACTCACATAAATACATTATACCAGCACCTTATAGATTGAAACCATCCTTTTATTAATATGAAGAGGTTACATAACACAAATTTTTGGTAGAGTATAGTCTTGCCAAAGAGAGGATACAATTCAAGGCTAAAAATCCAACTTATATAGAAAAGATACAATAGCTAAGAGATTGGCACTGAAAATAGTAGAGGAGGTCAACTCTTACATTAACCAAGTCCAATTTGTGCTATCACATCCTTTAAATAATATTATTTTTGTCTTCTTTCTTGCATGAAAAACCCTTTGTCATTTGAAAATAATGGTGAGCTCAAGTTTGAGTCAAAACCTTCATCATGCATAATCATATGCCAATCTCCAAATTTGAACTATTGGAAACATTAAAAATAATTTCCTTTGCATGAAATCAATGCCAAAACTAAAATTGGAACTCCACTTTAACTACCAAAAATGTTGAAATATTGAACTTGAAGTTGAGTTGGATCATTGCATGCAAGAGATGACTAGGAGATAAGCATGGCTTCATCAAATAGTCAACTGAAACTTTGACCAATCAACTATAAATAGATTTCTACCATTAAACTCCTCTATTCTTTCATGCATTCAAGTATCTATTTTAGAATTAAAAGAGTCATTCTTGAAGTCAGCTACATGTCTTTGAATGATTTGATTATTTCATTTATTATTTGGCATTCTCTTTACTATAGTCTCAGAATGTAGATCTTCCTAAAGATGGAAAAAACAATACTTTATTGTATTTTTGCATGTTCTTTCTTATGCTAAACACATCTAATCTTACTTAAGCCACTTTGTATGCTCTATAAATACTCCTTTGGCATTTGTTTGTGCTCATATTCCTTCAGGAATTTATTCTCATTCTTTCCCTTTGGGCTTATTACTCATGGCTTTATACCTTATTTATTTCCTTTAGACAAAAAGTCTGAAGGAATTATATGTTTGGGATCTTTGTCTTTTGTCACTTTCTCATAGACAAATTGTCCATGGGAATTGTCTCTTCATCCTTTCTGATTGGTCCATTTCCTTTCTATTTCATTTAGATAAAAAGTATGAAGGAATTATTTCAGAACTGCTCCTTTCTTCATTTAATTATTTTGGGCTTCTCTTTGTTTATTTTCTTTGGACAAAAGTCTAAAGGAATTCTCATAAATAGAACCCTTTAAAATTGCCCTACGGGATTTCAAAACTACCCTTCAAGATTTTTGGCATGGCCCTCCTTTTTGAAAAGTGCCCCATTTTGCCTTTGAAAAGAACTTCCTAAAGGGAACAACCCCTTCAGACTTTTTACTAGTGACCCTTTGGGACCTTGCCTAAGATATTTTCCTTTGGACATATTTTCTGAAGGAATTAATGCCTTCGGCTCAACCAATTTTATGGGTAAATATTTTGAAATAATTCTTTCAAATAATTTATTTTAAATAATTGCTTTAAACTATTCTTTCCAGCCTTTTCCCTTTGATCCTTCCCTATAGGTAACTTGTCCAAAAGAATTATTTTGAATAATTTGTCTGAAAGAATTTTTTTAGACTTTTTGTAATGGTCCACTTTTTATAAAAAATGAAAACTACCCCTTTGCTGAGTACCCTTTAGAAAAATGTCAAAGTCATTTTAAAAAGTACAAGTGTCCTTCAGAATTATTAAGATGGGCGATTGGGAAGATGAATGAACTTTTTAGCAAATGAAAACTACCCTTCAAGAAAATGTCAGTACCCTTCAAACTTTTAGTAAAGGACCCCTCGACTGTTGAAAACTACCCTTTGAAAAAATTGTATTTGTCCATTTACCGTTCAAAAAACTTAAAATGGTCCACTTACCCTTTGGAAAATTTTAAAAAATCCACTTACCCTTCGGCAAAATTGAATGGTCCTTTAGGATTATGAACAAGCCCTTGGCTAATCCTTTGGAAAAACTATCATGAAAAATTGTTTCAAAAAAATTGTCAATCCCTTTCCAAATTATCCCTTTGGATTTTAGAAAATACCCTTCAAGATTTTTTAAATGGTCCTTTTAAATGGTAAGAGACCTTTAGAACTTTTAGAATGTGCACCTTTTTAAAAAATTGTAGAGGGCTTCAAAAAAATAAAAGAACCCTTCCTTCAGCTTTTTGCTTAACACCTTCCTTCAGACAACTTATCCAAAGGGATTCATTTCTTTGGATTTATTGTAAATGTCCCTCTGAACTTATGTAGATTACCCTCAGTAACCTTTTGAATATGGACATTTTTGGAAGGAAAAGAACCCCTTGATCTTTAGAAAATGCCCCCTTTTTGGACCCAAAGAATCCTCCATAATGCTTTTCTAAAAAAATCTTCTGAAAACTAAAGTGAATGCCTTAAAAAAAGGGCATGTTAATCATGGATTATTTCAATTACTTTTCAAGACCAATAAATGACTTACAAGATGAACTGACATGATATACAAAGTTTTGAGTAATGAGGGTGGCAATTTGAACTATAGGGTCAAAATTGTCAACATTATCCATGAGACCTATAAGAGCTACAAGGGCCTTATTAAATGGTGTAGTTGATTAAGGGTGACATATAGATGCTATGGCCAATATATGGATATTTTATTGAGCCATGTATTTGTATGAAAGATCCCTTAAGGGATAATGCATGCCTAATGGCCAACCAAGGTAGTGATTATCAAGATTGCTTTATAAATAGTGAAATCAAAGATGGTGATTTCTAAACTAGTGTGAGAGACTAGGGAGATTTTTGAGAGAGGTTTATGTGTGTGTTTTATGGAATGAAGGGTAGAATTCCCTGAGTTGAATAAAAAAATATATTAGTTTGAGGATTTTTTGTATGTCCTATAGGTCATAATACTATTGGAAGAATAGTGCTCTTTTAGATTGAGTGTGAGTAAAGGTGAAGAGTGATAATTAGTGGTATATCATTAGGTGTTGTAAAAATTAGCTCAGAGGTGGATGAGTTCATAGTTTTTGTTGTGGTAGATCAACATCTAAGGTGGTTTTAACTTCCTTGTAAGGTAAAACTTGCTAAAAGGTTTAGTTGTTGTTGCAAGTTAGCTAGACAAGTGTGGTAACACCTTTTGGGATTAAAGTCTCACCAAATGGGGATTATTATTCCTTGATCATTTGGAGATGGTCTAAATTTGATCTTTTTATTATAGGATAGTATTCTAATTATAGGTTCGAGTGGATTTTATTCCCCAAGAGGGTTTCCCATATATGTCATGTGTTACATGATCGATCTTACATTATCTCTCTTGATTATTACTATGAATTATATGTATGATTTATGAATGATTTTGGTAATTGGTTAAGTATTTGTAAATATCAGAATTGAAGTTGTATTATTTGGGCTCACTAATTCACACATCTCTTATTTATTGTACCTCTAACATACCTAGGTGTGTATACACACCTTGTATTTGCATATGCATAACTTGAGTGCTTTGCTGGTGACTAATATGAAACCAAGTTCATGTTACATTATAAAATTAGTACATATAATAAGGGTTGAAACTAGTTTAAAATATATTTAAATTGAAAGATCAAGGTTTAGGAGTACACCTGTGTGTCATTATAATTGCCTTGCCTATTATCAAATTGTTTTGAAAAAGATATCATTGTAAGGATTTGAAAATGAGATTAGGATAAATATAGATAAATATTTAAAGTGGATATATGTAGGTATATATATAGATAGAGAGATAGATATTAGAAGGCACATGCCCCCAACTTTGAAATAAAAGTAAGTTTCCACCTGATAGTTGAGATTAGTTCAACCGTGCAACCCAATGATACTTATAACCTAGTGAGGATGGATGATCAATTCCAACATAATAACTTGTAAATATTTAGTTATTTTATCACCTCACCCATACCAAAAATTTAACCAGCTACTATAGTCTATTGGCTAAATATAATTTCCTAAAAATCAATGGGGTACCAATATGAAAAAAAAATTGTGATATGGTAACAATCTATAAAATAATTTTAGAATCTAAAACTAATTTGGATTTTTAAATAATAAGCACATGTTTCATATCAATTCCCATTACATATGTTTCATGCTAAAATTATGTATATAATAGTACCAATGTATATAATTCTATCACAACTATGAATCTAAATTATATAATTATGTGCCTTGGCCAATTTGGATAACTGTGTAAATGTTGAGCACACGCTTCCAAATCATGCCCCCACTATATATTTAAAAATATGAAAATTAATATAAGTACCAATATGGAGGACATGTTTCCAAAACATGCCTCCACTATAACCTATAGATGTTGAATACTGAATAAGTGTGGAGAACATGCTTCTAAAGCAAACCCCCACTAAATTTGGGAACTATGAATGTGTGTAAAACATGTCCATGTGACATGACCCAAGTGAATATAAAAACTAATATAAATACCAATTTGGAGGAGATATTTCCAAAACATGACCCCACTATAAATTATAGATGATGAACACTTAATAGGCATGGATAATAGACTTCCAAAGCATTCCCCCACTAAATCTAGGAATTGTGAATGTGTGGAATCCATGCCCATGTGACACGCCCCTATTAAATTTAAAAATTATGAAAAAATTGGATAATATGTCTCTATGACATGCCCCCAATAAAATGCCCCCCACTTTGAGGTGAGGTAAATATATGAACTGGTAGTTACCTCACCTCAAAGGGATATGATAGTTGTATAATCTATGAATCTAACCATGTATCATATAAAATGGAATATGTCTAGGTAGATATATCATTGAATAACATAGAACCTATGTGATCACATGTAGGCCTAATAAACATGATAAATATTATGGTAATTCTTAGATAGTAACATTACAACATCAATAATCAAACAACCACACACACACAAGAGCACTCAAAATCAAGTTAAAAGGCAATGGTATAAGGAGACCATAAATAATGGGCATGTTCAATTACCACATAATTGAAGGGATATGACTTAGTCAAATGTCCATAAAATCAATAATGACATATTCAAATTTCCATGTAATAAATAATGACATATTCAAATGTCAATGCCAATTAAAGCATACATAGGTATGGGGGACACAAGAAAATCATCATATTCAAATGCTCAAAAACATCAAGACAATGTCAAGGCAAGACATTCAAATAAGCACATAAACTAAAGCATAAGAAACCAACATAAACATGTCATAGTAACCTATGGATCCAATTTTTTAGTAAAAATTTCAAGTGTATATCATATCAAGTACCCTATGTAAGATATAATCATAGATATTAGGCATGTGTAAGTACATATGTAAGCTCAAACATGATAATATAGAGTGATAATTGAATCATAAAAACTATGTGTATCAAGATCAAATAAGTGGATACCTCTAATGTCCATATGACATGAGTAAAGGTAAAACCCAACATCTTAAATATGAATGTATCATGTATTTGTGTATGCATGTATCACACTCAATTATAAGGGTGACACATGTGTATATAGGAGTCACTGAGTATAAAATCCATCAACATGGAACTAACACATGGATGCCAAGGATCCAATCTAACATGTAAGTGCTGAAGTTGTTTTTGTATTTTTTAATGTTTTTTTTTTTTTTTTTTTTTTTTTGTATTTTTGTATTTTTGGAAAATTTGAAGAGAAAAGATCATCCTATGATGCCATCCAATGGATGGTCATAGGTATCTCTGCACTATAAATCTTAAAACCTTAAGTTGGATCTTTTACATTATTTATATCATGATTGGATAGGTTGAAAAGGTACATAGCATGTTCCTCTTCATGTTTTGCATGTGTAGTAGAATAATTAATGCTATCATTTGAAATATTTATTAATTTTCCTTCATGAGGAAAGGAAATACATTAATGAATTGGATCAATTTTTACTTTCATTTGGTATATCCAAAGAGTTATTAATGTGAATGCATATGGAAATGTGGTAAGCATAACCCAAACCAATGTTTTAATTAATTTAGGACCATAAGCAATTGGTATTAATATGTTTCCCAAAGATTATTTCTAAGTGACCTTTTTCAAGCCTTGTAGATCAAATCCAAGATGCTTAAAATGCTTTATATGGCAAGTGGTTTTTGTTTATGTAGGATAAATATGGTTATACCCAAAATAATAACCATACATGTATAATGTAATCATTAAATATTTTTGGCATGGATGATTTTTGTGTGGTTGTGAACCTAATTCCTTTGGAGGATCCTCAAATGTAAGTTTTTGATCATTGATAAGATATTGGATCTTGTGATTCAAGGTAAAACATCTTCATATAGAATGTCTTATTCCTTGATGATAATCAAAATAAGTATTTTCATCATATCATTTAGATAGAGTTTGACTCATATCAACATTGATAGGATGAGGTAGAGATATAAAGTAATATTCTTTTAACTTTGGGAGTAATGAAGCTGAGGACTCAAGTAAATGTGTAAATTTTCTTTTTGGTACCTTGGGTAGTATAGTCTGACTAGGTTCTTATACTATTGTGTCAAGTTTAGAATAATATTTAGAGTATTTTGGTTTAGTATTACCTATTTTTTGGACCATTTCTTAGTTTTTCAAGGGATTAGGATTTGTTAGGCATGTGTAAAGGATTCCTTGATTATAAAATTTTAAGTATGCATGAAATGCAAAGGTAACCACATAAATTTTATGTATGCAAGATCATCCCAATATAATTTTATAGTTCAAATAATTTGGAATAACTTGTAATAAAGTGGGTAGTGTATGGGTACCCATAATAATATTCAATGTATTTTGACCAACTAAAGGGATTTGTGAACTGTCGAACCTTGAACCTTTTTATTTGCATAACTATTTTTTTAATAAGATTTTGGTTAACACCCATGGTGGTTAGGAATTATATACTTCAAAAGTTTATGTTTGATACATTATCAATGAGCACTCTTTTTATATATTTATTTTATATTTTCACTTCTATTAATAAAGGCAAGTTTTGGTTAACAATATATTTAGATGGTAGATCTATTAGATCAAAAGTGATGAGTTTGTTATAGTTTTTGATATCTTTCATGATATCTAAGAAATAATCAAGCTCAATATCACTTCAAACTTATGTCTCATATAATGCTTCCTATAAAATATATTTATAAACATTATATTTCTTTAGAATATCAAGGATTTAAATTTTTTCATGTGTATTACTCAATTTGTCAATAATGGCATATCCCTTAGATTCTAGTTTTATGGCATTGCAAAAGGAAATCTAAAGAAAGATCAAGTGTTGCTTACTATTTAAAACCCTCTTATTATAAATATTAAAATAGGGAGGAACCTAAAATAATGCAATTTTTAAATCCCTTATAGATTGAAATGAGTTAATTATGGATGAGATATAACAAGTAATAACCACTATAAGGTATTAGACCATGAAATAATTAATAGAACTATCCATGGCAAACATGATTAAAAAAATTATAGAAATTTAAGGATCAATAAATAAAAAAATAAAAAAAACCCTAAGTGACCTAGGGTTTGATGTTCAAAGATTGGGTTCACCAAATGTTTAACCCTAAAAATCTAGATTGGGGTTATCTAGGGCTAAATGGGTATATAGAAATGAAATGGAACAAGGGTGATAATCAAATTTATATCATTCCAAATATATGTTCAACCCAAATATAAGCATACACTAAATTTATTATGCTAAGATAGTCTAAATATGAAAGTACAACTATGATAGATATATAAATGATAAAGAGGTGATGTACATACCTTGTTTTGATGCTAATGAAGTTCAGGATCTAGAACATGTGAAAACTAGGATGGAAGAAGATTTTATAATAGTTTTTAGATTTTAATTCTAATGTTTCTATCTCTCTAGATATTAATGTTAGATTGGCATAGTTGCATTGATGTTACTATTTGGGTTGGACACTAGTGTCTTATACAAAATATATAATAAAATAGGATGCAATGACCTAAATGCTTATAGGTTTTGTTTTTCCTTCACTCTAGTTCATTCAAATCTAGGTCTAGAGTGTTGCTCCTTGTGAAATGCCAAAACCCTAGCTTTCCATCTTCAAGAGACATTGGGGAAATTGGTTAGTGGGCACATGGTGTCAAGCTACCCCAAAGACCCCACTTTCATTGCATGTAACTTACATAACCCAATACTCTAGAAGAAGGACTCAAACACATGTAGTTATCTCCTACATGTTGGATTATGTGTTAGTCATATAATATGTGACAAGCAAGTATAATAGTGATCTATCTTAAAACTTGGTGAATCAAGATCTTAGGTTGCTCCTTTAGTAATTCAAACCTATAGATGTGTAGTCCTTATGATTGGTATGGAAATAGGAATAAATAGGGAAGATTTTTTCAATTGATCTTTGAATTTTCTTTGGTTTTTTTTAGGTGTTTGTAGGTGAGTAATGAATGAGGTTTGATCTTGTATTTATATCAGTCCTTTTGGAGTAATAAATCTCATTAAAGAATTTAAGCTAACCATTATGATATATTTAATTTGTAAATTAGATGAATTTATGTCATTAAAAAATTTCATTGGGATATGATAATAATGTCAAAATTATTTTCTATCATAGACATTAGTTTCTAAAAAGCATGAAAGTAGGTATAGGTTTAGAAATTGTAGATATAGAAGATAATTACATTTTTAGCATTATGGGCAAGATAGAAGACCTGGGTCACCAACATAAGACTATTTTGACTAAGAGATATATGATAAGGGGCATAAAGATAAAGAAAATGTGAGACTTGTGGAAGCAAGAAAGTTAAAAAACTGAGAGGAACAACCAAGTTTTGAGTTTACTAAGTGTACAAGACTGAGATGATATATAATCATAAAATATCATCTACAATAATGTCTCTATGGACTCCCTTATAATAATTGTTTGATCTATAATATATTCATAGATAGAAACCTTAAGAAATTTTGATTAAAGATGCAAATAAGAACCATTAAAATTATGTGTTGGAGATGGAAGGGGTTGATGAAGGACATATTGGTTACCTTAATTTTTCACTATATGGTGGGTTACCTTAGCTTTTGGGAGAGTGACAAAATGGACTTTTTTAGAGGGAAATTAGTTATTAACACTTTGAGAAAATGTTAAATAAAGATAAAATAATCCATAGTCTACAAGTGGCTATGGATTTATAATTAGTTCTCTATTTTCAATTTAGTGGGCTTGAAAAAATCTTGCAATATAGGCAAGGAATAATCCAAATTAGTAAGCAAACATGGAGGGATTGTCTTAACAAGGTTTAAATAAATGACCAACCACTCCAAGAGATACATTAGGTATTTTTATACTCCAAGAATTTTTTTTGATAAAAATCAATAAATAGACATAATCCAAAAGTTAATTTCAAAATAGGCACACCATTCGCCCTCTAGGCTAAACTTACAAAAAATAATAAATTACAAATTCTAAAAAATCCATATACTTTTTTGATGAAAAAAATAGGATTTCCATCTAATAAATAATAATAATAAATACCTTATATCATTGTTTAATCAAATTTGTGGAACTAGGAGGTGTTAGAACCTAATTAGATAAACTATTGTGCAAAATCAAAAAGCTATAGAAATGTAATAAATGACACAAACTAATTTGGATCTTACTAAATATAGAAATATACTAAATATAAAAAGTATAAAGGAGAACAAAAAATTAGCTAGAAAAGTGAGTTTAGATTGTTTATATAACTAAAATTGATATGGAGGTTATGTTGATTGAGTTTAGATCAGCAACATGACTTGGCAAGGTCTCTAGATAGAAACATTTATAAATGGATAAGAGAGTAGTGTGTTGTTATCCCTATGGAGTATCAGTTTCTAATAGGTAATAGATATCTAAAATTTATGTGGTAGTTCCACCTTCACTTATGTGTTAAGTGAATGGTGCAGGATCTCCTAATCTATTGTGAAAATCATTGTGTATCCTCTTCTTCACTTGAAACCCTAGCTTAATCACATAATAAGATGAATGCAATCATGGAGTAAAAATATTTTAGTATTTGAATTTTTTATTGACCTTAATAACCTTGATGTTGAATGTTTTCTATATACCAATAATTTCAAGGGGGATCAAATTCCATGTATTCTCCCATCCTATGGTGGCATGTGTGAAAGACTAATGAAAAATGTCAGATTTTGGTGCAATCCTAGTGTGATTAAGTGTTTCAACCATGACTTATGGCCTTGTAAGTGTATTAAAAATTTATCTCATGTAAATTAGGGTTGCATGTAATCAAAATTTAGAGAAATAGGAATTTTATCTCAATGTGCAATTAGAATTCTAATGTTTTTCAATGTGGAAGCCTCTTGTGTGAAAAATGATTTAAAATGTGTATTTATAGTAATATTTTTGGAATTTATTTATATGAGACTTGGTAAAATTGTTGGATAACCTGTTTCATGAATTTTAAACTTATAAATTAGTAATTATTTTTTGGGAGGATAAGAGCGATCGAAAAAAGTGGTCACAAGTACATTGTTTTAGTTTAAATGTTAATTTATGTGTCTATTGAGGTCAACATACCCCCATTTCTAAAAAATAGGGACCCTTGTGATTATTTTGAACCTTAACACTGAAATCTTGATAATCTAAATGTTACTAGAATATGAAAATCATCCATGCTTAATGAAATTAGCCCATTTATTCATGGTTTTCCTTTAATCTTACCTAATATTGCTAACAATTAACTTTAAGTCTTAAGTTTTAGGTTTCATGGAGCTCCTTTCAATGTATTATGTTAGTATTCTCATAGATTATCTCTATTAAGGACTTCATTGGCCTTGGTTTATAAAATCTTGCAGATGGATCTATGTCTTGAAACCCTCTTTTACCAAAACCCATCTTAGACCTTTAGTTTAAATTCAAATTTGGTGAGAACAAATTAGATGGGAATGTTTTGAATCAAATTTGGACTTAAGCCTAATTTTTATGCCAAGGTTTGATCATGTTTTTTAACATAGGCAAACCATAGCTTAAAAATCATGCTTGGTCCCCATTTATTTTCCCCTTTCCATTCATTATGTTCTAGCATGGGCTAATATTTATGTTTGTAGGGTATTTTATCTTAGCATGGTCCCCTATGTTATATGTTTATCCTAAATTCTTAACCCTAAGGCTCCATTCATATTTTTCATCACAAATGAGATGTTAGTCTTAAAACTTTAGCCTAAGTTCTTATATTAACCTGCATCTTACCTTAAGCACATTACTTCTTTGTAGATCCAATGGCTATCACTTCATCATGAAGAAAGATCTAAAAGAGCATAGGAAGCTTGGAGAACTTAAAGCTTTGATCCATCAAACTAATCCCATAAGATAACTAGTGTCATGATCAACAAACCATACTTTAATGGGACCAAAAATTGGATCGCATGAGATCATCCTTAAGTTTAAATGGATCCCCTTTTACTATATAGGATTAATTCAACTAGATGCAAGTATCTAGATCAAGATCAATGATTCTTATATACTCACATAAAAATTATCTAATGGAATGAATGTGGTACTAAAAATTCAAAATCTTTGAGAACCTTGTAGAGTCACCACGTGGCACTCCTACATTTGAGCTTGGTCACAAAGGAGCCATGCACATTAAAATTTGGGATTAACCTAAGTTTTTATCCTAAGGTTCATTTTATTTATTTAAAAACAATAAACCTTAGGCTAAAAATTTAGGTTATGACCATAACATTCAAAGGGACTTATTTTATTATGCTTATAAAGTTATGCTTTTATCTTAGTTTAATTTCTATGACATAGTCCTTAATTAACTTGATTTCCTCCATGTTTGTATATGTAGAGAAGATTACAAAACAAGTTAGTAAAAAATTAGTCCATAAATAATAAACATGCATAAATAACTAACTAACCAAGCCTATCTATTCTTATGGGAATTACAAAGGATAGAAAAATACAAATGAAAGAAAGTAACACCATATTACCTTCCCAAATGGATTCACCATACCCATGTGGCTCAAAAACATGTTCTCCCTTGATCAAGCATCCTTTTATTTTTCAAAAATGGTGGTAATATCCTCTAATGCCTCAACAAAACTCCATAAAACCTAGGATCTTGATTCTAAATCACTAAACTAGCCTATCAATAAAGCTTGCAAGCAAATTCTATGATCAAATGCAAAACCTTGTGGAATCAATTTAACATTATAACTTTGCAATATTAAATATTTTTGAAGATATTTAAGCATAATAACTTTTCACTAAAATAGCTTTGAAATGATGTTCATGGCCTATCTATTTATAAATTTTTGAGATTGGTCAAGATCAACCATGACCATCCATTTCAAGATTGAGATGTGTGACCATGGATAATCCTAATATTTAGAATTAAATCCATAATTATCTTCATCATAACCTTGGAATAAGGGGTATTTAAGAGGAATGAGAGGTATTAACCAGGCATGGGTGACCCATAATCCTAATATTTGTGGCATTTATGGCCTAAAGATGTCTTCCCAAGAAATGATGTCACTTGATGATGTAGTTAATAGGAATCAATTTTCAAAAATAAATATTCAAAAAACTCTTATGGAAAATCCACTTAATCTCTTGATTTGGATTAATTATCCTTAAACAAGGTTAATCAACATTTGTGCAATTATTTTAAAATTGGCCTTTAATTTATCAAAATGGTTAGAAAGTCATATTACTAGGTCATAATTTGACTGGAGAGGAATTAAAAGGTGACGTTAGATACGTTGGGACCATATTCCCATTTAGGATGTTTCTAAAAGAAAATAACAAAGGTACATGATGTCTACCAATGAATTAGAAGAAAAGAGTGATCTAGAGTGCTAAATGGTGAAATGGTCATTTTGACTCAAAATGCCTTGATCAATGTTAGCTAGCCCATAAAATGCATTGCTCTATTTAGGGATACTTTGACCTAAATTGGCACTTGTAAGTGACAAGTCTGAACCATTTATGGTGTTTTATGGATCTTGACCTAAAATGTGCATTTGAGTGAAATTCAAGTAAGATTGACACTTTCAACACAAATGGTGTTAGGAATTAGATGTCTACAATAGGAACCAATGGCATGCATCTCCCTGGATCTTAATCAATAGCTCTTACTTCATCATTAAGGATGATCTAATAGAATGTATTAAATCCAAGATCTATAGACCAAAAGGACTTCATGAGCTCAAAATTAACATTCATGTAACCATCATTTGACATCAATGAGGCATCATTGACATTCACGAGACCATCAACTTTAATCCCATCAAACCCAATGTTCATGAACTTACATTTTAAATTCTCAAAACCATTATTTGATGTTTATGAGGCCATTATTAACATCAGTTAGACCATCAAATTTAATCTCATCAATTATTTTACTTAAAACATAGGGATGCACTCCAAAATGTTGATAAAATCTTATGGCTTGCATTGTAAATAAATTGAAACCCTCAAAATATGTTCAAACACATAGAATCTTTAAACTTCAAATAGTAAAATGAACTTGTGGCCTCAATATTTAAAGACATAGACTTAGTCTAAGTTTATTTCTTAAGGTTCTAATTGTGTTTATTTAGATGCAATAAATATTAGGCTAGAGACTTATATCAAGTCTTATTTTAAAAGGTCCCTATGACATAAAGCTTAGCTTAAAATGATTTTAACCTAAGGTTTTACTATGTTTATTAATATGATAACACCCAACATTCGGACCACTTATTATTTGGGCCCTTTTAGGTTTATTCTAAGGACTTAGCATAAATAATTTAGCCTAAAGTTTTTGTTGTGTTTATCCATGCAATATAAACCTTAGCCTAAGATATTTATCTTAGTTCCTTTTATATGTATCCTAAAAACTTAGGCTAAAATAATTTAGCCTAAGGTTTATAATGTGTTTAAACATGAATAAAATTTAGCCCAAAGTATTTAAGACTAATTCACTTCCTATTTCTTAGTGCTAATTAAAGTTCTCACCCTTTGTAGGATCAATGGTCCATACTTGCTCATGAGATCCAATCAGATAGATCACAACTTTTGAAGACTATTCAATGAAACTTTGAGTGTTCACAAGATCAACATGTGGTAAGTATGCAATAATTATAGATAATGTAGAGCCCAAAAGGATTGTGAAGGTACCTAGTAGCACAACCATGGATCCCATCATAAATTATCCAATAATTCTCAAGCACCATGATCATGATCAATGATCTACATTTATCCATAAATAAGGATATGATGGCATAAAGGAAAATTTGGATTTTGAAAACAAAACATCTAGTCCCTCTAGGTATTAATGAAAAATGCTATGAAAATTTTCAAATGGATTCCACGTGGGTACCACACAAGCACAAAATGGCAAAATTAAAGATTTTATGTTCACAAAAAGGCAAAGGTATAAAGTTCTAGGTCTCAATCAAATCTGAGACATGAACTATCCTAAGTTCAAATTTCCATCACCATTAAATCTTCAAAAAATCCCCAACATCCATAAAATCCCTAATTTGATCTTAAATTAGTCACATTCAAATCGATAACAGTTCAATTAAAACCTGAGCAAGAGTGAATTGACCCAAAAGTCACTTGTAATTCATTGATAAATAGTTTCCAAATTTCACAACCATGGAAACTCATAGATATAAATAAAGAGAGAAACAACGCTATACTTGATCTTAGAAAGTGAGGGAATAAAATTTAAGGACATGAACCTAGATACTACAGCTTTTAACAATGGGAATAAGAATTAGTTCGCACTCTTTTGGACCATTGAGGAGATGTAAACTCTTACAAGAGAAGAATAGAAGAATGCAAACATCATATGGAGATATAATGACATGGTTTCCATTTATATGAATAGCCTCCATTATGTTGATGCCAAGCCTAAGGTATTACACTACATCGATATACTTACCCCTCTTTTTATTAACTTTAAAATTGAGCAAGAATGGATAGTCCATGAGCGTATATTCAAGAAAATAGCATACATTTCCCCTCTTGCATTTGAGAGATACTATAAACTATGCAATCCCCAAATAGACCTATCCACCATTAAAAAGTGGATTAGAGAGCATAATTTGAACATAATCTTGGCCCCATGCCTGCTCATTAGAACCCATGTAATCCAAGACCCTACAAGCAAAATCCTTGTTGTCTAATTTAGGGAGAGGATTATGATTATTATGACCATATTGAATAGGTTATTCAAAGCCCCTCTACCACACATATTGACAAAGTCTAGGTGTCCTACATTCACTTCATGGTTGAGAAGGCATTCACTCCCCCATTGGGTGAGATGATCAATATCTATCTAAAGTCATAATTCACATCCATCGAGAAGAAAGAAAGAAAACACTTCTACATGATGTCATACCTACTTGATGCCTTGTTACCCACCACCAATATCCCAAAAATTAATAATTGGTCATGTGATGGGAGACCCACTATCTCCCATCATTATTACAAACTTCACATATTAAAATATAGACACATGCAGTTCATTTATGATTGTGTCTATCCAACTTTGGTGGAAGCCAATATAGGGATCCCCATGAGTAAGGTCATCCCCTTAGTTAATAAATTTGTGGAATTAATATGGGATATCTGGTTCTACCCATATTTCATGGTAATAAGTATTGAAGGAAATTTGACACATCCCTTCAAGTTATCCATCTATATGCCTACCAAGCAAGCATAACAATAAATTACATACCAAATTCTTCATGACATAGATGTATTTTTCAAGGAGAAAAGGAAAGGCCCTCCCCATCCCTTTCTTTTGACAATCATCAAAACTATGCTACAAAATTGGGAACATGTGAATTTTATTTCCAAACATAGGGACGCATTCACCCTATAGAAAGATGATTTGAGGAAATGGGACCCTAATGGGATGATCACCAAACATATAAATTCAAATACCATAAAAAAAATAATATGAGTGTCATATTGGTGTCCATGACCCATTCTACATCAAGGCCTTTGGTTTCCCAGAGTTATTAGCCAAATTAAAGAGGCATAACATTAAGTTGGAGTCTAGGTTTGCTAGGAGAGATGACAAGACACCAGGTGAGATCTTGAAAATGGGGCCCTTATAGTATCATTTATTATTTATAATATCCTCTAAGTCCCTTCTAGAACAACCACAAGTTAGCATGCAATAACCTAAAACATAGGTTATATAAGGAACTGGCAAAGATAAACTAGAAGAGAGACCTAGGGAAGGATCATATTTAGCCCCACTTAAGAGGCCTAAGTTTCTAATATAGTTCTTGGATATGGTTGCACTAGAACCTGATGAGATAGTAGAGGATGCACTTGAGGTGCTTGTTAAACAATATGGGTTGGATTAAGAAGGAAAAAAAATTGAGGAACCCCATGCTAAAGTTGAAGAAGTTAAACAAGATAGGGGGAAGGAAGTTGCCTCGGAGCTATTTCCAATAACACCCCCACACAAGAGGAAATAAGAATTAACATTAGTCCTATTTGGGAGAAAGAAGCCTATGTTAACCTATAACCACCCCATAATTGAGGTCAACTTGTTTAGTGATGAATACCCCATTTATTGACCCATTATCCCTAAATGGTTAATTTATGGGAAAATTCATAAGATTCCCACTCTATCCCACTCATGGGTCTTGACCCAAATTGATGTTCATGAATAAATCAAGCCATGGATATTGGCTTTGATGAAAGAAGAGGAAGAAACAAGAATAGTTGTCATAGTAGGATCAAGTGCCACACAAATGGACACTCTAGGAGCTTCAAGAAATACACAAGTGGAGACTCCCATGCCTCCTAATATCATATATTCATCACCTAGTGTATAATTAAATCCAAATATAGTAGGATTAGAGAGGGTGACAACTAATAAAGCCATGGTTAGAGGTGAGGAATTCACCTTTCAAAGAGTTAAGACCTTTTTTAGTCTAACTCTCATTGGAGAAAAGAGGCTTGGAGAGCATCTTATTCATGAGGAAGGTATAGAAATCTTAGTTGATGCTCATTTAGCTCAGATCAAAGTAGGTATCAAGGGTGTGAAGTAAAAGATACATAACCTGGAGAAAGAAAAGGATAATCTAGAGACATTAGAAATTTTATCAGTCCCTAAGGAAATAATAAAGATGTTTGAGGCATCCTTATTTGACATGTTTGACTACTTGAAGTCAATGAAGATGAGGCAAGATGAATTAACATAGAAAAGTGAAATAACTAGAGGATTGGTGGCCTAGTGGTAGGATGTAAAGGACAAAATAAGGGATCTTATCAATATAATAATTAAGGGTAGGAATCCTAGCTTCAAAACCATCAGCTTGGCCCACTTGAATGAAATATTAGGGATAGTTGTTGATAATATCCAAAGCTTAAGTGTTTGGTCAAAAATATTAGATAGACTCCTAAGGGATGATGAGGAACTGATAGCCAAAATCAAGAAACTCCTTAGTACCATACTAGCCAACCTTACCAAATCTAGTTTCTTAGGCATCATTAATGTTGAAATAAGTACAAATCCACTTTGGTGATGCAAGAAGTGAGGAGTAAAATTTAAGGCCAATATTGAAGTGATAATAGCCAAATCATGAGCATGATCTTCATTACTAAGGAAAATATTATCGAAGCAAGAAGCATCAAGGAAGCCATGAATATAAATGATAGGAACTTCAATGACTTGGCTAACCAAGAGGATGTCTATCTCTTAAATCTAGCTATGGATTTGGAGCTGGTCTGTGAGTAACACCAAAGATCTATGGATATTTTCCAAGAGAAATAAGGAAGCCCTTTAGCCTAGGGCTCACCAATTAATTGATATTTCATTTTATATAAAATGTTGTAATATTTGAACATGTAATATTCTTTTGTAAAGGCATATGCTAGTTTGTTAGCATATTTACCTATAGGTTAATCTAGTTTGGAAATAGAAGCATATTATAGAAGTGTGAAGAAGGACAATTTCCCTTTATCTTTATTTATGTGTAATGTTATGACTGACCAATATACTTCCTAGATCTTCTATAAAAGGCAGTATTACCATTTTGTAAAGGGAGGAGTTTTGAGCCAAAACTTGTATACATATGAGAAATTAATATAATCAAGAAATACTTAAAAGTTTATCAAATTATTTTTGTATCAATTATTACATGGTTTCGCTCTTAATTGATTATTCTAGGTCCTGAATTTGAATGGTTTTTTATCAATTTTGAATGTGCATATTTAATATAGGGTTGCTAATTTATGCTAAAGCTAGATTGGTTGAGTGTTCTTGGATTTTGTTTCATTTTATTTTCTCTACATTGGGATGTAAAAACTCTATTTGGATGCATTAGTGAACCTTTAAAGCAAAGTTTAGTTTATACTTGTATTTTTTCATGTTTTCCTCAGATATTTGCCTAGTACATGGTTGGATTTGAGCATTTGTTACTTCACATCATATATTTTTTAAATGAATATTCATTTGAAATTAAATCTTTTTCATAATGTTTGGGGCATAGATAAGCAATCACATACTTTCTTTCTTCCCTACCCTTCTTTTTGCTTCTTTCTTTAATCAGATCACTCTGGTTTAAGTCTCATTGTAAATATTCACTTAGTTTGGTCTTTAGTGTATAAATTTGGTCATAATTCACTAAGATCAACATAGATACTTCAAATTTTCATAAATACCATGGTGGCTTCCAACCACCAATCAATATAAATTTGTGGAATAGTTTAATTTCTCTACCTTTATTTCTCTATATTTAACTAGATTACCAAAACTTATTACTCATGCCATGAATTCTCAAAGTTCGAAAATGAGAAGTGTTGTTTAAACACTAAGAGAAAATGTGATACACATAGAGGCATCAATAGTATGATCTCCACTGGTACTAGAAGGAGGGCCATGAATTTGTTGAATCTCTATTAATTCTAGTGTGTTTTGATCTAAGGTTGGTGTTATCTTTACACTTTTACATAGTTCTTTGCTCAAAAACATAAAGATAATTGATCCTTGTGGTATTTGACCCATCTTTATACTTCCTTTAGACAAATATCATAGTTATTTGAGGAATATAGCTTAAGATCTGAGAATCCATAGTATTTGAGGTTAGAATAGCTTGTTTTGATCAAACATTGGCATATCTTTCATAGATATGAGTTCATTTGGGCTTATAACTATAAATTTTAACCATATTTACGTAATTGGACACATACTTTAGATAACTTAGTAAAAATTTAAGGCCTTTTATTATTGTTTACATATATCTTTTCAATATTAGCTTAATGTGCAAATTTGAGTCATGTCCTTTATAAAGGTTGGTTTGACACATTGTATTTCAAATAGGATCCAAATTTCTCAAGATGGAATTACCAAATATCTAGAGAATATCACATTCAAAGACAATAAATCCTCTACTTGAGTTAGAAGTCCATAGGAGAGATAGACAAGACAAAGGTAGACATAGGCATTCAAAGTCTTTGCCAACTTTACCATTCCAAGGTACTCCTACATTCAACCTTCATCAAGGTATGGCTTGGTTGGGAATTTTTCCTATTAACAGACAAGGTGAAATTCATGACCTCTAAAAACTATTTGCCATCTTTTAGTTCTAGTGGTATTGTAACAACAAAAGAACATGTTAAATCATTTAAGGCTACATTAAGATTGTTGAATGTAATTCATGAGGATGTGGCATGTAGGTTGTTCCATTTTAAATTTAAATATATGCTTCATATGAGTGGTTCATAAACCTACCTAATGATTGCATCACCATCTAGGATGAGTTTAATAACATCTTCATTGACCAATTTGGCAAACTAATCAGCATCTATGTCCTATACCATTAATTTACCACCTTAAAGAGGGATGTCAATGAACCTATAAGATTTTTCAATGCTAGGTTCCATAAGATATACATCATAACCATTGACCCTTATAAACTTGTTCAAGTACTATCCTTAAAAATCTACAAATATTCTCTTGATCCCATGACCTCAATTTTCATAAAGAGAGTTATAAGTCCACTAAACACCCTAGCTTTAGCTTATGTTGAGGCTATGATTATTAATGACCAAATTCAACCTCAAGGATAGATGGGATATTATGTTCCCAATGTCAATCCACATATGCCAACATTGAATTTATTTCCTAACAATAACTAAAATGTGCATGCTCTCAACTAGCTCCCAAATCTGAGCCAATTGCCTCTAAGACATGTTACTCCTAACTAGAATGTAAGGTTCTTGAACCACCCTGCTAACAATGGATTTAATACAATTGATCAAAGGAACTTGGTACCAGCCATTGGTACTAATAGAAACCAAGTTCATAATTCAAAAACCCCCAAAATTAAGAATGAGTCCATTATAAAAATGGTCCAAAAACTAAGTACTAACTTCCTTCAACTACAAAATCAAGTTGGTAATATTGGATAAACTTCTGGTATGAACTTCTCTTTCCAAATATTCAATAGACCTAATAATAAGTTTAATAATGATAGTTTCCACAATAATAAGAATAGTGAACCATCTTCTGAAAACAAGACTATATATATATATATATATATATATATATATATATATATATATATATATATATATATATATATATATTAATCTTATTATATTGATTTGCCTAATTATTATAGAGTCCATTGTACTACTAATCATGGTGAGATTGATTTCATTGAGTTTTGTAAAATTTTTGAATCATTTTAAGAATATTTGGACACTTTTGAGGTAGTGCCTAAAAAAGACAATGGTGTAGGTACCTCAAGGTCTAAGCCTACCAACCAGAAATTAATGGTGGAAACATTTGATTTCCCCTTTCAAGAAGACAATGAGCTTAATGATGTTCCTAAATAATTTCATGCTTTCTAGTAGTTCTTAAAGAAGACATACCCACTAAGAAATGGAGAACAAAGTCAGCCTTTGACTACTTCTACTCCTCCAAATAGCTTTGGCACTCCTTCGGATACCACTTTAGATAATAATCTAGAGCCTCCAAAGGGAAGCATTCCTAAGGCTAGTGTTGATGCTTCCAATTCTTCTAATAGGACTAGTTATAATATTATAGAGGACATGAAGAAAATCAAAGCTAATATTACATTGCATGAATTTACACAAATCATAGATCAAAGAGATCTATTGTTGGAGTCCTTATCCAAGAAATCTAACAAAATGTCCAAGATTGATAATGCAAACATATCCATGTATAAAGATAAAATAGAATCCCCACCCTTCTTACTTATAGTCATAATGTTTGGTAAGAACTTACATAAACATTTTTTCAATTCTAGTGCCTCTATAGATATTATGCATGTAGGTGTTTATAAGTAGCTTGGCTTGACCCCCATTAAGTCTGATAGGGTTGTAACCTAATTAGATAAATCTAGGGTTAAGTTGATTGGATAATTGTTAAATGCCCATATGTAATTGGTCTTTGAGCCAAGGGTCTAAAAATTTATAGATATCTAAGTAGTAGATATCCCTAATACATATGGACTAATTTTAAGTAGAAAATGGGCAAAGGCTATAAATGGATATATGTCTATTCATTGTTCACACCTATGACTATCTTGGAAGGGAGTTCCCAATCAAATTAGATTTGAAAGGGAGCCAAGGATGAAACATATGACTATTGAGTATAATGTTGTCAATGAAAGGGTCAACATAATTGATTCTAATTTAGGGTTTTTCACCCTAAAAATTTCCAAGGTGTGTGATCCTAAACATTATAAAGTTGTGCTTGGGTTATGGGAGTTATATTTTGATGGGGTTCGGTGTAGAGTTGGATCTAGGGTAGGCATTGTTCTAACTGACCCTGTTGGTAAGAAATACCATGCTTCTTTTGACTCTAGTTTCCTTTCACCAATAAACTTGTAGAATATGAAGCCCTCATCTTAGGTATATAATTTTCCATAAAAAATAAGATAAAATAAATACTAATTTATGGTGATTTAGAACTAGTAGTAAATCAAGTGAGAATCAAGTATCAGTACAATCTATAATACCTCAAGAGGTACAAATTTAGAGTCTGGGATCTAGTGGAATATTTTGATGCCTTCAATATTATTTTTGTCCTTAGGGAGAAAAATAATTCTACTAATGAACTTGCCTCTATTTTAGCTAATCTCATGCCTGACCAAGATTCATAAAACTTTAGTAATGAGCTGATACCTTGTCCTATCCCAAATAATGTGAACCTTATGTAGGTCTTTAGTGAAGACCAACAAATCCTAAACTTCATGACTAGTTTAAGAGCATAAAAGCTCATATCATTGATGATGCTAATGAAAATGTGTTTAGAGAAGGAAAGTTTGATGTTAAAATCCTTTAATTGAATGACAACAAGATCCCCAAAGGGATGATTGCCTTAGAAAGATTGTTTGATCAAGACAAGCTAGCTGAAGCTTCTAAGATTCCTAAATTAAGTGGAAAGGAATAAAATTCTATTGATCTTAGACCTTAAGATAAACCTCAATTAGTTAACATTGGAAAGACATGTACTAGTGTTAAAAATAAGAGAGATAAAGAGTTGTTGGAAAAATACAAGGATGTTATAGCTTGGTCTTATAATGACTTGAAGATATTTGACCCAAGAGTCATCACCCATACTATACCTCTCAAATAAAATTGTAAACCCTTCAGGTAGAAGAAAATACCTGTGAACCCTATCATAGAACCCATGATCTTCAAAGAAGTTAAGAGATTGTTAGGTGCTAGAATTATATTTCCCATTAGGCACTCTACCTAGGTGGCCAATTTGGTGGCAGTTAGAAATAAGAATGGTGCAATTAGACTATGTATTGACTTTAGAAATCTGAATAAAGAATCTAAAAAGTATAATTATCCTCTTCCCTCTCTTGACCAGGTAATACAAATTATTTTAGGTTCAACCATGATGTCCTTTCTTGATGGTTTTTCAAGACACAATCAAGTGTTGGTTAACAAGGAAGATAGAATGAAGACAACATTAAAAAATAAGTGGGGAACCTTTGAATAAAATATAATTCCTTTTGGACTGATAAACACATGAGCCAAACTTCAAAGGGCCATGGACCATGCATTCCAAGCCCTGATTGGTAAGTGCATTATAATTTACATGGATGATCTAACTATTTTATCTAAGAATAGGGAAGACCATTTCATGCATCTACAACAAGTATTTTAAAGATGCATAAGGTATGTGATCTCCCTTAACCTTAATAAGAACATTTTTTATGTTATTAAAGGTAAACTATTAGGCCATGTTATCACTAAATATGGAATTTCTATTGATCCTGAAAGAGTGGATGCCATATCCAAGATAGAGCCTCCCAATAGTAAAAATGAATTTAAATCATTTACTGGAAAGATAAACTTTGTGAGAAAGTTCATTTATGTATTTGTAGAGATTTTCAATCCATTGAATGATATGATAAATAAGGATGCTAATGTCTCATGGAATGAGGAGTCTAATAAGGCCTTCAAAGACATCAAAAGTGTAATTAGTCAAGCTATAGTATTGATAAGCCCTAACTTTTCAAAGGATTTTTACCTCTACTCTTTATCCTCTGATCACACTTTTGCTACTATTTTAACTTAGAAAATAGAAGGATCTAACCATCTAATTGATTTTATGAGCACTAATTTGAAGAATGTTGAGTTAAATTATTCTTTAATTGATAAATAAGCCTTTGCATTGGTTAAAGTTGTCAAGAAGTTTAGGCACTACATTCTTAAGAACAAAGTGCATGCCATTCTACCAAACCCAACCACTAAGCTAATGATTATACAATGTGAACTTGGAGAGTGAAGAGGTAAGTGGATGTTTATCCTTTAGGAATATGACATAGAGATGAAAACTACAAAATTGGTAAGGTGTTAAGGTCTAATTCAAATGATTGCTAATACCATCCGTAAGCTAAGTATTATGCAAGTTTATCAACAAATATTCCAAGGTAAAGAGTGGTATGACTCCATTATTCACTTACTAATCAATGGCACTTGTCTTTCAAGGCTAACTAGGTAGCATAGAAGAGATCTAAGGCTCAAGGTAGCTCACTATCTCATCAAAAATGGAGTCTTGTAATGAAAGAACTTTCAAGGTGTATACCTAAGATGTGTTTCCAAGGAATAAGATACTAAGGTAATGAGAACTTTACATGAGAATATGGGAAGTGGGCATCCATCTAAGAGAAACATGACTCATAAAATCCTCACTATTGGATACTATTGGCCCACCATCTTAAAATATGCTCACAAGCATGTAAGGGACTACCATTCATGCCAAATCTTTAGCACTAAGGAGCCAAAGGCATTAATGCCTTTGAAAACTATCATGATCAATAAACCCTTTACCCAGTGGGGAATAAAATTTGTAGGGGTAATCAACCCCATTTCATCATAATGTCACAAGTATGTTCTAACATCTACTAATTATAGCACTGGGTAGATTGAAACAATTACCACCAAGCAATGTAGAACAAAAAAAGAGATCAAGTTTTTAGAAGAAAGAATATGCATTATATTTGCAACTATAGTCTCTTTGGTATGTGAAAATGGGTAAGAATTCACATACATTTAAATGATATCATGGGCATATAACAACAACATTATCCTCAATTTCTCATCTAAACATTATTTTTAAGGTAATAGAGTATCCAAATCAGCAAACAAGAACTTGATGAAAACCATTAAGAAGTCTACTAAAGACCAACCCAAAACATGAAATAAGATTTATAAGTATGTCATTTGGGTAGATAGAACAAAATTCAAGCACGCTCTCAAAGCATCCCCCTTATTACTAGTATATGGCTAGGAACCTATACTCCCCATCTCACTCAAGATACCAACCTATAAGTTTATGCAAGAGTATATGGAGGAAGATCAAGAATTTACAAACTCAAAGATATTAGACATTATTAAGATGGAAGATACATGAGTAAAGGATTCTTATAACTTTAGTAGACACTAAACTATAGTAAAGAGGTGGTTTGATAAGAGATCAAAGGTCAAGATGTTTAGGTAAAGAGATTTGGTTCTTTTTTGGGACAAAGCATCTGATCCTAAGGGAAAACATGGAAAGTTTAAACCTCTATGGATTATCCCCTATTATATTATAGATACACTTAGAGATAACACCATTAGACTCAAATATATACAAGGATCAGAGTTCAAACACCCACCAATGGGCAGTATCTCAAGCACTATTTCTCTGCTACTCCTCCTAGGGTCTTCATGGAGTAAATCTATAAGATAATTAGAGCTAATGTATGCAGGCTAGTTATTTTCCTTTATCTCTTTCCTTACTATCCCTTGTTTGTATATAATTATATATATAATTTTTTACTTTCCTTTTGATTCCTATTTTTTCATTTCTTATTATGTGTTTATTTCTTGTTGCTTTGCTCCTTTCTTCTAATAAGTCCTTTTGGATAGCCCTCAACTAAAATTTCCTTAGCTTTCTTGAAAATCCAAAAATTCAAAAATGTCAGTATCAACCTCATACATATGTTGACCATGGATTTGAGATAGGAGTTAGATTTTATGATTTGCAAAAACTAGTAAGGACCTATAAATAGGTTAACCATTCCATGAGACCTTAAACATTGTCTTGACATAAACCTAATTTTAAGAATAATTACACATGTAGAAGGAAATATCAATCCATTAAGGTACAATCATTCTTACACTTAACAAACATCCTCTCTTGGAAAAAAGGTTACAACCATATTTGATTATCTAAGGATCAGACACTTGACCAAATACTTAAACATGGCTACCCTAGTTCCCAACCTTTGTTGAAAGCCTAAATGACACAAGAAAAAATAAAAAAACAAAAAACTTATTAAAAAATCAAAATCTTCCCAAGAAAAGATGACTCTAGTAATCTCTATCAAGGCTATGGACTCTTGGTTGGTAGTGGATCAAGGCAACGAGTGGAGCCAAAGGTATCTCTATTAGGGTTATGGATATTTGGCTGGTAGTAGAGCAATACCCAAGCCTTCCCTAAAGTAGAACTACAGTTATTAATGAATATCTAAACATGTTCCAAGTCAGTGTTAATGATTAAAGGTATGAAACCTAGAAGTTTTCTCCTAAATCCCATGGAAAATAATAAATATAATTAAAGCACACACACAACATGTCTATGTCTTGATGTTTGATCCTAATTATACACATCTAAGGTTTATTTCAACCATGAACTAATTTTGATGATGGCATGGATCAAGTGGAATGAATGACCTAGTTTTTTGTCTAAACTAGAGTCTCTAAGTTCTAAAATATTTCTATGTTTCCCCCATAATTCACCATTTTTTGAAGTCAAAATACCCCCATTTCTAAAAAATAGGGACCCTTGTTGAACCTTAGCATTGAAAGGTTGATAATTTGTACTTTACTAGAATATGAAGATAATCCATGCTTGATGAAATTATCCCATTTATATATGGTTTTGATTTAACCTTGCCTAATTTTTCCAATAGTTGAATTTCATGCCTTAAGTTGTAGGTTTCATGGAGCTCCCTTCAATGGATTATGCTAGGATTCTCACAGATTAGATCTATTTAGGATTTCATTAGCCTTAGTCTGTAAAATATTGTAGATGGATTCATGTCCCAAAACATTCTTTCAGTAAACCCTAGCTTAGAACTCTAGTTTAAATTCAAATTTGGTGGGAAAATTTTTGGTAAGAATGTTTTGGATCAACTTTGGACTTAAACAGAATTTTTATGCCAAGGTTTGATCATGTTTTTCAACACAACCAAACCTTAGATTAAAAACCATGCTTGGTCCCCATTTATTTTCCCCTTTCTATTCCTTATGTTCTAACATGGTTTAATGTTTATGTTTTTAGGGTATTTTATCTTAGCATGGTCCCCTCTATTATATGCTTAGACTAAATTATTAACCATAAGGCCTCATTTATATTTTTCAACATGAATGAGACCTTAGTCTTAAAACTTTATCCTAATATCTTATATTAACCCATGTTCTAACTTAATCACATCACTTCTTTATATATCTAATCACTCTTATTTCATCCTGAGGAAAGATTTGATGGAGTATAGGAAACCCAATGAACTTAAAGCTTTGATCCATTAGACCAATCCTATAATATCACCAAGATTATGATTAATGCACTATGATTTAGTGGGACTAATGATTAGATGGTGTGAGAGAATCCTTAAGTTTAAATGGATCCCCTTTTACTATATAGGCTTAAGCCAACCAAATGCAAGTATCTAAATTAAGATCAATGATCCATGGTTACTTGCATATAAATGATCTAATAAAGCAAACATGGCACTAAAAAGTCAAAAGCTTGAGGAACCCCATAGAGTCACCACATGGTACTCCCACATTCAACCTTGGTCACAAAGGAGCCTCACACATTAAAATTTTGGCTTAACCTAAGTTTTTATCCTAAGATTCATTACATTTATTTAAAAGTAATAAACCTTAGTCTAAAAATTTAGGTTATGACCATAACATTTGAAGAGAGCTATTTTATTATGATTATAAACTTAGGTTGTTGTCTTAGTTTAATTTTTATGACCTAGTCCCTAGTTAAATTGATTTCCTCCATGGCTATAGGAACCAATGACATGCATCTCCCCAGATCTTAATCAATGGCTCTCACTTCATCATGAAGGATGATCCAAGGGGGAATATTAAATCCAATATCTATAGACTAAAATTACTACATGAGCTTAAAATTGATGTTTTTTCAACCATCATTTGACATCCATAAGGCTATCATTGATGTCCATGAATTTGTCAACTTTAAGTCCATCAAACCCAATGTTCATGAACTTAAATTTAACATTATCATGATGATCATTTGACATTTGTAAGGCCATCATTCACATTTTTGAGACCATTAAGTTTAAGTTCATTGATTATTTTGCTTTAAATATAGGGATGCACTCCAAAATGTTTCTAAAAGATTATGGATTGCATTGTAAATCAATGGAACCCCTCAAAAGATGTTCAAACACTTAGAATCTTTTAAATTCAAATAATAAAATGAACTTGTGGCCTCAAGATTTGTAGTCATAAACTTAGTCTAGGTCTATTTCCTAAGGTTTAAATTACATTTATTTATATGTAATAAACCTTATTCTAGAGACTTATATTACGTCTTATTTTAAAAGGTCCCTATGACATAAAACTTAGCTTATAATGTTTTTAACCTAAGGTTTTGTCATGTTTATTAATAGGATAAAACCTAATATTTTGACCACTGATTATTTGGACTCCTTTAGGTATATTCTAGGGACTTAGCATAAATTTTTAGCTTATAGTTTATGTTGTGTTTATCCACATAACATAAACATTAGCCTAAAATATTTAGCCTAGGTCCCTTTTATATGTATCCAAAAAACTTGGGCTAAAATAATTTATCCTAAAGTTTATAACATGTTTAAACATGAAATAAACTTTATCCTAAAGTATTTAATCTTAAGTCCCTTCCTATGTCTCACTATTAATTAAAGTTTTCTCCCTTATTGATGGTCTGCACTTCCTCATGATAGGTAATTAAATAGAGTATATTGTCAAAGACTATTCAATAAAACCCCAACTACCCACAATATCGACACATGGTGAATAGACATTTATTATATAGAATATAAAGCAATTAAAGGCCCATGAAGGCACCAAGTGGCACAACTATAGAGCCCAACATATATTAACCAATGATTCTCAAGCCCTGTGATCATGATTAATGATCTATGTTGATCCATAAATAAGGATTTGATAACACAAATTAAAAATTACATTTTTAAAAGGAAATGACTAGTACCTCAAGGAATTTATGAGAAATTCTATAAAATTTGTCAAATGGATGCCACATAGGTGCCATACAAGCACAAAATGACAAAATTAAAGATTTTATGTGCTAAAAAAGGCAAAGGTATAAATCCCTGGGTCTCAATAAAATTTGGGACATGAATTAGCCTAAGTCCAAATTTCCATCTCCATTAAAGCTTCAAAAAATCCCTAGCATCCATAAAAGCCCTAACTCAAGCTTGAATTAGTCACATTCAAATCGAGAAGAGTTCAATTACAACCTGAACAAAAGTAAACTGACCCATAATCCACTTTTAATTCATTGATAAATAGTTTCCAACTTCCACACCCATGAAAACTCATAAACATCAATAAAGGGATGAAATAGATCTATACTTGACCTCAAACAATGAGGGAAGAATCTTTAAGAACACAGACCTAGATATTGTAGCTTTGAATAATGGGAATAGGAACTGGTATGAACTCTTTTATACCATTGAGGAGATGCAAGCTATTACAAGAGAAGAATATAATAATGTAACCATATTATAGAGATACAATGACATGGTCACCATTTAGATGACTAGCCTCCATTATGCTACTACTAAGCTAGAGGTATTACATTGCATCGATGTCCTTGCCCCTCTTTTTATTGACTATAAAATTGAGCAAGAATAGATGTCCATGAGTGTACATTCAAGAAAATAGCATACATTTCACCTATCACATTTGAGAGATACTATAAAATATTCAAGCCCTAAATAGACCTTTCCCACCATTAAAAAGTGAACTAGAGAGCATAATTGGATCATAATCTTGGCCCCATGGTTGCTCACTGGAACCCAAGTAATCTAAGACCCCATAGGAAAAATCCTAATTATCTAATTCAATGAGGGGATTAGGATTATTATGACCCTACTAAATAGGTTATGGGGATCCCCCTCTACTACACATATTGACAAAGTTTGGGTTTCCTACGTTTACTTCATGGTTGAGAAGGGACTCACTCCCTTATTGGGTGAGATGATCAATATCTGCCTAAATTCACAATTTATATACATAAAGAATAAATCAAGAAAATAATTCAACTGATGTCATACCTACTTGATGCCTTATTATCCAACACCAAGATCATAAACATTAAGAATTTATCACTTAATGGGAGACCCATTGTCTCCCATCATTATTCTAAACTTCACATATTCAAATATAAACACAACATATAGTTCATTTGTGATTATGTCTATCTAGATCTGGTGGAAACCATAATAGGGATCCCCATGAGTAGGGTTAGGCCCTTGGTTAAGAAATATGTGAAATTAATAGGGGATATTTGGTTCTACCTAGATTGCATGGTAATAAGGAATGAAATGACTTTGACATAACCAATCAAGTTACCCATCTATGTGCCGACCAAGCTAGTAGAATAAGAAATTATATACCAACTTCTTCATGGAATAGATGGATTTTACAAAGAGAAAATGAAAGGCCCTCCCCATCTATTTCCTTTGACAATTAGCAAAATTATGTTATAAAATTGGGAACTTATGAATGTTATTACCAAATATAGGGACTCATTCACATTACAAAAAGATAATTTGAGGGAATGTGACCCTAATGGGATGAGCACCAAATATCTAAAGTAAAATTCCATGAATAAATCATATGAGCACCAGCCTAGTGTCCATGATCCATTATACATCAAGGCCTCTAGTTTCCCAGAGGTATTAGCCAAATTAAAGAGGCATAACATTAAGTTGGAACCTAGGTTGGTTAGGGGAGATGAAATTCCACTAGGTGATATTTGGCAAATGGGGCCCCTAAAGTATATTTTGTTGTTGGACCATCCTCTAGGCCCCCTCCATAATAACCACAAGTTAGCATGCAACAACCTCAAACATAGGTTATATAAGGAACTAGAAAAGAGAAAATAGAAGAGAGACATAGGGAAGGATCATCTTCAGAGCCACTTGAAAGGCCTAAGTCTCCAATAGAGTTCATGGATATAGTTATACCGGAACCTAATGAGATAGTAAAGTATGAAATTAAGGTTCCTGTTGAAGCATATGGGTTAGATGAAGAATAGGAACAAACTAAGGAACCCCATGACCAAGATGAACAAGTTAGGGGGAAGTAAGTTTCTTTGGAACTGGTTCTAATAGCATTCTCACACAAGAGGAAAGTAGAATAAAAATTTGTCCCATTTAGGAGAAAGAAGCCTAAGTTGACCTTCACCCACTCCATGAGTGAAGTCAACTAATTTAGTGATGAATACCCCATTAATGGACCCATTATCCATGAATGGTTCATTTATGGGAAGATTCAAATGATTCCCACTCTATCCCACTCATGGGCCTTAACCCAAATTGATGTTCATGAAAAAGTCAAGCCATAGATATTAGATTTGATGAAGGAATAGGAAGAAAGAAGAATAGTTGTCATAGTAGGATCAAGTGGCACATAAATGGACACTCCATAAGCTTTAAGAAATACATAGGTGGAAACTATCATGCTTCCTAAGATCATAGAGTCATCAACTAGTGTATATTTCAATCTAGAAACAATAAGATTAGAGAGGATGACAACCAAGAAGGCCATGGTTAGAGGTGAGGAATTCACCTTTCAAAGAGTTAAGTCCTTTATTGGTCTAACCCCCATTAGAGGTTAGAGGCCTGGGGATCATCTTATTCATGTGGAAGATATAGAAAGCTTAGTTAAAGCTTATTTATGTCATATCAAAGTAGGTATCAAGGGAATGAAGCAAAAGATACATAACTTAGAGAAAGAAAAGGAGAACCTGGAGACACTGGATGTAATATCAGTCCCTGAGGCAATAATATATATGTTTGAGGCATCTTTATTTAACATGTTTGACTCTTTGAAGTCAATGAAGCTGAGTTAGGATGTATTGATCCAACAAAGTGAAAAATCCAAAGGATTGGTGGTTTAGTGGTAGTATGTAAAGGACAAAATAAGGGATCTTATCAATATACTAATTAAGGTCAAGATTCATAGCTTCAAAGCCATCAACCTAGCCCACTTGAATGCAATATTAGGGATTATTATTGATAATATCTAAAGCTTAAGTGTTTGGTTAAAAATCTTAGATAGGCTCCTAAGGGATGATGAGGAGATAATAGCCAAAATCAAGCAACTCTTTAGTACCATGCTGGCCAACTCTACAAAGTCTAGTGTTGTAGGAATTGATGATGAAGAATACAAGCACAGAGCCACTTTGGTGATGTAAGAAGTGAGTAGTAAAATTCAAAGCTAATCTAGAAGTGATAAAAGCTGAATCATGGGAATGATATTCACTACTGAGGAAAATAATTCCAAATCCAAAAGCATCAAGGAGGACATGACTAGAAATGTTAGTGACTTTAATGACTTGACTGACCAAGAGGATGTCTATCTCTTAAAGCTAGTTGTTGATTTAGAGCTGGTCAGCAAGCAACACCAAAGAGATATGGAGATTATCCAAGAGCAACAATGGAGACCTTTAGATTAGGGCCCACTAGTTAATTGATATCCATTTTATATAAAACATTGTAATAATTGAATGTGGAATATTATTTTGTAAAGGCATATGCTAGTTTATTAGCATATTTGCCTATAGGTCAGTCCATTTTGGAAAGAGAAGTGTATACTATAACTATGAAGAAGGATAGTTTTCCTTATCTTTGTACATGTGTAATCTTATGACTGATCAATATACTACATAGGTCTCCTATAAAAGGTAGTATTACCATTTTGTAAAGGGGGGAGTTTTGATCTAAAAATTGTATACATATAAGTAATTAATATAAGCAAGGAATAGTTAAAAGTTTGTCCAAGTTTGTTTGTATCAATTTTTACTTGGTTTCTCTCTCAATTTATTATTCTAGGTCCTAAATTTGAATGGATTTTTATGAATTTTAAATGTGCATCTTTGATACAAGGTTGTTAATTTATGTTGAATCTAGATTTGTTGAATGTTCTTGGATTTTGTTTCATTTTATTTGCTCTACATTGGGATGTGAAAATGTTATTTGGATGAAATATTAAACCTTTAAATCAAATTTTAATTCATACTTATATTCTTTCATGTTTTCCTTAGATATTTACCTAGCATAAGGTGGGATTTGAGCATCTGTTACTTCACATCATATATTGGTTAAATACATATTTAGTTGAAATTAAAACCTTGTCATAATGTTTGAGGCAAAGATAAGCAATCACATACTTTGTTTCTGGCTTACCCTTCCTTTTTCTTCTTTCTTTAATCAAATCACTTTAGTTTAAGTCTCATTGTAAATATTCAGTTAGTTTAGTCTTTAGTGTATAAATTTGGTCATAATTCACTAAGATTAACATACATATGTTAAATTTGCATAAGGAACATAGTGGCTTCTAATCACCAATCAATATAAATTTGTGGAACAATTTAATTTACTCTGACTCTATTTCACCATAGGTAATTAGATTACCAAAACTTGTTACTCATGTGTTGGAAATATTTTCATTGATGTCAAAGGTCTAGCATTAGTGATAAAGGCCCCATTGCATGTAATGGTGTTTTTAATATTCATATCTTGGCTAATGTGTGTTAATATTTATTTAATATTAATGAATATATTTTTGGTTGCATATAAGTCAAAAGAGGGCCCATGGAGAAGTCAAAGAGTCATGGGATAAAGACAAAAGAGGAATGGGATGCATTTTCTCATGAAGAGTCATCTTAAGGAATTCAAAGAGTCACCATGTGAAGAAAAAAGAGGGTATGGCACATTTTTCCATGAAGGGACACTTTGAGGAATATGAAAATTCACCAAAATAAAGACAAAAGAGGAAAGGATGCATTTACTTATGAAGCGTCACCATATGACTTTTCAAATGCAAAGATATAAAGGGTCATACAAGTTTGGAACCATTTTCCATGAGGATTGAAGGGTCACAAAGGGTGAATGCCAAAGGTCATTTGGAAAGCTATAAATGAAGGCTTGAGAAGCCATTTGTAATATGCAAGAGAGTGCATGGCTTTTATTTATTTTAAAAGAGAGAAAAGGAGGAGATATTGTATTGTTCTATCATTTGTTGAGTAAGCAACATTGAGATATAGTATATTTTTATACACAAGAGGGGTTGATTCTCTTATGGGTTGGTGCTCACAAATTTTTGTAAAGGGTTGGTGCTCACAAATAGCTGATGTGTTGGTGCTCAGCAAATGGGTCGGTGCTCCTAAAAGTTGGTGCTTGCAAACTTCATAATTTGAGTTAGTGCTCATTCATATACTTGAGATTAGTCTCTGTAGTTTTTCCCACTTTGGGTTTCCACATAAAAATTTGGTGTCTCTATCTCTCTTATGTGGTGCATATTATTATTTCATATATTGAATGTGTGATTAAATGATTAAAAAAAGAAATAAGATTAAGTAAAATATATATAATATACTAATTCACCCCCCCTCTTAATATATTTCATGCTTAACAATTGGTATCAAAGCATGTTTCTTTGGAAAAAGTTTTACAGCTTGAAGGTAGATTGAGAAAGCATGACGGCTAGATCACATGAAGGTTTTTATACAAATAAGGAACCTTTATTTGATGGGACAAATTATGTTTTTTAAAGAATAAAGATGAAGACTTATTTGATGGGCCTTGGATTTGGCATTTGGCAAGTAGTGGTGGAGGAATATGAAGAGCCACAGACACTTGTAACTACTCTGATGGAAAATAATGAAAGTGAAAATAATGTGAAAGCTTTAAATGCTATTTTTTATGAATCATAATTTGTTAAAGGTATGCAATGTAAATCTGCTCATGAAACTTGGGTAAAACTTGAGAATATTTACAAAGGTGATGGAAAGATTCAATAAGCTAAGCTTTAGACTTTTAGAAGATAGTTTGAGAGTTTAAAGATGGAAGAGGAAGAAAATATAGTAAGTTATCCTTTTCAAGTTGATCAATAGTTAATCAAATTCAAGGTCTTGGAGAAAAGTTAGAAGAATCAATTATGGAACAAAAAGTTTTGAGATCTCTACCATTGAGATATGATGTAAAAGTTTTAACAATTAAAGAGATGAAGAATTTAGACAAGCTAAAGATGGATGAGCTACATGGTATTCTTATAGCATATGAGATGTAGACCGAATAAGAGAAACCCTTAAAGAGAGAAGATACTTTCAAGACATTAAAGAAAGAGAAGGCTAAGATTCAAGAATCAAGTGGCAGTTCTAGTGATGATGAAGATGACAATAGAGATCTATTCATTCACAAGCTAAAAAAGGCATATGTAAATATTAAGGAAAATTACCTTTTAAATGTTTTAATTGTGGAAAAATTGGACATTTTGTAGCTAAGTGCCAAAATAAGGGTAATGGTGACAATGAAGAAGGAAATTCTACATACAAGAAGAATTTCAAATAAAAATTCAAGAATGGATTTGAAAAGAAGAGTTTATATTATAAAGATCCTAGCCCAGTCAAAGATAGTGGAGTCAGTGATTTAGAAGAAGAAGAGATTATATTCATGGCCATACATGAAGATGCCTTCATAAGCAAAAGTATAGATAATCAAAAAGAAGAACAAGATGGATCTGAAGTGAATCTAGAAGGAGAAATCATTTGTGCCTTAGAAGAGTTAAAATCTCTTAATAAGAAGAATCAAATATTAAAGCTCCAAATCAAAAAAAATGAAAAGGAGTCAAAGGAAATAATTAAAGATATACAAGCACACTTTGAAGAAGCTAAGAAGAATGAAGAAGATATAACGACATAGTTGCAAAAAGTAAGTAAAGAATTTGAAAGGCATGTTATTGAAATTGCTTCTTTAAAAATAAATATTGAGAAAATAAATAAATAAATAATGATAGATCATCTAATGATTCAAAATTTGAGAATAACACTAATATGTTGAATAAGATATTAGAAAGTCAAATATCAATGCCAGATAAGATAGGTATCAGATTTGAAAAAGAGAAAGGAGAGGCCACTACTCTCATAGATAAGGAAAAATGAAAGATATATGTTGAAGCTCTTATAAAAGAGGAAATAAAAAGGGAAGAAGTTAAAAATATAGAGGTCATCTCAAACAAAGAAGGTTGGAAGGAATAGATCTACAAAGGCAATTAGGTTAAAGATACACAAATAGGTCTTATTTTTATGGTTACTATTTTTATTGTAATGGATATGGTCATAAGAAAATAAAATGTCAAAAAAGGGCTAACAATTTTAGAAATAAGAAGGAAAGTTATGTAGAGTCAAGCAGAAGTCACAACTCTTTTGCTCCTCTATCAGGATTTAATGAAGAGGTTATAATTGTTATAAATGAAATAACTTTAGACACATAACCTAATACTATAGAAGCATGTTTACGTCAGTCAAGAAGGACCAGAGTTTCAAGGATCCATTCATCAAGAAGAAAGTTTAGACAAGTTCATGGTAGAAGAAACAACTTAAAAAATCTATGTTGGTATAGACAGCTTTGCATGCAAGAAATGAATAAAAGCCATGGTTCATTGGTATTGGATGTTTGAGGTACATGACAAGAGATAAAATCAAGTTCATAACCTTAAAGAAGATCAATGGTGGCACAGTGAAATTCAGAGATAATACTACTTCCAGAATTGCCAAAAAAGGTACACTAAGTTTAGATAATGGTATAACTAAAAGTAAAAATGTTTTGTTTGTAGAAAGAAGGTCTTAAGCATTATTTTTTGAGTGTAAGTCAAATGTGTGATCAAGGGCACACAATAAAGTTTTATGTAGAAACTTTTGAAATTAGGATATAAGATTTATATGTGTTGGTTGCAGATGCTCAAAGAATAAATAATAATTTATATATGTTATCAAACATCAAAGGTCAAAAACGTTGTTTGAGTTAGATTGAATAAATTTTGATATGGCATAAGAGAATGGGACACATAAATTTTGGCAATCTTGTCAACATCAACAAAGAATAAGTAGTCAAAAATCTTCCAAAGATTTGAAATCCATTCGACACACTTTGTGAACCTTGTCAAAATGGGAATCAAGGCAGAAGGTGGTTCAAAACAAAATAGTACTCGACCACTCAAATGTTAGAGCTTCTTCACACTGATTTATGTGGACCTATGAGAACTCAAATTATTTAAGGTGAGAAATATTTCATGTTGCTTACTAATATTTTTTCACATATGACTTGGGTAATGTTTTTAATAAAAAAGCAAAAGCTTTTAGACATTTCAAAGCATTAGGTTAAAATGAAACCAGTTTGAAGATTAAGTGCCTAAGATTAGATCGAAGAGGAAAATTCATGTCATATTAGTTTATTGAGTTTTGTGAAGACCATGGAATAAAGAGACATTATTCAATAGCTAGAACTCCATAGCAAAATGGAGTAGTTGAAAGGAGAAAAAGAGTAGTTCAGGAAATGGTTAAGATAATGCTAAATGAATCCAAGATACTAGATAAATATTGGAGAGAGGAAGTTGTTATAATAATATATATTTAGAATATAGCATTGTTTAGAGTCAATAGTGACAAGACTCCTTATGAACTATGGAAAGACAAACTAGTGACAGTTGATTATTTTAGAGTTTTTGGTAGTAGATGCTTCATAAAGAAAATTGATGAAAAACATGGTAAGTTTGAATCCAAAGCAGATGAAGGTATATTTTTTGGTTATTCTTGAAAAATTAAATCTTATAAATGTTATAAAAAAATAACCAAGAAAATTATTGAAAGTGCAAGTGTCAGGATAGAAGAAGATGGAACACAAAGAATCAGTGATCTAATAGACATTCCTAAAATCATTGAAGAGGAATATTTTGAAGAATCAGATGAAGATGAGAAGAAGGAGAAAAAGGACACCAAAAACCCATCTAAATATGTCTAGATAAATCATAATAAAAGTGACATCATTGGGTATATAAATGAAGGAATTTATACCAGAAAAATGATGGTAAGTGAATCTAAGCAAGTTCATTTCTCTTTGTTATCCAAAATTCAGCTTAGAACTTTTTCAAAAACTAGACATGATAAGTATTGGGTTAAGGCAATGGATGAAGAATTAAATCAGATAGAAAAGAAAGATACTTGGAAATTAGTGTCTAGACCAAAAGATCACAATGTCATAGGAACAAAATGGGTTTATAAAAATAAGTTGAATGAAAATGGAGAAGTGACTAAGAATAAAGGAAGAATAGTATGTAAAGGATATGCTCAGATTGAGGGAATAGATTTTAAAGAAACTTTTGCACCAGTGGCAAGGCTAGAGGTTATTAGAATGTTTCTTACATATGTAGTGTTTAAAATTTTCAAAGTGTTTTAGATGGATGTCAAATTTGCCTTCCTAAATGGGAATATAGAAGAAGAGGTCTACATTGAGCAGCCTGAGGGATTTATTCTCTCAAATATTAGTAGTCATGTATGCAGATTGAAGAAAGAACTATATGGATTGAAACAAGCTCTCAAAACTTGGTATGCAAGACTTGATAAGTACCTACAAGATCAAGTTTTTAAGAGAGGATTTACTAACAGTAATCTCTACATCAAAATAGAAGGCGAGCATTAATTAATTATTGTGGTATATGTTGATGACATCATTTTTATAGGAAACATTGAAAATATGATAAAAGAATTTTTTGATAATATGTAAAAATAAATTGAGATGTCTATGCTTGGAGAATTGTCATTTTTCATAGGGTTGTAAATATTTTAGTCAAATAAAGGAATTTTCATTCTAAAAGTAAATATGCCAAGGAAATGTTGAAGAAATTTGGTTTTGAGGATTATGCACCAGTTGGCACACCAATGAGTACAAGAAATAAGGTGAGTAAGGATGAAGATTCACCTATTGTAGATCAATCTTTGTATATATCTATGATTGGTAGTCTTTTATATTTGACAGCATCGAAGCCAGACATCATGCATGTAATAGGTATGGTTGTAAGATATCAATCAACTCTAAAATATAGTCATGTTTAGTTGGTGAAGAAAATATTTAGATATATCAAGGGGACATTGGATTATAGATTTTGGTATCCCACAGGTAGAGATTTCACTTTGGTTGCTTATACAAATTTAGATTGGGTAGGTTGCTTGGATGACAAAAAGAGTACAAGTGGAGGATCTTTCTTCCTTTGTGATAGTTTAGTATCATGGCTAAGAAAAAAGAAGAATTCAATATCACTTTCTACAACTAAAGTAAAATATATTGTAGTAGTATTGTACTATATTCAAGTGCTTTGGATGAAGCAAACTTTGGAAGATATCAAGGTAAAATATGATGAATCTATTTCTATTTTTTGTGACAACATAAGTGTTATTAATATTTTGAAGAATCTAGTGATGCATTCAAGAACAAAACATATTCCTATTAGATATCACTTATTGAGAGAGCAAGTTGTATATCAACAGGTTGAGATGGAATATATCAGTACTATATAGAAAATTGTAGATATTTTCACAAAGCCACTACCAAAAGACACATTTGAGCATCTATGGGAGAATTTGGGAGTAATTTATTTTACTTCCTACCATTGAGGATCAACATCAACTAAGGGGGAGCTAAGTGTTATCCCTAGGTTAGGCCCTTTTCCATTGATGTCAAAGGGGGAGAAGAACAAAAATAGGTATAGGTATAGGTACCAGTGTAAAATAGGTACAAGGAATAGGTTCAGGGTGTTACAGTAAAGGGGAGTTACTCTATATTTTTTAGATGGTAGTATGTGCAAGTTTTAGGATGTGGCAGTTTCAATTTGAGGTTTCCATCAATGACAAAGGGGAGATTATTGGAAATATTGTCATTAATGTTAAAGGTCTTTCATTGGTGATAAAGGCCCCATTGAATTTAATGGTGTTTTTAATATTCATATCTTGGCTAATGTGTGTTAATATTTATTTAATATTAATTAATATATTTTTGGTTGCATATAAGTCAAAAGATATCCCATGGAGAAGTCAAAGAGTCATGGGATAAAGACAAAATAGGAATGGGATGCATTTTCTCATGAAGAGTCATCTTGAAGAATTCCAAGAGTTACCATGTGAATATAAAATAGGGTATGGTGCATTTTTCCATGAAGGGACACTTTGAGGAATATGAAAAGTCACCAAGATAAAGACAAAAAAGGAAAGGATGCATTTGCTTATGAAGGGTCACCATATGACTTTTAAAATATAAGGATACGAAGGGTCATGCAAGTTTGGCACCAATTTTCATGAGGATTGAAGGGTCACAAAGGGTTAATACCAAAGGTCATTTGGAAAGCTATAAATAAAGGCTTGAGAAGAAATTTTTAATATGCAAGAGAGTGAATGGTTTGTATTTATTTTTTAAGAGAGAAAAGAAGGAGATATTGTAGAGTTATATCATTTGTTGAGTAAGAAACATTGAGATATAGTTGTATTTTATACACAAGAGGGTTTGGTACTCCTATGGGTTGGTGCTCACAAATATTTCCAAGGGTTTGGTGCTCTTGTGGGTTGGTGTTCACAAATATTTGTTGTGATGGTGCTTAGCAAAGGGGTTGGTGCTCCTTCAAATTGGTACTTACAAACTTTGTAATTTGAATTGGTGCTCATTCATATACTTGAGATTATTCTCTGTGGTTTTTCCCACTTTGGGTTTCCACATAAAAATTTGCTCTCTCTCTCTCTCTCTCTCTCTCTCTCTCTCTCTCTCTCTCTCTCTCTCTCTCTCTCTCTCTCTCTCTCTCTCTATCTCTCTCTCTCTCTCTCTCTCTCTCTCTCTCTCTCTCTCTCTCTCTCTCTCTCTCTCTCGTGTGGTGCATATTATTGTTTAAATTTTATTTCATATCTTGAATGTGTGATTAAGTGATTAAAGAAAAGAAATAAGATTAAGTAAAATATATATAATAAACTAATTCACCTCCCCCCTCTCAGTATATTTCATGCTTAAAATCATGTAATGAAATATTATAATTTTAAAATGATATGTGTTAAAAACTAAGAACACCTATGATACACATAGAGGCATCAACAGTGTTTACATTCACCCCCATTTTATTCTAGTAATGCATTAAAGCCAAAGTAATAGATTAAAAGGATAAGTGTGTACCTTAACCTAACCTATGAAATGCATGTAGGACACAATGTTAAATTATTCTTGATGTGAAACTATAATGAAACATATATAAAATAACTCTTTAATTAATATGAATATCATTATTTAAAGATAATAAAATTATAGATCTAATAACAATGAACAAATACATCTAGTTTGGTATGCAAACTATTTTTCCTATTGAAAAATTAGTGACTGTATAAGGTAGGACTTATAGAGAGTTCACTTGCATTGAAAAACTTGGATTGGACAGTGTATTCCCCAATCCTCACTGATAGGAGAGTGTGATTAAGATATCAAGGTGTGTTTGACTCCATCATTGCATAACTCAAGTAGTAAATTATTTTAGAATCCTTATATGAATTAAAAAATGGTGAAAAATGGTGAACCAACTAATACAAATGGAATAAGGCTCTTTTATAGTGTAAACTTAGCACAAAACTAGTGTAAATAATTAATATAACATAGGTCTAATATATACAACATGGAGAATGACTAGCATTTGCATTCCATTTGTGAAACTCTTGAAAACCTAATCAAGGAAGAATTCATATACCACACACATGCCCCAAATCTATTATCTAGTTTATATGGATTATGAGACTAAGTAACAATAACTAAAATTTTGATTAATAACCTATGTTATTACATGAAACACATGTCATGCATGATGCTCCCAAACTGAGAAAATATTAGACAAACCTAAGTTTTTTTCTAGAAATTGTGTTGTAAACATATTTATATTATTGTGTATTATCTAATATTCTAACAAATTTTAAAATTGAATTTTTTTTGCCCATTTGGATAGTAATGCACTATTTTAGAATAGAATGGGATGCCCCCTTGTTGAAATGGAGTGATCTGGTCCATATTATTATTTGGGTAAATTTTGGGTATGTATTTTGATCCACTATGTGAGCTATGTAATTTTTTTTTATTATATTATTGAAGCTTGGTCTCTAAGGTAAGCCACTGTGTATGCCCCCTCTTTTGAGGTGAGTTATTGAACATGTGCAATAAGTTAAATCAAAATCAACATTGATGAGATAGGTGCTATGTAAAATATGTAAATTTGAGTGATCATGATAGCATGGAGGATCATGGCATCGTCATATATATAAACTAAGAAAATAGTAATGTTAGATGCATGTCGAAACAATCATACATAGTGAGATTATCAAAATAGATGTTAGTAATCAGACATATAAATAAGTGATCAAAATTGAGTATTGAAAGTTGAATAGAAATATTTGGGGATAGATGCATGATATTCATCATGGCATCAAAAGGATTAGAATATTCATAATTTCCATCATGTCATAGAAAACTAAAATAACTAAGAAAACAAGAGCCATGGCCATGATGCACACAAAAAAAGAGTACAAACACAAAAAACACACAATAGAAGGCCAAGGGGCCACATACAAGGTACATGTTCAAATATCAGTCATACACATAGAAACATGAAATAATTCTTAGAACCACACATAATTTCATGTTCAAATTTCCATAAAACAAATAGAGAATACATACAAGACATGAAGCAGAAAATAAAACATGAAAATCATGCGTAAATGCATGTAGTTTATTAACATAAGCCATTTGTAAGGCTAGTATATTCACTAACTTATGTATCTAGTAAAATATTAAGGTGTTAGTAAGTGATCAATATCAACATATGTTTTTCCATATAATGACCTAAGGTATGAATAATAAATGATAGCCAAATAATGATACACCTATATAAAATATGCCCCCAATAAACTTGATGTAAATACAAGTTGAAAGAGGCTTGGTTGTGGTTTATATATAATAAATGATATCTTGTGCTCACTAAGATAAGATCGAAGGAATAAAACAACAACATGGTGTGTTCCTATCTAAATAGGGCATTCTTATCTTTTTATAGTTTATGAGTTTGAGATGGTGAAATAACCTTCAATTATATCTAGGAATGGCATATTATATGATCTGCACTCATTCATGTACATTTTTGAAGCTTATATGCTATGAAACTAGAAATAAATAAATATTGAATAATCATGCACAAATTAATTTCTATAAATGAACTAAACATAAGAATGCATAGGTATTATTTTTTAATTTTCTTGAATATATTTTTTTATAGTTTTTTTTGCATATGTAAATGAAAAAATATAAAAATAGAGAGAAGGATACTAACTAATAAGCATACAAGGAAATCACAATAAATGGACCCGATGTATAAGATAATAATGGTAACATTTTTTGAATGGAAATATATATATTATTGTGACTAATTTGAGTTGAATGAAGAATATGAATATTGATCACCTAATGTATCATAACTACCATTGCCATTATAATGATATATAACATATTATGCCTATTGTTGAACATGATGAACTCTAGTTATTTTTATAAAACATCATGAAGTGTAAAAATATTGTGTTAGTTCCTTATATGAGATACCCTTAGTTCCCTATAATATCAATTTGGGATGTGTAGGAGTAGACAAAGGATATATAAAATATATGATAAATCTATACTGAAGTGGACTTTCAAAGATAGGCTTCTATGGAAGGGAAGATACCTGTTATAGAAATATATGAGTAAGTTTCACCTTTTTAGGTGACTCAACTAAAATATTACTTATAGGAAATAGATATATCTATGGTAGGGAATAATCATAATTGATACCCAAAACTATGATGGCCTCATTAGCATAGATATAATTTAGACACATGTGAACTATAGAAGGAACAATGTGAATTTATTACATCTAAGGATGTCCCAATAAATATCTAAGACCATTACTAGGTAATACTATAAATATGGTGGCCATAGATGCCAAACCAACCTATAATGGTAACATAATCTCACTTATAGAGCTCTGAATGTTACCATTGAATCTTATTATTACCATGGTGATGAGAAGAAAATCTTGATCTGTGTATCCAAGATATTTAAGAAGTATGATTGTATACATATTCACACTTAAAATTTTACCAACCATGACAATCTAAATAGGTTGGTTATCAATTTAAAATCAAATTAATAAAGAGTGTAAATCCAAGTCATCATATATTATCGTGTGATTTGTATATATGATTAGTGACCTAGATGGTACTAAACTATGGTAGGTATCAATCACATTGTTCAAAGGATGTGGTATATTTATATGAGAATGGAAATAACCTAGTGGAAGGTGTGTATTATATTCATAATGCAGTATTAATGTATCTATTATCTCATTATTTATACGCTTATGAAAAGGATCACTAAATATTTTTATTACTTTGCTTTCACTTTGTTTCTATTTCAAATTATTTTTTGTTGTCCTCACATCAATATTGTTTGCCTTTATCAAATCATGAATCTTGCACCTTAAACCAATACATATATTAGTAGTGTGTCATAGTACCTTGTGATAATCACAAAAAACATTTTAATTAAAACCTTTTGGAAGAGGATTACTCACATCAACCTCTTTACTGGGAGGGAGAGATATGAGATTGCATTCCAATATTGTTTTGAGGACTTTATATGGAGCTTATGGTAGATTAGTAAAATATCTCCTTGGTGGATCTAATAATATATTGCATAAAGTGGGCTCATAAATTACATGTATTTTTGCCTTTAGATCATTTTTATTGTTAATTCACATTCCCTTCATGGTGGCTTTGTTGAACTCATTGTATTGGAATTTAAATCAGTTATATACTTAATATTATTCATTACCAACAAAATTACTTCCCTTTCTTTAAATGTGCAACACAAATCTGTGAATGAGACAAATTTCTTAAACATGTACTCATGTTGGGTGGAAGAAAAATATATTTAAAATATCTTATAATTATCTTTTATCCATAGGAGTTTTCATTTTGTATAACATAGTCTTGTATATTAAGACATATTTTATGATAAGATCATTATATTTTTGACTAAGTTGAGAAATCTGAACATATAAAATATTTTCACTAATATTGATTGATAATGTACTAGGAACATAATTACTAATGTATTGAATACATGCAATGATTTATGAGGTAAATTTTAAAACCATTTTAGATCATATTCTTTTGGACTCGTTAGGAATAACATAGTCAATAAAATTTCATTGGACATGTATTCCAAAAATGTTATGTAGAAGGCTCTAATTGTTCAAAGTCACCAGTTATGTCATATAGTGTAAGATTGGGTGACACAAAATGTGTAGGTAGAGGATATAATTCTATGTATTGTGCCATTGGATTGTGATATAAAAGGTAGGAATCTAGGGATTGATTAATATTTGAAGTACCTTGCTCTAAATGTAACACCCTAGTTTGTAGAGATTAAATTCCTTAGGTTCCCCCATAGTAAACATTGGTATAAATTTTTTATCTAATAGTGTAAAAATATCAAATCATTGTGCCATGCTTGCACTTTTTATGTCCAAAAGGGTTTACAAAATTATATGATGATCAAGAGGTTATTCAAGGATTATTTATTGAAATATCTTGATAACTTCTTCCTTTTTGAATTTTATTTTCTCACCAATTAAAGGTGGTAGTAAATTTTTATGTCCATCTTGAGGACCAATGTTATCATGATCATAATGTTCATGATTAGAATTAGTGTCATTGACCTCTACATGCTCACTATGTGTATTATTTTAGATATAGCTTTATTATTATAAATGTTATGTGATTTATAAAAAATAATGAGTATGCTCAATGGGAATACCACTTAATCCATCACTTCTTCCAGAAGATGTAGAAATAACCTTTTTAGAGTGCATAAAATATGAAATGAAAACTTGAAATATGGGTGGGTTTAAATAATTTATCAGAACTTAAAACTCTAAGATAAAAATTAGAAATATAAAAAATAATTATATAAACCCTATCAACATATATTATTAGGGTTTTATAACATTAATACAATAGATATTTTCACCAATATGTTTTATCAAATTTTAGTTACTACGAGATGGTAGACCCTAATTAGACAAGTTCTTGTGAAAATTCAAAATGCTATAGATATGCAATAAATGACACAAATTAATTTAGAAGTTACTAAATATAAAAGTATACTAAATATGGAAAGTAAAAATTAGAACACAAACCTGACTATAAAACTAAAATGCAGATTATTTATAGAACTAAAACTAAGATGAAGGTTGTGTTAATTAAGTCTAGATCTAGAAAAGGACTTGGTAGGGTCTAGTCACAACCACATTTTTTTAATAACTGAAGCAATAACTATGGAATAAAGTTTAAAATATATTTTATCACATAAACACATAATGAGATCCATAATTGTGTTACATCCAACAGATGAATTAGACCAAGTACATAACTCATCAATGACTTCATTAGGAAGCTTTTCAACCACTTAATATTTAGATAGAAGTGGGTCAGTGTGGTTATACCCACTCACTTCTATCTACATACTTCACTATGGCCTTCCTAGTAGAGTTATTATTAACTTATGCTTTCACCTGAGTACCTATAAAGGCTATAGAATAACTAGTACATCACTGGGTAATTTGGAAATTTTCAATAAATAATAAAAAAGTGAGAATAGATTAAATAGAATAATCATCATATTAATATTGATTAATCAAGATCTACCAATTCAAAAGTATCAAGCAAAGATCAAGGGAAAAGGACTATTTCTAAAAGCAAAGCAAAGCCTTGTAACACCTTCTAAATTCACAAGCAAATAGAGGTATAAGGTTTGGAATGAACTACTTCATGAAGTGTCAAAGATTGATGGGATGTTTTAGAAAACATATTTATCTTATGTTTGGAAACATCTTAAAAATTTACAAGTAGGGTACAAGAACATGACAAGGTATGCCTAAAGATATTACATTGGCTAAAATTTAGCCTTACATTTTTTAATATTACCCATATGAGTGTTGTATGAGTTTTAGGGACTCAATACAAATTAATAGTTCCATGGACTAAGTGAACTTATACTAGGTTTTTCTTTTAATCTCATTCTTAATGAATCAAACCTTCATCTTATGTTCATGACCTTAGCCTAAGCATATATTAATTGCTTAAACTTAAGATTAGAACTTACTAGTTCTTATGTTAAAAATGAGATTATTTATATGAACTTAAATTATATAATTCTATTAAATTTCCTTTACCATATAAGGATATGAATTAGATTGTTAAATATTCCAATGATCAATTCCAAACATAGAGAAATTGATCCTCTATCACAATATGTCTTAGTTAGGATTAACCATTATCTTTCTAAAACATTCAAGCAACTATCTTATTTTTGAATTTACTTATAACATATGCATAATATTTATATAATCTTATTGTAATTAAATTCCAAGGAGTTATAAGGAGTTATCCATAATAGTCCATTTCACTTTGGGAGTGTTTTATTGAATTTCTAAGTGAAATGTTTACCTCCTAATAAACTTTAGAAGATCGACGTAACTTTACTTAAGTAATTCTCCCATTTTAAGCATTATCATAAATTTTGACAACAATTAAAAACTAATGCATAAGTCTTATCATGATTATAATCTTTTTAATTTACAAAATTATCAACACAAGGATTTCATTAGTAACTATAAAAGTTATTATCCTAAGGTCTTCCTTTGAAAGTTCCAAATTAAAGTCTCCTTAATTCAATCATATATCAATGATGTTTTGGACATATTAAGGTAATTTGAAAATTTATTATTAACATAACCTAAAAACCACATCATAATTATTTTTTATAATGCTTAATGCAATTAAATTGTTTAATGAATAACATCACTTAGATTTTATAATCATAATGTTAAATCCATAAAAAGCATTCAAGGTACATTAACTTCATATTTTTATCTTTGAGATGAAATAATAACATATTAATGATATTATCCATTTATCATACATTAATTTACATTATAAGTATCATGTAAAAATAACAAATAACTTTTATAACTAGGTTTTAAGACAACTATTTGTAACCTCAAATAACTAGTCAATCCAATACCACTAGCTCAATAATGAGCAATTATAAGGCAAGATATGAACACATTTTTAGGTTATAATTTAAATAATAACCAATATAATTTAAAATTTTTCTAATATTTATGTTAAATCTACTTATTCCAAAATAAGAGATTGAATTAAATTACATAATAAAATCACATAACTATGTTCATCTATCAAATGTATTAATGAACCAATGGGATTCTATATATAAATAATAATACAAGGAATACATGGATAATAAAATGATTAAATTTAATCATAAATATAATCCAAACCTACATTTGATATCTGAATACAAAAGATAATCATAACATTATTTGTATCTAATACAACTATAATGAATTATTACTATAATGAATAAAATGAATTATACAAACATTTTAGTTCATCTATAACCAACTGCCACAACTTGAGATAAAGAATAAGTGTAGAAATAATATTTTTCATGTAATCTAATGAATCTAAACATACCTCACCAATCCCAATGATCCCAACTGTAAGTGTCCCTAAACCATCCCAACCATCAATTGGATATGGATCAGGGCAGTAGAGAAATAATGGAAAAAGCACAACAAAATTAATTGATCTTGAAAATAGTAAAACAATTAACTAATAGATATAAATTAAACCACATGAATATATCTCACCAAGATCCATTAACTTGGTACTTGATTATGATTTCAACTCATCTTCTTAATCTTTTAAATTTATGATCTATATTCTATCTGAATAATATAATATGTACCATAAATCTCATGCCATACATTTATTTGGTATTTGTCCTCATGTACTAATTTAATATATATTAATGAGATATAATAAAAACTTTTAAAAATAATATGCACCTGAGTTGGCCTAATGGTGAAGAACATGTGTTCCTAAAAGTGAGCTCAAAGGTTCTAAACCTATAAGAGTTAAGGTATAAACACCTTCATGAAAATTATCCACATGTAATGGATTAACCATCTTAGTGTTCAATACGATGGGGGTTGACATGTGGATTGAAACCTATGTTTAATGTGATGAGGAATTCCCATAGTCTGTGGCTATGGATACTATTCATCACTGGTTTAAAACATTCTAGTTACAAAAATGTTAGTACCCAACATTTTAGATCAAGATGTTCCTACTTAGTAATAAGTGATTCCCTTTTTTCATGAAACTAATGACTATTGAACATGAATCATATGTGTTATTCTTCCATTAGGGAATCTACAGATCTAAGTGTCAAATATTTGATAGGGCCAACTAGGGAGTCTCCTATGAAAAGGCTATAAAAGAAGATGTTTGTGAGGGAGTTTGGTGATAGCTTGGGGTTTTCCTTTCATCCCAATGGGAGGGGTTTGAATCATAGAGATGGTCAAACTAGTTTGATGATTATATGTAGGGAGGGAAAGAAGAGTTTGGGGGTTTTAGGTAAGTTATTTGGTTAGACATTTATCCCTATTAAGAGGGTTAATCATGTAGCTCAAGATAATTTTAAATCTTTGGATCCCTAGTCTGAGTACTTTAGGATTTTAAGCATAAAAAAAGATTTTTTAGCTGTCAATTTTAAGGAGGATCTTGAAGAGGTGTTTCAAAGTGAGGAATGGTATTTGGAAAGTGGTTTAGTGTGTATATTTGATAGGTTTTGGCCTACCCTTTTTGTTCTTAAACACTATATTTTGGATTCTTGGTAGCTTGATTTGGAGGGTAGTTTGTAAATATATCCTTGTGCCATAGGATTCTTTATTGTGGTTTTTGATAATCTAGTTGATCATAACAAGATTATTCAGGCCAAATACTAGGGTTGTAATCATCACCTTCTCCTTATAAGACCTTGGTTTATAGACTTCAATCCTAGTTGAAAACCTCTCTTGTAGACCCATCTAGGTGTGGTTATTGTATCTTCCTCTCTAATTTTGGTCAGATTCTATGTTGTCAGCTATTGGGGGTTCCTTGGGTGAATTGTTAGAGATTGATACTACTTCTTTGAATTTTTTTGGGATGACCTTTGATAGGGTTATTATTTGTTTGGATATTTCTTAAGACCTTCCTGAAATGATCAAGTTGAAATTTAATGGTAGATGTTGGTCTCAAACCATTGATTATGAAGGGCCACCATTTAGGTGTCAAAAATGCTTCAAGATTGGCCATCTTTTCACTTCTTTCCAAATTTTCAAACACAAAGTGGATTCTTCATGGTGGAAGAATGCAAGTGAAAAGCTTCTAATAATTTTTTTAGATAACAATCCTATTTTGCCATTGAGAGGTGGTTTAATAATCCTCAATAAAGAGGAGTATAAAGCAGGTGTTTTCATATGTTGTCTATACATCAAAATTTAGAGGTTACTAGTTTAATTAAAAAGAGTTTTGTGTATTTAGTAAAAAAAAGGTATGTAGAAGCTCATTGGTAGATAGGTGTATCTCTCCTAGTATAGATACATGTATTTTGAGTAATTAATAAGAATGGAAAGTTATAATAAGTAATAAAAAATGACATATCATTCCTAGTTCCCCTTCCAAGACACTTCACTCTCACAGCAAAGTGAAAAAGGGCAAGACTTAATTATAAATAGTTTTTTATTTTTTGTAAATTCAATTTTTGGTGAAAATTTGAATTATTTTTAGATAATTTTAGGTATCTTTTTTTTATTAGAATTTGTTGGTCATATACCTTGATAGATTTTGCTCTCAAGCTAGGTCTATTGTGTTTTCCCAAAAAAAAAAATTGGGAAAAGGTCCCATTAAACCATAGTATCTATAAAAAAACTCATATAAAGTAGACAACAACTTAAACTAACCATAAACATTAAATGAAAACCTATGTAAAGTAATGGGTCAAAGTTTGACCAAAATAGACTTTACCAAAAATAGAAAATTATTCAATATCAACTATAATGATATAATGTAATCACAATTATAAAATAATCAATTGACCATTATTTTTAACCATAAGTCAACTAATAATAACTTGAAAAAATTCAACATCATTACCAGGATCATGCTAGTAATTCCAAAAAGATTTAATAAACTTGAGTTAATTTAATAATGACCAAATTATAAAATTAAAATTCAAACGTAATCATGCATATGTAAATAATAATAAAATATTATTTTCCCACAAAACCTTGGTGTCTATTTTGAACCCCATAAAAGATCAAATATGTCATTACCCCCAAGTTTATGGATGCAGGCTCAAAACATAAAACAAGCTAAAATAACACCAAACAACATTTCCAAAAACCCATGTAAACCCAATTAGGGTTTGAAAATGAATTTAAAACACTATACAGTCAATAAAATACCTAGCCATGTAACCCAACTAGGGTTTTAAAATATAAAACAAATTTATAAAATCAACACACTCCATATAGCTCATAGCTATAACCCAATTAAATGAAATCAAAATAAACCCTAGCCATATAAATAATCAAAGTATATATATCAAATATATACACATAATATATATACAATATAGCCATAATAATACATAGTCATAATGGCAAATATAAAAAATATATATTCACATTATATATCTATAAAATCCATGGTTGAGCTATATAATGGTTGTCATGTAATAACCCAGAAATTCAAAGCTATCAGCCCTAGTTAGGGTTTTAACTATAAACACCATAATGTAAGAATAATATAATTCCAATGTTTAAGTCTAAAATAATAACCATTTTACCATTAAAAACTATTAAAAATTATGTAGTCAAAATTTTGAAACACCGCTTACTTGGAATATGGAAATCAACCATAGAAGAAGACTTTATTCATTTTTAGGCTCCCAAAATGCTAATACAAACATGCATCCAAAAGTTCCCATGCCTTGACTAAAACCAATCAACCAATATAAACAAAATCAAACCCTATTTAACTCTACTCAACTCATATATGGTTAGTAAGATTAATGATCAAATATAGTTTAAACTACCTAAAAAACCTAATACACAAATTGCATTTCGTTCCCCTTGGCTGCCATACCAAAATTTTTGGTAGAGTCTCCCCAAAGTGTAGATATATTTAAACAAACAAACCCAAATGACAAAAATAAAATATAAAACCATTTGGAAGAGTCTCAAGCCATTCACATGGTAATTTGAGCCAATGCTATGACTCTAAAATCGAATGGCTTAAACAAAACATCAAACTAATTTCCAATGTCCCAAGGTGGGTCTTGAAATCCTAAAAACCTTAGTACATGCCCAATCCAAATTTGGATAGAACAAAAAATTCAAAATGAAATAATATAAAAATGAAGTCCTTTCATGTTTAGACATTAAATCTTAGAGTGGATAAGATAATTTTTAAAGTGCCTTCAAACATAACATAGGTTGATACTAAGCATTAAATCTAAATAACATAAAGATAATCAAACAAGGTAATAAATATTTAACACTTAGAAACAAAATGTGAACACAAGAACAACTAGTGATTGACTGCCATGACAAAGTTAATAGTCATTAAGCCAACAAAAACATACTAAACTAGAATGATGAAAACAATGTCATTAAATAGTAATCAATAGTTGTAATACTAATCATAACTCAATAAAGCTAACAAGTCCCACAATAAATAACATCAAGTAAAGTGATGATTGTACAAATGTCAAAACCAACTAAAATCAATTAATAAAGAAATAAAAATGATAACACTCAACACTTAAATTAGGTAAACAAAATGACTTATTAATAGTACTATCAAGCTCAGTTTTTATAATAGAATTTATTATTTTGTTTCATCCACAGTGCTTCTCCATGTTTCTCCACTACTTAGGTCAAAACACAACCTAACTCAAGTACCTATCCCTACAAGAAACAAATAGACCATTAGTAATATATGAACATCTAAATATAATAAATGTAATAATAACATTTAAATAACACAAATTAAATAATAAATCAGTACTCATTAAGTATAAATAGCCAATGTTGTAATTAACGTGTATCATAACTATTTCAATAATAATAATAAAATGTATCATAAATCATAAAATTATAACACATAATATAGTAAACAAAATTTGTCTTGAATAGTTCACAACTAATTATATCAATAATATGAAATTAATGCTAGTCAAACAAGATCATGACATCCTCCCCTTTGGAAAAGAGTCATCTTGATGATCAAAATATCCAAGGATAATGTTTCTTGAAAATACTCTCATCTTCCCAAGTATCACTTCTTTCTAATAAAGGATCCCATTGAACCAACACTTGGTAAATCTCATGATTTCTTAATTTAACATTGTGATGATCTATGATCTTCACTAGATCCAACTACATATTTTCATCTTCTAAAACCTTAAGATGAGTCCAATCTAAAATATAATATGGATAAGGAATATACTTTCACAATAAAGCAACATGGAACACATTATGAATCTGAGACAAGGAAGGATGAAGGGCTAGTTAGTAGGCAACATGATTAATTTTCTCTAAAATTTCAAAGGGTCATAAAAACCAAGGAGCTAATTTGGAAGGCTTTCCAAATTTAATTTAAAATTTCTACGCTATAACATAGAGAAAAACTATATCTCCCACTTGGAATTCACATGTTTTCTTTTTTAAATCAACATAACTCTTTTGCCTATCAAAGATAGTCTTTACAATTTGCCTTATGGTTTCTATTTTCCTATCATACTCTTGTGAAACATCAAGATGAGAAATAGTTCTATTTTCTAATCTTTCCCACCCAAGTGGATTTATACACTTGTGTCTATACAAATATTTAAATGAAGCCATTTTAATCATTGAATGGTAAGTGTTATTATAATCAAATTCAAATAAATGTAAATAATCCTCCCATTTACCTTGTTGAACCATCACATACATTCTTAACATGTCTTCCATAACTTGATTTCATCTTTCTGTCTGACCATCTATTTTTGAGCAATAAGATGAACTAAAATTTAACCTTGTACCAAAAGTGGTAGTCAAATTTTTTCAAAACCTCAAAGTAAAATTTTTATCTCTATTTGAAATAATAACTTCAATCATGCCACACAAAAATATTATTTATTTCAAAAACCATGAAACAAACACATATGCATCATCAATCAAATTTCTAACAATGAAATGACCAATTTTTATAAAGTTATCTATCATGAATATAATAGTATCATGTTTGATTTTAGATTTTGATAAACCTGCTATGAAATCCAAAGAAATCACAACCCATTTACCTCGTGGTACATCATGAGGGTACAATAATCCTTCAAGATGGCAATGTTCAGCTTTCACACACTGACATTCTAGCCATTTTGACACAAATTCAACAACATCATGTTTCATTCTAGACTAATGGTACATCCTTTTCATTTCATGGTTCATCTTTGTGACACCTGGATGAGGAAAATAAGGTGTTTCATGCACTTTTTTTAGAAAAATATTTATTAAGTCACTAAAATCATGTACATAAATTCTATTTTTATGTCTGATTAAAATATCATAATCAATATCAAAGGTAAAAAAATTATTTTCAATAGGATAGTTAGCCAAATTTGCACTTACATCTTGGTAAAACTTATCAAAATGCTACTATTCCAACATTTTAATTTTGAAATTATTATGCATAATAAATAAGGTAGTGAGATACATGAATTAGATGAGTACATCAATAACATGATTCTTCTTACCTTTCACATATGAAATATTCCTATCAAAATTACTTTAGAATTCTATCCATTTACACTTGTGCATATTCAGATCATCATAAGAAAATAAATATTCTAGGTTGTGATGATCATATTTTACCTCAAAATGCTTACCTAACAAAAGGTGGTTTCATTATTTTAAAGCATGAATAATGCCAACAAGATCAATGTCATGAGTGGTGTAATTATTATCAAGGTCCTTCAATAGTCATGACTCATAGGTTATAATTGAATTATCGTGAGTTAACATGCCATGCAAGCCTTCTTTGGATGCATCAACCCATATTTCAAAATTTATGGATTTAGTATAATAAGTACAATTATCAAATTCAATACCTCTTTAAGCTTCAAGGAAGCTCATTCACATTCCAAAGTCCACACAAACTTATTACCCTTGTACTACAAGGATATTATTAGGTTATCTAATTTTTAAAAAAAATCAACAATTCTTTTATAGTAACCAATTAGTCCCATAAATTTGCATACTTCATGTATATTTTTAAGAGCAAGCCACTCTTAAATAACTTTAATCTTTTTTAGATCAACAAAAATAACAACCTTATCTATAATATCACCCATATAATGGATCTCATATTGAAATAAAGCACATTTATATAGTTTACCAAATAGTTTATACTACCTTAGCCTTTGCATCACTAAGCATAAATGTTATTCATATTTAGTTGCATTCTTAGAATAGATGAGTATATCATCAAGGAATACTAGAGAAGACTTGTGTATAAAATCCCTAAATACACTATTCATTAAGCTCACAAATACAGTTGGTGCATTAATTACATGAAAATGCATTATTGTAAACTCGTAATGTCTATAACTAATTCTAAAATAAGTTTTATTGATGTCTTATTCCTTGATCCTCAACTAGTGATATCCTGATATTAAGTCTATCTTCAAAAAAATAGTTTCATCCTTCATTTGATGAAATAGATAATCTATACTTGGCAAAGGATAATGATTCTTAATGGTAACTTTGTTAATCATGTGATAGTTCACACACAATCATAAGGATTCATCCTTATTTTTCATAAAGACCATGGGTACACCCCAAGCCAACACACTTGGCCGAACACTATCATTTTTTAATATTTCTTACAGTTGAGATTTTATATCCTACAAATCTACTACATTTATATAATAAAGTGTTTTAGATATAGGAGCTACCCCTAACATTACTTCAATAGAAAAATCAAATTCATGTTTAGGAGGTAAACCAAAAAATTTATTTGGAAATACATCAAAAATTTACTACAAAAATGGATATTATTTAAATTTTGATTCTGTTATAGGTATAATTTATTAAATCTAAACATAATACAATTAAAAACCTTTACATATTTATTTATTTAGATATAAAGTTGATAATAGCTTATGTACTTTTGATTTCAACAAACCTTATATTTATATAGCTTTCCCCAAATCATTACAATGATATATCACTTTGCTACAGTAGTGAAAATTTGCTTTATGTTGCTTCAACTAATTCATGCCTAAAATAATATCAAAATATCTAAGAGGAGCTAAAAATAAATTAACTTGGGTCTAAAAATTACTTAGTTATAAGCTTATACTCTCAAGACACTTAGTAAATAGTACTCGTTTACCTAAGTTGAACTCAACATCCCAACCATCCTTTAGAGTCACTAGATTCAACTTACAACATGTTACTAACTTAGGATCCATAAAACTATTAGTTTCTCCTAAATCAAACAAAAATAAAATAGAAAAATCATTTATTTTACCTCTAATTTCAATAGGAGTTATTTTTAGATTTTCATTTCTATTATCCATATCTACATACACTATGATTACTCAATTGACATGTTTTCAACTTAGTGGAACATTTATAGTAGTGATTATCTCCACATTTCTAGCAAACTACAATCCTTTACAGTGTCACTAGAATGGTATTTTCTCCATTAACATACACATTTTGACTACATTGGATTAGATTTATTTTAAAATTATTAGACATATAAAAATTTATATTCTTGATTATTATTTTGTCCTTAGAATTTGTCGAAACCACTCCCACTCCTATAAATCTCTAGTTTGAGTCAATTTTTTTAAAATTGTGAAGAGAATGAGAGATTTTAATTCTTAAATTATTGCCTATTATGTTAAAAAATTTGTCTCACCTTTTGATGATCCTTCTCTTTTCTTCTACCTTATGATCATATTCGATATAAACAATTATAGTCTTAAGATTTGTCATATTAACATCATGCATCAATATCTCTTTCAACTCAAATTTAGTGACTTTAGTCTCTTGAACATGCATGTAGTTAACATGATGTAGTAGACTTAAAAAATTATTTTTAGACTCAGTCACATTCTTAATCTCTTGTTTCAACAATAAAAAATCAGTGATTTTATGTTCTTTGAAGTTAGAAATAAGATACCTCTTCCTGAATTGCTTTACAAAAGTAGGACAAGTAAGAGTCATTGGCTAGTAACCCTCTAAATCAAATAGATGGTTCCACCAAAGAGTTATATCTCGAACTAATTGATAATTAGCCACTCTTGTCTTAACATTATAGGACATGTTATGCATATTAAAATACTTTTGTAGGTGTACTAACCATGCATCAACTACATCATCTAATTCCTCACCTAAAAAGGTTGGTAGAGGCAGCTTCTTTAGCTCCTTAATGATATGATCAACCAAATTAATAGAATTATTTTGAGATTCTTATTCATCAACTTAACTTTCTTCTCTAATTAGAAGTTCTTCAGCTAGAACACCTTCTAGATTGTTCAACCTTCATTCTTAGGTGTCCAATTTACTTTGAATTGAATTCAATACAGTTAAAATTCCATTCAAAACTACCTCTTGGTTAATGTTAGAATTATTTTCCTCACAATTAGAGACTTCAACATTATTATCATCATTATTGAGAGGTGGTTCCTCTCTTTCAATAATATTGGTCCTAAAACCTTGAGCTCTTCCTCTACCTGGGTTAACATTCCTTGGGTTGTTATTTGTTAATCCAAATATTGTCTTCACAATCCTATGGTGAAACAAACAACTTAGTAGGAAATCAAAAAGAAACATTCTCTAGCATTCCCTAGAGTAGTAAACCTAGCTGTGATACCAATAAGTCATAACCACAAATTTTATTTTATTTTTTATCACCAAAACAACAACTGTAGAATAAAGTTTCAACTAGATTTTAACATGAAAACATGTAATGAGATCCATAACTATATTATATTCAATATGGGACTATACTAAGTACATAACTCATCAATGACTTCATTATCAATTATTTTAACCACTTAATATCCAGATATAAGTGGGTTAGTGTGGTCATACCCATTCACTCATATCTACATACTTCATTATGGCCTTCTTAGTGAATCCATTACTGATTTATTCCTTTACTTGAGTACCTGTATAGGATATAGAACTAGTACCTCAATGAATAATTCATCAAACTTCAACAAATAGTGGAAAATCAAGAATATATTCAATAGATGAATCATCATACTAATCTTGCTTAAGCAAGATATACCAATTCATAACCAAAAGACAAATATCAAGGTTAAAGGATTATTTCTAAAAGCAATGCAAAGCCTTGCATCATATTTTGAATTCACAAACAAATAGAGGCATGAGGTTTGGCATGAAATACTTTAAGAAGTGTTCAAGCTTCATGGGATGTTTCAAAAACCATGTTTATATTTTTTTTGGAAACATCTTACATATTTACAATTAGGGTACAAGGACATGACAAGGTATGCCTAAGGATATTACATTGGATTAAGGTTATCCTTACATTTCTAATTATCACCCATATGAGTGTTTTATGAGTTCCACATACTTAATACCAATTAATTTTTCCTTTAAACTAGTGCACTTATATTAGCTTTTATTTTCAATCTCATTTTTAAAGAATCAAACCTTTGTCTTAGGTTGATGACCTTAGCCTAAGCATATATTAATGGATTAAACTTTAGATTAGAACTTACTAGTTCATATGTTCCAAAAGAGATAATTTATATCATCTTAAATAATATAATTCCATTAAATTCACTTTACCATACAAGAATATAAATTAGTTTGTTATATATTCCAATGATCAATTCTAAACGTAGATAAATTGATCCTCTATCACAATATTCCTAAGTTAGGATTAACCATTCTCTTTTTAAAACATTCAATGAAGTATCTTATATTCCAAGTTACTTAAAACATATGGGTAAGATTTATATAATCTTATTGTAACATAATTAAAAGGAGTTATAAAGATCTATCCATAACAGTCCATTGCACTTTGTCAGTGCTTTATTTAATTTCTAATCGAAATGTTTACATCCTTATAAACTTTAGAATATTTACATAAATTTAATTAAGTAATTCTCCCATTTTAACCATTATCATAAATTATAAAAACAATTACAAACTCATGCATAAGTCTTATGATGATTTTAATCTCCTTAATTTACCAAATTATAAATGCAAGGATTTCATTATTAAACTATATAAGTTATTATCCTAAGGTCTTCCATTAAAAATTCCAAATGAAAATCTCATTAATTAAATCATATATAAATTAAGTTTTTGACATATTAAATATTTTGAAAATTCCTTATTAACATAACCTAGAAGCCACATTATAATAGTTTATTATAATTCTCAACACAAATTAACTTTTTCAATGAATAACATCACTTAGATTTAATAAGCATAATATTAATTCCATAATTAGGAAACAAGGTAACTTAACTTCCTAGTTTTCTCTTTGAGATGAAATCATAACATATTAATAATAATATCCATTTCTCAAACATTCAATTGTATTAGAGGGATCATTTAAATATAACAAACAATGTTTACAACTAGGTTCCAAGACAACTATTGTAACTTTCAATAACCAATCGGTCCAATACCACTAACTCAATAATGAAAAATTATAAGACAGGTTATGAACATATTTTCAAGTTATAATTCAACTAATAACCAATAAAATGTTGCAATTATAATGCCACAACTTTATAATATTTATCTTAAATCTACTTATTCCAAAATAAGAGACTAACTGAAAATACATGATAAAATCACATAACTATGTTCATCTATTAAATGTCTTAATGAACCAATGAGATTATGTATATAAATAATAATACAATGAATACATGGATAATCAAATGATCAATTATAATCATAACTATAAACTAAACTTACATGTTTTATCTGAATACAAAAGATAAACATAACATTATTTGTATCTAATACAACTATAATGAATAAAATGGATTACATAAATATTTTAGTTCATCTAAAACCAACTATCAAAAATCAAAATAAATAAGAAGTGTATTAAATTCTTTTACATGGAAACCAATGAAGCTAAACCCACCTCATCCTTCTCAATGAGCCCAACCATAAGTGGCCCTAAACCATCCCAACTATCAGTTGGATATGGATTAGGGTAGCAAAGAAATGGTAGAGAAAGGAAAATAAAATGAATGAAATTGACAATAATAAAACAATAAATATAAAATGAACAACATGAATCCATCTCACCAAGATCTATTAACTTGGTATTTGATTACAATTGCAACTCATCTTCTTGAATTTCTTGATTTATGAGCAATATTATATTTGAATAATATAATATAGACCATAAATATTATGCCATTAATTTATTAGGGAGTCATTCTCACATAGTAATTTACTAGATATTAATTATTTATAATAAAAACTCATAAAAAGAAGACAATGACTTTAGCTAATCACAAACACTAAATTAAAATCTATGTACATCTATGGGTCAAAATTTGATCAAAATAGACTTTACAAAAAATAAAAAAGATTCAATATTAATTTTAATGATATAACATAATCATAATAATAAAGTAATTAATTGATCATTATTTTCAACAGTAAGTCAACTAATAATAACTTAAAATAATTCAACATCATTACTAGAATCATGCCAATAATTCCAACAAGATTTGATAAACCAGAGTTAACTTAATAATGACCAAATTATAAAATTAAAAATGAAACGTAATCATCTAGATGCAAATAATAATAAAATATTTTTTTCCCACAAAATCCTAGTGTCCATTTCAAATCTCATGGAATCTCAAATACATCATCGCCCCCAAGTTTATAATTATGGGAGCAAAACACACAACAGACTAAAATAATACCAAACAATGTTTCTAAAAACTTCTGTAAACCCAATTAGGAGTTTAAAATGAATTTAAAACACTAAAAAGTCAACAAAATACCCAGCCATGTAATCCATCTATGTAACCTAGCTAGAGTTTTAAAATATAAAATAAATTTATAAACTCAACATAGTCCATGTAGCTCATAGTTGTATCCCAATTAAATGACATATCAAAACAAACCCCATCCATATATATATATATATATATATATATATATATATATATATATATATATATATATATATATATATATATATATATATATATATATATATATATATATATATATATATATATTCGTAATGGCAAATATAAATCATATACTTTAACAATATATATCTATAAAATTTGTGGCTGAGCTATATAATGTCCATCATGTAATAACCTAAAAATTCAAAGCCATTGACCCTAGATAGGGTTTAAAATATAAACACCATAATGTAAAAAGAATATAATTCCATTGTTTAAGGTTAAAATAATAACTAGATTTACATTAGAAACCATTAAAAATTGTGTACTCAAATTTTTAAAACACCACTTACTTGGAATCTCAAAATTGAACACTTAAGAAGTCTTTTTTCATTTCTAGGCTCTAAAAATGCTAGGCCAAACATACATCTAAAAATCCACATGCCTCAAGAAAAACCACTCAACTAATATAAACCAAATTTAACCCCAGTTAACTCTAATCAACTCCTTCATGTTTGACAAGATTAATGATCAACTACATTTCAAGAATCTTGACAAAACACATTCACAAACCACATTTTATTCCCCTTGGACACCATCCTAAAATTTTTGGCAAAGTTTCCCCAAGGTGCAGAACTCTTCAAACAAAAAAACAAACCCAAATGATGAGAATAAAACCTAAAACTATTTGGAAGAATCTTGACCCATTTACATGGTAATTCAAGCCAATGCCATGACTCTACAATTGAATAGCCTAAATACAACATCAAACTAATTATCAATACCCCAAGGTGGGTCATGCCATCCTAACAACCTTAACACATGCCCAAGCCAAAATTAGATAAAAAACTAAATATACCAAATGAAACAACATAAAATTAAGTCCTTTAATGCATAGACATTAAATCTCAGAGAAGATAAAATAATTTTTAAAGTGCCTTCAACCATAAACAGGTTGATACTAAGTATAAAATATGAACAACATCAAGACAATCAAACAAGGTAATAAATAATTAACACTCAACAAAATGAATGTGAACACAAGAACAAAAAGTGACCAAATGCCATGTCAAAGTTGACAGTCATTAAACCAACAAAAATATTTTAACCAAAATGATGGAAATGATTTCCTCAAATAATAATCAATAGTCGCAATATTAATCATGACTCAACAATTCTAACAACTCTCATAATCAACAACATCAAGTAAAATGGTGATTTTATAAACTTTAAAACCAAATAAAATCAATCAATAAAGAAATCAAACTAAAAATTTTAACTCTCAACACTTAAATTAGGTAAAAAAATGCCTTAATCAATAATATCATCAAGCTCATTCTTATAATAAAATTTATTATTTTATTTTATCCACATTATTTCTCTATGTTTCTCTATTGATCAGGTCTAAATGTCCTTGCAGTCAAAAAATAGACCATCAATAGTATCTAGACATCTAAATATAATAAATGTAGTAACAACATTTAAATAGCACATGAATGAAATAATAAACCAGAACACATTAAGCATAAATATCCAATGTTGTAATGAAAGTGTATCATAACTATCTCAACAATAATAATAAAATGTATCAATGTAGATCACAGAACCATAAAACACAATATAAAAAACAAAATATATCTCAAATAGTTCACAACTAACTATATTAGCAGTATGAAATAAATGTAGGTCAATAAGGTCATGATATCCTCCCTCACTTAGAAAAAAGTTGTCCCAATGATCAAAATATCCAAGGATAATGTTCATTGAAAATACTCTCATCTTCTTAAGTAGCACTTCTTTTTGATAAAGGACCCCATGGAACTAGCACTTGGAAAATTTCATTATTTCTCAATTTAACACTATGATGGTCTAGGATTTTTATTGAATCCAATTGCATCTTTTCCTCTTCTAAAACCTAAAGATAATTTAAATCCAAAACATGAGATGGATCAAGAATATACTTTCTCAATGAAGCAACACAAAACATATGGTGAATCTGAGACAAAGAAGGAGGAAGGGCTAGTCGATAGGCAACATGACTAGTTTTCTCCAAAATTTTAAAGGATCCTACAAATCAAGGAGCCAATTTGGAAGACACTCCAAATTTTTATTGAACTTATTTGTGATCTAACATGTATAAAAACCTTATTTTCCACTTGGAATTCATGTGGCATCATTTTTAAATTAGAATAAATCTTTTTATTATCATAGATAACCTTTAAATTTTGCCTTATAGTTTCCATTTACCTATCATACTCTTGAAAAACATCAAGACTAGGAATAGTCATATTTTCTAAACTTTCCTAGCCAAGTGGAGTTATACACTTACATCCTTACAAAGCTTTGAAAGGAGCCATTTTATTCATCAAATGGTACATGTTATTATAATAAAATTCAACTAAGTGTAAATAATCCTCTCATTTATTTTATAGAACCATCACATACATTTTTAATATGTCTTCCACAACTTAATTTAATCTTTGTCTGGCCATCTATTTTTAGGTGATAAGATAAACTAAAATTCAACCTTGTACTAAAATTAGAAATAAAAGTTTTCCAAAACCTCGAAGTAAACTATATGAAATAATAACTTTAGGCATGCCATGAAACCATACTATTTCTTTCACAAACCATGAAGAAACATAGATGCATCATTAGTCAAGTTTATAGTAATGAAATGACCAACTTTAGTAAATTTATCTATCACAACCAAAATAGTACCATGTTTGCTTTTAGATTTTGGAAAACCAGCTATTAAATCCAAAAAAATCATATCCCACTTATCTCATGGTACATCATGAGGGTAGAAAATACCTTGACACAAAGTCAAAAACTTTCACATGCTAACATTCAAAACACCTTAACACAAAGTCAACAACTTTGTGTTTCATTCTAGGCCAATAGTATATCCTTTTCAGTTCATGGGTCATCTTCATGACACCCTAATAAGAAAAATGAGGTGTTGCATGCACTTATTTCGACAAAATATTATTTAAGTTACCGAACTTATGTACATAAATTCTATTTATATGTCTGATTAAACCATTATAATCAATAATAAAGATAGAAAATTTCATTTTAAGAGGCTCATCAACCAAATTTTCACTTACATCTTAGAAAAACTTATTAAAATGTTATTGTAAAAATATTTTAGTTCTAAAATTATTATGTAGAATAGATAAGGTAGTGATATATATACATCAACTAAGTGCATTAGCAAAATTATTCTCCTTACCTTTTACATATGACATATTCATACAAAAATTATTTAAAAATTTTAGCCATCTACATTGGTGTGCATTCAAATCATCCTGGAAAAATAAATATGTTAGATTGCAATGATTAAATTTACTTCAAAATACTTACCTAGTAAAAAGTGTTTCCATTGGTTCAAAGCATGAACAATGGCAACAAGTTTAAGTTCATGAGTGGTGTATTTTTTATCATGGTCCTTCAATTTGTGTGACTCATAAGATACAACTGAATCATCTTGAGTTGATATGCCATCCAAGGATTCTTTGGATGCATCATCCCATATTTCAAAAAAAATATTCAAATTTGGTGTAATAAATATAGGTTATGAGGTCAATAACTCTTTAAGCTTAAGGAAAGCTTATTCACATTCTAAATTCCACACAAATTTCTTACCCTTGCACTTCAAATAAGTTATTGGGTTATCCAATTTAGAAAATAATCAACAAATATTCTATAATAAGTAGATAATCCAATAAAGATATGTACTTCATGTACATTTTTAAGAGCAAACTACTCTTGAATAGTTTTAATCTTTACTAGATCAATAAAAATACTAAAATTAGATATAATATGACCTAGATAGTCGATCTTAAATTGAAATAAATCAAATTTAGATAGTTTATCAAATAGTTTATGTTACCTTAGCATTTTTAGCACTAAACACAAATGGTATTCATGTTCAACTACATTATTATAATAGATTAGTATATCATCAAGGAATACTAGAATAATTTTTTTATAAAGTCTCTAAATACACTATTTGTTAAGTTCATAAATGTAGCAGGTGCATTAGTTAACCCAAAAGGCATTACTATAAAATTGTAATGTCCATACTTAGTTTTGAAAGCATTCTTATAGATGTCTTCTTCCTTTATCTTCAACTGGTGATAACCTAATCTCAAGTCTATCTTTAAAAAGATAATTGCATATTTAATTTGATCAAATAGATCATCTATCCTTGGCAAAGGATAATAATTCTTAATGGTAACCTTGCTAAGCATGTGATAGTCAACACATAATCATAAGGTTCCATCCTTATTTTTTACAAAGACCACTGGTGCATCTTAAGGTAATATATTTGGACTAATACTACCATTTTCTAGTAGTTTTTGTAGTTGATCTTTCAGTTCCTACAAATTTACTACATTCATATGATAAGGCACTTTATATGTAGAGGTTATCCCTGGCATTATATCAATAGAATAATTAATTTCATATTTAGGAGGTAATCTAGGAAATTTATCTAGAAAAATATCAAAAACATTTGGTTAAAATGGATATTTAAATGTTGATTCTATTATAAGTGATGTTTCTTGTATTTGAACAACATATAATTTATAACCTTTACATATTGCATTCTTCAATTAGAAAGCTGATAATAGCTTTTATACTTTTGATTTCAGCAAATCTTGAATTTTTACAGGTTCCCCAAATCATTAGGATAATATAAAAATTTAATAAAATAGTCCAAATTTGATTTATGTTGTTTTAACTAATCCATGCCTAAAATAATATCAAAAGATCCAAGAGGAGTTAAAAATAAACTAATTTGGGACTAAAAACTACCTAAGTCTAAACTTATGATCTCAAGACACTTAGTAACTGATAATTATTTACCTAAACTAAACTCAACATCCGAACCATATTTTAAAGTAACCAAATTCAACTTACAATATGTCACTAACTTAGGATCAATAAAACTATCAGTTGCTCTTGAATCAACAAAATTGAAATATCAAAATCATTCATTTTACCTCTACTTTTAATAGGAGTTGTTTATAAATCTATTTTTTTATTATCCATAGCTACATACCCTATGATTAGTTGATTGGCTTATTTTTAGATTATGACAATCTTTATGATAGTGGTTGTCTTTACATTCCTAGCATACCACAGTCTTTTGTGGTGTCACCTGAATGGTATTTTCTGTAGTAGCAAGAAAAATTTGACTACTTTACGTTGAATTTATTTTAAATTATTAGGCTTATAATATTTTAAACTCTTGAAATTCTTATTTTATCTATAGAATTTGTTCAAACCACTTGTACTCCTTGTAAATCTATGATTTGAGTCAAATTTATTAAAATTCTTAGGTGAAGGGGAAAAAAAATTATTCTTATATTGTTGTATATTATATTTTAAATATTGTCTCACCCTTTTATATGCCTTATCTTCTATTTTACTCTATGAGAAAATTTGATATTAGCATTACAGTCTTAAGATTTATCATATTAACAGCATGCATCAATATCTCTTTCAAACCCAGCTTAAACTTAGTGACTTTAGTCTGTTCATCATGTATGTAGTTAACATGATGAAACATATTTAAAAACTTATTTTCATACTTAGTCACAGTCATATTATCTTGTTTCAACAACTGAAAATAAATAATTTTATGTTCCTTAAAGTTAGAACTAAGACACCTCTTTATAAACTACCTTTCAAAAATAGGTCAACAGTCATTCATTGGTAACCCTCTAAAACACACAGATCATTCCACTAAAGAGTTTTATCTCCTACTAACTGATAAGCAACCACTCTTGCATTCATATTAGAGGATATGTTATTCAAATCAAAATACTTATTTAGGTATAGTAACTATGCATCAATTGATCACCTGATTCTTCACCTAAAAAGCTTGGTGGAGGCAACTTTTTAGCTCCTTAATGATATGATTAGCCACATTAATAAGGTTATTTTGAGTTTATTATTATTTAACTTGTCTTTATTATCTAATTAAAATTTATTCAATTGAAATGCCTTCTATATTATTCAACCTTTATTCTTGGATGTCCAATTTACTTTGAAGTGAATTCAATATAGTTAGAATTCCATTCAAAATTACCTCTTGGTTAATATTGGAATTTTTTTATTCATAGTTAGGGACTTTAATATTCATATCAACATTATTGAGAGGTGTTCCTCTCTCTCAATAATATTGGCCCTACTATATTGACATCCTCCTCTATCGAGGTTAACATTTATTGAGTTGTTATTTATTATTATAGATCTTGTCCTCACCATCCTATGATGAAACAAATAACTTAGTAGAAAATCAATATAAAAATTCCATAAAGTTCCCTAGAGTAGTAAACCTAAATTTGATACCAATAATTCAATCATAAAATTTATTTTATTATTATAACTAAAAAATAACTACGGAACAAATTTTCAACTAGATTTTAGCATTAAAACACGTAATGAGATCCATAACTATGTTATAACCCACATAGGAACTAAACCAAGTACATAAATGATTAATGACTTAATTAAGAAGCATTTTAACCATTTATTATTAGATATAAATGGGTCAATTTGGTCATACCCACTCACTCCTATCCATGTATTTCATTATGGCCTTCTTAGTGGAAGCATTACTAACTTATGCCCTTAATCGAGTACATATACAAGCTATAGAATAGCCAATACCTTAATGGGTAATTCAAAAAAAATTAATAAGTAGTGGTAAAGTGAGAATAGATTAAATATAATAATCATCATTCTAAATTTGTTTAAGCAAGATATACTAATTCGCAACTAGCAAAAAATGATCAATGGAAAAAGACTATTTCCAAATGAAATGCAAAGCCTTAGAACACCTTTTGAATTCACAATCAAATAGAATCACGAGGTTTGTCATGAAATACTTCAAGAAGTGTATAAGCTTCATGTGATGTTTCAACAACTATGCTTATGTTCTATTTGGGGACATCTTATAGATTTATAAGTAGGCTACAAGCACATAACAAAGTATGTCTAAGGATCTTACATTAGATTAATGTTATCCTTACATTTCCAATTATTACCCATATGAGTTTCATATGAATTCCAAGGAATCAATACCAATTAATAATTCCATGGACTAAGTGCACTTATACTAGGTTTTGGTTTTAATCTCATTCTTAAAGAATCAAACTCTTGTCTTAGGTTCATGACCTTAGCCTAAGCATATCTTAATTTCTCAAACTTAATATTATAATGTACTAGTTATTATATGACAAATGAGATCATTTATATCATCTTAAATAATATAATTCCTTTATCATATAAGGATATGAATTAACTTGTTCAATATTCTAATAGTCGATTCCAAATGTAGATCAATTGATACTCTATCATAATATGGCTTAGTCAGGATTAACCATTCTCTTTTTAAAACATTCAACGAGTATCTTGATTTCCAAGTTACTTACAACATATGTGTAATATTTATATAATATTATTATAATTCAACTCTAAGGAGTTATAAGGATCTATCCATAGTAATCCATTGCACTTTGGCATTGTTTTATTTAATTTATAAGTGAAAATTTTCCTCTTAATAAACTTTAGAAGATTTACGTAACTTTACATACTTAAATAATTCTCCCATTTTAACTCTAATCATAAATTCTGACAACAATTACAAACTCATGCATAAGTTTATGACGATTATAATATTTTAATTTACCAAATTATAAACACAAGGATTTCATTATTAATCTGTATAAGTTATTATCCTAAGGTCTTCCTTTGAAGTTTTTGAATTGATTATCATTAATTAAATCATCTATCAATGAAGTTTTGGACATATTAAGGTAATTTTAAAAGTCCTTATTAACATAACCTACAAGCCACATCATAATAATTTATTATAATGCTCAACACAAATTAACTTTTTCAATGGATAAAATCACTTAGCTTTTATAAGCATAATGTTAATTCCATAAAAAACATACAAGGTAACTTAACTTCCTATTTTTATCTTTGAGATGAAATCATAACTTACTAACAATAATATCCATTTCTCATACATTCATTTGCATTATAAGGATCATGTATAAATCATAAATAGCTTTTATAACTAGGTTGCAAGATAACTATTTGTAACCTCAAATAACCAGTCAATCCAATACCACTAACTCAATAATGAACAAGTATAATCCAATATATAAACACATTTTTAGGTTATAATTCAACTAATAACCCATAAAATAGTGTAATTATAATTCCACAACTTTCTAATCTTTATGTTAAATCTAATTATTCCAAAATATGAGCCTAAGTGAAAGTACATGATAAAATCACATAACTATGTTCATCTATCAAATGTCTTAATGAACCAATGGGATTATGTATATAAATAATAATACAATGAATACATGGATAATCAAATGATTAACTATAATAATAACCATAAACCAAACTTACATGTTTTATCTAAATATAAAAGATAAACATCACATTATTTGTATCTAATACAACTATAATGAATAAAATTCAAATTACATAAACATTTGAGTTCATCTACAACCAATTGTCATAACTTGAGATAAAGAAGAAGTGTATCGTAATATTTCATGTGCAAACCAATGAAGCTAAATCCACCTTGCCAATCTCAATGAGCCCAACCATAAGTGGCCCTAGACCACCCCAACCATCAGTTGGATATGGATCAAGGTAGTAGAGAAACGATGGAGAAAGAGAAATGAAATGAACTAAGCTTGACACAACAAAACAATATAAAAACATATATAAAATAAACCACATGAATTTATCTCAGCAAGATCCATTAACATTTTACCTGATTATGACTATAGCTCATCTTCCCAAACTTCTCAATTTATGAGGCATATTGTATTTTAAGAATATAATATTACATGTAAATCTTATGTCATACATTTATCATGCAATCATCCTCACATACTAATGTAATAGATATTAATGAGTTATAACAAAAACTCATAAAAAGTAGATAATAACTTCAACCAACCAAAAATATTAAATTAAAACCTACTGAGAGCTATGGGTTAAATTTTTATTGAAATATATTTTACCAAAAATTAAAAAGATTCAATATCAACTGTAATGATATAACATTATCATAACAATAAAATAATCAACTGATCATTATTTTCAACCATAAGTCAACTAATAATAACTTAAAATAATTCAACATCACTACCAAAATCATTTTAATAATTCCAATAAGATTTCATAAACCTGAGTTAACTTAATAATGACCAAATTATAAAATTTAAATTTAAATTTAATCAATCAAATAACTTAATAATGACCAAATTATAAAATTTAAATTTAAATTTAATCATGCAAATTTAAATAATAATATAATATTGTTTTCTCATAAAACCCTAGTGTCTATTTTGAACCCCATGGAAACTCATATATGTCATTACCCCCAAGTTTATGGATGTGGGCTCAAAACACACAGTAGGCTAAAATAAAACCAAATAATGTTTTTAAAAACTTATGTAAACCCAATTAGGGTTTTAAAACAAATTTATAACACTACATAATCAAAAAATACCCAATTATATAACCCAACTAAAATTGTAAAAAATAAAACAAATTTATAAACTCAACACAATCCACATAGATCATAGTCATATCTCAATTAAACAACATATCAAAACAAACCCCAGCTATACAAATAAACTATATATAACTATATATATATATATATATATATATATATATATATATATATATATATAACACAACCATAATAATACATAGCCAAAATGGAAAATATAAACAATATATATTCATAGTATATATCTATAAAATCCATGGTTGAGATTTATAATGGTCATCATGAAATAACCCATAAATTTAAAGCCATCGACCCTAGCTAGGGTTCTAACTATAAAAATCATAATTCAAGTATAATATAATGCTAATGTTTAGGGCTAAAATAATAACCATTTCACCGTTAAAAATTGCATACGCAAGATTTTAAAAGACCACACACAATTTAACAGAACAGACATAAAAAATGTAGGTACCTCGGATTGGAGGAAACGAAATGCAGGTGCTCCACTTAGCGGAGGGCGCCCCATCTTCACGAGCAGTACAAACGCACCCCGTTGATTTTTCTGCAGTGAGAATGTTATCTAAAATATTTTGTTTCGGAAATCTCACATAAGAATTAAGGCGCCGGAGAATGAATCCAAATATTCTTTCGTGTCCATCAAATAAATCTCCTGCTCAAATATTTAATTTGTTCTCCACACGGTTAAGTATTGATGTAAAACCCTCATGTAAGATAGACTTTCTTCATTTTCAAGCTCCCAATATGTTAAGCCAAATATGCATCAAAAAATCCACATGCCTTGACCAAAACCACTCAACTAATATAAACCAAATTGAACCCTAGTTAACTTTACTCAAATCATGCATGGATGATAAGATTAATGATCAACTACAATTTAAACTCCCAAAAAAATTCATACACAAACTACATTTCATTCCCCTTGGCCTCTATGCTAAAATTTTTGGTAGAGTCTCCCCAAAGTGCAGAGTTCTTTAAATAAACAAACCCAAATGACCAAAAAAACTTAAAAATATTTGGAAGATTCTCAACCCAATCACATGGTAATTCAAGTCAATTCCATGACTATAAATTATAATGGCTTAAACAAAACATCAAACTAATTTCCAACGCCCCATGGTGGATCATGGCATCTTAATAGCCTTAACACATGTCCAAGCTAAACTTTGGCTAAAACAAATAATTACAAATGAAACAACATAGAAATTAAGTCCTTTAATACATAGACATTAAATATTAGAGTAGATAAGATAGTTTTTAAAGTGCATTCAGTTATAACATAGGTTGTTACTAAGCATTAAATTCTAATAGCATCAAGACAATCAAATAAGGTAATACAAAGGCAAAACTTAGAAAAACAACTATGAACACAAGAACAAGTGATCAAATGCCATTTCAAAGTCAATAGTCATTAATTTAATGAAAACATACAAAAGTAAAATGATGAAAATGATGTCATCAAATAATAATCAATAGTCACAAGACTAATCATGAATCAATAAAGTTGTTAAGTCCCACAATCAAAAACATCAACTAAATTGATGATTGTAAAAATGTTAAAATTGACTAAAATTAATTAATAAATAAATTAAACTAAAAATGATAACACTCATCACTTAAATCAGGTAAATAAAATGACTTAATCAATAATATCATCAAGTTCCATTTTTATAATAGAATTTAATGTTTTAGATCATCCACATTATTTATCCATGTTTTTCCACTGTTCAAGTCTGAACACAACATAGCTCAAGTACCTTTCCTTGCATTTAACAAATATACCATCAACAATATCTAGACATCTAAATATAATAAAGTCAATAACAACATTTAAATAACACATCTGGATTAAATAATAAATCAATACCCATTAAGTATAAATATCCAATGACATAATAAAAGTGTATCATAACTATCTCAAAAATCATAATAAATTGTATCAATGTAGATCATAGAACTATAACACATAGTATAGCAAATAAAATTCCTCAAATACTTTATAACTAACTATATCATCAATGTGAAATAAATGTAGGTCAAACAGGGTCATAATATGTCTCTATATAGGAGCAATGTATTTGGATAGAAGAGTAGTGTGTTTTATCTATACAGAGTGTCAATGTCTGATAGGTAATATATCTCTAAATTTTCTATGGTAGGTTTACCTTCACCTATGTGTTCTATGAATGCTACAGGAGCTTATGATTTGTTTTGAAAATCATTGTATAGCTCTCCCTTCACTTAAAACCCTAGCTCAATTAAGTAAGAAGATGAAAGTAATCATAGAATAAAAATGGGCTAGTTATTGAATTTTTTCTTTACCTCAACACACCATGTGTTGAGCATTACCTATAAACCAATAATTTGAAAGAGAATCAACCCCCATGTAGTTAGCCTATATTATGGTGGTGTGTGTTAAGTATTTGTGAAAAATTATATATGTTGGTGTAATATTTGTGTGATTAAGTGCTTCAACCATGATTTGTGACCTTGTAAGTGTCTTTAGACTTCATGTCAAGGTTATTATGTTTATATGCATTCAAAATTGGGAAAAATACATAGTTTTCTCTCAATTTGCATTTTGAATTATGGTGTTTTCAATGTGAAAGCCTACTATGGGAGAAATGATTTGAAATGTTTATTTATAGTTCTATTTTTTAAATTCCTTCAGATATGACTATGATAAAATTTTGGGATGACCCATTTTATTAATTTGAAATTTATAAATTAGTAATTATTTGATGGCGAGACAAGTAGACAAGAGAGCATTGTGTTGTTCAATCAGGGTGTTTTTATCTAAGGAGCACAAAAAACTAGTCTAGGTACTAGGTATAGTTTGTGGGTGAGCCTAAATAACTTTAAATGATGAATAAATACATCCTAGGGTCATTATTTTGCTTATTATAATGAATAATCCATGTGTAAAGTGAAAGAAAGTGGTCAAAATGCCCTAAAATAAATCATGAGCTAAGTGTGTAAAAAGGGTGGCCATAAATACATTGTTTTAGATTAAATGTTAATTTATGTGTCTAAAACCATTTTAAAAATATAAATATTTTGATTCAAATATCATCTAATCAAAGAATAACCCTAATAGAGGAAACCCTAATAAGATAAAATAATGTGACTAGGCAGGGTGTATTTTATTTGTAGGTTCTCAGATATACTAATTCTAATTGTAAATAGTGAATAAGACCCAAACGGGAACTAAGGAGGATTATACCATCCTATAGTTACACAACTTTGTTTCTTACGTATGTTTAAATTAATTTATAAGGGATAACTACGTACTAGTACACTACAAAACCAAATAGATAAAAGGCTTCCTAAATAAATAAATAAATAAAAACCCTATATGTTTTTGATATATTGTGAGGTATGTGTAAACTAAAGTCCATATATAGTGTTTTCTAATGGATTGAGTATTGGAGAATTATTTTTCACACCACAACTCAAGTAAAATTAATGATAAATTTACAATGAATGATGACACTTATGAGTTTTACAATTATCAGAACGTAGTTTTAGAAAGAAATAAAAAGAAAAATAAATTGAAAAATAATAAAAGAAAATATTTATGTGTATGGAAATTAGAGATTAATTTGAAACCATATGGAAAAAATCATAAAAAATAGTACTAAAAAATATGGGTTCACCTATATGCTTAACCCCATCTTTGATAAAACATTTTAAATTTTGTTTAATAATTATAAAACTTGATAGATAAATTCATATTACAATATATGGCATTTAAGCATAAATTTTAATGTAAAGAAAAATTGACAATTGAAATTGATTGACAAGTGTCATATACTAAAAATATTAAGTACAACCAATAATAAGATACTTAAATTTTATGATTTTTGGTTGACTAACTAATGTCTAACAGTGAGAAACAAGATAAAATAGAACCATGATAGCTCAAATCTAGAAGTAGATTCTATGGATATTTATAGATAGGTCTGTGCTTCCTAGACAACTATGAAATTTAGCCATGTTCATTGACTATAAAATTGTTTGTGTTGACTATAACAATACTATAACTATTATGTCACCTACATCTATGTCTTTTCATAGGGCTAAAATATTATGATTCTATAGATGTCATGCAAAAAAAATTATTTTCTTTATCCTTGCATTGACAACCCTAAGGGTACTTGTGAGAGATATAAATTTACAAAAATATAGGGTAAGTGAATGGACTAAGATTAATCCAATTCACCCTTATTGATGATTTACCACTACCTATGAATTCAAATATTCTAAGGATGGAATCAAGTCATGTGTAGTTCACCCACCTAGTGTGATTGTGTAATTTTACTCCTTCGGTATATATATGCATTTATAAATTTAGATTTGATACTTGGTAATTTTATCTCTTGACTTGATTTGAGACTTATCCTAGTGATTTATCTTGAATTTTATAAGAATATGACATATTTTCTCAATGTGAAATATTGTAAAATATAGATGTCGAGTAGATATCAAGTCCTTTAATATGGACTTTAATTTTTACTTATAGTGAAACTTTTGAATAATTAACATTACCTGACTTGTGAAACATGTAGAATGACCTAAATAAGTATTTCAAATTTTGTAAACTAGTTGTTAAATGGTATAAGGATAAGGTCACACTACATAGATAAGTTTTCGGTAGTAGACCTATCTACCTGGGTAAAAAACTTGCACCATAAATTCAAGGACAAATATATTGATATTAAAGACAATGTGAGATTAATATGAGAGGTTTGATAATTGACTTGGAAATTCTATGTAGTAGTGATAGAAAACTGAGGGGTCAAGCCTGCATATAGATAAATGCTTATAGGAATGGTGAAAAAGAGTTATATATATGGGCATAAGTCAAGTGGTTTAAGATATTTCAATTATAAATATTATCAAGTACTTATGACCAAATTTAGGTATATACATGTACTATATCATATTCAAACACTTACACATTCAAGAGGACTACCCCATCCTTCCCAATTGTCTAGTTAGTCACTAGGACCACGTCTTTACTAATTTTGAAGCACTTAAGAGCCAAGACAAAGTTTTTAATTTCCAAGTATCAAGAGTTATATCACATGTTGCATACATTTAATGATCACAATTACACACATTCACCTAATAAGGAGAACTACATGTGATTTGACATCACTCTTTGGATTATTAGATATAAAGGTAGTGTTTAACCATTCAATATGGAGAGGTTAGGATCAGTTCAACCCACCTTCTTCCCCTTTTGTAGGCCTAATTCTATTATTGAAAGTGGACCTAGGGTTTCAAGTGAAGGAGATAGAATTTAATGATTTGAATACATAATCAAACCTTAGGATCATATACAAAGATGAAAGACATGCAGATGTATCTACCTCTATCAAACTAATCAAGTAATATCTATAAATATATAACTAGCATACTTAGAACACAATGTATGTTGGTACTGACATGAGGCTAACGATATTTTTTGGATGCACACAGATGTATAGATCATGTTCTAAATGTTTTTTAGTTTATTTTTGAATCATTCCTACCACCTATCTATAGTCTTAGTCCTCCATATACTAGTTAAATGTTAAGTATCTTGTCCCTTTATTATACTTCCCATATTTTGTAAGTCAAGGTGCAAAATTATTTTTTATATTTTACATTTATATTTATATTTGATTATATATCTTGTAATCTAAATTAATTCACAATATTTATATATAATTAGGTTTAATTAATAATATTAATCCCAAAGCAAATAAAACACTCATGTACATATTAATCATGTCTAGTATTCTCTAAAATAATATCAACTTTATACAAACTATATTGTATTCTTCGTATATTTCCATAGTGATTCAAGATTTTGTTTCATAAAATGTTATGGTGCTTATGGATGATGGTATCATAATAGTTTCTATTACATACCCATTTCTATAAATATTTACTATGCTAACTTTTTTGATCAAAAATTATATTTTAAGTACTTATTTCCATCACATTTATGTTGGCCATAATTTGTTTGAACATCCAATTTATTTTGATGTTTTGTCTTTAAAAAACATATGTTATGTATTTATTTATATTGATTTTTTTACAAGATAAGTTATTAAAACACAATCTCTTCATGTTTTCCTTTCTCATCAAAAATCTTAGTTTGTATATTTGTTGTCATCAATTATGTGCAAGCAATCATTTTGTAAAAATAATTTTTCTCAACACTTTATTTTCAATACTTATTGCATCCCCTTTCAGTACATCTTTATTATGCTAAATGATTTCTACATATAAGTATATGTTGTGTGTTTATTATCATAATATTATGTGGTCCATCATTATTTTAAACAAGAATATTTTTAAACCACTTAAAAACCAAGTACTAATATTAATCTAACTATAAATGAATCCATGGAGTCCACATTCTCTTTAGGGATATTATAAACACCTCAATAAAAATTCAAAATTCAAACTCTTTAAACTAATGGAGCATGTTGTAACATATCCTATTTATTTAATATTTGATTGTGTTCTGTATTTTTTAGATGTTATAATTAAAAATCCCCATACATTATTAGTTGGGAAACATTTATTAGATAACTATCAAAATATGGATTTTATGAGTAGTAATTTTTTGATATATTTAGGAAGCTTTGGGTTTTCTAATCATAACACCATTATAATTTTATTTTTTGAAAACATGTTGTAGTTGGGATCATACAACAGCCACATCAATTATTTCATAAAATTTATGAATTGGATTTTAGTAAAATTTAATCCAATGATTGTAGGATATGAAATATATGGTATTGACAAATATGTTCGTAAACCCTTATAAATAGAAAATCAATGGGAAATTTATGGAAGATGTGATGTAGTCATTAATTAATATGATAACTTTGTGAGGCACATCAATTATTTGAAAAATATGTTCTCAAAACATTAAAAATAAGAAATCAATAGGTAATTTTGGTTAACCTTACAGTAGAGATAAACATGGTTAAACCATCCATAGATCCAGTTTAGGGAATATCTATCCATGCCAACTAGATAGATAGATGTTATTTCTAGTTGATCATGGTATGAACATGATATATTATATGTGGTTTACTAAGGACTGAACTAAAAATACCCTAAATTATTTTTATTTTTTAATTTCAAGTTGTATATTTTATTTCCAACCCATATCATTGGGGCTATTATATCAATCATAATCATAATCACTCAGAATGAGCATAATGGGCCACATCATAATGTGATGAAATAATGAATATGGATTTTTTTTTTTTATGTCTCTAAATTTACATATCTTTGAAATTAAATACATCTCTACTAGTCACTTTTTTAAATGTCAACAATGCCAATATTAGCCCTTGTCAATCAACATTTCCCATTTCCAACCCTTATCTCATGCAATTTATTAATATCCATGCAGTAACATTATATCATTCCATGAGGAAACCTAGTAAAATGAAAGGTAAAATTTTGTCCTCCCCTTATATAAGTAGGTGATTGACCATAGAAACACCAAATTTTTATTTTTTGACCAATTTTGGCCTCCCCATGTTCAAGCACCAACTTGACCATGATATGTCAAATTTTGGCCTCTTATGATCAAGTGAGCACTTGATCATAAGAGGCACCTACTTGACCATAGGAGGAAAAAATATGGCATCCATATGGTCAATCTCACCTTTGATCATGTGTAGTTCAAAATGTGGCCTCCCATGGTCAATTATACCATGGTCTGCCAAAGTTTGGCCTCCACAATAAGCTAAATTTTAGACTACCCATAGTCTTAGGTGATGTTTGACCATGGGGAGGAAATTTTTTTCTTTCTTCCCATATAGGAGGGGAGGGGTGTTTGACGCCAAACAATGGTCTCCCCTTGGTCAAATGGCCCCTAAACCATGGGGAGGCCAAATTTTTACCTTCCCAATGTCAAGCATCCCCTTGACCATTGGAAGGCTAAAATTGGTCTTTCCCTTTCAAAGTTTATAAATAAATTCCATTTTTGAAATAATTTCCTCTCCATGGTCAGGCACCCACTTGACCATGGGATGCCAAAATTGGTGATGCCCTTTTCATGTTTAGAACCAAACATAACAAGGTCATGTTTATAACATTATTTACCATAGGAGATCAAAATTTATCATTCCATTTTCAAGTTTAGGACTAACAAAGTCATGTCATTTCTAATAATTTTAACTAAAAAAAATCATAAATATTAATTTTCAATTATTATACACTAGTCCTATTTTGGATATAATAATGTTTAATTTTCCACCCATATTCAACCATGCACCTGCTCATGGGAGACAAAAATTTATCACACTCTTTTCAAGCTTAGGATAAAAGCATAACAACATGATGACCTTTTCTAACATTGAAATGCACAACATATCACAATTTTTTTTTTTTTTTTAATATTTATACATTAACAATTCTAATATTGATATCCTTAAGAAAAAATATCCTGAATAAAAATGTATTCTAATTTTATTCTCTTGAATTCAATGATTGCAAGGAAGGATCCAAAAATAAAAAACCAAAAATTATTCCCATAAATTAAATAAAAAAAAGTGGGGAAAAAGTTTCCATAAATGTTAAGTTACCACCACTTCATCAATATAATGAGTAAACATATTTGATAAAGGATTCAATATAAATCATATGATTGAAAATCATGCATTTTACAAGTTTATCAACCAACAAATCTACATCATGATGTCTATTTACATGTATTAACATAGTCATATTAATACAATACATTGTTATTCTTATATCATGCAATAAAATTAATTTTAAGATGATTTTTTTAAGATTGAGCTCTACATTGACACAACACAAGTTAATTCATTAGGAGGAGTTACATTTTTCTACAACTAATTTTCACCTAACAGGATGGATATATCAAGAGATATTTTCCAAACATCATGTTCAAAATATGATTTCAAGTTAAAAATTTTCACAAATATTAATGGAAATGAACTCATACGGCATGATAATCTAATCATCCTAATTTTAATATAACTCTTATAAAAAGACATGATTCTGGTGATAACATGTCATTATTTATTCTTTTCATGAATATTTTTTTATAGGTTCTCTAAAGTTATAATAAAGAATAAATACAAAATTTGAGGGTAACATAGATGAGATATCTTATGAAAGATATGACTCTAGTCAAGACATGATTATCTTCCTTGAAAAAGTATAAATTGGATGAAGAGGTTATAAATCATTAACATTTTTTTTTAAAAAAAGAAAGTAATATGAAAATCCAAACTTATAAGGTTTGATTCATAGGTGGGCCTAAATATATCTTTGAGGAGGATGTTGATATTTATTACATAACACCCCCTAAAATAAGCATTTTCCTTGTGAAACACTCTATAGTAAATGATATGATATATCCAAACTCTATAATTTTATAAGTATCTATTAGGTATGATTTATTAATCATTCATATATATAAAGTGGATGAAGATGGGGAAATGGTTATAGATGAGAATGGGAAAGTATTGTGGGCCTATAGTGTTTAGATTGAAATTATAGACCAAATGAATTTTGTAACCAATAAGAGATACTACATTTTGTATGGTAGATTTTATATCTAGGCTACCAAAAATATTCTTCATGAAAATGTGTATGATAGTTGCATAGAGGCCAAGGAAAATTTTAAAACCATAAAGGTTGGATTTGTAAAAAATAACACAACTTCAAAAATAATTTTTAACATTACTTGGAAATATATTGATGTAAATTAAAAACATCATGTATCACATTTTATTGATAAAATCCACTTAGTGAAAGAACACAAAATTTTTATGAACATTCCAAAACCTAGCACTAGAGCACATTCATCAAATATAAACTCACCTTATAATGGATTGGTTAAAAAGATGATTTTTTTTAAAAAATAGAAAATTTAAGACAAAAAAATGTCCATGGATGCTATAATATATTTGTAAAGTATTTAACAATGGTTTTATAAGTTTTGAGCTTGGATCATTATCTAAATAGATCTAGCACTGAAATAAATAAAAATGAACATTTAATAATGAAATCATTCAAACCTCTACAATGTTATAATGATATAAATAAATTAGAGTTGGCTAATAAGTTATAGCAAGGAGTAGTTACTTTTTAAATGCTACATCTAATGGTGAACATGGAGGATTTTTTCTAGGATTTAAAGTAAAAATTAACTAAATAGGGCAATGTTCTAATATTTCAAGGATAATGATAGGTAATTTTTAGAAGCCAATGTATTTTAAAAAAATTCTGTAAAAATATGAGATTGCCAAAAGAATTGTTCAAAATTTGTATAAGTTAAACATAAAATAAGATGTGATCATTCTACTTGAGGATCAAGCTTAGGGTTTCATGAACTCTGATGGCTACGATTGGCAGAACAGTCCAAGGCGACTAGAATGGTGCCCCCAGGCTCGCGCGGCCGTTGCTTGGGGAGTCTGCACAAGAGGCTGCCAAGACCTACCTGGAGGAGAGCTCGAAGCTCAAAAAAGTGAACGGATGCTTACCTAGAAGCCATGAACGCCTTGTTCTGGTAATCTCCCCAGACTCAGTGAAAGAGGAGGTCGACTATTTGTCTTCTCATGCCCTAATCTGTAAATTTTTGGGCCTGCGTATTTTAGTAGCTGCTCTAGAAACCTGGATCAGACAAACTTGGCAGATTGACGGTGATTTTGAAATTCTCCTCATAGGAAATAGCTATTTCATGGTTAACTTTTCCTCTGTGGCAGATCGAAATAGGGTCTTTGAAGGAGGCCCATATTTCTATGATCGAATTGGACTTTTTCTGAAACCCTGGCATGCAGGGTTTAATTCAGTGAAGGATCTTCCAGCTTGCGTACCTGTATGGGTCCAGCTACCGAGATTACCCCTAGAATTTTGGCGCAAGGATATCCTCTAACAATTAGCAGCTATGCTGGGAACACCGCTGGCTATTGCACACCAAACACTGGATAGGAAGGTAATATCGTATGCTTGAATTTATGTTGAAATTAATCTGAATAATCCACTCCCAAATTCTCTTGAGATTTGTCTGGGAAGCTCCTCATGGATCCAGTCTATAGACTATGAAGCTATCCCATTCAGGTGCCATATTTGTCATGTTTATGGCCACCTACATAATTAATGCCCGCAGGTAGCTAGAGATTCTTCCCCACAGGGAGAAGGCGTTGGGACTCAAATGCCCAATAATACCAGGGGCGCCAGACAACCGAATTATAGTGGGAAGCTTCAGGACCAGGCAAGTGGATTGAGTAAAGGCAAAAACCCTCTCTTCCTAGCAAATACATAGCCAAGTGGGAGTGAATTCAGGGGTCCTGACAAGGATGGTTTCACTACAGTAAGGCGATGCATGAAAAATTGTGGGCTGAAGAGGACAAATTTTGACAGGCAGATTGAGAGTGACTTCAATCGGTTTGAAGTCCTAGACAATATGAACATTGAGGATGGTATTTTGGATCTTTTACAGATGGAAGAAGAAATGACCATTGAACAACTTGCCCCAGGAGGGGACTCCCTACCTTTGGTAACTCGGCCGACCCAAGCGGTAGACCATGGCACGTAAGAGACTCCTAATATCGATATGTTGTATATAGGGGACAAGGAGATGCGATGGGCAGACCTTGCTAAGGAAGTGGAAGCTCCCAGAAATGAGAAAGGCTCATCTTCAAGCCTCAGTCTTCTGCACAGACCTCTCAAAAAGACTATTGGGTCCATTCCCTCCCGAGCTAGGTGCAGAAAGGACCAGGAGCAGCTAAAACTTGCAGGGGATCTTTTAGTAGAGGCAGGGCAGGTAAAACCCCTGGATGAACATTTCTCACCGGTTACCCAATGATAGTTCTCTCTTGGAATGTGAGGGGTTTAAATAACTCTCCCTGGCAAAAAGCTATGTTAAAACTGGTAAGTGCAAATTCCCCTGATATACTTTGTATTCAGGAGACTAAATTTTCTATAGATTTGTGGTGTTCATGTATGCAAATATTCTGGTTTTGTAGCCATAGCCAATGTGTAGGAGCATTCGGCTCTTCGGGTGGGTTGGCCACCTGTTGGAATCCAGAAACCATTACTCCGCTATGCTAGATGACCAGTACTTTAGCTCTCACAATGATGGCCATCTCAAAGGAAACAGGGGAAACTATGCTTATTACTAATGTCTACACCCCTGTGGATCTATCCGGACAACGGAAAGTATGGGACCACATACGGTATGTTAGGAGCTGCCATCCGTATTTGCCCTGGATTTTGGTGGGGGATTTTAATGCGGTCCTCAACATGGAAGAAAAGAGGGGGGGCTGGCCCTCTTGGGGCCTTCATCAGAGGTTCTCCAACACAATATCAACATCCTATGCCTCTCGGATATTAGGCCTCTCAATGGCATCTTCACTTGGAGTAACAGGAGGAGCGGTGAGGCCAACATTGCTGAGTGCCTTGATAGATTCCTAGTGTCTTGTTACTAGCAATCTAGCGCCACTTCTCTTGCTTCTGAGATTCTTGACTGGGGGGGATCGGATCATTGGCCGATCAAGCTTTCCACTAATCACATTCTTACACCAAGGAAGCCCCCATTTAAATTTCAGCTCATGTGGCTTAGAGAGCCTTCCCTACATGATCTTATGGCAAATTGGTGGAGCCAAGGAGGACCCAGTCACGGCACTGCTATGTTCATGTTCATCAAGAAACTCCAGTATGTTAAAAGGAGGCTGAAGTTTTGGAATTTGGACAGCTTTGGGAATCTCCATTTGCAGAGGAAAAAAGCCCAGGATCAGCTGGATGGGATAACCAGGCAAATTAGAGACTGCGGCCTCACTGAGGAGCTCCAGGTGGCTGAGACCAGAGCGGTGAAGGAGCTTTCTGAGTGGGATCTTAGAGAAGAAAACTTTTGGAAGCAGAAGGCATGCATAGACTGGCTCTAGGAAGGTGACAGGAATACTGCCTTATTTCATAAATCTATTCAGGCTAGGCAGAATAGAAGCTAGATTTCCCACTTGGTCTCCCCGAATGGAGCTCGGTTGAGCTCTCCTCAAGATATTTCTAAAGCAGCGGTTCATTATTTTTCTAATCTTTTCTTAGAAGGGCTGCACCCTCCCGAGATAGCTGAGAATACAGTGTTGTCTTGCATCCCTTTTGTGGTTAATTCAAGGCTGAATGAGTATCTTATGCGGCCTATAGATATGACGGAAGAGGAAGCTATGGTTTTCAACATGAAAAGAGGAAAAACACCAGGGCCTAATGGATTTCTAGTGGAGTTTTACCAGGACTTCTGGGATGTCATCAAGCAGAACCTCCTTGAGGTAATACATGAATCCTATTGCAATAAAGAAATGCTGAAGGCATTGAATGCCACCTTCCTGGCCTTAATCCTGAAAAAAGATCAGGTGGATCAACTGGACCACTTTAGGCCTATTGCACTTTGCAATGTGGTCTACAAGGTTATTACTAAGCTCATAGCGGAAATGCTCAAAAGATGCCTTCCTTTAATTATTTTAGAGGAACAGGGAGGCTTTGTTGCTGGCAAGCAGATTCTTGATGAGGTTGTTATTGTGTCAGAAGCTATCCATTCTATGAGCACCTCCCAAGAGTGGGCCATGTTCATCAAGCTGGATTTATCAAAGGCCTATGACAGGGCCAGCTGGAGATTCTTGGAAAAAATCATGTTGGCTTTTGGTTTTAGCCCAGCTTGGATACAATGGGTGCTTAGCTGTGTCACCACGCCTTCCTACTTGATCCTCATCAATGGGCAGCCCACTGAGATTTTTGGGGCTGCGAGAGGACTTCAGTAAGGAGACCCACTATCCCCATATTTATTTATCATTCTTACTGAAGGATTGGGTCAGCTCTTGAAATTTTAGGTTTCGCAAAATACTGTGCAGGGTTGGCAGTGGGGTAATGGCTTAATCACGTCCCATCTCCAGTTTGTTGATGATACCATACTAGTTGGGAAAGCTCGTATTCAGGAGGCAGAAGCTTTCAGAGCTACCCTTGACATGTACCTAGATGCTACTGGACAAAAAATCAATGACCACAAATCCTCCATTTATTTCTTTACACCCCTGGTCTTATACAGAGGAGAATTGCGGCCATCCTGAGGTTTCAAATTTAGGTACTCCCAGTTATCTATTTGGGCATCCCCATTGTGGTTGGTAGGCAGCCTCGATTGTTTTGGCAAACCATTCTAGATAGATTGAGATAGAAAGTTAGCCACTGGACTCATAGATGGCTCTCCACTGCTAGTAGAGTCACTCTACTGCAAGCGGTGATACAAGCTCTTCCAGTTTATCGTTGCTTAGTTCAGGCTGCTCCTGTTTACTTTCTTAAAGAATTTGATGGCCTCTCCCGCCAGTTCCTTTGGAGTGGAAACCTGCGGAGCACAAAATGGAGCTTAATCAAGTGGGATACTGTTTGTCGACCAAAGAATGACGAAGGACTTGGGCTGTGCTCTGCCATCCTGGTGAGCTAGGCCTTGGCTGCCAAACTCTATTGGAGATGGTGTGCAAATCTATCCTAGATGTGGGCTCGCATTCTGGCTGGTAAGTACTTTCCTGGGGCGGACCCCTCTGACATTATTAGGATGCCTCTTAAGCGGGGTGGTTCCATGATATGGTGCACTCTCCAAGTTGGAGCTCAACTGATTAAACGCAGCCTTTTCTAGATATGCAAGACCAGAAATCAGGCTCTCTTTTGGGAAGATTCGTGGGATGGCTCGCCCCTACTTTTATCTTCCCACCCGCATCTATAGTCTTTATATGATGTCTTCCAAGCTACTGGATGGACTAATGTGGCCCAATACAAGGAGGAGTATAACATGGGATTGACCACTAGATTCAGATGGAAAGACCTGTCAGAATGGCCTCCAGGTGGGGAAATGGAAAATCGCTTGGAGCTAGCTCAGATTCTTAATTCGAGACACTGCAACTCTCTCCCTGGATAGGATATGCTTGCTTGGGGAGGGGGACCAACTGGAAGCTATTCAATCTCAATGGGATATCAGGCCTTGCTTAAGTAAGCTTATGGTGAAGCACATTTCATCTGGGGGAAGCATATATGGAATTTCATTGCTTGGCCCAAATGCAGATTCTTCTTGTGGACACTTACATACAATAGGTGTCTCACGTGGGATAACTTATGCAAGCACGGCTTTCAAGGGCCATCCAAATGTGTGCTCTGCTGTAGTGAGATTGAAACAGGAGTGCATCTCTTCTTTCTCTATCTGTATGCCAAAAGGATTTGGCACAGTTGGTGGGACGCGTGGAAAAGACCCTGTTGGCACGCCTCTTCTTTAGTTGATTTTTGGAATGGTCTGAGTGTCTCAAAGTCTAAAGCTCCAATTCTTCAAGCTGCCTGGTTTGTTGGACCTGCATTTGTATTATGGAATGTTTGGCTTGAGCGTAATAGGAGGATTTTTCAGTCAGAACATAGACATAGCGTTGTTATATGGGAGACAGTCTGCGCGTCCCTGTTAGAATCGTTAGGTGTGCAGCAGTTTAAAGCGGATGGCTTGGGGGATGAGGAGCACAAAATCCTTTACAGCATCGTTGGTAGCTTATTAGATGGTCTTACCACTGCCCCTTCCTCATGGCTTGGGAACAGAGGTCAACATTTGCACAAACTGATTTGTAGAAGAGGCCGCTGGACGCCCCCTCCTCCTGGATTGCTGAAGGTTAACACCGACGGCTCTTCAAAAGGCAATCGAGGGGAAGCTGGAATTGGGGGCATAGGCCAGGATAACTCAGGTAACATTCATTTCATTTTCTCTATTTATAAGGGAAGATAGTCCAATAATTACATGGAGGCTTTAGCAATTCTTCAGGCAATGCAGCATTGTTGCCAACTGGGATGGCAGAATATAATTTGTGAATCTGACTCCCAAATTGTCATTGATCTTATTAGCAATCACAATTTTGATAGAGCCGAGTGGCGTCTGGCTGTGGTTGTCCAACAGGTTATTCAGTTAAGTTCGGTGATGAATTCTGTGCGGTTCATACACATTCCCTGGGAATGGAATGAGACGGCCGACTGTTTGGCCAAATGGGCGTCCGACCAAGGGCCCCAATGGGAAATTTTAGATTACAATATGCTACCTCCGAACTTCTCCTAGAAGCTGAGGTTTTTGGTTGAGAAGGACAAGGCTATGTAATGTTTTTGGCTTTTCTTGTCTTGGAATAAATTTTTACCCCGCTTAGTTAAAAAAAAAAAACATAAAATAAGATGTAGTTTTAAAAATAAATTTCATTACTTGTCATTCTAAAAATATCCTTAAGATATTGTAAAGATAGTAAAATTATAGGAAGGGATTCAAAATAATTTAAGCCCCACTATGGAGAAGTTCTTATTTTATTGAGTATAATGAAAGATGAGTTATCATTATTTCAATTATAAATAAGTGAAAAATTGATTATCAAAAATATTTCTAATTTAGAGATAGTTAAACAATGATCACCTAACAAAAATTCCTCAAACTTTTATTGATAGATCTTAGACAGATAATTTCTCATTCTTTCAATTCATAAGGCTGAATATTATGGAACTATTGATACAACCTTTAGAAGATACAACCTTTAGAAATGTAAAACTAGGTGAAATTTATCAAAAGGAAATAAAATATAAGGTAATATATTTTGGTTCAGTTTTTAATTCACACAACTTCCTAATCATGACTATTATTCAATTTTATAATGATAAATTTCCATGGGAAGAAAAAATACATAGTAAATACTCAACTCCAAACAACCACCTATGAGAAATGATAATAATAATATTTTGATAGAATCCCACACATTTGACTTAATTTTAAAAGAGTTGGGTACCCTTTTAAATATGAATTGAGTGATACTTTTTGAAAAAATGTATCGTTTACAATTTTAACACATAATAATAAGCTAGAAATTTTATCAATATGTGCAAGAGAAACATTCGTAAGGGTGTGATTTTTGTACAATTTTAATTTGACATATATTATTGAGATGGAGAGTCAACTATATTGCATTGTAAAATTTTGGAATAATTCGAATAAATACAACAAATAAACTAGAGAAAACAAATTAAAATTTGTTAAATTCATCACTAAAGGTACATTTTCTTATTATTTGATATTAAATTTTATTTATTTTACCTATATTGACATCATATTGATTAATATAACCTATATTGTATTTACAAAAAAAGATCCATTTCTATTTCAATTTGATCTTGGAAATGAATATTTTTATTTGAATCAAGGTAAATCTTAAAATATGTAATAATTTAATGTCAGAAGGTAAATATTAAAATAAAATATACGATGTTAAAGATAAATTATACAAATTTGTGGGTGTGTAGACTTCAACTCTTATAATTAAATAGAGAATGAAATTTATGGAAATATATACCATTCAAAGACATATTATGGGCATGGAGATCAGTTATGATATAAATAAAATTCATTTAATAAATTCAAGCCCATCAATGGAAAAAATTCTAAGAGGTATAATATATTTTCATTTATAATGTTTTCATAAGGTATAAAAATTTATAAATATAATATTATATTTTTTTGTGTGTGTTGATAAATAATAGAAGGTTAAGAAAAAAAATTAAATCCTAGAGATGAATGGAGTTCTTTATATATATATATATATATATATATATATATATATATATATATATATATATATATATATATATATATATATATATATATATTTAAACCTATAACAAACTTTGAGAAGTGGAATTCATTTATAAATGTTTATCTATGATTCATGTGGCTGTATGGTCCATGATGCAAGAACCAAACAAAAATATATCAATTGATGATTTGATTAAGGGTTTGGATAAATTTTTAACATTTTTTTGAATGGTCTCAACATCACTATGATAATATTGATAGAAAATAAGACCAATGAACCCTTTAAATAAGTTTTAGCTTAAACCTCTTCAAGAGGTTTATAAAAAAATCAAGGTATTTGGGACAATACAAATACAATATCTTTTTACGAATCTATCAAAAAGTGTATGGATGGTGATGCAAATTATTGAATAGTTAGAAAAGAGTTTATAAAGTCTAAAGATGATGTCTAGTTGAGTATTTATTACCACAGTTATAGAAATTACAGATAATAAATTAGTAAAGAGTTACATATCAAATCTTCCTAAGCCTTTGAAATAGATTCTACTATATAAATGTTACTAAAATTGATGTATTTAAAATTTGGGGAAATTACTATGTGTTTGATATAGATTATATTATTTAAATGTTATAAATTTAAATATATTTTACAATTGAGAATGACATTGTATTTGACACTGAAACAATCAAGGTTTAAAATTTTATTTTGGTTTAAATTATTTTCTTTCATTATGTGAAATGAAATATTCATCACTATAGATAATGTGATAAGATCTATCAGACCAAAATATGACATGTTGTGATAATCATTGAAAATGTTTTCTCTTGATAAAAAGAAAAAAAATAAAGAGAGGAATCATATTGAAGCCACATCAAATGGGTCAACAAAAATCAATACAACTAATTTTTTATAATAAATTATTGATGTGGAGAGACATAAAAAAATGATACATTATAAAAATAGAAATTTGAGTGACTATTATTTCTCATTGCTATCCAAAAGTTTCATTTCATTATACAATGTTTGTGGTTTATTATATCAATATTTGGAATAGTTGATATATTATTAAATAAAACTATAAGAAAAATAAACAATTATAATGGTATTTATTGATTTTTAATTTTCTTATTAACTATTGTCAAAATAATGACAAACACAAAAAACTAACCAAATGTTAGTTGAACATGTATATTATAGTTAACATTTTAGAATTAACATTATTTATAATTCATTTAAATTAAAAATAACAATTATTTGGCATTTGTAGATATGGAGAAGAAAACTAGTACAACTAGGAAACTATGTGTTGTTATTCTCAATGAGTTGTCTTCGGTCTTTTACGAAAGACCTAAAGGATTAAAAAAATATCAAAATATCTCTAGACTATTTAATTGACAATACAACATATTATCTCCATCATAATGTAAATGAGATACTTGATGAATCCCTTAGGGTATTTAAATAAGTGGATATATGATCATCAATTCAAGATGAACACCTCCATAAATTATTGAAATTTTTCATTAAGTTCAATATTAATAAGTTGATTTTTTTTTACAATTGAAGTTAGTGCATTAAGAAATATGGTTGTAATTACTATGGATAAGTATAAACCAGATACACACAATATACAAATCACTAGACTCAATCATAGATAACTTTAGATATAAATATGAATATGAAGGTTTCAATATTATAGATATAGATTTCAATGGACTATTTTATAATATAGAATCCTTGGTTAAGAATTTGGTAATACCTAGCAAAATGATGGTAACATATTGGTTTCATCTCATGATAAAATGAAAGAATTTATTATGGAAGATTAAGATGAATATGTGAGGAAAAAAAGATAATTAGAAGATTGGGCATAAAATATGAAATTTATATGGCTACACTTTTATTTAAAATGTCAATCATACTTTATGAATATGACACAATGCCCAATTATGTTAAATTTAGTAGATATTATGGTATTGAATTCAATAATTCACAAGTTGTTAACATTATTAGGATATTATTTGATAAAAATAAAAAACATTATGGTCTATTATAGAAACACACTAAAGATACATTGAGGTCTAGATCTAAATTAAAACATTAAGAAAATTGACTTCGGTCTTTCTTGAAATGAGTCAATTTGTTTTGAAACAATTAGTATCTATTTTAGAATTTGTTGAGTAATTTTTTTTTGGCATGCTCATTTACACATTATTTATTTTAAATTATTAAATTATTATTATTTAATAATATTATATTGATAATTATTTAATATTTTTATTAATATTAATTAATTGATATTATTTTATTAGTAATTATTAATAATTAATATTATTTAATTATTAATTAATTTTATTTAATTTATAATTATTATATTTTATTATTAAATGATAATAATTAATATTCTCATATATTAATTATTAATAATTAATTAATATAATGTAGTTATTAATGGTTATTATTAAATAATATTATTTTATTAGTACGTATTTTATTTTATTAGTAATTGATAATAATTAATAATATGTAATTAATAATTAATATTTTTTATTTGATAAGGTAAAAGCTAGGTTTTATAGGGACCTACAACCATGAGAGTGAATTACAATAGTTTTAACAGGCCTACTAGGGCTAAGAGAAAAAAAACAAAAAATTAGTACTTAGAACAAAAATAAAAAACTAATTATGATCTAGGAGGAAGGTCCCTCCTGAGTACCTTCAGCAATATAAGTGTCCTTCATTAGGATGATGGATTTGTCTTTTGAAACCTTGGCATGAGTATGATTCTTGGGGCCTTCAACCGCTTCCCCAAGAAAGATCATGTTGGGCTGCTTCTTGCCTTTAACCTATGAAGGAGTCTGTTTAGGGGGAACCCCATAGGCACATTTAAGGATCTTGGGAGATTTCATAACTAGGGATTGGGGGATTAATAAAAGTGGAAAAATGTCTGGATAGTAGCCTCAAACACCCAATGAAGTTCATTCCAATCTTGAATAATCTTTACCAGGCCAAACCCTACCTGTTGAACCCTTGAGTTAAAACTTTCTATCAATAATTTGTTCTTTTCCAATTCCTCTATCACTATGGCCTTACCTTTCCAAGTAAAAGTTGAAGGAGTCCCAATTTAAATAGGTTTAGGCTTAGGGATAAATATCAGTTTGAGAGGTAGGTCATCAGGGGGGACTCGATTAAATTACTTTGTGGGGAATGTTTAGGGGGTGTTGATCCTTTGAATTGTACCATAGGTGACCTTAGTGTTGAAGAGCACTTATCATATTAGGCTTTTGATAATCCATGGCATGTGTTATAGTTTGTGACTATTCATTGATTGTTTGTGGTGGAATAAAATCAAAGCATGAAAACTATCCACAATATCTATTTGATTTAGTGGTTGGGAGCCACCAAGGTCTATACTATTTGAATACTTAATAATTCTTAGGATTTGGTAATTAAACTAAATGATTATTAACAATGACCTCTAAGCTAGAGTGAATCTTGATAAAAATAAGAAAAAGGAAGGGTAAGGAAGAAAGAAACGTGATTACAGGTTTTCATCTCAAATATTATGAAAAAATTCCAAATACTTTGAGCACATTTGAACCAATTTATGTTATAAAATAGCATAAGTTCAAATTATATCATTAATCAAACAAAATTCAAAGGAAAAATATGAATCATAAGTAAGAACCAAATTTAATTTAAAGGTTTGCTATTATGATATGAATAACCTAAGTACATCCAAATATAAGGCAAATGAAATGAAGTATATTTGAGATCTTTACAGTCAATTTAGCATTTAGCACAAATTAACAACCCTATAACAAAGAATGTAACACAAATAATAAGAATCATTAAAATTTAAGATAACTCCCTGTAATTGAGAGATAGCATAGACATTTAATGAAAACTATCCAGACAATCTTTTTAGAATTAAATTCTCTTGATATCAATTGCTCAAAAACTCTCTCTTTACAAATGGTAACTATATACCTATTTATAGGAAACATAAGTAGTTAACCGGTTAACTTTCAAAAATATCTAGATGTAGATAAGGATAGTTATCTTTGATACAAAGCCACAATGCAAAAAAAATGCCAAATTGACAAGAAAGGGTATATGCTAACAGACTAGCATATACTTTACAAAAATAATATTCTTTTAGGAATTTCATTAGTGTGTCCCTCCAATTATCCTTATCTGAGGAAGTCTTTCACCTTGGTGTATTTCTCCTTGATCAACTCAAAATCCCTTATAGGATTTATTAGACAATCCTCTTCTTTATCTACTAACTTATCAAATTTACTATCTGCCTAAGATACAAGTTCTTTGATACATTGTGCTTCTTTAATTTGATTCCCTACAAAAGTAATGGTATCAAGGGTCTTCTAGTTGTCCTTAGCTGAATGACCTTGACTATATATCTTTGATGCTTTGGATGTGGGTATCAACCCTCTGCTTGAATTCTTCATCATCAATCAGGCCTAAAGTAGTGGTTTGAGATAGGTTATTTAATAGATTCCCCATAAGTTTCTCAATCCAATTTACCAATTCTATGTCTCTCTTGATGAAGTCCTTAACATCACTAATCCAAGTGATAAAATATTCTTGTTTATCGACCAAAACTTCCATGAGGATGTCTAGATGTCTGAGTTTGATAATCTTGAAGTTTAAGGCCTGCTTTATCTTATGCACCTTGATGAGCTCCTCCATATGAGATTGAGAATTCTGCCACTAGGTGATTAAGGCTTATGCCATCTCACCTTGATGGTTCAAAGAATTTAATCTAGACTTAATGGTTTTCAAATTCTTGAATGCATCCATCAAGGATTTATTTAGCATTTGGAATATATTTTTAGGAATTGTCAAGAAGATCTAAGCTTCCAAATCCTACTTTTCTATTTCCAAGTTGAGGATACTTTATTTCAATCATTGAACTCCAGCCAAGACCATTTTTGTTTGGGCTAGTACCACACTAGCTACATCCTCTTGAAAAATAAGATGCTCCCCTACTACCTTCCTTGGAATAGGAGTTAAGTCTATAAATGGCTCTACCTTCTAAAAGGTGAACTCCTCAGTACCAACAATAATTTTCTTAGTCACTACTCTTTTAATATTTGATGTCTTTCGACTAAATTGGACTTTAGGATCAAACTCTTTCACTTGTGGTTGTTCAAGAATATCTACATTTAAACTCCCAGAGGCTCTTAGGTTACCAACCCATTATCTTTCCTTATTGTGAAGAATCTAGATGTTTCTCTGTACTTATTTGTTCAACATATCCTAAATCCATGGCTTGAAATTATCTTGAACACATATATATACTCGAGTCAGATCCAGTGAAGGAGAAAGAGAAGGGATTTTCTACAACTTTTCATAAACAAATCAATCAAGAATGGTTGGTCCATAAATAGGATTCTCATCACTAAAGAGGTTTATTTCACTAGCAGGGTGTGTAAAATTTAACCTAGGCCTCTTTCTTGGAGATAGAGGAACTAAGGCTAATTCTGCCTATCTCTTCCCATTACACAATGGACCCAATTCCTTGCCTGCTTCCTCAAATGGGTCTTATTCTTATCCAAATCATAAGTATCCATGATGTTAACAAGGGCAATCTCCACTATTTTTTTAGTTTCCAAAGCAATTATGATAATAATTTTTATTGGGGAAGAAGGCCTTGGTGGGGATTCATAAATTTGGAGGCTTTCAATAGGTCTTTACTTAACCTTGGACTCTTCACATATAGATTTACCCTTTCCTTTTACATCCTCAAGTTGCTCAATCTAAGATGAATTTATCAATTCTCCAAGCTAAGACTTAGAATATTGTCTCTCAATAGGTGGTTCTTGATGTGTAGTCTGAGATGGCCCTAGCAACAAGTGATACTGTAAAGAATGTAACTACCATATTTCTCTAGAAGACTTATTATCCCTGACTAGCCTACATTCTAAAGTTATGTTATAATTTTTAACCCTAGATGAGACTTCTTCAAATTTATTTTCCCTTGTGTAAATACCATTTCCCACACCTGGTTGATGCTTGTACTCAGTCTTTAGGAGCTTCCTATCTGGAATATGGTTAGCCTCTCTATTATTGGTATCCCACATCTAAAGATCATCTAATTAGAAATCAAAAGAGTTCCTATGTACCACCATGATCTCTATTTATTTCCAATCCTCAATCACAATTTTACCAATGTCTAGTGGGAAGGGTTTAGCAACTACATGATGAAGGCCTACCATTTGAATTAATACTAAATTCTTATATCTTTGGTACACTAAAGCATTCCTCTTTTCTTATTGAGAAATTTGTTGTAACTCTTTGATAAATAAGAATAATTCAAACCAATTCCTAATTCCATATACATTCAATGTTATTGAATCCCACTTTGTGTCTCTAAAGACCCTTCCTTCACCATCTAAAGTTAGATAAAGCTCTACTTCAATATTCATTTGTTTCCTACCCACTACCATTGATAATAATGTATTGTAATTACAAATCTATCAAAATTTCTTACTAAGGTACCTCCTCTAAATTTAATTCTTAATTATCTCAAGCGTCACATAATCAATTTGAATTGACTCTAGCCTCTTTATAGAGGGTTTAGGGTTTTTTGGTTTAATGACCAAAACATCCAACTTTGATCTCATACATGCCTTAGATATGATGGAACCTTACTTATCATATCTCATATATTTTCAAGCATGATATATCTTTTATTTGGATCATCTATACTTACATGGAGCTTATGTGGCAGGGTTCCATGCCTTTCATAGAAAATTTACATAAATGCCATTTGAAGAGTGATCATTAGTTTTCAAAAGTCCCTTTTATTTTTCTTTGAAAATCCAAATATAAGTCATTGCATTTAATTGGTTCTTGATCTTTGAGATTATTGATTATGCCATGTGTCAATCTTTTGAGGCCTTTGAAAAGTCTTCAATTTTATCACATTATTAAATTAAATCCAAGAAAAAAGTGATCACCATTGGATCCTACAAGATGCTTACCCTTTTAATCAATAAAAATGACTTAGGCCAATATTTTTCTATCCTAATCTTGAGTTCATAAGAAAACTAATAATTTCTTAAAAGGCTTTAGAAATACCCCCTTTAATTAGGCTTAAAAATTTGTCAAAGTTAAATTTGATGGGTTCCATCCTATCAAATATATCCTCATGGATGTCAAATGATGAGGGAAAACCTACCAATTTGAAGACAATAAAATCTTTATGTCCAATGAATGAGTGTCATGCATGAAACTTTTAGGAGATTTCAAAGCTTTAAAGATTGTCTAAGTTAAATTTGATGGGTTTGATCCTGTCAAATATGTCCTTACAGACATCAAATGATGGGGGTGAACCTATCAATTTTAAGACAATAAAATCTTTCTATTTCAATTTAAATTTGACGGGTTTGGTCCCATCAAATACATCGTTGTAGACATCAAATGGTGGGAGCAAACCTGTCAAATTTAAAATAATAAAATTTAGTGATCTAATGATTGAATGCCATGTGTAAAACCATTAGGATATCTCAAAGCTTTGGATATTGTCTAAGTTAAGTTTGACAGGTTCGGTCTCATCAAATACATCCTCACAAATGTCAAATGATGGGACCAAACATGTCAAATTTAAGATGATAAAATCTTTATGTCTGATGAATAAGTACCACACATAAAACCTTAGGGAGATCTCAATGCTTTAGGGATTGTCTAAATTAAATTTGATGGGTTTAGTCTTATCAAATACATCCTTGCAGATGCCAAATGATGGGAGTGAACTTTTCAAATTTAAGATAATAAAATATTTATATCTAGTAAATGAGTGCCACATGTAAAAACCTTTAGGAGATCTTGAGGCTTCCAGGTTGATGTATGCCATTGGATTGATAACCTCTGAGGCAATATAAACCATTGGATCAAGTCTTGAGTGGTTAACAACTGTTAACATCATTTTGGGTGTCAAATTTAATTTTCACCATTGGATTGAAACCTCTAAGAAAATGATCATTGTTAGATCTACAAAAGGGCATTTAAGTATTAAATTAATACCTGATCATGTTTTAAGTTTAGTCTAATGTTTTATATTAATATTCAGTCATGTTTTAAAGAAAAAACATATTTGAATCTTAATATAAAGTTAGACTTATGATCATTTAATCTAAAAGGAAATAAAATTTCCCATTAGTATTTTCCCAAAAATGTTTAAATTTAAACCCTTTTAGGGTTTGTTCCTTAGAAACCGTAGCTTCTTCCATGGAACCTACAACTAATCACCTTGAAGATAATTATTAGCAATTTTGAACCATGAAATGTAAACATGATCAAATATATCAAAGCACATGTTCTTCTTTCATAATTGATTTGCCTTTAAAAAATTCAAGATAAGATAACTCTTCATATTTAGTCCATAATATAGACTTTTTGGAAACAAATACAGGGGTCCTCCTTTCAAAAAAGATAGGGGGTGTTGGTCTCAACAACTGGTAACTCACAAGGGAAACATAGGAATATGTTGGAACATAAGACTCTAGTTTAAACTTGTACATGAACTCTATATCCCATTCAAACATATGCTCTTTCCTAAATCAACCTTAAATTTAAACAAGTTCCTTATGTATAAATTCTAAATTTAGGTATTAGAACACAAACATTTAGTGTGTGCTTTGATTCCACTTACTATTTGTCATAAACTTCAAGAAACAATGTCTAGGTTCATGTCATTTTAGTCCATAGCATTTGATTTTGAGCATTTTTAGATATTATTTGAGAATAAAAACTCTTAGTTTAAATAAATATTGGGCATTGCTCTACTACGATCCAAGCATCCATAGCCCTGACAGAGATACCCTTGATTCCACTCAAGGTCTTGCTCCACTGCTAGTCAGGTGTCTATAGCCCCAGTGGAGATTACTTGAATCACTTTTTCTTTGAAAGTTTTTGATTTTATAATAATATTCTTTTTTATTCCAATGAATGTTGGGAACTAGATTAGCTAGTTTTAAGGATTTGATCAAATGTTTTGGTCTTAAGATAATTTCCCTTAATTGAAACTTGAGTTCACAATAAGGATATGTTTTAATTATAAGCATGAGTATGAGTTAACAAAATAAATTCACATCATATACATATGATTCTTCTTAAAACCAAATTTTAATTTAGAAAAATATTTAAATCTTTGCATGACAATAAATTTATATACCACTTTATACCAATACCCCTGGTTGCTTCATACTACTTTATTGCCAGCCATGCTCACCTTCTATAAATTTCACCCACACTATCTTAAGCAATTCCCAACAAAAAAATAATACCATGAGACCTTACCACAACCAAGGAACACCACCAAACAATAAGGAAAAAGAAAACACAAACAAAACAAATATAAACAAGCCCCGTAAGGAAGAAAAAACAAAGCAAGAAAGGGAACTAACTAGCCTACCTATTCTAATTTTAACAAACTTACACATTTATTCCATGAAGACCTCTAGTGGGGTAACAACAAAGTAATGTTTGAGATATTGTCCATTATTGGGCAATGTGAACTCTTCTCCTTGGAGATATTTCAACCTAAAAGTATTGTTTCCCAAGATTATTGAAATTTTGTAAAGACCAATCCATAAAAGAGTGAATTTACCATGTTTACCTTTGGGTTCTGATGCCTTATCCCAAAGGACTAGATCTCCTTGTCTAAATACCTTCACTTTATATCTCTTATTAAGTCATCTTTTCATGGTTGATTAGTGTCTACTGAAGTCTATAAATGCCTTTTCTCTTGGATCTTCCATTTGAATAATGTCTAATAATTGAGAATTAGCATGATTCTGACTATCTTCCATGTATTCGTACATGAATATAAATGTAGGCAACTTCAAAGTGAAGGGAAAGATGGGCTCCTGACCATATACCAAAAAAAATTATGAAGCCTTTATAGCTTGTTTGATTCTAATTTGATCTATCCATAATGCAAACTTAAGAAGTTTATGCCATGTTTTAGGTCTATCTTCAACATATTTATTGGTAGCTTTCATCAATTTTTTGTTTATGGATTTAGAAACAACATTTACTTAGGGATATTTATTATAATAAAACTTGAGTGTAATGCCTTGGTCATAAGCCGATTCCCTCATTTCAATAGAAATGAATGTAGATCCATTACCACAAACCAAAGAAATTGGGTTTCCAAATCTATTCCAAATATTTTCTTCTAGTAAATTGATCACTTCCTCTATTCTATATTTCTTAGTGGCTATTTCCTCAATCCACATAGTAAAATAATATATAGTAGTCAATACATACTTATTACCTTTAATTGGGGTTTATTACTCCAACAAAGTCTAATCCCCATTGTGCAAAAGGTTTATCTACCATCACAAGTTATAAAGGCATGGCTGCCTTTGGTTCCTTTGTGCTAAAGATATGGCATGAATGACACTCCCTCACATGCTTATAATCATCTTTGAAGAGTGTGGGCTAATAATATCTATCCCTGAGGATCTTATGAGCTATGGTTGTTCCTAAAAGGGTGTCCACTTCCTAGTTTCTCATAAAAGGTAGTCATAATCCAAGCTACTTCTTTCTTGGACACACATCTCAAATAAATTCCCTCAAAGTTCCTCCTATACAAGACTCAATTCTTGATGAGGTAATGATCTTATTTGAGCCTCAAGGTTATCTTTTTTTCTCTTATAAATCCTAGGGGATAAACACCATTAACAAGTAAATGGATAATAGAGGTATACCACTCATTAGGTTAAAAGTTTTGTTGGTTTACTTACATGATATGAAATTTGGGGTCAATACTAGAGATAATCTAAACTAGACCCTGACATTTCACTAATTTGGATATTTTCATCTCTATATCATATTCTTGTAGAATTGCCATCCATTTGCCTCTTCTTTCTCCAAGCTCATTTTGACTCAACATAAGTTTTGTAACTAAATCAGGTAATATAGCATGTACCTTGTTTATAAGGAGGTAATGTCTAAATTTTTTCATTGCCTTTACCAATGCATAATATTTATATCAATCATATAATAATTAACTTACACATTATTAAATTTTGTGCTCTGAAAGCTATAGGATGATCATTCCCATCAACTTTTTGAGTTAACACTGTAGCTATAGTATGCTCAGAAGCAAATGAATATAGATAGAAATCCTTTGAAAAATAAAGACTTGTGAGGATTGGAAATTTATTAATTACCTTATTAATGTCAGCAAAGGCCTTCTTGGATTCTTTATTCCAGGAAATTATAGCATCTTTCTTAAGCATGTCATTCAAAGGCTTAACAATCTCAGTGAAGCCTGAAATAAACTTCTTCACAAAATTAATCTTGCCAAAGAATGACTTAATTTATTTTTGGCTATTGGGTAACCCAATTTTAGGAATTTTTTTCTACTATATAAATATCCATAGATATTTCATCTTTGGTAATGACATGTCCCAACAATTTTCCTTCATTGACACAGAATATGCTTTTCTTGTGGTTAAGAGATACACCATACCTCCTACATATATCAAATACTTGTCTCAAATGTATGAAGTGCTCTTTTCTATTTTTATAAAATACTATAAGATCATCTATATATATGATGATACACTTGCCCACTAAACCTTATAAAGTGTGGTCCATGGCCCTTTGAAAATTTGCCCTTGTATTAATTAATCCAAAAGGCATTCTCTTGTAAGCATATGGTCCCCATTTAGTAGTAAAAGCTATTTTCATCTTGTCTTCTGGAGCAACAAGCACCTAGTTATATATAGAACTTCCATCTAAAAAATACATCATGGAAGATCCTAAAATATTTTAGATAGCTTGGTCCAGAGAAGGTAAATAATAATTATCCTTTTCAGATGCTCCATTCAGATTTTTAAAATCTATGCACAATATTATTTCTCCATTATTTTTTCTAATTGGGACTAAATTTGCCACCCAAGTGGAATATATAAAGGAAACACTATCCTTGCATTCAACAACTTATTGACTTCTTTAAAAATCATGGGTTCTAAAATAGGGTTGACTGGCCTTTGCTTCTGTCTAAAAGGTTTGCAACCTTCTTGAAGAGGTATGGTATGAGTAATGACCCTCGTGTCAAATATTTTCAAATCTTCATAAGACCAAGAAATTACATCCTTGTATTTTGTAATCAACTCTCTAGATTTTCTATTTTCCATTTTAGTGCAAGCCTTCCCTATATTCACCATTTAGGGCTAATCATGTGAGCTAAGATTTGCTGCATGATAATCCTTAACTTGGGTTGCTTAGGTGCTTCAAATTTTTTGTCAAAATCAAATAGTCTTTCCAATGAAATCATCCCTTTAGGTATCTTATTATCACTTAATTGGATGATTTTACCATTAAGTTCTTACTCATGAGAAATTTCATCCATCTCATCAATAATGTGAGCTTCAAAACCCCAGAATTAGCTAAGAAATTTATGATTTGTTGATCATCATTGAAATGATTTATATTATCAAGAACTAAAGGACAAGGTATTAGCTCAATACTGATGCTTTGAGAATTATGATTAGGCATGAGGTTAGCTATAGTAGAGGCAAACTCATAAGTAGTTTTATTTTCTTCTCTTGGAATAGCTAAGATGTTGAAGGCATCAAAAGATTCAATCAAATCCCACACCCTAAACTTATATCTCTTTAATTAAGACAATTTACATTGGTACTTACTTCTCACTTGGTTAACCACAAGTTCAGAGTCTCCATAGAAAAGGAGTTCTTTAAATTTATGTTTAATGGCAAACTGCAATCCAAGTATGAGAGCCTCATACTCAACTAAATTATTGGTGCAAGGAAATTTTAACTTATAAGCTACATGGTATTGCTTTTCTGAAGGATTCATCAATACAATACTAGCTCTTGATCCTAATTTACACTTAGCACCATCAATTTGTAACTTCCACAAACCACACATTTGAGAATAACTCTTATAAATTGGTTATTTTATAATTTCCAAAGTGAAAACTCCCAAATTAGAATCTAAGAAATTTACCCTTTCATTAATAGGATTATATTATGTTTTCATGTGTTTCATTTGAGGTTCCCTTTCTACTCTTATTTTATTTGGCACACCTTTCCAAAGAAGTGATAAGTGTGAACAATCAATAAACATATATCCATTTAAAGCCTTAGTCTATTCTCTACTCAAAAGCAATCCATAAGCACTAGGCATGTCTACCACTTGGATATCAATGAATTGTTGAACCCTTAGTTCACTATCCAACTATATATACACATTCAATAATTCTCCTACAACTTTAACTCTATATTTTTCCAATTAAGTGACAACCCTATCAGATTTGATTAAAGTTAACTTGAGTTGTTCACATATCCCAATAGGCATATTGTTGGTTGAGGCTCTTAAATGTAAAAGACAATTATGAATATTTTTTCCAAATATCTTGATTGTAAGTAAAATAGGTGGAGACTCTGATTTGATCACTTGTGTAATTACATTTGCACTATCATTCTTAGGGGGTTTCCCAATTTTATTTGATGAAAATTCCAAGAGTAAGTCTCTTTTTTCTATGATTTGAGTTAGCTCATGCAGAGTGATATTAGATTTAATCCTTTTCATATCTTCCACAATGTTGTAGCCAGCTTTGCTTGGAGGATCAATAGTTAACATCTACTTAGAATAACTTCCTCTAGGAGGTTCAGAATTATTCTTTGATATAGTGTCTGGAGGGGTCCCATAATTTTTAGAATGGGTAGAGGTAGTCAATGGTTGTTTTTTGTCCCTATCTCTTAGAGGATATGTCTTTAAAAATTGTTGGAATACTTGAATTTCCTCAAAAATATTCTTAAGCTCATTATCCTCTTAAGAAGGGAAATTAAAAGTTTCCACCATATGCACTTGGTAAAATGGTTTAGATTCAGAAGGATTTGTAACAACCTCTTTATTTGGAACCACTTCAAATGTGTCAAGTTCCTCTTGAAAAGATTCAAAGGATTTAAAAAACTCAATACAATCAATCTCACCATATTTGAAAGTAGCATGCACCCTAAAATAATTTGGTAAGGCAATATCAGTGAGGTTTATATCCATATTATTTTTGCTAGGGAAATACTCATTAGCTTTGTTATTATAGAAACTATCATTTTGAAACCTATTCCCAGGTCTATTGAACTTTTGAAAAGTGAAGTTCCTTCTAAAATTGTCATTAGCATTACCAACTTGTTTTTAAAATTACAAAAAATGAGTGCTAAGCTTCTATACCATTTTTAATATAGACTCATTCTCATTTTTTGAAACCTCAACATTTTGACTTTGGTTACTATTAATTCCATTGATAGGCACTAAAGTCTTCTAATCATTGTCATGAAATCCATTGGTAACTTGATGGATCGAGAAGCCTAGATTTTTATTAGGGACAACATGACTAGTAGGCATTACATTCAAAGAAGGAAACTAGTTTAATGTTGGAGTATTTTGGTTATTACTTAAGAAATGGTTTAATTCAGGCATTTGAGGATTAACATTTGAGATAGAATAAGCCATCTATCCTTGGGGTTACATTTGGTCACTAATAATCACTACTTAAAAATAGGCTTGAACCAATGTGATGATAAATGTAATATCTCTCTTCAAAAACATAGAAGTCATGGGGTCAACAACATCTTTATAAACCTCCAAAGCTAAAGCTTTATTAGGTTTATATGGATCCATGGTATGACTAAACATATTTTGAAACCTGGCATTAAATGACCTAATAGGTTCACTTGTATCTCTCTTAATAATTGTGAATTTATGATAAATGACACAAGGACTTATGATCTTTTAAAATTGATCAATGAAAATAGTGTCAAAATTATTCCATGAGACAATACAATTGTTAGGTAAATTAAGGAACCATTCATATGCAACATCTTTAAATGTAAATGAGAACAACCTACATGCTACATCTTCATGAATAAAATTCAATGATCTTAATGCAACTTTGAAATTTTTAACATGTTCCTCAGCAATCATAATACCATTTGGACTAAATATTGGCAAATATTTTTTTGGATTATGTGGTAAGTCATGAACCACACCTGAAAATAGTGTCAAAATTATTCCATGAGACAATACAATTATTAGGTAAATTGAAGAACCATTCATATGCAACATCTTTAAATGTAAATGAGAACAACCTACATGCTACATCTTCATAAATAATATTCAATGATCTTAATGTAACTTTTAAAGATTTAACATGTTCCTCAACAATCATAATACCATTTGGACTAAATATTGACAAATATTTTTTTGGATTATGTGGTAAATCATGAACCGCACCTACTATATTGATAGGGGAACTTGCAAGCCATGCCATGTTTGGATGAAGATTAAGCATAAGAACCCATTACAAAGGTGATGATGGTTGACATTTAGAATACCTATGCTTACCTTTATCTTTCCTAGCACTTCTATAAGTTTCTAGTTCAATCAAGGGTTCTCTTGTCTTAGAATGTGATTTAGCCCTAATCCTTGGTAATTCCAGCTTGAAGACTAAGGATCTTATTTTAAAACATAGTGTTACACATTAATTTCTAAATAATGATAAATAATATACACACTAAGCTTAATTTGTAAAAAATTGTTCATAAGAGGATAAAGGACATCAATCTTTAACTAAACAAATTCAAATATGTACTAAATTATGCAAAGATGACCAATGTTTACAACTTATGACTCAAATAAACTTCTTATTATCAAATAATTGTCAATTTTGAGAAAAATAAGCCATCCTAAATCCAAATACTAATAAATTTGTAACAACAAAAGCTATATTTCTATAAAGGTCACTAGTATTTACATAATATATGTTAAAAGAAACATAATCATGTAAAATGTAGATAATTCCAACCAAATACACTCAAAACATATTAAGCATTTTTAAAGAGGCCCTCCTTCTAGTGCTAGTGGAGCTTCTCCTATTGATGCTTGTAATTGTACCATAGGTGCTCTTAGTGTTGAAGAACACTTCTTATTTTAGGATTTTGAGAATCCATGGCATGAGTTGCAGTTTGTGACAATTCAGTGATTGTTTATGGTAGAATAGAAGCAAAGTATGAAAATTATCCATAATATTTATTTGATTTAGTTGTTGGGAGCCACTAGGGTTTATATTATTTGAATACATAATAATTTTGAGGTTTTGGTAATTAAACTAAATGATTATTAACAATGACGCTAGAGTGAATCTTGATAAAAAAAAAGAAAAAGGAAGGGTAAGGAAGAAAGAAACATGATTGCAGGTTTTCATCTCAAATATTATGACAAAATTCCAATTACTTTGAGCACATTTAAAACAAATTATGTTATAAAATAGCATAAGCTCAAATTATATCACAAATTATGCAAAATTCAAAGGAAAAATATGAATCATAAGTAAGAACCAAATTTACTTTAAAGTTTTGCTATTATGATCTGAATAACCTAAGTACATCCAAATATAGAGAAAATAAAATGAAGTATATTTAAGATCTTTATAGTCAATTTAGCATTTAGCACAAATTAACAACCCTATGACAAAGAATGTTACTCAAATAATAAGAATCATTCAAATTTAAGATAACTCCCTGTAATTGAGAGATATCATAGACATTTAATAAAAATTATCCAGATAATCTTTTCATAATTCCTTATTTGTATTAAATTCTCCTGATATCAATTTATCAAAAACTCTCTCTTTACAAATGGTAACCATTTGCCTATTTATAGGAAACATAGGTAGTTAACCAATTAATTTTCAAAAATATCTAGATGTGGATAAGGATAGCTATCTTTGATACAAATCCACAATGCAAAAAAAAAACCAACTTAATAGGAAAGGGTATATGCTAACAAACTAGCATATACTTTACAAAAAGAATATTCTTTTAGAAATTTCATTGGTGGGTCCTTTTGATTAGCCCTTGAGGAAGTCTTTCACCTTGGTGTATTGCTCCCTAATTAGCTCAAAATCCACTATAGGATTCATTAGACAATCCTCTTCTTTATCTTCTAACTTATCAAATTCACTATCTACCTAAGATACAAGTTCCTTGACACATTATGCTTCTATAATTTGCTTCCCTACAAATTAATGGTATCAAGGGTGTTTTGGTTATCCTTATCTAAATGACCTTAACTATCTTTGATGCCTTAGATGTGGGTATCAACCCTTTGCTTGAATTTTTCATCATCAATCAAGCATAAAGTAGTGGTTTGAGAAGGGTTATTTAATAGATTCCTTAGAAGTTTCTCAATCTAGTTTACCAAGCATGTGTCTCTCTTGATGAATTCCTTAACATCACTACTCCATGTGATCAAATATTCTTGTTTATCTACCAAAACTACCATGAGGATGTCCAGATGTTTGAGTTATTAAAGTTTAAGGCCTACTTTGTATTATTCACCTTGATGAGATCCTCCATCTAAGCTTTAGAATTCTACCACTGGGCGATTAAGGCTTGTGCCATCTCACCTTGATGGTCCAAATAATTCAATCTAGACTTAATGCTTTTCAAATTCTTGAATGCATCCATAAAATATTTGTTTGGCATTTGTAATATATTTTTAGGAATTGTCAATAAGACCTAAGCTTCCAAATCCTTCTTTTCTATTTCCAAGTTGAGGATCCTCTATTTCAGTCCTTGAACTCCAGCCAAGGCCATTTTTGATTGGGCCAATACCACACTAGGTACATCCTCTTGAAAAATAGGATGCTCCCATTTAACCTATCCTGAAATAGGAATGAAGCTTGTAAATGGTTCCACCTTCTAAAATGTGAATACTTCGATACCAAAAATAATTTTCTTGGTCACTATTCTTTCAAGATTTGATGTCTCTAGATTAAATTGGACTTGAGGGTCAAACTCTTTCACCTATGGTTGTTCAAGAATCTCTAAATTTGAAATCTTAGAGGCTCCTAGGGTACCAACCCATTAGCTTTCCTTATTGTGAATAATCTAGATGTTTCTCTCTACTTGTTTGTTCAACATATCCTAAATCCATGGCTTGACATTATCCTAAACACCTATGTCCACTCAAGTCAGAGCTAGTGAAGGAGAAAGAGATGGGATTTTTTGTAACTTCCCATAAACAAACCAATCAAGAATGGTTGGTCCATAAATAGGATTATTATCACTAAAGAGGTTTATTTCACTAGTAGGGCGAGTTAAATTTAACCTAGTCCTCTTTATTAGAGCTAGAGGAACTAAGGCTAATTCAACCTATCTCTTTCCACTACCCAATGAAACTAATTCCTTACCTATTTCCTCATATGGGTCTTCTTCCCTATCCAAATCATAAGTATCCATGATGTTAAAAAGGGAACTCTCCACTATTTATCTAATTTTCAAAGCAATTATGTTGATAAATTTTATTGGGAAGAAGGCCTTGGTGGGGATGCCTAAATTTAGAGGCTTACAATAGGTCTTTACTCAATCTTGGAATATTCACTTATATCTTTACCCTTTCCTTTTGCATCTTCAATTTGTTCAATCTAATATGACTTTGTCAATTCTCCTTATTGAGACTCAGAAGATTATCCCTCAACAGGTGGTTCTTGATGTGTATTCCTAGATGGCCCTAGTAACAAGTTATATTATAAAGGATGTAACTTCCATATTTCTCTTGAAGGCTTATTATCCCTGACCAGCCTACGTTCTAAAGTTATGTTATATTTTTTAACCCTAAATAGGACTTCTTTAAATTTATTTTCCCTTGTGTAAATACCATCTCCCACACCTATTTGATGTTTGTACTCAATCTTTGAGACCTTCCTATCTCAAATATTGTTAGCCACTCTATTATTGGGGTCCCACATCTTAAGATCATCTAATTGAAAATCACAAGAGTTCTTATGTACCACCATGATCTCTAGCTATTTCCAATCCTTGATCATAATTCTACTAATATCTAGTAGGAATGGATGAACTTGTGCCTTTTTATTCTTCTTGAAGTGCCAATATATGCCTTAGATGATTTGATAAGCAATTTCTTACTCTACAAGCTTACTAGGAACATATATGGGCAGCCTATATGGTTGGACCATGATTCCTTCTATCCTAATTATAGTCCAATCTAGATAGAACCACACATCCCCCATGGTCTCCACTTATTTTTTGATTAGAGGATGAATTCTAGGCATATGAATGCTAGTGATTGTCTCAAAAATGACTGGGAAGACACCATCACATATGAATTGTAAATGATTCCTATATTTGAAAATATGTAGTTTGGAGTAATGATGGAAAATGGTAGTCCTACCATTAGGGGACCAGTTTTGGATGTGAGGGAAATTAATAGACATTGGGAGTGACTTTAAGAGGTAAGACATCATAAATAAATGTTTGGAGGTCTTTCTCTTCATGGATATAATTTTTTTGGCCAAGAAGAAACTTATTAAGTCTCCAATGGGAGGGTTTAGGTTCTGCTCCAACATGTAATGGACATAAAACACCCAAAACTTACACACATAAGTTGTAGAAGAGGCACCAAAGCCTCTATTAAATAAGGTCATAGCTACCCTAACACCCTCTTTGAATTGGGTAATAATAATCTCACCATTAGGGGTCTTGAAAACATGGGAACCTTGGATTAACCAAGGTGAAAAAACTAAATCTAGGTTTTGGGAATTTGTCCATTCTCTCAAATATGGAAGATCAACATGAGGTAAATGGAGCTTATAATAAGTCTCAAAGGCCATGGGAGCTATGTGGAACTTTATTGAAATTTCCTTCATGAATAATATATTCTCCATCTACTCTACATTCAACAAAAATAGGAACAATAAGGTTGATGTAATGCATTACCTCTAGTTGAGCAGCTACATGATGAAGTCCTACCATTTTAATTGATATTTAATCCTTGTATCTTTGGTACACTAAATCATTCCTCTTTTCTTCTTGAAAAATTGGTTGTAACTCTTCAACAAAGATGAATAATTTAGACCAATTCTTGATTCCCTATACATTTAATGCTATTGAATTTAACTTTGTCTCTAAAGACCCTTCCTTCACCATCTAAATTTATATAAAGATCTAATTTAATCTTCATCTATTGCCTACCTACTGCCATTGATAACACTATATTATAATTACAAAGCTATCAAAATTTCTTACTAAGGCACCTGCTCTAAATTCATTTCATAATTATCTCAAGTGTCACATAATCAATTTAAACTGACTCTAGCCTCTTTATGAAGGGTTTAGGTTTTTTTACTTTAATGACCAAAACATCCAACTTTTATCTTATACGTGCCTTAAATATGACGGAACCTTAATTATCATATCTCCTATGTTTTCAATCATGATATATCTTTTATTTAGATCCTCCATACTTACGTGGAGCTTATGTGGTAGGGTTCCATGCCTTTTGTGGTAGTTTTTCATAAATTCCATTTGAAGAATGACCATTGGTTTTCAAAAGTCCCTTTTATTTTGCTTTGAAAAGCCAAATCTAGGTCCTTACATTTCATTGGTTCTTGATCTTTGATCTTATTTATTGTGCCATGTGTCAATCTTTCAAGGCCTTTGAAAAGTCTTCAATTTTTTTGCACCATTGAATCAAATTTAGTGAGAAAGTGATCAATATTAGATCCTTTGGGAGATCTTAAGGCTTCTGGGTTGATGTGTGCCATTGGATCAAATCCAATGAATAAGTGATCATGATTGGATCCTACAAGATGCTTGCCCTTTTAATCAATAAAAATGACTTAGGCCAAGATTATTTTGTCTCAATCTTGCCTTCATAAGAAAACTAATAATTTCTTAAAAGGATTTAGAAATGTCCCCTTTGATTAGGCTTAAAAAATTGTCTAAGTTAAATTTTATGGGTTTGATCCCATCAAATACATCCTGACAAATGCCAAATTATGTGGGTGAACCTATCAATTTTATGATAATAAAATCTTTATTTCTAATGAATGAGTGTCATGCATAAAACTTGTAGGAGATCTCAAAGCTTCAGGGATTGCTAAGTTAAATTTGAGGGGTTCGATCCCATCAAATATGTCCTCATGGAGATCAAATGATGGGGGCGAACCTATCAATTTTAAGACAATAAAATCTTTCTATTTTAATTTAAATTTGATGGGTTTGATCCTATCAAATATGTCCTCATAGACATCAAATGATGGGAGTGAACCTATCAAATTTAAAATAATGAAATTTATTGATCTAATAACTAAATGCCATATGTAAATCCATCAAGAGATATCAAAGCTTTGGGGATTATCTATGTTAAATTTGATGGGTTAAGTCTCATCAAATATGTCCTCATAGACATAAAATGCTGAGAGTGAACTTGTCAAATTCAAGATGATAAAATATTTATGTCCAATGAATGAGTGTCATGCATAAAACCTTTGGGAGATCTCAAAGCTTCAAGAATTGTCTAAGTTAAATTTGATGGGTTTGGTCTCATCAAATATGTCCTCATAGATGTCAAATGATGGGAGTGAACCTATCAAATTTAAGACAATAAAATCTTTATATCCAATGAATAAGTGTCACACATAAAAACCTTTAGGAGATTTTGAGGCTTCTGGGTTGATGTATACCATTAGATTAAGAACCTCTCAGGAAATGTGAACCATTAGATCAATTCTCAAGTGGTTAACAACTATTAACATCATTTTGGGTATCAAATTTTATTTGCACCATTGGATTGAAACCTCTGAGCAAATGATCACTCTTAGATCTACAAAAGGGCATTTAAGTTTTAAATTAATATCTGATCATGTTTTAAGTTTAGTCTAAGGTTTTATATTAATATTCAGTCATGTTTTAAAGAAAAAACATATTTGAAGCTTAATATAAAGTTAGACTTATGATCATTTAATCCAAAAGGAAATAAAATTTCTTGATAGTATTTTCCCACAAATGTTTATATTTAAACCCTTTTAGGGTTTGTTCCTTGGAAACCCTAGCTTCTTCCATGGAACCTAAAATTAATCACCTGGAAGATAATTATTATCAAATTTGAACCATGAAATGTAAACATGATCAAATATATCAAAGCACATGTTCTTTTTTTAGAATTATTTTACCTTTAAAAAATCCAAGATAAGATAACTCTTCATATTTAGTCTAGAATACAGACTTTCTAGAAACAAATATAGGGGTCCTCATTTTAAAAAATATAGGGGGTGTTGGTCTCAATAGGGGGTAGGTAGAATCCCTTGATAGGGTCCTCCATTAGGAAGTCCTCATCAAAAGAGGATCCCTTGGGGGGGACCTTCTGACCTAAAAGGGCCTAATCATATTTAATAAGAGGAGGATAAAGACTTGATGTAGGATGGGATTAGTATTTTTAACTTGGTGGAGCAGAACAATACTTTCTAGGGACTTGAGTAAGAAATATGGAAAACTGATTTTAAACCCAATGAAGTGATTTAGGAGAAAGAAGTGGTTTGAAAAAATTAATGTATACTTACCTTCTAGAGTCATGTACCTCATGATCTGAAGGTAGATATCTAGACAGTAATTTGGGAGGTTAGCTCGAGGGAATCCTTTTTGTTTGTATGAATGAAATCATTCATTTTTAAGAATCACTATAGGGATTATTACTTCTTTGACTAGTCTTTAAATTCCTTGGCACCTGCACATGACATACATGTGGCATCACCGATGAATTCCTATGAGATTTTTATGGTGATGCCTCGCATGGTGACCTTCTATTTAGTTAATGCCATAATGAAGTCCTAGGTAACCATGGAATTATGTTCAATAATTCATTTCATAAACCTTATAAAAAAATCCTTCATTATTTTATTCTAGACCTTATTTTTCTCATAGACCTCTTTGCATGATGTGGGGTTTAAGCAGTTTTTATCACCACCTATGGGTGCTAGAAATGCAGAGATCGAATGTGAGAGATGAAAATTTTGGATGTAATAAAAATAGCTAGGGCTCAAATTGGAGAGAATGCCTACCAATGTTACATGGAGATAATTAATCCCCCTTCCATTGAAATGAATGTGGATTAGTTAAATCAAGATTTACCCCATCAAGTTAAGGGGCTACACATGTGAAGGGATGATTATTTTATTATTAATAATTAGTTTAATTTGGTATGATATTTTCCAATGAGATGTGGGTGAGTTGGTTAAGTGGCTTGGTTGTTTCAAGCCCTACTATGTTCAAATATCTTGAAAGGCACAAGGCTAGTTGTGGACATTGGTTGTATTCTCAAGGCTATTAATAGTTGTTAGATATTCTCAAATTCAATGGTGGTTATTATTGGTAATTTTTGGTATATAGTTGGTAATATATGTTATGCATGTGGTATTAAATAAGGATCTAGGCCCTCAATTATGCCCCATACTAGTTCAAGCTCTAGTCAAAATCCATTTCCTAGAAAACAATTAAGTATAATATTTAAAATATATATAATATAATTCTTTTTAAAATACTTAGTTAATTGGATATAATCTTATGCATCACCTGTATATCATAAGTCTCATTTATTGGTAATAAGTTACTTTTTTAGTACCTATTCATTTGAAATAAAATTCTTTTTTTGGACTTGTATAAGTCCCAAGTTTTTTAAATACTTCTTAAAAATACTGATCATGTTGTAAGGATGGATCTCATACAATATTTTTGAAATCAAGGTTTTGAACCTTGCATTATAATCATGAACACTCTTAGTGAGGTCCTACTTGATCTCCTTAAGTGTAGGTTTACTTTGTTGTTTAAATTCTAGAATATATGACTCCTTCATGAATGATCCCTTCAAATTTTCATAGTCCATAATAGTCTATTGTGGATCCAAATTATGATACCATGCATATACACAATATAAAAGGTTTGTCATAAAACTAGCTCACATTTTTATATGTTTTGATGATACTCTTTGAAAACCATATTATCTCACATTTTTGGGCATGTCCAAATAATTTTAAATTATTTTTTATTATATAAACTTCATAGATATATTTTAAATAAATTACTAATGGGGAGGAAGTTATTAGATCTTCCTAATGAATCTATATTCCCATAGCTAGGTGTGGTGAAACTCCCCCACCTCCCCAACTAAGTTACATGATATCTAGATTCATGCCCATGTTCACATGCATGGAAATCATAGTAATGTTTCCCTAGGCCCCATCTCAGTATATAGATTTGACTAAACTAGTTAGAGTCATCCTCGATCCCACCTCTCACTTCAGAGGTGGGTGGGGGGGAGCCAAGTCACCCTCACCATGCATAACTGGGGGTGATTTATGTATCAAATGTGTTGTCTCCCCCATATAGAGATAGGGGAATGGTGGCCTAATAGGGGTGATGGGGAACTAGCTGATCTACCAGATTCACACCTACAATATATAGTATAATACAACTTAGTGGATTATTTGGAATTGGCATCCACAATATGATTATTACATCATATTTATGGCATGTATAACATTATTTGACTCCTTAGTTTCATTATTTATATAACTAGCCTAAATTATTCATATGGTACTATTTTTTAAAAAATACTCTTATGGGATTCTTTCCTCCTAAACTTCTCTATTCATTAACACTCTAAAGATTCTCCTATCCTTTATTATGTTTGATTAAGAAATGTATGGGTTATCATTTTTGGTAGATTAGGGATAGATTTTTTTTCAAATAACTTATAATTTTTCATTTATAATGGGTTTCAAATAACACCTTTAGATGGCACTTGTAGAGTGTCAACTTCTTACTCATTGGTACACATCTCTACATTATTATAATGTGATTCTTTGGAGTGAGATTCAATCCTAGGTCCTTCCCATTTTATGTATTTCCTTCTTATATTTTATTGACTTATCTCCTCCTATTCCTAGGGTTCATGGCAACTATCACTATTTTCCTACCTTCACCATATCTTTCCATCTATGCTCACTAGAATTTGAAACTCCATTCCTCTAAATTTTATTGGTGTTCCAACCTCATTATAACAACATGTAAACCTTACCTTCCCCTCTCCTTATATCATTTTCCTAACCTATGTACAAGGGGGTTTTATCTCTCTATGGAAAGATCTTCAATATCATGATATGCAATTAATTATTTGATCTCATGGGGTAGTTGAGCAATAAAATATCCTCTTATCTTGAATAATAAATTATATTCTGCATCTTATGTATATGAGTATGTAGAAATTAAATACTCTAAGAGGTAACTATTTATTTTACCCATCTACCAAACATCAAATGCTCAATTTTAGATATTTTTGGTTTGTTAAAGTTTTTAAATATATACCTTTGTCCATGGATATTTTATACAAAAATTTCTAATATGTCTTATAATATACATATCCATCCATATGTGCAATTTTCTAAACAAATCATAAAACAACACTTCATAGAGGTAATAATGTAAGTGTGCCTCTATGTATTTATTAGGGGATAACTTTAGTAATATTATATGATTCTCCATATAAGTGTGTTCTTATTCTAATAACCATATTTCAATTTTATCCAAATATATCTGATGAATCATACCCAAGCATCATCTTCAACAACTAGTTCAATGCTTCCTACAAATATAACTAAAATATTTGAGTATTTTCTATATAACCAAAATTTTATATTAGATGTTTTCCAACATCAATTTTTGCCTATATTTGACAAACATGACTTATATGTATGCATTTTAATCTTGTTCTCATTCTCTCCTATATCTTTATCTTTATATTAACCTGGTTAACCTAATTTATTGTCGTTCATATTAAATTTATCCTTTTTATGTGCCTTAATACTCTATAATCATAAGTAGACTATCACCATAATATAAATAATTAGCTTTCCATTTTTGGATAGTGTCAAAAACATTTATATGTTGATAGTTAGTCATAGTACCCACATTCATCAATAGTATCCTATATCTACCAATGTCTCTTTTTCAAATGCAAATCTCTCCCATGACTTAGTTTATGCATGTTTAACATGCCAATCATGGGGTTAAATCTCTCTCTCTCTCTCTCTCTCTCTCTCTCTCTCTCTCTCTCTCTCTCTCTCTCTCTCTCTCTCTCTCTCTCTCTCTCTCTCTCTCTCTCTCTCTCTCTCTCTCTCTCTCTCTCTCTCTCTCTCTCTCTCTCTCTCTCTCTCTCTCTCTCTCTCTCTCTCTCTCTCTCTCTCTCTCTCTCTCTCTCTCTCTCTCTCTCTCTCTCTCTCACACACACACACACACACACACACACACACACAAAATACATGTGTAAGGTCATATTCACCTAATCACTACTTGGAAATTACATTTTAAACTAACTAAAAATTTTGAGACCTGTTTGCACATCCTTGAGACATTCAAAAAATAATTCAAATCTAAAAAACCCTCAAAGTAATAATCCTAAATTTCAAGTCTAAACAATAACATAAGGTTGATGTTACATGTTGTCAAGTGCTAAAATCCAAAGAGTTGTAGTGCATTCTAGTGGAACATGATTTAACACACATACACATAGGTAGATAACTATGTGTGGTTTGAGACCTCTTCAAAGTTTTGGAACATAAAAAATCATCAACCACTCAATTAGTATTGGTTGAGGATATTTAACCCATCTTTTAGCTCTTATTTTAGGTCAAAAAAGTGTTAAAAAGTGGAGCTAGGGTTTTAAATTAAAGGAAGACAAAATTAGAATATGCACACATGACTGAAGATAAATAAACATAATAAAATTATATTAACAAGTAGATGCATTTATCTATCATAAAAAGACAAAAAAAATTAATAGGAATACTTATAACAAACAATGGGGGATAGGACCAATTACCATAGGTATTTGGAATTCATCAACAATGTCCTTACATATTCTTACAATCTATTTATTGAGTTGAGTAGTTGTAGAGATTACACATACCATTTTAAGTTACTATACACCAATAGTGATCAATACATAATATAATATTATCCAAGTGCCTTGGCACTTGGTCCTTTCTATATTTAGTAGTGCAATATCTATTAAGAGATTTACATTTGTGTAGTTTATGTTATATATTATGCAATCTAAATTTCGTTAGTTTTTTTGGTATGTTCAACCAAATATCATTACAATTACCTATTAATATGTTTTTATAAGTATAATCTTACCCTTAATCCTACATGAATATTTATAATATACTCTTGTTCCTTTACATCCTAACTTTAGTTTAAACACTTTCTTGAACTTGAAAATGGGTTAGAAAGATGGGTTGGAAAGAACCAGCCACACCTTACTAAGATGTTTAAGTGTTTCATGTGTTCCAATACCCCAAAGAAGGATAAAATTACATGTATTTCTCCCACCTATGTATATGTGTTCTCAATAGTTATCTTCTATAAATCAATTTAACATCTTTGAATTTTGACACTTGACAATATGAAAATTTTACATTTTTTTAGGAAATATTTTCTTAGCTTAGGTACTATTAATTTTAGGGGGTTTTTAGATTTGGATGATTCAAGATACTACATCAAGGATGTGAAAATAAATCTCTTATTGTGAAATTAGTTTTCCAAGTACTGACTAAGTGGGAACTAGGTAATAATAACATTAGTATTAATTTATATAAGTATATTACTCTTTGGGTAATTTACTCTATAATTGACATGAAAAATGGTTGGGTTGACCCAAGGGATGGATTTGAATTTGAGAAATAGTTTTTTGAGGAAACCTGTGACACTGCTAGTGAAGGTAGATGCTGCTAATAACTAGAATTTTTTAATTATTTATTACATTGTTTGATATTCAAAAATAATGATTTATAGCATGGTAATAGTTTTATTATGATAATATATCATTTAAGTTCATATTATTAATATATTATGTATGAATGATGGAAAATTAGGAAGGTTGATTTCATAGAAAAGGATATGGATAGGTAATATGGTGTGTAGGAGTCATATATGTACACACAATTCATGTATGTCAAGGATATGTCAAAATTAATATTTTAAAGTGTCTAATATAATATTTATGTGTTTAAAAGTTCCCCCATTTAATCTAATATTGAAAATTATAGATTAAAAGGATAAAATAAGAAAATTGGTACTTAGATATAATTATATTTGGTGTCTTTAGGTATGGCCCAAATATTCATTTTGTTCCACAAAAACCCTACAATAAAATATTTATAAATCAATGTCCAACTCATGATATAAAATCTAAAACAATATATTATTGAAATATTTTAAATTTCAAAAGTAAGAAATGAGTACACATGTGGGTATGCAAGCCAAACTACCCCTCTAAATTCATTGGAGAATTGATTAATTATTCCCAAAGGATATTCCACTATTAAAACCATATGTTGAAAATTAAATTCTTTAACCCTTGTATAAATAAATGTCCAACTTGTGATAGAAAATATAAAATAATAAAGATCATTAAAATGTTTGAAATTGAAAAATCAAGGAATGAGTACACTTGTGGGTATGTAAACCAATATAACCTCTAAATTTATTAGAGAATGGGGTGATTATTACTTAATAAATGCCAATTTTAAAGCCACAGTTGATAATTAAATGCCCCAACCCTCATTGGAGATTGATAAGTGTTAGTAATTGAATCTCATAGAAATCTCAAATACATTACTCAAAATATTATCATATCTATTTTTATGAAATCTATATGATGTTTTTATGCCAAGGTAGAGCCTCATAATAGGGCCTGTATGTAAAAGGTAGAACACATACATCAAAGTTTATATGTAAATTTTAATATTTTTAATCAACCACTATATATATATATATATATTTAGAACTAAAATGCTTATGTAGTACCTATTGTTCACTCTAAAATCCCTGCTCCAAAAGACACTTATGAGATTAAGTGTTCTAGAGATAAAGGTGGGAACAATAAGGGACATCCTCTGTTTAATATTAATTTTTTAACAATATATGGTATGAATTTAGGTATGTGGCTCCATGATATATCCTACATAGAATATCTTCCAAGCGATGCAATGCTACCACCAAAATATTAATACTAGTTGTTTAGACTTACAATTTAATGGTTTTATCTTGCTACTAAAGTTAATTTTATTCACTTTTCCACTTTATAAAAATAGGGGAAAGGTATTTTAATTCCAAAAAAAACATAAAATGAGAGGGAAGGGAGAGCAAAAAATAATATTTATAGTCAAGTGAATGCCAATCCTTCAAGAACTAAAGTATGCCAAATCACAATTATACCATTGTGTTCCTAGCACAACCGTTGTACAAAATTATTGAGACACAATGGGAAAGCTTCTAAGGACATAATTATGGATGCTCGACCTAAAAGTTCTTCACTAACTATAAACACTCAAAGATTTACAATAGACTACACACAAAGATTTTGAAACATTTTATAATTTAAAACACAAACCGTAGAGCATTCAAAAGTAAACTAAAAATAAATAGTCAAGACATATATTAGCACAAGAAAAAGCTAAATATTGTATCCAACTCTATAACTAAGCATAATATCAATCCTTTTTCACAAGTATAGACTTAAAACTAGAAATAATTGGTAACATTCAATGAGAAAAATACCAAGTCAAGAAATTAAATGTTATATTACAATTTTGATAGAGTTTCATTACATGAAAATGCCTACCACTCCATAATATAGGAATTATCTATAAATAGACCAACCAAGCACATGGATCAATAAATTTTTAGTTGATCCTAATGTTATGATGGCTAAAGACATGTTAATTGATCTTGGATTTAATTTTAAAATGACTCTAAAGTCTTCAAAATTCATTAAATACATTTAGAGATTTTTATAACACATCCCATAATGATTGATTTGAATTAAATTCAAGGGTTATATATTATTGGAATTTATTAGGATTACCACTCTAACATGCCTTACATAAACTTATGCATTTAATTTAGAGTGATTTAATGAGTACTCCATGTTTTTTTTACTTTAGGGCCCTCTAGATAAATTCACCACTTTAATAACCTTGAAGTTTGTCATTAATGAGTCCTTAAGTTGGTGAGAAACTAGCTACATTTGTTTGTGATTTACATATTTGATGCATAATCCTTTTATGATTTTTGACAAACCTTTGATAGTCAGATGGACAATAAATTTCAATATCTCATATGTATTATGTCACTATCCACATGTATTTTGATGGTGGGTCTTTCCATGTGTCTTCTCTTCACTCTTTCATTGCTTAGCTTTGGACTTGATATATGTTGACTATGCCTTGGCCATGGAACAATGGGATGTTTCAATGTGGTGACATCCCACTAACATATAACTAAGATGTGTACCAAAACTATATGGACTTCTCTAGGGTATTAGGTCTTTAAGATGACACCATGTGGTGTAATATTGATAACTCGCTCACCCGAAGGGTCTATTATTATACAAATGGCCCTAGGATAATGGGTTGCTAGGATAATGCCACTTGGAATAATACTGGTAATTTATAGGTTTGAAGGTTCCCAGTTGAAAATAAATCCCTAATGTGTATTGAAGTAGTGGAAACTTGTTACATGGTTTTGGGAGAAACTTTTGAAGAAATGGTGAAGTTTTGAAGGGCTTTTATGAAAGGGTCAAGACCACCAAGATCCATGAAATATTACCACATGGATTCAGGATCAAAGTGGGAACTTGTGGGAAATGATAAAAAGAAACATAGTAGACAATTAAAAATTTTCAAAAATAAATGTTTAGGAAAATTCAAACAAAAATTACTATGATTTTTAAAATAGAAACAATTATGTTTTTAAAATAAAAGCAAAAAAGGGTACAAAAACATAACAAAGAGAAAGACATTTTCATTGAATTCAAAGCTAAAATTTTTCTCATTTACATGTTATTGAATAATTTAAAAGGGAAATTTCATAATCATTTAATAATTCAAAATTAAAATAATGCAAAAATTGGTTAAATTGATAAAGGCAAAATTTTAAAAGAATCTAAATAAGGTCAGATAACCTACATAAGTCTAAATCATATTTTTCCCAAAAATGGTGGATATTAAAGCATTTTAAAATGTGATTTTATAAAAGGAGAATAAATTTAGACCTAGGTTAGATCATTATTTATATTAATCCAATTTTAGATGTGTTATTCAGACCAAGGATTTATAATAAAGATTTACTATGCAGACTTGGTAAAATCAATGAAGCCCAAATTCAATATTTTAGATCTTCACATCTAGACAATTATAAAATAAAGGCCCAAGAGAAATAAAAATGGTCCATATATGAAAAATAAATATGACATGTGTTTATCATAACAAATGGTGACTTCTGTAGGAAAAATGGTGTTTAGAATTTAGAACCTAGGTTGCAAGCCTTCATTCCTACATAAAACATACACTACAAGAAAATACTTAGACATAATTAGAAAAGAAAGAAATAACTTCATCTAAAAAAATTGAGATAATTATCTTCATATCTAAAAAAATACCATCAATGTGTATAAAGTGATAATTTTTCATTCAATCCATTTTAGGATTCACATAAACAAGTTCAAGTCAAGTTATGGATTAAAACTTTTGAAAGGGGATTTATTGGCTAAATGTCTTGGGGAGGAATGGCATGATAATTTCATAGTTACTAGCTAGACATATATATCCCTGATAGAGATACCTATGGTTCTACTCAAGGCCTTAATCTAATACTAACCAGGCCAAAAAGCCTATAATGGAGGTTGCTTGAATTACCCTTTCAATGAAAGACATTTGATTTGGCATTTTAAACTCAGTTGTTCTTACATATTTTTCTTTGAAATTTGAATTTATTATTCACTCCATTGAGGGTTGGGAAATAGTCCATGGGTAAGAGGATGTTTATAAATTTTTAGACACCATATGTTCTTAGATTCATGTAGTATTTCATGTTAGTTCATGATGTTCAATTAAGTGTAGTTTGATGGCTTTTAACAAGGAGATGTAGTTTTTCTAAAATCTACTTGTTTTGTTATGAATAATTAGCCTTTGAAAGCTGAAATGTTAAGAACTACTTAAAAACTTTGAACTATTTCAAAATGAAAACTTACCTTTATGACTCTAAAGTCTGAATTGTACCTTCCATGATTTTCTCCACACTTTCATTGACTCACCCATTGATACAAGGAATAAATGGCTTCCAAAAGACCTTCTCCTCCTACTCATTGTGTTTATCTAAATTGAGGATATTGGTTTATTTTAATCCAATGGAAAGGTCAAGCTATACTATCATTTCAAAGTAAAGGTCGAACATAAAGAACCAAAAAGGGATAAAGAAAAACAAAGAAAAAATAAAACACACAATGAAAGCAAACTTAATATACAAAAACAATGGGAATATAAACTAAAGAAATCAAGAAGGTAAACTAAAACTACTCTAATATATACACCACCAACCCTTTACTTATAAGTCATTCAAAAATTGTATTAGATAGAATAATTGATAAGTAGTGCTTCAAGAATTGTTTGTTCATAGGCAATATTCTACATCCTTGAGATGAAAATAATTTTTCCCAAACAACTCAAATATTTGGTATGAGCTAATCTATATTGGATCAAACTTAGAATGTTGGCCTCCCTTTTCATGGGCTATGTCCCATAGCAGCACTAGATCATAAATCCTAAAGCATTTCACCTTAGACTTTCTGTCAAACCATTTATTGATAGTTCTTTGATTCTTACTAAAATTCAATAGAGCTTCCTCTCAGGGTTCTTCTAATTGGATAAGGTCTAATAGTTTAGAATTTATTTTCTCATTTCCTTCTATATACTATTGCATGAACTTATAGGTGTGAAACTTGATTGTAATAAGAAGAAATAGCTCTAGTCCATGAACCAATATAAATGGAAAGATCTTACTAATTTATTTATGCCTAGTGCAGTTATCCCAAAGGGAAAACTTTAGTAAAGAATGCCACTATTGAGGCTTCTTTTTTACATACCTATTGATAGCCTCAATTAAGTTATTATTCATAGAATCTACCAATATATTTTATTATAGGTAATGATTGGATTAAAATCTCAATGTTATTCCATTGTTATATGCCCACTCAATGACTTATATGATTCAAACATAGGGCCATTATCAAATACTAACAAGCAAGGTGTCCCAAATCATGTGATCACATTGTTTTACATGAAATTGATTACTTCATTTTTATGTTATTATTCACTTTTATTTCCTCTATCCATATTTTTCAATATTCTATTGTAGTAATGAAAAACTTTTGACCTATCAAGGAGTTGGGATTAATGTCTCCCATAAAATTTAATCCCCATTAGGTGAATGTCATCTCTTCTATAACTAGCTACAGTGGCATCTTAGTGTGGATTTCTCTCTTAGCATATGTCTAGCATTGATGTCACACTTGAATATGTGCATGGATGTCTTTAATTATGGTTCATCAATAATATCCCACTCAAAGTATCTTGTGTGTCATTGCTCTTGCTACAAGATGACCATTATCTTACTTATCACAGAAATGAGTCATGATTTATTTAGATTCATCTTTTAATAGGTGATGCCTTCATGGTTTTTTATGAAGAGGACTCATTTCTCAAGCATATATTGTGTGGATTTCAAATTTAAAGATATTTTCTATATTTGATTTAGTCCAAGAGGTGGGATACCATAAAAGAGGTAATAAACAATTGAGATGTACCAATTCTACTACATCACTTGCTCTTATTCTACTTGATTTATAGTGATCCTTATTTTTTAAGTTAAGCCTTGACCTAGGACCATCATTTTAGGCTTAATTTATAATTCATATTATTACAACTTGGTCATTCATCTACCCTTGGGCTCCCCTATCTCTTTCTTCCCTAACATGAGCTTGGTAGCTAGGTCTAACAAAATTTCATGCACTTTATTCTTAAGAATATAGTGCCTAAATTTATCCATAGCCTTGACTAAGGTGTATTCATGTTTTTCCAATTTTTAATACTTTAGCTCTGTGTCCTTTAGATTGGTTCTCATGAAAGTGATGTGGTTCTCTTATTCATATAATCTCTCCATGATACAAGTAGAAATGGTGTGTTTAGAGTAAAAAATGTAAATGTGTAGGTCTCTAACATAATATAGACTAATTATCATGCTTGAATTATGGTGTCATTTATATCTTGAAAATATATCTTTCATTTAGCATGCCACTCCACTTTTGCATCTTAATTCAACATAACATTTAGAGGTTTCACAATTTCAGTAAATCCAGAAATGAAATTGCAAACAAATTTGATTTTTTAAAAGAAGGATTCTAGCTCTTTTTTAATATTAGGTTGAGTAAATTTATAAATCACTTCAGCTCATTTAGGATCCATATGAATACCTTCTTTAGTGATGATGCGACCAAGACATTTACCTTCCATGGTACCAAATATGTTCTTCTTTTGATTTAAAGGGATGTTATACCTTTTACACCTTTAGTATCCTTTGTAAATGGTAAATGTGATATGAAATAAATTTAAAAAATACATTTAAATCATCCATGTAAATTACTATGAACTTACCAATTAAACCTTCAAATGCAAAATCCATGGCCCTTTAAAATTTCACTCTAACATTGATCAATCCAAATGTCATTTGCTTGTAGGCAAATGCACCCCATTTCATCATGAATGAAATTTTGGTTTGATATTTTAAACTGACTAGAGCCTAATTATATCCTAATAACTCATCCAAAAAGGACAACATCTAATATCCACTCACCATTTGTATCACTTCATCGAGGTAAGTCAATGGATAGTTATCTATATCTCAATCTTTGTTCATGTTTTTGAAGTCTATGCATAGAAACATTTATCCATTTTTGTTTCACATAAGCACTAGGTTTAATACCCAAGTAGAATGAAAGACTAGAAATATTATTCTAGCTATGAGTAAATTGTGAACTTCTTTATGTATTAATGGATATAGGATTGGGTTCATAGGCCTCTACCTCTGCCTAAATGATTTCTAATTTGGATTAAGTGGAATGGTGTGAGTAATTACCTTAAATTTAAATACTTTGAGGTCTCCATAGGCCTAGATAATGACATCCTTATAGCTGAGTAGCAACTTCCTAAGATATTCTATTTCTATGTCTATCCAATTTAGACCTATATTTATATTTTGGGGCTTTTCTATGGAACCCATGTTGATAGTATGATATTTTTGATCTACAAGTTTTAGTTTCTTAATTATGAGTGTAGAGATGAATATGTCAAATGCCTTTTTAGGTGAGATCATCCCCTTTGGGATTCGATTCCCTTGGATGTTCATGATTCCATATTGGTCAAGTTTAGCTCTAAGACTATCCCTATCTACTTCATCAATTATTTGTGCTTAGAATACCCTAGAATTATTAAAGAATTCATTGATACGTTGGTCATCATCAAAGACTTGGAAATTTTCTACATTGTCAAGGATATAGGGACAAGGGAATAATTCAATGGAAAACTCTTGTAAAATAGTGTCATCAAGGGGGTTAAGCTTGTAACTAAGGATGCTAGTGAATCTAAAATTTGTAAGCTGATTTATTTCCCTAGGGATAGGTATGACTTTAAATGCATTAAACATATCAATTAAATCCCATTATCTATGCTTATACTTTCTATGTATGATAATTTATAATGAAACTTGATCCTCACCTAAATTACAATCAACTCAAAATCACTAAATACTTTTAATTAATTTGCCGTATGTTTTAATGTAAACTATATTCATGGGACTAACATCTCATATTCTACAATGTTATTGGTGCATGTGAATTAAAATTGATAAGAAACTAGATGTTTCTTACCTTGGGGATTAATAATTAAAATTCTATCCCATAATCCTTGTTTACAGTGAGACCCATCCACATACAATGACCATAGTCTAGGCAAATCTTTTTTGTCATTAGTATTAGTTTTAGTAAGTTTTGCATTCAAAGCATAAATCCCTAAATCTTACTTCACTAAGTTTACATTTTCATTTATTGTGTTATACTTCATGATCATGTGCTTCATCCTTGGCTCCCTATCTACTCTTATTTGTTTGGCTACATCTCTCTAGGCAAGCCACATGTGGGAAAAGTATATGACCATGTATCCATTCAATGACTTAGATAAATCCTTGTTGAGGAGCATACCATAGGATTTAAGGATTTATACTAATTTTATATCTATGAATTGCTAGACCCTAGGCTCTAAATATAATTTCATGTGCACATTAAGTAACTCACAAACTACCTTAACCTCATACATATTTATTTAAACTATGGCTTTGTCTGATTTGATAGGGACCAAACCTAGTTTTTCATAAACACCCATAGGTATAAAATTTTATAAAGTACTCTAGTCTAATTAGTAGGTATGAATGTTTTTCCAAAATATTCTAATGGTTAGAATAAAATGAGGAAGTTCAATCTTGTTTTTTTAATGAGCATGTTGGTATGGGCAGTTTTTTCTTGGGTTAGATGAGTTTTTTAGTAAGTGATTTCAATAAAAGAACACATTGCTCAGTGATTTGAGAAATCTCATGAAGAGTATTATTCACTTTAGTATTATTCATATCTTCAACTATGTTTTATCCATATTTTCCTTGAGGTGGTTGAATTTCCACATGGGATTTGGATTCATTACACTTTGGAGATAAAAGATCATTCCTAGCCTTGGGATTAGGGGGAGTTGCACCATTATTTAGAGGAGTTGAGGTAGTGAGGATTTATTTTTATTTTTAATTCTTAAGATCATAATTACTCCTCTATAATTATTTCAAAGCATGCACTTCATTATCACTCTCTTCTAGTTCATTATCTTATTGGCTAGGTAAATTTATGGTTTATATCACCATGGTTATGTTAAGTGGCTTACTAGCATCAGATGATTTATTTTGGTTTGGTACTACCTTATACTCTTCCATTACCATTTATAAAATGTAAATTACATTATATAACTCAATTCAATCAATATCTCCATTATGGGTTGTGTTATACACATGACACCAATTTAGGAGAGCTATATTGTAAATGTTGATTTCCATTAACTTATTAGGAGAGGTTTTGGGTTGATTATTGGGATGGTTATAATTTTTATTTTAACTCTATTAAGTTAAGTTCCTATTAAAATTGTTAACACCATAGCTACCCATTTGCCTTTGCAAACTAAGGAAGTCATTACTTAATATTTGCACCATTCATTATATGACATCCAACTCATTTTTTATATACTCTTGGGGTATAGTTTAATTATTATTATTTAATAATAATGTCATTTGGTATTTCAACTAGGGAGCTACCTCATTATTCACTAGATTAAGAAAATTTAGGTGTTGGTTTGGATAATCATGTCTCATTGGGAGAACATTCATTATAGGTAATGATTGAGATAGAGGCACATCTTGGTTTGTACCAGGAATGAGGTTTAAGGATGGAATATTAGGTAATGCATTAGGGATGGGAGCCATAATTTGGTCTTGTTGATTTATTTTACTATTGACCTTGGTAGGTTTAGTATATATAAAAGGTAAGGTTATCATAGGGTTTCACCTTAAGAATATAACCATCTATGATTCCAATGCATTTTTATACATCTCTAATGCTAGTTTAACATCTAACTTGTATTTATTGGTGAATTAGATATACATCTTCTATAAATGAGAAATTAAATTCTTAATATCCTTAATGGGATCTCATTTAATACATGAAAACTATTGATATAGGATGCTTGGATCTATGACTTACCCAAATTGGGATAGGAAACTACTACTAAAATGATTAGAACTTGTGATGGAGTCCTTGCGCAGGTTTATAAACCAATAATATGATGCATACATAAGTGTGAAGCATAAAATCTTACAATCCACATCTTCATGATCAAAATTTAGAAGTCTCATGTCAGTTTTGTATGATGTTACATTCTCCTTCAAAATCTTTCCACACTAGGAGTGAATCTAGGAAAGTATTTATTTAGATTCCTAGGTAGGTCATTAACAAATATAGGGACATTTGTTATAGACCTAACAAGCCAAGCCACAAGGGCTAATATGGATATACACTAGTTTTTGGTGGTTTGAGCTGAATAGCTAGTGAACACTATGTTTTCTATGGGTCTAGGTATTCTTCTACCAATTCGAGTCCTTTTGTGGATTTGTAATGGCAAGATAGTCAATATCTCATAGATATATTGGAATAGGTAATGTGCACACTAGGATATAAATTGGTTTATAATGCATAATTGAGTCATAAATACTCTTTTTGGGATAACTACTACATGTTTTTAAAATTACAATAAGATGAAGAAGTAAAATTAGAAGAAAACAAAGAAAACATAAATGAATTCCAAATGTATACAATAGTTATTAACCAATTATTAACAACTTTAATAAATTTATAATTAATTTGGTGTCCAATCAAAGACTAAACTACAAGTCAAATCAAGGTGGAGGGGCCAATATTTTAGCAAATGATAAATCTAAAAGAGTATTACTCATTCAAATATCCCTTCTTTTAGTGCTAGCTCTTATTCTCTCCAAAATACTACTCTAAAAGTCACTTATGAGATTAATTATTCTAGAGATAAAAGTGGGAACAATAAGGAAATTTTGTCCTCTATTTTAGGATTTATGCTCTATTAATCTAGGGCAGGGTTGTAGGTATATGGCTCCATAATATGGCCTACATAGAATAGGTTTTAATAGATGTAGTGCTACCACCAAAATATCAATACTAGTTATTTAGAATTATTATTTAATGTTTTGATCTTATTGTTAAATTTAATGTGATTCATTTTTCCACTTCTAAAATATGGGAAAGGTAGTTTAATTCCAAAAAAAACATAAAAGGAAAGGGAAGGGAGAGTAGAAACTAAGATTTCTAGTCAAGTGAATGCTAATGCTTCAAGAATTGAAGTATGCCAAATCATAATTATATCATTGTGTTTTTGGCTCAATAATTACACATACTTGTAGAGACATAATGGGCAAGCTTCTAGGGACATAAATTTGGATGCTTAACTTGAAAGTTCTTCACTAAACATAAACACTCAAATATTTATAATAGACTACACACAAAGATTTTGAAACACTTTATACTTGAAAACACATAAACCATAGAACATTCAAAATTAGACTAAAAATAAATATTAAGGACTTAGATTAACATAAACACAATCTAAGTATGCATCCAACTTTGTAACTAAACATAACATCAATCCTTTTACACAAGCATAGACTTAAAACTAGAAACAATGGACAATATTCAATGAGTAGAAGATAAATTCAAGAAAGTAAATGTTTTATTACAATTTTTATAAAGTTTCATTAAATTAAAATACCCACCACTTCACAATACGAAAAATATCTATAAATACACCAGCCAAGCCCATGGAGTAATACATTTTTAGTTAATCCCAATGTTATGTCAACTAAATCCATGCTGATTTATCTTGAATTTAATTCAAAAATGGATTTAAAGTTTTTGAAATTCATTTAATACATTTAGTAATTTATATAAAAGATCCCATGATGCTTGATACGAATTGAATTTGGGGTTGTATTTTGTGGAATTTATTAGAAATACCACTCCACCATGCCTTACATAGACTTATGCATTTAATTTAGAGGTTGATTTGATGAATATGAAATCTTATGTTTGAATTTAGGGCCCTCTATATTGCTTCACCACTTTAATATCATTTAATTCTACCAATTATGATTCCTTAAGTTGGTGAAAAACTAAATACATTTGTCTATACTTTATAGATTTTATGCACGGTCCTTTTGTGAGTTTTGATGATCAGACATGATATCAATTTCAAGATCTCATACTAATGACATCATTATCCATGTGTCCTTTGATATAATTTTTTGCCACATGTATTCTCTATGATCTTTCACTACTTATCTTGGGGCTCAATATATGTTGACTATGCCTTGGCCGCGATATAGTAGGATTTTGCCACATGATGACATCTAACTAACCCAAAGTTTAGATATGTACCAAAACTATATGGATCACTCAAAGTCAAAATGTCACTAGGATGATTCCATATGACATAAACCTATTAACCCAATTTCCTAAAGGGTTTTTTACTATATAGATGGCCTTGGGATAATAGGTCATCAAGATGATGGCATGTGGTAGCTATTATCACATAAGTCTTGCACTTCATCTTATGTGAAATAGCTCATTTTAAAAAACCTAATTATATAATGGGAAAACCTCTAAACCATGGGACTTTGTAAAATTGATCTTAACCTCTGGATAAGGCTGACTTTCTTTCACTATATTTGATGCAACTAGTGAGATTCTAGTTCTATAGAAATTTTGCTCATTTAGTGTCTTTTTTTCCTAAACTAAAATTTGATGGAGAAAAAGGAAAGAATAAAATTTAAAAAAAATAAAATGGAGATTGCACCAGATATCTTATTGGGTCTTAATGCTTTATTGATAAACATAATCGAAGAGAGAATTACATTGAAATGGGTTCAATACAAACTCATACAAATAAGAAACCAGAGGAAATATTTAGTTATTCTCACAAAAGGGAAACGAGTTCTTTATTTTAATCAAATAATATTTTCTTAAGGGAAAAATACCATAAATAAATATCTTATGACTAAAATAAGAAACAAAACTTTCACAAATACTTAAATAACTAGCATACACAGAGATTTTTTAGACAAGAAAGGCAAATCTTCAATTTATTTCTATCCCAAAGATTACAAATTGTATAAAATACATTCAAAAATTCTGAAATTATATTTTATAACATCAAAAAAGATGATTTGGGCCATGGGGTCTACCCATATTTATACAAAAATATCTCATTAATGAGATTTAGTTGTCAAAGTTGAATGCCATGTAAGAGAAAACATGCAGATCTAGAATCTTCGTGTAAAGAATAGGTGAGTTCTTCTATATCTAGCATTTTGGACTTGTAGAATAGTTTGAAAATGGAATGCAAGAGCTAGGCATAATCCTTGGCATATAATGGAAAGGAATGGTGTTGTTGGAACTTTAAAATCTTCATGCAAAACTTCTTCACCTTTATCAACTGATAAAATCTCTTCATGCAAAATGGGTGGCACCCAAATATAAATTAAATTTTCAAAGTAAAAGATAAATTTGAATAAATACAAGTTACTTTTCATGAAAACCCCTAACTTGAAAAACACAAGTGTGACTTTTACATATTTAAGTCATATCACTTTTGTCAAAATGGAACTTGCAATTTGCAATTTATACTTGTCAAAATGGAAAGTGTAATGTACAAGCCCACTTTTTACAACTTTCACATTATGAAAAATATAAAGTATAAAATATGTTTTCCCTTTATCAAAAAGAGTTATAAAAAATAGTATTTTCTTCACAATTACAACATATAATGTTTTTTTTTCATAATAGTTGGAAAATGGAATGCAAGAGCTAGGCATAATCCTTGGCATGTAATGGAAAGGAATGGTGTTGTTGGAACTTTAAAATCTTCATGCAAAACTTCTTCACCTTTATCAACTGATAAAATCTCTTCATGCAAAATGGGTGGCACCCAAATATAAATTAAATTTTCAAAGTAAAAGATAACTTTGAATAAATACAAGTTACTTTTCATGAAAACCCCTAACTTGAAAAACACAAGTGTGACTTTTACATATTCAAGTCATATCACTTTTGTCAAAATGGAACTTGAAATTTGCAATTTATACTTGTCAAAATGGAAAGTGTAATGTACAAGCCCACTTTTTACAACTTTCACATTATCAAAAATATAAAGTATAAAATATGTTTTCCCTTTATCAAAAAGAGTTATAAAAAATAGTATTTTCTTCACAATTACAACATATAATGTTTTTTTTCAAATGAAATTACAAATGACACTACAATATTTGAAAACATACAATTGAGAGAAATTAATCAATATCCAAAATTTATTTAGCCTTCTTATCATTATTATCCTATAATTTTTCAACATATGCATCAAAACTTTAAAATTTTCTTGTATTCATTCTAGATCCAGCCCACAAGAGTAGATATTAGAGGCTACACATTTGCTTAAACATAGAATAACTCTTTCCTGAAAGTCCTTATTGCTTGCATTTCCATTCTCATATTATCAAATGTTCTTTCATATCTAAGAAAATGGTGGACAGAAATCAGGCTGAAGATTATGTCCTTTACAGATTCTTTCTCAAATATTTCTTTAAACTTATTTTGGACCTCTTCCACATAAAGGAGAGTACTTACATTATCTACTATTTATCATGGAATTGTGTTGATCATCCCATCAATGTCATACAATACATCAATCACCTTGTCATGTGCCATCTTGGCTTGATGAGAAAATTTTGTTAATACTCTTATCTAAAATTGAGTAGCCTTTTGTAGTTCCTTATGCTCAACATCATTTTGTAGTATCTTTTTAGCAACAAGGGTATCCATAACAATTGATTTTACAATAGTTAATTTGGGATAATATAAGTTCAAATTCTAAATCTCTCCTTCATATTTAATGAATTGATCTTTTGAGGTAATCTTTATCCCTCTAGTCATTTCATAGTGGTCCATCATTGTTACAATGAGCTTATTAACCTTAGTGATTAGTTCCTCCAGCCATTATTTTGTATCTCTTCCCATATGAGCCATCTCTTAGAAAAAATCAATGAAACCTTCATCCAAAACTAAATAATTGGCTACACTAATGGTTCTTGTGATGATTCACTAGGCTTTGTAAATTGTTTTAATACATCAGTAAGTTGATCCACCTTTCTCTTTAGTTCATCTTTGGTTGCCTTGTCATGATCAATCCTTTCAAATAGAGATTTGATGCTAGATTTCACATCATGTTTTAGCCCCTCTATTATTAGTCATCCAAGGTGAATTATAAAAATTTAGTAATCCCCCACCATAATATTTTATTTTGACTTATCTAATGGTGGGACTAAAATCTCAACATACCATTCTCCCTTGTCATCATTGAATATCTTGGAGAGGGTCCTAGGAGTTGGTTTGGACTTCTTCTTAACCTTTGAGAGACCAAAATCTAAAGAGTGGGGATCATCCATATGTTTTCTCTTTTTCCCTACTGACTAGGCTAAACAACTAAGAGTAGCCTCTTGTTGTTTTGACACTATCACTAAAGAATCAATAGTTGATGTAGCTTTACTAGTAGATATTGTGACCATTATAGACTCCTAGGTAGATGTTTCTATTGGTTTCTTAGGAAGTTCCTATGAAAGTTTACTCCCATTAGTTAGTTACAAATCTACACTTAAATCAAGCACTTGTGTTTCTATACTCTATACTGAAGGTGTTGTGTAAATAGTGGAAGTAGAAGAGGCAGAGGAAATGGAAGCAACTATGTCTATTGGAGGAGCGGAAGGTGGAATAGACATAGGGATTGTGAATTTGGGGATAAGTGGAAGGGTGGAAGCCAAAGTGTTGAATGTATCAATAAAATGCATAATACCACTTAGTTTTTATGATTTAAGGAAAGTGATAGGAGATGAAAGTGAAACAATACTTTCCTCAGTTACTGGGGTGGCCTGCAGAACTGAATTTAGGATGACTGAGTCTATGGATTTTTACTATTGGTTAGTGTTGTAAACTAATGGGGATGAAATGGAAGGGATTATGAATGGAATATAAAGAGGGAATAGAATGAAATGGGAAGCTAATATTGGAGGAAGGGAAGGTGGAGTGGAAACTTGAGATTCCACTGATGGGGGACCCTAAGTGTCCACTTGACATAATTGTGTTAGTTATACTAGGCTTATTATGGTTGGAATGTAAGGTGAAGTGGAAACTATAGATGTAGGGGAGTAGAGGCAAGAGGTGGATTGGAAACTAGAGCTAATAAAACTTGAGATATTATAGGAGTATAAGTAGGAGGAGGAGGTGCTAAAACTTGTTGTCTCCAAATCTTTCACCCTAGAAGAGGGTTGTTTAGGTCTCCTCTAGATTTGGGCAATCTTGGGACATTTATAGGCTTATGGGTGTTCTTATAAATGGAAATTAAGCTTTAGGTTGAAATGGATATCTCCCTATATTATATTTTATGCAATAATATAGTTGAACTAGTTTATATGAGTGAAAAGAGTCAAAATTTTTCTTAAATGAAAATCCTAGTCTAATATGGTGATACACCAAGAACTAGTATCCACATGTATGCCCTATACTTATGCACAAAACAACATAATATAGTCTATAAATCAATCTCTAGAAGATTCCAACATAATTATTTCAATGTAGAGATAAAATTAACGAGATCACACAAGGTAAATAACTAGAAAATATAACTTGTATAGTTCCAAAAAAGAGGTTACACATGTGCAAATTATCATACAATTATAATACACTCTATATGACCTATTGGATCAAATATTTGCTAAAAAACATGAAGGACAAAGAACAAAAGGATAAAAAATCACTTGCTATCACTTTGTGTCTCTTACATATCAAGGAAAATGTCTATAACTTAGAAAGAAAATAGACTTATGCTTCTTTGCTCAAGGGCAAGAAAATGGAAAAACATTCCAGTAGGGCTTCATCATAATATCTATGGATGATAAAACAAGATCCAATTGTATTATTTATAGAAAAAGAGGGAGAGAAAAGAGAGTTCCTAGGAATAAAAATAGAAGCCTCCAAAATGGTTTACAATTGCCATCCTAGTGAAACTAATTCCAGCTATTCTCTCATTCATTTTGAATTTGTCCTTCTCTTTGATTTTCCCTCTTTAAGTGACAAAGGTTTCTACAAAATAAATTGTGAGATGACCCTCCACAATAAATGGCTTAGATCACTTCTATGAACCTTATATTCTTCCTAAAATCTCCCACATTTTGCACTGTAGACCCATTGAGGTTTTCTACATGACTTTACTTCTACTTTCTTCTTCAAGATTTTTGATTGATTTTACTTTTAAAAGTCATAAGAAAAGCTCTTTTGAAAACCCATAAATCATTGTCTCTTCATTTTTGATATTTTCAATTTATTTTACTTGTAAAAGTCATAAGCAAAGCTATTTGAGAAACTTAATTTGTACTATCCTTTCTTAAGACCCTATCGGGTTCTCTGAATGGCTTTACTTCTTGCTTGAAGACTTTAGGAATGAATTTGACATCCTATGGCACATCATCTTTGAATCCTAATGGCTCATTAGCCACCCTAAATTTGATGTCCTTTGGCACATCATCTTTTAATCCCAATGGCTAGTTAGCTATATTAAACTTGGCATCTTGTGGCATGTCATGGGGATCCATTGGGTTTATGTTTTGAGCAATTTTCTTGAAGAAATTCCTTTAGACAATTTGTCTGAAGGAATTCTTTCAAGTAGTTTACCTGAAAGGCAATGATTAGTTCCTTTAGTAACTTTTCTCATAAAACATTTGGGGAAAGTGTCCTTTGGAAAAGTGTCCTTTGGAAAAAATTTGAAGGACACTTGGGGAAGGCATAAGGTACCTTCAAAAAATTCCTAAGGTAATTTCCAAAGGAATGGCCCTTCGAAACTTTTCCAAAGGGTCACTTTCAAAGACAAATTTCCCTTCAAAAAAGTCCAAAGGGACACTGGGGCCAAAAAGTGCCCTTCATAACTTTTTTGATGGGTCACTTGGAAGAAAAGTGCTCTTTAGAAAAATTTAAAGGGACACTTGGGCCAAAAAGTACCCTTCAAAACTTTTTTGAAGGGTCACTTAGAAAGAAAAGTGCCCTTCAAAAAAGTTTGAAGGGAAACTTGGGGGGGACATTATCAAGACCATTTTGGGTTTTCTGATTGCCTTCACTTATAAAATTCATAAGACTTGTTCCTTGGAAAACTTGAAGTCATGCATCATTGAAAACTTGAAAGGCATTGGAAGGAGTAATTTGGGTTTGTAAACCTAAATTAACTCTACTCATGAAAATTTTACAAGTCGAGTCATTCAAAGAATCTAAATTGGTCTTGAAGAGTAACTCAAGTTTATGAGAGACCAAGACTTGACCTATGAAGAACTTGACATACACTACAATGGCGCCAAAACACCTTAGCCTCCTTGAATTGCAATTTTAGACCTCTAAAATGACCTATTCTTGCAACTATTTTTTAGATCTCCATGAAAATGGCTAAACAAATTATATTAAGGTGAAATTTGGTCAACATTCTTGGTGATTCTAAGGGAAGGCATGCTTGCTATGTCAAAGACCAATTACCTAAATCCTTTAATTGGGCATGGAGTCACGTATATAGGCACTTCAAAGAGAATTTAACAATCTTTGGTTCAAAAACACACTAGCTAGGTTGATTACACACACAAGGCAGAGACACACACCAAACAAAGGGAAAGAAAACATACTTGTATTACAAAGCACTTAAGGAAAAAAATACAACAAAGGAAACACACCAAAATAAATTATATACAAGACATGGCCAACAAGGGTCAAAATCAAGGATTTAAATGGATTCCATTTATTGGAATAGGTATCTCTTCTTCATCCACTTTGGACAACTAAAAAGAGTTTCTTTGCTTGTGCTTGATGATGATGTAAGGACCACTCCACAAGGCATCAAACTTTATATGTTTGCTTGGTTTTGCTCTATCTTCATCCCATTTCAAGACTAGGTCACCTTCTTTGAACACTCTTACCCTTGTCCTTTTTTCAAGGGATTTATTTTTAAGAACTTGATGGTGTTCTAAATATTTGTGTTCATCATCCCTTGTCTCTTGTAGCTACATTAATTCTATCAATCTGACCCCCATGGGAGTGCTTTCAAGTAATTCTAGCTATTGTGCAATTTCTAAAGTAGGGATCTCTTGTGATATGGATAGCCTAGCTTCTCTCCCATAGATAAGTACAAAGGTAAAATTACCAATTGACTTCTTGGGAGTGATTATATATACCCATAAGGCTATCTTTATCTTGCTATGCCATGCTCTTTGATTGGTTTCCAATGTCCTCTTGATTATCTTGATGAGATTATTGTTGGTAGACTTAGCCAATCCATTACCTTGAGGGTAGTAGTTGGATGAGGTACTCAAATTAACTCCACTCTTTGCTTCCCAATCAAAAAATTTAGCACTTATGAAAGTAGGTGTATTATCTAAGATAATGACATGAGGAACTCCAAACCTTGTTATAATGTTGTCATAGAACTCCAAGATGGCATTTTAATTTGCTTCCTTCAAATAAATAACCTCTACCCATCTTATGAAGTAGTTCGTAGCAATCAATATCCATTTGTATCTAGCACTTAATGGAGGGTTGATCATGCCAATGAAGTCAAGGCCCCATTGCATGAAAGGCTAGTTCACTTGGATAGGATTCAATGGAAGGGAAACAAGAGGACAAACCTTAGTCTAATTATAATAGTCTTTAAAAAGACTAAGTCAATAGCAACCAGCTCTCATTATTTTTGTAGCTATTATTCTAGGAGAGAAGTGACCACCATCTTCACCATTACGAAACCTTTCTAGTAGTATATCAAAATGGTCATTGTTAATGTATCTTAGTAACACATTACTCACATACTTATTAAAGAGAATGCCATACACAAGTCAATAGGGAATAACTTGTATCCTAAAATACCTTCTTTGAGATTTGCTCAAGCCATTGGGACACTCACCATTTTGAATAAAACTAATGATGTCTTGTGTCTAGCTTTAATTCTACATTTGATTAGATAGATGGTCTTGAACTTGATTCACCAAGTCTTTCTCTTTTGGATCTTAAAATTTAGATGCTAAGTACTCACATAAACCTCTTCCTCTTACTAGGCTAGTTACCTCGATGTCAATGTCATATTCCATCACCTTTGTGATTCATCCAACTCTCTTCTCATTGAGATCCCTGCTTAGGAGAAACTCCTTAGTGCTAAGATGAGAGACCATGACATGGATCTTATTGTTGGAAACCATATGCCTAAACTTTTTCAAGCCTCTAATGATGGTTAAAGCTTGTTTCTCAATAAAATAGTATCTCACTTCATAGTCTTCTAATCCTTAGTTGAAGAAATCAATTGGTTGCTCAACATCCTTTTCATTCTTTTGCATAAGCATGGCTGAGATTGTGTCTAGGTTAGAAAAAGTATAAAGAATGAAATCCTCAGTATAATGTAGATTTAATAGAGTGGGAGAGGCTTTAATTTCTTTCTTGATTTCCTCAAATTTTCCTTTACCATCCTTTATCCAAGTAAAAACTTGGTTCTTTTTTAGCATGGCTATGATAGGCTTTACAATAGTTGTAAAGTTTGGGATAAACTTTTTTACAAAGTTTATTTTTCCTAATAAACTTTGCAGCCCTTTCTTTTGTTGAGGAAAAAACAAGCCTAGAATAGCTTTATCATTTTGGGGTCAATAGATAAGCCTTCTTTTGAAACAACATGAGCCAAAATATTACTTTCATAGAAAACTAAGATGCACTTCTTTGGATTAAGGGATATGTTGTACTCTATACAATTCTCAAACACTTGCCTTAGATGTCCCATATGATTAGAAAGATTTTTAAAAAAAATGGTTATATCATCAAGGTAAACAAGCAAAAACCTATTGATCAAAACTTTAAAATCCATGTCCATTGCCATTTGAAATGTAGCTCTAGCATTGGATAAACTAAATGGCATATTCTTGTAGGAAAATATCCCCCACTTGGTGGTGAACACTATCTTGAATTGATCCCCTTCATTTGCCAATATTTGATTATAACCTGAATAACCATCAAGAAGTGAGAAATGTTGAGAACCTAAAACAACTTGCAAAATTTATTCCATGGAAGGGAGTGGGTAATGATCCTTGAGAGATATTATGTTTAGATCATGAAAATCCACACAAAGTCTAATTTCTCCATTCTTCTTTCAAACCAGTACAAGGTTGGCTACCTAGGTTGAGTGCTTGATAGGAAAGATAATCCTAGACTCAATACTTTTGGTCAGTGCCTTCTTCATGAGTTATTCTACCTTGGGGTTGATAGGCCTTTGCTTTTGTCTTACCAATTTAGCTCCATGCTCCAACTCAATGGTGTGATGAGCTAGACTTGGGTCAAATCCCTTTAAGTCCTTATATTCCTAGGCAAATATGTCATGAAACTCTTTGCATAATTTAATAAAATCTTTCCTTTCTAGCTGAGAATAAGCCTTTCCAATCATCAAAAGCTTGTCCTTAAAAATTAGAACTCTCTCATAGTTCTCTTCTTTTGTTGACATGCTCATTCTTTGGTTTTTATTTTAATAATCCTCATTGAAGACACTCTCTAAGGTAATTATCCCCTTGGTTTTTTTGTTTGTCTTCAGCTATATAATATACTCTTCATAATGATCATGCAACTTCTTTTGATTTCTTGAAGAGAAGCCTACCTCATTTTGCAAGAAGTGTGCAATGTGTTTATCACTTTCAAACACTTGTCATGACATTTCATTATATAGAATGGAAGGTCTCACAATGATCTTGATATGATATTGATCCTTCTCTTGTTTAACATCAATAGTTGAGTCAAAACGTGCTCCTATGGTAGCTAGTCTATCAACCTGCTTGTTTAAGTCTCTTGGTATGGTCTAAATATTGAAGGCATCAAAATACTCAAGTACATCATATACCCTATGCTTGTATGACTTGAGAAAGGGGTTATTTGTTTTAGCTTGACTTCTTAATTAATGAATGACTATCTCACTATCTCCATAGACTTTTAAAAGATTGATTCCTCTCTTCTTTGCCCATTAGAGACCATGAACTAAGCTTTGATATTCTACCATGTTACAAGTGTAGCTAAAGTGAAACCTATTAGAAGAGTAGTAATGATTATTTTATGGGGAAACCAACATGACACTAACTCCTAAACCTAATTTACTCCTTGAACCATCAAAGAACATTTCTCACATGCCATCAAGCTCATGATCTTCATTGGTGAGTGAAGGAATTGGGACATTTTTCTCATACATGTAGTAAACTTCCAAATCAATTTCCTCAATGATAGTTTAAGGATTAAGGCCATGTGTTTTAGTGATATACTTGTTAAGATAGAGGTCAAAAATACCTTCAAGAGGAGAAGATGTTTCACTATTTAGGACTTCTTCTTCCTCCTTATTGATTAGATAGTTTTGATGTGTCATTGTCTCTAAGTATGGCTCAATGTGGAACCTTACTAAGGGATGAGTAATTATGGTTACCTTAGTTCCATACCTTGTCTTAAAATCTATAAAGGACCAATCAGTAGAAAGGTATCCTCCTCTCTTGGCCATAAAGTCCCTAGACAAGCATACAACAAAGTGTGCTAGAAGGCCCACCACCACAATATCTTGCATGATAGGGAAGCTTGGGCACTCATGTAAAAACACTTTCAAACATTTTACCAATATTAACATCTTGGTTAGAGTTCCATCTAGCTGTAACACACCTTTATTATGTGGCTCATAGTTCAAACCCAACTTATCAGCCACTACTTTAGGCATAATAGTAGTGCTTGTTTCACTATCCAAACTACAATTGTGGACCAACTTATCTCCTAAAATGAGTGTAAGGTAGAAAGGTGGAGGCTTTTCAGCTTTAGTGGAAGGATCCAAAAGATGATTTAGAGAATTTGTGAGAGACACACTATGATGCCTTAAAATTGAGGAGCCACCTGCATGCTTGTTAATTGCTCTTGTAAAAGCTCGTTTTGACCATGTATATGTAGAAACTCCCAAAGGGATATGATCATATTAGTAATCTTTAATGAGTCCACAATATTTAGAGATGGATTATTCACTTTCTCATACATTTTTTATAGTAATAAAGGAGCTTTAACCTACTATGGTGCAATCTTGGCAGTTGCATTTACATTTTGATTTTATTGAGGAACATGGCTAGTAGAAGGTGCAACACTTTGATTGGCATTTTTTAGCCTTGGAGAGGCATCACTTGGAATTATTAATGGCTCCTAGAATTCTCCCAAGGATATCTTCTTTGACCTTGTATTATATTTTATTCACATGCCTTGAGTCAACACAAAATCATCCTTTTCATAAGAGTTCATCATCCCCACACTTGGGCTATTGTCTTCTCCATGATTACCCCTTTGGCTGGACATGCTTCTTCTACTATCATGTAAGGATTAACTTATTATTATGTAGTCAAAGTGTAGCTAGTTCCATTATCATCATGTGTAAACCTACCATGAGGTTGCCCACATTGGTCCACATGATCTTTTCCTTGCACTAGATTTGCATGAATTGGAATAACAACCTTTATGGAAGGAGTAGAATTTGGATTATATGCATTAGGCTACCTACTATAACCTTGTTTATTTTCTCCTCTCCCTTGATAATTGTATTGGTATGGAGATCTATATCCTTGTTAAGGATAGTATTGTGCATTATGAGGAGCACTTGCCTGATATTGAGTTTGCTTGAGATGAGCTCTCAATGATCTAATTTCTTCATCCTTGTCCACAGTGTTATCCACCTTCTTGGGAAAGGCTCTTGGATTCACATTGGAATTAGGAACTTGAGACATGCTTGGAGATTCAAATAAATTATAGGATAATAAAGTCATGGAAACCCTTGGAGGGATTCTTCTATCCTGACTCAAGCTATTTTTAGCCTCAATTACTAGCTCATATGCACCTAGAAGAGTGAATCCTCCTATTAACTGCAACATCAGTATGAATCCCTTTGAGGTATGTTAGTAACATAAATTTAGGAAGAGGTCTCATGATTGGTGGCAACCTAATCCATGTTCTTTGAAATATCTCATTGAAATCTCCTATGGATTCATTTGGACCTCTTCTTATTACATTCAACTGATGTATTAGGGAAGCATGATCACTCTTATTTTTGAATCTTATCACCAATAAGTCTCCAAAACCATCCCAAATTATAATGCAACCCCCTCCAACATCTATATCAGTCAAGTACTTTTCCTTTCAAAGATATAGCAAGCAACCTAATGGCTATGTTTGCCCTAGTGACATGATGGAAATTGAAAAAATTAGAGATGTCTCTAATATGTTCATATGGGGTAATAGGACCTTCTTCATTGAAACTAGGAAGATTTTTTATAGAATTTGGAGGGATGGGGTCATATGCAATAAGCTCTATTGGGTTCTGGGTATTAAAAATAGGGAAAGGTTGACATGTATCTATTTCTCCCCTTTCTCCCATTTCTCTTCTTCTTCTATGATCCTCTATTTATTATTTCTCTTCAACTTCCTCCTCTCCTTGAACTTCTTCAACCTCTTCTACTTCTTCCCCAAAACCTCCTTGCCAAGGATTTAATAGGACGAGGAGTGGTTCAAGGCATTATTCTTCAAGAAAGGCTTCAATTGAAGGGCTTGGTCAAAAAATCTTAAGGACCTTGTGAGGACCATGTAGGATATTATATACAATTTAGTCTACAACTAGGGATTCACACCCTTTTGGAGTCACCAAATGCTAAGTTAGGGGTATTTATACTACTTAAGCATATCAAAACCATCATTTCACCTTGACTTAGCAATAATTCAGGTCCCACTAGGCATGCTAGAATTATTTTCTCCAAATCTTGCACCCTAAAAGAGGGATATTCAGGCCTCCTCCAAATTTGGGAAACATTAGGACTTTTATAGGCATGTGGGTGTGCCTATAAATGGAAATGAACCTCTAGGTTGAAAGTGCTAGCTGCCTATATTATATTTTGTGTAATAAGACTATTGAACTAGTTTGTATGAGTGAAAAGGGTTATAATTTTTCATAAATGAAAAGCCTAGTCTAAGATGGTGATACACCAAGAATTAGTATCCACATGTATGCCCTATACTTATGCATAACATAGAATAATATAGTCTATAACTCAAGCTCTATAAGATTCCAACATAAGTATTTCAATGTAGAGACAAAATGAATGAGATAACACAAGGTAAATAACTAGAAAAGATAACTTGTATAGTCCAAAAAAAAGGTTACACATGTGCAAAATCTCATACAACTAGAATGCACTCTACATGACTTGTTGGATCAACTCTTTGCTCAAAAATATGAAAGATAGAGAATAGAATGATAAAAAATCACTTGTTATCACTCTGTGTCTCTTGCATGCCTAGGCAAATGTCTAGAACTTAAAAATAAAATAGTCTTATGTTTTTTACTCAAAGGCAAGAAAATGGCAAAACATTCTACTAGGGCTTCATCGTATTATCTATGGATGATAAAAATAAGAGCCTAAAGGTCTTATTTAAAGTAAAAGAGGGAGAGAAGAGAGAGATCCTAGGTACCAAAATAGAATCCTCTAAAATGGTTTATAGTTGCCATTTTGGTGAAACTGATTCTAGTTTTTCTCTCATTCAGTTGGAGTTTGTCCTTCTCTTTGATTTTCCCTCTTGAAATGACCAAGATCATTGAAAAATCAATGGTGAGATGAACCTCTGCAAGAAATGGCTTGGATCACTACTATGAACCTTAGATTCTTCCTGAGAGCTCCCACATTTTTTACTATAAACCCATTTAGGTTTTCTAAGTGACTTACTTCTACTTGCTTATTCGAGCTTTTTGATTAATTTTACTTGTAAAAGTCATAATTAAAGATATTTTGAAAACCTGTAAAGCATTGCTTCTTCCTTTTTGGGATTTTTGATTACTTTTACTTGTAAAAGTCACAAGTAAAGCTCTTTGGGAAACTTGATTTGTACTATCTTTACTAAAGACCCTGTTTAGTTCTATGAATGGCTTTACTCCCTCCTTGAATACTTTAGGCTTGAATTTGATGTCCTACAACATGTCATCTTTGAATCCCAATGGCTATTTATCCACCCCAAATTTCATGTCTTATGCCATGTCATATTTAAATCCTAATAGCTAGTTGGTTGTATTAAACTTGATGTTTTGTGGCATGTCATGGGGATCCATCAGATTTATGTTTTGGGTAATTTTCTTAAAGTAATTACTTTAGAAAATTTTTCTAAAGGAATTCTTTTAGGGATTTTACCTGAAAGGCAATGGTTATTTCCTTCAAGAACTTTTCCTAAAGGACACTTGGGGAAGGCACAGGATCCCTTCAAAAAAAATTGAATGGTATTTCCAAAGAAAATGGCCCTTTGGAATTTTTTCAAAGGGTCACTTCCAAAGACAAAGTTCCCTTTGGAAAAATTCAAAGGGTCACTCGAAAAGAAAATTACCCTTTATAAATTTTTTGAAGGGTCACTTGGGAAGAAAATTGCCTTTCAAAAAAGTCTAAAGGGACACTTGGGATAAAAAGTGCCATTCAAATTTTTTTTGAAGGGTCACTTGGAAGAATGGTGCCCTTAATAAAATTTTGAAGGGACACCTGGGCCAAAAAGTGTCCTTTGAAACTTTTCTAAGGGGTCACTTAAAATAAAAGTGCCCTTTGGAAAAGTCCAAAGGGACACTTTGGGGGGGACATTATCAAGACCTTTTTGGGTTTTCCAATTGCGTTTGCTTATAAAAGTCATAAGATGTGTTCCTTGGAAAACCTAAAGTCATGTATCATTTAAAACCCACAAGGCATTGGAAGGAGTAATTTAGGTTCATAAACTTGGATTACTTCTACTCATGGAACTTTTACAAGTCGAGTCATTCAGAAAACTTGACTTGGTCTTGAGGAGTAACTTGGGTTTATGAGAGGCTATGACTTGAACTGTGAAGAACCCAACATACACTATAATGGAGCCAAAATACCTTAGCCTCCTTGACTTACAATGTTGGCCTCTAAAATGACCTATTCTTACAACTGTTATTTGGTTCCCCATGAAAATGATTGAACAAATTGTACTGAGTTAAAATTTGGTCAAAAAAACCTATGGATCAATGTAGGTAAGAGGAGGGAGAATAATAGAGATAGGGGTTTTCACTATGATAGTCATATGAATTAAAGTTATGGAATCTTGTGTTGTTATGTCTTTAGGTGAAAGATTTATCGGTTACTCTGTAGCTTCTTCCTCTCTACTTAATTCCCCTTTCTTTGCCTTAGTCATTTTCTTCTTTTTATTTTCAAGGTCCTATGATGATTCTTCTGGCCCCTCTTTATATGGAGTGATCCCATCAGCCTTAAGCTTTAAAATAATTTTTCTAACCCCAATTGTTTCCTTAGTGACTTGTACTCCCTTACTCCTCAACAAATAGATAGTTATATTAGTTACATGGGTCATTATACCAAATAGAGATAAAGACTTTAGAGCTAACCACCTCACTAGTGGAAGGGGTAGTGTGATGACTTATGTTTAATATATGAGATCCACTCTAGCATCACCGTCTACCAAGTCATCTAGAACTAGTTATAGATCATAATATTTGATTTGTTTAAGGGACATTCTAGAATAATCCTTCATTATAATTACTTCTTCATCACCATAATATTCTTAATAATCCTCATAGTATGGAACGTGATCATATTTAGCAAGTGATAATGTGTTGGTGATCTTACCATATACATCAAAGAATGGCTTGGACTCTAAAGTTTTTAGTGTCATCTATCACATTTCATCCTCAACACACTTGGCCTTAAGGAGGGATTGGCATGTGTATCAACCAATATAAATTGAGAAATGTATCCTTACCTTGTGTCTATTGGAGAGGAGTTTATGAGTCTCTACGAGTTGCCTAACCAACTCCAATAATGCTCATTTATTGATAACATATAGTGTAATGGTGTATGGATGACCATTGAACTAATCTACCCTGATGTAAGAAAAGGTGGGTAACTATATGTAATAAGAACGCCATTTGCTGATTTCATTCACTATTGCTTTTGAGAACCTTGTTCTCCCAAGTTCTTTGTCAAACATGATAATGATGCAATAGATTAAAGTATCATTTACTCATCTAAAGTGCTACCTAATAGCCTCTAATGTAAGGTCAAGGAAGTAATTATATACTCTATTTATCTCTTAAGGAATTGTGTTAAGGCTTGGGAATAGTTTTCCTTTGGATAAAATGTATATAATGTAGGAGGTCATATAGAAGTTGCCCATTGTTTATACCTCCATCAATTGCATGTGGAGGGAATCACTTACTAACTAGGCCCAATGAATGTATTGATTACTTTTATAGATGACCCAAATATATTGATACATCCATTATTAAAAACACTTGGTATCAGGACTACCAGTGACCTAGTGCAATAGTATGATAATGCCCCCTACATTTTCAATGAAATTAGGCTTATACATAATCTTTGGTAAATTGGTAGAGGAATGTTTGGGGGACTTGAGCCATTATTTATTGATTATTTTTTGACACCCATATCATTTATCCTCAAAATTATGTGGATGTCTATGGAGTTATATCCAATTAACTCTCAAATTCTAAGAATGAAAATATTGAGTTGATAAAATTAGGGTCTAGATTCAGAATCTTTTCCCCTTTCTCATTGTAAACCTCTATTCTATCAAGTTCATAGTGTTGGGACATTGTAATAACCAACTTAGGGATCTAAACTAATAGTGGGATGGTTGCAGCTTGTGGAAGGCTAAAATCATAAATACTTTAAAACCAATCATTCTTAAAGTTTACACCTATCGGAGCCCAAAAATCTCCTAGGTCAATGTGACCTAAATCTATATTTGTTATCTCTATAAAAGTACACTTCAAACTAGGAGTCACTTTGGGGCCTTTGGATTCAAAATTCATTTCCTTAAGAGACATGAAAAGTAAGGTTATTTCTTATGAGAAACCAACTATGAAAGTTGGTAGGATCTATAGGAATTTAAAGTAGTTATATCCTCTGGTGGAGATGTGACATGCTCTGAGTAGGTTAAAGTTTCATGAAACTAGGAAGTGCTTAAAGTAGGTGGAAGTTCCTTAGAGATGTAAGGTGTTTTAATAAATGCAAACTTCTATAGGGATGAGAGGTTTTTGGGATAGGTCCACTTTCCATAAAGACATAGAAGTTCATGGGAGTCAAAGGTGTTTAGATCAATGTTAAAACCTATGGGGGTCTAGGGTGCTTGAATTTAGTCCAATGTATGTGGGGACCTTGGAGCTATATGTAGGGAATATTATTTTGGTTCAATGAAACCCTAGATTTTGACTATGAAATTAGGAGGGAAAAACCTAAGGTTTTTATGATGATTTCTTTGGGGAAAATCTTCACAATGAAATTCTTGAACATGAAACCCTAGAAACCCTATACTCCAGATACATCCTTTTGAACACATGATCATGCAATAAATGATTTAATAATGCCTAATTCTAAGAGAATACTAAACTAACAATAGTAGTCCAAAAATATATCAAAAATTTACTTAGAGGAATGAAAAACTTGAAAAATTTATCAATTTGTAGGAGAAACTATGAAAAATCATAAGGGGGATAATGTGCATAAATGAAAATGTAATGAAATTACTTCAACAATAAAGTAGAATAGTAGAAATAGATCTAAATATGAATAAAATATATGATAATAGACAAGCCACTTCGAGGGGGAAACCTCCACAAGTTTCAATAAGAGCAAAATTCACAATATGATGATAAACAATTACCCACTACCTCCTATATATAGTCTATCTAGGCCATGGTTACTCCATAGGCTGAACTACTAAACAAATGAATGCATAGAGAAATGTGATATAGCATCAAAGAGGGATAATTAAGCCACAAGTTAGCTATTCCTATCCTAATACATGTGATAGGTTAGGTGTGTATCATGCCCTTCCCCTTTAAACCAACATTGTCCTCAATGTTAAATAACTTTGAATGTTATTGTAGAAAATATTCACCTTCCCAAGTTGCATCTTCATTGCTTAGGTTCTTCCACTTGATCAGATATTCCCTAATCTCTCTGGTTCTCAACCTCTTAGTACATGTTTTGAGGATCATCTCTAGTTCCAAAATGACTCATCCTTCTTCATCTAGTTCTAGGAGCTCTGTCTGGGATAAAACTTTTTGTCCAATGACCTTCAAATAATAAACTTGAAATACTAGGTGTATGCGAGATGAATGAGGTAACTCGAGCTTGTAAGCCATACTTCCAATTTTTTATAGAGCCTAATAAGGGCCATAATACTTAGGAGCAAGTTTGTTGTCCTTTTTTTGTTGCTTCAAGGACATCTACTTGTAAGGCTACAAATGTACAAATACCCAATCACCCACCTCAAAATTTTACTCACTACAGTTTTGATCTAATTTTTGCTTCATCATGTTTTATGCCAAGGCCAAATTCTCTCTCAAACTAGCCAAAACCTCTTGTTGATGTTGAATATGCTCCTCCACATCTTGAACCTTGGTTTGCACCTTTAATGAAGACGTGATAGAAGGTGGATGGTAACCATATATTGATAGAAATGGAGACATTTTATAAGAGGTATGGAAAGATGTGTTATACCACCATTCTACAAGTGGTAGACATTTAACCCAATGTTTCTATTTATCTGATACAAAACAATGGAGATACCCCTCTAAACATTTGTTAACCACTTTTATTTATCTATCAGATTGGGGGTGGTAAGATGAGCTATGAGCTAGATGAGTACCCAAATAGGAAAATAGTTTAGTCCAAAAATTAATAGTGAAAATAGGATCATGATCACTTACAATTATTTTTGGGGTTCCATGAAATTTTAGAACTACCTCTAGAAAAATAGCTTCTACTGTACTTGCTGAAAATGGGTGTGAGAGAGAAAAAAATGGGCATATTTTGTAAGCCTGTCCACAATGATCAAGATAAAATTATTACCTTAAGAACAAAGAAATCCTATGATAAAATCCATGGAAACCTCCTCCCACCTTTGACTATGAATTGCTAACGATTGTAATAGTCCCAGGATCTTAACTATCTCACCTTTATTTTATTGGCTTATTAAGCATTCTACCACAAAATTTTGTACATATCCCTTGAGTCCTTCCCAAAATAATTCTTTCTTAATTATGTGATAAGTTTTCAAGAACCCTGAGTGTCCCCCAAATAGATATGCATGCAACTCCACAAGAATCTTATGCTTAAACTCTAAATCTTTGGACAAGTATAACCTACCCCTATACCATTAGACATTACCTTTCCATTCAAATTTATTAGAGGTTAAAGTACCTTTTTAGAAATTTTGAATCAAAACATGTGTATCCTTGTCTTGCTGCCATTCTAACCTGGCTTCATCCACCCAATTTTCTTGCAACATGGACATTGCACAAAGTAATGCTTCTATGGATGTATCCCATCTAGATAGTGCATCTACTACTACATTATCTTTCCCCTTCTTGTAGATTATTTAAAAATCATAACCCAACATTTTGGTTACCCACTTTTGTTGTTCCTCAAATGATAATCTTTGCTCCAAAAAGTATTTGAGACTATCATGATCTATTTTCACCTTAAAGTGTCTACACATCAGATAGGACCTCCATTATTTAACTGCATGAAGAATAACCATCATTTCTTTCTCATAGATAAGCTTTTATAGATTCTTATCTTTGAATTAACAACTCTCAAATGCAATGGGTCTTCCTTCCTGCATTAGTACTACTCCCAACCTAAATCTAGAAGCATCACATTCAATAGTGAATGTCTTTGAGAAGTCTGGAGTAGCCAAAATTGGAGTGGTGCACATAGATACTTTTAGTTTCTCAAATGCTTTGGTGTTAACATCATTCCAATGGAAGTCATCCTTATTTATAAATGTAGTGAGTGGAGCCACTATGCTACCATAACCTTTCACAAATCTTCGGTAGTACCCTGTTAGTCCTAGGAACCCTCAGAGATTTTTGAGATTTTTTGGCATGGGCTATTCCATCATAGCTTTGATCTTTTTGGAATCAACTTTGAAAACTTCAAGGGAAACAATGTGACCTAGGTACTCTACCTCCTATAATCCAAAATCACATTTGGATGGCTTCACATAAAGTCGATGCTTCTCCAAAACTATCAACACCTGTTTCACATGTTGTAGATGTACTTCCCATGTCTGACTATAAATCAATATGTCATCAAAGAAAACCAGCACAAACTTTCTTTAAAAAGGTCTAAAAATAGTGTTCATCAATCTCTAAAAAGTAGATGGTGCATTTGTAATACCAAAGGGCATTACCAAAAACTCATAATGGCCCTCATGCATTTTAAAAGTAGTTTTATGAACATCTTTATCTTTGATTCTAATTTAATGGTACCCTGAGCAAAGATCCAATTTTGTGAAATAATTAGCACCATGCAACTAATCAAGTAAATCATCAATTACTGGAATAGGAAACTTATCCTTGATGGTATACTTGTTGAGTTCCCTATAATCTGGGCACATCCTCCATGTGTAATCCTTCTATACCATGACCACTGGTGATGAATATGCACTTTGGTTGTGCTTGATGATCCCTTCCCTCAACATCTCATGGACCATCTTTTCAATTTCACTCTTCTATGCATATAGATATCCATATGGTTTGATATTTGGTGGTTGACTCCCTAGAAGTAGTTGAATGGCATGATCATGTTCTCTTTTTGGTGGTAGTCCTTTTGGCATGGCCCCAAATATAGATGGGTGGTCATTAAGAATCATCTGTAGATCAAGATGTGTAGATGCCTATGTGGGTTGAAATTATATGGAACATAATCATGTAATAATTCCCTTTGCCCCATTTTTTAGCATCTTGGTCTTCTGATGTAAACTAGTCAATTGTGGAGATTTTGCCTATAATCCATGTAGTTCAATTTTATTACCTTTAGAATGAAAGTACATGAATAGTTTATGGAAGTTTATCTCAATGGTACCCAAGGTTGTGAGCCATTGGACTCCAAAAACAATGTTTGTGTTACCCATAAGAATAGAAAACATAGGAGAATCAAGATTGTACTCACCCATAGCAAGCTTAATACTATGGCATTTGCCTAAATAATTAATTACACCACCATCTGTAATCGTGGCTTGAAATTCTGGTGTTGGGTAGATGAAATAGTTCAATCAAGTGGCCAACTTATGGTCTATGAAGTTGTGTGTGTTCCCCAAATCAATAAACACTGTCACCTGCTATTTCTTGAGAAAACCCACCACCTTAAGAGTTTGTGGAGTGTTAATACCTGAAAGTGCATGACAAGAGATTGTAGGTTGGGAATCTTTAACTTTCTCTTCCTCATCATCATTAGAGGAATCATCTTCTTCTTCATCTTCATTGGATACCTCAATGTATAATAACTTCTCATCACATCTATGTCCTTTTATTCCACTTGCTATCACAATCGAAACATAATCCTTTTGCATGTTTCTCTTCAATTTGTTGAGGAGTCAATCTGGAAGGTGGATAAAATGTTGGTGTTGATATGATATGATCTTTAAAGTGAGTAAATGGATGCTTCTTTTTGGCTATGAATTTTTCCTTAGCTCTATGTGCCATGATAATAGAATTAGAAATCTTAAGTCGATTAAACATGCATACCTCATGTTGAATGTGGTCCTTGAGTCCACCCAAAAATAGGTCATTCAAGTTCTCCTTAGAAATTATCTCCACACATAAGTATAGGTTCCAAAAATGATGAATATAATCCTTGATAGAGCTAGTCTATCACAATTTTTATAGTTAGCTAAAGTAATTCTTTATCACACTATTGCCATAGTGTAATTGTAGATCCTCTGTAAAAACTGACTAGGGGACACTGAGAGTCATCTTTTTCTTTTGAGCACACAACCATCGATACCAAATTAATTAATTAGGTTCAAGATACAAGGATGCCATGGTAACCTTTTATCCACCTAGGATTTGATGCAGATCAAACAAATTCTCCATTTGGTTGATCCAATTGAGTGGATCTTTTCCATTATCCACCTTTGGTAATAGGTTCCTCTGTGGTAATGCAGTTGGATTTAAAGTAGACTAGTTGGGAGGACCACCCTAGTGGGGTTGTGTAATAGTGATAGATGGATTATTTAACTGATTATTTTTCAAATCCATCATGATATCTACCAAACTATCTTGTATGGATTTCATATTAGATTGTATGCCTTGCACACTATAGTCAAGCTGGCTCACTTTATGATCTATATCAGAGAACCCTAGTATAAAGGATCTAGTAAATCCCCCTTCTGACTCCATATCTTAATTTTTAAAAGTTTTACCTAGAGTTTCAGAACCCTTTCCAAAGCCTCGAATTTGTGGACCTACCATAAAAGGGCTTTATGATGTCAACCCTGATTGGCACTTGTGACCCAACTTTGACCAAGAAATTAAACTTATTAGACCTTAAATAAAAACATACAAAGAACATAACCTAGACAAATTTTTCTAATCTTTCCAAAAATGTAAATAAATCATAAAAATTCTTTGAATTGTGCACTATAGATCAATTTTACTAAAAACCCTAAAATGGAAATAACCTTTGTAAAATAGATCAAAATGAGCTGAAATTTTAATGGACACTTAATTTAATGATTTATAACCTCTAATAAAAAAATTGAATATAAATTCATAACCTTTTTTTATATATATCCAAATTTGAAAAATTAGGGTTTCACCCACAAGATTGTCCAGATCGCAGCTCTGATACCACTTATAATGAAATTACTTAAAAAATAAAGTAAAATAGTAGAAATGGATCCAAATATGACTAAAATATATTAGAATATATGATAATAGACAAGCCACTTCAAAGGGACAACCTCCACAAGTTTTAATAAGAGTAGAATTCACAATATGATGATAAACAATTACCCACTACCTCCTCTATATAGTATATCTAGGCCATGGTTACTCCATAGGCCGACTTACTAACCAAATGAATGCATATAGAAATGTGATATATCATCAAAGAGGGACAATTAAGCCAAAATTTGGATATTCCTATCCTAATACATGTGATAGGTTATACATGTGATAGGATCTATAGGAGTTTTAAGCAGTTATTTCCTCTGGTGGAGATGGGATGTGCTCTGAGTATGTTAAAGTTGCATGAAACTAGGAAGTGCTTGAAGTAGGTGGAAGTTTCTCATAGATGTAAGGTGTTTTAATAAATGTAAACTTCTACAGGGATGAGATGTGTTTGGGATAGGTCCACTTTCTATAAAGACGTAGAAGTTCATGGGAGTTAAAGGTGTTTGGATCAATGCTAAAACATGTGGGGGTCTAGGGTGCTTAAATTAAGTCCAATGTATGTGGGGACCTTGGAGTTATATGTAGGTAATATTATTTTGAATCAATGAAACCCTATATTTTGACTATGAAATTAGGAGGGAAAAATCTAAGGTTTTTATGATGATTTCTTTAGGGAAAATATTCATAATGAAATTCTTGAACATGAAACCCTAGAAACCCTATACTTTAGATACATCCTTTTGAACACATGATAATGTAAAAAATAATTTAATAATGCTTAATTTTCAAAGAATACTAAACTAGTAATAGTAATCCAAAAAGATATCAAAAATCTACTTAGAAGAATGAAAAACTTGAAAAATGTATCAATTTGTAAGAGGAACTATGAATAATCACAAGGGGGATACTGTGCATAAAAAAAATGATGTGGTGATTGAAATGAAGTCATGGATTGAACTCATAAGTACTTACTTCCACATAGAATAAAGTTGATTGAATAACACAAGTCATTGTCAAATCCCAAGAACTTATTTATCAGTTTAAACAAATAATAAATAATCCCCAAATTTTCTTAGTTTATATAGAAAACCCTACAATAATGTGGTTAGGGTAATTGGTGGTAGAACTTTGGGGTTAAAAATATAGGTCCAATATCCACCATGGCTAATGGTTTGTTTTCGCAAAAGGTGGAACTCAATGAGAACTTTATATATTTGTAAGTGTGCAAAGTGCACTTTGGGTTCTGGATTCCATGGGAGAGGGGTATTTATGTTTTCTAGGATCTAAATCCCACCATTCATTTTACACATTTGCAAATGTGCAAATGGGTTGTCGAGTTCTGGATTCCATCAGTTTGGATTCTTAGTGAGATGTAAATCTTGTCATGCATTTTGTACATTTGTAAACATGCAAAGTGCATGCTTAGTTCTAGATTTCACCACTTGGAAGTTAGGTGCTTGATGGGATATAGAACTCATGAAGCACTTTGCACATTTACAAACATGCAAAATGCATCCAGAGTTTTAGATTCCATGGTAAAAAAAGGAAAATATGGGTTTTTTGTGGCTTCATGGGGTTTTCTTAAAAAAATGGGGGTCTCCCTTAGAATATTAGATGTGATTATATTTTTGAGATAAAAATATCAACATTTTTGTGAACTCTATGGGGTGATTGTCTGCTAATAAGTTTCAATCTAGTAACCTTTTAGACATTGGGCATGGAGTCAATTATGGCTTTGATAAACTTTAACCTAGGATGAATGGACTAAAAGTTACCTGGACACAACAAAACAAGAAAAACATAGACAAACAAAATGAGGGAAAAATAACACCACCTAAGGAAACAAAAACTCCTAATGAGTTGACCTGTGTGAAAGCACTTATTAAAAGACACAAATAACCCTACTATACATAAAATCTAAAATTTTCAAAATGATTTCCTACCATAAAAGCAAGATTTGAGGTATACCCCATTGATTGAGATACATAGTTGTTCTCCATCAAGATTAGAGAGCTAGAATGCATTGGCTCCTTTGCATTGAATAATAATATATAGACCACTCCATATTGTATCAAATTTGGTATGCTTACATAGTTTAGCCCTATCTACATCCCATTTGAGGATCATATCTCTTCATTAAAGTTATTTTATAAGCCTTTTTGTTGAAAGTATTCTTGGTTTGGGCCTATTTAGCTTCCAAGATCTTCATTATTTGGTTTTTGATTTCTTCAAGTTCCATGAGTTTAGCCAATTTTACTATCATTGCATCATTAGTGATCAATTCTAATTGGTGATTGAGCTCTAAATATGGTATATTGATTGATAGTGAGATTTGAGCCTCTTTTCCATATACCATTATGAAAGGTGAATTACATATGGATCTCTTAGGGTAATCCTATCAATGCAGAGTGTTGATTTCAACTTTGTGTGCCAAGATATTTGGTTGTCTTCTATTGTTCTTTTGATAATCTTGATAAAGTTCTTATTGGTTGACTCAGCTAAGCCATTATCCTAAGGATAATAATTATAATAAGTGCTCAAATACATATTGTGTTTGATGGACCATTCACTGACCTATATACCCACAAAATATTTATCATTATTAGAGATAATGGTATGGGGTACACTGAATCTTGACACTATGTTATCCATAAAATCTAGAACTGATGCTTCCATAGAATTTTTTGGTGCAATTACTTTGGTCCATCATGTGAAGTAATATGTTATTATTAAGACCCACTTATTCTTCACACTCGATGGTGGATTGATCATGCTTACAAAGTCTAGTCCTCATTGGGAAAATGGTTGATCTAATTGAATGGACCTTAGAGGGAAGGATGCTAACTTTTGCTTGTTGGTGAAATAAATGCACTTTTCATAGTTTATTACCCATTAGTGGGCATATTTGAATAATTTAGGCCAATAACAATCTCCTCACATTATATTGATGGTCATGGTCCTTGTAGAGAAATGTTTGTTAGAATAATTGATCGTACTTATTTTGTAATAAGTGTCTCAATGTGTTATTAACCTTTGATTGACATAGGTTAGTCACTTCAAGTATTTTGTAGGTGTGATTAGTTGTGTTATGAGTCATAACCCCTTACTGATTAAATATTTAATCTCACTTGTTATATAAATAAAAACCTTCAATAGTGATTTTATTAATTGAGTTAATGCAATTCATTCTATCTTTCATTTGGTACCAGAGCAGGTTATCTTGAGGAGTCTTTTTCAAAGCATTGAAGATTTGGTGGAGATTGAGAGTGAAGTTCATATGATCCTTGGATGTATCACAACGCTTTAATTTTAGTCATCCCAAATTGAAATGCTATCAAAATTTGGCCAATTTATGGAAGGAGAAAATTTGTCAATGCAAGCAAATTTTTTTATGTTTTTTGCAATTTTTTTGACAATTTATACATCTATTCAGGCTAAAAAGATATATATTCAGTCATTTATTGACATTTTTTTAATGAGGTTTTAAACTCATTATTTGTATTTAGCCTATAGAAGAGGGTTTAATTTTGCAATTTTAGATCTAAAATCTAAATTTGATATTGATCAATTTTTTAAATTGACAATATTAAAAAAAATTATTGAAATTTTTTATATCAATTTTAGATATGTGCATATTCAGATCTCCATATTTAGAAATTTGTATTATTTTTCAGATCTAGAAAAATATAGAATCTCTCATATATTTTTTGAATTCTACTCATAAAAATATGAATTTAAAAAAATATAATTTTTGGAGCTTCTGGTGATTTTCTATGAATTTTTTAAGTTTTTATTTTGTAGGAAAAATGAGGAATAAAATAAAAACATCATTTTTATAATATTTTTGCATAATCATGGATCAAATCTTATATCATTGGATTCATCTCATCGAGAGCTTTCTAAAAAGTATTATTTTTCTAAAAATGGAGCACTGAGGCACCCATGGTGAAAATTTCAAGGTTTATGAAAATTTAGAAGTTTTCATTTGGTGTAAGGTCAATTCTTTGGGTGGAGCACCACCCAAATCTACCACTTCTAGCATTAGTACTAGCATCAATTTTCAACCTCTATTCACACCATATGACCATCTGTTGGGCATTTTTTTAATCCCCTATGGGCTTGTCCTTCACCAATATGAGTCATCTTTGAAGATATTTTCTTCCAAGGCTCATAACTTTTGATCCATGAAGCCTGGGAAGGTGACTATTTTTTCACCTTAGTTACTTTTTTGAGATATATGCAATGGTAAGGTTATTTTTTACACATTAATCATTTTTTCACCTTAGTTACTTTTTTGAGATCTATACAATGGTAAGGTCATTTTTTACACATTAATCACACATATTTCTAGAATTTTTTTTTTGATGTTTTCTTGTGATATTCATATTTGAAAAAACTATTTATTTTGATTCTATATCAGATTATAAACTTTATTAGTGAAATTTATTGATTCATCACAAACATTGAAAATTTTAAGGTGAAAATCTTATTTTTTCTAAAATTACAAATATTGAAACAAGGAGGGGGATATTTTTCTCCTAAAAAACTCAAATTCTCTTTCAATGGGAAAATAGTAACCTCATTTTCTCTTTAGATGGATTTTCAATTGAAACTGACATCCAGTTTTCTATTGCATTTTTTGGATGCTTTTTCAATGGAGTCTGATGTCCGTTATGTGCTTGTGTGAGATTTGTCATATTTTTGTATGCATTTTTCCATTTAATTTATATTTTACAAATTCACATTTCATTTCCACACTTGTAAATTGTCATACACAACTTGTAAAATGTCTAGTTTAGGACCTAGATTTATCCTTCTTGACACATAATTGCTTCACAGTGTTAATTATGTTACGTGAAAAACAAAATTACAAACACATATTATGTTTGAATATATTTGGTTAATTGTAAAAGGCACATGGCTTAGATATGTAATTTATGTTGATCAATAATAGAAATATGACAAAGCTAATAAAAAGGCTAAGTTATTAATCATGTTTGGAGATTCGGATGAGGTATAACCTCATATCCATAGTGTTGCAACTACAAAATATGCCTAGGATAAGCTTAAAATAGTATATGAAGCTAAGAATAAAAATAAAATCTTACATATTTGGAGCTAATTACACACTCTTAAGCTCAAATCAGATGAAAAATTAGAAGCATTCCTTAGAAGAGTTGAAACTTTGTAGGCTTTGCTTCAATTTTTGGGCAAACTGAAGATAGATGATTATTTGGTCCCTATAGTCCTTAGAGCACTACCCCTTTCATAAAGGATCTTTGTGACCACTTTAAATGCCATAAGATAAAACAACCTTTGAGGTGATGGTAAATCTATTGTAACAAGAGGAAGTTATGAATAATTCAAAGGAAGCAGATGATGAGTATAGACTCACATCAAATGAAAAGGGAAAAAAACCCATGAAGGGTCCAAATTAATCTCCAAAATATAATAATAAACAAAACCAACAAGGGAAAAATTCATGTTCTCTTAAAGAATGTCAAATTTCTGGAAAATAGGGACATGACTTACAAAATTATTGGTACAACACATTTTAATAGGGCTCATCAAACAAGAAGCCCTCTTTAAAAAAATCACCACAAATAAAAAAGAAGTAACCATAAAAACAAAATAGGTGGAAATAGAAATATTTTAGGCCTTAAAAACATCACAATGTTGATAAAGACAATGATTCTTCAAATGAGTAATATGTTTTAACGACTCAAAATTTGATTCTACCAATCATCCAAGTGTAGTTTGGTATGTTGATTCAAGAGCAACAAGACACATGACAAGAAAAAAAGATTGGTTTTCTACATTGACCAAAACATAATCATAAGGAAATGTTTAACTTGGAGATGATACCTCATATACAATTCAAGGTAGTGGTGACATCAAACTTCAAATTGGAAAAAAAAATGTAATATTTCAAATGTTCTTTATGTTCTAGGACTTACAAAAAATCTATTATATGTTAATCAATTACTTGACTAAAATGTTATGGTTGAATTTGATAACCAAAATGGTTAAATGTTTTGTCACATCTAAGACAACTGTAGGCATTTCAAAGTGATTTCCAAGGATTCTAACATTGTCAAAATGTTTCAGCTTGATTTTGTTTAAAATTATCATCAAGTACTTTTGGTAAAAGATACCAAACTAGGCAATTTGTGGCACATAAGATATGGTCACTTGAGTTATGGTTATTTGGTACAATTGAGAAAACATGATATGGTTTGTGGTATTCCCAAACTCAGTCAATATTTTGATATATTTACCAATTGCTTAGTTGGAAAACAAAGAAGATCCCCCATTAGAATCACTAAATATCAGTCACTTGGTAAGTTGGACTTGGTGCACACTAATCTTTATGGAAATTTTGATCCCAATCTTAGAGGGTACAAATACTTTTAGATTTTTGTGGATGATTACTCATGGAAAATGTGGGTATATTTATTGAATACTAAGGATCAATATTTTCAATTCTTCAAAGAATTCAAGGCCATGGTTGAAAATGAAACTAGTAGGAAAATCAAGACCTTCCACTCAGATTATAGGGGGAATACACCAGTAAATAGTTCTTATCCTATCTTAGTGTGAATGGAATTAGTCAATAACTAATAGCTCCATATTCACCTTAGTAGAATGGGGTTAAAATAAATCATAATAGAGTCATCATGGAAATGTTTTACATCATGGTTGAGCATAATACATATTGGGTAGATGCTTATCACATTGTAGTCTACTTGTTGAACAAGTCACCCACAAAAGCTCTTAATGAAATCACACCACATGAAGATTGAATAGGGAATAAACCAAAGGTAATTCACCTTTGAGTTTTTGGTTTCAAGGCATATATACATGTTCCTAATAACAAAATTAAAAAGTTGGATTAAAAAACAAAGGAATGTATTTTTGTGGGATACAGTGCATAATCAAAGCATATAGGCTCCTTGATCTAGAAACAAAGAAGTTACTAATCAATGGAGATGTAGTGTTTGATGAAAATACTAAAATCAATTCACCTTCTACACAAGCAAATGATACAAGAAAAATTCTTATAATCTTTTTAGATAGTAATGGTGAAACCAAAAAGGAAGATAGTCAAATAGGACCTCCAATGCCACCACCTATAGTTCAACATATACCCAAGTGGTATACAAGTACTATATGAGATTATAACTTGAATGGAGTACTAGATACATCCACATCAAGATTGAAGACTTGAATCATGGCTTGAGAAGAGGATAATATGGCCCTTATGAGTATTGTGCAAGAAACATATGAGCCATCTATAGTAATAGAAGCCCTATAGTCTCGACCTTAGAAAGATGCCATGGATGTAGAATATCAATCATTGATTAAGAATAACACTTGATAGCTTGTTGATCTTCCACTAGGGAAGAATCCTATTAGATATAAATGGATCTTTAAGACTAAGTACAAAGAAAATGGAAGTATTGGTAAGTACAAGGCAATGCTTGTCATAAAGGGGTATGCTAAAAAAAGGCATTGACTATGAGGAGACTTTTGCTCCCACAACTAAGATAAAGACTATCAGAATGGTTTTTGCTATGGGTTCATAGTTTGGATGGAAAGTCCATCAAATGGATGCAAAAATTTCTTGTCTTAATGGATATTTGAAAGAGGAAGTCTACATGACTCAACCTTAAGGATTTATGGCACCTAATCAGGAACAAAAAGTGTGTAAGATTATCAAGTCTCTCTGTGGGCTAAAACAAGCTCCTTGAGCCTAGTACATAAAGATTGATGAGCATATCATACAACATGGATTCAAAAAGAGTCCATATGATCATAATCTCTACCTAAAATAGCATGGGGGGAGGTTGTTATAGTGATTTTTTATGTCGATGATATATTCATCACTAACAACATAATGAAGATGATCGATACAACTAAGAATGATCTCAAATAATTGTTCAACATGATAGATCTCAAGATGCTATGATATTATCTTGGTTTGGAGGTATGGTAGAAGGAACATTAAATTTTTGTTTCATAGATGAAGTCTACAAAGAAATTACTCAAGAAATTTAGGATAATGGACTACAAGCATATTGTAACACCTATGGAGATAAGACTTCATTTGTCTCATATAGATCCATCATTAAAACTAAATGCAACTCTCTATCAATAGTTGATTGGAAGTCTCATTTACTTGATATATACTAGGCCATATATTAGCTATAATGTCAGCTATCTTTCTCAATTCATGTATAAACCAAAGGTGACACATTATAAAGTAGAAAATTAGGTATTGGGATACATCATAGGTACAATTGAGTATGGCCTAGAGTATAAGAAGAATGATAAGTTCTTATTAATAGGATACATAGATGTAGATCATGTAGCTTCTATTGATGATAGGAAATCCACTTCTAGATTTGTGTTCTTATAGGATCTTGTCCAATTTCAAGGGGAAGTAAGAAGTAGAATTGTGTTTCTATATCTTCCACAGAGTTAGAATATCATGTGACAATAAAAGCTATTAGTGAAGAGATATGGATACATCACATTCTTTCATAACTTAGAGTTCTACAGACTCAGCCTATAGTTCTAAATTGTGATAATTAGGGTATTGTACATCTTATTCACACTCTAGTGTTTCATGATATAACTAAGCACATAAAGGTTCATATCCATTTAACATGTCAACATGTTCAATATAACAACATATAGCTCCAATATTTACCACTCAAGATCATGTGTACATGTCTTCACAAAGTCACTTACATGTGATAAGTTTGAGGCATTCAAAAATTCTCACTTCTTCTCTTCAATTTATGATCAATTAAGGGGGAAATTAGAATAATTAATCCTATCTATTTTTTAATAAATGTATTAAGGTGTTATTAACCTTTGATTGACATAGGTTAGTTACTTGGGGTATTTCCTAGGTCTGATTAGTTGTGTTTTGAGTCATAATCCCCTACAAATTAGGAGTTTTAATCTCACTTCTTGTTATGTAATTAAGCACCACCAATAGTACTTTTATTAATTTAGTTAATGCAATTCATTCTCTATTTCATTAATGTTCTCTTGATGAGCCATCATGAAATTATTAGAGTACCTTAAGAACTTGATTATGCTCAATACATTTTAACATGACTCCATTCATATCCTTTCTAAATAGCATTCCATCAACAAGGACATAGGGAATAGATTGGAGTCTATAATACCTTTTCTTAAACTATTGAAGATCACATAGATAATAAATATTCTATGAGAAGTTGGTCATGTCTTCAATCCACCTATTGAAAATAGGTAGGTTGGCTAGCTAAGACATATTTTGGGCATATACTACTTTAGGTATTGGTTCAATAGTTTTAATATCATAATAAAATTGTTCACACATACCTTTTTTTCTTACAAGATTGGAAACTTTGATGTCCACATCATACTCCATAACCTTGGTAATCCATCTTGTTCACTTTTCATTTATCTCCCAGCTGATTAGGAAATCTTTCACATATAGATGACTTATCATCAGATGAATTTTTTTATTAGAGAGAAAATGTCTAAATTTTTAATAGCCTTAATCACAACATATAATTACTACTCCACAAAACTTTAATTTTCTTCATATCCTTTCAAAGATTGGTTGAAGAAATATATCAGTTGCTCTAATTGTTCCTGATTATGCCGAGTCAGAATGGTTGAGATGCTTTCTTCCCCTCTAAATGCATAAAGAATGAAGTATTTCTCATAATTTATTGACGAGTCTAGAAGATCGAGAGATATCTTGTTTGATGGCCTAAAAATTATCTCTTCCATCTTATGTCTAGCTAAAGATGGTTCCCGTATTAATCATTATGGTGAGGGGTTTTACCAGGGAGGAAAAATTTGGGACAAATGTTCTCACAAAATTAATCTTCCCAAGGAAAATTTGTAAGCCTTTCTTATGGTTAGGGAGTGCCAATATAGATATAACACTAACTCTTTTTGGGTCTAATGGAAGACCTTCATTTGATATTATGTTCCCTAATAGTTTCCCTTCATGGATCACAAAAATTAATTTATTTGGGTTTAAATAAACCCCATATTCTTTACACCTTTCAAAAACTATCCTAAGGTGGTATAGATGTGCTTCAACATGTTTTGATTAGATGATGATATCATCCAGATACACTAGGATCATTTCATTTATCGTCCCTTTGAATTCCATATCTATGGCTCTTTGAAATTTTGCTCCAGCATTGATCAAACCAAAAGGCATATTTTTGTATGCATATGTGCCCCATTTTGTGGTGAAGGCAATTTTGTACTGGTTTGACTCCTGTACTAAGATTTGTTTATAGCCAGAATAACCCTCTAGAATGGAAAACCTTTCAAATCTTACTATAATTTGTAAAAAAAATTCCATAGGTAGGAGATGATAGTAATCCTTTAGAGATGCTTTATTCAAGTCTCTAAAATCCACACACAACCTAATTTCACCATTTTTCTTTCTGACAAGGACCAAATTAGCAACCCAAGATGAGTGCTTGATTGGAAAAATTATATTCACTTCTATAAATTTAGAAATCTTACTTTTCATTAGGGATTATATCTTCATATTAATGGGCCTCTACTTTTGTCTGATAGGCTTAGTATTTGGATCCAAATCTATTATATGTTGGGCTAAACTAGTTTTGAACCCTTTTAGATCATGATATCTCCAAGCAAATTTATCATCAAATTTTTGGCATAATTTTAAAAAAAAATTGTTTCTTAAAGTCATTACATACCTTCCCTATCTTCAGGTTTTACCTTCTAAGATGACCATTGGCTCATTGTCTTCTTCATTGACCAAAATATGATTTTTCTCACCTTTTAGATGGTCATCTAAATTGAAGATGTTTTTCAATATAATAAAACCCATATGTATATTATTCATCTTTAACTAGATGATATGATCCTTATATTGATCCTAGAGTTTAGGTTGGTTCCTATTGGATAATTCATCTTCTTCTTTCAAGAATTTTATAATTTTTTGGTCATTATCAAATATTTACCAATTAGTGACATTATTAGGAATAGATGGTCTTACCACTATTTTTACATGCTAATTGTTCCTTTGCTTATTTTTTTAGTTAAGTTATATTAGGATCCTACTGAGGCCATATGATCAGCATCTTTGTTCCATGATCTTAGTATTGCCTATATATTCAAAGTGATGAAATATTTGAATAGGTCTCATACCATATGTTTATAATATCTCAATAAGTTATTCTTAGTCACACTTCTAGATCTTGGTGAATGATCAATTCACTATCACCAAATATCTACAAGGATTTTTTTTATTTCTTTGGCCAGTCATAGTCCTTGAATCAGAGCTTCATATTCAACTACATTGTTAGTGTAGCTAAAATGAATTCTAAAAGAATAAAAATAACTCTCCTTTTAGGGATAAACCAAGACAACACCTACAACTACTTCATTTATTCTTTTCAAACCATCAAAAATGAATTACCATATACCCTAAATATCTTCAATTGGTTTTAAGATATTGGGAATGATTGCATCATTCTCATGTATATAATATGTACCCAGTACAGTTTCTTCTACATGGTCATAAGGATTAAACTATAAGGTTGATCCCCATTCATCTAAGAGGATATCTAGGATATCTTCTATGGTGGTTTCATCCTCATGATTAGTTTATTCTTCTTGATCTTATAATATGTATTTCATGTTCATGAGAGGATTGGTATATGGTTCAATATGATCCTTAGATATTGTGTTAGATCTTATTGTTACTCTTATCCCATACCTTGTCCTAAGCAACATGTGAAACCAATCCATAGATAAATATCCACCCATTTTTGTGGTAAAATCTTGTGAAAGATAAATGGAAAAATAAGGAAGAAGATCTATTACTGAGATATCTTGAGTGATTGATAGACTCAGATAAGCATGGATAGTGAGATTTAAGTCCTTTATTATTCCTACTATTTGAGAGTCAATTCCATCCAAGTGGACTACTTCCTTATTCACGAGTGTATATTTTATGCCAAGATAATTAGCTATCATTTTAGGCATAACAGAACTACTAGCCCCTGAATCTACCATATAATAATGAACTAGATGCTTCCCAACCATTAATGAAAGAAAGGGGGAGGATTACCACTTTTTCCCATATTAGCTTTAGTTTGTGTCTGACATAAATTAATTATAGTATTAGGACCTTTAATTAGAGTCTTATCTATTATTTGAAAATTATTCAAGGCTGCTTTTAGTAGATCTCTTTGTGCCGATATAGATAGTGCATCCCACATAGTGACATTCAGATTAGTCTTTTTCATTTTCTCAACAATGTTGGAAGGGATAATATAAAATTTTGGTTGTGCCTTTACTAGAGAAATGTCCTCTTTCACAATATTTAGATTTGGTACTTTCACTTTGGACTAGATAGTAGGTACAAAGGGTGGCATTTTCACTATGTTGTTCTTTGTAGGTTCCAGTACAACCTTGGAATTTGAAGCTTATCTAGTCCTAGGGAGATGATAACTCTCAATTGATATTTTATTTGATCATGTATTCACTACCACTAGACCTCCACCATTGAAAAATACCTCCTCTTGACTTACTCGATAAAATTCATCTTCTTGTCAGTTTAGAAGAGTAAATTATTCTTGAGCAGGTTCTTGTGTGTTGGCTTATTGGGAAGTGGAATCTTCTTATAGTCCCCATGTACTTATTATGCCTTACATCATTAAAGATTGATTCATGACACCATTAGGGTAAGTATTCTGATTGTGTGATTGAGAATAGGGATAACACCACTCATAATCTTTTACCAAGTTGTTTTGAATAGGAACAATAGTTTTACAAGTATTTAATGAAGGTAAGGCATGAACATTTGGGGGATTTGGTTGTGTGTTTTAACCTTGAATTTATTGATTTCCTTGTTATTATTGCATATCTCCCTGATATGGCTACTTTTTGGGATAATATGCTAGGTTAGCTTGTTAATAAGGTTTATAATCCAAGATTATTGCCTCTTCATAGCTACTAACTCATTTTGAAAACTCTTGAGTAATGATTTAACTTCATGTATTTCATCTGTAAGATCAAGGGTCAAATTCAATACCTTACTTGTAGTGGGAATTGGATAAATTACAAGTGGTATAGGGTATATCTCTAGAAATAGAGGCATTAGTGGTCTTGGGTCAATTTCACTAGCTTAAATCAAATAGTTATCTACCCTATCATAATTTCATAATTAGAGAGAATTGTGGTACCACCCATAGACTAAATCATAATAGCTATATCACTATTTAGGGCTCTCAATTAATATATAAAATAATTCTCTATAGTTATCTTGACAAGTGTGGGAATTCTATTCCAGGTCTTTTGGAAATAGAAATTAAAGTCTATCATGAGCTCATGAGGATCCCATTGAATGGTGATCAAATTTTCATCCAAGGAAAGGTAGTCACTCTTATCCTTTACTTGAGCACATATAAAAAAACCTAAATCATTCTAAGCCTTAATAAAGTTGGGGACAAGACATATATACCATTGCAAGGCTTTGCCTTTGAAAGAAGAGACCAAGAGTCTAATTGTAACATTATCTTGTACTACATTGTGGACAGTGCATAGATTGGTAATATCTTGTATGTGTTCCATAGGAGTAGTGGAAGTTTTGATAGTGAAATATGGTAGGATTTTTAAGGTTGAGGTTGTTATATCATCATATTGGGCTAACTAGAGAGGGATATCCCCATTGAAGGCTAAAACATATTTAGACATTATAGGAGGAATAAAACTAATAAGAATAGGATTACTTATAGGAGATGTAAGTACATATGACAAATATACTTTATAATGAGGTAAAACTGATTTTTCTCTTTTTATAAGTGGAAATGAAAATTCTAAAAAATTAACTTTCTTACCTTTTTCAGTTGATCTCATTTGTCAACTTGGCATATGTAACCCTTGAAATATTGAGACCATGAATCAGTGAATTCACTAGGTGATTTTGAAATGTGTCTGAAGTTCATGCAATGTTCATGGAAAATAGATCTAATTTCTTATACTTTTTTGGCTCCCACTGGGTATGACAAAAAATGTTATCATATAAGTCTTGCACTCTTTCTAATGTGGAATAGCTCACTATGAAACACCTAATGATACAATGGGAAAACCTCTAAGCCATAGGACTTTGGAAAATTGAGCTTAACCTCTAAATAATGCTAACTTAATTTCACTATATTTGATGCAACTAATAGGATTTTAGTTCTATAGAAACTCTACTCTTTTAGTGTCTTTTTCTCCTAAACTAAATTTTGATGGGTAAAAGGGAAAGAATAAAACTTTACAAAACTTAAAATAGTGATTACACTGGATATCTTAGTGGGTTTTAATGATTTCTTAATATACATAATGTAATAGAGAATTATGTTGAAATGGGTTCAACACAAACTCATATAAATGAGAAATTAAAGGCAACATTTAGTTATTTTCATAAAAGGGAAAAGAGTTCTTTATTTTAATAAAATAATATTTTTAGAAGGGAAAAATACCACAATTGAATCTCTTTTGATTGAAATAAGAAACAAAACTTCCACAAATACTCAAATTACTGGCATACATAGAGATTTCTTAAATAAGACAGGCAAATCTTCAATTTATTTCTATCCCAAAGGTTACAACTTGTAGAAAATAGATTCAAAAATGAAGAAATTCTATCTTATACCATCAAAATATTATTTGGGCCATGGGGTCTACCCATATTTATATAAAAATATCTCATCTATGAGATTTAGTTGTCAAACTTGAAGGCTCAGTAAGAGAAACCATGAAGATCTATAATCTTTATGCAAAAAAGAGGTGAGCTCTTCTATATCTAGTGTTTTGAACTTGTATAATGGCTAGAAATGGCATGCAAAAGATGGGTATGATCTCTGGTGTAAGTTGGTGTGGGGTGGTATAGTTAAAACTTGAAAATGTTCATGTAAAACTTATTCATCTTTAGTAGTTGAGAATAGATCTTCATGCAAAATGGGTGGTGCTAAAATAGAACTTGACTTTTCAAAATAAAAGATAACTTTAAATAAATCCAAGTTAATTATCATGTAAAACTCTAACTTGTAAAACACAAGTGAGATTTTTACATCTTTAAGTCATATAACTTTTGTCAAAATGGATCTTGTAGTTTGTAATTCATGATTTTACACTTTTATCAATTTATAATTGTCAAAATGGAAAGTGAAATTTTCAACCCCACTTTTTACAACGTTCACATTATCAAAAAATATAAAGTGTAAAATATGTTTTCTCTTTCTCAAAAAGAGTTATAAAAATATAGTTGTTTCTTCACAATTACAACTTACAATGATTTTTACAAATGATATTACAAATGATATTACAACATTTGAAAACATTCAATAGAGAGAAATTAATCAATATCTAGAATTTATTTAGCCTTCTTATCATTGTTGGCCTGTAGTTTTTCAACATATGCATCAAAAGATTTCAAAATTCTTATATTCATTCTAGATCTGGGGCACAAGAGTAGATATTAGAGGCTAAATAATCTAATTTAAGGTTTAATAACTCTTTACTAAAAGTCCTTATTCCCTACATTTTTTTTCTCATCTTATCAATTGCTCTTTCATACTTGAGAAAATGGTGGATATAACTCAAGGTGAAGACTATGTCCTTTGTTAATTCTTTCTCAACTATTTCCTTGAACTTATTTTAATCTCTTCCAATTGAAAGAGATTATTTGCATTACCTACTATTTGGGATGACATTGTGTTCATCATCCCATCAATGTAATATAATACATCATTTGCATTTTCATGTGCCATATTGGCTTGATGAGTAGATTATGTTAGTGCTCTTATCTAAAATTGAGCAGCCCTATGTAGTTCCTCTTGATTAGCATCATTTTGTAGTATCTTCTTAGCAATGAGAGTATCCATATCAACTTATTTTAAAGCTATTAATTTAGGAAAATATAATTTCAAAGTCTGAATCTCTCCATATTTATTGACTTGATATTTTAAGGTATTTTTTCTCTCTCTGATCATTTCATAGTGGTCCATCATTACTAAAATGACCTTATTTCCCTTAGTGATTAGTTCCTCTAACCATTATTTTTTATCTCTTCCCATATGATCCATCTCTTTGACACAATCAATGAAAGCTTGATCCAAAAAGTAACTAATTGGTTGCACTGCCTGTGGTTATTGTGCTGATTCACTAGGTTATGTAAATTATTTTAATGCATCTGTAAGTTGATCCACCTTTATCTTCATTTTTTCCTTTATGGCCTTGTCATGATCAATCATTTCAAAGAGATAATTTATACCATATTCCACTTCATGTTTCAACCCCTCTCTTTTTGGTTGTCCAAGGTGAATTTTATAAATCTTGTAATCCCCCACCACAAGGATTTATTATAACTTATCTAATGGGGGGATTGAAATTTCAATATACCTTTATGCCTTGTCATTATTGAATATCCTAGAGAGGATCCTAGGAGTTGGTTTAGACTTATTCTTGACCTCTGAGAGACCAAAGTCCAAAGTGTTGGGATCAACCATTTGTTTTCTCTTCTTCCATACTAGTTGGGCCAACCAACTAGGAGTAGCCTCTTGTTATTTTAACACTATCACCAAAGAATTAGTAACTAATGTATTTGTTATTAATTTTTTCCTATCAATTCCAAATTACGACCCTACCATCTAAAACTTTCCCAAAATGGTCAATTAGCCTTTAAAGCTGGTTAAAATGGTCATATATGGTCAACATGTCAAAATCATAAAAAATGGTTTCAAAGGTCATCAAATTATCTCAAGGATCTTTAAATATGTTTAAAAGGATTATTTTATCCTAAATCTAAAAATTCAAATTATAAAAAGGTCATTTTATATGCCAAATAGCCCCAAATTAGCTCCCACATGACATATTTGATATTATTCTTAATATCCATATATTTTAATAATTTTAAAATGATATTTCATCCAAAGAAAGTTTTCAACACCAAAAATGGAATTCTTACAAAAACAAGAAAATTAAAAGATTCTTGAAAAATATTGTATTAATTTTGAAAAGAAAAAAAGAAATCAAGATGAGTCCCACTTCAAGAAGGAGAAAAATACAAGTGGAGTTAGTTAAGGTTGAATTGTCAAAGCTTGTTTATTGATTTCCATGAAAAGGGGAGTCTTTCTTGTTACAATTGAACTTGCAAGAAGCTCAAGTGGAGTTCTCCTTGGAAATATGGCATAGTTTTTTTGGAAAGGTTATTTATTTATATCAAACTTGAGCCCACCATTATTTTCAATGCCAAGATTTGGAGCTCATCATGAAACTTTTGTGGAATTAAGGATTTAATGAATGAATTATTGTAAAAAGGAGTTAGTCTTGAGTTGAGTCAACCAAGACTAACCCTTATCTCCTCTTATTTCTTGTTTCAATGCCAAAAAGGAAGGTTTCTTGAAAAAGATAAATAAAGGAAATATTTCAAGAAGGTTATAATTAATTTAAACTCAAAATTGAATTGAGTTCACATCCACTTGATTTTCTCATATTCTTTCAATGCCAATCTCTTGGCCTTTTGTATAATTTTCTATAAAATGACCATTGAGAAGTCATTTGAAAAAAGGATTATTGATATTCAATAATATATTCTTAGAATCTGGACAAAGGAAATTGATTCTAACTTATATATTTTGGGTTTTGGATGTGGATTTATATAGTGTGTATTTGATTGCATGTCAATACTAAGTGGGATTATATCCCCTTTGGGCAGATCCCTTCCCCACCTATTACTTCCCATCTCATTTCACATATCTTCCCTTATAGGTCATTTTAAGAGGCAAAGCCTTTCATCTAAAATGTTTATGCAAGGTAATATAGAACTCCATTTTCATTTTGATTAATTGTACCTAGTGAATATCACAACATTCAAGTACATCACCCCATTAAAATAAGTGTTCCCCTCTGATTTCCCCTTTAATTCCCCCTACCCCATTTCATTTAAGAATAAGAAAATAATCAGATTTAATAGATAAATCTTAAGGGAACCAACCCTTTCTAGAGGTTCTTCTTAATGTAGAGGCAATCACCCTCTAAGAAGATTCCACTATTTCAACTAGAGCAAGAATTTTTTTGCTTTTGTAAATATTCAATTAGGGTGCAACTCTAGGTTGATAATAGTTTTTGGCATGCCTAGTGGGACCACAAAGAAATCCTTTTCATATCTAAATAAATTTTAATTTGAAGAAGTATTTGCAATAAAAGATATCTAAAAAGCTAGTTAAGCAGTCCAAGTGCACAAACAAAAAGAAATCAAAAAGTTTTGGTATGTATCAATATTCATTTGATCAATATTATTCTAATGAGCCCCTTTATCAGTTTCATCAAGATAATGTTTCTCATATAATCATCTCAATTATTTCTCCTAATTATTTTTCACCTAGTCAATATAAGAGTGTTAGGGAGATAAGTTTGGAATTTCAGAAGTAAATGGAAGAGTGTGATAGTTTGGATGAGTTTAATAGGTATCAAGAGGAGCTTTAATATCAATCCTTTTTTCACCAAGAAGAGCTAAGATATAAATAAGAATTTTTGGACAAGCAATCCCAAGACATCAAACATTTGGAGGAAAGACTAGTGAGTTGGAAGAATCAAGCTACTCAATGCAACCAACCTTGTGTACCCTCTTCTATCTCCAATTAGATTATTTCTATGCAAAGCCAACCCTCTTATGTTCCAAATCACTTGAAAATGGTAGTCCAAGATCAAATGAGGCTAGAAGAATCCTCTAGTGATCCCATTCATTACAATATTCCAAATTGGAAGCCTTCCTTACTCTAAGAGTAGACTATACCTCCTAAAAATTAGTATGTACATCCTCAATCATCCCCTCTTATGCTTATGCGAGATATACCTAAAACTTCTCAATCTATCATCAAAATCCTAAGTTGGATAATTCCTCATCATGAGCCAACTCAAAACCTTGTGAAGATCAATGAGTTTGTTACTCATCATGAAGAAAAGGAAGAGACTATTCTTGAAGAACTTGTAGCTGTTGAATTCCTTAAAGGTGAACCTACTCATGAAGATACTTGGCAGTAATTGTACCATGTCTTTCAAGATGAGATAGAAAATTTTAACATGTCAACATTGGATGATGAAGAATTCAAGCATGATGAGCTCCCTCTCACTTTCTTTGATGAGGTTCCTTTTTGTCTTGAGGAAGATTGTGATCAATCTGTGGATTATGAGTCGAATGAGTTTCAAGACCCTGTTGTTGGGCAGCCAAAGACTCTTATTTTTGAGTAATAAAATGATGATTTTTGGGATGAATTAAAAGAATATTGTCTCAACTCCAACATCATACCAGCGACCCTTCCTCAAGAAAGTCATGATGAAGCTAAAGATCAATTTGTCAAGCTCCTTGATGAGATAGAGTAGTTAGAGAAAAACCAAGATCCATGCCTAGAAGAACATGAGCCAAATCAACCTTTCAAGAATGAAGACTAGTAAGGGATATGTCTTGAAGATCACAGTGAGTATGTGTATATTGGGAACTTATTTGATGCTAATATATTTAGAGCTTCTCCAAGAATAATAGTAAGCAAAAAAGATGACTCACCATGTTTCAACTTCAACAAACCATTTGTATGGCATCATGAGGTTTCTCATCATGGAAGAGACCTAAGGAATGTCCCTTTTGATCTAGGAGGGAGAGGAAAGTACCAGGTCAAATTTGCATATTAGTTTTACTTTCAGTTGTTATTTTCCTCTAAGTGCATCATACACATGTTTTATCCTTGTTTTCCCTTTCCAATTGTTTTGTTCTTTCCTCCAAGTGCTTGTGCACATGTTTTAGCCTTGTTTGTTTTAGTTATGTTTGTGTCTATGGTTTCCCATTACAATTTTGTCTAGGTTTTTCTAGAGATTCTAAATTCTTTTGACCAGTAGGCTAGTCAACCCCAAAAAGTCACCAAAATGTTAGTAATTTTTTCCTATCAAGGCTAAATTACTACCCTACCATCTGAAAATTTTCCAAAATTATCAATTAGCCTTTAAATCTAGTCAAATGATCATATATGGTCAAAAATGTCAAAATCATAAAAAATGGTTTTAAAGGTCATTAAATTGTCTCAAGGAGATTTAAATAAGTTCAAAAGGGTGATTTTATCCTAAGTATAAAATAAAAATTATAAAAAGGTTATTTGATATGCCAAATATCCTCGAATTATCTCCCACATGATATATTTGATATTATTATTAATATCCATATATTTTAATAATTTTAAAATGCTATTTCATCCAAAGAAGGTTTTCAATGCTAAAAATGGAATTCTTACAAAAAGAAGAAAATTAAAATATTCTTGAAAAATATTGTATTAATTTTGAAAAGAAATCAAGATGAGTCCCACTTCAAGAAGGAGAAGCATGCAAGTGGAGTTATTTAAGGTTGACTTGTCAAATCTTGTTTCTTGATTTCCATGCAAAGGGGAATATTTTCTTGTTACAACTCAACTTGCAAGAAACTCAAGTGGATTTATCCTTGGAAATATGGCATAGTATTTTTGGAAAGGGTATTTATTTCTATCAAACTTGGGCCCACCATTCTTTTTAACACCAATATTTAGAGCTCATAATGCAAGTTTTGTGGAATTAAGGATTTAATGAATATATTATTGTAAAAAGGAGTTAGTCTTAAGTTGAGTCAACCAAGACTAACACTTATCTCCTCCCATTTATTGTTTCAATGCCATAAAGGAAGGTTTCTTGAAAAATATAAAGAAAGGAAATATTTTAATAAGGTTGTAATTAATTTAAACTCAAAATTGTCTTGAGTTCACATCCACTTGATCTTCCCATATTCTTTCAATGCCAATATCTTGGCCTTTCGTATAATTTCCTATAAAATGACCTTTTGGAAGTCATTTAAAAAAAAGGATTATTGATATTCAATAATAGATTCTTGGAAGCTAGATAGAGGAAATTGATTTTGAGTTATATATTTATGGGTTTTGGATGTGGATTCTATATAGTGTGTATTTGATTACATACCAGTACTAAGTGGGATTACATCCCCTTTAGGAAAGTCCCTTCCCCACCTATTACTTCCCATCTCATTTCACCTCTCTTCCCTTATAGGTCATTTGAAGAGGCAAATCCCTTCATCTAAAATGTTTATGCAAGGGTAATATATAACTCCATTTTCATTTTGATTAATAGTGCCCAGTGAATATCACAACATTCAAGTGCATCACCCCATTAAAATAAGTTTTCCCTTATGATTTCCACTTTAATTTCCCCTACCCCTTTTCATTTGAGAACAAGAAAATAATTAAATTTAATAGATAAATCTTAAGGCAACCAACCCTCTCTGGAGGTTCTCAACATAGAGGCACCCACCCTCTGAGAAGATCCCATTATTTCAACTAAAGTGAGGGTTTGTTGCTTTTTCACATCTTCAATTAAGGTGAAACTCTAGGTTAACAATAGTTTTTGGCATGCCTAGTAGGACCACAAAGAAATCCTTTGCATATCTAAAGAAGTTTGAATTTGAAGAAGTTTTTGTAGTAGAAGATATCTAATATGATGGTTAAGCAGTCTGAGTGCATAAATAAAAATAAATCAAAAAGTTTTGGTATGTATCAATATTCATTTGATCACTATTATTCTAATGAGCCCCTATATTAGTTTCATCAAGATAATTTTGTTTATAGAATCACCTTAAATAGTTATCCTAATTGTTTTTCTCCTAGTCAATCTAAGAGTGTTAGGAAGATAAGTCTAGAATTTGAGAAGCAAATGGAAGAGTGTGATAGGTTGTATGAGTTCAATAGGTATCAAGAGTAGCTTCAATATCAATCCTTTGTTCACCAAGAATAGATTAGATATAAATAATAATGTTTGGCCAAGCAATCCCAAGACATCAAACATATGGAGGAAAGACTAGTGAGTTAGAAGAATCAAGCTACTCAATGCAACCAACCTTGTGCACCCTCTCCCATCTCCAATCAGCTTATTCCCATAAAAATCCAACCCTCTTGTGTTACAAATATCTTTCAAATGGTAGTCCAAGCTCAAAGGAGGCTAGAATCCTCTAGTGAGCCCATTCATTCCAATATTCCAAATTAGAAGCCCTTTTTACTCCAAAAGTAGCCTATACCTACTAAAAATCCGTATGTGCATCCTCACTCAACCCCTCCTATGATTATGCAATTTGTACCAAAAACTTATCAATATGTAATAAAAATCACAATTTGAAGAATTCCTCATCATGAGCTAGCTCAAAAGCTTGTGAAGATCAATGAGTTTTTTACTCATCATGAAGAAAAGGAAGAGACAATTCTTGAATAACTTGTAGCTGTAGAATGTCTGTGGTGTCATCTGACACATTTTAGCCTCAACACACTTGGACCTAAGGAGGTATTTTCATGTGTATTAGACAATAGAAATTGGGAAATGTATCCATACCTTGTGCCTATTGGAGAGGAGTTTATGAGTCTCTACAAGTTGTCAGACCAACTCCAACAATGCCCATTTATCACTAACATATTGGGAAAGGGTGTAAGGATAACCATTGAACCTGACTACTTTGATGTAAGAAAAGGTGGGGAATTGTATGAAATGGGAACCCTATTTGCTTCTTTCATCCACTATTATTTTTGAGAACCTTGTTCTCCCAAGTTCTTTGTTGAACATGATAATGATGTAATAGATGAAAACATAATCTAGTTGTCTAGTGATGCCTATTAGCCTCCAATGTGAGGTTGAGGTAGTAATTATATACTCTATGTATCTCCTCAAGAACTATGTTAAGGCTTAGGAATAGTCTTCCTTTGGCCAAAATGTATATAATGTAAGAGGTCATATAGAATTTGCCTATTATTTGTACCTCCATCAATTACTTTTGGAGGGAATCACTTATTAACTAGGCCCATTGAATGTAATTATTATTTTTATAGATGACCTAGATATATTGATATAACCATTCTTGAAAATACTTAATATTAAGACTACATGTGACCCAGTGCAACAGTATGATAATATCCCCTACTTCATCAATGAAATCAAACCTATACATAGTCTTTGGTAACTATTGACCAAATTCAACCCCAAGTCAAATTTGGGTCAAACCCTAATATTTTGAGATTTTTATAAGGTTCCAATGTGTCTTATAGGGTGTCATGTTAGTCTATTATCTTACTCATCCTTTCCCTAGTCCTTGTTGAGGTCCACCTCTTATGTACTATGATAGTCAACTTGAGTCAGAGGTTGGTCAACCCTAGTAAAAGGTAGTAAAAGGGTCAAATGGTGTTGAAAATATCCTAAGGTGGTCCTTTACATGTTTTAATATGTTTACAAGTCATAAATTAGTCATAGGTCTTGTCTTATGTGGAAAAGGGGGCTTTTTGGTCATATTTTAGCCCATTTAATGACTTGTACAAATTTTCATGCAACCAAATTTGACACATAGGTGAGTTTCAATGTTTATCATTTTAGGAAAATTTATTTATTAGGAAATAAGTAGTTATGTTTAGTGGATGGTAGTTTTCCCTCAAAACTATGAGCTATTGGGCGCTTGTATGGACTTCTCAAATTCACCATCAACTAAAAACATGGGAATAGTAAATATTCACCTCTCATCATCCATTTAAATTCTTACTTTTCAATAATAATTCAAAATGTTTCATCTGCAACTTGTTTTCTTCCATTTTCAACTGGCAAGCAAAGAAAGAGTAACTTCATGTACTCGGCATGGGCCATACAAGTGGAATTGGGAGGATTGATTTTGGGGGTGGATATTAATCTAAGTGTAATTAATTTTCATAACAATAACTTAATATTTGGTGGATTACCCTTTATGAACCATCAGTTTGATCCCAAATAGCTTGTTATGCATGTTCAACCATGAGGGGGTCATTGTTTGAGCTTCTCTTAGATTTTCCTATTTTTTATTAATGGATTTGTGTGTTACATGTGCCTCCACATGATTTTAAAGATTTTTCCATGCTTCTTATTATTTTTGAGAGTTTAATTTTGTGATAAAGCCTCTTCTAGGCTTGCAAAATGGCTAGTTTATATTCACAATCATACCATTGCTTTGAAAATGTTTCCTTTAGACTGGAGATGGTGTTTTGATGTTGTTTTGAAAAAAATCCTAGTGTATGATGAGAATTTAAGTTTTTGAAATTTCCCTTGAGGTGTTTAAAAGTCATTCCTTGCATGTTCCTTGCCATTTTAGGATTTCTTTATATGTCTCAGTCATAAAACACCACCTATAGGAGCATGCTAATGTCACAAGTGTAAGTTTGAAGGTTTGACATGGTTATTAATCTCTTGGGACCATTAATGTGCATTGACAAGTTTATGGAATCATGTAGGTGTTATAAAATTGTATGTTTAGAGATCATCCTCAACTTTGCCTATATGAAGGAGATGACCATCTACAACTGAGGGTATAGACAAACCTTTTGGAGGTGTTGAAATAGATTGGTCAATCTAATTTAGGAGTCTTTACTATATAAATGCCTAGAAAGGACTCTTGATCATCCTAGTTTGGTAAGATAAATGTTAAAGCATCAATTTGAACTTTGGACTATAGTCAGGGCCTTTTGCCCTTAAAATGTCAAATAAAGGCCTTGAAGGTTTTTGAGGACCTCACAAAATCCTCTTGATAGGTGATCCAAGTTTTAAAATTAGATAGTTTGGTATCCATATCCACATATAATAGTTGTGATAATTTTGAGAAGCCAAAGATGAGTGGAGGTTGGATGTTGCAAAGCCTAAAGATGGCTAAAAGTCACTAAAGTGGGATAATGATGTCTACAAGATAGTGATCAAAATGTTAATTTGCATCCCATTTTGATGATCTAGGACTATGATATCAAGTTAAGTGACTATAATAGTTCAAATGATGCTTTTAAGTTATAAGGTCCATTATAAAAGGATAAATCCAATGTCTTGAAACCCTAATGCAAACTTCTTTATCTATACAGAGGACTGTGATAGTCACCTATAGGTAGAGAGGTAAAGGTTTGTGAAATATGCATTATCATGGATGAAGTGAAGGAAATTTTCATGGTTTTCAGGTAATAAAATGCATTAATTACATAAATTACACCATGATCAAGTATATCTTGACTTAATAAACAACCTACAGGCCTAAAATAAAGGAAGGGATAGTCACCTACAACTGAGTAGGTAGTAAATGGGGACTATGACATTTGGAGGAGTCTTAAGGCATTTCTAGGATAAATAAGGATACAATGTTAAAACCTAAGTGACTTGGAGATTTAAAGGATCTTATAAATCATAAAAAAAAATCAAATTCATGATAATCTAATCCTAAATCACCTATAGGTAGGGTCCAAGGACTATCTCAGTCCAAGAGGATAGTGAGCAATTGGAAGGCCTAAAAGAGCCAAGATGCTAGGTTTGGAATTTAAACTAAAATTTTAGTAATGAGGTAAGTAAAAATAGGTTGTATAATTAATTGAAACCCTCATTATAACCTCTAAATAAATGTGTATAAAACAAAGATCCCCTATTCATTGTCACAGTCAGATGGGGTCTTAAGTAGGAGAAGAGTGTGAGAGAGTTTGATGCCCAAGGAGGGAAAAAGAAGTTTAAAACATTATAATTTGGACTAACCATGATAAAATGAAGATATATTACATTCCAAATACATTTTAAAGCCACCCAAGACACTTTTATCATAAGTGAAATAGGCTCAGTCCATACAGGCAGGGTTGGGAAAGCCTTGTTCCAAGAGATGAATTTGAGGATTCCACTTAGGAGAGAGGTTTTGAGTAGATAAATAGGTTAAAAATTAATTAAATAAAGTTAATTAACATGTATTAACACCTTATATGCATAAAAGAGGTTTGTAAATAGCCTTCATGAGGAGGTTTGAACAAGAGCATGTAAAAATAAGGTTTTTTACCTCTTTTTTGAAGAAATTGGGATGGTTGGACTCCATAAGCATGGAATTAGACAAAAAAAGTTGGTAAAATTTATAATTAGGAACATTTGGATATTATATAATTTTCACTTTTCATAAAAAAAATAGGCCTAATACTCACTATTTTGTCTCAAAGTAGGGGCAGTCCCCTCATGCACAAGAATGGCAATTTTGGGGAAAAGTGATGAATTGATGATATAAAAGAAGAAAATGCCAAAAAAAGGTTATATAAGATAGGGGGAGCATTTAGGAACCTAATAAACCTTTTTATAAGTCTTTATATAAAACATGGCACCCTACACAACAAGGGTTACAATCAAGTGTGAAGGAAAGCCTTAGGGCTAGAAGCCAATTTGGATGTCATATGCATTTTCAACCTAATATATGATTTAAAAGTGATAGATAAATGTTTTAAGAGGTATTTTGGTTATTTTTAAGACATCACATTGAAAATATAACCATTGAAGGGACAAGAGGATATAAAATATGTAGGCAAGCCTAGGCCTAAAACCAAACAGGGGTCAATTTCCATTTCAAGATTTTAGAAATCCATTATAATAGTTGGATGAATTTTTTAGGATGTATATAGATATTTTAAAACCTTTATTTTTAAAATAAAGTCTCTATGAATTCATTTGTGTCTTAGGAAGTATTTAGACCCCACTTGGAAGCCAAAAATAACCTCAAATGTCAAATTCAAATGCTTAAAACTTCAACCAAGATTTTCATGGGACTTGAGCCATTAAATGAAGTTGAAGGAGGTCATTGAGGATCCATAAGTTTAATTTTATCAAAACTTCAATGTGCCATGATTATGAATGAATGTTAAGAATGAAAACCACTTTAAAACCCTTGTAAACCCTCCATAAGGACTTGACTCAAGAAATGAGGCTCAAAGTACATCCAAATGAATGAATTTGACCCTAAGTGATAAATATAAGTTGTTGGAAAATACATGAGGATTATATCCATAGAATTGGATTGTATGGAACTATACAAAAAGAGGAAAATAGGGCTTATTTTGACCATTTTTTGTGTTGTGTAGGCAAGGTCTACTTTCAAGAGATGAAATCACTTTTGGAAGGAATATTAGGAATTTTTATAAGCACCTATAGTATTTATATAAAGTTACTAAGATTGTAAGTGTGCCTACCAATTCATTATTTTTAGTCAGTCTAGTGAGCCAACTAGTGAGGACCTAGAAGAAATGGTGAATCTTCATTTTGGGATCTTTTTAAGGCCAAATTATTGTAACTAATGGTATGATCACTCCTAAAACATGTCATTTATCCTATTTTATAGATAAAAATATAGTTTTTTAGAGCTTTAAAGTGCCAAATGTTGGAGGTGAAAGGAAAAAGGGCTATTTGAGACTACCAAGTATGATCATGCATGTCCAAGATGATAGGAAGGGCCGGGAGCCTCCCCAATGCATGTGAGGGATTATTAGTAACCCCTCTTACTCATATTCATCATAAAATTACATCAAGTGTGTTAGAGATGTAGAAACATAATGCCTCATTTTATTTTAATGAAAAAGCCTGAAACTTGTAGTTATTATGAGCAACATATAGAAGAAACCTATAGTCACAATGGGTAGCCTATAGAAGAAACTTTTAGTTTATACGGTTAGCCTATAGATGAAACTTATAGTGGATTTATCCAACCTATAGGTGAAAACCTATAGTTGTTATGGGAAACCTATAAGTGAAAACCTATAGTTGTTATGGGCAACCTATAGGTGAATATTGTAGTTGCTATGGGCAACCTATAGATGAAACCTGGAATCGATGTAGGCAACTTGTAGGGTTGTTGTGGTAAACCTATAGGTGAAGACTATAGTTGTTATGGGAAAACTAAAAATATAAATCTTTCAACTTGACTGATGCTATGGGATTCTATAAATAAGTGCTATTATAAATTGATAGGAATAGGTTAATGTCAAATTGTAGTCCTAATGTTGTGGATTGATATAAACACTATGTGATCATGGTTACATTGGCCATGGATATATTTTGGTAGGGTCATAATTTTTTTTTAATTACTCTCTTGTAGGCCATGATTATATATAAGATAAACCTGAGGATGGTCAGATGATGATTTGTCAATAACCCATGCATCACTATCATAACCATATGACTATTTAAAGTAGTTTGTTTTTAATATCTATAATAGATTGTCACCATAGATCAAATATATACTTCCTTATTTTTAAAATAAGTTGTAATAGATTTGTACTTTCTTATTATGTAAGGAAGTTGTAATAAATTGTAACAGAAGGAAGTTTTAATATATCTATACTTCTTTATTCTAAAAGGAAGTTATAATAGATTGTAACTACAGGAAGTTAGAATAGATTTTTTAATTCCTTATTTTTAGTGATCATCGCTTTAAAAGTTGGAAAAGAGGAAGAATAATTATGTAGATGTAGTTTTGAATTATAGAAAAAAAAAAAAGGTGAGAATGCAACTGAGTTGTAATTGACAAAAAGAGAAAATTATCTTCAAATAAAGGTGTTGCCAAAGTGATCTGACATAGAAACTGAGGGGTAGGAAGTGCTAAGCACTTGTATAAATTCCTTTGGAAGTTTGAATAGAATAATTGTTAAATTTCTTGGTGGACATAGCCCAATATTTGGGTGAACCATTTTAAATACTATGTCAGTAATCTTATATGTTGTTTTTCATCATATCTTATTTCTATATTTTTTGCATGTATTTATTATTTCATATTTATTTGTTTAACTTGCAAGTACAAATTTAGATTATTTTTAATCTATAGGTTTCAAAGTATATTTTAAAATATATTTGTAAACTTAATTATTCTGATCTAAGAAATTGAGTAATACTATATGTATTAAAATCTTAAAAATTACTTTATTTAACCCAACAAGTGGTATCAGAGCCATATTTCTGTGGTTTTGTGTATTGTTTTGTAAGTTTTAAATATCTAAAATATTTTATACTCAAAGTAATATCTTCTCAAGTGGGAGATCTTTAACAATGGTAGATGATGGAAGAAGAGTGGTTGATAAGTTTAATGGATAGAATTTTATTTTATGGAAGATGCAGATGATTGACTATCTATATCAAAAGGACCTATATTTACCACTTGATGGAAAGGTAAAAGGATGGGAAAAGAGAACAGATGATGAATGGAATATCTTGGATAGAAAATCTTTGGAAGCCATAAGGCTCTACTTGGGAGGAAGTGTTTCCTCCAATATATCTAAAGAAAAGACTACAAAAGAACTTATGACCACCTTATGTAAGTTGTATGAGATGCCTTCAGTAGAAAATAAGGTGTATCTAATGAAGAGGTTATTCAACCTAAAAATGAATGGGAATTCAAGTGTAGATAAACATCTGAATGATTAAAATATTATTACAAATTAGTTGAATTATTTGAAAGTGAAACTAGATGAAGTCAAGGTCTTTTTATTACTATGTTCCCTACCTAAATCCTGGAATAATCTTGTGATGGCTTTGAGTAACAACATGTCTAGGAGAAATACTCTTAAAATAGAGGATGTTGTTAGTGTCATAATCTTTGAAGAAATGAGAAGGAAGATATCTGGTGAGACTTCAACAAGTAAAGCACTAAATGTTGAATCTAGAGAGAGACAAAAGAATAGATAGAGGAGCAAGAGTCATGGATCTAAGGGAAGATATTTATCTTCCAAACATAGATCCAAGTCAAAAGGAATAAGTTTTGTATGTTGGAATTATGGAAAGTTTGGCCATATGAGAAAGCATTTTTGGGCTCCTAAAAAGAATCATAAGGAGCAAAAAAATAATGATAACAATCAGGAGGTAAGTATTTCCTCAAGTGATACTACTACTATATATCAAGATGTTTTAGTTTTGTCATGTGATACAAAGGTTGAGTCATGGGTGATTGATTCAATGGCATCTTTTCATGCTACTTTCAATCCTAATTATTTTACAACCTATGTAAGTGGCAAGTTTGGCTAAGTTTTCTTGGGAGATAATGAACCCTATGATATTGTTGGCAAAGGTTCAATAAAGATCAAGCTACAAAATGGAAATGAATTGATACTCAAAGAAGTAAGACATGTGCCAAGTCTCACCAAAAACATTTATTTCTATAGGTTAATTGGTAGAAGATGGATGTACTATTACTTTCAATGCAAAATCCTAGAATGTTACAAAAGGTAATCTTGTTGTAACCAAAGGCAAAAAAGAAGGCACATTGTATTTAAGTAATTGCATTATTGATTCTAATACTGCATTATTTTATACTTCTAATCTAAAGACTAATTTATGGTATTCAATATTGGGCCATATCAGTCAAAAAGGTATGAGCATTTTAGATAAGAAAGGGAAGTTATCAGACATAAAGTATATTAATTTAGATTTATGTGAACATTGTGTTTTTGGTAAACAAAAGAAAGTTTATTTTTTGAAGGTTGGGCTTAAAAGAAAACAAAATAAATTATAATTATTACATTATAATGTTTGGGGACCAACCCCTATACAATCATTGGGAGATTCAAAGTATTATGTTATGTTTTTGGATGATGCAACTTGTAAGTTATGGGTTTACTATATTCAAAATAAGTCTGATGTATTTAGAACCTTTAAAATTTGGAGATCCCTTATAGAAAATGAGTTAGGCATTAATTTGAAATGCTTAAGATCTTATAATGGAGGTGAATATACCTCAAAATAATTTTGGAACTATTATGCACAAGAAAGAATCGGAAAAGAAGTAATAATGCCTCAAACTCCTTAACAAAATAGGGTAAGTGAGAGAATGAACTGAAAATTTATGGAGAGAGCTAGAATAATGAGACTCCATGCTAGTTTCCCCCCTATGTTTTGGGTAGATGTGGTTCATACTATTATTTACTTGATTAATAAAGGACCGTCTAGTGCTTTAGATGGTGAGATTCATAAAGAAGCTTGGATAGGTAAAAGTGTTTCCCACTCTCATTTAAAAGTTTTTAGCTATGAAGAAATTGTGCACATTGATAAATAGAATATAAATAAGTTTGATGATAAATCAATGAGATTCACTTTCATTGGATATGGTGAGAGCTCATTTGGTTATCATTTCTAGTGTTTAGATGATAGAAAGATTGTGAGATAATGTGATGTGATATTTAATGAAAGTGTGATGTATAGGGACTAAGTTGTAGAAAAGAAAGTGGAAATTCCACTTGGTAAATAAAATATTATCATACCTCCAAGTATGTTTGGAGAAAAAAGGATAACTTACATAATACTCCATTTATCTCTATAGAATTAGAGAATGGGAATAGGGTCATTAATGATCCAATGGAGTCTTCTAAGAATATTAGGCCAAGAGAAGCTCAAAGTGAACCTATCATACATGTGGTAAAGAGGCCAACAAGAGTAATTAAAACTCCTGATAGATATTCTCCATCTTTATTTTATTTGTTACTAACTGATAGTGGGGAACCTGAATCATTTGTAGAAGCTAAGCAGGACAAAGATTGTGTGCAATGGGAAAAGGACATGAAAGTAGAATTAGATGCCTTGAAACACAATAAAACATGGGAATTGGTGGATTTTCCACCTGATAATAAAGCACTACAAAATAAATGGGTTTTCCATTTAAAATAATATGAGAGTGGGTAGAAAACATACAAAGCAAGACTTATTGTTAAAGGTTTTACACAGAAGGCTAGAATTAATTACTCAGAGGTATTTTCTCTTGTCAAAATTACATCAATAAGAACTATATTAAGTATTTTTTCCTCTAATTATCTTCACTTAAAAGGTTTTGAGGTAAAGGGGAAAGAAAGAAAGGTTTGTAAATTACTAAAAATTTTATATGGTTTGAAACAAACACCTAGGAAATGGTACTTAAGGTTTCATACTTTCATGTTGGAGCATGGATATGCTCGTACTCATAATCATCATTGTGTTTACAATAAGAAATTTGAAAATAGTGAATTAATTATCCTTCTACTTTATGTTTATGACATGTTTTTGTGTGGAGGTAACATGTAGAGAATAAGTGAATTGAAGAAATTGCTTTCTTCAGATTTTTCCATGAAGGATCTTAGACTAGCAAAGAAAATTCTTGGAATGAGAATCGATAGAGATAGATTGGGTAAGAAACTAACTTTAACTTAATTTTAATATATTGAAAAGGTGTTGTTAAGATTTGGTATGTAGAACTATAAATCTGTTTCTACACCTTTAACTAGCCACTTCAAGTTGAGTAAGACACAGTCTACTAAGTTAAAAGAGGAGAAATATTATATGGAAATTGTGCCATATGCTTTAGCTATGGGAATTTTAATATATTATATTATTTTCACTCATTTAGACATATCCCAAGTAGTGGGAATAGTGTGTAGGTTCATGAGTAACCTTGGTAAGCAACACGGGTTAGAAGTTTAGTGGATTTTAAAATATTTGTGTGGAACCTCTAGTATGTATTTATGTTTTGAAGGTTCTAATAGTTGGTTTAAAGGTTTTGTGGATAGTGAGATGGTAGGTGATTTGGATGGTAGAAGGTCTACGATTGGCTATATTTTCATAGTTGGAGGTACTATAGTCTCATGGGTTTTTAAGTTATAATTTTTTTTGCACTTTCTATCACTGAGGCTGAATATATTGCTTGCACTGAAGCAAGTAAAGAGTTGTTATGGTTAAGTATATTTTTGGAGGAGTTGGGAGTAGAAAAATATGGGTAAAATTTGTATTCTAATAGACAAAGTGTTATTCATGTAGATAAAAACTCTTCTTTTCATAGTAGAACAAAGTATATAGAGCTTTGTTACCACTTCATACATATAGTTTTGGAAAGTGGGTAGTTCAAGCTTGAGAAGATTCACTTAGAGGAGAAACCTATTGATATGCTTACTAAGGTAATTATACTAGCGAATTCAAGGGCACACTCAACTTCTATGGGACTTCAAGCATGTGCTTGAAAAATAAGAAATTAGTAGTTCTAAGTTTAAGTGAGTGGTTGTAGTAGTTAGTGTTGTGGCCTTATGTCTCCAAGTGAGAGATTATTGGATATGTGGAAACATAATGCCTCATTTTATTTTAATAGAAAATCTTAAAACTTATAGTTGATATTGGAAGCCTATAGAATAAACTTATAGTTGTTATGGGTAGCCTGTAGAAGAAACATGTAGTTAGTGAGGATAGCCTGCAGATGAAACCTGCAATGGCTATGGGTAACCTATAGGTGAAAACCTATAGTTATTATGGGAAACCTATAGGTGAAGACTGTAGTTACTATAGGCAGCTTGTAGATGAAACCTACAATGGCTACGAACAACCTATAGGTGAAAATCTATAGTTGTTATGGGAAACCTATAGGTGAAGAGTATAATTGCTATGGCCAACCTGAAAATAGAAAGCCTATAAATTGATTGGTGCTACAAGATTCTATATATAAGTGTTGTTATCAATTGACAAGAATAGGTTAATTTCAAATTTTAGTCCTAATGTTGTGGATTGATATAAGCACTATGTGGTCATGGTTACATTGGCCATGGATCTGTGTTGGTAGGGTTGTAAAGGTCTATAGTTAATGATGCTATTGTAGGCATTGATTGAATGCAAGAGAAACTTGAGGATGATTAGATGATGATTCATCAATAGCTCATGCATCATTGTCACAACTGTATGAATATTTAAAGTAGTTTGTTTTTAATATTTGTAACAGATTATAACTATAGATCAGATATATACTTCCTTATTTTACATGGATGTTGTAATAGATTTGTACTTCCTTATTATGTAAGGAAGTTGTAAAAATTTGTAATAGAAGAAAGTTGTAATAGATTTGTACTTCTTTATTCTACAAGGAAGTTGTAATAGATTGTAACTATAGGAAGTTATAACAAATTTTTTACTTCCTTATTTTTAGTAATCATCCCTTTAAAAGTGGGAAAAGAGGTAGAATAATTATTAGATGTAGTTGTGAATTGCAGATAAAAAAAGGTTAGAATATAGCTGAGTTACAATTAACAAAAAGAGAAAATTATCTTTAGGCAAAGGTGTTGCCAAAGTGCTCTGATATAGAGACTAAGGGGCAAGAAGTGCTAGGCACTTGTATAAATTCTTTTGGAAGTTTGAATATAATAATTGCTAAATTTATTAGTGGCTGTAGCCCAAAATTTGGGTGAACCATGTTAAATAATTATGTTAGTATTTTTGTATTTTTTTTAGCATCTTTTAGTTTTCTATTTTTTGCATGTATATATTATTCCATATTTATTTGTTTAACTTGCAAGTACATGTTTAAATTATTTTTAATATATGGATTACAAAGTATATTTTGATATATATTTACAAAATCAATTATTATAATCTAGGTAATTGAGTAATAATTTATGTAATAAAATCTTGAAACTTTCTATATTTAACCCAACAAGGTGCAAAGTTTAGGAAGTTTTAGAAGACTAATCATGGAAGGCAATTTTCTATGCATAGAAAAGGAGTTTCTTAACTGTTTATAGGTCTTGAATGATTGGGGATGATATTTTGTAACTCCAAACATGATATGGCTCACCCCATCCCTCTCTCTCATTCCTTTGTAACTTATATTCACATTGATGACACATGTCCTTGTGCCTCTTCAACTTCTTCTCTCTCTCTCTCTCTCTCTCTCTCTCTCTCTCTCTCTCTCTCTCTCTCTCTCTCTCTCTCTCTCTCTCTCTCTCTCTCTCTCTCTCTCTCTCTCTCTCCTCTCTCTCTCTCTCTCTCTCTCTCTCTCTCTCTCTCTCTCTCTCTCTCTCTCTCTCTCTCTCTCTCTCTCTCTCTCTCTCTCTCTCTCTCTCTCTCTCTCTCTCTCTCTCTCTCTCTCTCTCTCTAAGTTATATAAATTGAACCATTTTTGGCTATTTTAAGAGACCACATTTTTTGTATGGGGAAGCCCTACTAAAATGAAACTACATTTTGATTTTGAACATTGAAAACAAGTCCAATTTTGAGTTTGTGAACTTATTATCTAAAGTGTGTCAGTGATGTATAGTGGAGCATAGTGATAAAATCATCCTTACTCCCTTTATCCTTCATGTTTAAGCAAGGGTTATGATGTTAACAAGTCATGTGAAGTGTGTTGAATGTATTAATCTCTATTTCAAGTATGAAATTGTATCTATTGTGTGAAATCTACCCCTTAGGTCAAGTATCTTGTTGATTATCCCAAGCATTTTACCTTCACATTGAAACACTATGTTAGGATCTTTAAATGCATGGATTTAGTCTTGTAAATAATTGTTTATTAGTAGAAGTATGATAGTCTATGGGATATATTCTTTATGGATCACCTCTCTAGCATAGTTTCCATTTTATGCAAACTCTTGACTTTTTTCATGAACAAGCATTAGATTAGGTCATAGGCACTTAAAGAAGAATTTAGGGAGCTAGCCCTTTCAATATTAGAGATTAATCTCTCTTATAAGTTCCTACAAACTTGAGATATGATTCAATGTTGCATCAAATTGAGGGAGCTTCCTAGAGTGTCTTAGGGTTCTCAATTTGATGACAACAGTAACTTGGTAGAGGAATGCTTAGGGGACTTAAGATATTATTTGTTGATTATTAAATAACACCCATCTCATTTATCATCATAGAATTTTTCATATGTTTATGGAGTTATTCTAAATAAATCTCAAATTCTAGGATTGTATATATGAAGTTGATAAAATTAGGGTCTAGATTCAGAATCTTTCCCCTTTCTCATTGTAAACCTATCTTATGTTAGGATCATAGTGTCAGGCCATTATAAGCACCAAATCAAGTCTCTAAATTGATAAGAGGAAGGCTTTATCTTATATAAGGTTAGAATCATAAATAATTTAAACCCAATCATTCTTAAAATTTGAACCTATTAGATCTTAGAAATCTCCTAGGTCAATGTGATCTAAATCCATATATGTTATCTTTAAAACATTAGACTCTAGACTAGGAGTCACTCTAGGGACTTTGGATTTGAACTTCATTTCTTTAGCAGACATGAAAACTAATTTTATTAATTATGAGAAACCAACTATGAAAGTTGGCAAGATCTACAAGTGTTTAAATCAGTTATATCTATTGTTAGAGATGGGATGTGCTCTAAGTAGGTTAAAGTTATATGGAACTAAGAAGTGATTGAAGTAGGTGGAAGTTATATAGAGATGTAAGGTGTTCTAAGAAAATTAAACTTCCATGAGGATGAGAGGTCTAGGGCAGGTCTACTTTTTGCAAAGACGTAGAAGCTCATGGGGGTCAAACATGTTTGGATCAATGCTAAAACCCATGAGGGTCTAGGTTACTTGAGCAAAGTCTAATATTTATGGGGACTTTAGAGGTATATGTAAGGATCATTATTTTGGATCAATGTCACCCTAGATTTTGACTATGAAATTAGGAGGGAAAATTCCAAATCTTTTATGATGATCACTTTGGGGAAAATCTTCACAATGAAATTCTTGAACACAAAAACCTAGAAGCCCTAGACTTTAGGTACATACTTTTAAACACATAATCATGAAATCAATGATTTAACAATGCCTAATTCTCAAAAAATATCAAAAATCTACTTAGAGGAATGGAAAATTTGAAAAATGTATTAATTTGTAGGATAAACTATGAAAACTTATAAGGGGAATATTGTGCATAAACAAAAATGATGTGAAAATTTAAATGCAATTATGGATTAAACTCACATGTACTTGTTTGCACATGGCATGAGCTTGATTTCATAGCATAGGTCATTGTAAGAGCCCAAGAACTTACTTATCAGTTTAAACAAATAATAAATATTACCCAAATTTTCTTAGTTTATATAGAAAACCCTATATTTAATGCAGTTATGGTAGTTGGTGGTATAACTTTGGGGTGAAAATGTAGTTCAAATATCAGCCATGGTTAATGGATTGGTTCAGTTGAAGGTGGAAATCAATGAGCACTTTTCACATTTGTAAGTGTAAAAAGTGCACTTCAAGTTTTAGATTCGATAGGAGATGGGTATTTATGTTTTATGAGGTTTAGATCCCACGATGCATTTTTCACATTTGTAAACATGCAAAATGCTAGTCAAGTTCTGGATTCCACTAGTTTGGATGCTTGGTGGGACGTAGATCCCACCATTCATTTTACAAATTTATAAATGTGTAAAGTGCACATCTAGTTACAAATTCCATCACTTAGAAAGTGTGTGCTTGGCAAGATCTAGAACCTAGAAAGGACTTTGCATGTTTTCAAAAATGAAAAATACATCTTGAGTTTTGGATTCCACATGTAGAAAAGGGAAAGATGGGGTTTTTGGTAGCTTTAGGGGGTTTTATAAAAAACAAATGGGGGTATCCCTTAGGGTATTATATTTGATGATATTTTTTGAGACAAAAATATCAATAGTATCATCCCAGTGATCTTGAGGTTTGAAGATTTCTAGCCAAAAACAAATCATTGAAGTGATGTAAAATAGTAGAAACTTTCCACGTGGCTTTAGGAGAATTTTTTAAAGAAATGATTAAGTTTCAAAGGGATATTGCAAAGGGTTCATGACACTAGGAGCCACAAGATATTACCACATGGTTTTGAGAATGAAGTGGACAACTATAGGCAATGATACATAGAAACACTATCAGTAATTACAAAATTTTAAAAATAATCAGTCAGGATAATTCAAATGATTGAATTCAAAGATAAAATATTGCCCATTTATATGAAATAAACAAGGTAAAATGGTAATTTCATAAGCATTTAGTCATTCAAAACTAAAATAATACAAAACTTGGTTAAATTGCTAAAAGCAAAATTTTAAGACTCTAAAAAAGGTCACATAACTTGCATAAGTCTAAATCATATTTTACCCAAAAAGGGTGGGATATTTTTGATAATTTTAAAATTTTATTTTATAAAATGTCAATACCTTTAGACTTAGGTTATATCATTATTTATATTAATCTAGTTCTATATGTGTTATTCATACCAAGGATTTATAATAAATATTTACTATGTAAACTTGGTAAAATCAATGAAGCACATATTCAATATTTTAGATCTTCACATCTAGACAACTACAAACCAAAGTCACAATAGAAAGAAAATGGGTCCCCATATGAAAATCAAAGATGGGGTGTGTTGGTCATAATAGTACTATAGTTCTCATCATTAATAGAATTATAAAAGTGCATTCATGAATAATATACATGCCCAAAATTCTAATCTATCTTTACCTCAATGTGATATAGAATGCAAAAAATCTATGTGTCACACTATCCAACATAATAAATATGATAATATACTCAATTTTATTCCTATAACATAATAAATATGTTCAATTAGATCTATGTAATATGTCTCATTAGGTCAAATAATAAGTTTCATATTCTTAATAATATTGTAAAATGCCCCACATATGTGTACATCTATTAATATATCATAATATAAATCATAATTTACCCCATAATCTATATCATAAACTAAATTTTCTATACTTAAAGGCCTTTATATTTATGACAAGCCCACTAGTATGCCTCCTTTTTGAGGTGAGGGCTAAAGTCTATGAATCAAACATCTTAAAAGAAAAGAGTTATATGCATCATATTATATATAAAATATGCAAGCATGTAAATAATGTGTGAAAACATGTCTATATTATGTCATCATATAAAAATTTTAATCATTTATGCACATAAAACATGTAATGCAAGGCATGTAAGTTTCATGTCAAGTAGATATAACAATTATGCATGAAATAATAATCATCATATATATAAGCAACCTACTAATAAACCACACAAAATATACATGATATCAATCATGTAATCACACACAATAGAATAATGTATGATATAAGTCACAACATATAAAACTCAACAAGCATGATAAAATCATAGCATATACACATAATTTCTTGATCATGATGCACATGAGCACTCAAGATAAAACTTGACTCTAACTTGACTTTAACTTGACATATAAAACATGGCTATTACATGGATAAGATATGGACTAGAGTATCCTTGACATTATTTCACTATTTTTCATGTTTATTTTCTATTTCAAAAGAGAGTAAAACTTAAAGAAGGGTGACGTAAGAAAAACCTAGATGTAGTGTACTCCATAATCCAGTTGATTGTAGATACTACTCTTTGGCTCAAGAGGATGACCTTTATATAAGAAAACAACTAGAAAAGGGTGGATTAGTAATATATATGGGTGGATTGCCTAGCGTGAGCTAGATCCAAAATAGACTTCCTTGGAGGTTGTTAATCTACTTTTTAAGAAAATTAAGTTTTGAAAAATAGAAATAGATGCTTGTATGAAATAATAAAAAATATTGAAACTTAATGCAAGAGATGCTTTTGAAGAGAAATAAATTATTTTGATTAAAATAATAATAACTTATAAAAAAATAATGCTAAAATGTTCAAACCTATTTCATAAAATAGCTTGGACCTCTATGATGTAATATAAACTCAAAAATTAGAATTTGGGTGATGGAAGATAGGCATGATTTACTTGTTATTTTTGATAAAATAGAACACACAGTGATTGGTGTTAGTCACTATACAATTGGTACCAATTAAGGCAACCATTTCTGGTTGAGCTATACCTAATGATGGTCATAGATAACCGATGTTAATTCTTGTAAGTCCTAGTTTGGACAAAAATGGTTATTGGGTTGGTTGTAATAAGGCTTGTGTGAGTGGTTTTTGGGTTAAATATTGGTTGTGAGGGTAAAATTTATTCTCAAAAGTGTTAAACTTAGGATTTAGTTGGTTAGGTGACTAGGAATGGTTTAAGGGTGATTAGGTGGGAGGTGAAGTGCTTAGAGTTATAGAACTCCAACACAAAGAATAGAATGTTGGGAGATGAAATGGATATAAGAAATGAAATAACTAAAACTAACTACTAATCTTGATAAAAGTGTAGATACTTAGCTACTTAGCTTTGGAATTTTTATCCTTGGAATAATGTTGAGGTTGAGTGTAAGTTGTATGGTATCCTGGAGAAATGTGGGTAGAGTAATGGTACTTGAGCTCTTTGTGATGAGTTTCTAAATCACTTGAATGTCTTTGGTCTAGTTCCTGGTTCACTTGGGAGATTTAATTCACTTGAGAGTAAGTTTCTCATGAAAATTATAGATGCAACCCCCTGAAGCAAGGTTTTTGGGTTACATTAAGTAATCATCATTGATCCTAGTCAATTAGTACTAGTTGAGGGATGACCGACATCGCTCAGGGAGACTAAGTCTGAGTTTGCCAAAAATATGCATTTACACTTATGATTAGTTGTTAAAACTGATGGAAATGGTCTAAGGTTAATGAAGGTTACATTGGGATGCATGAGGAATAAGTTTAGGGGGTTAGGGCATTAAATGTATAGGTGGGAAATAGTCCTAAGGTTAGGTGTCAATTAATTAGCCATGGGTTTGGGTGAGGAGGTGTAAATAGGCATTATTTAATTAATTAACTTAATTAAATTATCTAGAAGGGGGTGAATGGATATGTACAAGGATTTTAATAATTAATCCTAAGTTAAGGGGGCCAAGGGGTATCTTATGATGACTATAACCATGTGGTTTTATAGTGTCTACATTTTACCCCTTTTTATTATGTAGGTTGTGCTTTTTTTTAAAGCATACACCCATGGATAAGAGTGTATAATGTTGGGCACAGAAGTATCATCACTCACCTTCATGTGCAAGCATCGTTTGTCTTGTTAAAACTATGGGAATGTTCCCAAAGCATGGGACCCTTGCATTCCTTGAGATGAGCCTCTGAAGTAGGCTAGATTATTTCTATTCTAAATTCACCTAGTTTAAGACCAATGCACAAGCCTAAATAGCAAAAAATTAAATCTACCACTAGCCTAAACCTAAAATTTTGAGGGAAAAGGGGAGGGATAAGGTAATATATGCTAAAAGTAAAGATGAAATGCACCTAGAATAGAGTGAGAATTCCTACTACTATAAATACACTATAGGCCTTTAAGAAAAATATTTCTCCACATGGATTGTACCAAGGACACTCCAAAGGCATAATTGCTACATATATAGGTGTGAGAACATATTAAAAATTTAAGAGGGACAACAAATGATCTATAGACAATATCAATATAGACCTGAATGCACATAGGATATGACCTATAAGTGAGTTTTGATTTCAATGAGGAGGTTCTAGGAATGGAAAATAGTGAGAGGGGCAAACATTACCTATAGACAAAGATCAAAAACATAAATAGCACATATATCATCAAAATAATGAAAGTAGTTGAACTTAGTACTCATTAGTTTGTAAGATTTAGCCAATATGAGTACTCTTAGAGGGAAATTTTCAATAACATGAGGTTTCTAAAAAATTTAAACTATCTAACAAGTGAAGAACTAGTATTTTATATTGAACAATATTATTTTATAATTAATGTGCCACTTGGAGTGGTAGGGATAACCTTTAATTATTTTGTGGCATTATGCTATTTATTTTAAAAGTGTAATGATTTAGATCTAGGAGGTGATAGTAGGATCCTATCAGAGTACACATGTACATCAATGGGTGGAAGGTTTCCCTAGAATAGTTAGAGGGGTGGCATGTTCTCGTGTTTTGATGTCTGATAGCTATTTTTGCATTTACTATCTCTCACAATGCCTCGAGTTCTACTCAACTACTTTTCCAACCACCTCTTAACACATGACATTTTCTAATTGGTCTTGGGCACTCTAGATGTGGCTCTATGTGGATGACTCATTATTCACTACCACATTAGACCTTTTAAGTCTGGTATATTTACTCCATTTTTCATACTCGTAGCACCTTTCTTTTATCCAATGGCATAATTTGAAGTTTTGATAGAAATAAACCTACCTTGGATGAGCATTGGGTTACCACATGGAGAGATAACACTACTCCTAGGTGAATCAAGAACTTCATGATAAGTGAGAACTAGGTAAGGACACTTATAATGAAAATCAAACCACTCTGAATCTTAAAATTGTGTACTAATGATCTATAGTTCTTATTATATGCATGTTAAATTGTGTGTGTGCCTCTATTTTGGAATTACTTATTACTCCAAGGTACATATGAGATTCTATTGAGGAAAATAGTGCATAACTTTAGATTTTACCCTATGATATTTAAGGGCATAGAAGTAAGATCCTATGCACTAGTGTAGGACTATGTTAGATGGGACTGAGGGAGCCTTGGATAGGAACATGAATGAAGATAAAATGTCTTAGGTTCATCCCTCATGATTTATAGCTACTCCTTGTATGCCTTCTTTACTCAACCATCTAGAATTTGAGACTTCTCATCCTTGAATTTATGTACCTTTTGGATTATGCACTAAAGGATCCTACACTAAGGTACATGTTAAGGAATCCTAATGGGTGTGAATCATCACTTTGTTACTACACTAGACTACTTGGGCATTGGCACAAATAGGGAGAGTTTGTGCACATTTTACTTAAGTGCCTAAGAGTTCACATATGCGCTACTTCTCTATAGGGTCTTGATAAGTCCTGCACTGACCAGGGGTGACTTAGGAAGTCAAAACTTATGGATACCTATGTGGGTCACTTTCCTAATAAGTAGATATTTGGTAGCCTTAAGTGATCTATTAGGCACAAAGTCATAGAAGCTATCACCTACATAGCCTTTTCTTGAAAAACTAAACTAAGTCCTACCCTAAATAAAGCAAAAGGGAGAAGACAAGCAATATATATGTGAAATCCACTTAAAGGAAAAGAAAACTAAAATAAGACTATACAATGTGTCTGTAGGCACTTAGGGAGTTGTAATGTGAACTAATATAATCTATTATATAGCTTATAACATGATATTTCATCTTCCTAGGTCAAAATAGAAATCTCTTAGGTCCTTTGCATTTGTGCCTTTGTATTATTGATATGTGATGGATGGAGGTGAGGTGACATTTGTTTACTATGAAGGAGGCATGCCTTGGTTACCTTTGAAGAGTGTTCAATGAAAAAAGTTTATTCAGGTCCTCTTTCAATGAATGACTCCACCATGATACACATAATATTTCCTCTAAAATGGATAATGTCTTTCAATTTAAACCAATCCTTCCCAAATTTATTGGTGCCTAGCTATGCTCTCTACTCAAACTAAGCCTTCTAGATTTTGGGAGGCCTACACTTGATGCTTGAGAAGCTCATGCACTCAGTGGGTTTTACCCACTCACCTTGTAGCTTCTATGCCAAGTCCACTACCCATTTTGAAAATAACCCTATGATGTGCCTAGGTGCACAAGGATTGATAGATCTCATTACCATAACTTTTACATTTTTGTGTTGCTTCTTGGGATTGATTTTCTCAGACTACTCCTTTAGTTAGAAAAAGCCTTTTGATGACTTGTTTGTGCTTAGATGTGCATCTAAATCCATGTGGGCCTCTATCATCTATAATGTTGTGACCTTATCTATGTGTGCACCTTACCTTTATATGATATTCAATTAAAACTAGCCATTGGCATGGAATTAGAGATGGTTCTAATCATAAGGGGATGTGATTTTATCATTCAAACTCAAGTAGAATTCTTATAGCTCACCCTAAAAGAAGCCTTCCTCCTACACTTGTGATTATGCCTATAAGATAACATTGAGATGATCATAGTCATTATATTTAAGTGTGCACTCCTTTTTAAGGTTTTATTATTCTTTGAGGTCTTCTTCCATAGCATCAAATAGTAGCCCATTTGTCCAAAAGAGGTCTGGCCCAAGCTTTTAGATACATTCTAGAGTAATACAAATTGACTCTTCCTCATTAATGTCCTCCCCTTCTACCACCACTCTATTCATTAACTCATCAACCTACTACTCTATTTCATTATATATATCATCTTCTTGTAGTAGGGTTGATTTTTATGGTGTGGTAGTGTAGAAGGGACTACCAGTGATGATCTCTTCTTCACTTGAGGCACCCTCTTCCTCTTCTATGCAAGCCTCATTTTCACTCCATGTAATGGGACCTTATTTAAAAAGGTATATGGTGGGTAGGAAAAGAGTCTCCACTAGCATAGTAGGAGTGCTATTGACCAAGATAGGCATTCTAAAGTTGGAGTGTCACTTTTAAGAGGGCTTCCTTGATTGCATTTGAGGATAGATTCTTGAGTTGGCATGGGTGCCGGATTTGTAAAGTTTGGTACTTTGAAAATAAGGAATTTACTTGAAGGCACAAAGTAGTTATTTTGCCTAAACCTAAGAACCTTGAGTGTAGAAACTTCCCATCTCATGGGATGGGCTTCAAGCATAGAAAGATCATGCTTGAAGCTAGGAAAGGGAGAAGTGGAGTTTGTTATCTAAGATTCAATTCTCTACATCTATGAATCAAATGACACATATTCTCTTCTTTGGTTGTGATCCACCTAGATAAGCATTCTTCTTCAATTTTACTTTTCTCCATCATCTCCTATTATTGAATTTTAGCTTGATGTGCAAGTTTTCCCTATTGCCTACTATACTCCTACTCTCTTTTAATCTCCATCAGTTGTCTATAGAAATCAATTTATATATCATTGATTCTATTTTGAGGTTGATTATGATGGTAATAATGTGATTTAAAATTAATTTAGCTTATCTAGGGATGATTAGAAGCATAAGTAGATTACCACAAGGGTTAAACTGGGGGATGTTACAAGCACTACATGAGTTTGATATAAGAAATGGGAAGGTGTGACAATAACATTTTCATGAAATGGGGGGTGAAAAGACATATTTTTAAGCACTTAGAATTCTTAAACTAGTATATTTGGACATTTGTAGTCACCAAGTGCTTTGTTGACTGTTTTCAACACTTGATATCCAAGGGTAGCACTAATTCCCTAGATCTTTCTTCAAACTAGTCCCACTAGGCACTCTAGAAACTATTTTCATTCAAAATATGCACTCATGGATAATTTTTAATATGGGGTCACTTTATAATGGGGTGATGAGTGTGAAGTCCTTATTCAGGGTATAAGAGTCTATGGTGTTGGTCACAAAACTATGATTTTTCAACTACACACATAAGCATCAGTTATCTCATCATAATGATGAGAACATTCCCAAGGTGTGTGATCATTAAACTCTTTGGGAAAATCCTCCAAAGTGGGCCAAATTCCTTTTATTATAAATGTACCTAGTTTAAGACTAACATGTAGGACTAAAGAGTAGAAAGGTAAATTTATCACTATCCCAAACCTAAACTTTTAAGGGAAAAGGGGAGGGAGAAGCTAAGAGATGCTAAAATTAAACGGGTAATTGACCTAGAATAATGCGAGTGCTCTTACTATCATAAATACACTACATATCTTTGATACCAAGATGTATCCACATAAATTATACCAAGGACACTTGAAATTAATAATTACTTCATATAAAGGCATGGAAATTTAGTGTAACACTAAGAGGGATGACAAAATATTCATATGCAATATCAACATAGACCCAAATGCACATAATATATGACCTACAAGTGAGTTTTGAGTTCAATGAGGAGGTACTAGGAATAAAAAATGGTGAGAGGGGTGAAAATTACCCATAGACAAGGATCAATAAACACAAATAGCACATAGATCATGAGAAGAATGAAAGAAGGTAAACTTAGTTCTCATTAATCTATAAGATTTAGCAAATGTAAGTACTCTTGGAGGGAAAATTTTAGTAGTGTGAGGTTTCTAAACAATGTTGACTCTTTTATAAGTGAAGAAATAGGATTTTATAGTGAACAAGCCCATTTTAAAATTAATGTACCACTTGGGGTGGTAGGTGTAACCTTTAATTATTTTATGGCAATCCATTGGCACTTTTTGAAGTCTGGTGATTTAGATCTAAGAGGTGATAGCAAGATCCTATCAGAGTACATGTGTGCATCAATGGGTGGAAGGTTTCCTTAGAATGGTTAGATGGGTGGCATGTGATCATGTTCCAATGTCTGATAGATACTTCTATATTTACTAGCTCTGATGATGCCTCAAGTTCTACTCAACTTATTTCTAACCACCTCTTGATGCATGGTATTTTTTGGATTGGTCTCGAGAACTCTAGATGTGGATATATGTAGATGATTCATTATTACCTACCATGAAACATGTTTTGAGTCTAGTATATTTTATCTAAGTGTCATGCTTTGAGTGCCTTTCTTTCAACCAATGGTGTGAATTGAATTTTTAATATAGATAAACCTACCTTGGATGAGTTTTGGGTCACCATATAGAGAGAAGGCACTACACTTGGGTGAACTAAGAACTTCTTGGTGATAAGTGAGCACCTAATAAGGAAACCTATAGTGAAGTTCACACTATTCTAAAACTTTAAAGTGTGGATCAATGATCTATAATCCTTGTTAGATAAATGTTGAATTATGCACATGCCTCTATTTTTCAATTACTTCTTATGCTAAGGTATGCATGAGATTCTCTTAATTAAAGTGATGCATAGTTTTATATTACACCCTACAATGTTCAAGGGTGCATAAGTGGGATCTTGCATATTGGTATAAGACTAAATTATATGGGCATGAGGGATCCTTCGATAGGATCACACATGAATATAAAATGTCTGAGGTGAATCCCTCATGATTTATAACTACTCCTTGCATGCCTTCTCTACTTAGCCATCCAAAATTTGGGACTCTTTATCCTTAGATCTATGCACTTTTATGATTGCACACTAAAGGATAATATACTAAGGTATGTGTCAAGGAATATTGGTGGGTATGAATCATCACTTAATTAATATATATACCTATGATAGACTACTTGGGCAGAGTATGAACAAGGAGTGTTTGTGCACATGCTTTTTAGCACCTGGGACTTTGTAGGTGTGTTACTTCTTTGTAGGGTATTAGCAAGTCTTTCACTAACTAAGGGGTGACTTAAGAAGTCAATAGGTTGAATCCTCAAGATATAAAATAAAAAAAAGTGTAGTGGTAAGTTGTATGCCTTGAGTATGGGATGAGGTTCTCCCCCTTAAATTGGGATATGATGAGGTGAAAATGAAGTCAGGTGCAAGTTTGACAAGTGTGTATTATTGGAAAAAACTAGTATGATGGAATGAAGTGGAAAATAAGGCTATTATAAGGAGGACAATTGATAAGTGAAATAGGCTACCACATTAGGCATTATGGATATGGGTGTACTTATAAATACAAGTCTTTGAGTAAAGTATCCAAATTTTTAGGGGCCAAAATTTAGGTGATCTTAAGAAGGTAGAAGTGGTCGTAGGTGCCAGAACTAAAATTCAGCATGTTCCAAGGTAGTTGATTGATTTTTTCATGAAAGGGTGTGATCATATGTAAGGTCATGTATCGTGGAAAAGTGAGGATGCAAAGTGTGGTAAAATTATCTAGGTGTGGTTGTCACAAAAATCTATGTAAGTATTTTTGGAGGGTCCAAATGGGAATGAGGCCTTAGATTCTGTCGAAGTGTGAAAAGGGAGGGTAAGATTTTGAAATCCTAATGTGGGTTGATTGATGTTAGTCAGGATTGACCATCATTGGTCAGCTGAACCTGAATTTGAGATCGATGATGGTCACCATCAAACCTTGAAAAGGGGAATGGTCGATTGTAAAAGGTCAAAAGTTTTCCAATTTTGGTAAAGTGTTTTGGTGAGTGCCATTTGTCTTCTATGATAATGATGGCAAATATAAAAGTGGGAGTGTGAGCTTGTGAGTGTAGATAAAATGTGTTGTGTTTGTACAAGTGTTGACCGAATGGATGATGGGGTATATTATGTAGGGAGAGGGGTTGAAATGACACCATGTGGATAGAGGATAGGTGAGGATGTAGAGGGTGGGCTCATTGTCTTTGTTATTTTTATTTTGTTTGCATTTATTCAATGCTGTTTGGGTAGTTTAGAAAATGGGGTTTTAGGTTGTATGAGGTAAAATGTGGATGGGAATTTGGGAAATATGAGTGAGAATTATTAGTGTATATATAAATAAGATAGAGGGAAGGAGGATATTAGGGCTTATGAGGGTTTATGGATTTGATTGGGTAGGACAACAGGGTTCTCAGGCCATTAGTTTGATACCAAGTGATTAGGACCAATTTTTATCAACTGACACCATTTGATAGTGGATTGGTTGTTAGTTAGGTTAGGGACTGACATTGGTCCATCACCCTAACTAGTGCTAGTCAAGGGTTAATTGATATCGATTCCATAAGGAACCAATATTGATCGAGACTCAATTATCATCTATCTTTTAGGAAGGGTTAAAGGGGAAGGTGTTTAGGAATGTAGATTTATATTTTTAAAACTATAGTGTGATGTTTCAATCTATATTAGAGTTAGGTTAGGCCTAGCTTAGGGGTTTAAAACCTATACTTCAGAGTAGATTTAGGCATGGGATAGGTTGGGTTATAAGTGAAGAGGTTGATAAGGGTTGGAATGCTTACATTTCTTAGTAAAGTGTAGGTGAATCTAAATCTTTTGTCAAACCTTGTAGGTGAAGGTGATGTTAGTGATGTGAGACTAAGTGCCTCTAATTATGTATGATGTATATAGAGACATGACTCCAATAGATTGGGGTCACATGGCAGTAGTTAGATTAGGCAACATGTGATACTATCAGTGTGTGCCTCGATATGTGAAGATGATGGTGGCGCTCATCAAGAGATGGGACCTTGATACCAAAACCTTTATATTACCAATAGGAGAGATTATGATCCTTTTAGATGATATCCACAAGATTTTGAGATTATTGATACAAGGGCAGGTGATAGAGCATATTCATAGTGATGAGTAGTATGAATACATAGATTAGCTATTTAGAGAAGATTTTATATAGGCTAGATGGTATGTAGGTGGCTTCTACTTTAGATATATGTACCACATGGATAGGGTGGGGAGAAGGCTCATGACAATGATGATGATAGCCATAACTTATTATGCACTCCTTGATTTGAGCAGAGGTAGATCTCTATAAGAACTTTTAGGTGTTTTCGTATACATGTTAGAGGATCAAATAGTATTTACCTAGGCTCTAGTACTAATAATGTAGATATATCATGAGCTATGGGGTTATTGAGTTAATATACATTATGGTTTGAGCATAGGCTTGGTATCTCACTATTGTGCATATGAGCATATCACTATATTATGACTAGTTGGGTTATTATGTCACACATGGGCATAGGCTAGGTATAGAGTTGGATTTATGAGATGGAGAGTAGATCATGCACTATCAAAAATAGGGGCAAAGGTGTAATATTTAGATTGTTTCAAAGATATATTGGATACATTGGTAGATGGTCAGGTAATCTAGAGATTGTACATAGGATTCCCCTCATGGATAGGTCTTGGTAGTCATATATTCTACTTACAAATCTATAGATGGATACATGGGAGGTGGTAGTAGGAGGTAGATCTGATCCCCTTTGATCAAGTTAGGAGATAGTTTGGATTAGTATAGGGTATCTTGGGAGCATTTCCTAGGTACAAAAGAGAGGATATAGAGGCACCATTTCCTCCACCATAGCCAGTTGAGGAGGAGCTTGAGTATGAGGAGATTTCAATTATAGTAGTTGTTGACAATCTTGGCATGACATAAGATTATATCATATGGTGCCATAGAAATTGTGTTGTAGCTTTTGGAAGGGATGGTGGATAGAGGCAGGAGACACATGTGGATAAAAATAGGTTATCAATGTAGAGATGTAGGATATAAGTGATTAAATGGATGTAGATTCCCCTAATAGATAGGCACTTATTATAGAGAGGGACTAGGCTAGAGTGGCATTATCCACAACATAGGTAGCACTAATGTCCATGACTTGAGGGACACAACACATGGATAGATGGCTATAAGGACACAAGAGATAGATACTCTCAATGGACATGTTAATTTTCTTACATAGGAGATATCATGCATGAGCTTAGCTAGATAACATCACTTAGGAGAGGGATTGGGCATAGGGACAAGTAGACACTATTACATAGGAGAGGGATGTATCATAGGGATAGGTGACCTTGATATCAGTAGAGAGAGATGTGTTGAGATAAGTAGGAGTGTGGGCACCTACAAAACTAGTGCAAACTATTCTAGTGTCCAGGTATGTGGCCACTGTAGAGGATCCGAGATACGATGAGGCACTTGTCTTCACATAGATTCTAGATATACCCTAGTATGTTGATTATGTAGTAGAATAGATTATGGGAGCTAGAGTCAACAATTTGACTCCTAGTTAGTGGACAACATCTACATGTTCTTAAATGGGTCCTAAAGATGGATAGGATCCAGGGTGTAGTAATACCCTTGCATCATAGACCAGATAGGAATCTCTTTTATACTATTATTATGATTTTGATTCTGGCTTGTGAGTTAATGTAATAAGATCTAAATATCATTTTGAGAGACATGGGCATTTATATACATGATTATTTTGATTTGAGTTATGATGCGATGATCATGATGTATGTTGCTTCTGGTTATTTATGATGTGATGGTTAACTTATGCTTATATGATGATTTTTTTTATGACATTAAGGATGTTTATATGAGATTATGACATGTTGTGCTTTATGGTTATGGATTTTTTAGCATTTTTATTGCTTAGTAGGTGTATGCTTATTTAAAATGTTTGTAAATGTGGATACGTAAATGAATGTTATGAATCTATGTGATCTCATACTTAGATAGCTATGTGATGGATAAATTAATGGATAGATTAATTTATTTATGAAAAGTGATTAATATGGTTATTAACTTTATGATAAAAAGTTGTAATAGATTATATGTGATAGAATAAATTTGATTGTGATGATGTTTGCTTAGATAGATGTGGTGGAAATTAACATATGATGATAGTGATTTCTAATTAAAATGTTTCCATGATTAAAAACACCAAGATAAATGATGTGGATGTAGAATGGAAATCATGTAATAAAACACATAATGTATCAAATGTTGTTATGATTGTATTTATTTGGATTAGAGAGTATTTCAAATATGCTTAAAAATATATGAACACAAAAATTAAGTTTGGACAACAAAATGATATGTAATAAAAGAGAAGAAATTTAAAACAATCAAAAGACAAAATATTGTAATGAATATATCAAGAAGTAGGTATGAGAAATAAGAAGGAGATATGATGCTCTTTCATTGGCTAGGACTAATATAGTAAGTGAGATCAGCTTATGAACATAAGCCCTTCATATGTTTTGCATTAGCATTTGTTAGTTTGTTAAAAAAAAATCTTGATCACATTGTGTCAAGTAAGCTCAAAATCCATTATTTTATGAAGGGTAAAAGGGATTTGGATGAAAACATATCCTTCTTGTGGGCTAGCTTTACTCTTCTGTAGGTTGCCAAAGAGACTATAAATAAGTCTATGTCATATTTTGGTGTATACTAATTGATGTGGGAAGTCTACTATGTCAATTTTTGTGAAAGTTGATTACAACTTCTAGAAAAATTTATTTTTTTGTATTTTAAAATGGGTCTTATGTTGTTTTGAGAGTTTGGGGAAGCTAATCAATGTGAGAAACTTCCAATAAATTACTTGTTTTTCCAAATGTTGGACTTATCCATCCTTCAAGGGAGTGGTCTTAGCTTTGTGATTTGTTTTAGGCATGTGATAGTTGTCCTTCAAGGGAGGAGTCTAACTTATATTAAGCAATTTTTGAATTATTTTGATAGCTATCCTTCAAAGGAGTAGTCTAAAATGCTAGAGATGACCCATAAGATGGAATATTGTATATTTTTTTTCCTTTTTTTTTTGCTAGGCATAGACTTGCTTAAATAGGCTTAAGGCTTACCTTTATGAAGGCAAAACTATATCACAAGAAGGTTGAATAATGGGTGAGAGGATGCTTTAAGAGACAATGACTATGGGATTCCATCCTATTAGGGATGAAAAGTATCCATGAGAATCATGCCATGGGTAGATCCATAGTACCCATATTTAGGATTGAGGCTAAATACTATGATGGATAATCACATGATTCAATGCTTTAATCAATTGTTCTTAAAGTGAGGGGATGAATGTAGTAATATCATAAAATAAGGGATGAGATTAAGTTAGATAGAAGGTGAGTTCAAATCTTGTTTCAACAAAAGAAAGGATGTAGATGAAAATCATTGAGGGGCTCAGGTTATAATTTCCCTTCAAGAGATTATAACTGATAAGCTCTCGACCCATACTTATATGTTCTGATATATGGTCCAAGCCAATTGAAAGCAAACTTGCCCCTCTTGCTTCTTTACATATTGGTTACATGTGAATTGTCTTTTAAGATGAAGTCTTTGATATTGAATTCTTTCTCTTTTAGGTGCTTGTTATAATCACACTTGATTCATTTTTGATAGACATGAAGATGGTTAAGCACATCCAAATAATACTCATCAAGTAGCTTAAGTTAAGCTAAACATTATTGATGATAGTCACCCTAAAATTTGATATCCTATAAAAATATACAAAAATAAGGAATTCAAACTTCAAGAGGCAAGATAGCCTCCACTCCAAAGGCAAGAGAGAAAGAGGTAGCACTAGTAGGGGTTCAAATTCTATTTGGATATGCCCATAAGGTGAAGGGAATGTGTAAGTGCCAATCCTGACCAGATGCATTAACCATTTTAGTTGGTATTTTGTTAAGGATTTTGTTCGAATATTTAACCTATCTATTAGCTTGTGGATAATAAGGTGAAGAGAAACTTAACTTAATGCCAAAGGTGTCACAAATACCTTGTACTTTTTTATTTTTAAAAGACTTTCCATTATTAGTGATGATTTTGTGAACACAGAAGTGATAGATAATGTGATGGTTAATGAAGTCAAAAGTATTATCATCTTTGGTCAAAATGAGGGGAATAACCTCCACCCACTTGGTGAAATATTCTATTGTAGTGATGATTGAATAATGTCACTGTAAAGAATGAGGGTTGATTTCACTAATTGGATCAAATCCCCATTGTGAGAAGGGCAAGAAATATTTAGAAACTTGAATACCATGACTAGGTGCATGATGCAAATTAGAATGTTACTAACACTTAACACACTTTTTTACATAATTACAATAGTCTTGGTTAAGGGTAGGCCAATAATAGCCAAGGGAAAGGATATGTTTAGCTATAGCTAGACCACTAAAATGTCCTCCATAAATCCCATCATGCATTTCTTTGATAACATGAGAGATTTCATGAATATGTAAGAATCCAAAGAGGAGACCATCAAAGCCTCACTTATAAATAATTACCCTTAGTATGGTGTAATGATAGGTACTCTGTATAAATTCTCTTTGACTATTTCTAGAGAGATTTGAAGGAACAATGGCTAGGTTTAGATAGTCAAAGATTTATTTATACCAAATGTTAGATTGGGCCTCTTCTACATGACAAATGGAAAGAAGGTTTAATTTAGTGTAAGAAGGATTGTTAAGGTGATGGATAGTGACAAGAGCATATATTTAGAATGCACATATAGGATTTTAGAGGCAAGAGAAGCCATGGTATCGGTGAACTTGTTAGTATAACATGGAGTATCTTGAATAAGGTAATGATCAAATGATGCTAAGAGTACATCCACCAATTATTTTTAATATTGTATACTATCATTTCTACATTTGTAATAACTATTGATTTGATTGAACACAAGCTAGAAATCAGCAAAAATGTTGATTGATTTGACTCCCAAAGATAAAGTTATTTGGAGACCTATTACTCAGGCTTCATACCCAACCATGTTATTGGGAAATCAAAATCAAGTTTAAAGGATAAAGGAAGGGCCTTACCATAAAGGGTAATAATTATGATACCATCTTCCCCACCATGTTTACACTTTGGTCCATCAAAGAACATGGTCATCTGATAAGTAAAATCCTCTTGAGAGAGTTGTGATGGATTCATTAGAGAACTCAAGAGGAAAAGGTTGGTTGTCTTCTAAAGGTGCTTTGACTAATTTATCAGCATTAACTTTCCCTTTAATTGTATTTTTGTTGAATGAATTATAAGTCAAACTCAACTAAAAGCATGAGTCATTTAGCGAGACACTAATTTTGATATGGCTTAGAATGCATATACTTGAGTGGGTCAGTGTTAGTTATGATGAAATTTTTGTGATTAAGAAGGTAATGATAGAGTTTGGAAGCCTAAAATACTAATGCAAGGCATAATTTCTTTGTATGGGTGTATCAAGTTTCATACTCTATAAGTTTTTGACTTATATAGTAAATCTATTTCTCTCTATGTTGATCATATCAATGTGCAAGCATGGCCCCTACGGAATGGTCAATGGAAAAAATATAGAGGTAAAAGGATTGGTCCTCTTTTGGAGGAAAAAAAATAACTAGGAAAAAAAAGATACTCTTTAAGTGAGTCAAAGGCCTTTTTGAAAATATTTGTTGCACTTAAAGGAGATATCCTTCTTAATAAGGCAATGGAAACATTGAAATATATAGTCATATAAAATGTGAAAATTGGTAGCTTGAGTGTGGCTTATGACACCCAAACCATAGGTACCTCTTGCTTTCTCTCATGACCCTTATAATAACTTTTGATTCCCAGTCATCCATAGCCTTCTAGATAGAGATTCCACCTCCTCTAGACTACTTTTCCTATGTCAATTCCATCCCCTAGGTCCTATACCTTTAGGACAATAGAGCTCAACTTGGACTATAAAACTGGACCCTAGGGTGTTTATTTTTGGTGATCCTATCCAATTGCATTTTTACCTCCAATGATCACTTACTTCTATTTTATATCCTTCTTTTTGTTAGCCTAACATGAAAACATTCGACCCATGACCAATAGATCTCTATAAAATCCCATTCAAATTTCATTTAGAAGGTTGTTGGCAAATATTACAAAAGTAAGCAAGAATATAAGTAAGACCACTAAGGAAAATCTACCTATTCTCTACATACATCCATCTAACATAGCTATAAGCATATACAAATCCTCAAACTAGTCCCTAGCCACCTAAAGCACACCTAGTTTAGAATTTTTCATCTTCTTAACACTATTTCATAAACCACATCAAGTGGGAAAACTACATATGGATTGATCCCTTTTTGGAGTATTGGTATGTAGGCATCATGCCAACATAAAGGGTGTGGATACATGTTTAGTGCATCTTACACATACTAACCCACCATTATTTCTTTAGATTTATAAAAGCATAATGAAGTCTAAGGTTTTAAAACTAAATTAGCTCTACAAAGAGTTCCATAGACCTTCAATAGTTGAAATTTCATAGGTAGGCTCACACTGGGATAGCAAATAAAACCCAAAAAACTCAGGTCTCCAGGACATAGTGGTAGAAGAGGACTATAGCAACAAAGTCCAAGGTGTCTTATTTTGACATTCATATCCTTTCACAAAAGGAAAGTTAGATCTTGATTTGTGACACTGTCCTAGTCCTACACAACAAATTCTAGACCTTGTCTTAGCTGTTTCATCCAATTTTCAGCTAAGTCTTATTTTTCATATTTATTACTATTTTTAGAAAAGGTTAAAAATATGATTTAATTATATAAATCAGTATCTAAATTATTGAAATATTATTTATTGATTTAGCCAACTCAGACCCTTAACTAAATTAGGAATAAGACTCCAATATTCCCAAAATAGTTAAAACATTTGGTGAACCTGACTTACTTCATTTGTGCATTAAAACCCTAGAGACCCTTGGGTAAATTCCTTGTTGATTTTTACAATAATTTTTATATTTTTCCTACATATTTTTTTTATAAAAAATTAACATTTAATTTTTAAAATTTCATAGTAATTTTTTTTAATTATTTTCTTCCAAACCCTAGTTGCATATACTAGGTCCCTTTAAATCAAGAATTTTCCAATAATATTTTGATTTTTTACTTGCATATTTAAATCACAGATTCACATTAATTTTTAATATTCCATAATAATTTAAAAATATATGTGTGTGTTCTTCCAAATCCTAGTTGTATATACTAGGTCCCTTTAAATTAAGAATTTTCCAATATTTTTTTAATTTTTTAAGAAAATACTAATGCAAGGCATAATTTCTTAGTATGGGTGTATCAAGTTTCATACTCCATAAGTTTTTGACTTATATAGTAAATCTATTTCTCTATATGTTGATCATATCAATGTGCAAGCATGGCCCATAAGGAATGGCCAATGGAAAAAATATAGAAGTAAAAGGGTTGGTCCTCTTTTGGAGGAACAAGAATACGTAGGAAAAAATAAAGATACTCTTTAAGTGAGTCAAAGGCCTTTTTGAAAATATTTGTTGCACTTAAAGGAGATATCCTTCTTAATAAGGTGATGGAAAGGTTGAAATATATAGTCATATAAAATGTGAAAATTGGTAGCTTGAGTGTGGCTTGTGACACCCAAACCATAGGTCCCTCTTGCTTGCTCTCATGACCCTTATAATAACTTTTGATTCCCAGTCATCCATAGCCTTCTAGATAGAGATTCCACCTCCTCTAGACTACTTTTCCTATGACAATTCCATCCCGTAGGTCTTATACCTTTAGGATAATAGAGCTCAACTTGGAGTGTAGAACTGGACCCTAGGGTATTTATTTTTGGTGATCCTATCCAATTGCATTTTTCCCTCCAATGATCACTTACTTCTATTTTATATCCTTCTTTTTGTTAGCCTAACATGAATACATTTGACCCATGACCAATAGATCTCTATAAAATCCCATTCAAATTTTATTTAGAAGGTTGTTGGCAAATATCACAAAAGTAAGCAAGAATATGAGTAAGACCACTAAGGAAAATCTACCTATTCTCTACATACATCCATCTAACATAGCTATAAGCATATACAAATCCTCACACTAGTCCCTGGCCACCTCAAGCACACCTAGTTTATAATTTTTACATCTTCTTAACACTATTTCATAAACCACAGCAAGTGGGAGAACTACACATGGATTGATCCCTCTTTGGAGTATTGGTATGTAGGCATCTTGCGAACATAAGGGGTGTGGATACATGTTTAGTGCATCTTACACATACTAACCCATCATTTTTTATTTATATTTATAAAAGCATAATGAATTCTAATGTTTTAAAACTAAATTAGCTCTACAAGGAGTTCTATAGACCTTCAATAGTTGAAATTTCATAGGCAGGCTCACACTGGGATAGCAAATAAAACCCTAAAAACTCAGGTATCTATGACATAGTGGTAGAAGAGGAATATAGCATCAGACCCCAGGGTGTCTTATTTTGACACTCATATCTTTTCACAAAAGGAAAGTTAGATCTTTATTTGTGACACTGTCCTAGTCCTACACAACAAATTCTAGACCTTGTCTTAGTTGTTTCATCCAATTTTTAGTTGTCTAATTTTTTCATATTTATTATAATTTTTAGAAAGTTTAAAAATACAATTTAATTATACAAATCAATATATAAATTATTGAAATATTATTTATTAATTTACCCAACTCAGACCCTTAACTAAATTAGGAATAAGACTCCAATATTCCCAAAATAGTTAAAACATTTGGTGAACCTGACTTACTTCATTTGTGCATTAAAACCCTAGAGACCCTTGGGTAAATTCCTTGTTGATTTTTACAATAATTTTTATATTTTTCCTACATATTTTTTTTATAAAAAATTAACATTTAATTTTTAAAATTTCATAGTAATTTTTTTTAATTATTTTCTTCCAAACCCTAGTTGCATATACTAGGTCCCTTTAAATCAAGAATTTTCCAATAATATTTTGATTTTTTACTTGCATATTTAAATCACAGATTCACATTAATTTTTAATATTCCATAATAATTTAAAAATATATATGTGTGTGTTCTTCCAAATCCTAGTTGTATATACTAGGTCCCTTTAACTTAAGAATTTTCCAATATTTTTTTAATTTTTTACCTACATATTTAAATAAAAAATTCACTTTAATTTTTAAAATTTAATAGTAAGTTTTAAAAATATAATTTTTCAAAACCCTAATTATATATACTAGGTCCCATTGCTTTTGAGGTATCACCTTACATGTTTGTGAGCTTCATATCCTTTTTATGCATTTTCTAGTTTGTTGTTTTTAGGACTTTACATTTATTATATTTAGTACTTTCCTTCCATAGCACTTTTCTTATTAAAAAATATTGCAAAAAATTCAATCCATTTTAAATTTGTTTTCCTACATTAATAATGGTCCAATATACCTGTTTTGATGCAACTGATAAGAGGGAACTTCAAGACCTTTTAACTAAACATCCTAATATGCAAGATGACATGCTTAAAATACTAAAATAAGAGTAATAAAAAGTTAATAATGGTCAATCTTCTCAAACTACAGAGTAACTAGTTATAAATGACACTATGAGGGAAACTATGTCTCAACAACCCCCTATAGTAGCCCAACTTTCCTATGAGGCACCACCAATTATGGCCAGTACATCTTTATCTCCTAATGTGGTATCCCTTGTGTAAGAGATGAGATTTCTTCAATCTAAAGTGCTACAACTTGAGAAAAGTGCCTCTAGACCTATGCAAGCCTTGGATTCTTTTGCTCTACTACATACACCCTTGGCATGTCATATTGATTTGACACCCTTGCCACAAAGTTTTTTTCAACTCAAGCTCACTCTATATTATGGCAAGGGAGATCTAGAGACACACTTGAGAGCTTTTCATGTAGCATGTTTAGACTATGTGCCAAATGACTGATTACTAACCAAGTTATTTCCATAGAGTTTAAAGGATTATGCTTTATAATGGTTCTATAGTCTACTTAATCATTCAATAAACTCATTTAATACTTTATCTAGCATGTTCCTAACTCATTTCAACATTAAAATTGGTGATAAGGTTTCCTATGCCCAAGTTTTACAATAGAAACAAAGGTCAAATGAGCATCTCATAGATTATGTTCTTCGATATAAGACTATCTTGGCTAAGATGACTAGCTCAATGGTCTATCAAGAGTTATAATATATCTTCAAACATAGTCTTCTACCATATTTTCATGAATTAATAATGTTTAAAAGATTCTCTTCCTTCACTGAGTTATACCATACACTAAAGGAAAGGGAAGCCAAATTAATTTCAATGGGCAAACTCAAGTACACAAATATAGTAGAAACAAAAAAAATAGTAACAACAAAGTCTCATATAAATTCAATGTCAATGACAACAAAATTTAGAATCAACCTAAAGTCAATGTGACTTTAGATCCCCCTTAATGAGTGTTTTTATCAACACCTCCTTAGTGAACCTTTACTAATCTACCAGTTTCTCCAGCTAGAGTTTTATAGTAGCTTTTGGAATGTAATATCATATCTCTCCCTCATATTTGGTAAGTTGATCCAACAAAGCCTCTTCCATAGGGACATGATCAAAATGCATTTTGTGACTTTCTTATGGCACCAGGCCACACAACAAATAGATGCATCAATTTCAGACACAAGATATAAGACTTGATAGATGGCAATCTTATTGATTTTGAAACTCTAGCTTAGCCTTCATAAGCAAAGAAAACACAAGATAAGGCTCTAATTTTTTTCTAAAATCCTTTTCCACAAAATTATATATAGGAGATAGGGGACACATTAGGTATTCACCATGCACATCTACCACCAGCTACATATAGGGCACCTTCAATTTAGACACATCCTTTGAGAAACATGATTAGTGTGTATACTTCTAGAGTTCCATCTATACTTTGATCTCCTTCTCAGAGTAGGAGATAGTTGAAGATGATTTAGATTATCATGCACTCTTTATTAGATCTTACATTCATAATCATCCTATTCATAGTGTTCTCATAGATAATGGATCTAGTGTGAATATGTGTATTATGACATTATTGTAACTTTTGGGATATTCAGAGTAGGATATTACCCTAATGGACATTGTTATCAGTGGATTAAGTGGGCACATATAAAGTTCATTGGGTGAGATTGTCCTTTCTCTATAGGTTGGTCCAACACATGTGGCCACACCATTTACTATTTTTCTCAGTACAAGAATTTTTGATATGTTATTTGGCTGACCATGGATTCATAAACTTTGAGTAATACCTTCTATAGTTCACAAATACATGAAATTCATTCATGATAATTAGTTTGTTATAGTTGGTGGAGTTCGATATGATTTAACACTCTCCACTTCAGAGCCATCTTCTAATTTGTAGTCACCAATTTCAGCTTTTCCACCAGTTATAGTTTTTCCTCTCGTTTAAATTCAAACACAATCAAGGCCTCCATCACCATTACATTGAGTTCATGCACTTCCATGGAGGCCTTTCTTAGAGAAACCATAGTTTCAAGACTCTAGATAGTTTCCATTTACATTATTAAACCCAAGGTAGTATCATTGAGATCTCATGCCTCTACACATAGATCACCCATTTAGAAGATTTATCTTACTACCAGATGGGTCCCTAAGATCCCCATAGTTTCATCCACTTCTTAGAGTTATAGGGGGACCCCACAGTTGGTTTCCATTTCATATATTTTATAGAAATTACAACATACACAACTTTAAGAGTCATAGTCTCAACCATTCCATCATGCTTCATTACCACACACGATCCCTCTCATCGATATAAAACACCATGATAAGGATTCTCTTATGAGACTCATCGGTTAGTATCATTTCTTCTCAGTTAATTATACATAGCTTCTTTTTCAATTTATTGTACATAATTTCCTTATGATTGATTGTACATAGCTTATTCTAAAAATATATAAAATATATAAAATTTCAAAATACCAAAAACATTCAAATATTCCAAAAATATAAAAATAATATAAAATTAAAAATACAAAAACAATATAATATTCAAAAATACCAAAAACATTCAAAATTTTTAAAAATCTAAAAATATTTCAATTGTATGTATTATCCATGCTTTACATTTCTAATACTATGCTAGACTTACATTTGTTGTTTTATTTTATTATTTATCAATTTATCTACATTACCATGATGCCATTGATCATCTTTGCATGTGTGTAGTGGCATACATATCCTTGATTGCTTTACTCTACCCATCAAAGGGGGCATCCTAATTCTATATTCAAGACACTCATCGATATATTTACCCCCTAGGGTCATCTTCTACATGACTACACCATCCAAGTTATGTTGTTACTACACCATAAACTCTAATTATCATGTTGTTGTACATTATTTACTAGCTTACATAGATTAATTTATTGGAAATCACTAGTATATAACACTTATGTATTTCTTAGAATATACCTAGTCTTATATTCCATGTCTTGCATACTTTCACTTCTTGCTTTGATTAAGCTAGATGTGATTGTATTTATAATATTTACATGATTTATTTTATTTTTTTCATAGCTAGATATGATTGCATTTATTATTTCCTATTTGTCTCTTGTATTGGCCTTAGGACATTTGTCAAGGTCCCTTGATTTTACTCTTCTATGTGTTTATAGCCCTTGTTCCAACCTTGCTTTTTTTTAATTATATATTTATGTGGCATTTGAATATGCCTTGTATGATTGATTTCTTGTTTGAGTGACATATGCCCATGTCCCTTTTTTTTGGACCCTTGGCCACTCTTGTATACTTCTTTATTTTTACTTTGTGTTCTTGTTTCTTGATTACTTTTAAATTGTTTGCAATGCCATGATACACATCATGCACTATCTTGATTTTTTAGATGCCATGATGGACATCATGTTCCATCCCTCCTTGACAACTAACAACTAAAAATAAACAAATAACTAGACTTACAAATCTAGTTTATTATATTACACATGTTATTACATTGTTATATCTATTTAGGCATGCCCTGTTGATCTAATAATCTCCATTACAAAACATGTTATATCTTGAGATATCTTATCAATTATCATAGTTATATCATGTATTTTATAGCATAACACACTTATAGGGCTCTTTATTTTGAGAATAGTCATTGTAGGGTCTTCATTCCTACCCTCAAAAGATGGGGAAATAAATAAGGGTTTTATTATAAAGATAAAAGCTCCAACCATTCAAAAAGTTATCTTCCAAAACACCCAAAATAGTTTCTAGACTTTAAACCAGACAAAATAGACTAGGTAGATAGTGACAATTATAGAATAGTCATTAGAATTAGTCCAAGACAAGAGTGCCAAGATTGGACTATAGTGTCAGATAACAAGGTGTCCATTTGTATTACTCCTATCTAAATAGAAAAAAAAAACCATATTTTCTAGAAATAGATAGAAAATTAAGTACAATTATAGTTTTGTTAGATATAGTTTAGTTTAGAATCAGTAGTTTCAATACAAATTTTCTTAGAGAATCCAAATATAGGGGGAATCATGCATGACATGATGGATCTCACTTCTAATTTTATATTAGGTAGTTGGTATAACTTCTAGATCAGAATCCATAATTCAGACACCAATGATTGGGGGTAATGTGCATGGCACATTTGACTTGTTTCTTTTTGAGTTTAATACATTACCCAGGTATTCTTAACAATTATGTGTTATTCCATTTGTAGGTGGTTAGAATCATTTATGAGTGGCTTCCACATAATAATATTGACCAACTTTAGAGTGGCTTTCATATAAGCCTAATCTCCACCTTTTTTGAATGCCCAAGAGTGGCCTAGTTTCTAGCATACATTCAAATATCCATGCCAACATTTTTAGATTATAGTTCATTCATGGGCTTTAGGAGCCATCTTATATGACATACATTTCATATTTGTATCAGTTCATAGCTTCACTTCATGAGGTAATGATGGAGCCAAAGGACTATCTAGACTTTATATTCTTAAGCCACCTACTCAGAAGGATTGGATACACAATATAAACATCGATTATCACATGCATGATCACATAGTTTCACTTAGTGGGTGATGATGGAGCCAAAGGGATAGCCTTTGCATTCTTGATCCATTCTTAAGGAACTGATAACTCAACTCCATTTGTGATAGTACTCTTGGTACAACATATACTCATCATCACTCAACATCACAATAGGTTTTGTATTAGTTCACATACTTGGTGATGTGTATTCATTCCTTTCTCTTCCTCTCTATCTTACCTATATTTGTACATTCTTATTTTAGATATAATATATCTAGTAAGAACTAATCTACACTTTATTTTCCTCTTATAGGTTTACACTTCATAACATGATCTCTCTACGAACACCCAACATCATACAACTTCATGAACTTTACCCTTATAGATAAGTTTAGGTACGCTTTATATTTTTCCTTTATCCTAGTATTTCACTTTGCTACATCACTAAAATAAATGAAGGGCAAATGTAGTCATATAAAATATGAAAATTGGTAGCTTGAGTGTGGCTTATGACACCTAACCCATAGGTCCCTCTTGCTTACTCTCATAACCCTTTTAGGCACCTTTTCACTAATTCCCAATCATCCATAGCCTTCTAGATAGTGATTTCACCTCCTCTAAGCTAGTTTTCCTATCATAATTTCATCCCCCTATGTCCCATACCATTAATACAATAGCACCCAACTTGGGCTATAGCATCAGACCCTAAGGTGTCTATTTTTAGTGCTCTTATCTAATTACATTTTTACCTCCAATGGTCACTTCTTTCCAATTCCTATCCTTCTTCTTGTCAGCCTAACATGAATACATTTGACCCATGACCAATAAATCTCTATAAATCCCACTCAAATTTAATTTATAAGGTATTTGGAAAATATTACAAATGCAATCAAGACCACTAAGGTAAATCTCCCTATTCTCTACATACAACCATCCAACATAGCTACAAACATATTAAAATCCTCACACCAGTCCCTAAACACCTCAAGCACACCTATTTTATAATTTTTTCATCTTCATAACACTATTTTACAAATCACATCAAGTAGGAGAACTACATATGGCTTGATCCCTCTTTAGAGTATTGGTATGTAGGCAATGTGCCCACACAAGGGGTGTGGATACACATTTAGTACATATTACACACACTAAATCCCCCTTATTTCTTAAGATTGATCAAAACACAATGAATTATATGTCTTTAAGACTAAATCATCTCTACAAGTAGTTTCATAGACCTTCAATAGTCAAAATTTCACAGGCAGGCTTACATAGGGACACCAAAAAAAACCCATAAAACTTAGGTCTCTGAGACAATAGAGGTAGAAAAGGACTATAATGTGGGACCCTAAGGAGTTTTATTTTATAACTCCTATACTTTCACAAAACAAAATCTAGATCTTAATTTGTGACACTATCCTAATCCTGAATAATAAATTCCAGACCTTACCTCAACCATTTCATCTTATTTTTATCTATCTTATTTTTTTCATATTTATTACTATTTTTAGAAAGGTTAAAAATATAGTTAAATTATACAAATCAGTAGCTAAATCATTGAAATATTATTTAATAATTTAGATAACTTAGACCCTTAAATAAATTAGGATAAGACTCTAATATTCTTAAAATAGTTAAAATAAAATATATTAGATAGTTGAGAGATGAAATGATGAATGGATAGAAGCTTCCCCTATAGAATACGAAGATGTTTAAGATTAGTTGGAGGAGGCATGTCTAAGATTGCCTTGACTTTAATGGGATCAACTTAGATACCATGAAGAGAGATAATAAAGCTAAGAAGTTTTCCAAATAAGACACAAAATATGCACTTCTTAGGGTTAAGGTGGACATGGAAGTGGATAAGATGTTTAAAGATAACCTTAAGAATAGCCAAATGATCTTTACAAAATTTAGATTTTCCAAGTAGGTCATTGATGTAGTCTTCTATAGTTTTATGAACAAGGTCATGAAATATATAGGTCATGACACATTGGTAGGTTACACCAACATTATTTAGACCAAAAGGCTTGACCCTATAGTAGAAAGTTCCCTATGGGGTGATAAAGGTAGTTTTATGTTGATCTTTAGAGGTAATAAATATTTTATTGAGAACCTATCCATAAGAGATAACATCACATGGTCAGTCATAAGATCAATAAGTTGGTAAATTATTAGCAAAGGGAATTCGTCCTTTGGGAAATCAAGGTTAAAATCATGAAAGTCAATATAAATATGAATTCCCCCTATCACTCTGGTAATAGGAATGATTTTTGAGACCCATTGGGGATAGTCAATGGTTTGGATGAAGTTGACAAATAAGAGGCACTGGAGATATTCTTTGTTAAGAAGGGCTATATAAGGATACTTCCTATGAATTTTTTGCCTAATAGGCTTAGAATCAAGGGTGGTAATGATTTTATAGATGACTATGGTGGGGTTGATTATTGGCATGTCACTATAAGACCAAGCAAACACTATGTTATGGTCTCATAAAAAGGAAGAGAAATATTGATGCTCTAAGGAATATAAGGATTAGTTGATTTTGAATATATGGGGGCTATCTTGAGTACCCAAGTTGACATTAATAATAGCTTCATTCAATTTGGTTTAAATTTAGAGAGGAAGGGATTTGTGAATAGAGGAATATATAGCATGAAGATAAGTGAGAAGGTAATCATCATCTTAACACTGAATAGTATTAATGGTAGGAGAATCATCTTCTACCATATCAGGATGAGTCAGAGGAATGTCATGGTTTCACCATCATTTGGATAAGTTATGGGTCTAAAACTAATCATGTTGATCAAAAAAATAGAGGGAATGATATCAAGATCTTCATATTTTAAAGGAGAATGGGTTGGTGAAGATGGGGTTTCTTCCTCAATGATGGTGATGGGAGGTAAGTTAGTTGGATTTTATAGTGGAATAAATCTAATACCAAATCATTCATGAGGTTTTTGGGTTTTGCATGGAAGAAACTCATGTGATCTAGTTTCATAATGTCCTATATTGCATCATTTCCAATCAAACCTATGAAGGTATGTCTTGGAAAACTCTAGATTATCCAAGTATGATAAATTAGAGGTGAATGGTTTAGGAGAAGAGGAGGTAATGGATGTAGAAAGTGATTGATCAAGTCCCCCATAAAAAAGATTGGTTTGACAATTGGGAGGCCCAAAAGGAATAATGGTTCTAATATTGGAATCATATCTAGGATGTTGCTTAAGGTTACCATACTCTTGGGGAGTAGGTAAGGCATCTAAGGTCAAAAGGTGATACTACCCAAGTGAGAAATGTTAGAATGTTGATTCTAAAGGGTCCTTCATGAGGATTTGGGAGGAATGTATGGATGAGTTGGAGGAATCTTGGTTAATGGTAGAAGAAGGGGATACATTTTTGATGGGGAGGATAATATCATTAGGTTGGTAAGTCATATTTCATGACTTGAAAGGATAAGGGTTAGTTAGTATGGTGTGGACTTGATCCTTGTACTCAAGCTTGATACGTTTATGTAAGGTGGATGGTATGTAACCCATGGAGTGGATCTTAGGGCATCTAAGTAAAATGTTATATTATAACTTGTCTTCTACCATTTATAAGAGCTTAGGAAGAGTGTGAGGTCCTAAATGAATATGAAGGACAACTGTACCTAAGGTTGATACCATGGTATCATTGAAGGATCAAAGTACCATTGCACTTTCTGACATGATGTTCTCTATTAATTTCAACTGATCATATGCATGAGAAGAAATAATGTTAATGTTAGCTCTCCCATCAATTATAACCCTCTTGATATAGGTTTGGTTTATGTAGGTGGTAATGAAGTAGGGAATATATAGATCATTTGGATGAATAAGGGATATCTTTGAATCCTTGAAGGTAATGTGGGTGAAAAGTTGAAGGGCCCTGATGAAGGTTGCTAGAGGTTATGGGTCATCAATTTGAACCTATATGGACTTTAAGGCCTCAATCATGGCTTGATAGTGATGGGGTGAGGTCTTGATTATCTCATATAAAGTCATCTTCACTGATGTTTGGTGAATTTTTTTAGAATGACCCTTTGTATTGACTTGGAGGGGTTGGATTAGGGTTCACCCAAGATAGAACTCTTGGGCTTAGGTGAAGGTGTTTTGGCTTGGTTGGGTGTTATGGTGGTGGAATAAGGGTATGTGCATGAGATGGACACATTTTATTTCCCTTTATCCTTTTGTTAGGCTTATGATTGGGTAACTAAATGATTGGTATGGATTTAAAAAGGAGAAGGACTAGTGGACTACTTTAGTTCCTCCTCACTCTTAGATGAGAGTTTAGGGGTAGGTAGGTGTGGGGTGGTTTATTTTAGCTCTTGGATTGGTGGTGGGATCATAGGAGGCTATTCTATTAATAAGTCATCCTCATCACATATTTTATGTATTATGACATGGAGACATTTGTATTTTTTTTAATCATGCATAGGTGTCTTATGGTATGAACAAATCAAATTGACATTAAACCAATATTGCTTAGTACTAAGGGGATTAAACGGTTTTTTAAGAGGTAAGACCAAGTAATAATCTTTGATTAACCTTTTCAATATGGTATAAAATGAATCTAGTAAAGGTGGTAAGGGAGTGGAGGTTTTTGTATCTTGGGTGGAAGCCTTCTTAGGGCTGAGCTTGTCAATAAGAGCTTTGGGTGGTGGCATGTTATTGGTGGGTGTTTTTGGGGTATATGGTTTAGAATTAGAAGGTTTGGTTTTAGATGGTTTGGAATTATTTAGTTTTGAAGTAGAATGCTTGGTTGTATATGGCTTAGAATTAGATGGTTTGGAGGTAGAAGGTGTGGTAAGAATAGATGGAGGTGTAGCTAGGAGTGGAGGTGTAACTAGAAGTGGAGGTTGGGTTTTGGATTTATTTGGGAGAGTTGGTTTATTAATAAAGGTAGAGGGGCTAGGTCCTAATATGGAATAATGTTGAAATCCTAAAATGGAAGGCAAAGTAGAAATGAGAGGTAAGGTTTTTGATTTTGGAATCTTAGGTGGTTCCACTTTCTTGGTTGGTTTGACTTGCAATTTCTTAGGTGGGTTTAGAGGTGTTAAATCCAAATTCAATGGATGTTGGGAAATATTATGAGTGGGGAGCACACCTAGGTTATTAATGGGATTTATGGGGATAGTTGAAGGTATTTTGGCTGATTTGGATGGAGTTTGGTTGGATGGTTTATCTAAGTTTTGGGAGGTGGAAGCTTTTGTTGGTTTGGTTATGGTGATGGTAGTTTCACTAGTGGAATTAAAAGGTTGGGTAGATACGGGTGATGTTAATGACTCTTTTATAGTTAGATAAGGGATCCCAAGTTGATTCTAAAATGTGGCTTGATCAAGGTTTGGTTAGGATAAAAAAATCTAAATTTTGAACCAACCTAGAAAAGGGCTTATAGATGGGTTTAGCTCCTTTGGTGTTGGACTCAAAGGATAAACCAAAGGGATAAGAAAGAGGGATGAAAATGTTTTCCTTTTACTCTATAAATTTTTTTGAGGCATTGGTGGATTATTATTCCATATAAGGGATAGGTGAAATAATATTTTCCTTAGGAATGCTTTTAAAAGCAAGTGTGGATAACTCTATCATGAAAGAAAAAGGGATGGAAGTAATAATTTCCTCCTTTGATATGCTTTCCAAAGGAGAGGTTGGTGATTCCACTACCTAAATAAGTGGAAAATGGATGATAGTTAATACCTTTGAAAAGAATAATAGGTGATTCCACTACCTCCATAAGTGGATAAGGAATGATAGTTTGGGTCATGGGTTCACTAACTATTAGTTCACTAAGAACAACATTAGATATGTGAACCTCAAGATTTGAGAATATTATGCATTATTATGTTTATTTTTAATGAAATGTGGATGGTTTAGGAATGTCTATATGAAAATGTTAAGTGATTGATTGGGGCATGCATTCGGATTGTCCCTCATAAGTTCCACCTTGTCAATCAAATATTAAACAATGTTTTTGAATGTCTTACATCTACTAACATCATGTCCAATGACATGGTGGAAGGCACATAATTAATTTTCATTATACCAACTTGGTATAGGATGAGAGGAATCAAATTACTAGGGTAGTTTTATGGGAGGAAGTTGTATGATATATGCCTTCAATAAGTTTTTCAAAACTTAAGCGTATGACTCCCCTAGTGGAGTATACTATTTTTAGACATAATGGTTTTGATTTTTGGCATTTTGATTGGAAGAGGTGGAAGAATTGGGTTGGTTGATAACCAAAAGAGGATCCATTTTAAGCACAACTACATTTATGATTCCTTTAGCTTTAATGTTGGTTTTGGTGTGGTTGGTGGTTAGGAAGAAACTTTGTTTGATTTGAAAATATAATTTATATTCCACAATTTAATATTTCCCTTATCAATAGCTTTAATCTCCAATTTTTGAGCCATGGTGAATGCCTCATCAAAGGTTTGGAAATTTTGAATGTGTAAGGTTGATGACATATGCTTGGCATAAACTTGAGAGAAAATCTCAATCAACTCGTGTTGGGGAAAAGAGAAAGAGATTTGGTTAATCAACCCTCTCCAATAGGCCACAAAGTCAGTAATTAACTCATCCTAGAATTGGCTAATGGAATATATGTCAGTGATAGAAACTTTCTTAGAAATATTTATAGATAAATGATCTAAGAAAGTTTGGGCTGGTTGGGCAAAAGAGAGGAGAGAATGCTTGGTAAGATCACTATACCAATCTAATGTAGGACTGGCTAAGGACATGGGTAAAGTGCAAAGAAGGAGAGCATCATCATAATCAATCAAATAACATGAATTCCTAAATGATATATAGTTTTATTTAGGATCTTATTTTATTTATAACTTATAAAATTTTGGAATCTTCGATTGTGTGGGATATGGTCAGATTGGGATATATGGATGGATTGGCTCATTATAAATTTGGTAATATGACAAGATGTTGTGGACACCAAAAATAGATGACTCTAAATTGGTCATTTTATCTAGCAAAATATTGATAAGATCATTTCATGGTTGTACACCCCATAATTATAGTGTATATTATGTTAGGGTTATGAAGGTACCACATATGGATAACTAGTAGAGGGTTGGGAAAATTCCATGTATTAGTAAGTGGGCATGAAAGGTTAGGAAGAAGGTGGAGGTATGTAACCTTGTGGGTTTGGGGCATACCCCAAGTTTTGTGGAAGAGACATTGGTTGGGTATGAGGCATAGTTGGATTAGTGGGTTGAAGGTGGGTAATGACCTTAGTGCTAATAAGTGAGAGCATATAATGTATGGAGACTAATAAATTTTAGAAAGGGGTAGAATATTGTGGGTTGGAAATGGCAAGTGGTAGGGTAGCAACACTAGTGTAAGGTACTTCAATGGTTAGTGGTGTATGGGTTATTAAATTATGGGTCTCTCCTACATTGGAAGGGTTGTTGGTTGGGGTAGGAGGTGTTTAGGTATTGGTTGTTGGAATGGATTAGTTTTGGGTGGTGGTTTTATAAGGGCTTTTGGTGTATAAAAAGGCTTAAGTCACCAAGGGTAGGGTGGAGATAGTGGCAAAGAGGTGTTACCCATAAGTTAAGGTGGAATGACATAGGATGGCTCAATGGAAGGAACCAAAGTAGAGGTATGGTGAGACATGGTGGTAAGGTAGTGTTGGAGAGCTATGGGATTGTTATTAAGAAGGGTGGTGAAATCCATATCTCCTTGGGAAATTGTTTGAGGCATAATAGGACTTCCAATTACCCCCTCACTTCACACACTATAGAAATAAGGGTGTCGAGTGCTTAGCCAAAATATACCAAATTTCTAGAGATTAAACGTAGCTAATAAAATGATTTTTTGTTTCTCCCCTTGGTAGTGAATTATAAGTGGGATAGCCAAGGGAAAAGTTTACCTCTAGGTGATGAAATCGTAATTGGGCTTTATATCAATGTTTTATGTTTGATTTAAATGCATGGTTTGGCATTTTGTGTGTGATAATAAGTGATTTGGTACAATTAATTTCACCATTTAACTTAAACTATGTGAAGTAAACAAGCAAGAAAGAAATGGATACAAGTTATTTTTAAACCCAAAGGAAATTTTTGATTTCTTTTCAATGAGTATAAGAATAACTAAGATGCAACTAAATATGATATGAATATGAAAATACTAATCCTAAGATGAGTGGTTTTGATTTTTTAGAAAATGAAGAAAGAAAAATGAAAATTTTAACCTTTTTTTAAAATGCAAAGAAAGACTAAAACTTACTTTAGAAAGAAGAGAAATATGAAACTAGGATTTTCAACACAAGAATGAATGAAAGAATATTTAATTTTAAAAAATGAAACCTACAAATGGATGAAAAATTCACTAATTCAAATAAATTCCCTAAACAACTATGAACCCAAGAAAATATCAAGGGTCCCACCAGGCATGCTAGAATGTTTCACTATTTTTTCATGTTTATTTTATTTTTTAAAAGAGAGTAAAACTTAAATATGGGTGAGGTAAGAAGAACCTGGATGTAGTACACTCTATAATTTAATCGATTGTAGATACTCCTCTTTGGCTTGGGAGGATGACCTATAGATAATAAAGAAACTAGAAAAGGGTGGATTAGTAATATATATGGGTGGATTGCCTAGCGTGAGATAGACCCAAGAAGCACTAGAATTGTTTGGATGTTGTCAATCCACTCTTTAAGACAATTAAGTTCTGATAAATGGAAATAGATGCTTGCATGAAATAATAGAAAATAATAAAAATTAATGTAAGAGATGATTTTGAAGAAAAATAAGTGATTTTGATTAAAATACAAATAAATTATAAAAAAATAATGATAAAATGTTCAAATCTATTTTAGAAAATATCTTGGACCTCTATGATGTAACAAAAAATCAAAAACCAAAATTAGGGGGATGGAAGATAGGCAGGATTTGATTTTTTTTTTTTGATAAAATGGAACACATAGTGACTAGTGATGGTCACTATAAAACTGGTGTTGGTCAAGGAAACCATCATCAGTCAAGGTATTCCTGATGTCAATCATAGATGACTAATTTTAGTTCCTGTAAGTCTTAGTTTAGATAAAAATGGTTGTTGGGTTGTTTACAGGAAGGCCTGTGTTAGAGGTTTTTGGGTCAAATATTGGTCATGTAAAATGGATTCTCAAAGTGTCAAACTTAGGAGTTAGTTGGTTAGGTGATTTGGAATGGTCTGAGGGTGATTAGGTGGGAGGTGAAGTGCTTTGAATTATAGAACTCCAACACAAGGAATGGAATGTTGGGAGATGAAATGGATATAAGCAATGACATAAATAAAACTAACTACTGAACTTGATAAAAGTGTAGATACTTAGCTTTAGATTTTTTATGATTGGAAGAATGTTGAGGTTGAGTGCAAGTTGTGTGGGATCTTGGAGTAAAGTGGTCAAAGTAATGTTACTTGAGATATTCATGATGAGTTACTAAAGCACTTGAATGTCTTTGGTCTGGTTCCTAGTTCACCTGAGAGATTTGATTCACTTGAGAGTCTTATATTCTTTTATAAATGATAAATTCAAACTCCTAAGGTAAGGCTTTTGGGTTACATTAAGTAACCATCACTGTACCTAGTCAACTGGCACTGGTTGAGGGGTGATCGGTGTTAGTCAGGGAGAATAAGTCCAAGTTTTCCAAAAAGAGGCATTTGCACTTATGATTGGTTTTTAAAACTAATGATAATGGTCTAAGGTTAATAAATGTTTCATTGGGATGCATGAGGAAAAAAGCTAGGGAGTTAGGGCATTAAATGTCTAGGTGGGAATTAGTCCTAAGGCTAGGTTTTAATAAATTGGCCATGGGTTTGGGTGAGGAGGTGTAAATAGGCCTTATTTAATTAATTAAATTAATTAAATTATCCATAATTGGTTTAATGGGTGAATAAAAGGATTTTAATAATTAATCCTAACCCAAATAGGCCAAGGGGTATCTTACAATGACTAGAACTGTGTAGTTTTCTAGTGTCTATAGACATCACTAAAGCATCATGTGATAACAAAAAAATAATTAAATCATAAAATCATGTAACATATCATCAGTATAACATTAATTAATTATCACTAAATGTAACAATCATCAATATTCACTCATGATGAAATGTGCCACATAATGGTCAAACATAGAACACATAATGTCACACACAAAAATCATCACATAATGTAACATGAAATCAATTATCACACCAAGTAAAAATCATTAACATCAAAAATGAATATAATAATCAATTTTAATATATGCAATCACTCCATATCATAATCACAACATAACAAAGTACACTATCCATAGAATATAACACCCTAGATATTATATGCAAGAACACGTCATATATAATTAGTCTAAGTAGCTTAATATGATAAATGGAATGGTAATTTAAAGATACAACTTATAAAGTGTTCTAAGATTCCTATGGAATTTACACATTCCCCCAATGTAGAAAGGTAGACCTTGAGTGTATAGGATGTCTTACATATGCATGTACATGTGTCATATGTAATATGTATATCATGCATCCCAATCATGTATATCATGAAAAGGATGTTTGTATATAATTTATATGTATTCAATTATGTATATGATAAATATGATAAATCAATCATGAAAAATAACAAAGCATGTCATGCATAGGTCTTGACTTTTTATCTTTTGAATAATTTTAATATTTTTTGAATTTATTTAGATTTTTAATTTTTTTTATTTTTTTAATATGAATTAGGTGAAACACAAATTACAAATATGTCATCCAAGGGATGCATAAATTTATATAGAGACTTTAGTGATAAATTTATAAATTTTATATATAAGATCTCATCAAATGATCATGTCATCATCATTATTGTCTTCATATCTTTGTACATCAACCAACTTCATCTTTTAGTTTTCTCTTTCCCAAATGTGATGCATGTGTATTCCATTTTCTTCAATTGTATATGAAGGCTCATGATTAGTCTTATGAAATAATCCATTTCACTTTTCTTTGAGTCTTTAAAATTTTGATGTTGATTATTTCCATCATGGAAAAACTTAATTTTATTACTTCAAACATCAACGTAATACACTTATTTTGAATATAAATTGTAGCTTGAATTTGTTCCAACCATTATTTTCCAAGTGTTTCTATATATTTCTCATTATTACACATCAAAAATATCAATGTATCAACAATATTTGGCCCATAATCAATCGGTAATATAATATGTTTAATAGATCCATCATAATGTATAATGTGTTGCAACTCATCTACCTTGTAACCCAGTTATTTTAGGGATGGAATGTTGCACTATTTTCCCCCCCATCCTCATAAATTTTATTTTTTTGGAGATAATACCCTCAATGTATACTTAAATAGTCATTGGGTCCTTTTATGGATATTTGTACATTTTATGTGATTTTTGTTTATGTTGAGTCTTGTTATCCATTGTTATTGGTGGATTTTGTTGTAAATGTATTATCATTATTATTCCTTAATTTTTAGAATTAATAATTTTTTTTTTAATTTTGAAAAACCATATATTTCATGCCCAATAATTCTATTAAAAATTACTTTCCCTCTTGATTTGATATTTGACACACATCTTTATGATGAGAATTAGGTAGATCCATCAAATTTTTATCAAGTTACATATGTAATATAATGTTTGGTTTATCTTGTATACTATTAATTTTTTATTTTATAGCATATTTTGTATCCATGAAATCTAAATTTTTTAATGAGTTTATCATAAACACTAGGTATTCACCTTTGATATGTTGTGTAATGTGTTGTGCCTCTTGTGGTCTAGTCATGTTGGATTTAATGAAGTATTGTCTCAATGAATCATTAGTCATTAAAGTATCGTGTCATGAATTTAGATTATAAAATTAATTTATATCCCGATTAGTATTTAGAATGGTTACCTTGTCCTTATTTCATTTAACATTGATTACCATGTTTGAATCATTTTTCTATACCCTAGACCAATAGGTGTAAAATATAGATGAAACAAATGCTCATTTATTTTCACTAGAAATTCATCATCATCATCATCATCTCCTTCCATGATTATTTGATTAGGAATCTCTTATTTTATAACAATGGAAGATCTAAAATATTATATTTGTGTGATTCAAAACTATTTTGTGATTATTTACTACTTATATAGTGAGGAATATACTTGGGATTAACTCTTTATCATTATCTTTGATTTTTTCTCAAACTTCATATGTATGTATTCTTTTTTATTATATGACCTGTGATGGAGGTATTATGGAGGAATGAATAATATGTGATTATGGAATACATTTATCATTAATTTATAATAGTTTATAATATTTTAAAGGTTTATTATCCACTAAACATGTATGTAAACATCCCTTTTACACAAACTTTAAAAACAAATGTGTACGATAGATGGTATAGCTTTCATCGCATGAATCCATGATCTACGTAAGAGTAGGTTATAGTTAAAATGATTTGGAATCACATTAAAAATATTACATAGTGTCTTAGTGCCCAATGTCACATCCAAAGTAATTTATCTTAACAATTGTCAATGAACATTATCAAATCTTTTTATATTTTTATTTTATTTATGAATAGAGTTCATATTAATACCCAAAGTTTGTAGAAATGTGATGTAGAAAATATTCAATCATGATCCATTATCTACCAAGACACACTTGAATTCCTTATTTAATATTTTCACTTGAATTAGCAATTGGAGAGTCTAAACTATAGTATGATTATTAGTTAAATATACATTCTCAAAATAAATCGTGTATTCATAAATATTCAATGCATTAACAATGGATGAAAAATAAGTAGGTTTTGCATAGTTTGGTAAAATTTTAGCATGCATTTCCACATATAAAATATCCATGTAAATTTTTGACCTCTTGAGTAACTATAATATGGATATTGTATCTTGATTATTCTTAAGTTGATCAATTATATCATACCCTTTAGTTATATTTTTTAGCATCATAGGAGGTGGAGGAAAATTTTGACTACCTTTTATTTTAAACACATGATGGGGTATTATACCTCTTTTTTTTGTGATTTCATGGAATTTAGAATCCAATATAATCCTAGCAAAAATAATGGTGGTGGGATGGTAGCTATCACCATGTTGAGGTTTAGGGGGAGGAATAAAATGAGTCATGTATGCCCTCTAACATCGAGCAGTAATTGTTATCAATCAAATTTGAACCTTTTTGAATTTATTTAAATCCTTCCAAATTTTATATGACATGGAAACATATCAAGGTTGTGGGTACCTTATTGGAGAGGTGAATCTAAGTTAAAGGGCTAGCTCCCCTTGATGAATCACTTAGGCTCAAACACTACTCCAACACTTACTAGGAAAAGGGAGAGAAACATACTCTAATTGAGGTGATAAACCTAATATATCTAATCACTACTAACAAGATACAATTTCAATTCAAATAAGAGACTAACTTTCACATGACACTAATCTAAATCTACCTCTCTACATCAATATTTCTCATGAAGGTTTGTGAAGTAAGCTTGATCTAGGAGGACTAATCAAGAGGTCATGACATGACACTAGTGAAAATATAACTCACTAAACCCATATGCACTCTATTTTAACTCTTAAAAAGAGATGAAAAAAGGATTCTAAACTGAACATGAATTCTAAATAAGGACAAGCATGCAAAAGAAGCAAGACTATCACTTAGCAAGATCAACTAATCAAGCATGCATATTGAAACTAGTCCATGGAGAAGGTAAAACTAGGTTATTTTTTATTGATCAAAGATATAAAAATGGGTAGGGATTCACCATACCTAGGTGGAGGCTACAAAATTATACAATTAAGGCTCAATATATATAGAAAGTGAGAGAAGGGCATGAGAGAGAGAGAGAGAGAGAGAGAGAGAGAGAGAGAGAGAGAGAGAGAGAGAGAGAGAGAGAGAGAGAGAGAGAAGTTTCCAAAAGGAGTTAAAATAACAAAGTACTAAAATTAAGGAGCATGTTGTAGACATTTGTCTTGAAAGAAAGTATAAATTGGCTCTTGTAAAGAACTCTTTCAACACTAAATAGGTTATCAACATTAGATATGTGAGATTCATTATTGCAGAAGACCATGTCCAAAAGCATAAGTTAAGGGAGGCCATTTAAATATAAAAACACCATAATAATATAAAAAGGGATGAAGGTCTAGGTATAAGTCACGCTTGGAAAATTTTGATTTGTAGGGGTTAGTTTTTTCCCCCACTTCTGCCTTCCCCCTTACCCTCCTTTCCCTTTCCCTTGGTCCATCCCTTCCCCATCCTTTTTCCATTTACTTTCCTCTTTTAATGTCTAGGGTTCTTATCTCTTAGTGTTTGTTTCTTTGTCTCTCTTTTAACTCTCGTCTCCTACCCCCCACACCTCACCTTTCCCCCCACACTCCCCACCCCATTTTTATTAATAATTATTTTTTATTAGACTCCTTTTATTGTATCTAACTAATTATTTTTAATTTCTTTCTATGGCTCTTGTTATTATTATACATATTTTATTTTAAATCATAATCATTCTTATTCAATTAATCATAACAATTTACTCTACTTATGAAAACTAATAAATTTCCATACTTTATTTAAATAATTTTAATTCTTTAATTTTTTAGTAACCTTTTTACATAATTCATTTATTTCCTTTTTTGTATCTATTTTTTCTATTTTCTATTATTTTTTTAAATGGCTAAAAGTTTATCAGAAAGTTCTTACAATAGTTATAATTTTATTTTATAAACTTGTCACAATAATTTAATTTATTTTTATAAATTTTTATTTTTCCTTCATAATTTTAAGGGTTTAGGAATTGTTTTTATACATATGAATTTTCTCCTAATGAAGGATCTCAGATGAAGGTCTAAAATGTTGAGCATCAAAATTTTTATACACAGTTTTTCCAAAAGAATTTTTTTATCTAGATGTATGGACTATGAAAGCATAAAATATATAATAAGAAAGTATCTTAAAAATTCCCCATTATGTCATCAAAGGCAATTTTATCCTTTTTAATATTATCTTCTACTCCAATAGGTGTGAAAGTTTCAAACTTTGCTTGACACCTTGACTAGCTCTCCAAAACTACACTTTACTTTAGCATGTGGAATGACAAGTGTCCTTATTTATTCTTATATCATGTTGAGTTTCACTTTTTTATATTATATATACACCTTACAACTAATCTCTTTAGGTTCTCTTAACACTTCACCTCATTCTTGTGCTAGGTGTCTAAAAATCTCTTCACCTCATGATGCCAATCTTGCTTACAAGTGTCAAAACTTGAATTCATCTTCTCCAACTTATTATCTCCATATATGTGGTCTATTAAACTCATATTAGACTTTTAAAAACTCATTTTAGGTCTCAAAATACCCTCATGAATTTTTTTTTCACCAAAAGCTCCATTTTGGCCTCATTTCTTGTATCCCTAAAATCATACAAATCTAATTATATAGAGAATTATAGATATTTTAATGGTAAATTGATAGAATATTTTAGTACCTAGTATGTCTTTACATATCCATGCCAATTTTCAGATCCTAAGAGTGAGTTGAAGTGTCCTCTTCATCTATTTCTCTCTCTTAACTAGGTCTCAATTAGGCCTCCCTACCTAGAGACTAAGTTTTGGTTGCATAGGATTCCCAAATGTGTGAAAAATCAAATAAACATTTGATTAAATTTTATTACATCATGATTATCCTCCATGCCATATTTGAGATTTTGGCATCTTGTACGGACTTCCTAAGTAGCTTAAAATAGTATTTTTTGGCCTATTTCATATAGTTATGTACCTATAAATACCAACTAGTAACATGGGGAGGTTCTCAATGGATTTTTAGGCATGATTAAGGTCATTCAAATGTTTTTAAAATTTATTTAGATTCATACAAAACCTCTTTTCCCTCATTGGGTTGAAATTGGCCTATTTGGGTAGCCTATGAGTGCCTTGCACTTATAAGGATGATTCATAAAGGATAGGCTTTGGATGAACATCCAAATTCCATTAATCATGAGTAAATAGTGTTTTAATATTATTCCCAATATATTTATCCACCATTCATCCTATCATGGAATATATGAACATGTTTAAGAGATTCTCAACTAATAGGCTACATTTTTTGATGCTTGGAAAGAAAATGGGTCTGAAAGTCTTACTTTGGTACTTAGTTTGAGTTAAAAATGACCAATATAGATATATAAAACTTGCCCTAACTTATTATAATGTTCATTTTCACCATTTTTATTCATTAGGTCTCTTGTAACTTCATTTACTCAAGCCTAGGGTTTCTATCCAAGTATGCCAAACTGACCCTAGTAGATTATTTGAGTTATTTCCCTCACTGTTAGGGATTATAACTTCATGTAATGCTTATCCATACTTCTCACCATATCCTTAGGGTCTTAAAAATTTTCATTCTATGCTTTGTAAATCCAACTCTCTTCTTTACAATTGCATATAGGTTTGTTTATGTGATTAGGCTTGTTTGGCCTAGAATAGAGATTATCATCATTAGGTTTGCCTCTTGATAGTTATAAGGGTTTAATGGAGTTATGTTATCACTATTAAATCATATTAAATTTATTCCTCATTTATTCATTCTAACTATAATTTTGATCTTGCCAAGTAAGCAGGCCTATGTACATAATGACTGTGTAGGCAAGGTTTTGGTGGAGCTCTATTTAGTCATCCCAACCTCTTTTATGGTCTTAATATGAAATAAAATAGTTTCACTTATCTATCCAATCACCTATTTTTTAACCCAATTCTTCATGTGCACTCTTCCCCTCCATTTTTATAAGTTTGAAAGGCAACCTAACTAAATAGTCCACATATAGGTAAGCATTTTAGGGTCTTAGCTATGTCTTGGGGTTTCAATGGAAGTTATATGATCATTTAAATAACCATTGATACATTATTTAAGACTATGTATTCATATTTTAACCTTATTGGTATTTTTAATGTCTCAAATCTCCATAACACTCCTTGTCTCTCTCATTTTGTGCTCAAGACTGTAGAGTACAGTTTAGGCCTACTAGGCTCTCATATGGCACTATTGTTATCCATCCTTATATATTTTAAGATCCTAAAAATCATTCAAGGATTAAATATAATTTGTCTTACCTACCTAAAATTCAAACCTAATTCCAATATCTCATCTTCAAAACATATACACACTGTAAAATATCCTCCCTATAGGTGCATATTAGATATCTTGAGCACATTTTGAAGATGTGCTTTCACTCTATAAACTTATGTAGTTCTATAGATACTTAAGAGATATTGAGACATATTCAAAACATTTAACATATATACCCACTAATTCATATTTATTTTCAATTCATATCCTTTAAATGCTCTCGTATGTCATTTATTCTTTCATGGTTGTAAGTGACAATGAACTGTGTGGTTGTAGGTGTTCATTAAGAGAAGTTTTGATCATGACATCTTGAACTATATCATGATAGTTTGAATTATTCAAACCATAATTTATATTTACTTCTCACATCCTTACAATTTTTATTGTCTACTTCATGACACTTTCATACCTTTGCCTTCTCAATTCTATACACAAACCTGTGTCTATGCATTAATACTTACAAACCCTGTTTCCTTGACCATTTCTTGACCTACATGTGGCTAGGTGATTTCCAAAGGCTTATGTCATTTTTAAAACACAAATACATTAAAATTATTTTATACTCATATCTACAACTCAATAATTGATACATTTCGTTGGACTTTTCCTAAAGTTGCAAACCTATAGGTACAAACATAGTATATACATATTATAAATAGGTCTTTCTAGACTTTTGAAAGGTAAAAACATAGTATTTTGAGATTTTATTAATCCATAAATTGTAAATATCACTCTTAATAATGTGGATACATCCATATTCTTATTATAAGGCAAAATAATCCTTGTGAAACCACCTTTATGTAGGCAGACCCTTATACACTATGTTTGGTAGTCAGCTTGGAGATTAATTGGAGAGGCTAGTATAAGATGACCAGATGTGTTGGATATCCTTGTATTAATTTTAAGGATGATGGAAGACATGTTTAAAATCCTTTTAATGTAGTTAAATTATAAAACTCTTGTAAAACTTTAAGTGTAGATAGTGACACATTTAGCATAAAGGATCCTCTTGGCACTATGAAGGCTCACATGTGCCAACTTGATTAACATGAGCATGAAATTATTTTAAATTCTTGGTTATACCTTATACAACACTTATCATGTTTCAACAAAATTCAACCTATAAAAAGGTGATGAAAACATAAGCATGTGGGGATTTTAGTTTCAAAAATGCACCCTATCTCCTTAGTGATTATTCATAAATCTAAGGATATTAATCCAATTACCAATGCCATAAATTAGAATCCAATATGGGTACCCAAATTTTTCCAAAATTTTAGATTCCAACTCTACTTATATGACCTATACCATTCATCTAAATTTGGTCTTCATGAGCTTGTGAAGGGAGTGATGGAGGAGATAGATAATTTTCTATAATTTTAAGACTTAAAACTTATTTACAAGATTTAAAAGGACATTTTTAATGTTAAATGATGTTATTAAACTATTTTTACCTATAGGTTATTTCAAAAAGTCTTTACAAGTATCTTAACTCCTTTATAAAGCTTTGAAATCCAAGATTCTGACTTTCATCTGACTTGATAACAGGTTTGGTAGTTATGTAACTACTCAAAGATATTTAGAAAGTGTATTTTATGAATTTATCACTTGGGTAACTTTGACATACATGAAAATTATCCATAAATCACATTTTTCCTTCATTAAGCTTACCTTAAAGTCTATAAAAGAACTTTAAAGTTTCCAAATCAGCATGAAATGTTATAATAAAGTGATTAAGAAATAAAATGACCTTAAAAGACACTTAAGTACCTATAAAATGTCTTGACTAAATCTCATCACTCCATGATAAGACTAGATGACTATAAGGCCATTATAGGACTTTAACTTAATTCATCCAAATAAACCTTAAACAATGATAATAAGGCTTTATGAAGACTCTTTCAAAGCTATACAATGCATGGAAATACCTTGAACTAGGTTATCAAGACATGACCAAAAGTTTTCACCTATAAGGGTTGACATTTTGACCTTGGGGGTCAAAATTTATCAATAAATTGGTGATTCACAGGGGTAACATGCCTGCTATGCTAAATGGACTAGTAGTCTTATCCTTTCATTGGGGAATGGAGTTACTTTCACTTAGTTTAAAACCTAACTAGACCTTAACCATGACAAGATAGTCTGGTTTGACCTTCAAACACAAAAAAAAAGACAAAACACACATAAAGTAAAGTAGTAAGACTCACACATGTGTTGTCAAGCACTTAGGGAATACAACAAACAACATGAGAAAATTATCTATATAAAAATAACCTAAAAAAAAGTATTCCTCTTAGATTAAAGGGGATGGTTGTATAATTTATTGCTCCATGAGATGAGGAATGGCATGGCGCAAGCTTCCTTTTGAGTCTTGGTCTTGTTATTTTCATCTTCTTCTTAAATGCCACTCCTCTTGGAATGCTCTAAAATAAAGTAATAGAAGATGAAAACTAATCACCTATGAAGGTGAGTTCATATTGTGGATCAATCTATTTTTCATACTCTTTCTTGATGTTTGTGTCTATCTCAAACATGGCCATCTCTTGGCCTATAGGAGCAACCTTAAATGTGGTTCCTTGGATATTATTACCTTATCCTTCAAAGAGTATGAAATCTTTAAGAACATATTCAATCTAACTAGAAAGAGGTGTAGACCCTTGAAGAGTCTCAAATTCATCATAAATCTCCTTCAACTTATGCCACATATCATCTTGGTTTATGAAGGTAGCAATAGCTTCAACCTATATTGGTTTTTCAAATTCAATATTTTTATCATATTCAAGAGTGTCATAGTCATCATAAACTCCATCATAGACTTGAAACTCTTGGTGGTGTTCTCCAAGACATGTTTATTAGCTAAGAACCTTTCATTCCTCATTAATAAGCTGATTTTTCTCTCTTAGAGGTGTTGACTTCTCAAAACTTTCATATTCCTTGAACATGGGAAAATAATTCTACCACATATCCTTCACATCTCCTTGAACCTATTTATGAAACTCAACAAACTTAGACAATATGATGTTCCTCTCAAAAGACTTTTATTCCATGTCTTCATAAACCTCTTCATTAGCCAAGGTAGCAATCTTGGCACTCTCTTCATGGGTAGTTGCAACCTCATCAAGATAATCTCTTTATTTATTCAAAAAGACTAATTTTTGTTTGTATTTACTAAGGGGAGTACCAATGGTGAATTCTTCATCATAAACACTTGAATCATCTTCATTAGCTATAATTATAGCTTGATATTCTTCACTTATCTCTCATAAGATAGAATCCTCTTCAAGAAGGGATGTTATGGGAGGGTGATGGTCAAGTTCATGAGTTAAAGAGGGAGTATGAGGTATGGTGTATGGCTCATTGATAGGCTTTGGAATGGTGGATTCTTGAATGAACTTTGTAAGGCAAACAAATTGAGTTGAGCAATGGAAGGGGGATATTCTTCAATAAGAAATTTATTTTTATCATAGCCTTCTTGAGGCTCTTCAACATCTATAACTTTATCCTCAACCTTCTTAATTAGAGTCTCATTATTGTTTTGAATACACTCTTTGATAGACATCTAATATGGACAAGCTAGAAATTCTTGTGGAGAGGGAAATGAGACTTAATTAGGAACAAATCTCTCTTTGTCTTCAACCTCTCAATTTTGTATTTATTTAAGTACTTTCATATTCAGATATATCTGTTTGATTTGTCTATATATACTCTCTTGGAATAGATTCTCTTGAAAGTGGTTAGTGTTTTCATGAAGATAATGGACACAATAGGCTTGATATGAGGTAAATGAAGACTCTTAAGGAGGGATGAGAGAGACTTTCATATGTTTAGATTCTTCCTTGACTTTAATTACCCAATATATACTTTTATCACCTTGTTCACTTCATGACCTCAACACTTAATTCCAGCTTGGAATCTTTAAATAATTCTTAGGAGGATCTTGAGGAATAAAAGTAGAATTTTGGTTCTCAAAAATGGGATAATCAATAATAGTCTTTTCCCTCTCTTGAATGCTCTCTTAGATGAAATTACAATAAGAAAAAGTTTAAGGAACACATGGAGGATTTTTAACACTTGGAAGCTCACTTGGAAAGGTCTATTGGGAAAAAATGGCTGCCATATATGAGGGCCAAGGTAATGTGTATGAAGACACATAAGGCTGATATAGTTGGCCCTATAATTATTCATGTTTACTTAGCTTATCCTCAATGATTTGAATGAGACCACTTACATCCATCATCTCATTTAAGAAGCTTTGCCCAATTTTCTCTCTCAATAGGTGCTCATTCTTAATTCATTAGCTACAATAAATCTCTCATGTCATGAATGAGGTGAATATGGATATCTTGACCATACCCCCTTTATGTATCAAGGTCTATCATGTACCTCTTATGGATTAATAAAATATGCTCAAAACTTGAAATATACTAGTTTAAGGAGTAACTATGTTGGTTAGGAACATATTGAGCTTGAGAATGTTAGTCATTTATAGTATCATGGTCATGTAGAGGGAATGTAGGTTAACCATAGGACTAATATGACTCTTGAATAGTTTTATAAGGGTTATATAAAGGTTGGTATGGATAACCATAGGGCTAAGATACTTCATAAACTTTCATGAAACTAAAATTCATCTCAAACTAAATCATATCAACTTCATCAAGATAATTAAATGAAACAAAACTTACTTTGAATGAGTGACTAGGCTAATAGAACTAGATGACTATGCATAGAGTCATCATTGATGTTTTTAATTCCTCCAAAGGTTGATAGGTAGAAGAATAAAACAAAAAATTCTTCCACTACTTTAGACCTTAGTCCCACCAAGTGTGCCAAATTTTTTATCAATCAAATGTGCACCCTTTGGAAGGTAGTTCAATTCTTTAAAATTTGATGTAACATGGAAACACCTTAAGGTTTTGGGTACCATATTAGAGAGGTGAATACTAGGTTAACGGGATAGTTCCCATTAATTAATCATTAGGCTCAAACATTACTCTAATAATTTGTAGGAAAATGGAGAGAAACCTACTCTAATGGAGGTGATGAAACAAATATATCTAATCACTAAAAACCAATTGAAATTGAACTTTAAACAAGAGACTAACCTACACATGATACTAATCCAATTATGCATCTCTATATCAATGTTTCTCATGAAGTTTTGTGAATCAAGCTTGAGATAGGAGCACTAGTCATGAGGTGATGACAAAACCCATACACACTCCATTTGAACACTTTTAAGGATTCCAAATTGAACATGAATGCTAAACAAGGGAAAGCATGCTGAGGAATAAAGTCTATCACTTAATAATATCAAATAATTAGGTATGAATATTTAAACTAATCCATGGATAAGGTAAAACTAGGTTATCAATTATTTATCAAATGATAAAAATGGTTAGGGCTTCACCATACCTAGGTGGAGGATACAAACTTAACCAATTAAGGCTCAATATATAGATAAATTGAGATAAGGAGAGAAAGGCATATGGGAGGGAGAGAGAGAGAGAGAGAGAGAGAGAGAGAGAGAGAGAGAGAGAGAGAGAGAGAGAGAGAGAGAGAGAGAGAGAGAGAGAGAGAGAGAGAGAGAGAGAGAGAGAGAGAGAGAGAGAGAGGTGTCCAAAATGAGTTATAATAAGAAAATAGTTTTAAAATACCCCATTAGGTCCTAAAATAAAAGTTTTGGTTTTCTAAATATTATTTTCTACTCTAAATGGCATGGAAGTTTCAAACTTTGCTTGACACCTTGACTAGCTCTCCAAAACTACCCTTTACTTTGGATTATGGAATGACAAGTGGGCTTATTAATGGTAATATAATTTTTATATAAAAAATTTCTCTACTATTTACACCTCTAAACTTATCTCTTGAGGTCTTCTTTAACACATCACTTCATTCTCTTGCTAGGTATCTAGAATTATCTTCACCTCACTAGGCCATTCTTGCTTACAAGTGTCAAAACTTTAATTCATCTTCTCAAAATTTTTATCTATCCATGAATGGTCTAATAAAATAATTTAAAACCTATAAAAACCTATTTTTAGGTCTCAAACTACCCTCAATAATTCATTTTGTACCAAAAGCTCTATTCTAGCCTCATTCCTTATAGCCATAAAATCATGCAAACCTCCTTGTGAAGATAAGTTTATAGATGGTAATAATAAAATAAAGGAATATTTTATGACTTAGTATTTATTTACAATTCCATGTCAAGTTTTAGGTCTTAAAAGTGAGTGGAAGTATCCCTTTCATCCATTTCTCTATCCTAACTAGGTCTCAATTAGGCCTCCCTACCTAGAGATTGAATTTTGGTTCCACAAGATCCTCAAATGTTTTAAACCTTAATTAAATGTGTGGTTAAATTTTATTACCTCTTTAGTGTCCTATGTGTCTAATTTGAGCTTATGATACCTTGTACAAACCTCCTAAGTAGATTAAAATAGTCCTTTTTGGCCTATTACATACAATGTTGTAATTACAAGTACCAACCAATGGCATGGGGAGGTGATCAGGGGGGTTTTTTACATTATTTAGGTAATTTTATGGTATTTTGAATTCATATGGATGCATTAAAATCCTCTTTTTTCTCATTGGGTTGAAAATGGTCTATTTGGGCAACCTATGAGTGCCTTGCACTCTTAAGGATGATTCTTATAGGACATGTTTTAGATGAACATCCAAATTCCATGAATCATGATTATACATGAGTTTAACCTTATTCCCAATATGTTTATCCACTATGCATCCTCTCATGGAAGATATGAACATGTTTAGGAGACTTTCAGTGACTAGATTACATTTTATGATGCCTAGACAAAAAATAGGTCTAAAAGTGTTACTTTGGTACTTATTTTAAGTTATATATGACCCATATAGATCTATAAAAATTACCCTAAATTCTTCCAATGGTAAATTTTTCCATTTTTCTTCATTAGGTCTCTTAAAAGCTCATTTACTCAAGCTTAGGGTTTGTAACCAAGTATGCCAAACTAACCCTAGTAGATTCTTTGAGTCATTTCCCTCACTATCAGAGATTATAACTTCATGAAATGTTTGTCCATAATTATCACCATTTCTTTAGGGTCTTCAAATTTTTAATTCCATCTTTTTTCAATCCAACTTCCTTCCTTATGACTGCATATAGGTCTATGTATGTGATTAGGCTTGTTTGGCCTAGAACATAGCTTATCATCATTAGGTTTATCTTTTGATAGGTATAATGGTTTCATGGAGTTATGTTATCATTATGTAATCATATTTAAATGTATAACTTTCCATAAAACCTCATTTATTCATTCTAACCAACAACTCGATCTTGCCAAGTAGGTAGGCCTATGTACACAATGATTGTGTTGGTAGGTTTTTTGTGGAGTTCTATTTAATCATACTTACCTCATTTATATTCTTAATATAGCCTTAAATAGTCTCAATTACATGTAAATTCACCTATTTTTCACCATAATTCTTCACATTCACTCTTCCCCTCTCTTTTTATAAGTTTTAAAGGTAACCTGAATGAATAGTCCACCTATAGGTAAGCATTTTAGGGTCTTTATTGTGTCTTGGGGTTTCAATGGAAGTTATATTATCATTTAAATAAACATTCCTACATTATTTAAGACTTATTATTCATATTTGAACATTATTAATCTTCTCAAGGTCTAAAATATCCACAACACCCCTTGTCTCTCTCATTCTATGCTCAGGACTATAGAGTATAGTTTATACCTACTAGGCTCTCATATAGCACTATCACTAGCCATTCATATATATTTTAAGATCCTTAAAATAATTCAAGGATTTAATATAATTTATTTTACCTACCTCAAATTTAAACCTTATGCCAATATCTCATCTTTAAAACATATACACAATGTCAAATATCCTACCTGTAGGTGCATATTGGGTATCTTGAGCACATTTTGAAGATTTACTTTCACTCTATAAACTCAGATAGTTTTAGGTATCCTTAAGAGCTATTGATACATATTCAAAACCCTTACCTTATCTTCCCACAAATTCACATTTATCTCCAATGCATATCCTTTCAATTCTCCCACGTGTCATTTGTTCCTTCATGGCTATAGGTGTTCATTAGGAGAAGGTTTGATCATAAGGTCTTGTTTATGCATAAATATGTACCACAAGTGCCCATAGTGTTAATAAACACTTCTCATTTCTAAATCATTGAGAAACCAATGCATGAATTGTAGGTTATGGTAATCATGTTACCTATTGGTGGAATAGAGGTAGAACAAGTGACTATTTCACAATATTTATATTAGTTCATGGTTGGGAGCCACCATGGACAAACAACAGGTCTATGTAGAATATTTAGTAACTATGCAAATAATAGTGAATTATTATCAATAACTTAAAAAATAATTAATTTAAGATGGATATTTACAATGACAAACTAAACTAAGGTGTTCCAGGTCAAAAAAAAAGGAAAAAGAAGGGTAGGTTAGAAAGGAATATTGTTGATCTTCATTCTAAACATTATGATAAAGTTTAGATTCCATCCAAGCATGCACTTAAAACCAACATGTTAAGTAAAACAAATTATCTTAAATCACATCACACATTAGGCAAACTTCTAAGTAAGGTATAAATAATGAAAATATGAATCAAGTTCACTTTAATGACTTTACCCCTATAAGTAAATAGCATTGGCCCAAATGAAAGAAGAGTAAAGGAAAAAAATGAAGCTAAAAAAATTAAGTGAACCTATCATTGGCACAAGTTAATAACTCTACAATTAAATATGCACAAAAAAAATCCATAAGAACCATTGAAATATAGAAATCAAAATAAGTAGATGAAAGAGAAGACATGATAGCAAACACATAGACAAATAATGAACAATATTTGCAAAATTCCTTACTTGTATTACTTGTTCTAAGTTTATAAAGTAATTTTAGATCTAAGAATTCCCCCCTTTGTAAAATGGTAGTACTACCTTTCATATAATGACAAGGTAGTATATCGGTTAGTTACAATATACAAATGTATAAAAAGTAAGGATAGTTGTCCTTTTTCTACCAAGTTCTAGAATACACTTGATTTTCTAAAATAAACTGACCTAGAGGTAAATATTCTAAAAAACTAGCATATGCCTATATAAAATAATATTCCATTCTCAAAATTGTATGATACTTCATAAAAGTGGAATATTAACTCACTGACTGGTGGGCCCTACCCCTGGGAACTTGCTTGTTACTATTAAAGGATGTTCATAGCCTTTTGATGCTCCTCATTAACAAGTCTTAAATCCATAGTTGGGCTTAAGAGACACTCTTCTTCATTGTCATTTATATTATTCATATCTCTATCATTTATATCCATATCTTCCTTGAAGCCCTTGGCCTTAGTGATCCTTTCATCTGCATTAAATATCATGTCCAAGACCTTTTCATTATCTACCCCAGACTAGCCCTATATTTTACTCCACACTTGTTGCAATACTAGAGTGAGCATTTGATTATACTATTTATCATCAATGATGCCTAAGGTTTTAGACTTTTTAGGGTTCACAAATATGGTGCCAAGGAGTTGTTTTATGTTAGGCTATATGATTATGACACTTGACACCCTTGCAAGCCTTTTGGGCTATGAGTTTTGTAAAGTGAACATATTCTTGCCATGTGTCAATCACATGCACATCCTAGGTTTAGTTAAAAAGTATTTTGTAGTTACACTCTATTTGATCCATCTCCATGGTGAAGCATATGTTATTGATCATGATCTGGGGTCTTGCCTATTATTCATTATCTTTTCATCGAGCCTCATAGTTATGCCACTTATCACCCTCGTGGGCTTTCTAAGCTTTGTTGAGTAGTCATTGGTAACTTCACAATATTGGATCATTAAGTCTTGATGAAACATGAGTTGTTGATCCTAAAAAGGAGTGATAACTTTAATAAGCATCATTATATAGGTGGAGACTTAGGTTTAACTATCTTAGGATAACGTTTATTTTGTGTTTATTAAACATGAAATAAACTTTAGGCTAAAGTGTTTATTCCTAAGTTTTTTAGGATTTATATAAAAGGGGACCATGTCTAAATATTTTAATCTAAGGTTTATGTTGTATTAATAAACACAACACATAATTTGGGATAAAATATTTATTTTAAACTCTTATAACATGCCTAAATGGGTCAAATTAATATAAGGACCAAATTCTAGGTTTTTACCTAGGGATTTATTATATAATAAAAATGATAAAACCTTTGGTTAAAAGCATTTTGGCTAATTTTTATGTCACAAGGACCATTTTAAAATAAAATTTAGTATAGTCTTTATCTTAAGGATCATGGTATTCAAACAAATGCAATGGGGACCTTAGGATATATACTTAGACTAAATTCATCTCTACATATATTTAGACTATGGGATCATTTCATTATTTGTAATTTAAAAATATCAAGTGTTTAAACATCCTCCAAGGGGTCCCCTTGGTCTGTAATGCAATCCATGTGTCATGTTCCCTTCTAGTTGACATATTTCGAGCGGATGATTAGCCTATTATGCGACCCTCGTAGGCTGATAGGATGGATAGAGGGTCTTGATAGAGATGGGTTGGAATTCGTTCGGGCTCTTTCGGACATGAATTAAGGGAGATATTAATATTTGATTGATTTAATCAAATATTAATTATTTGATCTCATTTTAATTAATTATTAATTAATTAATAATTATTAATTAATTATTAATTAATTATTAATTAATTAATAATTATTAATTAATTATTAATTAATTATTAATTATTAATGATTTAGTCTAATTTGAGGATGTAAATTCTAAATTAAGACTTGGTCTAATTTTAAGACCCTAGTTCTAATTTAAGGAAGTCTAATTTAAGGGAGTCTAATTTTAGCAAGCACACCTTTGGAGGTGTATAAGAATCTCTCATGGGAGAGAGTTTGTATTCAAGCTTATTATTGATATTGATTGTTGTTAAGAAATTCTTCTGTGAAGACTGAGCCAAGGGTTCCAGGATTCCAATTGCATTGAAGAACGTCAACTCTTCATTGTGTGCGATTCAGAGGTTGTGAAAGATCAGCCGATCTATTGCCGAATTGAGAGATAACTTCACCCAAAAGTTATCATAGTATTACAGGTATTTGAGAGATAACTTCACTCAAAAGCTATCACAAGGGTTTACAGGTATTTTCTTTATTTTGGGGTTTTGATTCAAGAATTATCCAGATATAGATCTTTTGTGTCAGCCCATAATTCTACAGATCAGGATCAGGCATACAGGGTGTGTTATATCAGCGGCCGTACGAATTCCGTACAGCTCCGTGAAAATCCGTACGCATCTACAGGAAGTTCAGGTACCGACATCGGCGAATAGGGACTTACAGAGACCGACATCGGTCGACTCATCATCGACGTCGGCAAGGGGACCACTACAGGTCGATTGACGACGGCAGTATAACCGACATCGGCGACTGTGTTTTTTTTACACAGCAGGCCGAGACGTGCCAGATTCAACCCAGTTCATAGAATATTTAGGCTATAAGGCTGAACTTTCGATATTCTTTGTATACCTGACAGAGGGTCTCTAATTGTAAGCTTATGAGCAAATAAATAAGAAATTATACTGTGATTTATTCATCTATTTGAAGATATTTTGCAGAAATTTAGATAAGCAATTTGGAGCTTTGTTTTGATATTCGAGGGGATATTACAGTGGTATCAGAGCTTTGGTCTTTGGTATCATAGTTTTGTGTCTTTCATATATCTCTATTTGGAGGGGATATTACAGTGGTATCAGAGCTTTGGTCTTTGGTATCATAGTTTTGTGTCTTTCATATATCTCTATTTGGAGGGGATATTACACCATGATATTTTAAAAACATTTTTGGAGCATATCATGATCTTAAGCAAAATAATTCATAAGCTTAAATTTGATGGTCCCATGAATGTCAATGATGGTCTTGTAGATGTCAAATGATGGTTGTGTGAATGTTAAATTTAAGGTAGTACATCATTAGGTTTTATGATCTTAAAGTTGACGATCCCACAAATTTCAATGATGACCTCATGGAAATCAAATGATGGTCATACGAATATCAATTTTAAGCTCATAAAACTCTTATAGTCCATAGACTTCAGATTCAATTCACTCCATCTGATCAAGGGCCATGATGAAGTGAGAACTATTAATTATGATTTGAGCAGTTGCATGCCATCAATTTCATTTACTATGTGGGACCCTTTACTATCAATCTTAAAATGAGGGAGTGCTATGTGGTGACTCTATGGGGATTCTTGGTCCTTTTAGTTTTTTGTCATTGCATTTATTTTGTTAGATCCTCAATCTTTATGAGGTGTGATCCATCGATCATGATTCAGATGCTCATACATTATTGGTCTGAAGGACCAAATGCTCAATTTTTTTGGGCTCACTTATCTCCATCTGATTAAAATCTATGATGAAATAGAGACCATCATCTCTACAAAGAAGTAAGGTATTTAAGTGAAGACTCAGCATGAAATAAGAACTTAGGCTAAATCATTAAAACTAAGGTCTTGTTCATGTTAATAAATATGATGATACCTTAGGGTTAAGACTTTAGGATAAATAGGTAAAAAAGGGACCAAACTATAAAAATTAAAAGTGACCCTCCCAACATGAACATTAGACTTAATAAGAAACATAAGAAATAAAGGGGGAAAATAAAAGGGATCAAGTAAGACTTTCAAGTTAAGGTTTGGTCATGTTAATAAATATGACTAAGCCTTAACATGAAAATTAATCTTAAGTCCAAATTAATTTTAAATGTTCTTTACAAATTTAAATTTGAACCAAGGGCTTGAGCTAGGGTTTTCTAAAGGAGAGCTTTCAAAAAATGAAGTCTGAATAGAGTTAATCTATAAACTCTAAGCATGATCCATCATCAAGAGCTCCATGAAACCTATATATTTAAGACATGAAGACCAATTATTAGCAACATTAGGCAAGCCCAAATCAAAACCATAAAATAGTAAGCTAACTTTATCAAATTGGATGATCCTCAAATTCTAATAATGTTCAAAATAGGCCATGCTTTCAGTGTTAAATTTTAAAATATCTCAAGGGTCCCAATTTTCAAAAATGGGGGTATGTTGACCTCAACAAATGGTGACTTCCAAGTAAAACATAGCAATATGTTAGAACTCAAAGGGTCTATTTTTGAGAAGTGATTAGGTCACCTATTTTACTTGGTCTATGCCATCACCAAAACTAGTTCATGGTTGAAACAAGCTTTGCACATGTAGAATTAGGGTCAAACATTATGACATAGCCATGTTGTGTGTGTGCTTTGATTCCACTTACTATTAGCCATGGGATTTAGGGGAAAAATTCCAAGTTTTATTCCTTTAATCATTAACATTGACTTAGATCATATTTGGATATCCATTAAGGACTATGCTTCTAGTTTAGGGAAGGCTTGGGAATTTCTCTACTACCAGCCAGACATCTATAGCCCCAATAGAGATACTTTTGGTTACACTCATAGCTCCACTACTAGCAAGGCATCCATATCCTTGATGGAGGTTACTAGAATCACCTTTTCTTGAAAAATATTTTGATTATATAATAAGTCCTTATTTTTCTATATTCTTAGATCTTTTATGCTTTCAAAAAGGTTGGAAACCAAGGTAGCCAAGTTGAAGGATTTGGTCAAGTGTTTGATCTTTAGGTAATCACCTATGGCTATGAACTTTGTCACAGGCATGGATGTTTGTTAAGTACAAGCATGACTATGTCTTAATAGCTTAAGCTTTCATTCCACATGTGTAACTCCTCTTAAAACCAAATTTAGATCAAAACAATGCTTTATTCTCATAAAATAGTTAACCTATTCATTAGTCTTTGATAGTTACTCTAAATTATAACATCAAGATTATATTTCAAATCCATGGTCAACATTTACATGAGGTGCATACCTATGTTTTTGAATTGTGAAGCTCTTGAGCAGCCTAGATGAAACTCAAGCTAAGGGTTGTCCAAAAGGACTTATTGGAAGCAAGGAACAAAGCACAAAAGGCAAACAAATATGTATAGGTGTTATATATAAATAAGAGATAGGAAGGAAAAAATAATAAAGAAATAATAGGAAAGAAACTAATCTAAGCCCTCTACTAACTTCATAAAATACTTACCTTCATGATCAAATGGAAAATTATTTAGTCTATGACAAGACCTTGAAACCTGGGTGTTTTTTGGAGGCATCTTCTTGAAAATAAGGGAATTTGGATGTTTAGGTCTTCTAGATGGTGTGACTTGGGCTCCTATATCCATTCTCAAGTACATGGATAAAAAATGTGACTCTAAGACCTAACCATCTTCTTCCCAAATTCTCCTACTTTGTAGTAGGAGTGTTAGTTCTATTTCATCCATAGATAGGTATTGGCTTATATCATCTTCACTCAATAATGGTAGCTCAGCTTGAATCTTTAGACTAATGTCTTCATTAGGTTTTTTTTGAGGTAGAAGTGTGATACCAATCTTTTCATAAAAATATTCCAATTCATCCCAAAATGTTTATTCATCCTAACCAATTGAATGATGTATATCTATAATCTCATCATGAGAAACATGTTGGTCCCATACTGTTGACCTCTTGATGAATTCACATGATAATTCCTAATCTGATTCACTCACTCCATCTTCATTTTCAATGAAGGAAGGTAGCTCTTTTATCTAATCAGGCTCTTGTTTATCTTGGTTTTGGGCCTCCAAAATAATATCATCTTATGGGAACTATAGATTGTTGGTGAAATCCTTAGATGAAGCATCCACATGTTATCCTATTCCATCATCTACCATCTCCATCTCTTTGATTCCATTTAATAAATCATGGAATGACCTCTACTAGTGATCATCTTTTCAGGGGTATTCTCTATTTTATAAATAAATGTGTGTGGGTTGCCCTTCTGGTTGCCTTTTGAAGAAAGCTCATTATGTGCTTGATCCATATCTACTTCTAGAAACTCTTCCTCTCCATCTATAGGTGTACCAATGATGACATCTAGTTGATCTTCAATTTATATCTTTCTTACATCTTCAGGAATATAAGTTCCCTCAAATGCAATTTATTCAATTGGCTCATCTTCGTCTTCGTCTTCAAATGTGAAATCAAAATACTCTATCATGAAACTTTGAGATGTTATTTCAAAGTTAGATTTCCTTGTATCAAAGTCTTGATTGGGTATAATTTCTAAGGTTTCATAAATATTGCAATAATCAGCTATAACATAATCATAGAAACACATGTGTATGTCCCTAGATAGTATGTTATTAATACCATCATGAAACCATTTTGGAGGCATGTTGAGTCTTTGACAAGAGTGGTTACTATCAAAACCTTCCCTTGTATTTCCTACTTATTTTTTTAACTAATGAAAGTCAGTGCTTAGTTTTTGGATCATTTCCAAGTCATTTGAACATTTTGATGTCTTAGGCTCATGAATTGGTGAATTATTATTGGTTGTGGGCACTAGAATTCCATGATTTTGTGGATTAAATCCACAATAAGTTTTATTTGGGAACTCTAGGTCTTGGCCAAGATATACATGACTTAAGGGCAAATGGTGTTGAACTTGTGTTGAAGTAGGCATACTAGGAATGACATTCTAGATGGGTCAATTTAAATTGACATTAGGCATGGAATACACTATCTGACCTTGGGGTTGCATTTGTTCATTAATGACTACAGCTTTAGAATAGGCCTGGGTCAATGTGTTTATGACTAGAAGAGATATTTTTAAGAACATAGAGGTTAAGGGATTTATAGCATCCTTATAAATCTCTAAAGCCAAAGTCTCATTGGATCTATAAGGGGCTATATTTTTAATAAACATTTTTTAGAACTGAGAGTTAAAGGCTCTGATGGTTTCACTAACATCCCTTTTAATTGTGGTAAACTATTGACATAAAAAACATGGACTAATAATTTTTCCAAATTGATTAATGAAGATAGTGTTGAAGTCATTCCAAATAGTAATGTAATCCTCTAGAAGCTTAAGAAACCATGCATAGGTGCCATCTTTAAAATTAAATGGAAATAACCTATAGGCTACATATTTATGAATCACATTCAACAATCTCATAGTATCTTTGAAAATTTTAACATTTTCTTTAGCTATGACAACATTATTAGGACTATATGAAGGCAAATATCTTTTAGGATTTTAAGGAAGATCATGTACTATACCTATCATGTTGATTGAAGAACCACCTAGCCAAGCCATACCTTGAACATATGAATACCTTAAATTGGTGAAGTGTTTGAGACTTTGGCAATGTTTATCACCTAAGCCTTGCTTTGGGTAATTCTATCTCATGACCTTAAATCCTCAAACTACTTGGATTCATAGATCTAAATATACAACTAGGCATATGTATTTAAAGAATGTCAATCTTTGTCTAAATAATCTCAAAGACTAATCTAAAATCATGAAGATCACCAAATTTTACAAAATTATGCTAAAAGAAACACAAATATGTAAATAATATAGTGATATTTGATCAAAATACAACAATACAAATAAATATCCTTCAAATTTTCAAATATTTGTTGAGGGCCTTTTTCTAGTGCCAACAAAGCCCCTATTGATGCTTAAATATGTATCATAGGTGCCCAGAGTGTTAAGAAACACTTCTCATTTTTGAATTCTTGATAATCCAATACATGAATTGTAGGTTTTAGTAATCTTGTTACCTATTGGTGTAATAGAGGTAGAACAAGTGATTGTTTCATAATATTTATATTAGTTGGTGGCTAGGAGCCACCATGGCCAAAAAATAGATCTATGTAGAATATATAGTAACTATGCAAAGTACAGTGAATTATGATCAATAAATTGATTAATAATTAACTTAGGATGGATATTTACAATTAAAAACTAAACTAAGGTGACCCAAGTCAAAAAAAGAGGAAAAAGAAGGGTAGGGCAGAAAGAAATATTATTGATCTTCATTCCAAACATCATGACAAAGCTCAGATTACATCCAAGTATGCACTTAAAAATAGAATGTGAAGTAACATAGCTTATCTCAAATCACATCACACATCAGGAAAACTTCTAAGGAAGGTATAAATATTACAAATAAGAATTAGGTTCACTTTTAATATTTTACTCCTGCAAGCAAACAACATTGGCCCAAATGCAAGAAGAGTAAAGAAAATGAAATGAAAGTAAAGACTTTTAACTAAGCTAGCATTTTCAAAAGTTAAAAAAAATTATAATTAAAGATGCACACCAATAATCTAAAGAACCATTCAAATTTATAAATCAAAACAAGCAGATGAGAAAGAAGCCATGATAGAAAGCATACAAATAAATACTGGACAATCTTTGTATAATTTCTTAATTATATTGCTTTCTCTAAGTCTACAAAGTAATTTTGGCTCTAAAAACTCACCCCCTTTAAAAAATGGTAGTAATTCCTTTTATATAAGGACAAGGTAGTATACCTGTCAGTTGTAAGATACAAATATACAAGTAAGGATAACTATCACTTTTCTACCAAGTTCTAGAATATACTTGATTTTCTAAAATAAATTGACCTAGAGGAAAATATTCTAAAAAACTAGAATATGCTTATACAAAATAATATTCCATTTTTAAAATGTTACAATGCTTCACAAAAGTGGAATATTAACTTGCTACCTAGTGGGCCCTGCACCTAAGAACTTGCTTGTTCCTACTGAAGGATGTTCATAGCCTTTTGATGCTCCTCATTAACAAGTCTCAAATCCATAGCTAGCCTTAAGAGACATTCTTCTTCCTTGTCAACTAGATCATTCAAATCTCTCACTTATAGACATGGCTTCCTTGATGCTCTTAGCCTTAGTGATCCTTTCATTTGCATTGAAGATCATATCCAATATCTTGCCATTATCTTCCCCAGAGTGGCCTTGGATTTTACTCCATACTTCCTATATTACTAGAGTAACCTTGTGCTTATACTCTTTATCATCGATGATGCCCAGGGATGTAGACTTCATAGGGTTAGACAACATGGTGCCAAGGAGTTTCTTTATGTCGAGCTTTGTGTTTATGACACGTGGTGCCATTTTAAGCCTTCTAGGCTTTACATTTTATGTAGTGAACACGTGCTTACCATGTGTTGATCTCATAGGCATCTTAGGTTTCATTGAAAATTCTTAAATAGCTACACTATATTTAATCCATATCTATAATGAAACATAGGCCATTGATCATGATCTGGGGTCTTGATTATTATTAGTCATCTTTTCATTGAGCCTCATAGTTGAGCCACTTGTCACCCTCATGGTATTTTTGAGCTATTCTAAATAGTCATCAATGATTTCATATCATTAGATCATTAGGTCCTGATGAAATGTGAGCCGTTGATCCTAAAAAAGAGAGTTAACTTTAATTAACATTGTTATTTAGGTGGGGTCTTAGGTTTAACTCTCTTAGGCTAAGGTTTATTTTATCTTTATTAAACATGAAATAAACTTTAGGCTAAAGTGTTTATCCCTAATTTTTTCAATATTTATATAAAAGTGGACCATGGCTAAATATTTTAAGCTAAGGTTTATGGTGTATTAAAAAAAACACATAGTTTGTGCTAAAATATTTATGTTAAGCTCTTAGAACATGCCCAAAGGGGGCAAATTAATACAAGGAACCAATGTTATGTTTTGACCTAGGGCTTTATTGTATAAATAAACATGATAAAACCTTCGATTAAAAGCATTTAGGCTAAGTTTTATGTCACAAAGACCCTTTTAAAATAATACTTAGTATATGTCTCTAGCCTTAGGTTCATGGCATTCAAACAAATGCAATGGGGACGTTAGGATATAGACTTAGACTAAATTAATCTTTGCATATATTTAGACTATGAGATCATTTCATTATGTGTAGTTCAAAGATCTCAAGTGTTTGAACATCCTCAAAGGGATTGTTGATGATTCTAAATCTACCACAAGTAGTATTCAATGTTTATGAACACTTTTCATTTTAGGATTTGAAAAATCCAAGGCATGAGTTATAGTTTGTGACAATGCAGTGATGTTTGTGGTGGAATAGAGGAAGAGTATGGGAACTATCCACAATATTTATTTATTTTAGTGGTTGGTAGCCACCAGGGTTTGAATCTTTAGATCTTTGTGAATTTGATTATTTTTAGACTAATCTAAATGAATATTAATAATGATTTTTAAAATAAAGTGAGTCTTGATAAAAAAAATAAGAAAATGGAAGGATAAGGTAGAAAGGAAATAGGACTGCAAATTCTAATGTCAAATATTATGAAAAAATCTAATTACTTTCAGCACATATGAACCAATTTATGTTATAAAATAACATGAACTCAGATTACATCACATATCAATAAAAATTTGGATGAAATATATAAATGATAAGTAAGAACCAATTTTAATTTAAATGTTTGCTACTATGGTATGAATAACTGAAGCACATCCAAATGCAGAGGAAAATAAAATAAAGTGTACTTTAGATCTTTATATTTAATCTAGCATTATCACAAATCAATAGCCCTATGATAGAAAATGTGACTCAAAGTATAGATAATCATTCAAAATTAAGATGATAACATGTAATTGAGAAACAACATTGACATTAAAAAAATTGAAAAGATAATATTTTTAGAATTCCTTAGTTATATTAAATGCTCCTAGTATATGATTTCTCAAAAATCTCTCTTTCTTACAAAATGGTAATCCTTTCCTATTCATAGGAAACATAGGTAGTTCACTGGCTAACTTTCTAAAAATATCCACATGTAGGATAAGGACAATTGTCCTTAATACAAACACATAATGTTTATGACCTACTACATCAAAATTGACAAAAGGAAACCATATATGCTAACATAAAAGCATATATTTGTTACAAAAGGGTATTCATATATAAATTACATTGGTAGTGGACCCCTTGATTAGACCTATCTAAGGACGTCCTTCACCTTGGTGTATTACTCTTTGATTAGCTCAAAATCCACTATAGGATTCATTAGATAATGCTCCTCTTGATTTGCCAACGTGCCAAATTAATTATCAACCTTAGCCATGAGTTCCTTGATACATTATGATTCCATGATCTACTTCCCTAAAGTAAGGATGGTGTCAAGGATATTTTGATTATCATTGGTAGATTGGCCTTAATTATCCTTAATGCCTTGGATGTGGACACCAACTCTATACTTGAATTCTCCATCACTGATCAAGTCCATAGTAGTGGTTTGAGAAGGGTTGTCCAATAGACTCTCCAAAAGCTTCTCCATTATGGTTACTAGGTCCTTATCTTCCTTGATTAAGTTTTCAGCATTGTTTCACTAAGTGATAAAATCTTCTTTCTTATCTATTAAAACTACCATGAGGATATCTAAATGTTTAAGCTTAATGATCTTGAAGTCTATTGCCTACTTTTTATTATGAATCTTGATGAGTTCTATCATCTAGGCTTAAGAATCCTGCCATTGGGTGATTAATTCTTGTGCCATCTTAGCTTGATGGTTTAATGCACTTATTCCAAGTTTTATGTTCTTTAAATTCTCAAGTGTATCTAGAAAATACTTATTTAGCACTTGTAATATGTCCTCAAGAATTGAGAGTAGGACTTGAGCCTCCAAATCCTACTTCTTCTCTAAGTTAAGGATCCTTTACTTCATTCCTTTTATTCTATCCAAGGTCATTATTTATTATGCCACCACTAAACTAACCACATCCTCTTGATAGATGGGATATTCCCCTACTGCCTACCCTTAGATAGGAGTTAGCCTAATAAAGGGTTTCACCTTTTGAAAAGTTAATTCCTCAGTGCCAATGGTGGCTTTCCTTATTATTATTGTCTCAAACCCTAATGTGTCTGGATTTAATTAGACCTTTGTGTCAAAATCCTTGAATTGTGATTTCTCAAAAAAATTCTACATTTGAACTCTGAGAGGCCCCTAGGGTGTCAATCCTCTGACTTTCTTTGTCATGAAGGATTTGGATCCTTCTCTCTACTTATCTATTTACAATATATTGGTTCTACAAATTGACATTATCCTACACATCTATGCCAACTCAGGCTAAGGCCCATGATGGAGAGAGATAACATTTTTTGTAATTTCCCATAAATAAACCAATTAGGAATGGTTGGTCCATAAATAGGGTTCTCATCACTGAAGAAGTTGACTTCACTAGTAGGGTGAGTGAAGGTTAACCTAAGCTTATATTTAGGTACTAGTGGCACCAAGGCCAATTTTTCTTATCTCTTTCCTTCATCTAGTGGGATCAAATCCTTTCTTGTTGCATCAAAGGGATCCTCTTCCTTATCAGAACCATATGATGATGCAATGTCAACAAGGGCACTCTCTACTATTTCTCCTACCTCTAGGGAAATCATGCTAATGATTTACACTAGGGAAGGAGGCCTTTATGGGTATGTGTGGGGTTGAGGACCTTTTCTAGGTCTATGCTCTATCCTTATCTCCTTAGCCACAACTTTACCTATTCTTTTTATATCCTTAGGTTTCCCAACCTAAGATTGCTTTGTTAATCCCACTCGTTAAAGCTCAGAAGATTATCCTCCAATATGTGGTTCCTCATAAGTAGTCCCATATGGTCCTAGAAATAAGTAATAATTTAAGGGATGTAATTTCCATCTCTCTCCTAATGGTTTATTATCTTTGACCATCCTATGTTTTAATTGGATATTGTATCCTTTTATCTTGGATAGGACCTCTTCAAAGTTCTTTGACCTTATATAAATACCATCTCCTACACTTGGTTGATTTTTGTATTCAATATTTGGGACCTTTTTATTTCAAATTTGGTTAGTCACTCTGTTACTAGGGTCCTACATCTTAATGTCATCTAGTTGTAAATCAAAATAACTTTTATGGATCACCATAATTTATAGTTGCTTCCAATCCTTGATCACAATCCTACCAATGTCCAGTGATAAGGGGTGGAGTTGATCCTTATTATTTTTATTGCATATCCCATCAACACCTTGAATGATTTGATATTAAGTCTTTTGTTTTTCAATCTTACTAGGGACATGAATGGGCAATCGGTAGGGTTGAATCATTATTCCTTCTATTCTTATCATAGTACAATCTAAATAGAACCAAACATCCACCATGGCTTCTACTTGCTTTTTGATTTGAGGGTGGAGTCTTAACATAGGGACACTAGTGATTGCCTCATATATATTAGTGAAAACACCATCATAGATAAATTACATGTGGTTCCTATATTTGAATATATGTAATTTAGAGTAGGGGTGAGAGATTGTGGTCCTACCATCAAGGGATGAATTTTAGATGCCAGAGAAGGTTACAAAGGCTAAGAGTGAATCCAAGAGATAGGACATCATATTAAATTATTTAGAGGTCCTTCTCTTGGTGTCCATGAATTTTTTGGCCAATAAAAAGCTTATTAGGTCTCTGATGGGAGGGGTTAAGTTCTATTCCAACATATAGTGAACATAAAATACCTAGAATTTGCTTATGTAAGTAGTGGAAGGGGAACCAAAGGCTCTATTTAATAAGGTCATAGACATCATAACAACCTCCCTAAATTGGATAATATGAATCCCACCATTAGGGGACATAAAAACATGGGAGCCTTGGATTAACCAAGGTGTGAAGAATGAATCTAGGTCTTGGGTGTTTTTCCACTCTCTCAAGGATGGTAGATCAATATGAGGTAATGGGATCTTATAATAAGTTTTGAAGGCCATAAGGTTGATGCATTCAAAATTATAAGTGTTTCCCTCTTAAATGATCCATTATTTATCTATTCTACAATCAACAAAAATGAGAGTAAGAAGGTTGATATAATGCATTACCTTTGGTTTGGCTACAACATGGTGGAGGCCTACCAATTAAATTGAGACTAGGTCATTGTGTCTCAGATGCATAGATGCATTCTTCTTTTCCTCTTTGGAAATTGGTTATAATTCCTCCACAAGGAAGAATAACTTGAACCAATTCCTATTTCTATGCACATTTAGGGCTATCAGGTCTAGCTCTGTGTCTTTGAAGATCCTTCCCTCACTATATGAAGTTAGATAAAGTTCTATTTCCATATTCATTTATTTCCTACCCATTACCATTGATGACACTGAATTATATTTTCAAGGTCACCAAAGGTTGCAATAGGGTACTTTCTTCAAGGTTTAGTTGTGCTATTTTGATTGCTTTGTGATCAATTAAGTTGACTCAGGTCTTATTTATAGAGGGCTTGGGGTTTTTGAGCTTTAATTGTGTAAATATCTAGTTTCTTAATCTTATACATGACTTAGATTTGATGGGACCTTATTATCATGCCCTCTACACTTTTGAGTGTAGGAGATCTTTTATTTTGATTCTCCATGCTTATTTAGAGCCTATGTGTCATGGCTCTATGCCTTTCATGGCAATTTTCATAAATGGTAATTGGAGACTAGCTATTGGCTTTCAAAAAAATGCTTTATTTCACTCTGATAATACAAAGCCAATTTCATGTTTTCTTATTTGTCCCTTGATCTTTAAGTTCATGACTATGCCACTTGACACCCTAGCAAATCTTACCCATGTTACTTATTCTTGCCAACTACTATCTCGACCATGCATTAGCCACTGTTGAGCTTGTAAAGCCTTTGAAAAGTCTTTGATCTTGACACACTATTGGATCAAATCTAGTGGGTGAGTGATCACCATTGATTTTTACAAGGTCCAAGTCATTTAATTGAGCACATTTATTAAGTGGGTCCCATCATATTTTCATCCTTTGACTAGCAAGCTACCACGCATCCTCCTCATGAGGCTCTATATACCTCGGTTAGTTACCTTGGTCATGGGTAGGCCATGTGTCAAGTTCGTGAATCCTTTAAAAATTCTTCAAGCTTGATGCACTAGTGGATCAATTTCAATGAGTGAGTGATAATAGTTAGATCCTGCAAGATGCACACCTTTTAATTAGTCATATGACTATATAAACTTAGACTTAAAATGTTGTTCTTAAGTTCATTTTATGTTAAGAAACACAAATTAACTTAGATTAAGGCCTTTTATGCTAAGTCTTTCTATGTAAAAATGCTAGGAATTCCTTTGAAAGGGTGTTTAGAAATGCCCCTTTCACCTAGGCTTTGAAAAGTTATCTAAGTTAAATTTGGTAGGCTCAATAACGTCAACTATGTCCTCATGGACATTAAAGGATGGGAGCAAACTTGTAAAATTTAAGATAATGGAATTGCTTTAGTCTAATGATTGACTACCACATCTCAGGCTCTCAAGAATTCCTTAGACTTTGGGTTTAATGTGTGCCATCAAATTAAGGCCCCCAAGGTAATGAGGACCATTAGATCATAATTAGAGTGCTTGATAGTGATTGGTCTCCCTTTTGGTGTTGGCTTTGCTTCACACCATTGGATCAAAATATATGATTGAATGTGAGGTGTTAGATCTACAAAAGTGCACAAGATTTAAGCTAAAGCCTGATATGTATAAAGGTTTAGACTAAGGTTTATACTTTTAAATGTTTGTTCATGCTTGCAAATACCAAGATATTTAAACGTTAATAAAAATCTAGTTAATCCAAAAGGGATCTCAGGCTTTAAAGGGGAAAATAAGAGGTCTAAGTCTTGATTTCATATTAATGTTTGGTCATGTGAAGAAACATATTCAAAGCTTAATATAAAGTTAGACTTAGGGTTTCTATAGCTGAAAGGAAATATAATTTCTTGTTAAAATTTTCCCATAGACATTTGAATTCAAACCCCTAGGGTTTAATGCTTAGGAACCCTAGCTTTCTCCATAGACCCTATAACTAATCACCTCAAAGATAATTATTAGCAACATTAGTCCATAAAACATAATCATAACTAGATACACTGAGGCTCATGTTTTTTTAATTGAATTTCCTTTAAATTTCAAGAGAGAATAACCCTTTCACATTTAATCTAGAACATAGATGTTTTAAAACATTCACAAGCATCTCCTTTCAACAAAAGCAAAAAATGGGGGGGGGGGGTATGTTGGTCTCAATAAATGGTGACTCACAGGGGGAACATAGTAATATGTTAAAACCCAGGGCTCTGGTTTAGACATTTACATAAGTTTTTTTACCCCATTTTGACATACACCATCTTCTGAGTTGATTTTTGATTGAAAAAATCCTCTTATGTGTAAAATTTGAACCTAGATATTAAAACAAAAACATGCAGTGTGTGCTTTGATTCCACTTACTATTTGTCATGAGACTTTAAGAAATAATGTCTAGGTTCATATCCTTTTGGCCATTGCATTTGAATTTAAGCATATTTAAATATTCTCTTAGGAACAATTAATCTTAATTTAGGGGAGGCTTTAGCATTGCTCTGCTACCAGCCAAACATCTATAGCCCTGATAGAGATACCTTTGGCTCTACTTATTCCTTTTCTCCACTGTTAACTAGGCATTCATAGCCTCGGTGGAGGTTGCCTGAATCACCTTTGGCTTTCACCCCTTTTGATTTAGAATTGAGTATATATTTTTTTAACAAAGGTTAGGATCCAAGATAGCCAAGTTTAAGGATTTGGTCAAATGTCCTGGCCTTAAGATACTCTCTTTTAGTTAAAACTTTAATCCCAGATAAGGATGTATTTTAAGTGTAAGCATGAATGTGAATTGACAAACTAAATTCACATTATACACATATGATTCTTCTTAAAACCAAGCTTTGATTTAGAATAAGGTTTGAATCTTTGTGGGACATTTAGCTCTTATACCTATCTATGCTAGTGCCCTTGGTTACACCATGATGCTTTAACACTACCTCATGTTAACTTTTGTAAGATTAATACTCATACCTTTTAATCAATTATAAACAAAGATAATCTATGAGACTTTACTAGAACCAAGGAACACCACCAAGTATAAAATATGAAACACAAACAAACAAACAAACAAACAAACAAACAAACAAACAAACAAACAAACAAACAAACAAACAAATAACAAAAATAGACAAGCACAAGAAAAGAAATACATACAAGCCTAGCAAGAAAAGAAACTAACTAGCCTACCTAATCTAACCTTAACAATCTTACAGATTTATTCCATGAAGACCCCTAGTGGGGCAACAACAAAGTAATGCTTGAGGTATTTCCCATTGGTGGGCAAAGTAAACTCTACTCCTTAAAGATCCTTCAACTTGAAAGTGTTGTTGCCTAATATTTTTTCATTTTGGTATGGTCCAATCCACAAGGGGGTGAACTTGCCATGTTTGCCTTTAGGCTCTGATGCCTTATCCCAAAGGAGGACTATGTCTCCCTGCCTAAACACCTTCACTTTGGATCTTTTATCAAACCATATTTTCATGATTGATTGGTGCCTATTGAACTTTACAAATGCCCTTTCCCTGGCATCGTCTATTTGAATGATGTCTAATAGCCTAGAATTAGCAAGTTCCTAGCTATCCTCTATGTATTATTGCATGAATTTGAATGTAGTAAATTCAAGGTGATGGGAAATATAGGATCTTGAACATATAAAAATAAAAATGGTGAATCCTTAAGGTCTTGTTTGATCCTTATTTTGTCTACCCATAATTCAAACATAGGGAGTTTATGCCATGTTCTGGGTTTATCTTCAACAGATTTTTTGATGGATTTCATCAAGTTTTTGTTTATGGATTTAGAAACACCATTTCTTTGAGTATATTATTTGGAGGAAAACTTGAGTGTAATGCCTTGGCCATAATACCATTCAATAATTTAAATAGATATAAAGGTAGATCCAATGTCACAAACTAAAGAAACTAGGGTTCCAAATCTAGTGCAAATATTTTCCTCTAAGAAATTAATAACCTCTTATTTTTTATATTACTTAGTGGTTACTACCTCAATCCACCTAATGCAATAGTCTATATCAGTTAGGACATATTTGTGACCTTTAGAATAATTATGGTTGATCACTCCTATGAAGTCTAATCCCCATTACACAAAAGGCTTGTCCACCATCACAAGTTGTAAAGGAATGCTACCTTTGGCTCTTTTGTGCTAAATATCTGGCATGAATGACACTCCCTCACATGTTTGTGTGCATATTTGAAAAGGGTTGGCCAATAATACCTAGCCCTGAGAATCTTATGGATTGTGGTTTTCCCTGAAGGATGTCCACTGCCCAACTTTTCATGGAATGTAGACATGATTTGAGATGCCTCTTATTTTGACACACATCTTAAGTAGATTACTTCAATTTTTTTCCTATAAATTATTCCATCTTTGATGAGGTAATGGGATGCTTTGAGACTTAAAGATCTCTTCTATTCTCTGGTGAGTCCTAGGGGACAACTACCTCTAATAAGAAGTTGCATTAAATAGTCATAGCATTCAATGGGTTGGAAGTTTTTTTGCTCCACTTACATGACATGGAGCTTGGGATCAATATTGGAAATCATCTAAACTAAGCCTTGACATTTCACTAATTTGGCAATTTTCATCTCTATATCATACTCTTGTAGGATTTCCATCCACTTTCCTCTTCTTTCCCCAAGCTCATTCTGACTCAACTTAAGCTTTATGGATGGGTCAGGTAAAATGGCATGCACCTTATTTCTAAAGCGGTAATTCTTGAAATTTTTTATTGCCTTTACCAAGGCATAGGCTTGCTTATCAATGATGGAATAGTTCGCCTCTACATTTTTAAATTTATTGCACATGAGGGATATAGGGTGGTCATTCTCATCAACCTTTTGAGTTAAGATAGAAGTTATGATGTGGTTAGAAGAAAATGAATACAAGAAAGAGTCCTTTGAAAAGTCAAGACCTATTAATACTAGGGCTTGATTGATTGCTATTATAATGTCAACAAATGCTTTCTTGGATTCTTCATTCCAAGAAATTTTATCATATTTCTTAAGCATATCATTCAAATTTTTGACAATCTTAGGAAAGCCTAAAATGAACTTCCTCACAAAGTTAATCTTGCCAAAGAATGACTTTAGTTATTTTTGGTTGTTGGGCAGCCCAATTTTAGAAATGGCCTCCACTCTATCAATATCTACAGATATCCCATCTTTGGTAATGACATGTCCCAAAAAATTTCCTTCAATGACATAGAATATGATTTTCTTTAGGTTAAAAGATACACGATACTTCCTACATCTGTCAAATACTTATCTCAAATGCACGAAATGTTCTTCTCTATTTTTAGAGAATACCATGAGATCATCCATATATATGATGATGCATTTTCCCACTAGACCTTGGAAAGCATGGTCCATGGCCCTCTAAATTTTTTCCCCTGCATTAATTAATCTAAAAGTCATTCTCTTATAAGTATATGTTTTGTATTTAGCAATAAAATAAATTTTCATCCTATCTTCTAGAGCAACAAGCACCTATTTATATCCAAAAAATCCATCCAAAATGGACATCATGGTAGATCCTGAAACAACTTGGATAACTTGGTCCAGAGAAGGGAAGGGGTAATTGTCTTTTTCAAATGCTCTATTCAAATTTTTGAAATCTATGTATAATCTTATTTCCCCATTATTTTTTTGACTATGACCATGTTTGCAACCCAAGTGGAATGCCTAATAGAAAACACGATCCTTACATCCAATAGTTTCTGGACCTCCTTAAAGATTATGGGTTCTAAAATAGGGTTAACTGGTCTTTGCTTCTGTCTAAAGGGTTTGCAGCCCTCCTAGAGAGGTATAGTATGAGTAATAACCCTTGGTTCAAATATTTTCAAATATTCATAATACCAAACAATTACATCTTTTTATTTTATAAGAATATCTCTAGCTTTTTCTATTTTCCATTTCAGTGCAAGCCATCCCTATATTCACTATTTTAGGTTGATCACGTGGGCCAAGGTTCATTGCATGATAGTCTTTACCACTTACCTTGGGTTGCTTAGGTGCTTCAAAAATCTTGTCAAGATCAAATAACCTTTATAATTAGATCATCCCTTTAGGTATCTTATTCTCACTTAGTTGGATGATTTTGCCATTAATACCCCTCTCAAGAAAAGTTTCATTAGCTTCATCAATAATGTGAGTTTCAAAGGCTCTAGAATTAGTCAAGAAATCCATAATTTATTGATCATCATTAAAAACTTGGAAGTGATTTATGTTGTCAAGGACTGAGTTACATGGTACAAGCTCAATAATAAGCTTTTGAGAATCATGATTAGGCATGAGGTTAGTTGTAGTAGAGGCAAGCTCATCAGCAAATTTGTTTTCTTCCCTAGGGACAAATAAGATATTAAAGGCATCAAAATATTTGAACAAGTCTTAGACTCTGAATTTATACCTCTTAAGGTAATATATCTTGCACTAGTACTTGCTCCTTACTTGATTAACTAAAAGTTTAGAATATTCATAAGCAAGGAGTTACTTGACCTTATGCTTGATGGTAACCTATAATCTTAGGATGAGAGCCTCATATTTAGCCAAATTATTAGTGTAAGGGAATTATAGCCTATAAGATGCATGCAATTATTTATCTATAGGGTCCATCAATATAATACCAGCCCTTGATCCTAATTTGCATTTGGCACCATCAATGTATAAATTCATAGGCCAGGCATTGGAGGAGAGCTCTTGGAACCAGGTTCCTTTGTAGTTTCTAAATTGAAAACTCCAAGATCAAAATCTAGGAAGTTTACCCTTTCATTAATAACATTGTATTCTATTATCATATGTCTCATTTTAGGTTCCCTTTCTACTCTTACCTGATTCAACACACCTTTCCAAGGTAGCCACAAGTGTGAGTAATTAGTAGACATGTAACCATATAAGTCCTTAGTCCATTCTCTACTCAAGAGTAATCCATAATAATTAGGAATATCTATGTCTTTTATGTCAATGAATTGCTAAACCTTAGGATCACTGGATAGCTACATATGCACATTTAATAGTTCCCCAATGACCTTGACTCTAGATTTATCCAATTGAGTAACCACCCTATCAGACTTGATTGTTATTAACCCAAGTTGTTCACATATCCTAGTAGGCATGATGTTGGTTGAGGCTCCATAATCTAAAAGACAATTATGGAAATTCTTCTCAAATATCCTAACTATAATCAAGAAGGGTAAAGACTTTGCTTTGGCTACTTGCATAGTTACATTTACACTATCACTCTTAGGGGGATTTCCAAGCTTCTTGGACAAGGATTTTAAGAGTAAGTCTCTTTATTTTGTGTTTTGAGTTAGGTCATGTAGAGTGATGTTGACTTTAATACTTTTCATATCTTCCACAATATTGTAACTAGTTTTTCTTGAAGGATCATTAGTAGGTTTGGAAGAGCTTCCTTTAGGTGGTTCAAGATTATTCATTGATATAGTGTCTGGAGGGGTCTTATAGTTGTTAGGAGGAGTAGAAATGGTCACTAGCTATTTTTGTTCCCTATTTATTAGAGGATATTTATTTAAGAACTACTGGAATGCTTAAATCTCTTTAGGGATATTCTCAGGCTCATTATCTTCTTGAAAAGGGAATTTAAAATTTTCTACCATATGCACATGGTCAGATAGTTTAGATTTAGAAATACCTGAAGCAACATATTTGTTTGGAACAACTTCAAATGTGTCAATTTCTTCTTGAAAAGCTTAAAAGGCTTTTTAAAATTCAATTTAGTCAATCTCACCATGCTTAGAGGTAGTATGCACCCTATAGTAGTCTAGTAAGGAAATATTAGTGAGGTTGATATCCATAATCCTTTTGCTAGAGGAAGGCTCATTAGATTTATTATTGTAGAAACTATCATTCTAAAATCTATTTCTAGGCCTATTAAATTTTTAGAAAGTGAAGTTCCTTCCAGGGTTGTCATTAGCATTACCAACTTTCTTTTATAATTACAAAAGTCTATGCTGAGCTTTTTCACCATTTTTAATATAGTCTCATTCTCATTATTTAGAGTCTTAGAGTTTTGAACTTGGCTATTGTTAATGTCATTGATAGGCACTAAATATTTTTGATCGTTGATATGAGATCCATTAGTGGTATGATGGCTCAAGAAACCTAGGTTCTAATTAGGAGCATCATGGTTGGTAGGCAATACATTCAAAGAAAAGAATTTGGTTTAATGCTAGAGTATTTTGGTTATTATTTGGGAAAAGGTTTAATGAAAACATTTGAGGATTAACATTTGGGATAGAATAATCCATATGTCCTTGGGGCTGAATTTGGTCATTAATAACCACTTATTTAGAATAAGCTTGAGCCAATGTGATGATAATTAGGATAGTTATTTTAAGAAATATAGAAGTCATGGGGTTAACATCATCTTTGTAAACCTCCAAAGCTAAAGATTCAGTAGGTTTGTAGGGATCTATGGTTTGACTAAACATCTTTTGGAACCTAGCATTAAATGACCTAATAGGATCACTTACATCTCTTTTAATAGCTATGAATTGATGATAAATGACATAGGGGCTTATGATATTTCCAAATTGATCAATAAAAATAGTGTCAAAGTTATTCCATGAGGTAATACAATTGTTAGGCACATTAAGGAACCATTCATATGCAGCATCTTTAAATGTAAATAGGAATAATCTGCATGCTACATCTTCATGAATGATGTTTAACAATCTTAATGCAACTTTGAAAGATTTAATATGTTCCTTCATAGTTGTAATACCAATTGGACTAAATATTTTCAAATGTTTTTTAGGATTATGTGGTAAGTCATGAACCACACTTGGTATACTGATGGGGGAACTTCCAATCCATGCCATATTTGGATGAATATTGAACACAAGAATTCATTACAATGGTGAAGATGGTAGAGACTTAGAACATCTACGCCTTCCTCTATTCTTCTTGGTTTTTCTATGAGTTTCTAGCTTGAGTAAGGGCTCCCTTATCTATGAATGTGATCTAGTCCTGATCCTTGGCAATTCCATCTTGAGGATTAAGTATCCTATTTAAAATATGATGAGTAAAGTTAGATCTTCATAGATAATCAATAATCAACTTGTATAATAAGCTTATTTTTCAAGGATTTGCTCATAAGAAGATAAAGGACATCAATATTTGACTAAACAAGCTCAAAGATGTGTTGAATTATGTAAAGATGAATGTTCTTCGTAACTTATGACTCAAATAAACTTATTATTAACAAAGAAGTTTTTATTTTCACTAGAATAAGCCATTCAAATTTCAAATACTAATGAATTATTGGCACCAAAAGCCATATTTACTATAATTAAACATATGTTGTCAAAGAATGTCAATATTTTCCTAAGTAAACCTAAAGACTAGTATAAAATGGTGAAGGTCACCAATATTTACACAATTTATGCTAAAATAAACACAAACATGTAAAATATAGAGTGATCTTTGACCAAATACACCAAAATTAGCAAAGATATTTTAAGATTCCTGGCCCTCCTTCTAGTGCCAATGGACCTTCCTCCCATTGATGCTTCTAAATATACCATAGGATCCCTTTAGTGTCAATAAACTCTTCTCATTTTAGGATTTGAAAAATCAAAGGCATGAGTTGTAGTTTATGATAATTTAGTGATGTCTATGGTGCAATAGAAGCAGAGTCTAGGAACTGTCCATAATATTTCTTTATTTTAGTGGTTGGGAGCTACCAAGGTTTGAATCTTTACATATTTGTGAATTTGATTATTTCTATACTAATCTAAATGAATATTAACAATGATATTTAAACTAAAGTGAGTCTTGATAAATAAAAAAAAGGGAAGGGTGAGGTAGAAAGGAAACATGATTGTAAATTCTCATCTCAAATATTATGACAAAATTATAATTACTTTAAGCACACATGAACCAATTTATGTTATAAAATATCATGAACTTAAATTAAATCACAAATTAGTCAAAATTTATATGAAATATATAATTCATAAGTAAGAACCAAGTTTACTTTAAACATTTTCTACTATGGTCTAAATAGCCTAAGCACATCCAAATGTAGAGCAAAATAAAATGAAGTATACTTGAGATCTTTACATTTAATCTATTATTAACATAAATCAAAAACCCTATGACAAAAAATGGGACTCAAAGTATAGATAATCATTCAAACTTAAGATGACAACATGCAATTGAGAGACAACATTGACATTAAACAAATGGTAAAGACAATCTTTTCAGAATTCCTTAGTTATATTAAATGCTCTTGGTATACAATTGATCAAACAGATCTCTCTCCCTCTTAAAAAATGGTAATCCCTACCTATTTAAAGGAAATATAGGTGGCTCACTAGTTAAATTTATGAAATTATCCACATGCAAGATAAGGACAATTGTCCTTAATATAAACAAATAATGTTTATGACCTACTACGTCAAAATCTACAAAAGGAAACCATATATGCTAAAAAAATAACATATATTTGTTACAAAGGGATATTCTTTTACAAATTACATTGGTAGTGGGCCCCTTGATTAGCCATATCTAAGGAAGCCCTTCACCTTGGCATATTTCTCTTTGATTAGCTCAAAATCCACTGTAGGCTTCATTAGACAATCCTCCTCTTGATTTGCCAATGTGTTAAATTCCTTGTCAACCTTATCCATGAGTTCCTTGATGCATTGTGCTTTAATGATCTACTTCCTTGAAGTAAGGATGGTGTCAAGTATCTTTTTATTATCCTTGGCATAATGATCTTGATTGTCCTAAATTCCCTAGATGTGGACACCAACTCTCTGCTTGAATTTTACATCACTAATCAGGTCCATAATAGTGGTTTGACAAGGGTTGTTTAATAGACTCCCAAAAAATTTCTCCATTTTGGTTACTAGGTCCTTGTCTTCCTTGATGATTTTCTAACATTGCTACACTAGGTGATCAAATCTTCTTGATCATCCATCAAAACTGCCATGAGGATATCTAAATGTCTAAGTTTGATGATCTTGAAGCCTAGGGCCTACTTTTTCCTATGCATCTTGATGATTTCTATCATCTGAGCTTAATAATCCTTCCATTGGGTGGTTAAGGCTTGTGCCATCTCAGATTGATGGTTTAAATCATTTAATCTAAGCTTGATGTTCTTTAAATTCTCAAATGTATCCAACAAATATCTATTTAACACTTGTAATATGTCCTCAAGAATTAAGAGTAGACTTTGAGCCTCCAAATCCTGCTTCTCCTTCTCCATGTTGAGAACCTTTGCTTCATTCCATGGATTTAGACCAAGGTCATTACTAATTATGCCACCACTTAACTATCCATATCCTCATGATGGATGGGATGTTCCCTTGCTACCTACCCTTGGATAGGAGTTAGGCCAACAAAAGGTTCCACCTTTTGAAAAGTGAATTCCTTAATGCCAATGGTGGCTTTCCTTGTTACTACTCTTTCAAACCCTGATGTGTCTGGATTGAATTAGACCTTTGTGTCAGGCTCCTTGAATTGTGGTTGCTTAAGAACTTCTACATTTTAACTCTTAGAGGCCCTTGGGGTGTCAATCCTCTATTTTTCTTTGTCATGAAGGATTTGGATCCTTATCTCTACTTGTCTATTTACAATGTCTTAGATCCATAGCTTGACATTATCCTACACATCTATGCCAACTTGGGTTAAGGCCCATGATGGAGAGAGAGATGGGATTTTTTTAAATTTCCCATAAATAAACTAGTCAGGAATGGCTAGTCCATAAATGGAGTTCTCATCATTGAAGAGGTTAACTTCACTAGTAGGGTGAGTGAAGGTTAACCTAAGCTTCTTTTTAGGCACTAGGGGCACCAAGGATAAATCTACTTGTTTCTTTCCTCCATCTAGTGGGATCAAACCCTTGTTTTTTGCATCAAATGGATCCTCCTCCCTATGAGAACTATAAGATGTTGTAATGTCAATAAGGGCACTCCATTATTTCTCTTACCTCTTGGGCAATCATGCTAGTGATTTTCACTAGGGAAGGAGGCCTTTGTGGGGATGTATGGGGTTAAGAACCTTCACCAATTATATGATCTATCCTTATATCCTTAGCCATAAATTTACCTTTTCCTTTTATATCCTCAAGTTTCCCAACTTGGGATTGCTTTATCAATTCCACTCATTGAGGCTCAAAAGATTATCCTCCAATACGCGGTTCCTGATGAAATGTCCTAGAAATAAGTGATAATGCAAGGGATGAAATTACCATCTCTCTTTGGAGGGTTTATTGTATCTAACCAACCTATGCTCCAACTAGATATTATAGCCTTTGATCTTGGATAGGACCTCTTCAAAGTTCATTACCCTTGTATAAATACCATCTCCTATGCCTAGTTGATGTTTGTATTCAATATTTGGGACTATTTTATCTCGAATGTGGTTGGTCACTCTATTACTGGGGTCCCATATCTTAAGGTCATCTAGCTAGAAATCAAAATAATTTCTGTGGATCACCATAATTTCTATTTGCTTCTAATCTTTGATGACAATCCTACCAATGTCTAGTGGAAAGGGGTGGATCTGATCCTTATTGTTTTTATTGTATATCCCATCCACACCTTAGATGATTTGATAGGAAATATCTTGTTCTATAATATTAATAGGGACATGAATGGGCAATTGGTAGGGTTGAATCGTGATTCATTCTATTCTTATCATAGTGCAATTTGAATAAAACCAAACATCCCCCATGGCTTCTACTTGACTTTTGATTTGAGGGTGGAGTCTTGGCATAGGTATATTGGTGATTGGCTCATAGATAGTTGGGAAAACACCATCATAGATAAATTTCATATGGTTCTTATATTTGAATATATTCAATTTAGAGTGGTGGTGAGAGATTGTGGTTCTACCATCAAGGAACCAATTTTAGATGCTAGGGAAGGTTACAGAGATCAAGAGTGAATCTAAGAGATAAGAAATCATATGAAATTATTTAGACATAATTCTCTTGATGGATATGAATTATTTGTCAAAGAAAAATATTATTAGATCTCCAATGGGAGGGGTTAAGTTTCATTCCAACATGCAGTGAACATAAGATACCTAGACTTTTCTTATGTAAGTAGTGGAAGGGGCACCAAAGCCTCTATTTAGTAAGGTCATAGCTATCCTAACACCCTACCTAAATTGGAAAATAGGAATACCACCATGAAGGGATATAAAAACATGGGAGCCTTGGATTAACCAAGGTGTGAGGACTAAATCTAGGTCTTAGGTGTTTGTCCACTCTCTCAAGGATGGGAGATCAATATGAGGTAAGGGGAGCTTATAATAAGTTTATAAGGATATAAGGGAGATGCATGAAATATTATTAGTTCTTCCCTCTTGAATGATCCATTATTTATATATCTATAATCAATGAAAATGGGAGTAAGGAGGTAGATACAATGTATTACCTTTGATTTGGCTATAACATGGTGGAGGCCTGCCAACTGAATTGAGACTAGGTCATTATATCTCTAATGAATAGAGGCATTCATTTTTTACTCTTGGTAAATTGTTTTTAATTACTCCACAAGGAATAATAACTCAGATGAATTCATGATTCCATGCATGTCTAGGGCTGTCAGGTCTATCTCTATGTCGTTGAAGATCCTTCCCTCATTGTTAAAAGTTAGATAAAGTTTTGCTTCCATCTTCATCTATTGCCTACCCACCACCATTGATGACATTGAATTATATTTTCAAGGTCACAAAAGGTTTCAATAGGGAGATTTAGTCAAGGTTTGGTTGTGTTATTCTGATTGCTTTGTGACCAATTAAGCTGATTCAAGTCTTCTCTATAGAGGGCCTAAGGTTTTTGAGCTTTAATGGTAGAAATATCTAGTTTCTCAATATTATATGTGCCTTAGATTTTATGGGACATTATTCTCATTCACTCTATGATATTTTATTTTGATTCTCAATACTTATGTGGAGCCTATGTGGAATGGCTCTATGCCTTTCATGGCCATTAAATACTAGTTAGAGAGTAGTTGTTGGCTTTCAAAAAAAAATATTTTGCTTTGATAATCCAAATATAAGTTCTTGTGTTTTTATTGGTCCCTTGATCTTTAAGTTCATGACTATACCACTTGGCACCTTGACAAATCTTACCCATGTTACTTATTCTTGCTAGCTGCTATCCTAACTATGTGTTAGCCACGTGTTGAGCTCATGGAGCCTTTGAAAAGTCTTTAAGATTGATGCACCATTGGATCAAATCTAGTGGGTGATCAATCACCATTGATTTTTACAAGGTCCAAATCATTTAATAAATCAACTTTATTAAGTGGGTCCCATTATATTTTCATCCTTTGATTGGCAAGCTACCAGGCATCCTCCTCATAAGGCTATATGTACCTCTATCAGTTACCCTAGCCATGAGTAGGCCATGTGTCAAGCTCACGAAGCCTTTGAAAATTCTTCAAGATTATTACACTATTGGATCAAATCCAATGAGTGAGTGATCATCATTAGATCTTGCAAGATGTATACCTTTCAATCATTAATATGAATATATAAACTTAGACTTAAAATGATGTTCTTAAGGTCCTTTTATGTTAAGAAACACAAATTAACTTAGGTTAAGGACTTTTATGCTAAGTATTCATACATAAAAATGCTAATAATTCCTTTTAAATGGTCTTTATAAATTCCCCCTTTGCTTAGGATTTGAAAAGTTATCTAGGTTAAATTTGACAGGCTCGATAACATCAACTACATCCTCATGGACATTAAATGATGGGAGTGAGCTTGTCAAATTTAAGAGAATGGAATTACTTTGGTCTAATGACTAAGTTCCATGCATCAAGCTCTCAAGAATTTTTAGGGCTTTAAGGTCAATGTGCACCATCAAATTAAGGCCCTTGAGATAATGAGAACCATTAGATCATAATATGAGTGCTTGATAGCGATTGGTCTCCCTTTTGGTGTCAAATTTGGTTCACATCATTGGATCATAATCTCTAATTGAATTTCAGCCATTAGATCTATAAAAGTGCATGAGATTTAAGTTAAGGCTCGATATGTATAAAGGTTTAGACTAAGGTTTCAACCTTTAAAAGTTTGTTCATGCTTGTAAACACCAAGATATTTAAACCTTAATAAAAACCTATTTAATCCAACAGGGCTCTCACGTTTTAAAGGGTAAAATAAGAGGTTTGAGTCTTGATTTTATATTAATGTTTGGTCATGTTAAGAAACATAATCAAAGCTTAATATAAAGTTAGACTTATGGTTTCTATAATTTAAAGGAAATATAATTTCCCACTAAACTTTTCCTATGGATGTTTGAATTGAAACCCCTAGGGTTTACTACTTAGGAACCTTATATTTCACCATATAACCTACAACTAATCACCTCAAAGGCAATCATTAGCAACATTAGTCCATAAAACATAATCATAGCCAAATCCATTGAGGCTCATGTTTTTTTAATTGAATTGTCTTTAAATTTCAAGAGAGAATAACCATTTCACATTCAATCTAAAACATAGATGTTTTGAAACATTCACAAGGGTCCTCTTTTAGTAAAAGTCAAAAAATGGGGGGTATGTTGGTCTCAATAGGGGTCTCATTAGTATTTAATGAAATCCATGAGATTTCAAAAACATTTTAGGAACATATCCTGATCTTAAGTAAAATAATCCATTAGCTTAAATTTGATGATCTCATAGATGTCAATGATGGCCTTAAAGATGTCAAATGATGGTCATCTGAATGTAAAATGTTGACATTGTGGATTGCACCCTTGACAAAATGCTGAGCTTCTATCATCCACGCGGTATAATGGAGACTCCTCTCTTGCCTATGGGTCTGGCAAAAATGAGGGGAGAATCTCTAGATAAGGGCTAGCTCCCTTTGATGCATCTCTAAGTTATTCTAGTACTATTGCTAATATATATAGTGGGGGTTGAAAAGAGAGAAGGATTACTGAAAATAGACCCTAAATTAACACTGTGATGCACCAAAAAAGATTGATCTACTCATTTTCTCACACTTTATACCAAAAGAGGACATACATACACTTTATCTACTAGAAAGACTAGACTGTAGGGAGCTCAATAGGGAGGCTTAATGGAGACACATAGGAAATGAACTTACCACAGGTGCTATAGGAAAACACTTTGTTTGGTAACCCTCTTCTATCTCTGCACTCCAAATACAACACTTCTTGTCACCTACAAAAATGGTGATTTGTCTATACTAGGTATGTTGGTGTCAAACTTGTGAAACCATTATGCAAAATGACTAAACACAACTTTAATACTCAGACACACTCAAAGATATATCTAGCCAGATATAGGTAAAAAATGCATTCTATTTCTTCAAGGTGAAAATTTGGCAAGACTTCACCTTAAAAAATGAGATATATCTTCTCAAATGAGAGCTTACAATATATATAGAGAAAGAGGAAGCAATGGCACCCCCTTTTTACAAGTGGCCCATGCTGCATTAAAAACATTGGGAAGAGGAAGTCACTGAAAGAACATGCTGTGTTAGTTTCTAGTCTTGACTTTAACATTCAAACATTATTGTGAAAGCATGGGCCATGCTTCTTTGCCTAAAAACAAGACCACTCCTTCAAGACATTCACGTAGTTTGTCTACTTATCAATGCAAAGTGTGGAAAAAATAAGTTGCACCTTCACTATTCACGTTCCTTGATGACCACTTGGCAGATATTGTTTCAATTGCTAGAATAACTCCTCTATCGATACTTCCCTTTTTGCCACTTGAGCTATTTTTCCTATATCTATGCTTGGCTCTTCAGGCTCATTACTCAGTTGGTCACTGAGTTCACTCTTCAGTTTTTGTCTTTTCCTAGCCTTTTTGGCCCTTGGGGCTATCTTCTGTCAATCCTTGGCTCTTTGGCCTTGTTAATTATTTTAAAGACCAACAGTTATTTCATTGCTATGAAGTTGACATTCATGCCTTAGTCACCTCTTTAGCAACTCCTTTAGATTCACTTTCCTTCAGAATTTTCTTTGTTTAGGTCTCTATCATTGAGCACTCCTGAAGGGAAGGAGTCCCTTTGAGCTTGGAAAAAGGTCCCTTTTGGTAGCTAAGAGTCCCCTGCAAGGGTACTTACCCTTTGGGATCCTTCAGGCTACCTTGGCTTTTCAATTCCTTTAGACAAAATTTTTGAAGGAAATGTTCTCTTTATGTTTTTCTACTTGCTTTCTCTTAGTTAGGCTTTTCCCTCAGATAAATTCCTTCAGACAAAATGTTTGAAAGAATTCCTTCTGACAATTTGTCTGAAGGAATTTATTTTGTCATTTTGCCACAGATTTCCTTCAAAAGGGTAATCTTCTGCTTGGTTTTTTGCCTTGTGAATTTCATCAGACAAAATGTCCGAAGGAATTCCTTTGAGCATTTTGTCTGAAGGAATTCACACTTGGTTCTACATGGATTTTCTTCAGACAAATTGTTTGAAGAAATCCTTTGCTCTTTTCCTTAATAATTTCCTTCAGACAGAAAGTCCAAAATAATTATTTGCCTTTTTTTTACTTTTATGAAGAAAACCTTACCTTTTAGCCCTCATTTTGATCCTTTCACAAGTTTTATCTACCCTCCATGAGGACACTCTATCTTTGGAGACTCTTTGAACCTTCTAATTGAACCAAACACTTTGAACCAAATCAATTAAACTAACTAATTGAACCAAACTAATTAAACCAACTGATTGAACCAAACCATTAAACCAACTATTTTGAACCAACTAATTAAACCAACCATGGTTCAAAGTTTAAATCTCTTGGAAAGATCATGCCATTGAACCCTGACATTAAACCACCTTTTTCAACTTTAAGGAAACATGCCTTCAAGTTTTATTCTCTTTCTTTGTGAATTTATTCTGACCAAATTTCTAAAGAAGATTTTTAAAAGCCTTGTATTCTTTGAATTGGTTCATCCTATTGCCAAAATACTTGTGCAAACCAAATTTGAACTGGCTCAGAATAGCAGGGGAAGAAGGTAACCAATTTTGTCCTATAGGACCAAAATGGTCAAAAAATTGGCAATTCCCAAGGGAAGCATGCTTGATATGCTTATAAACTAGTAGCCTCAATGTCCATTGGGCATGGAGTCAAAACACATCTTGAGAAAGTTAGAAATAGCCTTGAGAGATCCAAGGGAAGCAAAACACACACAAGGCTAAGAAAACTACTAACATGTGCAAAAGCACTTAGGGAAAATAGGGAAAAAATAAGGAAAGTATCTAAATGATGGGAGAAGGCTTAGTGATAATGCTTAAGATGTATCCCATTAATTGGGATACACAGTTCTTCACCATCCAACTTGGAGAGTTAGAATGCATTGTGTTGCTTACACTGAGTGATGACATATGGACCACTCCATAGGGCATCAAAATTCATGTGCTTTCTAGTCTTAGCTCAGTCCTCATCCCATTTCAAATTGATGTCTCCCTTAGAGAAACCTTTTGATGAGGATTTCTTATCAAAGTGCTTCTTTGTCTACTATTGATGGCTGGTCATAGCAGCCATAGCCTGGTCCCTTGTCTCTTGAAGTTCCATCATATCACATAGCCTAACCTCCATTTTGTTGCCTTCTTCTAACTATAGCTAGTGAGCAAGGTCCAAGGCTAGAAATTCAAGTGAAAGAGGAAGTCTAGCTTCCCTTTTATATACAAGCATGTATGGTGAATTGCTAATTGCTCACTTTGGAGTGACCCTGTCTGCCCACAGGGCTATTTTTAACTTGGCATGCCAAGTTCTCTGATTCTCCTCCATTATTCTTTTGATAATTTTGATCAAATTTTTAATGGTGGATTTGGCCAGACCATTCCCCTATGGGTAGTAGTTGGAAGAAGTGCTAAGATAAATGTCATATCTTAATGCCCATTCACTCATTTTTAGTTCCTTGAAAAGCTAAAGTGTTATCTGAGATGATGGTAGCTGGAACTCCAAACCTTATCACCAAGCCTTCATAAAAATCTAAGACTACACTTTTGTTGGCCTCCTTCAAAGTAAAAACTTCTACCAATCTCGTGAAGTAGTCTGTAGTGGTCAAGACCCACTTGTGTCCAGCACTGGAGGGAGGGTTAATCATCCCTATGAAGTTAAGGCCCCATTGCATGAATGGTTGTTCAACTTGAATAAGATGTGGAGGAATTGTAGCTAGTCATTATTTCCCATCAAAGAGAGCACACTTTTGGCACTTTCATTCCCAGGCATGAGTGTCTCTAAATAGAGTGGGCCAGAAGTAACCAGCTCTCATTATTCTTATAGTTGTAGGCTTAAGAGTGAAGTGGCCACTAGCTGGCCCATCATGGAACTCAAACAACACCCTGTCAGCCTGACCTGGGTCTATGCACCTTAAAAGCACTCCTAAAAAATCCCTTTTGAATAACACTCCATCAATCAAGACATAAGGGAGAGATTGGAGTTTGAAATATCTCCTCTTGGTCCTATTAAGGGCATGTGAGCACTCACTAGTGAGAAATAAATGTCTCATGTCTGATGTCTAATCCTTCATGATTGCTAGTTTTTCTATTGTGGCTTCATCATGAATGAGCAAATTTTCCTCTTTCTATTGTTTAAATTTTGTAGCAAGTTGCTCAAACAGGCCTTTTCCTATTACCAGCTTGGTGGTTTTAATATCCACGTCATATTCCATTACTTTAGTGATATATCCCACTCTCTTTTCATTTAGATCACGACTAATCAAGAAGTCTTTGACACTGGGATGTGGCACCATGAGGTGGACCCTGCTATTAGACAACATATGTCTAAATTTATTCAGACTCTATAAGACCACAAGGACTTGCTTTTCCACATATGTATACCTGACCTCAAAACCCTCTAAACCCTGGCTAAAAAATGCAAGTGGCTATTCAAGGTTCTCACCATTCACTTGGGTAAGCCTAGCAGAGATTACCTCTTCATTTCTAAAGGTGTAGAGGTTGAAATCCTTGGTGAAGTCAAGATTGATCAAGGTAGGATCCTGGGTGATAGCCTACTTGATCCCTTCAAAACTATCCTTCCTTTGTGTTGTCCACATGAATTTCTCATCTTTTTTTAGCATAGATGCCAATGGCTTGACTACCTCTATAAAATTTGGAATAAATCTCCTGATGAAATTTATTTTTCCAAATAAGCTTTGTAGACTTTTCTTATGTTTAGGAAATGACAACTCTAGGATGGAGCAAACTCTTTCTGGATCAATGGTTAAGCCTTCTTTAGAAACCACATGGCCAAGGAGTTTACCCTCATGGACAAAAAACACACATTTCCTTGGGTTGAGAGAGATATCAAACTCTCTACACCTCTCAAATATTTGCCTAAGGTGTTTTATGTGTTGGCCTACTTCTTTGGAGAATATTGTCATGCCATCAAGATATACTAGTACGATGTTATTTATCAAGCCTTGAAATGCCATATCTATAGCTCACTAAAAAGTGGCACCAGCATTGGATAGTCCAAATGGCATTTTTTGATGAGCAAATGTCCCCCATTTGGTAGTGAAGGTTGTCTTGTACTGGTCACATTCTTGCACCAAAATTTGATTATACCCTGAATACCCATATAGGAGGGAGAAACACTCACTGCCTATCACCATTTAGAGGATCTACTCCATACTTGGGAGAGGATAATGGTCTTTTAAAGAGACCCTATTAAGGTCTCTAAAATCTATGCACAATATGATCTCCCCATTTTTTTAGATAGGGACAAGATTGGCCAGCCAAGAGGAATGTTTGATTGGAAATATGATTTTAGACTCAATCAACTTGGTGAGTTCCTTTCACATGAGAGGCTCAATCTTCAAGTTCACAAGCCTCTATTTCTATTTTATGGGCTTGGCACCTCCCTCTAGCTCAATGGTATGTTGGGTCAAACTTGATTCAAAACCCTTCAAGTCACTATACTCCTAAGTGAAGACATCAACAAACTCCTGGCACAACAAGATGAAGGCCTACCTTTCATGATCTGTACATACTTTCCCAAGTGCAAGTAGCTTATTCTTGAATATCTCTACTTTTTCATAGTTTTCCTTCTCCATCGTTATGCTTGCTCTATCATTCTTCAATTGGTCATCCTCATTTAAGATACTTTTGAGAGTGACCAAGCCTTTGGGAAGTTTATTATTCTTCAGCTGAACAATCTGGCCACCATACTAATGTTGTAGCTTAGCCTAGTTTCTAGTAGCAAACTCAGCTTCCTCTTGTAAGAAGAGTGCTATTTTCTGATCAATGTCAAACACCTACCAGTTGGTGATGTTGTCAGGCACAGAGGGTTTGATTACCACTTTCAAATGATGCAGACTACGGTTTTAGCATACCTCCTTGGGGACATCAAACTGAGCACCAACTGCTACTAGTCTATCCACTTTTTTATTCTACTCTCTTGAAATGGAGGAAACATTGAAAGCAAGGAAACTCTATACTAAGTCCCACACCCTATGTTTTTAATACTTAAGTAAGCAATTCTTGGTCAAATTTTAGCTTCTCACCTAATTTATGATCAACTCATGATCCCCAAAAACTTGTAGTTTTCTAATTCCTCTTTTCCTCACCCACTCCAAACCATGGATGAGAGATTCATACTCTACAACATTTCATGTGCAATAAAATTAGAACCTGAAGGCCGAAAAGTATTTTTCCTGTGAGGGGGAAACTAGCACCACTCCCTCACTAACTCCTAACTTACTTCTTGAGCCATCAAAGAAAAGTTGCCACAAACATGATCTCTTTTGGCTTACTTTCATCAAATTTGGTATGAAATTACCCTCTTCATGCAAGAAATAAATCCCAAGGCCTACCTCTTTTATGAATTTGTAAGGATCATGTTTAAATTTGTCACTTCCCCACTCATCTAAGAGTAGGTCAGCAACTCCTTCAAGGGTAGAGGGTAGAGATTGATCCACTTGGAAATCTTCTTGATCAATAATGGCATAGCTAACATTTGCTACCTTGAGTGAGTATGGATCTAGATGATCTCTATGGATTGGCTCTGACTCAATATTGACCTTAGTCCCATACTTGGTTCTAAAAACTAGTTAGGACTAGTTTGATGCTAGGTAGCTACCTATCTTAGATGTGAAATCCCTAGACAAGAAAATGCAAAATTAGGGAGGAACATCTTCCACCACCACATCATGAGGAAATGAGAGAGTTAGATAGGCATGGAGTGTCAAGTTCAAGCCTCTCACCACTCCCACTATCTTTTTTGGTGTTTCATCCAGCTATAGGACTCCCTTAGTCATTTCTTTGTATTTGAGCCCCAGTTTATCCGCTATACATTTTGGCATTATTAAGGTGCTTTCCCCACTATTAATAATGCAATTATGCACCAAGAAATCTCCTATGACTAAGGAAAAATAGAAAGGAGGAACCTTTTCTTCTTTCTTTACCTCGCCTATTGTGGAAGGGTGCCCATTCATGATCAGAACATTATTAGCCTTTGTTGGGATAACTTGTTCATTTAGCTTGTGTAATTCCTTTTGTAGCATGTCCTTTTGTCTTGGTATTGCCAATGAATCCCATAAGGAGATATTCATGTGTAGATTCTTCATCTAGTCCACCACATTAATCTGAGGTTTGCTTCCTTTCAAATTTTCTTTGGGGTTGCTTGTAGCTTAGGGTGCAGGCTGAGGAGCTGAGGGTGTGAATGACGGCTTGAAATTTAGAAATTTTTGGTTCGTATGTGATGAAGATGATGCTATGGATGTTTGAAAAACTCCCTGAGCTTCCTCCATAGATCTCCTTTTGGACCTTGTGTTGGATGCAACATAGTCACCTTGATTGTCTACATTGCCCACGTAGTTGACTACATAAAATTCACCTTCCATGTGATTCATGAGAGTAGAATCAGACTAAGCCAGCTTACTATCCATGCCATATTACAATGACACCTCAAATCTTGGGAATTGAGTAGCTATTTGATTGTCTTATGCATTTTTGTATTGACTTGGCATCTCATTTGTATAGACATCTTGATCTTGACTGTATCCCATGGGTGAGCAATTTGGCTGTTCTTGTACCAAATTGTTTTAAACAGGCACTAGGGCCTTAGATGATAAAGGAGCACCTAAATTATAGCCTTGATAAGGTCTAGTTTATTCAAACTGACCTTGTCCTTGATTATAATTTTGGAAAGGAGGTCTATTTTCTTGCCTAAACTACTGATATCCCTGATTTGGCTGATTACTTTGAGCTTTCTACCTTTTGAGAGCCACTAGTTCATTAGTCACACTTTGTAACAAAATTTTGACTTCATGAAGGTCATTAGATGGAGTAGCAGCTAGATTTTCTATGCTAGGTAGAAGAGCTAAGGTAGGTGAAGTAGTATGGACTAGAGGCAACAATTCAAGAAAGAGCGGCATATGAGGTCTAGGGGCTATCTTTCCCACTTGCACCAGGAAATTCTCAGTTGCTATGGCTATGTCATAGGTAGCAGGTAGCACATGTCCTCCCATGGATTGTATCATGATAGTAATGTCACTATTCAATGCTTTCAAGTAATAGAGGAAATCATAGCTTAGGGTTGGCCTTAATAGAATGGGGATCTGTCCCATGTCTTCTAAAAATGAATATTGAAATCTTGCATAAATTCATGTAGAGCTCTCTACATGGTGGTCAACTACTCAACAAGTGAGAGGTGGTCACTCTTCTCCCCAAATATATTTGTTAATAGGGCACCCAATTCATTCCATGAGCTAACTAAATTCATAAGTAGGGTCCCATACCAATCCAAAACCTTGCCCTTAAAAGACAATGCCAGCAATCTGATAGCAATGTTTTCCTCAGTGACATTGTGAATATTACAGAGGTTGGAAATATTTCTAATGTGCTGAATAGCAGTAATAGGACCTTTTCCATTAAAGGGAGGCACACTTTTAAGGGCTGCCCCTGGGATTAGGTCATAATGCAGAAGATTCAAAGGACTCTGGCCATGAAAGGCCACAAATGGTAAAGCCATAGCTATGATAGGATTTAACTAGAGCCTTCTTGCATAAGTGTATCTTATAACAGGTCTAGGAAAATGACTTTCTAAATAGGGATGAGTCCTTACAAACCTTATTCACCTTGTTGAGTTTAATGGTAGTTAAACAAATTCAAAAGGGACACCCTTAGTATTAAATCATGTGGTGACCTTAGGCATAAGGTGTCAGACTGGTCTTTGGTTAGAGACTGATGCTCTTGATAATGGAGTCACCAGATGCTAGAAAACTGGTTGATTTTGCTATAACAGGACCATCATCAATCTTGGAACTTTTTTGAGTGTAAAAAATGGGTCCCAATGGGCATACCAAAAACTATTAATGCTATGGATTACACCCTTAATAGAAGTTTGAGCTGCTGTCTTCCATGTGGCACAATGGAGACTCCTCTCTTGCCTGTGGGTCTAGAAAAATTGAGGGGATAATCTCTAGATAAGGGCTAGCTCCCTTTGATGCATCTCTAAGTTATTTTGGTACTACTGCTAATATATATAATGGGAGGGTTGAAAAGAGAGAAGGATTATTGAAAATAAAACCTAGATTAATATAGTGATGCACCCAAAAAAATTGATCTACTCATTTTCTCACACTTTATATCAGAAGATGACATACATACACTTTATCTATTGGAAAGACTAGTCTGTAGGGAGCTCAATAGGGAGGCTTAATAAAGACACACATAAAATGAACTTACCATAGGTGTTGTAGGAAAACACTCTATCTAGTAACCCTCTTCTATCTTTGTGCTCCAATTATAACACTTCTTGTCACCTACAGAAAAGGTGATTTATCTATACCAGGTATGTTGGTGTCAAACTTATGAAAGTAATATGCAAAATGACTGAACACAAGGTTAATACTCAGACACACTCAGAGATATATCTAGCTAGATAGAGGTAAAAAATGCATTCTATTAATTCAAGGTGAAAATTTGGTAGGGCTCTACCTTATAAAATGAGAGATATCTTCTCAAATGAGAGTTTACAATATATATAGAGAAAGAGGAGGCAATGGCACCCCCCTTTTTATAAGTGGCCCATGCTGCATTGAAAACATTGGGAAGAGGAAGTCACTAAAAGAACATGTTGTGTCAGTTGCCAGTCTTGCCTTTGGCATTCAAACATTATTGTGAAAGCATGGGTTGTGCCTCTTTATCTACAAACAAAACCACTCCTCTAAGAAATTCATGCAGTTTGTCTACTCATCAATGCAAAGTGTGGAAAAAATAGGTCATACCTTCACTATTCACGCTCCTTGATGACCACTTGGCAAAGACTATTTCAACTTCTAGAATAACTCCTCTATCGATGTTTCCTTTTTGGCACCTGGGCTATTTTTCCTATATCTACACTTAGCTCCTTAGGCTCCTTTCTCAGTTGGTCACTGAGTTAACTCTTTGACTTTTGTCTTTTACTAGATTTTGTCTTTTCTTGGCCTTTTTAGCCTTTGGGGCTATCTTTTGTCAATCCTTCGCTCTTTGGGCTTGTCAATTATTTTAAAGACCAATGGTTATTTCATTGCCACAAAGTCAACATTCACACCTCCGTCACCTCTTTAGCAACTCCTTCAGCTTCACTTTCTATCAAAATTTTCTTTGTTTAGGTCTTTATCATTGAACCCTCTTGAAGGGAAGGTGTCCCATTGGGCTTGGAAAAAGGTCCTTTTTGGCAGCCAAGAGTCCCCCTCACGTGCACTTGCCCTTTGGGCTGCCTCAGCTTTTCAATTCCTTCAAACAAAATGTTTGAAGGAAATGTTCTCTTTATGTTTTTTCACTTGCTTTCTCTTTCAGTTGGGATTTTCCCTCAGACAAATTCCTTCAAACAAAATGTTCAAAGAAATTCCTTCAGACAATTTGTCCAAAGGAATTTGCCTTGTCATTTTGCCATAGATTTCCTTCCAAAGGGTAATCTTTCACTTGGTTTTTTTCCTTGTGAATTTTTTCGAACAAAATGTTTGAAGGAATTCCTTTGGGCATTTTGTTCGAAGGAATTCACACTTGGTTCTACATGGATTTTCTTCAGACAAATTATCTAAAGAAATCCTTTGCTCTTTTCCTTAAGAATTTCCTTTAGATAAAAAGTCTAAAGGAAATATTTGCCTTTTTCTTTCCTTTTTTGAAGAAAACCTTACCTTTCATCCCTCCCTTTGATCCTTTCACAAGTGTTCTCTACCCTCTATGAGGACACTCTATATTTGGAGCCTCTTTAAACCTTCTAATTGAACCAACTGATTGAACCAAACACTTTGAACCAAATTGATTGAACCAAACCATTGAACCAACCACTTTGAACCAACCAATTAAACCAACCATGGTTCAAAGTTTAAAGCTCTTGGAAAGATCATGCTATTGAACCCTGATGTTAAACCACCTTTTCCAACTTTAAGGAAATGTGCCTTCAAGTTTTGTTCTCTTTCCTTGTGAATTTCTTCCAAATTTTTTTTTGAAGAAGCTTTGTAAAAGCCTTGCATTCTTTGAACTGGTTCATCTTTTTGCTAAAAGACTTTTGCAAACCAAAATTGAAGTGGCTCAGAATAGTAGGGGAAGAAGGAGACCAATTTTGGCCTGTAGGACCAAAATGGTCAACATAAAATTTTAAAGTAGTAGATCATTAGTTTTATGGGATTAAAGTTGGCAGTCCCATATATGTCAATGATGGCCTCATGGACATCAAATGACAATCATGTGAATGTATATTTTAAGCTAATGAAACCCTTTTGGTCCATAGAATTTGGATTCAATTCACTCCATCTAATCGAGGGCCATGATGATGTAAGAGCCATTGATTTCATTTTGAGTAGTTACATGATATTGGTTCTATTTACTCTATGAGACCCTTTGTTATCAAGCTTTGAATGAGGGAGTGCCACATGGTGATTCCATGGGGATTCCTAGGCCTTTTTCCTGTTCATCATTATGTTCACTCTATTGGATCTTTAGTCTTGACAAGGCATGAGCCAATGATCATGATCTAGATGATCACACATCATTGGTCTAAAGGACCAAATTCTTAGGTTTGTCAGGCTTAATTCACTCTATTTGATTAAAATCCATGAAAGTGTAGACTATTGGATCTCTAAAGAATCAAGGTATTTAAGTGAAGACTCAGGATGAAATAATAACATAGGTTAAAGTATTAAAATGAAGGTCTCATTCATGTTAATAAATAAAATGGGGCCTTAAGATTAAGACTTTAGGATAAATAGGTAACAAAGGGACTACACTAGAAAAATTAAAAGTGACCCTACCAATGTGAACATTAGACTCAGATAGAAATATAGGAAATAAATGGGGAAAATAAAAGGGACCAAGTAGGACTTTCAAGTTAAGGTTTGGTCATGTTAAAAAATACAACTAAGCCTTAACATGAAAATTAAGCTTAAGCCCAAGTAATTTGAAATGTTCTCACCAATTTGCTCTTGCCAATGTAAATTTGAACCAAGGGCTTGAACTAGGGTTTTCTGAAGGAGAGCCTTCAAAAAATGAAGCCTAAATAGAGTTAATCCATAAAATCTAAGCATGATCCATCAATAAGAGCTCCATGAAACCTGTATCTTTAAGACATGAAGACCAATTATTAGTAGCAGTAGACAATCCCAAAGCAAAACCATAAACTAGTAATACAACTTTATCAAAAAGGATGATCCTCAAATTCTAATAATGTCCAAAATAGGCCATGCTTTTAGTGTTAAATTGACAAATATCTCAAGGGTCCCAATTTTTAGAAATGGGGGTATGTTGACATCAAAAGGTCTTGAACTCTATCATGACACTTTAAAGTATAAAAACCATCATTTAGATTTCCTTCTCACATCTTTACAAGGATTTTTGGCTATTTCATGACACTTTTAGACCTTTGCCTTCTCAATTCTGTAAACAAACCTATGTCTATGCATTAATGCTTATAGACCCTATTTCCTTGACCATTTATTGACCTCAAAGTGAATACATGATTTATAATGTATTGTGTCCTTTTTCAAACATAAATCTATTATAATACTTTCATATTCAGGTCTACAACTCAAGAATTGATACATTTCATTACACTTATCCTAAAGTTGCAAACCTATAGGTATAGACATAGTGCAGGAAGTTCCCTCTAGACTTTTGAGATGTAAAAACATAGTATTTTGAGATCTGAGTCATATAGCCATTATCCACCACTATCTTAATAAAGTGTATACCTCCATATGCTTATTATATGGCCAAATAAGCCTTTTGAAACCACCTTTATATAGGCATACCCTTATGCAAAGTGTTTGGCAGTCAACTTGGAGACTACTTAGAGAGGTTGGTATAAGATGACCAAATATATTGGATATCCTTGGATGAATTGTAAATATGATGTAATACATGTTAAAACTAACTTGAATTTACTTAAACTATCAAACTCCTATAAAACTCTAAGTGTAGACAATGACACATTTAGCATGAAGGCTCCTCTTAGCACTATGGGGTCTCACACATGCCAAATTGATGAATGTGAGCATAAAATTATGTTAAATGCCTATTCAGACCTATCACAACACTTCTCATGTTTAAATAAACTTAAACCTGCAAGAAAGTGATGAAAACACAAGCCTATGGGGATATTAGCTCCAAAAAAGCACCCTAGCTCTTTACCAATTATTCATAAAGCTAAGGATCTCAATCTAATTACCAATGCCAAAAATTGGAATCTCATATGGGTCCCAACTTTGGCCAAAATCTAATCATCCAACTCTACCTATATGACCTATACCATTCATCTAAATTTGGCCTTCATGAGCTTGTAAAGGGAGCAATGGAGGAGAGAGATAGTTATTTTAAATTTGATGACCTAAAACTTATTTCCAAGCTTGAAAAGGACCTATGGAAGATCGAAGGACATTTTAAAACTATATTTTTACCTATAGTTGATCTCAAAAAGTCTATACAAGTAACTTAATTCCTCTCTAAAGAATTGATATCCTAGATTTTGAATGCCTTTCGACTTATTTATAGGTGTGGTAATTATGTAACTACTCCAAGTTCCTTGGAAGTTTTATTTTATGTATTTATCCCTTGTGGAACTTTGACATACATGAAAATTAGCCAAAAATCACATTTTTCCTTCATTAAGCTTACCTTAAAGTTTACAAAATAATTTTAAAGTTTCCAAATCAACATGAAATGTTATAACAAAGTGATTAAGACATAAAATGGCCTTGAAGGACACTTAAGGACCTATAACACTTCTTGATTAACTCTCATCACTCCATGATAAGACTAGACCACTATAGGACTTTACCTTAATTTCTCCAAATAAACCTTAAACAATGCTAATAAGGCTTTATAAAGACTCTTTAAAAGCTATATAAATCATGACAAGACCTTGAACTAGGTTATCAAGACATGACCAAATGTTTTCACCTATAGGGGTTGACATTTTGACCTTGGGGGTCAAAATTGGTCAATAGTATCCAAAATCATCATAAATTATATAATTAGATAATATGTGTTACTAAGGAGGGTTAAGGATTATTCATTATTAATTTAAGCCTTAGTTCATTTCACATAGATTTGACCAATTTAATTATGTTATTTTTAAATATATTACATGTTTTAGGAAAGTAACATATAATTATGATAATCATAGATTGAATTATAAAATATAAACTATGTGTGTTCATCATAGCCATGATTTATTCATGTGATTAAGGGGCAATCAAAAATTATAACTAAAACCCTAAAACTAAAATTTGAAACCCTAAAAGGTAGGATGAAACCCTTAGTGAAATATAGGGTTTTTATGCTCAAAAAATTTTAAGGTTCACTAGAATGTTTTAACTTATTTTTTAATTAGTGATCTAAAAATCTAAAATTATTAAATATTTAGATTACGTAAGATATAGCATAAACTACATAGTTTTTAATGTAAAAATTAGATTAGTATTGATATTAATACTTATAAAAATTACAAGGGGAAGGGTTACTCATATCTATTTTTTTATGTTCTTTATCTACTCACAATCGTCAAAAATAGTTTTCAATGGATTTGTGATCATTCAACTCAAGGGATTAACTATCAAAATATGTTAGGACACTATTGGTAAATTTCAAACACCTAAGGCAACCATATGTGTCCATTGTCTATTATAAATATCTTTTTATATTTTTATAGACTATTCTACCATAAATCATTATGTTACTTATCAAGATGTTTTTTTAGTAGTTTCCTTCCCTTGATCTTATGTGTATATTTAAATTTTGTCATATTTTTCATTAAAACCCTATATCCACTTTTTACACTTGTTTGACCTATAAAAATTGTTTACAAAAATGATTTGGATAAACCCAACCACACCTTAGTAAGTGGTTGAGTGTTTCCTACATTCCAATACTTTGAAGAGGGTTAAAACCACACATAGTTCTCCCACTTATATGTATGTATACTCAATAATGATATGCTAAAATGAAATACAACTCTTTCAATTTTCACACTTGATAATATGAATCATTGCACTTGCTTTACATGTTCATAATTGGCTTAGGGACTATTATTTTTAATGTTTTTCTAATTTGGATGTTTTAGGATATAATGTCAAGGATGTGTAGACAGATATCTCAATGTGCGGGTGTTTTTATAAGTAGCGACCAAGTGAGAGCTAGATAGGAATAACCTTAAAAATGATGTGTATAAATGTATGACTCTTTGGGTAATTTTCCTGAACAATTGACATATAAAACATGTGGTCCCACCCAAAGGATGGATATAATTTTTTTTTAAAATCCATTTGAGATAACCATGGACGTTTATAATGAAGGAAAACAATATAAGTAAATAATAGGCTCCAATTGTTGTTAACATTGTCTAAAATGGAATAAATAGTGATATGGAGCATAAACATAGTCTGTTTAGGATAATATATGATTTAGGCACATACTAGGGATATCTTATACATTAATAATGGAAAATAAGGCTAATTCCATCATATGCAAATGGATAGGTAAAGGGTATACAATAGTCATATATGTGTGTACTAGTTCATGTTAAGGATAGGTACAAACTAATATTTTAAGTTTTTAATACCAAATATATGTCTCTACACTAAGGAACCTAAATTTAAGGAGTGAAATTATAATCTCTTCAATGATAATAATTTATATTTTAGAGCTAGATATGCTAAAATATGTGTTCATACGACTACTCTTATTTATACTATTAATATTTCTACACATATGGATACACATGTGATGCCCACTCATGGTGAAGGGGAAATATGAGTTAATCCTCTGAATTTTATGGTTATTCTTGTGAAAAAACTTTTTTCAATATAGGGTTATAACTCATGAGACATCATGTATTACTATACAATTTTATATGCCTATTTCTCAAACCCCAGTGAAAACTATTCTTGATCTTTAAGCTAATGTTTTAAAATTAGTAAAATGTTCTTATAGAGTGGTACATTTGATTGATTATCAAGCATTATTACACGACCCATTGGCCTAAAATATTTTATCTTGTCCTCTGCATATAGGATTCATTGCACATTAGTTTATATGATGGTAAATGTGATCTATAACAACATTTTAGATCCTTTCACACAACATGTTTGGACTATGCATCCATTGATAAGTTGTTGACTAATTTATTTCAAAGGAGTCTTAAGTAATATGCTCTATGATTGTTATATGGCCTCCATTTCCAATTAGTGCATGACTTAAATATTTTATATGATAGTTTCCTAGCATAATTTTCTATCAACAACAATGAATAGTTATCCTATAATTACAAAACTCAAGAAATGACCTAATGAGCCCATCAATGTTTTTTTTACCTAGCTACAGGGCTATGCTCTCTAAGATGAAAAATTATATGGATGATAATGAATTTCAATACATCTTCAATAAAATCCTACTTAATCTACTACATGAGTCTATTATGTTAAAAATGTTTTCAATATTTTGATGACTTTTTACATATTGTTAAATACTATGAAGTTAAGTTCCTTGCTCTAAACAAGATAAATTATGGGTATAATACTATAACATATTCTATTATATAATTTCATACCAAACCAAATTTTAAATCTAAGAAAATGATCATAATCACAATAGAGAAATAGGCTTGTCCTTCTAGATATTCAAAAGAGGAAGTTTACAAGGTTATCAAACCCCCCTCATAAGATATAATAGAGGAAACTTTAGTGTAATTTAATATCTCTCCCTCCACCAAATGAGGTTTATATGAATAAATAATAATCTAAAAGGTTAAATATCCATGCATATTGTGATATGAATGGATGTGTGGTACACTCTACAAACATATACTTTGGGTTGATATATAACATAAAACATCTTGTTAAGGATAATGTTATTGATATGAATTATGTTAATGCACTTAATAATTAGTCAGTAGAACATCATAATGTGAATTTGAGGATATCTTATAATCCATTTATAAATAATATAGTAAAAGAGACCAAAACTAGTCCTGAGGTTCACATGACTTACAAATCACATCCTCTTATGATTTATTAATCTTTTAGAAGTGAGGAGGAGCATATTATAGACCTTATTATTGGTACACTTACAACCACATGTGTATGATGACCTAATTTTAAATTTAATGAGTATAATATTTTTATTTTTATTATTATATTAATGTATCATTTTTTTTTGTTTTCTTATATTGACTCGCATCATATACATAGTGTTATGGTGGATAGAAGGTAAAGGGAAAACATTTGCACTGTGACATTGCTTACTAGTATTGGGTACATGTGAATATTTTATTGGTATGACAAATATAGTGAAAGGATTCAATGGAAAAAGATAAAACCCTCTTGGGAGAACTATGTTACATCTTATGGTATGGCCTACAATAATTTATACTTGGTTCTTAGTTCTACCTTATATAAGGGCATTCAACATGTTATTATGATATCCATTGATATATAAGATACATGTAGTACCATATTTTGTACATCTATGTGAAAATTGAATCCATATCAATCAAGTGGTTATACATACATGTATTCCATATGATTATCTCATCCAATAGGATATATATCCTATGGAAACTTAAGCACATCCTATTATACAACCTATACAAGTTCATTCTATGAAATAACTATATATATATATAGGTAATTTATTTTCCTTAAATACAAATGATTCAATGTCCATTACATCATAGTTCTATTTGAGTTACATAAAAGAAATTACTTATTCCATCACATCCTATGTCTATTGTATAAGTTTCTCTACATGTTTCAAAGTGAACACCATATTATAATCATTGTAAAAAGAGTAGTTCACATGTTGCTAATGGACTCTATATATGCATAGTGTACATGGGATCATTTTTTCTATGATGATAATAAAGGATGTGTTATATTTTATGATCACATCTCATATTTAAATACATATTATTTAGCCTAAAATATAGATTAAATAATCTAGGGTTAAAAGGGTAGAGATAGCATAGGGAATAAGTGTGATAAAATATCTCTATATCATGCCAATTAATTAACAAACTCATATTAAAAATATTCTATAATTATATATTAAAATATGCTAAAGATAGTAAGTAAAACTAATAAATTATATGTTAATAGATGGAAAATAATGATACATGTCAAGGGTGGATCCCCAAAATAGGCTCATATGTAAATATAAAAAATCTGAATCACACATTACAAACATATTTTAGATTCAAGTTACTTACGTAGTTATCTTATTTACAATAATATAAATAAAAAATTGCATTTATGAACAACATATATGCCCCCATAAAATTATCCATATCTATCTCAATGTGATATAAAAGTTCATAAATCTGTATGTCATTATATCCAAATCTAATAATCTGACCCCTATAATTTGATAATTATGCTTAATTTGGTCCATATAATATGTCTTATCATATCATATAATTTATCACTTATTCATCATAGTCTTACAAAATACCCCATATATACCTTGTAGATATAAAAATCTGGTATTAGATACTTTAAAGGTCAATTTTGACCTACTTTCACCTTACATGACATGTGTGTACACATATGTCTCTTACTCTAACTTATATCACAATTACATGTTTTAAATGGATCTAACCTTCCCAATTTACTATCAGTCACCTAAATGAACTCCCTAGTCTGTGTCTAACCTACTTAAATTCATATTCAAAATATCTCCAGATCATCATATTAGTTTTCTTGCTTTCTAATTAAAAACAAAAAACTCATAGGTTATGAAATGGACCCATCTAAGTTTGACAGACTCGTCATGTATTAATCAATAGCTACTTTTCAAATTTAAATCCTTCTTATGGGTTAGCTTGTACATTTCATATGTTTATGGTATGAAAAATACCCAAAGAGTCTAATATAAATATGATCTAATCTTCCTACCCATCTATTAAGCACATATCAAGCACAATCAAACACTTTACATTCAAAAGAATTGTCCTAATCTTTAAAATTTATCCATAAATCATAAGGAATAGGTTCTAACCAAGTCTAAATCACCTTAAATCCAAGACAAAGTTATCATTTTCTAAGTATTGAAATCTATATGATCACTTGTTGCATACATTCAAGGAGAACAATTGAACACATACACCTAATGGGGATAACTACATGTAGTTTGACTTCCCTCTTTATATTATTAAATATGTAAGAAGCACTCATTCAGTCATTAGGAAATGGTTAGGGTCAAATCAACCCACCTTATTTTACCATTTTTAAACCAAAACTTAGTATCAAATGTGTGCCTAGGGTTTCAAGGGAAAGAGATAGATTTATAAGCATTACAGACATAGTCAACCCTCAAGATCTCACACAATGATAGAAGATAAGTAGACATAACATATTGTACTAAAATAGAGAAGTAAAATATATAGAGACAAAACCATTATATTCAATCATTACTGACCAGAGGCTAACAATTTTATTCATGCACACCTAGAGTACACTTCTTGATCTAAGTGAATCAGAGTCCAATTTTCCACCTTTCCTATTACCAGTTAGTCTCATACCTACACATAATGGTAAAATAATATGTATCTTAACCCTCTTATTAATTTTCATAATTAGTAAGTGTAAGTGCTAAATCATTTTTGACATTTTACATTCAAATTAGTGCTTGATTTTAACATATTATGCATTTTGAATTAGTTGAAAGTTTTATGTTTATTAAGTTTCATTAAATGAAAATAAGGTAAAACATGTATATATGTGTAAATTTGTCAATTTATACCAAATTGAATTGTAATTTGTCCCAACCTAAATTATATGAATCATGTCATGTGATCTACAAATCTGAATTATCTATCTATTAAGGATGAATATCTATGACAATCCCTATAATATGTCCCTTTTGAGGTAAGGGATGTAGCTTAAAAATCACTCATCTCAAAATAAAAGAGTTATACACATCATGTTATTTTTACATTAAGTAAGCTTACAAGAAATGTGTGCTAACATTTTAATCATTCACACACATATGAAACATGTATTTTAAGGCATACACGTGTCATGTCAAAAATAAATATAGCAACTAGGCACAAAATAGTAGTCATCATATAGAAAAATCACCCTATTTTTTATAAAAATATATAAATGTTGATTGAATAGGCATAAAACTTGATAAATCTATTCATATTGTAATATATTACATTTAAGCATAATTATGAAGGTAAAGTAAAATAAATAAATTTGATTAAAATTGAGATTGATTGAAAAGTGGTATATACTAAAAATAGTGAGTATAATCAATATTGAGATACTAAGCATTTATAATTTTTGTTTACCTATATATGATGTTTGAAAATGATAAATAAGAAAAAATAGGATTATGACAACTCAGATCCAGAAGTAGAGTATGCAAATATTTTTGGATAAGTGTATGTTCCCTAGATAATAACACAAGCCAACCATGTTTGTTGAATATGATTTGTTTTCATTGATTGTGATGAAACCATAGATATTATGTCATTTGTGGCTACATATACTAAGAGGGATGATATATTTTGATTTTATATATGTCAAGCAAAAACCTCTATTTTTCTTCTCTTTACCTTGAAAACCCTAGGGGTACTTAAGAGATATAAAAACCTATAAAAAAATAGAGAAAGTGTAATGGGTTAATCTGACCCCAATCACCTATGTTGATAATTTAATGTTTCCTATGTATCAAGATAATCTAAGGAGTTAATTAATTATATGTATTTCTCCCACCTAGAGTAATTGTGTAATTGTGCTCCTTGACTACATGTATGTAGCTAGAAATTTTATTTTGGTACTTGATAATGTTAAATATTGAGTATATTTGAGATATTTAAAACTAGATTTGAGATTTCTCTTAGTGATTTATCTTGAATTTTGGAAGAATAAGGTAGATTTGCTCAATGTGCAGTATTTTAAAATATAGATGTCAAATAGATATCAAGTCCCTCAATGACTAAAATTTGTATAAATATTGAACGTTTTGAATAATTCCCTTGAGCCCACTTATGATACTACAAGATGACCTAAATGAATATTTCAAAATTTGGAAACCAAAATTAAATGGCATGGGGATGAGGCCACACTAGGTGGATAGGTCTACAACAATGAACCTATCTACCTAAAATTAACCTATCCTAGAAAATTAGGGACAATTTTCCTATGATGGGAAATAGTCTACAAGTTATATAATAGACTTGGGTATTAAATTATAAATTATATGTAGTGTTTATATAAAAATGAGTGTTTAATCCTACATCTAGATAAATGGAATGAGGAATCCTAAATAAGAGTCATACATTTGTGCATAATTAAAGTGGTTTAAGATATGTCAATAACTAACCTTGTCAATCAATTATGTATATATTTAGGTGTCTACATAAGTGTCATGTCAAAATAGAAATAAAAATTAGGCACATAATAGTATTCATCATAGTAATGATCATTAAATAGTATAAACACTCAGTAGTAAGCGACATATAAAATGCATGTTATGAATCATGACATTGAACATAAGAAGAATAATGCATGATATGAATCATGACACCAAAATCTCAAAAATCATGTAGATACACATAAATATGCACATAATTTCATGATTATAATGCACATAAGAACTCAATACATGGCATGACTATGACTCAACACATAAATCATGGCCATGAGACTGACAAGAGAATCCTTGAGATAACTAATGAATTATGTGACAACACATAACCAATACACTAGATAATCATACAATTATCACATAATGTAAAATTCAATGTCATGCAAAACCATCATCACACAATGGAATACACAATTAAGGATCACATCATTTACTAGTAAATCATCATCATACATGCATAAAAAAAATAAGGCTAGTCTATACAATCAACCCATGCCATCATCAGACATAGGAAAGCACATTATTTATAGAATATAGCACTCTAAAAATTATGCATAAGATAAAGTCATGTAGAATTAGTCTAACTATCTCAATATAATAAATGGAATGGTCGCAAAAATATAAAACATGGGTAAATTCAAGATAATGAGGGACAAAAGGGGGGTATAAAGAGACACTTGTTTCTGAAAATAACAATAGTTGAACTTGGGGAGAATGTTAGAGACACTTAAAAAAGGAATTTGACAATGACATAAAAACATGAATTATGGAATTTTTAATTTAGTTTATAAATATATAATTTTTTCCAATACCAAAATGATAGAAGTGTGTGAAATAGATATATTTATGACAATAGGTTTGTCATTTTTAAAAAAAATATAAGGAGACTAAATGTGTACAAACACACTTTTTTGAGTAAATGATTGAATTTTTGTATGAAACTTTATATATGGATAGGTGAAATATTGAATATTGCTGAGAACTTTTTTATTATATATATAATTTTTAAATAATTTTACAAGTTAATATAGTTAGAAAATAGAAACTGCAAGTGTATGAACACAACATTTTGATCTTAACTTCATGAAAATCATTTTTTTTAAAGAATAGTTGATAATGCATAGATTGTTTGATTAATATTTAAAAAATTATAAGGGAATTTATGATGATATGTATATATACTATAATGAGGTATGTTGTGTAGAAATTAATTAATAATTATAAATAATATTCTAACATTAAAATATATATATATTCTAAAACTAAGCTTTCCCCTTGACAAACCCATATAATTTTTATAAATAATAAAATTTGCCTGAGAAGACATGTTGATAAAAATTAAATGACCCCTAAATTTATTATAAATCCCATTGGCTGGTTCATGACAAACTTTGGCTAGGTTTGAGACCCTCCAGACCTAAAATTGAGCCAAAATTAGAGGGAAAGTTGGAAAAAAATCTAAATATGAAAAGGGTGTATGCCCTTTGTAAAGGGTGTACACTCATTGCACACCCAATTTTGGGCTCATAAATGTTTTTACCTATTGTTTTTTAGATCCCAAAAGTCATGCATACTTTTGAAAGCATGCACGCCCTTTGTCAATCACAAATTTCTCTTCATTTTACCATGAAAATTACTCATTTGTTTTATTCTTTCCAAATTGAAAACTAATTTTTTTGCTACAAATATGTGAATTTGGTGAATTATCCATTTATTTTGTTTGAATCACTATAAATTATTCAATTTTAAAGATATAATTGTCTTATTTTGATAAATATGAATAATAAGGTTGGGAAGTCATCTCAAAATACCAATAAAAGAGCTAACAAATGAGGAAATTAAAGGAAAAATAAATAAAAAGATAAGCAAATAGGAGAGAATCCATAAGGGCTTCTAGGTAAGGTGAAGGTTCTTCTTCTACATCAAGTAATACTTCAAATGAAAATAACATACCCAATTCTATAGAATTTAGTTTACATATGTCTTCAAATGAGATAAGAGAATCGAATCAATCTTTGTTGCAAGATGAAATTAAAAATTTAAAGCATGTAAATAATGTATTTATAATGAATGATGAAACATATGGACAAACACAATATAATGAAACATCCACTCATAATGAAATTTTTGAGTATGATGATAATCAACATCAAGTAATGGCCCTGAATCATGTGTCTCCTAATAAAGATGAATTTAATTCACCTATAGGGTCTAATGTAGATAGTCAACCCTCTATTATCTCTACTATGGTTGAAGTGTGAACACCACCCAATTTAATACAAAATATAGCACCCACACCTCCAAGGATAATAAGATGAACACCAAAGTATCTAGTTGAAATAGATGAAAAAATAATAGAACCTATGGAGGGAAAAATGTCAAAAATATTAGTTCAATATCATGCTCAACATGTATGAAACTATGTATGTAAGAATAAAATCCATACATACTGATGTCAACTATTTGTTCAATTAATGAAATGAAAAAAATTCACCCTATGAAACATAATTTGGGGTTAAGAACATTAAATATGGAGGGAATAAATAGTAAAATAGTAAATAATCAATTTAATGCATTTAAGGCAATAGGCAATAAAAGTTGGAATAAATATAGTAATGTGGCAATATGAATAATAATAGAATCTATAGTGAGTAAGTCAACATCTAAAGCTCAAATTATTATTGAAATAAGTAAATACTTGAATTTAAATATAAAAACTCTAATAAATGCTATAAAAATAAGAACAAATCTTGATGACCCTTAACTCATAGATTATTGGGCATTTAGTGGTAGACTCCCATGAAAATATAAGGTATTAGTTGAAGGAACACAACAATTGATTAAAAAAAATTAGCATGACAACACAAGGGTATCATCTAATGTAAAAGATGTTTTTAAAAGAATAAAAGGCTCAAAAAATCATGACTCACATGAAAAACATTTTTTAGACATGATGAAAATAAAATTTTATAAAAAGTTTATTGAAAACTTTAATAGCCAATTGATAATTAACCAAAGGTCATTTGAGATGTGCAAGCCTTTCTGTGTTAAAATCAACCAAGCACACACCACATGTTGTTCTAGGGTACATGTTGAATTTTATATGCATTTTGGATATTTTTCATCATATACATTGTACTTTACATACTGAAGATATTTTTTAGGAATGTATGGTGTCTTCCCTAGCTATGACATCAAGAGAATTAATCCAAGGTATTTTCTATCAAAGACCTTAAGGACAATTTTTTTTGCCAAACAAAGTTTAGATGGAACATGTAATAGTTGTGGTGGTTTGTCAAATTTGATAAGTTGTTTACATGAAGATATTTCACATTAATTTGGAAAGAAAGTAGTTGATTATAAGAAGTACAAATATGTTAAGTATGTGTTAAAATATGGAAAAGAGTCATCAAGATGTGAATTGGTTACGACCAAAGTTTCTATATGTGATTTTATGTTTAAATTCAAGAAGAATATTATCTACTAATATGGAAGACACACACAAATAAAAATGGTTAGATAATCAATTCAAAGGATGAAGGAAAACTTCTCAGTTGGAACCATTATTCAATTATGGATTTTTTTGAGAAATACACACTATAACCACATAATGAGGTTCACTCCTAATAATATAATTTAATTCAAGTTGGAATTTATGTTCATATTACATTCAGACATGCCCCTGATAGCATAGATGATAATAGAAATATTTTGAGGGAGCACCATTTTTTTATGAATGATGACAAATCACATTCGTCAAATTTTGTCTAGGGTTGTTTTGAGATATTTTATATAAATATGAATGCAAGAGAAATCATGTTTGATACACACAACATTTGGTCAAATAATTATGTAGGGAAGTTTAATAATTTTTGAATGTTTTACTAGTTAAGTAGAATACATGAGAAGAATGATGTTCAACATTTTTAGATATTATTTGAGGCTGGGCATGGAAAAGAGGAACATGATGGTTATAGTGCATATGTAAAAAGATCCCTTAAAAGAGAATAAGCAAAGCAAAAATATGGCTATAATTTGATCGATGCTACAAGTATTGTGACTTGATGTAATGAAAATATTTTTCATGGATCAGGTAAACATTCTCATGTACAAAGATTATTTTAATTAATAGAGGAAGATTATGAATATTATATTACAGTATCTAGATTGAGTGTTTTCTACTCCATTTGAAGCTCAAATTGAAGTTTATGGACTATTTATACTAGGGATATGGCATGTTTTTGTTCCTCATGTATGGAATTTAATTGGAATATATGTGAGTCAAAATAATGGGTTGATGAATGGTATTATAGACCCATATCACCTATAGAGAGTAACCATTTACTCCAATAATTAACAGATCATGAAATGGCATCATCAATTGACTTGGACCACATCTCAAGTCTTGTACAACTAGGTACAATTTATTCTTTAATTAAATATACAACCTTAGATATTATTGATATATTTATTTTTTCCTAGATGTGCTTATAATTTTATTATACTTTAAATGTAGGGCATGTTTTTGTAATCATTGCACTTGAGAACAATGATGAGGTAACAGACTACTAATTGTGTCATTGTGTAGAGGAAAAAAATAACCATAAATGTAATGGATGGAGAAGAGATAATTTATCCCACTAGATTTGTAGTGGTTACTGGAACCTGGCTTCATAGGTATTATCATAAAAAAATAAAATAATTGTTATTTGAGTACTTTGAAACACACAGGGTGGTGATCCAATATTCAAACCTAGTTATTGCTACATATATTCAAATGATCACATATCATGAAAAGCCTCAAAATATAACTTTGTGGAAAGTGTGTGATTTTGACCTCAAAGCAATTTTTGAAACACTTTTAAATATATTTGATCTTGAAGGTACATTAGATTGAATTAGTAAGTTTATCTAGTGTTTGAAATTAATATACTAGAGTTTTTTAATTTAATGTATGTTAATTTTCAACTACTTTATCATTATGTGTTTATTTATATTTAATTTTTTTCTAAAAATTTAAATTTAGGTTAGTGGTACCAAATGAGCTTCCACCTTCATGTGGTTGGTGTCATGAGGAGAGAAGATTATCTTCTTGAAATGAAGAGAAGCCAAAACAATTTATATTAATTTCATCTACCTTAATCAAATCATTTTTCAACTTCTCTTTGTTTATCCTTTCAATAAAATATGAAAATAGTCTTATTTATTCTCTCTTAGAGGACTCATTTGTGCATGTGTAGGAGCTTATGGTTCATCTCTAGACCTAACGGTTCTCTTACAATGCTTGATAGAAGTTTACTCTTTTTACACACTCAGGGATGAGTGGATTCTCTTAATGGATGCCTCCAATAAACTACACCTTTTATTTCTTGGGGCCAATTGAGACTAGAAAATGGTTTTTATAGCCTAAAAATTCTTATCCTAACATGTCCACTTAGATATTTCATTGATTGGGTTGACAAGTCAGAATATACGACCCTTGTTGACCATCTTTTAACATGTTCTAAGAGATTTAGATGCAAGATAAACCTCATTGCCACATCTTTTTCATATTTAGTTAGATAAAATCCTCTTGGGATTTTTTATAGAACTCATCCCTTCATGTGTAAGAGTTGATGGTTCATCTCTATCCCTCATGGTTCTCTTACAATGCCTAATCAAAGTTCACTCTTTTTGCACATTCAGGGACCACTAAATTATCTTGAGGGGTACCTCTAATCAGCCATAAATTTCACTCTTGGGGCCTAATAGAGACCAAAAAAAGGTTGTTTTAGCCTAGAACTTCCTATCCTGACATGTCCATGTATATAATTCATTGATTGGGCTATTGATTCAAAATATACAGCCCTTATTGACCAAATTTTAGGCTATTTTGAGATATTTGGTCATGAGAGAAACCTCATTACAAAATCTCATTCATCTTGAGTTAGATAAAATCCTCTTGGTCTTTCTTAGAGGACTCATCCTTGCATTTTTAGGATTTGATGGTTTATCTCCAGCCCTCACGATTCCCATGTAATATGCAATGAAAATTTGCTTATTTTACATATTTAGAGACCACTAAATTTTCTTAAGGGATGCCTCTGATCAACTATAACTTTCACTTTTGGGGCTTGACCAAGATCAAACAAAAGTTATTCTAGCCTAAAAATACTTATCCTAATGTGGCTGCATAGAGGGTTCATCGATTTGGTAGATGATTTATAATATACGACCCTCATTGAATAACTTTTAGGTCATTTTGAGAGATTTGGATAAGATAAACCTCATTATGACATCTTGTTCATCTTGAGTTAGATAAAATCATCTTGGGATTTCTTAGAGGACTCATCCCTACATGTGTAGGAGATGATAGTTGATCTTTATCCCTTCAGGTTCTCATGTAATGCATGATGGAAGTTTGCTTATTTAACATATTTGAGGACCATTAAATTCTCTTGAGGGATTCCTCTAATCAACTAAAAATTTCACTCTCAAGGCCTGGTTGATACCAAAAAAATATTTTTATAGCCTAAAAGTGCCTCTCCCAACATATTTGTGCAAACAATTCATTGATTGGACTGACAATTTAGAATATAGGACCCTCACTGACCAACTTTTGGGTCATTCTAAAATATTTTGTCATGAGAGAAACCTCATTAAAAAATCATGTCCATCTCAAGTTAGATAAAACCCTCCTTAGCTTTCATATAGGACTCATCCTTACATGTGTAAGAGCTAACTGTTCATCTCTATCCCTCACATTTATTGTGCAAGGCATGACCTAAGTTTGCTCATTTTGTACATTTAGGGACCACTAAATTATCTTAAGGGATGCCTCTAATAAACTATAAATTTTGCTCTCAAGACCCAACTAAGACTAGATAAAGGTTTTTCTAGCCTAAAAATGCCTATCATGACATGTCCATATAGATGGTTCATCGATTGGGCTAATGAGCCAGAATATATGGCCCTTGGTAACTAACTTTTGGGTTGTTTTAAGAGATTTGGTTATGAGATAAACCTCATTATTACATATCATATATCTTTATTTACATAAAATAATCCATATATTTCTTATAGGACTCATCCTTACATGTTTAGGAGCTAACAGCTCATCTCTATCCCTCATGGTTCTCATTCAACATGCGACCAAAGTTTTCTCTTTTTACACATTTAGGGACCACTAAATTATCTTGTGGGATGCCTCTGATGAACTACAACTTTCACTCCCAGGGCCTGACTGAGACTAAAAAAATGTCTTTCTAGCTTATAAATGCCCATCTAGACATGTTTGTGTAGATGGTTCATCGATTGGGTTGATAAGTCAGATTGTACAGCCCCCATAGACCAAATTTTAGGATATTATAAGAGATGTGGCCATGATAAAAACCTCATTGCCACATCTCATGCATCTTGAGTTAGATAAAATCCTCCCAAATTTTCTTATATGACTAATCCCTATATGTGTAGGAGTTGAAAGTTAGTATCTAGCCCTCATGATTCTCATGTAATGTGAAACCAAAGTTCACTCATTTTGTACACTCAAGGATGAGTGAATTCTCTTGAGGGATGCCTCCAACCAACTAAAAATTTTATTCCTAAGGCCTGACCAAGATTTGACAAAGATTTTTATAGCTTAAAAATTCCCATTTGGACATCTTTGTGTAGACAGTTCATCGATTGGGCTAACAAGTCAGATTATACGACCCTCACTGACCAACTTTTATCCCATTTTGAGAGATTTAGCCATAAGATAAACCTTAATTACTCATATTGTTCATCTTTATTTAGATAAAATACTCTTGATATTTCTTAGGGGACTCATCCTTACACATTTAGGATCTGATGGTTCATCTCTAACCTCATGGTTCTCATGCAGTAATGACCTAAGTTTGCTCATTTTGCACACTCAGGGACAAGTGAATTCTCTTCAGGGATGCCTCCAACCAACTAAAAAAATTTCTCTCAGGGCCCAACCAAGACTCTAAAAAGGTTTTTCTAGCCTAAAAACACCCATTTTGACGTGTTTATTTAGATGGTTCATCTATTGGGCTGACAAGTCAAATTATACGACCCCCACTAACCAACTTTTGTCCCATTATGAGAGATTTAGCTATGAGAGAAACCTTGTTGACACATTTTTTCCATCTTGATTTGGATAAAATATTATTAGGATTTTTTATAGGACTCATCCCTACATGTGTAAGAGCTGATGGTTCATCTTTATCCCTCACAATTATTATGCAATTCATGACTGAAGTTTACTCATTTTTCACACTTAAGGATGAAATAATTCTTGTAAGGGGTGCCTTTAACCATTTAAAACTTTCACTCCTAAGGCCTAATCGAGACTAGATAAAGGTTTTTCTATCTTAAAAATTCCCATATAGATGTTTTCTTATAGATGGTTCATCAATTGGGTTGATGAGTCAAATTATATGGCCCTCACTGACCAACTTTTGGCCCATTCTGAGAGATTTGGATGTAAGAGAAACCTCACTACAATGTATCATCCATCTCAAGTTAAATAAAATACTCTTGGTATTTCTTAGAAGACTCATTTTTGGACATGTAAGATCATATGGTTTTTCTCTATCCTACATGGTTCTCGTGTAATGCGCTATCAAAGTTGACTCATTTTGCACACTCAGGTATGAGTGAATTCTCTTAAGGGATGCCTTTGACCAACTACAATATTCACTCTTGGGGCCTGATCAAGATTGGACAAAGGTCATTCTAGCCTAAAAAGACCACTCATATGTGCTTTCACAGATGGTTTATTAATTTGGATGATGAGTTAGATTATACAACCCTACTAATTAAATTTTGGCCCATTCTAAGAGATTTAGCCATGAGAGAAACCTTGTTGTTGAATCTCATCCATCTTGAGTTGGATAAAATACTCTCAATATTTCTTAGAGGACTTATCTTTGAATGTCTAGGAGATAATAGTTCATCTCTATCACTCATGGTTCTTGTGTTATGTATGACCGAAGTTTGTTTATTTTGTACACTTAGGGATGAGTAAATTCTCTTAAGGGATGCCTCTGACCAATTATAACTTTCACTCATGGGGCCTGACCAAGACTAAAAAAAGGTTATATCCTAAAAACACCCATCTAGACATGTCCATGTAGATAGTTTATCTATTACACTGATGAGTTAAATTATATGGCCCCCACTAATCAACTTTTATCCAATTTTGAAAGAATTGACTATGAGAGAAACCTCATTGACACATCTCATCCATCTCAAGTTAAATAAAATCCTCTTGGACTTTCATAGAGGACTCGTCCCTACATGTGTAAGAGCTAATGGTTAATATTTATCCCTTATGGTTCTCATGATATGCACAACTAAATTTTGATCATTTTGTATACTCAGGGATGAGTGAATTCTTTTAAGGGATGCCTCCAACCAATTAAAAATTTCACTCTCAAGGCTTGAGTAAGATGGGGAAAAGGTTTTTATAGCCTAGAAACTCCCATATGGATGTGTTTGTTAGCCATTTTTTGGCCCCCATATCAAATTTTGCCTAATCATGGGAGGAGGGACTTTCAAAGTAAGAGAATAGCAAGTCTTTAGAAATACTTTGGGTTTTCCAGTAGTGACAATTTTGGGTTTCTGGGGTAGCTCAACTTCTCCTTTTTATAAATAATCAATTGAGTAAAATCCAAAGTAAGGAGGTGTCAAAAGTCTGATTTGCTCTTTGAGGGTGCTTCTCAGGATTTCTAAGGAGTAAGTATTCATTAAGAAGAAGTTTGTAAAGATAAAAAACAAAAACAAAAAGGCAAAGAATTCCTTCAAAAAAAAAATTTAAGGAAGATAAAAAGGACAAAACCTTCAAACAATTTATCTAAAGGAATTCCTTTGGAGATTTTTCCTAGGGAAAAGAATTCCTATGGATAATTTGTCTATGAAAAATAATGCCAATGTTATCCACAAGGAAGAACCCAAAGTCTTGGATAGGTAGAAGCTTGAAGACTTCAACTAAGAAAAGTCTGAAGACTTCAACAGGGAGAAGTCTAAAGACTTAGATGTGAGAAAGCTTTGAAAACATGAATTACTCATAGTAAAGTAAATCAAGTTTCTCCAAATGCTTCAATTAAAGGACTTTTATGAGTAAACAAAGATGCAAAAGCCTAAGTTACTCCATATGAAGTAAATCAAGATTTTTTTAGGAGCTTGACTTAATCCATCTAGAAACACAAAAGACATGAAAGTAATGGATGACAAAGCTACCATGTGGTGCAAGTTGGAATAGAAAGACCAATCAGCAAAGGACATGTGGAAAGCCATAGAGTGGATGAATGGCATAGATGAATCCAAGAAGGTAGAGGTGGTTTTAAAAAGGGAGGCTATATTCTATATATTGACTATAGGAAAACTAATGTCTTGGATTGGTTTTCCTTAATAATCAATTTTGGTCTCTATGGGTAGATGAGAAATTAATACAATGGCATGACTTCACTTAAAGTAAATAGATAGCCATCCAAGAGAAAGTTAATCATGACATTAAAATCATGGAGGTATGGTCCTCACAAATGGAAAATCTAATGCATGGGAAGGGCTCAAGGAGATCTGCAGTGATCATGGATGACACATATCATGGTCAAGGCAAGACAATGACAATGGTCCTAGTCTCCAACATCTTCTTCCTCTCTCTTTTCTACCACATGGATCCCCCTCTCTCTCTCTCTTCCCTTTATATATATCATGATATTTTCCATTTATAAAGGTTAATATTTTTATATACTTTTTCATCTTTTTAGGAGATGGATGCCCATTGAGATGTTTGTAAAAGTGTGCTCCCTTGGTTAGGCTTGACCCTACTAGGATATTGTAAGAACTACCTCTTGAATGTGATGAGACTCAATTTATTTTCCCATATCCTATCTTTGATTAGTGTTTTAGTATGTTTTTTCTTGGTGGATTTTTGAATGCACGTATTCCTAATCCATTAGCCTACTGCTTACCTCTTTGAAGTCTTTTCAAGTTTTACAAGTTAGGACTTGTGTTCTCCTTGAACCTCTTCCAACATGTGTTAGCTTGATCTTGAGATCATGCAAGCTTAAGTCACCTCATGACTAATCTAGTGTGGATTCGAGAATAGATGAGTGTACATTTAAATGTTTTGCATCACCTATTAGCCATATTAGGATCCCTTTTTCCCTTTTCTAAACCTTTTCCTATGAAAGCTTCATTTCAGTAGTAGTTTAGGTGATCCACCAGAGAGGAACTAGCCTCTTTAAAAATCCTAGAGGCTCAACATCACTATAGGAAACCCACATCCTGAGGTTGTTCACATGCTTATAGCTAGAAGTGGGAAATCCTAAAAAACTCTCCCATAGAGGTACATTTCTATGCTATAATAGTTTCTAGCATGCTCGGTGGGACTAAAGTCCAAAGCCGTGGAAGGATTTTTTGTGTTATATTTCTACTTATTAGCCTTTTAAGGCATTTAACAAACATCAATGGTGACTCTGAGCATCTATCAACTGGTTTAAGTATCCCAAGTTCTTGATCATTGTTCCTTATTTTTGAAATCAAGTATTAGCACCATTGGTGACTCTAAATCAAGATTTTGTTATAAGTAGACCAATTTTATCTCTTTGAATTTTTAATCATCTTTTTTCTTAGCATGTGAGGCTAACATGAACAGCTATGGTGAATACTCTTATTATTCGCCTCCTTATCAACAGCCCCAATATGATCCATATGAGCTTAATCAGCCCTACCAAGATTTCTATCAAGACTATGAGGAACCTTCACAAGTTCCTCATGATCCATATATCTAAGAATATTGCCCTAATCATCCATATCAACAAGTCCATCACAATTTTGCTCCTCATCAACCCTATCATGAGCCATCTATACCAGCACTTAGGTAAAATCTAGTGAGCCTTGATAAGCATGCACTTGAATTGTGCTCAAAAAAGTGTTATGGCCAAAATGTCCCCCCTCACCAAATTCATTATGCGAGGGATTCATGGTAGCAAATCAAAGCAGAGTGGGCACCTATTAAGAGAGAAAATTTGAGTAGACTTAATGGTGGCATAGTGGACATATGTGATTATATTCAAAGCATTGAGGACAAGCTAAAAGGACTTGAGGAATAGTAGGGAAAACCTCATTAACCTTTTGTGCCCACATATTCACCACCTCAACCTTCTTATGTGCCATATTTTCCTCCTTAAGAGGCCATTTCAAGTATTCCTTTGAATCTTCCAAGTTTGTCACATGTTCCATAATCTTTTCCTTCTTGGAAATTCATCTAAGGACACTAACAAAAAAATGAAGTGCCTGTTGTGGAATAGCCTATTATTTGGGTCCAAGACTTCATTCCTTTCCATGAACCTTATTTTGTTCTTGATCACCTTATAGAGGTGTTATTTCAAGAAAATGTAGTGAAGAAAATCAGAGAGTTGGAACTAAAGGCAATGAAAGAAGAGGAAAGGTAGAATTAGTAAATGAAAGTTCAACCTTGACCTTTCCCATCTTAGAGCCAAGTCATGTAGCCAATTAAGCCCAAGGTCATTCAACCCCCATCCCTCCCTCCCTCCATCTTTTCTATCTTGGAAATTTATCCAAAGTAGTGGGTAGAAGAAGGCAGTGGTGATTCTTGAATTTAGTCGAGAGACCTTGTATCTTCCACTCCTTTCCCCTAAAAATCTTAGAGCCTTTCCTTCATGGAGAGTCTTTCAAGAAGTAGAAAATAAGGAAAAAAAGTAATTGTTTCCTACACATTTCCATCCTAGAAATTAATTTATCCAATTTATGAGAAGAAGGAAGAAGAGGTGGAGGTGATCCAAGTAGAGCAGCTTAAGGAACTAGATCAAGAACCTATGGAGGATGTATCCAAAGATGATAAGGAGGAACATGTCATGAGTGACTTTGAGGAATAAATCACCATAGGGTCTCCCCTTGGTTATTAAAAGATCAATGAAACCTTATTGAATGAAGAACATATTGAAAACTCTTTTAAAATAGTGCATGAAGTAGACTTCACTATTAAGGATGCAAACCTACCACCTTATGTTTAGAATGAAGGGGTCAAAGATGTCATTTCCTCATATAAGCTACCACATGATGCGAAGGATGAGGAAATTAATGAATAAGTTGATCAAACTAATGAACTTGTGGAGCTGCCAGAGGTTCCCAATCAGTTGAAAGGCTCTTTTGAGGACTTGTTTGAGATCTTGGGAGCTAGTTATGTTCTTCTCCAAGACAACTATGGTCTAGCTACAACTAAGGAAAGCAACTTTATCAAGAAAATCAAAGGATATGGAATGGGAAAGCTTTCAAGTTTTCCACCTCAAGAGTGCATTACTAGTTTGGACTTGTTTCAAATTTTTAGAATAGGCTATCAGGTCCTTGATGAGCCTAAAAAACATGAAGTAAAGAACAAGTAGTCTTATTAAGGAGGCCCTAGGAATCAAATAGGTCTACCTTGTTGAACCATCATTAGAAGCTATAGTGAAGTAACCATATGAAGATTTTGGGATTGCCTGGGTTCACATAGTTGATCTATTTAGAGATGCCTAGTTTTCATTAAACATGATGATGAAGAAGTTGTCAGTTGTAACAAGGAAGAGATAGGCATCAAGGCCAAGGGTCAAGAAGCTACATGCCTCAATAAATCCTTTGACTCATAATGTAATAAAAGTATCAATATTTCCTTTTAATCAAGGAGGAAAGGGGTACATATTTATAGGATGTGTATTTTAGGTTTAGTTTTGGTCAATTCCTCTAAGTGTTATTTTAGGCACATTTATTTTTACTTTGTTCTAGGATAGTTTCTTTTTAGTAGGTGTCTTGGGCACTTTGCTTTGTTTTTTTTGTGTTTTTGTTATTTTTTCAAGAGGGAGTTCCATCAAGGGTCAGCCTTGTATCTATTTTTAGACCAGGTTAGTTGCAAGCTAATGATGACTCCATGCCCAATGGACTAGGCAAGGCAAAATGTTGGGTTTGTCCAAGCATAGTAGGCATGTTTCCCTATGAGTCACCAAAATGTTGGCCATTTTTTTTCCTCCATATCAAATTTTTCCTAAGCATGGGAGGAGGGAATTTTAAAGCAAGATAATAGCAATTCTTTGGGAAGACTTCAGGTTTTCTAGTAGTGACAACTTTGGGTTTCTGGGGTAGCTCAACTTCTCCTTTTTATAAGTAATCAATTGAGCAAAATCTAAAGTAAGGAGGTGCCAAAAGTCTAATTTTATATTTGAGGGTGTTTCTCAAGTTTTCTAAGGAATAAATGTTCATCCAAAAGAAGTCCAAAAAGCTAAAAAAGAAAGACAAAAAGGCAAAGAATTCCTTCCAAAAAAAAATTCTGAAGGAAAAGAAAAAGGACAAAACCTTTGGATAATTTGTCCAAAGGAATTCCTTCAGAGATTTTTCCTAGGGAAAAGAATTCCCATAGATAATTTATCCATGGAAAACAAATCCAAAGTAATCCACAAGGAAGAACCCAAAGTCTTGGACAAGTAGAACTCCAAAGACTTCAACTAAGAAAAGTCTAAAGACTTCGACAGGAAGAAGTCCAAAGACTTATATGTGAGAAAGACCAAAGTTGAGAAGCTTGGAAAACTTGAATTACTCATGGTAGATTAAATCAAGTTTCTCCAAATGCTTCACTTAAAGGACTTTCATAAGTAACAAAGATGCAAAACCTTGAGTTACTCCATATAGAGTTAATCAAGATTTTTTCAAGAGCTTAACTTAAGCCATCCAGTAATATGGGAGACATGAAAGCAAAGGATGACAAAGCTACCATGTGGCACAAATTGGAAAAAAGAAGGCTAATCAACAAAAGATAAGTGGCAAGTTGTAGACTAGATGAATGGCATAGATGTAGTTAAGAAGGTAGAGGTGGTTTTCCAAAGGGAGGTTATATATTATATATATCAACTATAGGAAAACCAATGTTTTGGATAGGTTTTCCTCAATAATCAATTTGGGTCTCCATGGGCAAATGAGAAATTAATGCAGTGGCATGACTTCACTCAAAGAAAATAGACAACCATACAAGAATAGGTTAATCATGATGTTGCAAGCATGGAGGTATGGTCCTCACAAAGGGAAAATCCAATGCATGAGAAAGGCTCAAGGAGATCTATGGTGATCATGGGTGGCATGTTTCATGGTCAAGGCAAGACAATAATAGTGGTCCTAGTCTCTAATGTCTTCTTCCTCTCTCTTTTTTGCCACATGGATCTCCCTCTCTCTCTCTTCCCTTTCTCTAAATATATCATGAGATTTGCCATTTCTAAAGGTTCCTAATTTTATAGACTTGTTTTCATCTTGTTGGGAGATAGATGCCCATTAAGACATTTTCAAAAGCATGCTCCCTTGGTTAGGCTCAACCCTAACAAGATATTGTAAGAACTGCCTATTGAATGTGATGAAACTCTATTTCTTTACCCAACTCCTATCTTTGATTAGTTATTTAATATGTTTATTTCTTGGTGGATTCATGAATGAATATATTCTTAATCCATTAGCCTAATTCTTACCTCTTTAAAATATTTTCAAGTTTTTCAGGTTAGGACTAGTGTTTTCCCTGAACCTCTTTTAGCATGTGTTAGCTTGATCCTAAGATCGTGCAAGCCTAAGTCACCTAATGACTGATCTAGTGTGGTTTCAAGTATAGATGAGTGTCCATTTAAATTTGGTGTGTCACCTATTAACCTTTCTAGGATCCTTTTCCCCCTTTTCTAACCCTTTTCCCATGAAAGTTTCATTTTATTAGTAGTTTAGGTGATCCACCAGAGAGGAACTAGCCTCTTTAAAAATCCTAAAGGCTCAACCTCCCTATAGGAAACCCACATCTTGAGGTTGTTCCCATGCTTATAGATAGAAGTGGGAGAGCCTAAAAAAATCTACCATAGGGGTGCATTTCTATTTTATAATAGTGTCTACATAGATGGTTCATTGATTGGGTTGATGAGTCATATTATAGAGCTCCCATTGACCAAATTTTAGTCTATTTTGAGAGATTTAGCCATGAGGAAACCTCATAACCATGTCTTTTCCATCTCAAGTTAGATAAAATCTTCCTAAGATTTCTTATAGGACTTGTCCTTACACATGTATGAGTTGATGGTCATCTATAGCCCTCATGGTTCTCATGTAATGCATGATCAAAGTTCACTCATTTTTCACACTTAGGGATGAGTGAATTCTCTTAAGGGATGCCTCCAACCAATTTTAACTTTAAATATAGGGGCCCAACTAATATCAAACAAAGTTTGTTTTAGCCTAAAAATTCCCATCTAAAGATGTTTATGAGAGATTTGGCTATGAGATAAACCTTACTTCCATGTCTCATCCATCTTGATTTAGATAAAATCCTCTTAGGCTTTCTTAGAGGACTCATCCATGCACATGTAGGATTTATCAATTCATATTTATTCCTAATGGTTCTTATGTCATAAATGACCAAATTTTGCTCATTTTTCACACTAAAAGATGAGTGAATTATTTTCAAGGATGCCTCTGACCAACTGTAAATTTCACTCTTGAGGCCTAACTAAGATCAAACAAAGGTTATTATAGCCTAAAAACACCCATCTAGATGTGTCTGCATAGATGGTTCATCAATTGGGCTGATGAGTTAAATTATATGTCTCCTAATAATCAAATTTTGGCTTGTTTTGAGAGATTTAGCCACAAGATAAACCTTATTATTACATCTTGTCCATCTTGAGTTAGATAAATTTCTCTTGGGATTTCTTAGAGGACTCATCCTTATATGTGTACAAGCTAATGGATAACCTTTATCCCTCATGGTTCTCATGCAATGCATGATCAAAGTTTGATTATTTTAAACACTCAGAGATGAGTGAATTCTATTAAGGGATGACTTTGACCAATTGCAAATTTTGCTTCTGGGGCCCAATCGAGCCCAGATAAAGGTTATTCTATCCTTAAAATGCCCATCCAAATGTGTCCACGTAGATGGTTCATTGATTGGACTGATGAGTCAGATATGTGTATAAACCTATTTGAGATGGTATTTGTGTCTTATTATGTATTATAGGTCTTATTGATTGAATTCCATGTGTTATAATATGTTTGGATGTTCATTCTTGTTGCAGGACTATCAAAACACATAAAAACCTTATTTTTCTCATGAACAGTCAAACATAAAGCTCTCAAGACATGTATTATATTATTCATGAGGTAAATACAAAGGTTTATAAATATATTACAAGGATTATAGAGTATTATCTAAGAATTAGTTCTTTGGATGAGCCTAAATAGGCTATGAATAATACATTAAATTCCTTTTGGGTTCTCTAGACTCTACTAAACCCTAGTTATAGGGTCAAGTTTACAAAAATAGTCATAAAACCATTTTTAACCCTTGTAAAATTTCCAAAATTTATGAAAATATTTCCAATAATTTTTAATAATATATTCAAGTGGTTTGAGTCATTTAGAGATGTACATACATCATACCAATCAAGTATGTGTAAGAGATACCTTATTTTTTATGTTTCTTTGATAGTGAGGAGAGAGATTGGTTTAGAAAATTCAAAATTGAGTCTATAAAATAAAAATGAATATTGAAACACCTTTAATTCATCTATACAAACCTCATAAAAGAATCATTTATTTTAAGAAAACTATATCTTGATTTTTTACCTACTAGAGGGTAATTGGGCCTAATCGACAAAACATGATGTTATGAGTTTTTGGGTAAAATATTAAAAGTGGAAAGCAAATTTTTTAATATAAGCATTGATAATTCATAAAACACCTAAATACATGTGTCTAAGGTGTCTTGAAGTGTTAATTAAATACATAATAGGTTTTGTCATGTTAGAGCAACATTAAGACTAGTAGGTCTATGAGAGGTTTTAGATAAAATTCTTTGTAGCAGACCTTCTGAGGTGTTGTAAAAGTTGAGTCACCTACAAAAGATTGTGATAAAGTATTTTAGATTGATCTATACCCCAATTTTCAAATATTTATTATTTTGATCCTTTTGAGGCATTTAGGATTAATTAGCTTGTAGAGAGCTTTGAGTCTTTTGAGTTCAAATAGACAAAACCAATAGATGGATTGGTTTTCCATATTGAGATAAAGATTGAATATGTATTTAAGGACCATAATAATGTGAAATCAAGATCTATATACTAGTCAATGAATATCAAAGCTATTTAAGTCTCTTAATTTGTGTCTATATTATTGCCTTACCAAGATTGAAATTTTGTGGATAGTCTAGAGAGGGTTATCAATGCAAATATTAACCCATGTATAAGTAGACCATAGTGACTATACAGACACATATAATTTTGTTTGTTTATTGTATAGACAAGTAGGAGCTGAAGACATACACAAGTACATCACTAGACCTCATAACATTTATGATCAAGTATAATTTATAATATTTACATGTCCATGAAATTCATCCCAAGTCCACTTAAACATCAAAATTGCAAATTGATATGTAATTAAATGTAAATGAAATAAGTAACTAGTAAATATCACATGTAAATGTAAAATATACATAATGATTCAAAGCACCTAACTTAGATAATAATGTGAATTTTGTTAACCACATATGAAGTAATAATTCAATCATAAACCAATAATATTTGTAAACATTAAATAATCAAAATAAAAAATATTCATAGGTAAAGGAACCATATTGTTGAATAGTATATATGTGATACATGAAAAAATTTATGTCATAATTTAACATAAATAATATAACATATGTCAAGAAAAAATGTAGACCATAACATGTACATGGACAAAATGCACTGATATGGCATATAAAATAAATTGTGCCTACAACTATGTACATAGACAAAATGCATCATATAGGTATATAATGTGGGCCATATCAGCATACAAAATAGATTGTGCCTACAACTAGACCCCTAACACAAAAACTAACTCTCTTGTTCCTCATTACCTCCAAATAAATTGTGCTTTGTTTCCATAGACATAGATTCAGGGGTGTTTAATGCCTTAATACAAGGAGATACTCTCCTCTTAGCATGTGAGTCATCCATTATTTCATTTACAACTGATGAAAATTGTTGTCTCTACACAACATATAAAATATCAAAATTAATGTATTAAAATTGTATATTGAAAATTTGATAAATTTTTCAAGAATGTAATTTTTATAAAAATGATTCTACACTCATCATATTCCATCTAAATGGTTGTCTAGGGATATGATATTGCATACACACCTATGATGGGAAATATTATAGAGCATACATATATCGTTAGATCTAGAGTTGCATACAATTATGTAAATATGACATAAAATATCATTGCTTAAATATATAAAAAATTAAACTATGTGTTCTCACCAGTCTTCATCCCTAAATCATAACTTGTTATGGAGATAGTGGATTCTTTGATGTAACAGAAACATCACCTAAACCTTTTTCACATCAATGAAGGGTACCCAAAGCATCCCTCATCATCTATAAAACTAATAAGTGAATATATGTGAGTCCAATGAACATGATAAAAAGCTATGACTATAATATGTATTAAAATATAGTTTTTTGTTTGAAAGATAATAAATATGTACATGAATAAATATGTAATTTAAAAAATTAAAAACCTGTGTGTAAGGTACACCCATGCTAATTGCAGCCTCTACAATAGAGTCAAGGCCTGCATAGGTACCCAAGATATCACCAGTCATATACACAAACAACAAATAGAAAGTTTAATCAAATAAATTAGTCAATTAAGTAAACACATACTAGAAAATAAACTTAATATTTTTTACAAACATAAACAAACTATAAAAAAATAAACTTTTGTATCAAATACAAATGGTAAATTTGATAAATCTTCTACAATAAGAGTCTAGCATATCTTGATAGGAGTTGTTAAAGCTACTACATCTTGCATAGTTTCTAAAATGATAGTGTCATACATTGTTGAAGCATATACATGTGGCATATGATCTAGCATGTTAATGTCTATCATGCTAGTGTCTAGCATGCTAGTGTTATACATTGTTGAAGCATATACATATGGCATATGATATAGCATGCTAGTCTCCATAAATGTACTCTATATATGTCACACTTGAACATGAGGTCATGTAAACTTCCTCCCACATGATGTGAAATGATTCATAGGGAGTATAACATGAGTAGGATGAGGGACACTAGCACCTATACCAATACCAATAAAACCATTACCACCACTACCACTGCCACCAATACCACTACCACCAACACCACCACTTCCACTAGAACCACTTATAGGTTGAGTAGAATTCTTAAAAGTATGAATACCATGCTCAATCATAGCTTATTTCAAATTAGTAACTGACTCAAGGGTGTCCATCTATATGTTATGATGCAAAATTTTAGTAATAAAGGCATGTGATATTGTTCTTCTATTTCTCTGAGCCTAGTTATGATGATTTTGGTCTCACCTAGCACTAGGTCTATCAAATTAATACCCACCTCCCCTACCTTGAGATGCCTTCATGTAAAAATAATTTCAAATTTCTTACAACACAAACTCACAATATAATTTTCTAAAAATATATAATAAAACCTCATTTTTGTTGCATGGAGGCTCATCAAACACCATATACCACCTATCCCAAAAGTTGTTTTTAATATCCTCATGAACACACCAATAAATACTAATGTGTTTAAAATTCATTAGTTGAGGTTGGTTGGTTCTAGGCTTAAAAAATTAAGCATACACTTCTTTTATTTTTTCTTCATATCTTCATATGACAATTTGTTGGAATAAAATTGTTTCATAGTCTCTCTTTGATGCAACATTGCATCCAATTATGTATTCACATCTCCCACTTCATTAAAATAGACTCTAATGTATTGGAAAGTAAAATTTATGCACTACCAATTGAAGAGTGATGTAAATTATTGATGATTATTTGTAATTATTGATATTTAGAATTGTATTGCTCATACAATTAAACTTATTCTTGTGCAAAATTAGACTCTTTGGGGTTTTGTATAACATTTCCTTCATTAAATGGATCCATCAAATTTATGTATCTAAATTTAAATAAAAATATAGGTTTTTTTACACAAATTAAGAATTATAATGCAAACTTAAATTCAAAACCCTACTTCAATAAATAAATATAAATAGAAATATAAAAATTAAAATATAAAAATAACATACCAGATTTATAGCAATATGAATACCAAATCCCATTAGTGAAATGAAATTCCAAAATATGTGCATCAATATGCAAATTTAGAAAATAATAAAATTGTGAAAAAATCTAAAAATCTCCTCAAGAGAGCTCGATCGTGGGTTTCTATTTGAGGTGGGGAAAAAATTAAAATGACATAAGGGCATATGCCATTTATCCTTTGTAAAGGGTGTACGCCCTTCCCTTTACAAAGTACGAATTCCCTTTACAAAATGTGTATACCCTTTATATTTTAAAGGGAGTAAAGCCTTTGAAAAGGGTATATATCCTTGAGGCTCATGCAAAATCTTGAGCCCAAAATTTTGAAAAAAAGGGCGTACATCCTTTGTAAAAAAAATTAAATTTGGGGGACTATCATGTTTTTTGTCCCCCAAATTTGTGCATAGACCCACATGTATAGTGTACCAACATGCCCAAAATATAGGCATGTCATAATGTAGAAAGGTATCCCCTAGGAGTAATAATTTTTTGCATTTAAATATCCATGTATCATGTATAACCTATAAATCATGTATCTCACTCATGTATACTATAAAACATATGGGTGTATATAATATATATGTAATCAACCATATATATGATAAATATTATAATTTAAATATGTAAATTATAAACACATACCATGTATAGGTCTTGATTTTTTATTTTTTGAATATTTAATGTTTCATATATTTTAATTTTTTAGTATATAAGATGTTTATGTGTAAAATTGACGCAAATACAGGATGTTCATTGGGTTCTTCATATTTTTTCATTCAACTCAATCTAAATGGTTAAATCACATTCCCAGATTCTCTATAATTACAAATGGTTCAAGATAATTTGATTTAAACTTGCCTTTGCTTTCTTTATCTACATTGGTATTATTTTGATTCTATTTTAGTACCAAGCCACCAATTTCAAATTCTCAATTTTTAATATTCTTGTTTTATACTCTATTAGTGTGATTTTTATATAATTTTAAAATTTCAATATCTTGTATACATTTTTCACCCAACATTATTGATTCATTTAGTCATTTTTCCTAAAATTTCTTATCCTTGATAATATATTTTAAATAAGCACACAAGGATGGTGTCACTATCTCAAAAGGAAGTACATATTCCATACCATAAACTAAATAATAATGATTATCCCTCATGTTCATATAAACACTTGTATAATAGGCACATAGGGCATAAATAATTTGATTATGCCAATCCTAGCTATGATTTGAAACTATTTTACTTACTATTTTACCAATTGACGTATTTATTATTTTTACTTGTAGATTGTTGGAGATTAATATTATTTTGGTCCTTATTTATTCATTTAGTATTATCATAAGTCTCTTTTAGGTGTGCATTTATTATAATTATAAATTTCCTTTATTCCAGATTTATGAGAGGTCTCTCATCTATCTTATCCACTTGTACGACTTGGGAGTTTCTTGCATAAGTAACTCCTCCCCTCACATGTCACACACTTCCCCTCTCTCTCTTTATGAATATAACACATATCAAAAACCAAGGAGGTATTTTGAGGTCATTATGAGATTATTATAACTCCCTCATATTACTTCTTTCTCTATTTAAAGATCCTTCTTCTCCTCTCTTTTCATCTAGTCACTTATTGACTTGTTATTGCATTCTTGTGATGCTCTTTTGGATTAAGGCCATTCTTCTCTCTCTTTTAAATTATAATTTATATTTACTTGGATTTGAATTTTTTTCAAGGCTTATAATAATGTGAGGTTTTTTTCCATTTCATAATTTCCCCATTTGACAATTTCCCCATTTGTTTAATCTCATCTTAATTTTAAGGATTGATTTTTTGGCAAGGTAATATTGATTCAATTTGCTCTTTTAGTTCAACATTTTAATGTGATTTTAGAAATAATTATATCATGGTATCAAAGCCATGATTAGGTTAACATCTTAAGCTTGTGTAGGTTTGGTGGTGACCAAATAACTTTTTTTCTCTAACATTCTTGGTTTTTTTCCCTCTATTCAAGACTATTTTTACTTAGTTTATAAATATTAAATGAATAGTATTTAATAATTTTTTTAAATTATTTCATCTTGATGTAGCTATAATATAAGTTTTTTAAAGCTATTTTGCTTTTATTCTCATTCTAACCTAGTTCTTGAAGTTTTTTTTGGATTATCTCTATCTTTATCCAAGTCATTGTCCTTGTGTGGTCTTCTTAGCACCATTTTCTTTGATTTTCACATAGTGCATTTAGTAGTTACACAATATTTTATTATTCTTATTTTTTTTCTTTTTGTATAGCTTGGAAAGTTTTGTGTTATACTTACATTTTTGATAGCTATGCTTTTGTCTACCGAATGCCTTCTTATTTTTCTAGTTTTTTATCTTTCATATTTGGTTCTCCATAGTCTTTATGATCTCATATCTAATATCTATTATTTGACAGCATCATATTTACTCTTGTGACTACATATTTACTATTATTTTGGTCTTGTGTTTGGCATTCATGCCCCGGTTACCTTATTTTCATGCATTTTTTTCATATTTTTTGTTGATAATGCCTCTATATTCTTCTTTATAAATGTGTAGTTTTTTTGAGGCATTACATGTTGTTTAGCCTCTCTAATAATGGATTTCCTAAATTCATTTTATTACTTACATCTATGCATTAGCTATTTTGGTAATGCCTGTGAAGGTTTTAAGCTTTTGGTTTTTATATTCTCACCCATTTAGACCAAATATTATTGGATTTTAATAAAACACTTAATTTTTTAATCAAACTCAAATAAAACATATTTATTACACTTAAATTTTTAATACTATGATCTTTTCTTAGTATTTTATGAAATCTTATCTTCCTTTTATATTCAAAAGCACATAAGCATATGATTTTTTTATTAACCATAACAAAGAAAGCTATTTTGTTTTTGTTTTTTAAATTCTCACATGGAATTAATTTAACTTTTTTAAAAGTTTGATTTATCTACATTAAATTAAAAAATAACATGCATTTCATTCAATAAATTGTCATGAATAGTTAACTCCTTTTTTTTAAAACATGACTTTCTTAATTTTTGACATGTAAGTCTTTTTTTCTTTTTTAAAATCAAAGTCCTTAATATCACATGGTGTTTTGGTGTGGATGTACATTTACAAGTTAATTAATCAAATTACCAAATTCTTTTTTTATATCAATTTCAACCCTAAATTAATTGTATAAATATATTCGCATTGGCCTTCTCACACATTGAATTTGATAGGAATTTATTTATCCTTTATAATTATTTTTCCCTATTTCCTTTGCTAATCTTTGGTAAATTTACTTTAACAATTAAAATAAATTTTATTATTTTTAAGCAAGTGTAGTATAAGCATTTTTTTCTTATTTAATGTTTAATTAGTCATCATTCTTGATAAATTAACTTTTGTAACCCTTTTTAATGACATTAAAATTGGCCATTTGTTAGCTTTAATAAGTGTACACAAACTATTTTTTATATTATTAATTTTTTTCTCTTAAACACAAAATTACATGTCAAAATGACACTCTTAATTATTTACAATGCATTTTTAATGAGAAAATGGTAGTTATACAAACCTCCTTTGATGTTTTAAATGAAAAATTTATCTTTTGCACATGATAATGTCTCTACAAATGATCTTAAATTTGTAAATCCACTCATGACACTTTGCATTGTTGGAAAATGATAGAATCTCTTAATTATAAAGTTAGAACTATTATGAAACCTAAATATAACAAATATTCTAGATCTTTTGATGTCTTATTGTAATATTTCTTCAAATACTTCATGTAGAATATCTTTTGCAAGTGACACATCTTATTTTTCTCTTTTTTAATAAAATCAAAAAATTTATACATTCCTTAATTTTATGTTTTAAATGAATATGTTTTAATTGGAGCTATTTATTTTTACTAACTTCCTTTTCCTATAGGATTTTTCACTTTGTGATGAAAGTTGTATTTAGCTCAATTTACCTTTATTAGATCTATTTTTAATACATTATTTGTATGTAGATCATTTTTATGTCATATTGGTTACTTAACTTGAAATATTAATGTTAGTTTATTTTTTTTTATAGGGTTTAGAGATAATTCTCCTTCTTGTTGGTCTTTGTTTCATTTTAGATTTACCACCTTGTTTGAAGAGGTTTCTTAGAGATTGTTGATGATCACACTTTTAAAAAATTTGGACACACCTTCTCTTCTTCTTTATTTATAAAACTATAATAATTTGTCTTGAAGGAATTTTCTATTAAGGGGAAATACTATAAAATTTTAACTGCCTTCCTTGATGTAAAAGGTTTACTTCACTTTTTTAACCTCAAATTAATCTTAAGAGAGAGTGTTGAGATTAGTCTTATTTGAGTTCTTATTTATTCCTTTGGGTTTATCTCAAGTCCCTTTTAGGTGTGCATTTATTATAATTATAAATACAATTTATCCTAGATTTATGAGGGGTCTCTCACCTCTCTTGTCCACTTGTAGGATTTGGGAGTTACTTGCATAAGTAACTCCTTCCCATTCATTTCACACACTTCCCTTCACTCTCTTCAGGAATAGGACATGTGGCACACTCTAAGGAGGCATTGTAAGGTAATGATGGGATTCATGTAACTCCCTTGTCCTTATAATTGTTTTATTTAAAAATTACTTTCCTTCTCTCTTTTCATCTAGTCATTTATTGGATTTCTATTAAATTCTTATGATGCTCTTATGACTTATGGCCATTATTCTCTCTCTTTTAGATTATACTTGTTATGTACTTGGAATTGAGTTATTTTCAAGACTTATAATAATATGCCAGTTTTTTCTCCATTTTATTATTTCTCTACTTGTCAAAACTTGTCTCAAGTTTTTGTATTGATTCTTTATCAAAATAATATTGATTCAATTTACTTTTTTCTTTCAACGTTTAAGTGTGATATTGGTAATATTTATATCACCCATTTTCTTTTAGATAATAATAAGTGTTAAATGTATATTAGATTTTATATTTAATACAAATTTTCTTAACATTATTTTTCATGAATTATGATCTATTATCTATTATAATATTTATATGATACCAAATTATGAAATCATATTTGTCATTAAAATTTTACATACTGCCCCCTTATAGTCAATTGTAGTGGTACAACTTTAACCCACTTTATAAGATATTATGTAGCTGTAATAATGAATTTTTGACCCTCTAATGACTCTATCTTTATCTTATTTTTAAATTCAAATTCACAAAGAGAAAATTTACATTATGATATAATAGGTTTTAATTCCTATAAAAGTACTTGAATCAAATTGATGTGTCACTAGCATTTTACACACATTTTTGCATGTTCTTCACATTCCTACTACATCGTATGCCAATAGTAAACCTTTTTTACTAATTTATAAGACATTTATTTTTCATCAAAAAATATGACACATTCAATATTTTTCACCTCTTGTACAATGAGATTAGCCTCTTCATGGTTAAGACATCAAACTAAATACACATAAAACAATCATTTAAATAGATCCCCTTCAATTATTATATAAAAAGTTATTTATCATTATAATTTGTGTTTTTCATTATGTGATAAATTATCCTAGAAGATAACCTTGTAAAAAAATTATAGATAACACTATGTCATTTTTTATTGATTACATTACATGTGAGAGAAAGTACCATGAAGGTGTCAAAGTTTGTTGTCATAATCAATGTTTATTATAGATGTCATAGAATCATATTATCCTAATAATTAGTGATATAAATAGGAACAAGAGAAGTTTTAGTTGCCACAACATCTGCATGAGGGTTGTTTTTACCATATATGCTCTCAATTGTAATGTTATGAAAGTATGCCATCAAATGTTGTATCAAATATCTATATGGAATTAACTTTTCCTCTTTAGTTTGATATACATTTGAAATTTAATTGACTATTAATTAAGAATCATCATATAATTGAATAGAATTTATTTTTAATGTTTTCATAATGAATAATCCTATAATCAATACCTTGTATTTTGCTATGTTATTTTTGTATGAGAAACCTAAGCAGTATGTTAATGGCATAGATTATTCCTGAGGATTGATTATAACTATCCTACTCTATCACTTGAGGCACACTTAGATCCATTAAAGTACATGGTCTAAGTATCATCAAAAATATGATATATAGTAAGATCATCTCAAACAAATGTCATTGATTATTGATGTGTTAATTAATAGTGTTATAGCTACTTGGTATGTAATTACCTATCCCTTTATAATTTTTGAGATATGAACTCTCATTTAAATTCCATAATTAACAACACTAATGTAGCTATGTATCTTTACAAATGTGATTTCATCATGAGATACTTTAGTGGATCCACCTTTGTGATGACTTATGTTTTATTATTAAGCATATAGTGTCAAAGTTTTTACACAATGAAAATAATGGCCAGACATAAATTTTCCATTGCATTGTAATTTTTTCATAATCCACAAGTGTATAACTAATTTAATAGATTTATCATTCATTATGATCATCATTGTAGTATGATATAAAAGTCTTAATGCATGATTTGTAGATGATATATAATAACAAAATATTTTCTATAATTAGAGGCATCAATAGGGTGTTAAGAAAATATTCTTTGATTACATAAAAAATCTATTGACAATAGGAATCCCATTTAAACTTTTTATATTTATTTATCAAACACATCAATGGCAACATTTTATTAGCTAGGTGAGTGACAAAACATTTTATTTCCTGTATTCTCCCATAAAAACACTTTAATTTATTTGACCCCTTTGGTTTTGGCATGTATAAAATATCATTAAATTTATGTGTATAAATTTTAATACCTCTAAAATTTATTATATAACCTCATAATTTTCCTAAAGATAACTTAAGTGCGTATTTATTAGGGTTTAAGCACCCATTGTATTTATATAAGCATTCAAATATTTGGTGTATGTTTGTAGTATGATCTTGTCAGTGTTTAAATTTTGTAAGTCATCAATGTATTCCTCCATAGTTTTATGTATATAATGATGAAATATGTGTGTTATAACTCTTTGATAATTAACTCCAATATTTTTCAATCTAAAGCACATGACCACATAGCAAAATGTTCCCCATGGTGTGGTAAAAGGCGTTTTGGGCTAGTCTTTAATATTAAGCTTTATTTGATTGTATCCAAAAAAAATTCAATAAATTATAACATATCATAACCAAATATAGAGTCCAAAATAATATGAATGTTTAGTATTGTAACATCATCCTTGGGGTAAACTTTAGTCAGATCATGAAAGTTTGTGTAACATATAATTATCAACTAAGCTTAGCAACTGGTACAATATTATAAACCCAATCAAGATAATTGATTGATACATGACATCAATTACCCTTTAAATTTTAACTTTAACTATAAATGATAATTTTCAAGTCACCTTTCAGAATTTCTATTTAATTGGCTTCGCATTAGGGTAGATAATTATATTTTGCATTGCAACTATAGGATCAATTCCTAGCATATCTAAATAAGCCCAAGTGAGTAACTCAAGGTAATCATGTAACACTTGTCTAAAGGTTTTGACTTCATAATATTTGAGTGTGGTTGTAATAAGGACCAATATCATATCTCTATGTGTTTTATAATTAAATTAAATTATTTCTTCACTTAATAATGATGAGTGATCTTCCACATATGGTGTAGTAGGGATTATATCAGGGTCATTAATTGGTCATTGTCATGTAAATGTTTATTCTCTCATAAATATCCATGGGAATGTTTTGTAGAAGGAAAAATTTTATTTTGATAGAAGTAATGGAGATCGTCATATGCCCATAAATATTCAAGAGAAACTCATCATTAGATAAATTTTTCAGTGTCCAAATATCTATCAAAATTAACTCTAGTGTTGATAAATGTTGAACCTCTATTTCAATATTAGGTGTTGATATAAGGAAATGTGTATAGGTATTCCCTTTATTTTACTTAGTTTTTTTATTAAAATTTGAATAATTTTTATATCTGAGTTCTTGTTTACCTTTATGATTAGATGGGATATAGGGTTAATAAAATATTGTGTTTATTTTCCTAATCCTTACTTATTGTATCCTAACTTTTATAGGTATTTTAATCAAAAACCATATCATGTTAAATATATAGCTTGTCATATAAAATTATCAATAGTAAATGTTGGTGTTTTCATATCATTATTAATAATGGGATGTCCATCCTCTTTAGGATAAGGTTGCATATGAGGTATGTAAATTTCCATAGGTTGATTCATTGCACAATGCTCGAAATTTTCTTGATCCATAGGGAAAGTATATACATATCCCTCATGACTAAATTTGAGACACACATATCAATATAATGGATTGCATTCATATCATGAATCTAGAGTCTACCAATTTGAAGATTAGAATTGAGATAATTGGGAATAACCTAACATATTATAGACATTTTTCTATAACCCATAATGATATTCAATATGATTTGTCCTAGCACTTTCTTAGGTATTTTATCTAAGCCACAAATATTTATATAAGAGTAATAAATCTCCTTTGATCCTATACCAAGTAGGTTAAGGAAGGATATATTACAAATATTAAGTCTACATCTATTGTCCACCAAAACCCACTTTACTCCCTTATTCAAGATTCGTACTTGAATTTATAATGGGAGATTTTGATAAATAATATATATAGGAGCTAAGTCCTATTTCTAAACAACATAATGTATTTATGACTAAGCAACATAAGTTGGTTTTTCATAACTTGGTAAAGTTGTGTCATGTAATGTTACATGAAGTATATCCTTATAAATAGGCAATTTGTGTAGTAGTTCTAACATAGAGATTTTATTTAGAGTATTATTAAGTTGGTAAATAATGTCATATTGTTTAGTTGTTTTTATTATCATGTTGAGAGGTAGAGGGGGATGAGGGGGAACATTTTGGCTAATTTTGTCCAGGCACACATTATGCATCACCCTATTTAAGGCTTTTATTTTGATTTAATAGTTTAATTTAATAAACATTAAACTATTTAAATTTAATTAATATTTGCATAATATACATAAGGTAAAATAAATTAAATTATAAAAATTTAAATGAGTTTTAAATAGTAAATTTCAATGGTGTATGCAATAGCTCAAATCTGACTTGTGTTGACTATGTAGGCAAATCATTGATGTAAAACTAATAAAGAGGATATACGAGGTGTGTCACACCTGAAAACAAAAAAAAATAAAATGATCTAGGATAAGGCCATGTTAAGGTAGATAGGGGCACACTTTGATCTTTTCTATTTGACTTCAGTCATGTTTGTGTTAACTGTGTAGGTGATTTTCCTACTCAGGTACCTACACCTATCAAAATTAGTCTATTGATTATTTGCATGGGTTGAGTTATCACATGAAAGTACATACAATGTTGAAATATTATTTTATACACATAAAATATATAGAAATCATATTAAAATGGGTGAATCAGTTAAGGGAAATAACTGAGTTATCCTTAGAAAAAATTGTGTAATATGAGTGTTACTTACATAGCCCAAAAGGACCTCAAGCCGATGTAGTTCTCCCTCCTAGAGTGAATGTGTGAATTTTGGTACTTCCATTATATGGATGTAGATTTTTTATGTTTCAAAAATAATACCATTGACCTATAATTTAGACTTGTCCTATGAATGCTATAATAAATCAGAACTTGAATTAGGAAGAACATGACTCTTTTAGTCAATGTGCAATAGCTTATGTAGAGAATACTTTTGTAAAATTTCCAAGTTTTTTATTGATTAGCCTTGATGTATTCATAAAACGGTATATTTGAAACATTTATATTAAATAAATTTTATAAAATGATGGTAAGATAGACATGAAATATCTTGAATTTTAAAATGAATTATTAAGGCATGGGAGACAAGGTCATACTAGTGGATAAGGTCGAGTAGCACCCCTATTTCACCTAGTGTGGTCTTATCCCAAAAGGTAATAAATTATTATAAATTGGATAATATATATATATATATATATATGAATAATAGGGATGTTTTAATGATTTTTTATAATTTTTAAGATAATGAGTATAAAATTGAAGGCTCTCATAAAGATTGTAAGTTAACAAAATGACAAATCATTCAAGTAATCAAGATTATATATTTTTAAACACTTAATGGTTAAATTTGAGTGTATAAATACCCCCCCCCCACCCCACTAATTATATTGATGAAATTAATCTAATTTTAAAAGTAACTACTAAATCACAAGAAATAAGGCCACACTAGTGAACAAGGCCAAATTGTGGCCCTATCCAACCTAGTGTGGTCTTGTCCTAGAAGGACAAATACTATTGGAACTTGGATAACAAAAATATGTAAGCTTAATATGGATTTATGAAACATTTTTTCATGATTTTAAAAATAGAGAGCAGAATATTTAAGGATCTTGTAGAGATTTAAGTTAACATAATAGTGAACAAGTCAAGTAAGGTAAATATGTCAAGACTAAACATTGTCAAGCACTTAATGGTTAAATTTGAATGTATACATTTTACTCCACTTTATTATATTTATAAGATTAAATTGAATCCTAGATTACATGATATGATAACCTAAGTGTGTATACACTCTTTTTTTTAATGTGAATCTTGATTATGCAAGGTGCCTCAATGCAAAACCTATAACAATACCACTGAAAGTAGTTAATGCCCATATTTTAAAATTAAAAATCTGAAAATTGAAATTTAAAGTTTGAAAAGAGATCAAGGAAATAATACACCTGAAATATTATGAAACATAATTTCCTTGTAACTTAAAATTGGATAAGTATGTGTCCCCTTGTTAAGGTATTTCTAGAAATGTTAAAACTATGGAAAATTGGGAGTGATTAAGTCTTGATTTGAAAACCATTGAAATTATTTGAGATGGAAATATTGTATGATCCAAATCTCATATAAATATGTAGATTACTCTTGTAAAATAATTTTATTAGACTAATAATGGGTGGAACCACCAAATATGGTTCACTACAATGCAACCATAGATGTTGTGTGTAACTAGAATCTAACATAGACCACTTTCAAAATGAGATAAATCATACCACTAAATATAGATCTATATTATATTGAAACTTTATACCTTTAAAACTTTTTGAGATTTGAATAAGTGAAATTTTAAATGTAGTAACATGAACGTGAATGAATACCATGCCCCTTGTATCTATGCAGTATTGATATAAAATGCCAATTAAACTTGTAACTATTTAAAACCTATAACTTGTAATTTTTTTTCACATTCCCATGCATATCCATCAATTATATGTGAATTTGTACTCAAGTAACTATAGTAATGAGTGTACATGCATGTCATATTCCCCCATAATCTTAAAATTATAAACCATACTATAAATATGAATATGAAATTTTGTTATAAAGTTGTATTGTATTAGATCATAATATTGAATATAACATTGAATTACATATGAAACATGTGTTAGATATAATATTGAGGCACACAAGTAACATGTGAATTATATGTATCTTGGCACAAGAGTAAAAGTATAAAATAGAAGTAATGTGTGATGTGAATCACACACCATAATAACAAGCAATGACCATGAAAGTAATGCCACACAATTTGCATAGTATGTCACACATAAAAAAAAAATAAGGGACATGTTAATGTTTCATAAACACATAAGGCCAAGGACCAAACTCAAATGGCATGATGATTTCATATAAGTAATAACATGTATATGTTACACACACAAGGCCAAGGGCCACATGAAGTAAGCAAGCAAGTCCTAAATTTTTATGTAGTGAAGTAAGAAGTTGAAAATAATAATAGATAAAATGATATTGGTCTTCATAAACCATATATTCCAATGTCATTGTTATCAAAAAATATATCCATGTGACATAATGTAAAGTATGACTGACATAATTTAGAGTATGAGTGAATAACAAAATATGTGTATAATATATAGTTCATCATTATAAAAATGTTGTGGATAAATACAACCTATTTAAATGTTCACGAATAATGAAGAGATCCCCCCAGCTTAGCAAGGTTGTTAGGTAAAAATGGAAGCCCAACATCAAGAACCATGTAATTAGCATGTCTTATATTACACTCAAATACCCTGTGAAAATTAGTGTATACTAAAAAATAAATGAAATATGATATCTAATTAACATGATATAGATAATGTATGTAAAGAGGTAAACTAGTGACCCTTGAGTTTTGAATATCTAAAAATAATTTTATTTCTTATTTTTATTTTTTTGCCATATTTGAGATTTTTTTTAATTTTTTAAAGATTGGAATTTAAAGTATTTGAAAATTTATATGAATAAAGGCTTAAAAAATAGAATAAATCGGAGGGATTTGAATAAGAATAAAGGATTCAAAAATATAATAAATTGGAGGGATTTGAATAATGTGAAATAAGGTGCTAATTCATAGTGTGGCAAGAAGGAAAGAAAGGAAAATACCCCCAATGTGTGTGTAAAATATTTATAGTAATGTAGCACAAATGATTGATATAGATATAAATGTACATACCCCCCAATGGGAAAGGAGGTATGTGTGCTTATGTAGTTTGTAAAACAAGAAATATGTGATCATGTAAGTACAATGGAATCCATATCATGATAGATATGCCATAGTGATCAAGTGGACTACCATAAATAATGTGTATTGAAACATTATCATATAGTTATTTTAGATTATTTGAATCAGTTAAAAAATCAAGAGGGTAAGTGCCCAAAGTGAAAATAAATCCAAGGTATAGGAGAAGGCTTGGGATTTGGTATAGAAGAATTAAAAATGAGGTAAAATCAAATAATTTATGGGCAAAGGGAAAATATATGAACTTAACTAATAACTTGATTTGAGTAATATGCCCATGCAGTTCCTACATAAAGGGTTTATCTAATTGATCCATTTTACGATAAGCCACCAATTAAAATAGGATGTCATGTAGATATATTTGATACATTATACTATATTATATGTTTTGTGTGATGAACATCATTCATAACTGCATTATATGTCCTTGTTGGAATATTCCTTTCTTTGTGCTCTTGCATTATAATTATGTTCTCTTTTGAAATGGTGATCATTTCACTATCTCACTAAAATGTTAGAGAATTATAATTGGTATTGATTTTATCTCCATTTAATATTTTCCATGATCTTATAATGATTGAATTTTATTTCCATAAACTAGGATCAATGTGAAAAAGTTTTGAACATGATTTAATACCAAGATTAATTAGAAATGTGATAGATATTATGCAATGCTTTAGTTTCATCACTTTATTGAGATGTTTTGTATTATACCTAAGATATAAGAGAAGAGATAGGTTGCATTTATTGTATTCATACAATTGATTAAATACAACATTAGTACATTAATTACCATCCATAAGTGGTTTAATAAAGAGAATAACTAGATAGGAAGAATGTTGTTTTGTTGCATTTTTTTACCATGTTTTTATAAGTAACCATAGAGATTGAATTCTAATTTGAAATGGATTTATTAAGAAATATTTTTTTGAAACTAATTTGATCTTATTTTTGTAGTTTTACCTTTTTATGTTTCTCTATTTGAGACTTTAATTGCTTTACTTTCAAATGTTCCTTGGGATATGTGATCATTTTATCAAGAAAAGTGTTTGAATTATTTTGTAAATCTTATTGATTGGAAATGAGTGTTTTAAAAATAATTTGTATATATAAAATATATACATTCACCCAATTAAATATATGTAAATAAATAATGAGATAATAATTCATATTCATCAATGGGATTGAAATTTAACTTGAATAGTTGATCATTTGTTAGTTCTTGTGTATCCTCATCATCAATTCTATAGTGGTCCTTAATTTGATAAAAAAAAATTATAAATTGAACAATAATGGTATTTCCATAAGAGATTGTGATAATTATTATTTCTCTTATTTTATAGGCTCTTTTAATTTCACTTTTTATGTATCTTCCTTGATAGGCTCTTCTAGTTTCTTAATAATTTACACTTTTGCATAGATTCCTTGATAGGATCTTCTATTTTTTTATGAATTTTAGTGATATATGAAATATCATTTGTGTTACTTAATTCACCCACTTCATAAGTATGCATTTATTAAATTAGAATTAGTTTATTAGGTGGTATAATAGATACCTTATCATATTGTGATGTTGTCATTTGGAAATATCAAAAAGGTTCATCATCAACTAGAATTGTATAGTCATATATCATGTATGAATTTGATTCATAAATGGAATGTATAATTTATATCCTCCATAGTATTAATATAAGGTCATCCCATGAGTATATTATATTGTATCTGATTAGGTATGACTTCAAAAGTAGTAGATATAATTTTAGGGCCTAGTAGTAAATCCAATGTAATAGTTCCTAGTATTTGCTTTGGAATGCTATGAAAGACATGCATATTTTTCTCATATTTTTTAATATTTACCTTATTTAAGAAAGATTTATTTATGAATTCATAGATGCATATATTTATCCCATAACTATTATCGAACAATGCATGCTTGACTAGTTTTCCATGTATAAGAATTTGAATGAATAATGAAAGATTTTTCTCAATGATAAGTGTGGGTCATATATATTAATTTATAAAAATTAATTTTAAAATAAATATCCTTGAAGTCACTCATGATAGAGGAAAACAAATCTGATTTTTTATTTATGGGAAGAGTGGTATCTCTCAACATTGCATATAATTTATCCTTGTAAGTTGGTGCTCTCTTTAAAAGCTCTAGAATTGAAATCTTGGCTAAAGTATTATGCAATTGGTTAAATATTTCATACCCCTTGGGTTATGAAACTTACCCTTATTAAGGTGTAAGATGTGAAGGAGGAACATTTTAATTATTAGTATTGGGTTGGGGAGGCAAAGGTGGCTACCTTCTTCTAATTTAAATAACATGGATTTGGGAATTTAATATGTGCCTTGGATGAACAATGATAATAGACTAATGAATATAATTAGGTTGAGTAAAAGTATGAGGAAGTGAAAAATTCTGTGCACATGCTCTTTTGAATCTAGATGTGATAGGAAGTAACTCAGATTATATATTATAATTATACGTAGTAGGTATGATCTTAGGAGATGGTTTGACTTGACTTTGTCTCCAAGAGGTAGATTCTTATTTGCTCCTAAGACCTCTTATTTTAATATTGTGTTAAATGTTAATTCATTATTTCCCCCAAGAAATATTAGATATGAAAAAACTATTTTTGATGATGGTAATCTTTTGGGATAATTAATATAGGATGTGATATTGTAATAATAAGAATTAAAGAGTGAATGAGGGTATATATTATACACTTTGTCCTCCTAATTATTTTTACATTTCATCCATGGTAAAACTTAATGAATAACATGATAAATGGACTATGAGATGTGACAATCAATTACATAAACCTATGTAACATATGAAAAAAACATGCATTCATTTATCCCATTATGAATGCAATACAATAAAAAAAGTCAAGGTATAAAGGGTGATCTAGGAATTTTTTTGAATTATTGTGTGGTATCTCATATATACTTGCTCATTCACATATTAGTGTCACCCCATTATTTTGGAACACTAACTACAAAGGCTATAATGTTCCTATAGCCTATTATCCCATCTTTAAGGTTACAATGAGAGTAACTTCCTTGGGCAATATGCTCCTCTTAGGTGTACCATAATTAAAATGGTTAAATAGGCTTCTTATGGTGTAAATAAGGGACCCTAGATGTTTACATTATAATATAAGGTGTGAGGAAGCAAAAATACATGTATATCATTGTATAGGGATTGATTATTGGGAGAGTATCCCTTAGTTCATTGTGGTGGAAAAATAGGTTACCGCTTAGTCAATTGACAACTCTCTATGTAGTTTTACCAATTTTAAAACAAATTTACAAAAAATAAATAACAAGGAATAAAAAATAAAGAGAATAGAAAATTCAAAATAATTTGTGTATATAGATCAACAAATTTCAACATGAGATCAAAATACATTCTCCACTTTTTAATGTTATCCAAGGTGATAAGACAATTGTTTCAATTTCAAATTAAAATATGAGGTTGAAGAAGATTATCTCATGGTGTTGAATTTATATTCAAATTTAAAAAATTTATTTAAATATTAGGAATTTATAGAAATTTTCATGAAATCCTAGGACAAAAATCAAGCAAACAATAATAAATATTTTAATAAAAAATTATGGGTTCACCAAAGTGTTTTATACTTTTTATTTTGATTTAAAAATTAAATGTAAATTATAGTAAATTACGGAAAATAAAATGAGATATAAATAATAATTTTCACCAAAATATGCAAACAAAGCTCAAATATGACTTGTGATACTATGCAAGTATATCATTGATGTAAAACTAATTGGCAATATCTCCAAAGTGTGTTGCACCTAAAAATAAAATTCTAAAATACACTCTTGTTTTTTAAGGTTGTGTCTACATTGAATTTTTAGGTGATTTATTACTTGGGTATCTGTGTTTATTAGAGGGGGTTTTTTATTATCTTTTGGTGTTCAGTTATTGCATAGAAGTATCTGTAATGTTGAAAACATAGTTAATACACATAAACTAAATAGACATCAAATTCAAAATGGGGAATAAATTAATTGGAATAGCTGAGATACCCTATAGAAACTCCACATAATCTAAGTTATACCTCATATCCCAAAAGGGCCTCAGGCTGATGTAGTTCTCCCTCATAGAGTGAGTGTGTAAATTTTGATACTTGCACTATATGGATACACCTAGTAAATTAATTTGAATGTTTGAAAATTAATACCCTTAATATAAATTAAAACAACTCCAAATTTGTCTTATGAATATAATATTAATCAAAACTTTAATTGTGAATAATAGGACTCTTTTTCTCAATGTGCAGTAGTTTGTATAAAGGGTGTTTTTGTAAAATTGCTAAGTTTTTGTATTGAGTAGACTTGATGTGTTTATATAGAAATATATTTGAAATATTTCCATTAATTTTTTTTTTATAAAAGTGTGGTATGGATAGAATTAAATGTCTCAAATTTAAAAATTAATCTTTAGTGTGTGTGAAACAAGGCCGCACTAGTGGACAAGGCAAATATGTGACCCTTTTTGACCTAGTGTGGTCTTATCTTAAAAGGACAAAGACTATTGTAACTTGGCTAATAATAATTTCTTAATTATGTTTTTATTATTTTAAATAAATTTAGTATAATATTTATTGCTTTCAAAGATATTATAAGTTAACATAATGGTGAATTAGTTAAGGTAATGATGTCAAGACTAAACATTGTCAAGCACTTACTGATTAAATTTGAATGTCTACACACCATACCTCTTTGTGTTTTGATATCATGGACCTCAAAATATAGTAAAATATTAGGCTAAATAATGGGGAAGGGATAGTAGACATCATTACATTAAGGTCTAGGTGGAAGAACAAAAGGAGTCATGCATACCCTCTAATGTCTAGTAGTAACCAAAAGCATCTCAAATTATATATTTAGAAAAAAATATTACTAAGGATAGATAATAATTATTAATTATTTATATCATCCATAGTTTATTTCATCTAATTTTGATTCATTTCATTACATGATTTATAAAAATATTACATATTTTAGGAAAGAAACATGTAATGATAAAATTCATAACTTGAATGGAAAAAACTAAACTATGTATATCCATTATAGCCATGATTTATTATGTGAATAAGGGGAAATAATAAATCATATCTAAAACCCTAATATAAAAAATTTAAATCCCAATAAATTATGATAAAACCCTAAGGGAAACGTATGATTTATCATGATTAAACTAATGGTCAAATTCACCAAAATGTTTTAACTTATTTTGTATCTAGTTATCTAAAGAAGCTAAAATTTGGAGTATTCATATTATACAACATATTAAATAAATTATTCAAATTTGAAAGTAAAAATTAGATCGATATTGAGCTTACTATTTATATAAATGACAATATTATAGGGTACTTAGATTATTTTTATTATGTTTTGATTGGTATATGTTCACATTTGCTCAATATATTCTAAAATATATTTATGATCACTCGACTCAATAGACTGATTCTTAAAATCTTCTAGTATGCCTTTGGTAATTATCAAACACCCATGGCTACTGAATATGTTTATTTTTTGATATAACTATCATATTTATTTTTTTCAGTATATTCCAACTCTAGTAGTTATGCATGCCTTTAAGATTTTTCATGTGTAATTTTAGAATGTTTGGTCATGTGCACAAATTTAAATTTATCTTCCTTCACCTTAAAACCCTAGCTCCATTTTAGTCACTTACCTAACCTATAAAAATGGGTTATAAATATGGGTTGAATAACCTCAACCACACCCCATTGTGTTAGTATATTTCTTTATAATAACAAAATAAACATTCAAATATAATCCACTTTGAGGAGGAACCTCCAATAATCAGAATAAATGAGGAAATGAATTCAATAATGAAACTATTGATGATCATGAAGAGCCATGATCAACGATATATATACCCATAATTGAGAAGAGTCACACCCATAATTGGGAAGGGTCACACCTATTAATTCCAATTATGTCAGCTTGACTTAATATTAATAATTAATGAATTAAATATAAAGGTTATGCTCTCCATTCATAACCTTGGTATGCATAATGTTAGGGGTGTAACATTCCCTGCCCCTTACAAAAACATTTGCCTTGATTCTTATCAATCAAGATATTTTTTCATGAATTGTTTATCCTCCCTTGTTGCATATTTAGTAGGTAGATTCTTCCATTTAATGATAAATTTAGAGATGGCTCAGTTGCACAATTTATTCAATTGTGTCTCTATAATAGCCTCAGGTTCCACAATGAACTTCCATTATTCATCTAACTCTGGCAACTCAGACTATACTAAAACCTTGGAACCAATTACTTTATTCAAGCATGAAACATGAAAGATAGGATGAATTTTAGAAAAAGGTGGAAGTTATAACTTATAAATGTAATTTGGATCCTATATAGAACTTTATATGGCCCATAAAATTTTGGTGTGAGCTTGATTTTATTATGTTGTTTAAGTGACTACTATTTATAGGGTTGTAAATGAATTAACACCGAATATCTTTCCTAAAAATGTCCCTCACTACAATGTTGATTGGCTTTTGTTTCATCTTATTTTGAGCCACAACCAAATTTTCCTTAAGGACTTGAAGCACTTCAGGCTAGTATTGAATATGATCCTTGATGGCATGGGATTTTGAAATACCTTAAAAATAACATGTATTAGAAGGTGGGGGGTAGACATAAAGCACCTCAAATGATTTCATATTTTTTTCTATGTGAAATGACATTTTATACCACCATTCTACCTGTGAAATCCACTTAGACCATTGTGCTTGTGTTTATGAGGAAAATAACATAGGTATCCTTCAATACATTTATTCATAATTTTAGTTTGTCCATCTGATTCTAGATGATAAGATTAATTATGGGCAAGTTTTATTCCCCACATGAAAAATAGTTCAGTCTAAAATATGTTAGTGAAGATAAGATCACTATCACTCACAATTATTTTTTGAATTCCATGGATCTTTTTTACCTTTTCTATGAATACTTACACCATAATACTAGATTGAAAAAGATGAGAAATCCCACAAAAATGTGTTTACTTGGTGATTCAATCCATAACCACTAATATCACTTCCATTTTATTCGATTTAGGTAGGCATGTAATAAAGTTCATTGATATTTCTTCCCAATGTTGTGTTATAATAGATAATGTTTATAAGAGACCTTAGGTCTTAGTCATTTATCCTTTACTTTATTGACATATTAAACATTCTTCCATAAATTTATGTAGATCCCTCTTAAGGCCTTCCCAAACAAAATCCTTCTTTATACGGTGATAAGTCTTTAAGAACATAGAATGTATTTTGATGGGTGAGTCATGCATTTGAAAAAAGATTCTATCTTTCAATTTTGAATTTTTACACAAAAAGATTTTGTCTTTGTACCATAAGGAGTCACCTTTCCAAACATACTTATCTACATAAGATGGGTTCTCTTGTAGTTATTGTATGAGTTTATTGGTTGGAGTGTCTTGTTTCCACTCTACCCATGTTACTTCTACAATTCAAGTTATGATAAATAAATAGCATAAATTTTTTCTTGTTCTACTTATTTCAATAAAGTACATCAACTACAATATTATCCTTTATTTTTTGTAAATAATTTTAAATTTATATCCTAGCATTTTGTGACCCACTTTTTTTTCTCTTCTGAAGATAGTTGTTGTTCCAAAAAATATTTTAGACTCTCATGATTTTTCTTAAATTTGAAATGCCTTCCTATGAGATACTAGTGCCACTATTTGACTGCATGAATGATTTCTAACATTTATTTCTCATGTGTGGGCCTTATCAAGTTCTTTCCTTTTAATTATCAACTCACAAATGCTAATGGATTCCCTTATTTAATTAGTACTACCCCATGCCATGGCCATAATCACCACATTCTAATACAAATATATTAGTAAAGTCTAGTGTTTCTAGAATGGGATTGGAAGTAAGAGCTTATTTCAATTGTTAGAATGCTTGGGTGGCTAAGTCTGACCATGAAAATGAATCCTTCTTTAATAATATTGTTAAGGGTGTTTTTATGTGATCATTGTTAAAAAAATCTTATGTAACTTATCCTGGTAAACCCAAGAATCCTATTAAATCTTTGATATTTTTAGGTTTTGTCCACTATTTGATAGCTACAATATTTTTAGGGTTCACTTTAACACCTTCATATGACACTACATATCCTAAGTAATCCACTTACTTCACCCCAAAGGCACATTTAGACTTATTTTCATAGATTTTATGGTATTCCAATACCTTTAATATATTTTATACAAGATACAAATGTTCTTCCCATGTTTTATTATAGATTAATGTCATCAAATAACACCAATACAAATTTACAAAGAAATGGGTGAAAAATTGAATTCATGAGGCTCTAAAAAGTTAATGGAGCATTAGTGAGACCAAATGGCATAATAAGAATTCATATTGACCCTCATGTGTCCTAAATGTAATCTTTTGTACATTCTCCTCCTTTACTTGAACTTGATGATTCCTTGAACACAAATCTAACTTATTAAATAAAATGATAGCATTCAATTCATCTAATAATTCATCAACAATAGGAATGGGAAAATTATCTTTCAAAGTGATATTATTGAGTTACTTATAATATGGGGACATTCTCCATGACTCATCCTTTTTTAATCATAACCATTGGAGATGAATAATCACTTTTACTAGGATGAACAATATCTGAGTCTAGCATTTCCCTCACCAAATTTTCAATTTCTATCTTCTATTAATAGGGGTAGCAGTAAGGTCTAATACTCAATTCAATTGCATGATCATGTATCTAATCGAAGGTAATCCTTTTGGCTCATAAAAGACTTTTTATGTTGGAAAATAATCATTTAAATATTAGGCACATCATGTGTTTCCAATTAATGTTGTTGTGCCACAATTCCATAATACCTTTTCTTAAGAAATTTATCCATCCTATGAGAGATAATAATTTAGTTCAGTGGACATTTCATCCTATTAAGTGTGTAATTTTTTATAGTTATACTAAAAACCATGAATAATTTTTGAAATTTGAAAGACACTATTCCCATATGTTTAAGCCATTTCACTATTAAAACTACATTTTATCCCCCAATTGGTATATCAAACATTTCTAAATCTAGTTGATAATCCCCCATTGAGAGATTTATATGATGACATTTACCCCCATGAGAGATTTTTTCCCATAATAAATCATGACTTGAAAATTGGAGACCGATTACATAAAGAAATTGAGTTCAGTAGTAAATTTTTGTCAATGAAGTTATGGGTACTCCTTGTATCAACTAAAAATGTCACTTTCTTCTTCTTAATATAACCCACTACTTTGAGTGTTTGTGGTATGCTTATCCCTTTTAATGAATGTAGAGATATAGTAAGTATTTATTCCTCCTCAAAATTTTCAATCTCATTTTCTATTGTTGGTTCCTCGGTAGCTAATTCTTCTTTTTACAAAACCTCATTCTCAATAATCATTAGTCTTTTTTCACCATTGCGACACTTATGTCATCTAGACCTTATACTATCACAATGTCACCATAGGCCCTTTTCTCTTTTTTTACCTCTTATTGAGGATATATCTTGGAAATTTTCCTTGGGTTAAAATACTTGGTCGTAGTTCTATCAATAATATTAGTCACATGTCTATCTTTTTATCCCAACGTTTGACCTTTAATGAATCTCTTGGGCAGAGTTTTGTTATTCAATGTGTTATATTTGTTGCATTAATTTTCTAATTATACATAGTTACAAAAAATTATCATCATGTTTAATTCATTCATTTAGTCCATTGATGTAAAATTTTAGTCGTTGATAAGGTGTTACTTCTGAAGCATCGATTGCCAATCTCATATGCTCTACATTATATTCTATTATAGATCATCTTTGTTTCAAATTTGTTAGTTGAGTGAAATAACTTCCTTTCCATGACCTCTCATAGAAGGCTACTAATTCCTTAGTAAATTCATCCCAACTAAGCACCTACCCTTTTTTGTCACTCATGATCCACTGTTACCATTGATAAGGTTTATATTCTAGATGTAGTGAGGTTATGTCAACATTTACATACTCTGTTATATTATGAAGTTTAAAATTTTTTGCCATGAGAATTATCAAAGAGGTTACATCCATACCATCAAAAAAATTTATGTCCATCTTTGGTAGGTGTAATTTATTCCCTTGTAACTATTGTCTTATGTGTACTTTATTATTTTTTCTAGGATGGTTTGGTTGTGTATGAGTGACTATAAGATGTAGACTAACTAGGGACTTTAATTCATACATTATATCCTATTTAAACCTATATAAACCCTCATTAAAATATGTTAAAAATGGAGAAAACAAATTATCCTTGATAAAAGTTACCATTCTTTCACATCCCTCAGGTATGTTTCTTTCAATTTTAGGTGGTGGATAAAAAAAGGGAATCATTAGGATCAGTGGTTAAAGAAAATCCATTTATTCTAAAAATTATGGATATTAATTTGGTTTTGTTTATAGCTCTATAATTTTTCTCAATTATTGGAGTAAAATATCTGGTGTTAGTGGTAACCATAAATAGCTAAAACATGTGTTGTATTAGGAGCATATGTTTCAATGTTGACAAACATTGACCAGTGAATTTTGGAATGTAAAATGCCTTAAATATAAAAATAAAAATAAAGGACCCTATCTCAAATTTTATGAGATTTATAAAAATATAAACAAAATAGAAAAAATCATAAATTTTCAACATATAGATTCTTTTTATAAAAATCATAAACTCATAAATTATCACCATAACACAATTTTTTCCTATAGACTCCTTGATTTATTATCCAAATCAACTAAAAACATTTAGAAAATTTAACTATAGTTTAAGAGATATAATGTAAATAAATATTTACTAAAATTAATGCTCTGATACCACTTGTTAGGATATTTCTTTATAATAACTAGAAGAAACATTCGAGTATAATCCACTTTGAGGGAGAAACTCTAATAATCAAAATAAATGAGGAAATAAATTCAATAATTATAATTATGATTATTATGGAAAGCCATGCTCAACCATATATATCCATAATTGGGAAGGATAACACCTATTCATTCCATTTATATTGGCCTAACTAAATATTAAGAATTAATAATTGGAAGATAAAGGTTATGCTTTCCATTCATAACCTTGGTATGCATAATGTTAGGGGTGTAAAACATTGAGTGTTTGAGAATTTCCTATGTTCTAATACTCCAAAGAGGGCTCAAATTTCACTTAGTTATGCCACCTATGTGTATGTATGCTCAATAGTGATTCACTAGAATGTACACAACATGTTTGACTTTTTGACACTTGACCATATATAGCTTTGACTTTGCTCTATATGTCCATACTTATATAAATGACTATTCCTTTGAGGTTTTTTAATATTGAGATGTTGTTAGATAGTGCCTTAAGGATGTGCAGAAGTATTTCTTAGTGTGCAAGCGATTTTCTAAGTTAACTCTAGATAAGAATAGGATAAGGCTTGAAGTGTATAAATAGATGACTCTTAGAAAATTTTCCCTCTGAATCCAACATGTAAACATGTGGGCTGACCCAAGAGAAGGGTTTGAGTTTTAAAAATGGTTTTTTAGATAGCTTAGGATACTACTGATGAATTCAAATGCTACAATAATTAAGATTAGTCGACTCTTTTCAACATTGTCCAAAAAGGAGAAAATAGTGATCTAAGACATTCTGATAGTTTTCTTAGGATAATAGAGTAATTTATCAAAGACTATGAATATAGTATATATATATATATATATATATATGACAACACATCGATAAGGCCAAGCCCATAGATAGATGAATGGCTAGGATAAAATGTGAGAAAAATTCAATTATGTGTGTACAAGTGATATATGTTAAAGATTGGTTAAAGATAACATTATTAAGTGTTTAATACTAATTTTATTTATCTATAATGAATCACCTCTCAATCTATATTTATTTTATATACAATCTCCTTATTATTTAACTTTGGAAAAGGCTTCATATATATTGACTATAACATCTTGGTCATTATTAATCAATTATATCACATGAAGGTCATTAATCAATGCATTATGTGCTTTTAGAAAGCTTACATTAATATAATAATCCCCTATAAATTTTGAATAAATATCTTCATCAAGACTTTTATATTTATCCCTACTTTCTTTTAATTTAATTTCATTATAAAAATTAAATTTAATATAATTTATAATACACATCCATGTCATGGATTCAAATTTACTATTTATTTTTAGAGGAATCAATATATTACTAATATAAAAAATTATAACTTTTGAATAAATGTCTTCCTCAAGACTTTTATATTTATATCTACATTATTTTAATTAAATCTCGTTATACAAATTAAATCTAATGAAATTTAAAATACACATCCACCACATGGATTTGAATTTACTAACTACTTTTAGAGGAATCAATATATTACTAATGAAACAACTTTTGGCTCTCTAGACAATGAATTAAAAAAAAGTTGTAAAAATGTCCATTGATTATCATAACAAGGAACATGGTAAAAAAAGGAGAAAATTTCACATGTGTTTCACAAATATTGAAGAGACATATTGTACACCTTATTTGGAGGTCTATAGTTAATTATTTGAAAACCTATGTAGATGATCACTTACATAATATTTCTATAATAGTCTAAAACTTTTTCTCCTATAAAGGAGAAATCCAATTTTCTTTTACTTTTAATTTCTATTGTATTCATAAGATTTTTAACCATTCTTTTTAGTTTTTATGGATTATCTTTAATTAGGATTTTAATGAAATTTTATTTCTCTTTCTAATTTTTCAACTATTTCTCTTTTTTTTCCAATTGTTTGTCAAATTCTCTACCTCAAGTTTCTAATTTGGTAATTTGTGAATAATTATTTAACATAAGGTCATAATTTCATGTTAATTTTATGTTTATTTATAATTAATCAATATAACCTCATAAAACTTTGATTTTTTTTTGGGTATTTGAAGAATCTTGTGCTTTATTTATATCTCTTAGTTACCCTTGAAATTATTTGACATTTACATATTTATTACTCATCAAATCTCTAACAATGATTAATTCAAGATATTTATGTTCTATTTCCTTATTTAATTCATCTAGTTGGGGTTTCAATTGTTTGTAATTTTTGTACAAATAAAACTTGAGAAACTTCCTCTTGTGTATTAATTTATTGATCTTTCAACATCAAAATTTAGTTATAAAATTTAATTGTTTCCTCCACAATTTTATTTTGCATATTTTCCACACTTTTCCTATATTTCAAATCTTGAAATATATCAGCATCAATTTTATTTTATTTTCTCTATAATTTTTTCTTATTATCCAAGGTCAACTTCTATTCTTTATAATATTTTTTAGCTTCATATTAATTTTGCATAATAATGCCACAATTTGTCTCCTAAAGTTTTTTATTTCTATAATTTCTTTCAAATACACTTTATACTACATTAATGTAAGATTTTAAATTGTTATGGTGTGCTTATAGATTGAGATCAAAGTGTATATTAAAGTAATATCCTTTAACTTATGAATATTTTGTTCTCTATAGGTCAAAGTGTACATCCTCTCTATATTCATCACCAAATCTTATCCGGCATGATTCCTTTGCAAGTTAATGTCACTTTATTCTTCTAGTTTGTTTATGTTACCTCATATTTTCTTCTCATTTACTCACTTGGGGTTTCTAGTTTCTCATATTTTTTAACTCCATAGTATTATCCTCCTTCATTTTATGGTTTTCATTCTTATTGGCCCTTGTAATCAATATATGAATCATGCATGTATGCCTAATTACCAATGTTGTATCATCTTCTTTAATTTCAAAAAATTATTGGGAGAAGAAACTAGATAGTAAAGTTGCATAGGATATTATTTCGATACTCATGCATTATCTATTCAGTTGTTAGCTATACGTATTTTATCCTATCATCTATGACTTGTAATAGGATTAAAAGATGAACACTCTCCTCTTTTGGCACCAAAGTATGAGAAGAATATGAAAATTTAGAGACTGTAAATGACTCTCTCTCTCTCTCTTTTTGTGTGTGTGTGTGTGTGTGCGTGCGGGCGCGTGCGTGCTCACGCGCATGCTTATATGAAGAAGAGAGTTCAACCTTTGTTGAGATCAATATAGAATATTTGGTTATGGTTACCTATTATATTTTTTTCCTTACATGCACTTTCATGGTTAATGTTTGGTTTATTTCCTTCTAAGTTTATTTTTAATGCTCTATAACCATTAATGAAGTACTGGTTATTCTTAATTCATATTTAATGCATGATAATTCATCACTATTATACTTTTGTTTTCATTATTAAATATGAATTCTCTATATTATCTTATGTAGTTGAGTAAAACTTATCTATCATCATCTGTAGCATGTTTTAATGCTTTAAGAGCCTCTAATAATAATGGTGTGGTAAGCATGGAAACACTCCTTCGAGAGGAAACTGAGCTAAGATGGTTACTAGGGTCAAGAAACATTGAGACATGGTTAAACCAAAAATTATGGAATTTCATAAAATAAGAATCTAAATGGATTGGTCTTATCATAATTTAAATTATCCAATAGCACATATATGGAGAGGTATACAAAATTTTATGGTGTAAATTACTTGAATTGATAGCTAACTAGTCAATAAGATTAGAATACTATTGCTTTATCCCAAGAACAAAATAAGTAATTAATTAGATTGAAGAGAAGAGAAGAGAGACCAACTATCTGACTGGACAAGAGTAATAAACTATTAGTTTTATACCACCATAGATGGATGCATTATTGAGTTTTCAGTATAAGGATATAGAGAATTTGAAGCTGCACATGACCTATTTGTCAGAGCAAATAGAGGAATTTTTTTGTAGTAACTACCTCTCCTTGTGAAGATGTTGGTTGTGGATAAGGCCATGGTGCCTACTCCACCTAATATGGAGTAGTCACTTTGAGTATATGGAGGTATGTGTGGCATGATGGTGAATTATGGTTGGATGACTAAGTCTTGAACCTGAATCTATAATGGAGACATGAGGGATGAAGAGTCAAAATAAAAGTTTGGATTTAGAATGAGAACTACGATAATATAAAAAATGGAATAAATAGAAGAATACCCAAGTAAATGCAAGTATAGGTAAGAGTAGTATTATATTAGATGATGATTGGGTACAAAGATGTGATGAGTGAGAATATGAACTAAGGATGAAAAAAGAAGATAACTGCTAACAGATAAAGCAAAGTGATGAAGAATGAGATGTGGATGAGATGTTCGAAGAAGAAGGCAAGAATAGTTTATAAGTAGTGTAACTAGATGATATATGTAATGTGTAGTTATAAGAAAGGGTTTGTTAAAAGAAGAGAAATTATGAAAAGAAACTAAATAGTAGGTCAAGTGTAGCAGAAGAAGAATAAGAAGTCGTAGGAAAGAACCATTCACTAGAAGAGCACACATCTTCATAGCCTAATCTTTTATATTCTAGTAGAAGTTTTTATCTAAGCAAATAGGAAGGTAATAATTAGGAAGGACCATTTTCAGAGCACATGAATCATCGAGGTACCAAAATTCAAAAAAGATCAATTATAAATGCTTTGAATGCCATCAATCTTGTTTAAATGAAGCAAAGTGAAGAAGGAAGTGCAAGAAAACAAAGTGTGCATGTTGACTCTCATAATGCTTAGAGTAGTACCAAGGTAGGATCACTAAGAACATAGACTCCTCTAGTAATAGATTCATAGTATATTGAATTGATATTAGTTTACATAATGGGTCATCAAGGAGGATTCATAAACCTAATAATTTATGAAGGGTACATGGATCTTAAATAGTACCTACTAACCTATGAGATGGCAAGCTAAGGCCATCACTGATGAAGCTATAAAAAAGTGCAAGTTAGTAGGGGCATCAATCAAAAGAGCACTTGAGTTCATATACTAAAGAGAAGTTAGTAGGAAAGTCTATAAGACATTAAGGAATTAATTTTCATATAATTCAATATAAAAAAAGCATTAGTCAAATAATATAGGACGTAAAAGAGATAAGGCAAAAGTTTGGAGAATTGATCTATGATTATGACCATAGATTCTTTGATGTGATGAATAAGGTAGAATTTTCCTTAACAAAAAAAGAAAAATATACATTATTCATCAAAGGAATACCCTTTATAATTAGTTTCACCACTATGTAGACTCAACATGCTACAAAATTAGATGCTAGAGCTACTGACCTACACATAGAATAAATTAAAGACTATGGAAAAGCTCTTATTACCAACTCTAAGATTGAAAATACACTACATACATTTATGAAGAGAATGGAGAAATACCATGAGGCATATAAGTCTAAATTGAATCTCTAGTATATGGACTATGGAAAGGAAGGACATCATAGGAATGATTGTCCTAAGATCAAGACAAAATTCTATGAAAGTTGTTGAGTAGTGGGGCATGCAAAAATGTAATGCCATCTTCTTAAAAAATATGGAAAGAGTTCATATAATTTGTATTTCAATTTTTGTAAGTCGAATAATCATGATGAAAATAATTGTACGGCTTACAAGAGCTCAAGGAAGGCATCACCAAAAATGTATTTATCCTCATTATGCAACAAATGTCCTTAGCAAAGTAGATGACTCTAGGCCTAGAGGTCGATAAAGGTTTTGTAACCCAAATAAGTCCATGATGGATTCTTAGTTTGCCATAGTATTAGCCTCAAGGTCTGGCTAGCTAGACACCTCCTTCATTGAGTTAGACACCTCATTCCCCACTAGACTAGAGTGCATCACCCTAGAGCTCAGTGATGATGTAATAGAAATAAATGAATTGGACCCCACTAGCTATATAAAAACAATTCAAAATTGGAGATAATAACTAGTAGTACCAACATTGGAACACTACATAGCAATAAGGAGGGTATAGAGGTGGATATCAATCCAATAGAAGAGGAGATAGGGGTAGGTAAAAAGGAGGGTACTAAGGTGTTAGAGGAAATAACTATCAACAACCTCGTTTGTAATGTTACCTATGTAAATAATACAATCATGTACAGTGAAATTACCCCATGAATCCTCAAAGATAGTCCTATTATGCATACTATAAAATCTCTGACCAACATGACACATAATATTATCTTGTTTTAGAGAATCAAAGAAAGGAAAAGGCTATCTAAAATGTGAATCTGGTAAGTGCACAACCTAAGGAGAATGTGTTCTTAAATGCTATTACATGAAAATATCACACACAAAAAAAAATTTCCTCTAATTGAGATGCCTCAAGATCTGGGAATATAAAAATCAAAATAGGATAAATACCTAGACCTAGCTATAGAAAAGGGGTTCATGTACAAAGTTGCATAGATATTAAAAAACATCAAACTTCAAGACATAATTAAAAGAGATGTTGTAGTAATAGATGCATAAATGTATGGGTAGATCTTGTACATTATGCATCAAGATAGAGTTGTCACTATGTTGATAGATTTTTTGAAAATTTTAAGCATACTGCATAACAAAGATATATCATAAAACATCACAAACATACTACATAATCTACTAGAGTATGCAAAATATAGATAATAGAAGATAGAAAAGCTGGTCTAGTCTATCAAAACAAATAATCCTTAGGATGTAGATGCATGACTTGACATTGATATTATAGGTTATGAGATTCCAAATGTTGTCTTTGATTGTGGGAGCACATTTAACATAATTCCTAGGTCTACATGGGAAGCTATTAGATGACCAGTTCTAAGTTATAGCCCAGTCATTTTGAGCTTAGCTAATTACGAAAGGGTTGAGCCTATTAGTTGACTAGAAGATGTGTATATTAAATTTATAGAACTAAAACTACAAGGTGACTTTAAATTCATCGACATGAAGATCATAACAACACATTACCCTACACTAATAGGTATGAAATGGGTAATGATGGTTAGATGACAATAAATATAATGTAGAATCAATTAGAGGTGTATCAAGGAGATAAGCTCATTATCATTCCTTTGAACAAAGCTCACAGACCTTACATAATTTTAGATGAACTAGATTATCCATATGTTGCATAAGAAACTAGTTGGATGATGGTGAACTCTAAGGACAATCCAAAATCTCTACATGAAACTAAATTTAACTTCTTGTATGATCATACCAAGCCTTAGGTACAATAATTATTCACTCAAAAATTTAATACATCAAAATAATGGAGGCCTAAACTTGTAGTTTTAGATTATGATAAAAGAAGGTTTTGAAGGGACCTCGAAACCCTTTAAAAAAATCAAAAAAGATAAAGCATTAACAACCACCAAGAAAAGCAGCCCTGAAGCCTACTAAAGAGCAGCATCAAAATTAGGTTTTACAAGGACCTAAAACCACAAACATAGTCCAATAAAAGTACCCAGGTTTTACAAGGACCTAGAACCTCAAATAAAGTTTTAGACCAAGAACCAAAAAATAGGACCAAAAACAAGAACCAGTTATAACAACTAGTAATAAGGACCTGAATATGAACAAAACCAACAAAGAAGACCCTAAGCTTCTATTGCAGTTCCATGATCATCTTGACAGCCTCCTTAATCATAGCAGTATCCTAGATGGAGTTAGCAGCTGAAGTAATAGTAGCTTGCAAGGCTTTCTTCCTCAAACTCTACCTTGTCCTCTTAATTGCACCCTCTAAGGAGATTATTTCTTCATTTTCTCTTTTACCAAGGCTAGCTGTAGTAGCAAAGATACTTGATGTTACCTGCTCCATCTTTGTTCCACTTTCCTTGATGAGCATTCTAAGATTATGCTCATAATCTTTAAGTGTTTTTTTTTCAGATATCTCCCATTTGCAACTCCAAGTGGTTGATTATGGCCCGATCAGCATCCTGATTGTGTTGCATTGTTTCCACTTTCTTCTTCAGCCCCATTATTTCATTATAGATCCAAGAATCAACTTGGAGAATAGAGTTAGCATTGAACTTGGTATAATGCAGGAAGGAAAGCTTGGTTTCCCTCTGTAGAGAGTCACAAATATCTTCTACAATCTCATGTGGAGGGGAATCAACCTTTTCAATTTGTTCCTCCCTATCCATCAGTTCCTCCTCTCTAGTCTCAGTAGGGTCTTCATGCTGAATAGGGTCCTCCTTTTCTTGTCCCCCAGTCTCCATAGCAAGAGTAAAAGCCAAAACCATGTGATCCTCCTCTCTCATAGAAACTAGATCATCAATTAAGTTATCTTTGTCTTTAACACCTCCTCTAGACACAGTCTAATTACCCTCATTGTTAGAATTGCTCTATTCTGAGTTTCCCTCAGTTGTATCCTCTTCATTCCCTTTCTCAATTTTTCCTTTTGTTTTTAGATATCTATCCAAATTGGAGCTGAAATCCCCAACATTCGTCCCTTCCTCTTCCTCTGGGACATCCTTCTCAGAGCTTTTAGTACTCTCTGACTCAGAATCCTCTTCTATAATTTGTTTTTAAGAACTAGAGGGTTTTTGTTTTGCCTTTTCTATCCCTTTAACATTCTCATCCTTCTTACACTTTTTAGACTGAGAACCCTTATGTTTGTTAGAAGGATTCGAAGCTATGGATTTATTTTTATAAAAACCCTCTATGAGAAGTATCAGACCTTCATGTAAAATGGGGCGAGACTCCTTCTTCCTATGGGCATACAAGCTTTGAAGCAACAAAAAATGCAGATAGAAAGGGAAAGAAATTCTATCCTTGTGCCTAAAGTGGTTGAGAAAAACAAAATGAAATTTGTGAACTCTTTTATTCCTACCATCAAGGATAAAGTACTCATGGATACAGCATAGCACATCTCACCAAATTCCTTTTATCTGTTCCATGTCAAAGAAGTCTCCATTCTTTTCCAGTTGTTTCTCCTCTGCATCCATCTTCAGAAATTTTTTGTAGGTTGAATTGGAGATACTGGTCTATTTTGAGAACTTAATACCACCCATGGGAATCCCCGTGACCCCAGCAATGAAGTCCTCAGTAAGCTTCATAGTGACTCTATGGAGAGTAACTCTATCATCAACCCAATTTTTAAAGAAGGCAGTAGTGACATGGGGTTTAAAGCCATACAAACACTCTAGATAACTGACCACCTTCCCTTTCTATAGAATCTTCCATATGTCCTATCGCACCTTCCAGTCATCACATTTTTTGGGCTCTTGCTTCCGCAGTTCACCCCCCATAGTGCAGAGCAAATGAAAAACTAGAAGCACCCAAACATAGAAGGTAGAAAGGTTGAAATGGAACCAGTTATTTATTACTTGAAATAGAGGTCACCTTTTTGATGATACATGCAGTGGCCACATTACATTCACATGAATGTACCTCCTTGGGGAAGGTAATTTGACAGCCATAAGGCCACTCCACCAAATCATGAAATTACTAATCCAAGCAAATCTTTCCCACTTTGGAATGAATGGCATCATAATTAATAATCACTTTTAGATCAATGTGCTTATTTAAATCATCAAGCCACCTCACCTTATGCCTTGTTTGAATAGCATGATTGGCTATCTAGTCAGCAACCCCATTGGCTTCTCAATATGTATGGGATATGGCCACTTTTTCAAATTTTTGAATTAAGGCTTTGATTTCCATAACCGTAGCCTCAATAGACCATGAGATTGAATTTTTATTATTTAGGGTGTTAATAATATTCAAAGAATCACCTTCCAACCATAATTTGGAATACCCCAAATCAATAGCTAATTTAATAGTGTAGAGGGTTGCGATAGCTTCAACAATATGGCTATTCAAATTACCAATTGGGATAGCGATAGCATCAATTACATTTCCCACATGATCTCTCAAGACCCCTCCACATCCCACTCTTCCCAAATTTCCATTAGCTACTCTATCAAAGTTCCCTTTGATCCATCCATTAAAAGGAACATACCATTTTATGATCGATCTTGGATTATCAGTTTTCAAATTAAACCCTTCAGATCATAAAGGGTTATCAAATTGGAAGGTTTGATCAGAATCCCTTTGGGATTTAAAGTTCTCCTTGATGGCTCTAATGATATTCTAACCAAGCACCCATCCTAGAAGTTCTTTACTCTTAAATATTCTATTGTTTGTTTCTTTCCAAATACCCCACTAGAGAACCTAAACTTGTAGTTACATAGTCATTGGTAAACTAGTTTGTCATAGAAGATTGTGTGTCTATGTCTGCAAAATCCCCTACTAAATCAAAAATTGAGTTATTCTATCAAGCTGATGATCACATGAAAGACTACATAGATCTAACTAGATAAGTCACTTTTCCATGGGAAATAACTTTATCTATTAGTGGAGACTTAGACACACACCTACTTAACTGGGCCTGAGGTGATCATGAACTTTGATGGATGAGAATGGTTTTTTTGCATGAGCAACAAATTCATATGTATTATGACACTAAGGATATCAATGACTTCATTCTAAATCTACAAGTTCATATACCTACCATCATATAATGAGTCAGTGCTCTAAATTATGATCTGAAGGGAGTTACTATGATATGGTAGGTAATTCATCAAAATAATCAACTTGAGTGGGATAAGGCCTGCAAGCTCATGATTAACATATTCTAGCTACCATAGTTCATTTAAACCAATTGGCCTTTTTTATAATAAGGTGAATGTCTTAAAATTCATATTCATAAATGTGTTGAAGTCTAGACTAAGGAACATGTGGCACCAAAGTATTAGGTTCACATTTTCCATTATACACTTGCTCCATTACCATCAGCATGGTATATACATCAAGATTGCAAATGAAAGATAAAACATTGGGTACAGGTCCAAATTGATTTCATTTAGACATTTGTTTTTTAATATAAAAACCCTCTAGTTCATAATACACTACAAAAAATCAAACAATTCTTATGCCATGGGTGCATAGAAGACTTAAGCACCATGATTGAATCCACTATGCAAATGAATGTAGCTTTTGATATCAATTTGGCATTATAAAGATATAAAGTTTCCAAGAAATAATAAAAATCTCTTACATAGCCATGCCACCAAATACAATATGAAGCAAAGGACATTGAGGATTTTGATTCTGATGGTGATCTAGATTTGACTAATTTATTTGTAGCTAAACGACCCATAGAACTAGTAAAATATAATAGCATAGAACCTACTAACAAAAATAAGCTACACAACATACAAATTCCAAAATAGGAAGGGAAATAGAAGATACATGAATATATAGATTAATAAAATCACAAGATTTACTAAAAACCCATCAAAAAACATGTAGCAAACATTGAAATTAAAGAGGTTCTAGAATTGGTGAATATAGGTGATTATTGGATAGAAGTTAAAATTTATGAAACTATGCAACTTTTGAGGTATTATCAAGATATTTTTTCCACTAAATTCTTAGAGGTATATAGAGTTGATCCATTTCTAGGCAATATGCATATCAAACTAAAGGATTGCACATAGCCTACAAAAAAATTACCGTACAAGCTAAATCCAAATTTGAAGCTTAAAGTGAAGGTTGAACTTAATCGAATGTAGGATGTAGGAATAATATATCTGGTAGAAAAGGTAGACTGGGTAACCCCTATGGTATTACATCCAAAAAAGATGTGTAAAATCCAAGTATGTGGGGATTATCACATTTTAAATGATTCCTATGTAAATGATCCATTCCCAATTCCATTCACATATGAAGTTTTGAAATCTATCATAAGACATGAAGTATACTATTTCACAGATGGTTTCAATGGATATCATTAGATACCCATCATAGAATAAGATAGAACCAAGATGACTTTTTTCATGGAATGGAGATCTTTTGCATACAAGGTCATACCTTTTGGCTTTAGGAATGCACCTATGATGTTTTCTCATGCAGTGGTAACTACATTCAAGGACTTCATTCATGACTTCTTAGAAGTCTATCTTGAAGATTGGGTAATCTTTTCCTTGTTTAAAGAACATTTGTCTACATTGTTCCTAATCTTAGAATGATGTTTATCCCTACACATTACCTTAAATTTAAATAAATGTATATTATTTACACCCTTTGGCATTTTGCTAGGACATGTAGTATGTAGCAAAGTCATTTTGGTAGATCAGACAAAAAAATTAGTAATATTAAGTATTCCTCCACCCATTAATTCTACCAAATTGCAATATTTTTTGGGCCACACAAGCTACTATCACAAGTTTATCAAAGGTTGTGTATATATTTCATCCTTATTGGAATCTTTACTACATAAAAATGCAAATTTTGATTGGACTTCAGAGTGCCAAATAACCTTCATCGAGCTAAAATGGATATTGGTTACTACACCCATCTTTGTATTTCTATACTAGATCAAGCCCTTTCATGCACATGTTGATGCTTTAGGTATCATTATCAGTGATGTGCTTGTGCATCCAAGAGATGATAGACTCAACCACCCTATTCATTTTTCTAGCTATAACCTCTCTAACACAAAGAAAAATTACATAACCACTGAGTGAGAAACATTAGCTATCATGTTTGCATTATATAAATTTTGACATTATCTACTTGTGACACCATTCAAAGTCTTCACTAATCATCAAGATCTATGATACCTTATCAACAAGTCTATGTTAGGAGGATTTATCTCTTGATGGTTTATGTTATTTTAGGAATTCCAATTCTACATTAATGTAAATCCAAGAAGAGAGAATGTGGGACCAGATCATCTTAGCCACATTCCAAATGGTGAATAACTAGAAGAATTACAAGAAGACTTTTTTGATGCATACCTCTTTCATGTTTCTATGATTCCTAAAAATTTAGAAGCAATTGCCAGCTTCCTCTAATGAGTCTTCCCTACGCACTATCAATAATGTGATAAGAAGCAATATGTTACTAGAGCCCTACCATATACCATTATTAATGGGATTCTATATCACTTGGGGAAGGATGAAGTTATGCGTATGGTTGTTATAGAACATAAATGACCTCAACTCTTGTAGGAGGCACATCAAGGAGTCGTAGGAGGATTTTTTTGGGAGAAGATATTGTTAAGAAGCTATTACAAAGTGGGTTATGGTGGAAAAATATATTCTAGGACACACATAGAGTAGCACACCACTATGATGTCTATCAATACATGGGTAAACCACTACAAAAAGATGAAATGCCTTTACATCCTCTCTTAGTTTAGAAACATTTTGAATAATGGGGCATTGAATTTTTTAGACCTATTAATTTAATACACAAATGTAGTAAATGAAGGTATATCATCACTGTGATGGACTATTTTACCAAGTGGGTTGAAGCTGCTATGACACCTAGTTGTGGTGTGAAGGACATATTGAAATTTCTCTATGAGAACATTATTATGACATTTAGATACCCCATAAATATTATGAGTGATTAAGGAATACAATTTCTAAACAACACCATCAAGGCTTTGATTAAGTAATTTATGATTTTTCATCACAAAAGACTACATACCATCCACATACCAATGGCCAAGATGAAGCTTCCAATAAAGTGTTGGGTAAATGTTGAAAAAGATCTATGACATCAAATGGGATGATTGGGAAGATTGCATTCATGTGATCCTATGGGAATATCACACACACTACAAGATTACCATAGGTTTTATGCCTTTCTAATTAGTTTATGGACTTGAAATAGTCATGCCAATGAAATACCTAGTGCCTAGTCTACACATTACCATGGTCATGTGACTAGGGGATCATGACTCTATAAATAACAAACTGATTGAACTAAATAAGAGCATGAGTATATATGTAGAGAAATGTGGATGAAAGAAGTGCACAAGAAGAGTTAAAAATAATGGAAGGATAGGAATTTATGCCAGAAATAATTTCATAAAGATCAACTAATCTTACTATATGACAATCATTTTAGAGCATTCTGGGCAAGTTATAAATTTGTTAGAAAGGGCCCTATATTATACATTAATTAACATAGTAAGGAAATATGTATTTAAGATATCTTTAGGAAACCATTTTACTAGGGTGAGTAAATGGTTGTAGGGTTTACCCCTACCACCAATAGTCAAATTGATCTCATTTTACTGAGTGGGTGCTGAGTAGCACCAAGTAGATTAAGATTTTTCATTTCTGCATGTTTTTTGTGTGTTTATTTTTCTGTTTGTGTGTTTTTTTAGATTATCTCTTCAAAAAAATTTAAGATTAAAGATACCAAGTAGTCATGCATAGAAGGATCCACATGTGTCATCATGGATGTCAAAGAGGAGTGAATGAAAGAAATTAAGTTTGAGAAATGTATACAAACATCCCATCAATAAGATCTCTACCATATAATGGTCATCCACCAAGAAGTAAATTCTAGTTCAAAGGGTAACTCAATGTGATCTTCAAAAAAAATTCATCCCATCAACATCATCTACTCATACCACTTGTACAGACACCAAAGAGTATAATGGCATAACTCCACATATGTGCTAATGATTAACTATCTTAATTGCTAGATTCGATAGAGATTTACCATATATACCATTGCATTCATGATTAATGGATAGCTAAGCATGACATTCATGTATAATCTAAGAGGCACCAAATATATAAAGGCTAAGTTCAAAGGCCCAAGTCAAAATTTCATCCTTGTGCATATTTTTCATAATCTACAATTACAAAGAGACAAGTTATCTTTCTTATGTAGAGAGAAGATAACATTCTAATTCCATCAATTCAATAGACATGGATAATTCAAGGCTCATCAGGGGTCTGATAGATGATCAAAAATAGGTAATGGATTTCAACATGGTACTTAGGCAAACCAAGTTTAATGACCCCAAACTATTCAACTATCTCTGGTAAGTAGAGTAGAAGTTGTTTTATCCAAACCCTATTGATGTTGTGTAACTACTCACTCTCACATCTCCCCACCATTTTCATAGCATAGATGTTGAGCTCATGATATGAATTCCTACCTTTGGTGATGTGTGAAAGATCATACAAGTATTGCTCAACTTATATAATGATGGTAACATCTATCTCGACCCAAATGTCACCATTGTAATCAATATAGAATCCATGGCTTGAGCTTTGGGCATGCCTACATGAGGAGATTCTCCATTTCCTTACAAGATGAGAATTTCTCTAATTATACAAGAAGTTCATGACTTGTATGTTTGGAGTAATAGATGGATTCCCATTGATGAAATCCTAAACAAAACTAGTGTGCATCCTTATGGAAGCATTACCAAGAGATTCTAGAAGATGACCAAGTATACAAAGCAAATACAAAAAGGGGTCATAGATATTGCTCACTAGATGATCTATAGAAATGAACAATCTGATTATCAAGAGTACTTCATCTATGATTTAGTCACTAACATTGATAATTGTCACACCACTCTAAGGCAGATGTTCCAATACTAGTTCCTCATCTTCTTGCTCTACTTCACATAATGGAAGTCCCTAGATGGAGAATTTCACCCTGATAGAGATTACTGGTTGATGCAAAAATTTCAATATCTTATTTGGACATAGGATTTTGGATCCCTATCACATGATGACAAGTTTAAATCATGGTGGGAGGAACGTCTGGAGTTGATTACAACACATCCATGAGTACCACCAAACATCATGTAATATTTGGGTCAACATGTATCTATCACCTTGATATTATGAGGTGTGTTCATCAACATCCATGGGTTACCATAGCCACCCTTTTCACCTCTCCCCTTATTTAGAAAAATAGACATGGAATAGGCCAAAGTCACCAAACAAAAAGCCTTCATATCTTGACGTGTGACTCCACTGTAAGCCATACCATTTGGTATAGCCATCCTTATAGCACAATAACTAGAGGAAGATACCAACTCATAATAGTAAAAGGGAAATGATAAATTAAAATATCATTTGACATCCCCTCCCTTAAAACACAATATATGTAGCACATCCACTTAGATGGATGACCCAAAACTACCTCATACCATGAACTCATGCGACCTCCTCCAGATGGGCACAGATGAGTAATAAGTCTTCCAAGTCATGATGGTAGACATGATTGAGATTTTTATGACAAGGAGGAGGAGAAGGAATTTTTATTTTGGAAGGTTATATGCATCATTCAAGTATATAAGCAAGTTCCCCCATAATTATGGGTGGACCTCCCATCTTGCCCAACATCCATAGTTGTTGATAATGTCTAGGAAGAAGTAGAGTAGTTACAAAGGAGGATGGACTTCTTATAGCCTCAACCTATACTAATATTTACATTCAAATACATATTTACACCCCTTTTAAATATCCCACCTGAATCACTAGTGCATAGACCTTGAACAAGGTGGGAGGCTAGAGTCTCCTTTACACTAGAAAAGTGCACCTTTGGAAGATCAACCACTACATAGGAAGCATAACCTACCCTTACCTATGTTGCATCACCACTAAAATGTAGACTGGTCATGCTTGGGAGGAGGAATTCAAAGGTTTCCATCTCAAACATGTGACCCAATGATTCATCACCATCACCCCAGGCCTAAGAGGTTAAAGATCTCACATCAGAGCAACCCATAAAAGAAGAATAATGGGCATTGAGGGAAGAAGTATCTCACATATCAGAATGATGTGTGAGGAAGGAAGAAAATAAGAGATATAAAAAATAAGTATAGAAATAACAAGCCACTCAATAAGCTAAGGAATTCAAGGCCACACAAAAGGCCAAGGACATAGAGGCTGACAGATAGAAGGCCATGGAAGTGGCCAAAAAGGCTAAAGAAGTGATTGATGTAACCTAAAAATCATAAGAGGATTGAGAGAGGAAAGAAAAGAAAGATGAACTCATTTCCAAAGTCAAGGTAGAAGAAGAAGAGAAAATAAAATAAGATGTAGTGGCTCAATCACAACATGCCATGAAAGCTACAAATCATGCATAACAATAAACAGAGGAAGCTACAAGTATAAAAAATGAGGAAGATGATGAAGACCTACATCAACAATAGGCATAGGCACAACAATAGCCTCAAGCTGAAGAAAAATCATAAGCATAGGCCCAAGCTACACAAGAGCAAGCCAATGATATGACCCTGGTAGAGTAGAAAAAGAAAGAATGAGAAGAAAGGGAAAAGAAATTGAAGACCCAAGAGGAATAGGCAAAGTTGTAAGATATATAGTAAATTTTGAAAAACAAAAAGGAAGAGGAGGAATTAAAATTCAAATAGGCTAAAAATGTTGTGCAGTAATTCAAGATGGTAGTAGAGGCCACAGTGCAGTATAAAATGGCTATAGCACACCCTCAAGCACAATTAAAGTAGCCTGTAGAATAAGAAGCACTATCTATAGCTCCAACAAGTTCACTTTTACTTGAGATGCCATTAGGAGGTGATGAGCTCTGGGATGTTCAAACATTTGGTGCTTAATATACCACTTTTTTAGTTTTGCTTAACACTATGCCACAACCAAACCCTACAGTAATTGTAAACACATTGGCCACACTCCCAATAAAGTAAGAGGCTTCTTTGGACATCTCCAAGCTTCTCTTGAACAAAAAATTAGAGGGTGAAATAGCTTTATAGGAATCCACTACGCAAAAGGCTACCTCCTTAGAGTAGGAATAGGATCAATCTAAGGTAGAAAATGTTGAGCTAAAGGCTCATCTTCATGAATCTATGAAGATGATTCAGGACACCTACCTAGATTTGGTCACTTGCTCAATCAGGGATCAAGCTATATCTGACTAGTATATACTCAATATGTTGGTCTCTAAGCTCATTAAGGATTGGTGTACATCCCAACAACTTCACATAGTTAATACACTCAGCCAAAGCATTAAGATTAAGGTAGCCACATTGATAACCTTATTGGAAGAGTACCAGAGCATGTTGGATATTGCACCACTCTAAGAACTTTAGGCCACATGAAGTCTACTAGATTGGAAGTAGCACCTCGATGACTCTCTCACCATTTCTAGTATAGATTTTACTTCAGCCACAACCACCAAGACAACCATGGGTAGTCAAAATACATCAATAGATGAGAATGACATAGATCTTTAGGACTCATTCAATACCTAGGACAACATTCATGATAAACTTCTTGATTGGTAGAGTGAGCTTTAGTGCAGTTCATTCATAGGCCTCCAAGATGAATGCCACATAGACAAGCTAGAAAAACTCAATGGATAAATTTAGGTGAGGCTTAGTAATATGAAGGTAGCCATGAGCATCATTGATGACTTGGATCTAAAGAAACTCATCAACTATCATGCACTGATGTGTATCCTATTTCACATGGTCTAAGAAGTGATGATTGATTGGAATACATATAAAATTGACCTATCTTTATTTTGTAGTGAGGTTGCCCAGATCCTTAATGTTTTAGTCTATAAGACACTCTCTGAGCTCTAATAATTCATTTCATATCATAAGGTTGCATATTCTGAGGCCAAATATCCTACTAGCTAGTCATCATATACAATAATTCCACCTCTTTTAAGCTAAGTACTATGCAAAGCATAAATTTTGAAATTTTGTATTTAGGACAACTAAAAAGACAAGCAGGGCTAGGATGGTTGAAAACCTATAAGGGAATCCACTTGGTTATGATATCCTATTAAAAAATTGAAAGGGTGTTAGGTTATTATGTTACTTAGTTGAAAACCTAAAAGGGTAGATATGTAATGTACAAGAGGTGAAAATTGAAAATAGTTCCTTAATCAATTACTACAAATCTTATTGGTCTACCCATTTCTTTAGCTTATGCCCTATGTTCACATTCAGATGATCCTATGATGTTGTCTTGGGATGAGACAACATTTTAATTCTAATAAATTGTTGGGAGGAGAAACCAGATAGTAAAGTTACGTAGGGTATTCTTTTGATATTCATGTGTTATGTCAGAAATATGTATTTTGTCCATCCTCCATGAATTCTAATAGGATTAGAAGATAAACAGTCTCCTCTTTTATATGTATGCTTTTATGAAGAAGAGAGTTTGATCTTTGTTGAGATTAATATAGACTATTTGGTTATGGTTACCTATTATATTTATTGTTTTGTTCCTTGCATGCAATTTCATGGTTAATGTTTAACTTATTTCCTTCTAAGTTTATTCTGAATGCTCTGTAGCCATTAATGAAGTAATGGTTATTCTTAATTCCTATCTAACACATAATAATTAATCATTTTTATGCTTATAATTTCCCTATTAAATATGAATTCTCTACACTATCCTATGTAGTTGAGTAAAACTTAGTTATCCTCATCCTTAGCATGTTTTGATGCTTCAAGAACCTTTGCTAATAAAAATTTTATAGCATTTTTAATTTAGGTGAATAGGAAAAACAATATGGACCAATCAAAACATTATGTTGTGAATGAATAAATAAATGGAAATAGGGATTGAAAAATACATCTTCCATCACAAATAAAATATTTACCAAAAAATTAATAACAATCATCCAAAGGTTTAGGTAATGATTTCCTATGGGTGCCCTTTGTTTAGTTTTGTATGTTTCTCCTTAGTGTAGAAATTGGGTCCTCTCTATAAGATATTAATTACCACTTAATTTCAACTTAAAATACTCTTCTGCTAATCGTAGAAACCTCATTTATTCATTAATAGTGCACTTTGAAGGCATGATTATTTTCCACCTAATAGTAGTAGCATTATATTTCAATTTTCTTATGATCCTTAATGTTGATACATGTTTTGACATGCATGCACAAAAAATAGTGATGGTTATAAATACCCTATCATTTTAATTCTTAGTTATTTTAACACTCCCAAGGCATGAGTTACATTTGGGTCTCAAAATAGTATCAATATTAGGAACAACTTATTAATGCCTCTTACATGAAGAGAAGATATAACACAATATCACTAACCTTTTTGGATAAATCTCCGAACAACTACTTTACAAACAATAATATAATACACCAACATTAAAAACCCACATTTTTTAGGTATAATGTTCCCTTATACTAAGTAATATGATGGTAGATAATAATGTCACAACAATGGTGCGAGCAGAGAAATTACTTGAAATTGTTGTAGGCTAGGTGCATCCACTTTCATTGAAATTTCTATTTAGGAAGAAGTATATTTTTGTAATTCATAAAAAGAGTGTCCTTAAAATAATGGATACTCTTATAGGTCAGTGTGAGAGGACTTGGAATCTATGAAAAAAGATCCTATTATAGTAATAATAATAAATATGGATTAAATGTTATTATTATTATTATAGTTATTTCTATAATAATAATAATAATTGTATTAATTAAATATGCTTATAATTTCTTCTTTTGTATGATTATAATGAAAAATTATTTTCTTCTTTGAATTCATTAATGACAAGAGCAATCCTCCTTATATCATAAGAAGGTCAGAAGGTCGAGCCACAAACTAGTGGCATATTCTCAATAAATAAAAGATAAGTGGCAATACATGTTTGGGAATTATATTTTTAAAAGGAAAGAGTGGGTATCCTTTAGTAAAATAGGGTTAACAAGGAAATAAAATGAGTGGCATGAATCTTGATTTAAGAAGAAGAGTGGACTTTCAAAAAGACAACCAAGAAAGAAGATGACATTAACAAAATATTTTATATACAGAAATTGGAGGGAGTTTTAGGAGGGGTAGAATATTCCTATCCCATAGCTACTTTTAAATATTAATTTATAACTATTTATATGGTTTTAATTACATGGTATTTATATTACGTATGTTTTTAAATAAGAAAAGATATAACATTATAAAATAAGAAGTGTTATGTTCTAAGTTAGCACAACATGGATAATTATATATAGGAAAAGATACACCATCACAAAATAAAAAGTGTTATGCTCTAAGTTAGTGAAATTCAGATGGTTAGATGATCATAAAAATGGTAAAAATCTATATGTTATTTGGGTAGGCAAAAAAAGGTGATAGAGGTACTAATTGGGCATACTTATATGCCCATGAATTAATTGAGGAGGAGGATTTAGGCATAAACCTTGTAGGATGTTTTGTGTGCATGGAGTTTAGATGAATCGATATGAGATGGCAAGAAGGGAACCAATCATAATGTATTTATTAATCCCTATTAAAACATGGTATTATAAAAATTATTTAAGTAAATATTTATTTTACTCTAGTCAATGAGAATTTTGATAAAACATGTCACTTTAGTAAATATAATATTTAACATTCAAAAATTAAAAAATATTCTTTACTATATTATTATAGAATATTCCATTTATATCAATATAATAATTACAATCATTTAATTATTTAATAAATTTAAAATCTTATTCTAATTTTCATCAAGTTTAAAGAATTTCTAATATCATATCATTTATTATTTCTAAAAAAAATTAAATATCAATTCATAAAATATTTACTCCAAAATACAAAAATTTACAAATGGGGTCAAATACAAACTACCATTAATCGCTACATTCATTAATGCAAGCATACTGAGTGACAATTGGCATTAGGCAAATTTTGTGAAAAAAATCATGAAGGTTCAACTTTCCATGGCATTTGTTCATCATCATCATCATCAACATCATCATCATCATCATCATCATCATCATCATCATTATTATTGATGATGATGATGATCTCGATCATGATCCTTTTTATCATGTAAACTCTTTAAATTCTGAAAACATAATTTATTTGAAACCTGATCTATTTGGGTTTTCTAAATTATGATTTGAATAGGCATGTTTTCATAACAATCCATTTATTTTAATTTCAATGTATTTTTTATAATGTTTTGTTTGTTATCCATATGATGACCTAGGAATGAATTATTATTATTTATAAAATTTCCATTATTATTGATGATTCCAATTGTCAATCTAAAAGATTATTTTTCTACTCCTTAATGTGTATTATTTAAATTATCTTTATAATTTTAATATTTTTTATTTTTTATTATTTTAATATATTAATTATACTTATTTTGTGTTAATTGTTTGTCTACATTTTATGGTAATCTATAAGTTTATAAATTAATCTAACAAAATAAATGAAAGGCTAGAAATGAAGTTGAAGGAATGATAATGAAATTCTATTTCACAATTCAATTTGAAAGGAATAAAAACATACATTATAAAGCCAAAAATGTGACTTATCATTTCACCTACCAAGAAGTCCATTCATATTGCTACGGGACTCTTGAGCTACACACAATAAGACAAAATAAAAGAGCAACTACTCCTATGAATTAAGAAATATTATCTATACTAATATTACATCCCTCTTTAATCCACAGGGGTTGTTTCTAGACCAAGCATTCCTCTAAAATTTTAAATTTTTTATCATACAAGTGCCTTTGTTAGGATGTCTATTAGTTGCTCTGTTATCAAGCAATATTGTAACTTAACACTGCCATCTTTCACATAGTGCCAAATCAAATGAAATTTGGTATTGATGTGCTTGGTCAGTTGTGAAAGAATGGATTATTTTCCATTTGGATTGTAGAAATGTTTTCAACCATGAGAGGTGTTGATGAATATTTTTGCTTCTAAAAATGTAAAATAACCCTTCTAATCCATAAGATCTCTCTAGTTGCATCTAAAGCAACCATATATTCTACCTTTGCTAAGGAAATTTCTGGCACTGATTACTTTTTGGATTTCCAACTAACAACTATTGTTCCCAAATTCATTATCAAAACCTGAGGTGGACTTTCCATCTTCATGATCACTAGCATAGTCATAATTTGAATACCCAACCAATTTGAATTCTCATACCCTGGAGTATTTGAGCCCAAAATGTTATGTGCCTTTGAGATTTCTTAGGACCCTTTTTGTTGCTACCCAATGACTCTCTCTATGTTGTTGCATGAATCTTGGGAAGATACCAACTTCATATGATATATTTAGTCAAGTGGTATTCACATAAATCAGACTTCTAATGAGTTATCTATGTTTAGTGGCATTAACCAAATCTATTGAATCTTCAAATGTCGATTTGAGATTATGTTTCATAGGTGTGCTGAGAGTCTTACAATCTTCCATTCCAAACTTACTTAAAATGTCACCAATGTACTTCTACTGAGTGATGAAGAAATAATTTGGTTTATGAATTACTTTAATATCCAAATAGCAATGAAGATAACCTAAATCAGTCATTTCAAAGCTTTTTATCAACTTTGATTTGAATTTTATAGTGTACCATTCATTGTTCCTTGTGATGAGCAATTCATCAACATACACCACCACAAATACAACTATTTTGTCAATTATTTTGATGAAAAGAGTTGTATCTTCAAACTCAAAATTTTTGAAGTTCATGTTCATGAGGTGCTCAACTAGTTTTTCATACCATGCTTGAGGGGCTTGTCTCAAATCATAAAATGATTTTTCTAGTTTGCACACCTTATGCTCTTGTCCCTTTAAAAAAAACTATTATGTTGTGTCATGTACATAATTTACTTGAGTTATCCATTTAGAAATATAGTTTTGACATCTATTTGGTGAACTTTCCATCTATTGTGAGCTATTAGAGCCAATATGGTCTGAATGCTAGTCTATTTTGTTGTAGATGCAAAGGTTTCATTGTAGTGAATTCCTTCCTTTTGAGCATACCCCTTTACAACGATCCTTCATTTGTGTTTTTCAAGTGAGTCATATGCATTATATTTATTGTGATAAACCCACTTGTAGCCAATTGGTTTGAAACCATATGGTGGATCAACTAGATTCTAAGTCTCATTTTTCACTAATGAATTATACTCTTCTTTAATTTATTTTCTCCAAGATTCAAAATTTTTATCTTGTTTGAATTTTGTTGGTTCTGAATCAAACACAACATTGAGTTCCTCTTGAGAATCATCCAATGTGAGTTTTCTAATCATGTCATAAATTTCATAAATATAATTATTTAGGTGAGATGAGGTTGCATGTGCACTTTGAGTGCCTATTTTCCTAAATTCATAATGAATCACATCTTTTAGTGTTTGAGTGGCCCACTTAGGCATCTTTTTATATGCTACAGGTGATTTAGGTTCATCCTCTAAACTTCCTTCACTATCATCTGTTCTGGTGGCCCCTCTTCAATATCTAATGAAGTTTCAATCTATCTTTTAAGAGGAGTTTCAAGCTCATGTACAAGAAACAATATAAAATTAATAGATTCTCAACTTTGTGTCCCCAACTCATTGTCTAAAACATTCAAATCACTCTCCTTATAGACAAACTTTACATATTTGTCTAGTCAACTCAATTACCAATCAATGTGTTCTTTGTCCTTTATAGTCTCACAAAAGACAACTTCTCTTATGAAAAAAAACTTGTTCTCTTTATCATCATATAGCTTGAATATCTTGGAGGAATAATAATATCCCAAATGGATGCATTTTCAACTCATATGGTCCAATTTGTTTCTCTTCTCCAATGGAATCAATTTGTAACAAGTGGATCCAAAAATCCAAAGATGTCACACTAAAGAGAGGTGACCACACCACATCTCATATAGATTCTTTGATTCAATATTTGATCTGTTGCAAAGGCATACTAATATTTTAGTTGTTATGATCCAAAAGTGTAGATTTACCCCTTTGAAATACAACATTGCATGAACCATATTCATCATAGTTTTGTTCATTCTTTAAACTACTCAATTTTGTTATGGAGTGTGAGGAAATATGAGATGGTTTCTGATCCCATTTTTCTCAATATAGGATTTAAACTTCTTTGATGTGAATTCACCACCATTATCTATCCTGAGGGTCTTGATGTGGGTTTGTAATTTATTTTCAATCATTGTCCAAAACTTCTTGAAAGTATCAAAATCTTCTGATTATTTTTTAAAAAGTATATCCATGTCATCCTACTATACTGATTAATAAATAGCATGAAATACTTATGACCACCAATGGAGAGGATTGGAAGATAACACAAGTCAAATAAACAAACTACAATTTTCTATCTATTTTCCACTATGGCTTTCAAAATAGTTCTCTTGCATGTTTATCCAAGATCTAGGCTTCACACTTCTCATCTAATTTTTTAGGTAATATAGGTATGCCAACAACACCATTCTTTTTCAATACACAAATTTTTTTATAATGAGTGTACCCAAATAGATAATTCCAAAACATGTTTGGAGACATTTTATCTTCTACAAGATGAGCATAATTCCTTGAATTTAATGGTTCAACCTTCAGTTTGAGTAGTTTCCCTTCTCAAGACAATTGCATTATCACTTTTTCTCCTAATTATAACATCACCATTATCCAATATAATGGAATATCTTTTTTTCCTTATAAGCACTAGGGACAACAAGTTTCATTTTAGTTGAGGAAGGTAGATACCATTCTCAAGTTTGTAGTTTAGAAGTCCTGGACACTTGAGTCAAATTGTACCTCTTCCCTATGGTTGTAGAATTGATCTATTTATGAGGTATACTAAAGTCTTTTCATAAATTCATATGTTGAGTGGAAAAAATATCAAGAACCCAAGCATCAAACCATGAGAAACTGATCAAGACACTATTTGCTTCATCATCTATATTAGAAAGCACACATTCACTAGTGAACTGGGTTGAGTTTAACTCTTTTGACTATTTCTTTGAATTTCCTTATTTCTTTTTATGGTATGCTTCAATTTTATCCCATGGAGTCCTTCATTTGTGAGTCTCATGGCTACCTTTCCTATCACACCATTCACAATAGAGGTTTTGTTTATCATTTTATTTTTATTTTGACCACCATGATTTTGATTTTTTCCACCTTTACCTTTGTACTTTTTATTGCCTTCATTTTTGGAAGATGTGGCCTTATTTGATGTTTTGAAATATTTTTTTTACATAGCACACACTTTCATATATTTTAGTTTATGTTTTCCTTCCAAATACCTTTTCTCTTTTTACCATCTTTTCAACCACTGGTCAAATGTGAGGGTCTTCAACTAATTTCTTTCTTGTAGAGACTCTAAATAGGTTGAATAGTTGGGAATAAGGGATTTTATGAATTCAGTCATGTATATGTTAATTTTGATACCTATTGCTTTAACATCATGTTTGATATCATGTATCTCTAAAGCTAATCTCTTCACATCACCATCTTTCAAATCTAGGTTGAATAATTTCAACTACAACTAAATGAATTCCAACTCTGCATGGGAATCATATAGGTCCTTTAGTTGTTGATATGCTTCCCATGGTGTATTACACCCCTGTATATAATGAAACACATCTCCATCCACTAATGCCCTCATCAAGGCCAAAGCCTTCTAGTTTTTTTGCTTCATACCTATATGTCTTTCACATTCCCTATTGGTTTAACTGGTTGTGTTGTCCCATCACAAATATCAAACTATAGATCATTGAAGATGAGTGTGTTCTCCACTTGCTGAGACCATTCTAGCCAACTATCTTTGTCAGTCAAGGTAGTACCAATAATGGATTTGATGGAATGTATGGTTTTGAGTTTTTGGAGGTTTTGAGTTTTTGTTTAACCCCAATTGGTTCCTTATCACTCCAACATGGTCACCTTTTCTATATACATAGAGGTACTAAAAAGTATTCACTTTTTCATTAACACTAGATTAAAAATAAAACTTTATACATCAATATACTTGATTTTTCTTGTTTTTCAAATTTACATTTTTAGACATACATGAATGGGTAAAAAGATTAGTTCCCTTTATTTATCCTTGAATTTTAAAAAATTGATTATTTTTTTCCAATTTTACATAGAGTAGCTTGCTCAAGGAAATGAAAAAATTTCTATACAATCTAATTTTTAAAATGCTTCAAATTTGAAAAAGTACTTAAAATTCAAACTTTGTTTTTTTTTAAAATTAAAAAGCATAACAAAATTTATACTTCTCAAAATTATTTGACTTGATTTACAATATTAGAAATATATATATACGGCCTCATTCTCATGATAAATGTTCACTTTGAAAGTAATCTTCCAAATAAGAGCCACACAACACAAGAAGAAAGTGAAATGCCTTACTAAAGGAAATTAATCATCTACAAAGACTTTTACTAGGAAAGACTTTTGTTACCAGCAAAGACTTTTAATTCTTCATGACAAAAGTAACATAGATGTAATGCTAAATATAGGTCTTTGGGAATGCCTTCAATAAATAAAAAAATGCCATAGAGTAGCAAGTAGCAAGTTGTGGCTAAGGAATACATGCCTTAGGACATGGCTACAATAGATACTTACCTTAGATGGGAATGGAAAGATGTGGTCATAGCAGAGACTTGGTAGTCAACAATGGGATGTAACCAAAAACTGTTAGTAGGAAATGAAACCCCAAAAATAGCCAACATAGCTTATAAGAATAAAACAAAAAAACATAGATAACACTTTAATACCTTTGAAACCAATGCCTCAAGTCTAAAATCCTACTATCGACACAACACAACAAAAATTCCTTTCAAAAGCACCAAAATTCCATGCTAATATATTCCACATAGGTCCTTAAAATTATAGAATATCATAATGAATACCACCATGCAATACCAGAGATAAAAAATTTGATATAGGAGAGAGAAAATTTCATCCGAGTTTGTGATAGTCCTATAGACCAATGACAAACTATGGAGACACACCAAAACAATAAATTTGTAAATAATATGTAGACCATACATATTGAAAGAGAAAGAAAAACAATATTTTTATCCAAGCTCTGATATCAATGATAGGCCAAAAATGAATTTGAAGGAATGACAATGAAATTTTATTTCATGATTCAATTTGAAAGGAAGCAAAGCATACATTATAAAGCCAAAAATGTGAATTATCATTTCACCTACCAAGAAGTCCATTCATACTCCTATGAGACTCTTGAGATACATACAAGAATACAAAATAAAAGAGCAACTACTACTAGGAATTATGAAATATTATCTATACTAATAATATAATAAATATTTAATAAGTACCTCAAAATTTGTGTGTGGGTGAATAGCATCCATCAATAATTGGTAATGGTTAAAGTGAATAGAAATGGAATCTAGTGAGAAAAGACATTTAAAACTTAGGTTAAGTTTTTCATATGATTTTAACATGCATCCATATATTCTTTTATCATAACATCACAAGGAACAATATTTTAACTTCTAAAATATAGTTCTTTAATTATATTTCTACTACAATCCTTAGTGAAGACATGTACCTACATTCACCAAATTATGTGGAGCATAATATAAAACTTTTTGTCATTTAATTAATGTATATTCTACATGAATTAAATATATATAACCCCTAGATAATATATATTTTAGTTTATTTAATTCATGGAAAAGAAATTATATTAAATATCAATAAGATGATCATATAAATTTTTACTTTAAGCTAATTTTACAATAAGTAGGATTAAATATTATCAATATTGGGTAGCTTAACCACATTATCCAATTAAGGTAGTAGCTACAGAGCCATATAAGGGACACATTCCCTATTAGGTGCATGTCTATAACTATATTTAATTACATCAACTTTTTGAAATTTAATATAAAACATTTAATGATGAGATTTTTTGCAATTGTAGTGTACCATGTATTTCTTTTATACCAACTTGTTACATTATGTTTATATTATAAATTTACATGCAAACTCATCATAAACAAATTTCAATATAAAATCAAGTAATAGATATAGACCCTTATTTTTACAATTTCTTAAATATTTTTATAGACCTATTTAATGAAGAGATCGAATGGTTTAGATTAAATGGTGGTTATAGCTTGTTTTGATGATATTATATATGGATCCTCCTTTTTGTTGGAGACTATGATTTCTTCTTACAATTAGAATTCATAAACTACATGAAAAACTCATACCTAGTTCAAGGGTGCTCTTTTTACTATAAACATTTGACAATGTTACTTGATAACCAATCAAGTGTGATTATAATATTTATATTCACTTTAATTCCCCTAATCAATGGTAATGCAATCATTTGGGTGACCTTCTAGGGCCTAGTTTTCCTCCTCATCTCATTTTCAATTGGTTTGGAATAAGGAGGGATCCCCTAACTAATATTTCATATGGTGTAATCATGGAAAGTTCTTCCAACATCCTATTTATATTCCTCCTCACTCCTACCCTAGGGAACTTTTGGTCTCCCCTCTGTAGGTGAATCCCTCAAAGGAATATTTTTTATTGATGCATCTTTGCTTTCTCTCTAGAATGTTGAGAAAGTATCCACCCCTTATAGACCAAAAGATGTGAAACCAAAATCTAATTTGGTCTCAATGGTTGAAATTTAAAGGGCAAAGATCAAAAGTAGAAAGCCTAAGAGAAGAAGCAAAGGAAATGGTGAAAGGCAACTCTCAATGGACAATAGAGGACTTTTAATCTTTATGAAGGAGAATATTAGTTTCTTCCCATAGTTAGTTGGTTCTCTCATTATTTTATGCACTCTAGTATTTTGTAAGTTGGTAACCCCCTTAGTCTTTTCTCTTGGATCTAGTTAGTTTGTCATATTTATGTTGCTCTTTTGCTACCAAAAAATGGTTTTGATTATACACTTATTTTTTGATCCATTTGATTAGATGTTTCCATTGTGGTCAAGGTTTTTATTATTTCACCAATAATTTTTGGTTAGGCCTCTATTTGATTATAGGTTGTTTAGGATTTTAGGGGGACTATACCCCTTGTTTTTACCCTAGATTTAGTTCATAGCTCTAGTCAAAATAATTTATCTAGTTCATAGCTCTATTCAAAAGGGTTTTATTGCATTTTTTTCTATTTAGACCTTTCCCTAGGCATGTTGAAGTAACTATTTCTCAACAAGCTAACATGACAAGACTATACTCTTGCATGCTCACCTAAAGCATGTAACAAGAAATCATTTCCCATGGGTTGTGTCATGCATTAATATACTCATCATATATTGATGTTTGGTTATATACCTTAATCAATGACTAAATAGAAAAAAATACACATATGTGGACCTAGTTTCACTTAAGTAAACAAGAATGATTATGATGATAATTTCCATCAGATTCAAAGTATTCATTGCACATGTTCAAATAACATAGATTATAATCATTATACCCAAATAAAAAATATAAGTTACATAACAAATGTATTGACAACTTAGTGATATAAATTATCAATTATAGTATAATATTAGGATTATAATGATATTCATGGTTCTATTATTTACCACACTCAATCAATCTATATCAATGTTTAGCCACATTACAAATCTCTACACCGGGGTATTTATACATGGTTCTCATAAACCAATTTGTTACAATAATTATGACACTTCTAGTGACTAGCCAATGGTCTCTAGTGAACTAAGAGTCATGTCAATCATCTTCTTTATTTTTCCCATGGAACCAAGATTTTGTGCCCTTATATTCCCATTAAATTTTGGATCCTCACTACCAAGTGTCCATATTCATGCAAGTCAATGCCGAACTCATGTGTGATTGAATTATATTTTATCCTTGAGGATCATTCCTTAAACATTTTCTGCTTCCTTTGTACTCCCTAAGTCTTTCATTGATATTTTGAGCCCTTCACTATCAGGTTCTCCATTTTCTATGCCTCCCCTCTAATTGGTTATTATTGCACCATGACCTCTTATGAAATGGTCTTTTTTTCCATGCTTATTTTTCACCATTACCAAAATACTTAGCCAAAATTCAAGGTCTAACATCACCTAACACTATACTCTTAGTTTGTCCTAGATTAAGTACCAATCTCAGCCTCAACCAAAAATTTAGGACCAACCTATTCGATCTACTTTTTGACACGTTCCTAATGTGACAAGGTGCTGAGTAAATTTTTTTTATTTCCTCAATTATCACTTTCAACTTTTTGGTCTCCTCAAGTTGATCAAATAACTTGTTTGCCTTATTGACCAATTATTCAAGGGATTTGGAAGCATCATTTTAAACCTCTTAAAGCATAGTGATCTCATCCACAACCTATCCTTTAAGTGCCATAAAGTTAAAATTTGTTTTTTATTAATGCACATTTATTATTTCTTCCATAGTTTTAACATCTTTAAATGCCTTAGTGTGATCGGTATAATCTTTTATTAATAGGGTGACATATACCAATTGTTGATGCCAAAGTTCTTCTACCTAGTGTCAAGATTCCAAATTTTCACTAATTCATGATAGCTTCTCAAAAATCCCATCTAGGATGGGATTCACTTCCCCAACTCATTGCAAAGCACACTTGTACACCCCCACTACTTCAACAAACTATTTAACCACCCAAATTATTTCATCTCTTGGAATAGGCTACTCCTTACATAATTTAAATAATAAATACAAAAGCATCTCTATATTTTCAATATCCTCACCCTCTAAAAGGACCCCATCCACTAACATCAGGTCCTAGATCAAAATATCCTTATATAGATTCAATGTTTTGACCTTGGTTATTATTGTAACTTTCAGCTAATATTTCAACTCAACCACTTCTTCTTTGAGTTTCTCCCAGGTGATGACTTATTTATTAAAAAATTCCACAAATTTACCATGTTTTCATTCATCTCAGTGCACATCAGCTTCTGAAATGCACATTTTACCTTGATACCTTAGAGGCCAATTTTAAGAGATTCATGCTAGCTTGTAAAGGAGAAAGTTTATGGGGATCAACCCAAAGTGGTGTGGGTAGTACCATCTCTTGTGAATTAAATATAGGGATATCAAGAGGCATCTCAAAATGGCATTATTCATTTTACATATCAAATAAAAATGACCTCTTTTATTAGGTGTCAATAGAAACATCTTTTGGATCAAAATGGGAGTGTAAATATAGCAACTTATTGAGGATGTTTGTCTAGTATTGGGTGTATAGGTTGGTGCCTACATCAAGATTTGCTGGTTATACCATGATTTTAGAAGGATATTTCACTTTCATGGGATCCCACTTAATTATCTTGACATCCATGTCTTACTCCAAGGAAGTGGTGTCAATGTCCAAGCTATTCAGTTCTTCACCTTTAGATTCACCCTCTCTTCACCAAGTAGATCTTTAATGTCTAAAAGTGCCTTTTCAAGGGTGGTCTCTTTCTCTTGCACTAGGGAGAGTGTCTTATATAAATAATTATATCCTTATTATTATTTCATCCCCATGGTCCCTCCTAGTAGCTCTTCTAGCTCATCCTTGTTACCATCCCTAGGCTCTTCTACTTATTCCAAAGGAATAGTTTGTGTTCTTGGCACTGAGCCTTCTGGTTGACTTGATGATAGATCTCTTTTTGGTGAAGAATTTAGTGGTAATACCTTTTGTGGTGATCCCTCTATGGTGGTTCCTAGGTATTACTTTGCCTTTTTAATGGTTCTATATGGGAACTTGTGTAAGCATCATTCCTAGTACGCTTCTTCCTATTGAGTGGTGGTACTACGGGGAGTTTCTCTTTTCCATTATCTACACTTCTTGAATTTTTATTCTTAGGTTTCAACATATAAAAGATATTATGAATAGATTTCCCAACTAAGGTTAGATGAACCTTGATGTTAGTTCTATCTGTCTCATACTTTTCTCTATATGGTTTCTTTCTAGGGTATCTGTACATTTTACAAATATTGTTAATCTTTAAGTCTATTTTTTATGCTTTAAGTGTTATCAATTACATGTTATATATGTAGTTAATAAATTTCACAAATTAACACACCATTAAAGCATATGGTAGATTCAACCAAGCAAAAATCTCTCCAAATGGGACCATCCTAATGCACATGAGAGAAAAATGTTACTTGACAACAAATTTGGCTTGTTCACCAACTTGGGTAGGTCAGCCATTTGGAACACACCAATTGTTCCCAAAGGATTCTTTCATGCCATCATACCACAACTTCATATTAAGCTTAAAAGTTAGAGTAATATGGCTAGGGCATGTGAATTCATTGTAGTGATCTACAGAAGACCTACTCTTAGGCACATATAACCACTTTAATTCGCTAGAGGTGTAATCATATACACCAATTTCATCAAACACCATTAGAAAAAGGAATATCCCCATGATAACCTATGGTTAGGCATATAATGAGCCTTCTCTACATTTGTTATAATCTTATTGGAAAAATACATTGCCCAATTATACTTTAAGCCCTTGGTGACTTGGTGAGTCACATATAGGTGGGTTATGTCCACTTCCTTTTGTCTATCACTGCCACCAACTTTTGTAATGATAATGCATGAAACTAATCATAGGGTAGGATCATGTAAGTTATTTATATGCATGGCATGGACCTATTTTAAGTATTCCAATGTCATTGTGGTATTTTATATTTTTGTCAAATCTTATAAATAAAATTTAAGTTCTACATTAGATTAATGCAACCTAGATACCTTATTAATTCTTTTAGTTGTGATCTTCATCCAATGCCCAAAAAAGTAGATATAATCCTCATGCATGTCAAAAGGTAGAAACTTGACCACCTCTATATGTTTTCCAAAGTAGGGGGGTTAAAAAGTTGGAAGATCCCCATAGAGTTTGAGTCATTGAATATCTTCAAATCATAGACCAATTCACTCCTAGTGTTTTGGTGCTTGAATCTATAATCATCTTGTATCTCAACCTCATGTCTAGGTTTTTAGTGGTTATAATCAAAGATGGTATAAGTGGGTACATTAGATACCCAATTTTTTGTACACAGCACCATTTATGGGTACTACATCTCTTTAATTAATAAGGGTGGAGGTGGGGGTACTTGGGCTTTCTTCTTAGTTTAATGTTCCATCCTTATTCCTTTGCCTTCCATGTGCTCACCTTTTTATTCAAGTTTTTCCTCCTTGATTAACACTGCTTCCACACCAAAACTTATTTCTTCTATTGGAATGACTGGTAGTGGCTTGCTTCATTGGGCCTTTTTCTTAGGCTACATCACCTTTTATAGAGCCTAAAGGTTGAGGTGTGGCCATCTAATGTTCCCAAATTAATATATTTTTTCTACTTTAGGTGTCTCATCTCTCTTTTTTTAATGCCCATTAATAGCTGGCGTCAACCTCAATAACCTACAATTTAAGAATCCCTCTATGTTATTTTAGTCTAGCTAGTTATGGCTATTCATTTAGGTGAAAAAAATACTTTCAATGGTTAATGAACAACTAGAAATCAATACTCTGCACCTAACTTAGAGTCACTTTAATTTTTTTTTCATGCTTTGGCTCTATAAAATCATAATCACAATAATGGTAAAATGTAAAATGAACCACTTTTCCATTTTAAAGGTTCAAGAGGGTAGCTTGCATTTACTACCGCCTTTTTTTTACCATCATTTCATGTAATAAATGTGATTAATGGTATTGCCACAAAGTGATGTTGGCATGCTTTCCATTACAACTACTTCCTTATATTAATTTCATGTCTTATCTTATGTTTTTCTCAAAGTGCATGACAATTGTAGGAACATTTTAATATTCATACTAGGAGTATATTCACACCATAGGTGAGAATCATTAATTACCTAATCAATATTATGGTTATGTGCCACATCTTGCATATCCTTTATCCTTTTACACCTTTTCTTATATTAATTTACATTTGTACATATCCCTATGGACCATATCCCAATATTTCTATGTAACACCCCTTACCCCACACTAATTATGCTTCATGGTCCTCTATGAAAACAAAAGTATCAAGTTGAAAAAATAATAAGAAATAAAAAAGGGGGAACACAACTAACACAATGCTTTATTAAAAATAATAAATCCTAAAATAATGGCATACGCCTTATTGGTATAATAAAAATAGCTTAAGCTAAAAAATATAGTCACAATCAGCTACCATTATAATGACCAAGAAGAAATTGGCCATCCAATGATTTTAAATTGCATGCATTGGTAGGATTAATACTATGTACAATAAAGGTACCATCCTATTGAACATGGAGATTATTAAAGTGGTGTGAAAACTTTGAGTCATAGAGTAAGACTTCCATTCCTAGTGTAAAAGTCTTATGTTTGAGGTGGTGATCATGCCACACCTTTTATTTGAAATTCTTGACATATTGATTCCAAAGAGAAAGAAAATTATCTTCATCTAATGATAGTAAGGCATCCAAGCATGATTTTAATTATGATTCATCATCTATCCTTCTAATGCATGTGATTCAAAGAGAAGGAACTACAAACTCAATCGGAAGAACCGCTTCTATGCCAAACATAAGATTAAATGACATACTTTTATTTAGGCACTTGTAAGTTATCTAGTAGGTCTAAATAAATTTGAACACCTAATCATCCTAGTTAGTGTATCAAATATTACATATGTTTTTGAGTTTTGAGCCCAATATTTTATTGAATGCCTCAAGAGTGCCATTTTCCTAGGGATGATATGGCATGGTCTTATGATGGGCAATCATAAATTCAACTAACAATACTTGGATAGTCTCATTAAGAAATTTTGTACCTTGATCACTAGTAAAACTCAATGGAAAAGAAAACCTTTTAATAATATGATCCTAAATGAAGCATGTTACACTTCTCATAGTAAAATCTTATGTGGTTTCAACTTCAGCCCAGTGGGTGAAATAATTAGTTATTATGATGACATAGCAGGAACTAGTATGTCATCCATCTAGGTTAATGGGGCAAATAAAATCAATGGCCCATTTCTAAAAATGGTTCTTATGATAAAAAATGATGTAATGGTATTTCATCATAATGATTTGGTTTCCCCATGTGTTGGTAAATATCACATTGATGTGCATGTAGCTTTGCATCTTGGAATAATGTAGGCCACCATAAACCAACTAAAAATATTTGCACACAATAGCCTCACCATCATTATGTCCTCTTTTAATACCTTCATGGACTTTATAGAGCACATCAGAGTTATCATGTTTCATAACATGTCATCAAAGGACTTTATCTCAGTTAAGCTTATAGCGGTCACCTCTGATGAGTTAAAATGAAGTGACACAATTAGCTAGTTACTTCTTAGTCTACAAACTTAAATGATCTAGAACTATGCTAGTGGTTAAAAATTCTACTATGTCCTCTAACTCCTTGATAACATGCAATATGTGAAATAGTTACATGTCAAGTAGGTCATCTTTGATGGCATGCACCGGTTCACTAGAACCAATTCTTGAGAGATGGTCAGGATCATAAGTAGCCTTACTAGGATTGACTATGATAGATAAATGGAATTCTTGGAATAACAAAATATAATGGAAAATTTAACCATGTAAAAAGGTTTTATTAGGTACTTTAATACTTCATGGTTTTTTTAGAACATCAAAGGAGTAACCAATAGATATTATCAAAAAAATTGTAAAGCATAAACCATAGAGAGTGCCTCTTGCTCCATGGTGGTATAGTTCATCTTAAAAAGAGTAATATCTATAATTTTAAATTAAATATAATGATAGAGATTACCCTCTTTAGTTCTTACAAATATCACACTATTGACCATACCAAAATCATCAACATAGGCATGGAATGGTTTAGTCCAATCAAGGAACTAGAGAATTGGTGCAGTGATGAGGCTATCTTTAAAGGATATAAAATATTCTTGGCATGAGTGGTTATAAAGGAAGTGTTTGTTGTGTTTCAAGATTTCCTATAATGGTTTTTAAATCCTTGTATTTCCTCAAATAAATTTCTTATAGTACCTAGTATGACTTAGAAAGGAGTGAACCTCTCGTTGGGTAGTGGGTACTAGCAGACTGAGGATGACTAAAATCTTAGTGGGGTCCACTAGAAGTCCATCTCAACATATAATATGACCAAGGAGAACACCAAAAGGAGTAGTAAAAAGACACTTCTTTAAGTTTAGATAAATTTGAAGCATTCTATAACATTCAATCATAGACTTGAGATTGGAATAATGGCCTTTCACTAATCCATATATTATCCAATCATCCAAATAAACTTGAAGGAACTTATGGATAAATTATTTAAAGGGATTAACAACTATTCTGGAGAATATATTAGGTGTGTTATCTAACCCAAATGGCATGATGATATATGTAAAAGGCCCCCACTTAGTGGAAAATGTAGTTTTATGTCTATCCTCCTATAATATCTAGATCTACTGGTATCCTAAAAACCCATTTGTGAAACTGTAAATTTCATACCCAATGACACCTTCCAAAATTTATTCAATGAATGGTGTCAAGAAAGGATCAGTAACCCAAGATGAATTAAGTATCTGCTAGTCTACATAAATTTTAATTATCCCATCTTTATTTATTCTTATCACCATGGGGCTAACCCATTTACACTCATTGATATGATTAATAACTAATATGTGTAGTATATTATAAATTTCTTCTTTATCTCATAAATGGAAATTCAAATTCATTCAATAGGGTCATTTATTAATTGAGAGAGTGCCTTTAACTAGTTTGATATGAATTTTACCCAAGAAAGAGTGAACACCTTTCATCTTACTATAACTGTTCAAAAAGACATCTTGATATTCCTTCAATAGTTTGAACGCTTTGGAGATCTCAATATCAAAATAATAATTACCCATATTATCCATCTTTGGTATGTCCTCCATGCCAATGTATTATTTTATGGTTTGAATCAGTTCCAATTATGGGTGGTGTGTATGAGTAAATATGACAATAATAGTTCAAGTGCCATAGTCTATGGGTACATCCAAATGAGTATTCAATGGGTCAGGTAGATTGGATCCTTCACCTTCATCAACCTAGAACACCAGTTTGTGCTTACCTTTTCAAATTTCTTCACGTAGTGCATGATTGATAATAAATTCTAATGTGGAGGATTTCTCAATTAAATCATTAAAAATTGTTAATCCTTCTTTCATCACACCATGCCCATTTCTTAGTTATTCTTTAATAGGACTAGGGTCACCAATAAATGCTTGATGTATTGCTTGTAGTGTAATGTGCAAATCCATCATTGGAGATGAATAAGATAATGCTAAGACCATGCTATTTTTTAGAAAATTCTAGAAATGGGTATCTATATGGTGTTCCTCATAAACATACCATGATCTATCCTAAGTACATAAGGTGTCTTAAAATTCATGAACCCATAGATATTTTAGTAAGAAAGATTCATCAACCAACCACATTACCTTTCAAGCCTCTAGGTGAGGTTATAGTGTTTATAATCTACTATAGTTGATAGTACCTCATACATGGTTATCATTATGAAACTAATGATGTAAGTTAGAATGTACTTGGTCCCAATGAAGGAGATAATCATGATGAGTTTGCCACCACCTCATTGTAATGCCATAAAAAATTTAAACCAGTGAGTGCACATGATTAGCATCAAAGTCATAGAAAGCCTCACATCATTAGAAAAGGTCATGAACTTTTATTTTCATATATAACTATAAAACTTCATCAATCCGTCTAAGTGGCATATCCATAATTAGTCCTTGCATGAATTATCTAGTGATAATATAAACAAACTTATAGAACTTATGGTTCTGACATGAAATGTCTTCACAACTACGTATGAAACCACACACTCTCCTAGTAAGGTTGTATTTACCTTATGCCCAATAATCATAGGCATTACTTGTAATATCAGATAGAGACTATGTGTCCATCCATCGAAGGATGCCATCAGGGTAGGATCATGATGCTCATTGCCTAGATATATGACATTGTATATGTGATTAATATCCTCATTTTTACCAATAGATTAAACATATGAGGGCCCATGTGTTGTTCTAATAGGATGGTAATGTGTTGATAAGTATTTTTAAAGTTGATATATATCTTCTTGAAGATTAAATCAGCATTATTAGCATAGCACCAAGGATGACCCAATAGGGATGGAAATTTATCAGCCTCAACCAATTCTATAACTTCAAATTTAGCTTTGAAAGGTACCCTAAGGATATCTACAGTTGCATTTTTATGAATGCCAATCAATAGAGCATAGTTCTTATTAGCCATGAATAACACATGAGGTGATATTTTTAAGGTCAGGCTATCCATTTTTTTCCATGCATCCTTTGTGAGGACATTGATCTTAGTTCTAGTATTGAATAAAATGTCTTATATCACCCATCCATAAATGGCAACATTCACAAATATTTCCTTGCCCTCTTAAAGGATAGGACGAATAGGAGTATCTTATCATTGAGCATGGTTTAATAAATAATCTTTAGTTTGATGACATCATGATCTTTAATAAATTGAATTTCACCTTGTAATTCCTATACTAAATTCACAGTATAGTGGAACACTTATTTATGTTATTGAGCATTAAGATACATAGTTGTATGAGGCTCTTCATGATGTACCTTCTTAATGGGTGGAATGGATGTAGAATAGGGCTATCCACCACTTTACATTGTGATATTAACCTATTGGGCCATTAGAGTGATAGAGTATGGTCATTATTGTGGCTTATCTATGCATATCATATCAAAACCTTTTTCATTTCTTTCTTTTATGATGGATATGTACAAATCAAGGCATTCTTCTAACCCATGTTCCTTTTTACAAAAAACACATGTTAGATAGACTAAATAGTTTCATTGGTAGTGATCTTAATAACCACATTTATATCACATCCATGGTGGGAAACATCAACCTCCTCATCCCCATCCTTGGCCTTATCTACAATATCCAACCATTTTCCTAATTATTTGAAACAAAATCTTGACACATCTACCAAATATTAATATCTCATTCATATAGTGCTCCCAAGCATGATAAAGCCCTCTCACACTCTACCATCCAAGTTGTTCTTTGTCCAAAATTTATTGATCATTTTTGAGCATAGACTGAGAACCAAGAATGTAAATGAATAGGTACATCCAAAAATAAAGTTTCATATAAGGATTTATAGATATTTTTTTCAACCCATGCACATACAGAAACCCCTAGTTCAATATATGGAATTGTAAAGTTATCTTCAACCCCAGTAAGCCATCATTTAATATTTTTGAGAAACAATCACTCAAAAAATTTCCATCACTACACAACACTTGTTATGGGTCATAATAATGGAACCAAAATGTTGGTTTGTTTTCTATCTAATCTAATATGTGGGAAATTAATGAAAGACTATGCTTTTGTGCAATCACCTAAAGCATGCATCAAGAAACCAATTCATGAGGGTTGTGTCATGTATTAATATACTCATCATATATTGTGATTGTTCATATACCTTAATTAATGAATAAATAGAAAAATAAATACATAGATGTGGACCTAATTTTAGTTAAGCAAACAATCACAATTATGATAACAATTGCCATGAGATTCAAAGTATTCATTACACATGTTCAAATGTTATAGATTCTAATCATTATATCCAAATAAGAACCATAAGTTAAATAAAAGATGTAGTGTTAACTTAGTGATATAAATTATCAACTATAGTTTAATATCAGGATTACAATGATATCTGTGGTTCCATTATTTACCACATTCAATCAATCTATATCAATGTTTAACCATATTACAAATATCTACACAAGAGTATTTATACTTAGTTCTCCCCAACCAAGTTGTTACAATAATTATGACACTTCTAGTGACTATCCAATTATCTCTAGTGAACTAAGAGTCATTATAGTTATTTTCTTTGTTTTTTCTATGTACTTGAGCCTTGGTGACCCTATATTCCAATTCAATGATGGATCTTCATTGTCAAGTGTCCATCTTCATGCAGGTTGGTGCCAAACTCATGTATGATTAAATTATATTATATCCTTGAGAATATATCCTTAACCATTTACCACTTCTTTCATGCTCCCTAATTATTTCACTGATATTTTGATCCCTTCGCTCTTGGGTTCTCCATTTACTATGCCTCCCCTCTGACTAGGTCTACTCGTGTCATGATCTTTTGCACCATGGTCTACCATGTATTGGTCTTATACACCAAGTTTTTTTATTCCATTATTGTTCCAAACCATGATTATTTCACACAATGATTATTCTGCACCATTACCTAAATACTTATCCAAAATTTTGGGTTAATAAGATTACCCTCAATTAAAAATAATAATGCAATCAACTTAGATTTTTTGTTGAGGTTCGTTTCTCAATGGATGTGTATTGCATCAAAGTATACATATTTAACTAAGGGTAAGCATGTATTTATTGGAAATGGGTATTTTTATATTGGAGGCATTGGCAATAATTTGGAAATTATGTTATTTAAAAAAGATAAAGTATTAAGAATCATCGATGGGATATATTGAGCATTTTCATTGATTATTGAGTTTTGTTATTAATGTTATCATTGATGTTAAAGGTTATTATAAAGGTGCATGGTCAAGTAAGATTTGAGTTATGTGTATCATGATTTCTTATGCTAGCATAGTGAGTGTTGTTATTGTATGAAATCAATGATGTGAGAGTACTGGTTGATTAGTGTTAGTTATATCATTGAGATCATCATGAGTGAATACAAGTCAGTATGCCAAGTATCAAGTAACTTTAAAAGATTTGTCTAGACCATGTGAGATGGCATGTGTAGGTATCATGATGAAATGAGTGATCTCTAAATAAAAATTTGTATACTCTGAATATTTTTGTAAGCAGTTTTAAAGATGCTCTGAATGAGCTACAAAGATCCTTAGTCGAGCTCCAAAGATCTATAAATATATATATAAAGATAATCTATTGAAGATATGAAGATATGTTTTTTTAATATCTAAATAATATTAATTGTATAAGTTTTATTTATAATACATAAGATGCATTAAATCACTCAAGAGAGTTTTAAGGTGAATTCTACAGGGGTAAGTACTTCAGTTCAAGTTTGTAACTAGACTAGTTCTAGATCCTGCTTGGCCTAATGAGGCATCATGAGCTATTGAAAAGATATATAAATAATATTTGACATTAGTTAGGCATGATATGAGATTTCATGACATATATATGAGGTGTTTAAATCTTATAAAGTGGTTAGAAGGTCACTTGTAAGACATAGTGTGACTTGCAAGTCAAAGACATAGAAAGCAAAAAGAGAGATAGTAGTCAGATGGGGTATTAGGATCAGTTTATAAGATATAAGGGAGTGGGTTATAATTGAAAAAGGTAATTCAATTTTTTTTATGCATGTGCATAAATGTTTAGGTCATTGTTTTCAATAAAATAAAGTGTTTTAAGGGCTCTTGAGTGCATAGAATGAAGAGTTGTCTACCCAAGAAGGTTTTTAAAGTACTCATTGGCACATGAAACATCTACATGAGGATACAAGTTGTTCATGGTAGATGAGTAAGGGCCTTATATCAAATTTACAATCATTGGTTTTTAGAATGGGGAGCTAAGATCTATGAATGACCATTAAGACTAGAAGATGGTCTAAACCCTCAAAGAACCCTAACAATGACCTGATATTAAAGATATTAATCTAAAAAGCTCATAATATTGTTTTATATATATATATATATATATATATATATATATATATATATATATTTAAGTGATTTTAATTTATATTAAACTTGCCTAGGAATCTCTAGGTGTGATTGTTTTCTCAAGTGAGTCAATAAACCCTATAAGAAAGTGCTTATTTTTTGGAGATCTATTGTAGCATATAGAGTTGACCAAGTCAAAGTTTATAAATGGATGAAGGTAAAAGTGTGTAACTTGTTTTTATTGACCATGAAGGTTTTTTTATAGGTTATTTATCTTATGTGTGCAAATTTGGTGATCCAAGTTGGCCAGTCGCTAATAGAACTAATGGTGCAGATAGCAAGAAAATCAGGTAGATGTGAGAAGATCATTCCTGATGTGTTTTCATGTAAGAGTGATGGATTGAAGTAAATGATGATGCTATTAGAGACTTAAATAATCTAAATTTTTTTTATAATATTGAAATTTAGTATAAGATGTTGAAACTTTAAATCCAAAATGGATTATCTGGCTGAGTAGAGTTTGTGAGAGAGAAAGTCAATAGATTAGTCTACAAGACCAATAGTTTCCATTAGAGATTATGATCTATTTGGTTGAGTTTGTTCTAAGTATATTATAAGATATTTTTAAAGAATTTAAATCCCTTGATTATGTTCAATCAGGTGTCATAACTTCATGTCTCCTTGACTATGTTTTGAAGTCATTTGGTAGTTCTGAGTGAGCATCTTATAGAGAATAGGTTGAGCATGTATACCCTAAGTTAAAGAACTTGATGAAGTTTATGATAAACATAAGGTCATGAGGTTTCTGTATATGTGAGTTTTTTTCCATTTTTATTTTTTAAAAGTGTTTATGCTTTAGTTATTCAAAATGGATTCTTTATATATTTATAGGCCTATTGTGAACAGTGAATTGAGAAAGTGTTCAAATAGTGATTGGACCTAAGAAGTATTATGGGAATAAAATGAAGTTAGATAAGGTATATTGAATTGGAATATGATGTTTTCCTACCATTTTAGGTGTTTGAATATGCTTCAATAAGATCAAAGGATAACATGTTGTTAAGAAGGCCTATTAGGTCTCTATAAAGCCTAAAAGAGTAGTAAGGGCAAATTGAGCTATGGTGACCTAATGTATTGATTTATTTATGATTAAAACATGTTATTTTAATATAATAAGATATATTACATTTATTACCTAATATATTTTAATTATATGACTGAATAACAAGGATATTATCAAGTTTCTTGTATAAAAGTAAGGCTAATTAGGCCTATTTGTTAGTGCTTAGAGAATACAAAGAATGAGTGAATGATATAGATATTTGGTTAGTTTAATGAGGTTAGGTAAACCATTTGAGAAGTTTCATGAATATAAATAGAGGTTTTTCATATGATTATCAAGGTCAATTTACCTAATCAAGTCATGAAGAGGGATAGTTGAGCAAAGAAGGCTAGAAGCTAGTTTGAGAGGGATAAAAGTGTGTGAAGAGCTGAGAAAGAAGATAATCATTTGTTGTTTTAGAAATAAGAGTTTATAAAGGTGATAAATTATATTAGGTGGCTGATTTTGTGCTAAGTCATCTAAGAGGTTGGTGCCTCCTTGCAAGTGGGTGTTTTCTAAAGTCTAGCTGAGTTAGTGCTCAACTAGTTTGGGTTCATGCTCCATGTGGAGTTAGTGCTTCACTAAAGACCGATGTTTATATTATAGGACTGTATTCCATTTTCATCATCAATATTTTTTCTTTCCTTTAATTTTTTCCCATGTATATAATTTTTTCATGTGTTTCATGCTCTTATGATTGAGTGCTTATACTTGTTAAGATGTACATGCTTGTTAGAATGGTTCATGTATGTTTAAGTGGAATTAAATGAAAGTTTTTGAAGAATGATTCACCCACTCCCATAATTAATTTTTATTATAATAATTGGTATCATATCTAGTCCTTTTGAAGATAAGTATAACATCTTGAAGGTGATCCTAAGAAGCACAAGATGTCTTGTGATCAATAGGGAGAAGATAACATGTATGATGAAGAAAATATACTATTACAATGAAAAAGGAGAAGATAAAGTAAACCTTGAATATAATCTAATAAGATCCCTTGATGATTTAAATAATCAAAATAATACTACCAATGATCTCGATATTTAGTTATAAGATATCAACATAAGGTTTAAATCAAAGGAATTTGAGTATAACCAGTTGAAGGATGAACATGTGCAGCTAATTGAAAAAATGAGCAAGTTTGAGAGAGAGCACAAGAATTCAGAACAAGCCAAGAATATCAACATAAAAAACCAATGATGCAACCTAAATAAATAATTGATAAGTCATTTTGGAACTATGGTAAGTACAAGAATGTTATTTTTTACATCTATCACAATACAAGACACATTGCAAGATTTTTCTCTAATAAAGTTGAAAGGCCTACAAGATTTAAAAAGGCACATAAAGCTCCTAGAATACACAAAATGGATCAAACATTGGTATGGAAGCCAAAATAAATTAGGATAGATCATATTGAGCCCAAGAGGTAAGGTGGACCATTTTCTAAGGAGGAACAAAAAACCAAAGAGGATTATATGATAACTTAGATTGTCTTTCATATTTAAGATGAATGCATGAAATGGTATATATAGTGGTTGCTCAAGCCACATGATAGGAGACAAAAATATTTTTATCTCATTAAATAAGAATGCTACATGAATAATGAGGTTTGGAGATAATATAACTGTTAATATAATTGGAAAGGGTGTCTTGATTTTGGATAATGGAAAGACTAAGACCCAAAATGTGTTGTATGTGGAAGGTTTGAAGCATAACCTACTCAGTGCAAGTCATTATGCAATCAAGGACATAAACTAACCTTTGATTATAGAGGATGTGATATAATAAGAGCCAAGTCAAGAAGGCTAATTACCAATGCCAAGAGGACTAAGAATAATTTATATGTATTGATTGAGATCAAGAAGGAGAGATGCTTCATGATGAAGATAGATGAAAGTTGGTTATGGAAAAAAAGGCTAGGTCACCTAAAATTTGATAATCTAGTCATAATTAGCACTAATAAGTCTTTAAATAATAGGCCTACTATCATCAAACTTACAAACATACTTTGTAAGGCATGTTAACATGGTAAGAATATTAGAAGAAAGTTCAAGTCCAAGGAGTAGTCTACCACAAAACCCTTAAAAATAATCCACACTGATCTCTATGGGCCTAAAATAATTCAAATCATTCAAGGATATGGATACTTCATATTACTCATTGATGATTAAACAATAATGACTTGGATTACATTCATGAAAGAGAAATTAGAATCTCTTGACAAGTTCAAGGCATTCAAGGCCGTTATTGAAAATGAGAAAAATGGGAAGATCAAGTGCCTAAGATCTGATAAAGGAGGAGAGTTTTGGTCTAATGAGTTTGATGAATTTTGTGAGGTTCATGGAATAAAGAGATAGTTCTCATCAACTAGGACACCTCAACAAAATATATTAGTGGAAAAGAAGAATAGAACAATTCAAGAGATGGCTAGAACTATGTTGTATGGGTATATATTATTTTATGGATATTAGAGATATGTAGTAAGAAATATTTTCAACATTTTTAATAGAGGATAGATAAGGATCAATAGTAATGAGATTCCTTATGAACTATAAAAGGGCAGACCTGCAAATGTAGAACACTTTAGAGTGTTTAGGAGAAAATGTTTCATCAAAAGAGATGATGAAATTTGGGTAAGTTTGATTCTAGATATAATGAAGGCATATTCTTAGGATACTCATCAATGAGCTCAGCCTCTAGATGTTATAATAAAAGACTACAAAAGATAGTGGAAATTACCAATGTAAAGATCGATGATACAAGGAAACCTCACTCATAGTCAAAGAATAATTTAGAGAATTTAGACTTCAATAATGGTGAGGAGACTATAAAGGTTGATGAGGAAGAATAAGAAGTTGAATAGAGATAAGACTCAAAATGACCCTCAAGATAGATTCAAAGAGATCATCCTTAATCTCAAATCAATGGTAACAAGAATGTAGGTATGTAAATAAGGAGAATATTGGTAATTAATCTAAATCAAAGTAATTTTGCTCTATTATCCTATATTGAACCTAATATTCTTATAGAAGAAAGAAAATACAAATTTTTTATAGGTTTTATGAATGATGAGTTAGATCAAATAGATAAGAATGAGACTTAGAAACTAGTTCCTAGGCTTAAAGATAAAAATGTCGATGGCACAAAATGGGTGTTTATAAATAAGTTGAATGAAGATGGATAAGTCACTAGGAACAAGGCTAGATTGGTATGAAAGGGATATGCATAGGTTGAATTGGTAGACTTTGAGGATACCTTTGTATCAAGAGCAAGATTGGAAGTGATTAGATTGTTTTTAGGTTATGCAAGATTCAAGGTATACCAGATGGATGCCAAATCTACCTTTTTAATGGGAATTTGGAAGAAACATGCATTGAGAAACCTAAAGGGTTGTCACTAAAAATAAAAAATACTATGTTTTTAGATTTAAAAAGGATCTCTATGCTCTAAATCAATCTCCTAGAGCTTGGTATGCTAGATTAGACAAGTATTTGTTGGATCAAGGATTTAAAAGATGAGTTGTAAAAAGTAATCTATACATAAAGATAAAAGATGACCATCAAATGATAGTATTTATTTATGTGGATGACATCATCTTTGGTGTAAAAAATGAGAACATGACAAAGGCCATTAAAGAGGTGATGAAGAAAGAGTTTGAGATGTCCATGCTAGGAGAATTATCATTCTTTCTTGGGTTATAAATCACTTAATATGAAAAAGGTATATTTATCTCACAAGCTAATTACATAAGAAATATGTTGAAAAAGTTTGAGATGGAGGATTACAAGGTAATTTATATACCCATGATCACAAGATGTAATTTGATAAAGGAATATGAATCTTAAAATGTCAATAAAATGTCTTATAGGTTAATTATTGGTATTTTGTTGTATACCACTACCTATAAACCTAACATCATGCAAGAAGTATAGATGATAGGAAGAGTACCAGTGGATGAGATTTCTTCTTAGGAAGGTGCCTAGTGTCATGGAGTAGTAAGAATTAACCATCAAGAGCTTTTTCCACCTCTGAGACTAAGTAAATTATAATATATTCATGTTGAATATATGTCATATGGATGAGATAGACCATAAAATACTATAAGGTAGAGTATGATGGTCCTAGACCTATCTATTATGATAATACAAGTGTTATAAGTATCTCAAAGAATCCTATCATGCAATCAAGAACCAAACACATTCCCATTAGGTATTTTTTTTAAGAGATAAGGTAAGTGAATAAAGTGTCAAAATTGAATATGTTTCTACATAAGATCAGATTGTAAACATCCTGAGTAAACCACTTCCAAATGTAATTTTTGAACACCTAAGATAGGAATTGGGTTTAATTCCTATCCCTATAAATCATTAAAATAGTCAAGTATTGAGGGGGAGATAATCACGATCAGTACCTCCAAAAATAGATGAGTTATTCCAAGAAGAATCATGGTGGCTACTTGGCTTGGGGGGGGAGCTATTCAGGTTGTTAACTAAACTTGATTTATGTTAAAGTGGTATGGTAATCTGAGTTCATTTTGAAAGAGATGAATAGTTGTGAAAGATATTTGTAATTAATGTTAAAGGGGGAGAAAGATCAAAAAGGGTGATAAAAGTCAAGAACTAGGTCTAAGAGATGATTTCCATCAAGAGTGGTTGACATAGTTTTCTAAGTGTGTTTACCATTAATGACAAAGGGGGAGATTGTTGAGCATTGTCATTGATTATTAAGTTTGGTAATAATGTTGTCATTGATGTCAAAGTTTATTGTGAAGGTGCATGGTCAAGTAAGATTTGAGGTATGTGCATGATGAGTTCCTATGACATCATAGTGAGGGTTGTTATTGTATGAAAGAAGTGATGTGAGAGTATTGGTTGATGAGTGTTAGTTATATCATTAAGATCAACATGAGTGAGTACATGTCAGTATGTTAAGTATCAAGTAAGTTTAAAAGATTTATCTAGACCATGTGAGATGGTATGTGTAGGTAGCATGATGAAATAAGTGAGCTTCAAATAAATATTTGTATACTTTAATAATCTATGTAAGTAGTTTTGAAGATGCTTTGAATGAGCTATGAAGATCCTTAGTCAAGCTTTGAAGGTCTATAAATAGCTCTGAAGATGCTCCATTGAAGCTATGAAGATGTGTTATTAAAGTTCTAAATATGATTAATTTTATAAGGTTATTTGAGCATACATAAGAGGAATTGAATCACTCAGGAGAGTTTTAAGGTGAATTCTATAGGGGTAAGTACTTCAGTCCAAGTCTATAACTAGACTAGTTCTATATCTTGCTTGGCCTAATGAGGCATCATGAGCTATTGACAAGACATATGAAGGATGTTTGATAGTATTTAATCATGATAGGATATTTCATGGAATATATGAGGTTTTGACATCTTGGATAGTAGTTAGAAGGTCAGCTTTAAGACCTAGTGTGACTTACAGGTTAAAGACATAAAAAGCAAAAAGAGAGATAGTGGCCAGATGGGGTATTAGGATCAATTTCCAAGACATGGGTGAGTAGGTGATAATTTAAAAATGTGATTTAAGTTTTTTTATGCATGTTAATAAATTTTCAAGTCATGTTTTGCAACATAAGGCTTGTAAAAGTGTTTAAGAGCTCTTGAGTGCATAGAATGAAGAGTTGTCTACCTGAGAAGGTTTTTCAAGTACTCATTGGCATGTGCATCATTTGCATGAGGATAAAAGATGTTAATGTTATATGAGGAAGGGTCATAACTCAAATTTTTAAGTATTGGTTTATATAATGTGGAGCTAAGCTTTATGAATGATCATTAAGACTGGAAGATGGTTAAACCCTCAAAGAACCCTAATAATGATCTGAGAAAGGGTTCAAATAGTGGTTGTACCTAAAAAGTGTTATGAACCTAAATTGAATTTGGATAAGGTATATTATAGTGTCATATGAATTTTTACTTACATTTTATGTGTTTTAATATGCTTCAATAATATTAAAGGATAATGTGTTGCTAAGAAGGCCTATTAGGTTTCCATAAAGCCTAAAAGAGGATTAAGGGCAAATTGACCTATGACCAACCAAATATATTGATTGATTAATGATTAAAGAGTTTTGTTTTAATATTATAATATCTATTACATGATTTACTTAAGATATTTTAAGTATGTGTCTGACTAAGAAGGATATGATCAAGTGTCTTGTATAAAAGCAAGGCTAATTAGGCCTATTTATGAGTGCTTATAGAATATAAAGAACAAGCGAATGATATAAATAGTTGGTAAGTATAAGGAGGTAATTAAGACCATAATACAATTATCATTAATATATATAAATTTTATGTATATGAGGATCAAGTCTAGAATACCTAATCAAGTCATAAATAAGACTAGTTGAGTGAAGAAGTCTAGAAGCCAGTTTGAGAGGGATAGAAGTGTGTAAAGAGTTGAGAAAAAAGATCATTATATGTTATTTGAGAAATAAGAGTTTTTTAAGGTGATCAATTATATCAAGTGTTTTATTTTATTTTGAGTCATCTAGGGGGTTAGTGCCTCCTTGCAAGTGGGTACTTGTTAAAGCCTAGCTCAGTTGGTGCTTAGTTAGTTTGGATTGGTGTTCCATGTGGAGTTGGTGCTTCAATAAAGATTGGTGTTTGTCTTATAGTTTTTTATTATATTTCCATCATCAATAGGTTTTCTTCCCTTTAATGGTTTCTCACATATATATTGTGTTCATGTTTTTCATGCTTGTATGATTTGGTGCTTATGTTTGCTAAGATGTGCATGCTTGTTAGAATGGTTCATGTATGTTTAACCCCAATAATTTTACTTCCAACAAGATATAATTATGATAAAAATAAGAGATAATCAAAAGTAATAATAAATGGATGAAATAAACAACAAGTGGATGAGTAAATAGGGCATTAAAATGCAAGAATATATAAACACTAATGAAGAAATTAAAAAGTATGTGAGATAAAAATTCAAAACAACCATCTAGACAAAGAAATTGGGATAGAAAAAATCATACCATATAAAATAATTTTATCTCACATGGAACCATGATGAAAATTCATAAATAATATCAGATATCAAGTGGAAGGCAAAAATATTGATACCTTAGTTAAGGATTAGTTCACATCCTATTAGGTATGAAATTGGGAAGTGGTCAACACCTATGGATAAATAAGAAATGGAACATACCTATTTTGTGAAAATGGGTAGTGAATACAAAACAACACTAAAACATAGAGTGTGCAACCTATAGTGACATATATATCAAGTACAATTAAAAACTTAGGATTGATAACCTAACTGACTTATTTGAGGAGGCAAGGCTAGATAAAATAATATTTTTTATATTAAGATCCATAGTAGAAGATCCAACATCAAAAAGGGATTAAATTTTTTTAAGACTAATAGGACATCTCTTGTGTCAAGTGGTTATTTTGGTATGAAAAAACCTTATTACAACTCTTGATCTCATACACTACTTAGTCACATGGACATTTTCCCCTCAAGTATCGTTAAACCCCATTGCCTAGTGATAGGAGAAAAAATGTTGTTAAATAATTATGGACAATCATAGCCAATAATAATTATAAAAATAGACAATCCTAATTCTATTATTCACATATTATATTTTCTCTTTTAACATGTGTATTAGATAATTTTTTAGTCTAGATACTTTAAATGTATATTGTGTATCATTTTTTTATTATTTAATGAGGTTAAAAAATGGGATTAGAGGGTCCTGTACCCATACAAAAGTTGAAATATGTTCAACTAGAACCAAAAAAAAAACATAAAGCAAGATCCCCAAGGGAAAATATACAACATTTCCATCTTCAACCAATAAGATGGTAAATTATCAGTAAAATTTCAAAGTATAAACAAAAATAAATAATAACACATAAGAATAGAGCAACTGAAAAACAAAGAGTTAATGGTAAGAATCCTATAAGTCAAAGTAAATAACCAACCTCATGATATATTTATTATTTTTTCCTTATTTTTTGGTGAATCCATAGATTCTCTTCCTTGGTCCTTGAGTGGAGTCTTTAGCTACATTTTTATTCAGGCAGTTTGGCGTCTTATCAACCACTTTCTCATGCTTATTCTTACCCTATTCCTGATTCTCTTTAGCTTTCTTTTCTTGTTTCCTTTTTTTCTAGGGATAACCTCCCCCACTTCTCCATCATATTATCCTTCATTTTTCCTTAAACTTATCCTTCATGAAGGTTCAAACCTTCAAGTTGGATGAGCATCAATTGTGACTTCACCTTGTCAATTTCCTTGATCATAGAAGTACATAGTAGTTTTTACATTGTCAGTTTGGTCTTCATATTTTATAAGTTTATTTGTAATTCCCATATTTTATTTATATTTAGGGTATGGGGATTCAATATTTTCTCTTCTTTGATACCTTTCTTTTTTCCACCCATGCTAATAACTAGAATGGATCTGTCAGGGTTTTTTGCTTTTATGGGTTCAATTGGGGCCTTTTCCTCTTGGATTTTATTCCTCCCCCATCACACTCCTTTGAATATTATTCTCTAATATGTGCATGTTTGGATTAAATAACTCATTTACCCCACATTATCTCACCCTTATTAATAATTAGTAAAATGAGACCTTGATGTAATAATTCAGGTTGGGGTTCAAGTTCAAAGTTGTGATGGTGGCCTCCAAGGATTTTAAAAGAAAAAAGGGTAGGATGATTTTGTGACACTTAAAATGGTTCATTATAAATAAATGATGAGAGAAAATAGACATGTATTTAGCCTCAAAAGTGATGTATCGCATGATTTAGAGACAAATTTCAAGCCATTTTCTTGGTAGCTCCGCTCTGGGGTGCCCTTTCTACTTTGGAATGACATGCTCATCTATCTTGGATAAAAAATTTAAGAAATCCTCATTGAATTTTTTATCCTTATAGGCCTTCACATCTTCACATTACATGCATGTAACTTCGTTGATGATTTCATCTATGATTGTAATCCTTAGGCCTTTCATTCTAACCACTCTTTCTTCCCATCCTCTTGTAAAATACTTGGAAATGGTGAAGTCAAATCTAATAATATTTACCATGAAATTGGTGAGCCCCATTTTTTTAATTTCCTCCACACATTTGGGTCTTCCTTGGATTTAGATTAATAAATGGGCTCGATTCTGACGTAGTCTCCTCTCATGACTAGTTTATTTTTGTTACTCAAAAGCTTGTTATAATTCAAATTTCTAAAAGGATTTAGATGGGTAGAATACGACATGACTAAGAGATTAATATTGAAAATGATGTCTTTTATCCCACACTTTGAGATTATTTGCCTCACTTTTCAATGATTTTTGACATCATTACTTTCAATTTCATGTATTATGAGATGTGTCATTTATTTCCTGGTCATGATTAAGTTACCCTCCCTCATGGAGGTAGTGAAACTAGCCATATCATTCCCAATGATTGTGATTGCATGACTTGGTAGCTCTTCAACCTTCATATAATAGTGAAGATATGGGGTGTGAACACCAATATTTTCCATATTGTCTACCCCTTTATTTCCTTCTTTATAAATGTGAAAATTTGAGAAATACATGAATTATTGAATGATTTTTTTAGCATCTTCCATTTATTTTAGGATAAACCATGAGGTTTATGTCTTTCCTAATAAGAATTTTATGGTTTCTAAAAAGTCTCATTATACTATGAGGTAATCAATTTTCATATCAGCTACTAATTAGATACCCAAAAGAGCCATTGAGGCTTTAACAACATGGTTAGTTTGAACACTTAGGGGACCTGTGTAGGCTATCAATATTAAAACTTTAGTATCCTTAATAATACCTCCTCCACCAACTAGACCTATGTTTCATTTTTAATCTCCATAAAAGTTTAGTTTTATCTAAGGTATTTTTGGTTTGGTCTACTTCACCTGTAATCTATCCACCTTCTAGGACTAGATGCACTATGGGGCTGAGAGCTTTCAATTGGAGAAGGGGGATAGAGGGGTGGGAAGGGGAGACCTAATTTTAGGATATAATAATTCCTAATTTGATTTGATGGTAAGAATAATTATTTGGGTATATTATGTATCCTAGGGAATGAAATAATGTCTTTATTTCTAGTTTTACCATTGTAGTTAAGTGTTTTAAAAAATTTATGGCAAACTAGGGAAATAGATTACCTAATATGACAAATTATTGTGAAAAATCAAACTTATATAGATATTAAATAAATTATATAAAATAATTTAGGACTTAATAAATTTGTAAATGTACTAAATATGGAAAGTGCAAAAGAGAAATATAAACTTAACTAGAAAATTGAGATTTAGACTATTTCTAGTTCTGTGTCTGACTAACTGACTATGTTAATAGAGTGATGACCCAAAACAAGATTTGGTAGGGGTATTGTATAATAACACAATAATTACATAGTAGTGGGGGTGTTATTATCTTAATAGGGTAGAGTTGTCTGGCAGATAACAGGGCTGATATTTCTAAGTTATATTCATCTTCACATTTTTATTCTATAGACTATGTAGGTGATTTTGATCTGATGCGGGGACCAATGTATAACTATTTTTATAATCAAAACCTATCTCAATAGATAAGAATAAAAAATAAAATCATGAAGTAAAAAGGGAATAGTGATTTTATTTGTTCTTTACTTAAAGTTCCCCTATGTTGAGCATTTACTACATACTAATACTCTGAAGAGGGATCAAACTCCATATAATTATCTCATTCTATGGTGGTGTGTGTGAAACTTGTAAAAAATACTAGCTTTTGGTGCAATCTTAGTGTAATTAAGTGCTTTAACTATGAATTATGACCTTGAAGATGTATTCAGGTTTTAACTCAAGGCTAATACGGTTATATGTAATCAAAATTGGGAGAAATAGGTAATTATTTCTAAATGTGTAATTAGAATTATGGTTATTTTTAGTGTCTACGCCTCTTGTGTGCAAAATGGTATGAAATGTGTTTTTATAGTTGTATTTTTGGAATTCATTTGGATGGGGCTTATTAAACTTGTAAGTCAACCTTTTGGTGATTTTTTAAATTTTTAAATTATTCATTAATGGGCATGAGAATGATTCTATAAAGGAGGACAATAATTGGATGTGTTATTGTCTAGATGGGGTAGTATTATGCTAAGGGCAAACACTACTAAGCTGGAGATATGGCTCAATATGATAGTGAGATTAAGTTATTGAGTGGTCTAGATAGAGACATTCTGAAGTGATTTGGGTTGTTTAAAGTAATTAATTATCACATGAAAAGTGAAGTAAAATGGTCAAAATGTGCTATAGGCCATGAGTTAAGTGCATCAAAAGACTAGTCATAAATGCATTATTCTAGCTTAAATGTTAATTTATGTGTTTACATTTGCCTCCCTTTTATTCTATTGATGCAACAAAGTGAAATTACTAGAGTAAAATTTAAAATGCATACTTAAATCTACCTATGAAATATACTCTCTAATGTGTGCTAAAATGGTGAACATTTTTTCATGTGAACCTAAAATGAAACATGTATAAAATCTATCCTTATTTTAAGATAGAATTAAATAAGTAAAGAAAAGAGAAATTATAGATATAAATAATAAGGAATGGATATACCTATTTGGATACATGAATAATTATATTTTCCTAGTGTAAAAATAGTGACTATAGAGGGTAGGACACTTGGAGATTTTATTTACATTGAAGAGCTTGAATTGGACTATGTATACCCCAATCTACATCAATAAGTGAGTGTGCTTAAGAAATCAAGGTGTGTCTGATGACATCATAGCATACCCATAGTACTTAATTAGTTTTGAAACCCTATATGAATTCCAATATATTTTTTTAGCATAAAACTAGTGCAAAAAGTTGAACCAACTACTACAAATGGAATAGGGTTCATTTCTAGTGTAAAACTAACACAAAATTGATGTAAAAAGTTAGCATAATATGTTTATAGTGTATACAATGTGGATAATAATATTTATTTCCATTTCATCTATGAAATTTGTAAAATTTGAATAAGGAAGAATCCATATGTCATACACATGCCCCTAATATGGTACTTTGTGTATAATAATACTGAGACTGAGTAATAAAAACTAATATTCTAAGCAAAAATATATGTGATAACCTAGAACACATGATGTTCATGATGATCCCAAACTGGGCAAATTTGAGTATTTTCAAGAAACTAAAATTGTATTACAAACTATTTTAAACTACTTGAGACTCTCATAAGTTCTATAAATGACTATTTTCTGTGTTCTAGGATAATAATGCCATATTTAGACAATAGTGTGGGGAGATACTATCCAAATGGAGTGAACCTATCCAAATTAGCTTTTTGAGTAATTTCTAAGTGTGATATATGATTCATTATGTGAGTCCTATAAAATAATGTCTATGCACTATATTGCAAGGACATAATCTCTAAAACAAACCCTTGTGTATGCCCCTCTTTTGAGGTGAGGTGAGCTTGTGCAATAACTTAACTCAAAAGAAAAAAATGGTATATAAAATTAATTTAAAATATATAAATCTAAGTAGTAATGATAACATTGAGTCACATGGCATCACCATATATATACTGAATAAAGTAGTAGTGTGAGATGCATGTAGAATTAAACATACATTGTGAGAATGTCCAGATATATGTTAACAATTAGGCAAGTAGATAAGTGATCTAAAATGAGTAATAAAATATAATTATAACTACTTGGAGAGGGGTGCGTGATATCCATCATGGAATTAAAAATTGGTAAGAGGCATGATAGCCATCATGGCATCAAAATATGAAAAAATAGGCAAGCAAGTGTCATATCCATGAGACACACAAATGAAGAGTACACATAAAACACACAAAGCATGAAAATATAAATATAAGAGGCCACATACAAAGGATATGTTAAAATTTCAATCACATACATAGGAACATATAATTAAGGATTATAACCACACACAAGGACATGTTCAATTGTTCTCACACACATAAAAACACAAAAGGACATGTTCAAATATCCTTGCATACATAGAAACATAGAATGATGGATTAGAGATACACACAAAGACATGTTAACATTTCCTCTATATAATTAGATAATACACATAAAACATGAATCATTAAACCAAACATGAAAATAATGCATGACATATGTAATTAATCAACAATAGAAACTTTTAACACTAGTAAATTTGGTAACTTATTTAACTAGTAATATATAAATGTGTTAGTAAGTAAAAATTATTAATAGATGTAATTCCATGTAAATAATTCATATATGAGTAATAAGGGATAACCAAATAAATATAAAACATGTGTATAATATGCCCCCAATGAGCTTATTGATATATGTACAGTTTTTACAAGGACTAAATAAGGTTTAGATTTGAGCAATGATAACATATGCCTATTAGGACAATGGTGGGGTGATTAGACAATATTAGGGTACGTTCCTATCCAAATAGAGTGTTATTATCTAAATGTGGTTTTTGTGTTTGATACGGTGAAGTAACCTATAATTTATAATGGGGATGGAAACTTGTATAATTTACACTCACTCATGTAAACTTTGAAGCATATATGATATGAAACTAGATAGAAATTAGTAACAAATATTGTGCATAAATAATTGATGTAAATGAACTAAACATAAGCATGCATAGGTCTTGATTTTGAATTCTCTTAAGTAGTTTTTTTTTTTTTTTTTTTTTTGAAGTATATATAACTAAAAAATGAACATACTGACCAATGATTCCCATAATAGGCTTAAAATAAATAGATCCTACATCAAACATGGGAAGGGTGACCTATTGATAATGAAAATTTTCATGCCACTATGTAGGTTATGTATCATCACCATATTTATATTTTTTATAATCATATCAATGAGATCATATTGATTTAATAATTTTGGGAATAATGGAGTTTTATTCCTAATCTAGTTAAAGGGTCTGAGTAGTAAAATAAGTAAATAAATAGATAATAATTACGCTATTGATTTGTGAAATTTTATTTCAATTTATAATTTTCTATAAATAGTAATGAGAGGTAGAAAATAAAACTTAGATGAAAACTAATAGATTCGACTAAGATAGACACTAGAATTCACTATGCATGACTGAGACACTATCATAAACTATGATCTAAGCTTTGTTTTGTGATTGTATAGGAGCATCAAAACTAGATAATAGTGGCATCGGTGCTATAGTCCACCTCTTTCTCTATTGTCCTAAGGATTAAGCCTTCTAGGTTTTGTTCTATATGTCTATGTGACCCTGTCTACAAGGTTTTAGTAGTTAGAAGTCTGTATAGCTCCCTGTAGAGTAGATTATTTATTCAAACCCTATTTTCCATTATGCTTTAACCAATTTTAAGTAATATAGGGGGTTAGTGTGTGTAAGATGCACTAGACATGCTTCACACCTTATATGTGGGCATGTTGCCTACATATTAATACTTTGAAGAGGGATCAAACCATATGTATTTCTCCCACTTGATGTGCTTTATGCAATTGTGTATATGAAGATGTAGAATGATAAACTAGATGTGCTTAAGGTGGCTAGGGACTAGTGTTAGGACTTGAATGAGCTTATAAGTGTGTTGGCTAGATGTCTACAAAGAATAGGGAAGATTGCTTGAGTAGTCTTGCCTGTATTCTTGCTTGCTTAGTTATATTTTCCAACCATTTCCAAATGATCTTTGAATGGGATTTTGTAGGGATCTATTGGTCATGGGTTCAATGTAATCATATTAGGCTAGAAAGGATAAGGATGGGGAATTATAATAAATTAACCATTGGGTCTAGAAATGGACTTGTACAATAACACCAAAAATGGATAGGAGTGGCACCAACACTATAGTCCAAGTGTGGTGCTATTGTCTTAAGTAGATGGGACACACAGGGACTGATTTATCTTGAAAATAGTAGTTTGGATGAGCTAGGACTATGTCTAGAAGGCTACAAATGATTGGGAATCAATTAAAATAAGCCTATGAAGGTCATGAGAGAAATAAATAAGGACCTATGGGTTGGGTGTCATTATCCATTATCAAGTTACCAATTTTTGCATTTTATATGACTACATTTTCCCCTTTTATTTTATTGATGTAGCAAAGCAAAATACTAGGATAAAATAAAAATATAAAACATAATTTATCTTACCTATAAGGGTAAATCTCATGAATTTATGTGATGTTGGGTGTGTATAGACAGAGCACACTATGAAGTGTAAATCTAAAAAAGAAAATAAAGAGTAGATCAGTTCTTACTAGATATGTTATATCTAAAATAAGAATGTACAAAGTTGGGTAAGAGAGATAAGAAGAGAAAGGAATGAATACACATCATTAGATACATATACCAATACAAAACTTGTTATGATGCTGACTAATGTTGGATTATGTTGAGTAATGTTGGAAGGTGTTATACCAAGAGTAATATCATGAATGAAGCTAAGTGCTCAATTCCCTAATAGTGGATCAAGAATATAAAGGCTAGCCCTTTGACTCCATCATCACCAACTAAGTGAATATATGTGGTCTTGCGTGTGTTGATCAATTTTTGGATTATGTGTCCAATCCCGTCAAATAGGTGGCTTAAGAATAGAAAGGCTAGTTAGTCCTTTGGCTCCATCACTACCTCATGAATTGAATCTATGAACTGATACCAATATAAAATGTATGTCATATGAGATGGCTCCTAAATCCCATGAATATATTATGATCTAATAATATTAGCATGGATATCTGAATTTATGTTGGAAACTAGGCCACTCTTGGCCATTTTGAAATATGGAGATTAGGTTTATATGAAATCCACTCTGAACTGGTGCACTAGGCTTGTATGAAATCCACTCAAGAACTATAGAAATCAAGAAGTTAGGCTTGTATGAAAGCCATTAAAAAATTATTCCAACCATCTGTAGATGGAATAAGGCATGTAATTATTGAGAATGCTTGGGTAATGCTAAACTTATAAAGAAAATAAAACAAATGTGTTGTGCACATTACCCCCAATCACTGGTGTTTGAAACATGGATTTTGATCTAGAAATTATACCAAATAACCTATCTAAAACTAGAAGTGAGATCCATCATGTCATGCATAATGCCCCTTATATCTAGATTCTCTATGAAAAATTTTACTAAAAATGTCAATTTTAGTCTAAATTGTAGCTGACAAAACTGTAACTAAACTTACCTTTCTACCTATTTCTAGAAAATCTAGTTTTTTTACTATTTGGATAAGAAGTTTAGTTTGAACTATAGTTGACAAAACTATAACTAAACTTACCTTTTTATCTATTTCTATAAAAATTGGATTTTATAATATTTAGATAGGAACATCGAAAGTAGACACTAGTGGCACTGATGTTGTTGTCTAAGTTAAGTGCTATTTTACAGGGCCAAATCTGGTAATTGTTCTAGATTCTTGACTATTTTCTTGTTCTACTCTGACTACTTTGATAAATGGTTGTTATTCTATGTTTGTTGAATGCTAATTTTTTGATTATTAAGAGCTTTAATCTTTGAGATAAAATCCCTATTTATTTCCCCCTCTTCTAAGGGTAGGAATGAAGACCCTATAATGACTAACCTTAGAATAAATATCCTTGTAAGTGTGTTATGCTATAAAGATATATGATATAGAAATGACAATTGACAAGATATCTCAAGATATAGCATGATTTGTATTAAGATATTTTTATATCAATAGGGGTATGCCTAGATGGATATAACAATATAAGAATATGTGCAATGTACTAAACCAGAAATAAAAGTTTGGTTAGTTATTAGTTGGAGGGATGGAGCATGATATTCATCATGGCATCCAAAAAAGCAAGATAAATGCATGATGTGAATCATGGCATTACAAACAATGAGAAAAAATAAGCAAGCACACAAGGCAAGAAGCAATAAGCATACAAGGATGGCCAAGGGGCCAATCAAATAAGGGACATGGGTACATGTCACTCAAACTAGAAATCAAACATATAAGGCATGTTCAAATTCCACATACATATATAATTGAAACAAGCAAAATTGGTGTGGAAGCCATAATCATATAGAGGAGTATAGGAAAATGACATTGACAAATGTCCTAATACACAAACATGAATATAAGCAAATGATATTGGCAAATGTCCTAAGGCACATATAGGAGATAGATAGGAACTGAGAAATGCAAACTATTTAGCTATTCTAAGTAATAAAATAAAGCATGTAAGGAACTAGAAGTACAATCACATGTAAATAATCAAAGTAATAGGGAAATTATGTAATACATGTGAGTACAAGACTAGGTAAATGATAAGAAATACAGAATTGCTATATACTAGTGAGTGTTGATAGAGTAATCTATGTAAACAAGTAATGTACATCAATATGATAACTAGAGTGTGTGGTATCGGAATGACATAACCTGGATGGTGTAGTCATATAGAAGATACCCTTAGTGGGTATGTATATCGATGTGTGTTTTAATTTAGAATTAGGATGCCCCCTCAATGGATAGAGTGAAGTAATCAAAGAGTTGGATGTCACTACACACACTCAAAAGAAGATCAAGTGAAGCATGGTAATGTAGATAAATCAATAAAAAATAAGCATAGAATATCAAATGTAAGTCTATCATGTTAGTATAAATGTAAAGCATGTATGATGCATACAATTAAAATGTTTTTAGTGTTTTTGAATTATTTGCATGTTTTTGTATTTTGAAATATTTGATTTTTTTTTAATTTTTTGATATATTTGAGATATGTACAATCAAGCATAAGAAATTATGTACAATTAAGTAGATAAAGGATGATACTAACTGATAAGTCTCATGGGAGACTCCCTATCATGGTTTCCTATGTCAAGGAGAAGAATCATGCATGATCATGAAGCATGATGGAACTGTTGAGACTATGGCTCCAAAAGCTGTATATGTTGTAAATGCTCTAAAATATCTAAATTAGAAATTAATTGTGGGGTCCCTTATAAATATAAAAAAATTATGCAATTTTAGGGCTCTTAGGGACCCATCTAGTATTAGGAGAAGATCTCTTAACATGTGCTTTGTGACTAGATGCATGAAATCTCAATGATACTGCTCTAGGTGTGAAGACTAAAACTAGAAGTTATCTAGAATCCTAAAGATGTGGAGGTGTATGAACTATTTGTTTTAGTGGTGTAAAACTAGAATTAGTGACTTCAAAGTAGAAGATGGCTCTGAAGTGGGGAGTGGTAACTCATATGGAACTCTACTAATTATAACAACTTTATTAGTGTGAATTAATTTCATCCATCTATGAACTATAAAAGGTACTACTCAAAGTTTTTAGATCCATAGTTGACCAAGTAACATATCAAAAACTCCTAAACTAGGAACTATAGTGAATGATGTAGCCATGTGTGTTGGTCCAACCTATAAAGGAAGTATGATCTCACCCAATGAACTATATATATGTGCCAATTTAATCTACTAATAAATATATCTATCGATGTAATATCCTACTCTAAATATCCCAAATACTATAATAATGTTAAATTACACATGTTCTTACTAGACCTATTGTCTTTGACAACACTATGAATAAGATGATTATGAATGTAAGATCTGATAAAGAGTACATGATAATCCTTATCATAATCAATGAAATCTTATTATGAGAAGGATATGGAAGGTCTAGCTAGAACTTTGGAATTGTATACACCAATCATATTGCTCAAAGGATGTGTCTCAATTGAAGGTTCATTGTATGTATATGGTAGGGGATATGCATGATATGTATGGTGAATGCCTAATGTGTTCCTTGTTTCCTATTTGGATTATTGTGGAAAAGGATCTAAAAATATTTTCAAAGCTTTATCTTGTGTTTTCTTTTCTTAAGGAGGCTCAATTGAAGTGCCAAGATCAAGATGGTTTCCCTTTATCAAATCATGTATTTTGTGTCTCAAATTGATGCATCTATTTATTGTATGGATTGGTGCCTTGTGAAACTCACAAAACTCATGTTGATCATATCCCCATGGAAGAGGCTTTGTTGGGTCAACTTATCAAATAGGAGGGAGAGATATGATATTACATACCAATAGTTGTTGTAAAACTTTGGCTGGAGAAATTGGTAGATTGGGGAAGGTTCACCAAGGAGATTTTGATAAAACCACTCACTGAGGGGGCTCATATTAACTATAGGTTGATTTTGACTCATCATTAAACTTTACTTTGTATGGGACTTTATTGTTACTCTTGTTTGTTATGTCTAAGATAATTATGTACTTGAGTTTCCCCATTGAAATTAACTTGACTTCTCTTTCCTTTAGTGTGTGACATAATTCAGTGAAGGAAGAGAATCTTTTGAACATAATTGATTTATGTAAATATGGTAGAAGACTTTGTTTGAAGAGATCTTGTAACTCTTAATTAGCCATGGGGCTAGTCATCTTAGCCAAAATAGTATTATATTGGAGAACATAATCTATGAGATGCTCATTTGACCTTTATTTCTATTGTACAAATTGAACATATGAAACCTTATCACCAATGTTAATGCTAAAATGAGCTAGGAACATGTCAGTTAAAGGATTGATTGCATTGACCAATTGATTTGTTAGGTTGTAAAACTATTGTAAAACATAATCCTTTAGGATTCATAGAAATATCTTGGTAAGTAGCTAGTCATTGGGTAAATAGTCCAAGCATGCTATGTGAAAGGATCTCAAATGTGTCTCTATATCACCTAGACATCATATAGAGTGAGCTTGAGTTGAATAAAACCTTGTGGCAAGGGTGTAGAAGTAATATGACATGCCAATGGTGTATGCAATAGAGAAAAAGAATCCAAAGCTTGTGTAGGTCTAGAGGTACCTTGCTTGAGATGTATCACCTTGGATTGAAGATATTTTATCTCTTTCACAAGGGCTACCACATTAGGAGATAAAGTGTACTATTTATAGCTAGTGGCATAGAGGCAGCTTGGGTTGCTATAGGGCATTGTCAAGACATAGTTGCCCCTATAGTGTCATTTGTAATTGGTTGCTCTAAAGGAATGGAAGATTCAACTTGTTTAGCCTTTTTAGTTTCTATGATAGATTTCAAGATAAGGGTATGATCTCAGGGTTGGTCCCAGAGTCTTTATCAAAAACCTTATAGAATCAAATCTTTGTTGAGGACAACTTCATTATCAATAATTGGTGGAAGTGGATCAATAGTCCAATGTGGTAGAGCATGAACATTGATGTGTACATCATTATTTTTATTTTCATTTTGTTCATTATTGAAGCTATCTTTATTAAAATTATTGTAATATGAATGTGTATAATCTATAATAGGAACATGAATTGGTTTTTTATCCATGGTATATGGCCAAATTGTAAGAATCTAGGTGAATTTAGATGGATTTACACTAAGTCTTACACTTTGTCTCAAAGGAAGGGATGCAAGGAACTTAGGTGGCATAAATAAAAAAACTTAGATGACATTAGAAAACATTAAATGGATATAATCTAAATAAGGAACTAGGATATGCATAAAAAAGATATGAAGTTCACACACATGTAAGGTGATACCTCAAAAAACAATGGAACTTAGTATGGGAAACTAGGGTTTTAACAAATAATTATTTGAATAATTATTGTGAAATTTTGAAATTGATAGTGGATTTTTGAGCTATTTATACAAGTAAAAAATTAGAAATTTATTGGAAAATTAGTGATTTAAGAGGACCTAGTAGATGCAACTAGGGTTTTGAAAAATAAATGTGCCAAAAAATTATTATTGAATTTTTATATTTGAATGGATTTTCTAATTTAAATATGCTATTAAAAATTTAGAAAATGATTAGAAAATTATTGGAAAAATATTAGGACCTAGTATGGTAAATTAGGGTTTAAAAGAAAATTATTTTAAAATTACTAGGAAATTTTAAAATTTAATGCTAATTTATAATTTTATTATGCAGGTAAAAAATCAAAAAAAAATGAAAAATTAGTAAGAAAATTACCCTAGGTTTTCTAGGGGTTTTATGCACAAATGAAGTCGGGTTCACCAAATGATTTAACAATTTTGGGAATAATGGAGTTTTATTCCTAATTTAGTTAAAGTGTCTGAGTAGTAAAATTAATAAATAAATAAACAATAATTAAGCTACTAATTTGTGAAATTTGATTTCAATTTAGACTTTTCTAAAAATAGTAATGAGAGGTAGAAAATCTAACTTAGCTAGAAACTGATTGATCTAATTAAGACAGAGGTTGGAATTCACTATGCAAGATTGAGACACTCTCACAAACTAAGATCTAAACTTTATTTTATGATTTAAAAAGAGTGATAGAACTAGATAATAGTGGCACTAGTGTTATACTCCACCTCTGCCATTGTTTTCCTAAGGATCTAAGCTTTTTGGGTTTTATTTACTATGTTTGTGTGACCCTATTTGTGAAGTTTTGATAGATTGAAGTCTGTATAGCTCCCTATAGAGTAGATTTTTTATTCAAACCCTATATTTCATTATACTTTGACCATTTTTTATCAAGAGGGGGGGTTTAGTGTGTGTAATATGTATTGGATGTGCTTCACACCCTTTGTGTAGGTACGTTGCCTACATACCAATACTCTGAAGAGGGATCAAGCCATATGTAGTTATTCCACTTGATGTGTTTTATTCAATTATGTATATGAAGATTCAAAATGTTAAATTGAATGTGCTTGAGGTGGCTAGGGACTAGTGTAAGGACTTGAATGAGCTTGTAAGTGTGTTATTTGGTTATCTTTAGAGAATAGGGAAGATTTCTTGAGTAGTCTTTCTTATATTCTTGCTTTCTTGGTGATATTTGAAAACCATTTCCAAATGATCTTTGAATGGGATTTTATAGGGATCTATTGGTTATGGGTTGAATGTACTCGAATTAGGATGATAATGATAAGGATGGGGAGCCAAAATATATTAATAATTGGGTCCAAAAATTAACTTGGACAATAGTGCCAAAAGCGGATAGGAGTGACACCAATGCTATAGTCCAAGTGTGGTGCTACTATCCTAAGTATACAGGACTTGGGGGGATTGATTTGTCTTGGAAAGAGTAGTTTGTGTGAGCTAGGACCAAGTCTAGAATGTTATATATGATTGGGAATTAGTGAAAATAAGCCTATGAGGGTTATGAGAACAAGCAATAGTGACCTATGGGTTGGGTTTCATTATCTACATTCAAGTTACCAATTTTTACATTTTATATGACTACACATACTAATATATAGTATTATAATCATCATCATCTTGATTTTTAAGTTTTAGAATGCTACTCTTACCTTATTTTATATCTAGATATGTAATACTAACTACCCCATACTATGGTATTGAATTTTGTAATTTCTCTTTTATAATGTGTATTGTGTCATGTGCCTCTATTAATATGCTATGATTTATATTTGTGTGTATGCTAGCTGAAGATATGTTTTCTTTATATTACTTATGGTCTAAAAAGGTTCCATCTTTGGAAAAGGATGTGGCCTTCCTTTCATGATCAAATGATATGTAACCTTTGTTTTTATCAATCACTAATCCTATTTATTTTAGTTAATATCCTCCAAGCATAACACTGTATGCACTTGGATTTAAAATAACATGAAAAATAAGATAACATGATTTTGAAGTAAATGAAACTCTTAATTTATCTAATACATGTTATATATGCACTAGTTTTATCCAAGTATTGATGATTATTTATGTAGATACTAAAATATGATTATATATAACATACTATTTTTTAACACTTGAAAAATACCAATCATGGCTCAACCCTTTAGTTTATGACCTTCTTGTTGTTTAAAGGCTCATGTTTGCCATCTCACTTTGCCAAATTGATTATATTATTGAATAACCCTAACATTATGATTACCCAAATCATGCATAACATTAAATCTACATAAAACATTATTTCCATCTTACATAGATATTTATAGATCTTCAACAACTCTTTTACACTGTCAGACACTAGCATCTAGATTCAAATACTAATAGCAAAGCTAGTGTCCCAAATATAACACTAGTGATCCTACCTTCCAAATGATTTAATTGAAAATATTTCAACACATATGGGTCAAAAAAAAATTATTCCTTAACCCTCCAATTATTTTATTTCAAAAGGTATTGTATAAATACAAATCAAAGGTCATTCATTATCTATCTATAAAATTTAAGTAATATCTAGCAAGCACCTATCAAGCTCACACTACACTATTAAAAATATTTTTCAAAACTAATATATGCTATCATATTCTTCCCTATTTGTAAATTAGTCATAAGCTCAATCTTCTTATAGGTTTTAATCAAACAAAGTTCAAACCATGAGTATTATTTTTCAAGTTACAGGATATATCACTACATGCACTCACATATAACATATTGCATAATTTGTCACATAGAAGCCCACGTAGGATATGTAGGACCTTTTTAGACTATATGGATATGTAGGTATCACTCATTTAAAAATGGGTATTTGAGGTTATCTCAACTTCACTTGAGCCCACTAACCCCTATTTTACAAGGTGACATGCCAAGTTAGAGGACCTAGGGTTTTTAGAAATACATTGATTATGGTAAACTACGCACATTATCTAAGTTTGATAGCCTATAAGGCAAAAATGAACCCTAATATGAATAGGTTATTTTTCCAAAAAAAGAATCTATATCTTGATCCAGATAAAAACATTGAAACTAGGATAACATCATCAATTGTATTGTCTAGATGTTGATGGTAGTGTTAAAGTTGAAAAAGATATATTTTCCAAAATCTAATGAATCAATTAAAAACATTAGTCTTTCTTATTATACACCTAAGAATGTCATATCTTATTTTGCATCATTAAATAAGATAATTATTTTGTATCTTTCATATTGAAACTTTTATAACATTTTTTGGCATTGTATTTGTCTTTATTTAGCATATTCTCATATTCAACATATATATATATTATAAATCTAAATTCATTTAGTTGGCCTAATTTATGATAGTTTATTCCATAGTTGATTAGGATATTGAATTTACCCTTAATTTCAAAAATGGTTAAACATTTGGTGAACTTGACCTTTGAGTCTTGTGCAAACCCTAGATTTCCCTAGGATTTTAAACCTTTTAGAGTTTCAGATTGCTATGATTATTTTTCATATTGAATTTTTATCCATTATTATCAACATCTTAGTTTTTATTTGAAATGTAAAATATTAGTAACAAAGATCATTTTGAAATTGAAAAAAAAGAGACATTAATTAATCATCTATGTTTTCAAGTCATTGGTCCCCGAGGATCAAACACATATTGCTACATTCTCAATGAGAACAATCAATACTTCAACTTAATTACCAGTTTTAATGCCTACATCAACATAGATAATGTTTGCATCCCTTTGGTAATTTATCAAACATAAAACCTAAATCCCAATGGGTTCATTGTGAAAACTTTTATCCAATTTATTAAAACTTTGGAAGCTAAGGTTACAAATATTGACCAAAATGATTTTAAGTCTATTCATGTTATCAATTCGTAAGATGTATTACATAATCTTCTTGCACCCTTTTACAAATAGTTTTGTAGCACAAAACTTCACACTTTATGATGGTGAGCATGTTCCTAAACAACATCTCTAATATTTATATGCAACATGCCTTTATTATGCTTCTAATGATAAAGTTTTTATAAATTATTTCCAAAAATCCTAAAATACTATGCTTTGAGATGGTTCTATGAGCTACCAGTACAATCAATAAAAAAAATTAAAACCTGTAGCAAATCAGTTTTCACACATTTTCTAATCAACATCATTAAAAGGATTTCATATGCACAAATTACCAAGATCAAGTAAATAATCAAAGAGCTTATCATTGAATATGTTTTGAGGTACAAGATAATGTTGGTCAAAATGTCAAATCCTATGGTAAATAAATATCTATAAGATGTGTGTGTGTGTGTGTGTGTGTGTGTGTGTGTGTGTGTGTGTGTGTGTGTGTGTGTGTGTGTGTGTGTGTGTGTGTGTATTTTATTTGCCTCACTACATGATTCTATTATCTTCAAGAATTTTAAATCTTTTGATGACCTATGCCATATTTTTTAAGACTAGGAAATGAAACCTATTGCATTGAACAAGGTTATGTAACAAACACATCGAACACATATACTACCAAGTTTGATGTCAAACCAAGCTATAATTTTAAACTTATAGAGGCTAAAAATGAATCAACAACAACTATTAATATAATATCACAATAATCTAATTGGCTTATCTTATCTAATGCATCTAAGAGGTAATTTACATGATTACCTAATCCTCTATTTTTTATCCTTAAGAATCTTATAGAGTGTCACCTCATAGAGAAATGTAACAAGATAATATAAGAGTTATGGTATGTTTAGAGATATGTGTGCTTGACTTGTGGCTTACATAACTCTTATATTATCTTGTTACATTTCTCTATGTTCCTAGTAAGGTTAACCTATGGAATAACCATGGCTAAGTAAAATATATATAAGGTAGTAGCTAGTATCTAATGGTCATATTGTAAATTATTCTATTATTAAATTGTTCTGTTGGTTTCTCCCTCTAATTTTCTTGGTTATATTTATCAAGTATGTTTCTCTTCTATCAATTATTATTGTGGATCTATTATCTTTACTCTCATTTATGTGATATATTATACTATCCAAACATATAAGTAATTTCATTAAAAATGGTATTAGAGCTTCAATTTGGACAAGTTTTTACAATGTAATTTTTTATGTATTTGGTGTTTCCCATATACTATGAACTAAAGGATCGAAAAAACATAACTTATGATCCAAGAAGAATTTAATTTTTCCATCACTTTAGTATTGTTCAAAGTGTTTTTTTTAATTTGGAAAAAATTTAACCTTATGTAAATTATAAATCATTGGATTCATCTATACGATATTATTAAAATGGTATATATTATGTCAATACACTTTTCACACTAAAATTTTTCACCTTTGTGCACATTAAGTGTTGTTAGATTCATGTTGGTGAGCTAATCACAACTGTATCATTTTTTGATACACTTTTTTTAGGCTTGAAACCCTCATAGGGTTTGTGAATGATTGGTATTAATATCATGAACATGGGAAATTAAAAAATTATTGAAAATTCTCAAAAGGATGACATGGAGTTTAGAAATTCTAATCTATGTATTTCAAAGGTGTTTTAACAACTTTAATCAAAATTACATGGAATGGTGTGGAAATATTATATCAATGTAGCTAAAGGGACATCACAATAATGAGAGGAGACCTAAATGGCTTGCATGATCAATTGTAATAAATAACTAGGTAATTATTTCTAATTTTTTAGCTTAGTCTTTGTAAAATAACTCTCCACCACTCCAATTTGGATCTCCTCCAAATAATCACACCTCCAATCCTAGTCTAAAACTAATGCTATCAATAATGGACTTACACAAGTTTGAAGGTAATGATCCACTCATATGGATCACTCAAATTTAAAAATTATTTGATCGACATCAAAATCCATGTTTGTAAAATGTGGTCATGGCCTCTCTATATCTAAAATCTAAGCAGTCCATTTGGTATTGATGGTTGTGTGCTCAAAACAATAAATGGTCTATTGGTTTATTAGTCTATATTTTATAAGGATATATAGCTCCACTATTACAATAATGTCTTAGAAAACTAATTCATCCAAATATCCAAACTCTATCAGGTAGGGATTGTAAAGGATTGTATTCATCAATTTAAAAAAAGCTCTTTACATGTCATGAACATCACTAAGGAAAATATGACTAACATATTTTTGGGTGGACTCAAATATAACTATAGACACAAAAATTACATTACACAAGTGTATAATGGGTTGTGTCAAAACCCCCCTTAAACCCCCTTTGTAACAATTCTTCCTAACCCATGCCTTTACCCCACATATTTAATTAATTAATTAAGATTAATTGAATATTCTCTATGCCACCTTGCCTAGCCACCTTTCCCCAAGACCATTCTCCCCCTGTGAGTCACCACTAGACTGGCTCTCCCACAAGTAATTAATTCTTACCCTATAAACCAATTTCTAACCAATTACCTTATACCTAACCTCACATATTAATTGTTTCTTAACGAGTTTCATGCTTGGCATGGAGAAATGGAAGAAAGAAACCACAAATATCCCTTTTGACCTATTCTTATGCCATTGATGTTGGTTAACCCTCGATTGACATCAATCAATCCAAGACTGGTGTCAGTAGGATAAATGATGGTAGTTACTTAAGCAACGTTATAAACCCATTCTAGGGCCCCAATAAAGGACTCTCTCTCTCTCAAGTAGAAACACACTCAAGATATTCAAAGCACTCTTAATAAGCTTTTGGCATTTATTCATTGTAACTAGGCTCATAGCTTCTTTATACCAATCAAATCCTAAACCAAAATTGATCCATTATGCAAAGATCTCAAACTATGGTGAATAGGTAGCACACACTCATCTCCATTCGATTAATTGCCTTAACAAATCTTATCAAGAGTATTTCTTCAAGTACTTATATCATTTAAGTATCCCTATATTTTATGAATTCTAATTGTTTCTAATTAGCATTTACACAAGTCCTATTCATCTTCAAGGAGGAGTTGTAAAACTTTTTCATCTCTAAACCTATGGCTTAACCAAACCAAACTCCTCACCCAATTTTCTTATTTTCTCTCTAACCCCTCATACAACTCTTTTCTAACCCCATTAACCTATCAAATATCCTTCCCTACACTCAAGAAAGCCTTCTATGAATTTCTGACTCCATTGCCCCTATCAACATCATTTATCCTACCGACGTCAGTCACATTACCCATACCAACATTGATTACCCTACCAACATCGATGACTTCCCTTTTACCCACATCCCCCTAAACTAACCTAAACAACCCTCTAACAAACCAAAATTGTATTTTGCTTGCTCTGTGATATTAACTACTACACATAAGTTACAAAAAAGGTACATGCAACTCTCTCTCTTTCTTTTTTTAATTTACTTTATCATTTCATTTTTAACTCTTTTTATTAAACAGTGGATTGTCATCCCTAGGTAGCTTTGGCACTTCCTAGAACAAGCAAGTTGCTTGGCAGTCCACTCACCAACTTACTAAAAAATATTTTGTGGTAGCGTGTTCTTACTTACAAGTGGTCCTCCCTAGCCAAAGAGGAGTTCCTGACTTCATTTGGATATGGTGCGTACCAATTTGGGTACATATAATCACTAATCCCTAACCTTTCTTTCATGTTTCTAACTACTTAAATTTAATAAAAAATAATTAAAATAATAGCATCCAATTGGAGGTTCGCATGGTTAATCTAAGTTTATTATATGAATCCATCCCAAGGGCATGCCTAGAAGAGGAAAAAGTAATGATAAAATGAAGACCTTTCACTAATTTATATAGACACACTTTCCCAACACCATCATTTCCTCATCCTACCATATTGACCCCTTAAAAAATTAAGGAGAAGAATGCAGAAGGTTTGTGTTTTGGTTGTGATATAAAATTGATCAAAGGACATCAATATGCTAAAAATAAGTTATTTTACATTTAAGGCAATACTGAGGATTTTGAATATGTTGAGGCCTCAGGTGTAGGTTTAAATGAACCTGAAGATGAATATGAATATTCTCAACTTACTATTTCCTAACATGCACTTCCAAGTATTAGTATTCCATAAAATCTTAAAGTGGTGGGTTTCCTCAAGAATCATAAGGTGACTATCTTAATTGACTCTTTGAGTACACATAAATTCATTGATATTAATTTGGTTACTCTTTTGAACTATTGCATTTACCTAGCTCTAGAATTTTAGGTCATGATTGTAGATGGTGGTACCATTAACTATTATATAAAATGTCATAGTATTAACTTGTTATGGGAGACTACCTGTTATATTCTCCTATGTTTATGATTCCCATGGGAAGGGCTAGCATTATTTTGGGAGTGTAATTTCTCACCACTTTGGGAACTATTTAGATGAATTTCTAAGAATTATTCATGTGCTTCCATTTATAAGGTAGGACATTTGAACTGAATGGATTCCAAGTTAAATCTACACAACTGGATAGTTTCCATTAGATGATAGATATTATTAGAAAATGAGTTGAAGGATTTATGACGTGCTTGTTTACCATAGAGGTTTAACAAACTAATAAGTATACCCATCCTAATTTACAAATGGTGTTGGATGACCATTATGTTATTTTTGGTGACATTCTAAAAGGAATTCTACCAAGCTGAACACATGATCATGCCATTAGACTAATTCTTAGAAGTACACCACCCTACATCATACCCTACATGTATCCCTATTCCTATAAGAGTGAAATTTAAAATATAATATAGGGGATGTTGGAAACAAGAGTCATCTAACATAGCCAAAGAAAATATTCCTCCCCAATGGTCATGGTGTAGAATAAAGATGACACTTGGAGGATGTACCTAGACTATAGATAACTTAATAAGTACACCATCAAATATAAGCTTCCTACTCTATTAATTTATGATTTTATATATGAATTGCATGGTTTTTTTAATTTTACCAAGTTAGATCTTCACTCTAGGTATCATCATATTTGAATATATGAAGAGGACATACCTAAAATATTTTTTGTAACTCATGAAAACCATTATGAGTTTATGGTCATGCCTTTTGGCCTCAAAAATGCACCATATACATTTCAAAATTTTATGAATATTGTTTTTATGCCATTTTTTATAGTTGGTTTTTTTTAATGACATCTTCATTTATATCAAAAATTGGGAAGACAATTGGAAGCATGTGAAATATGTAATCTCAATTTTGGAACAACATCGGATTTATGCCAAACTTTCCAAATGTGTTTTTGACATCTAATATGTGGAATAATTTGGTCACATTATTTCACATGAAGGATTGAAATTTTATCCTAAAAATATACAAGTGATGACAGAGTCATAGGCTCCCAAGACCTTCAAGAACCTCCAAGGATTTCTAAAGCTAATTAGTTACTATCTTAGGCTTTTCAAACATTATGGTAGCATCACATCCCCACTCACATATTTTTTAAATAAAAACTCTTTCTAATGAGATTATATAGTTACCAAGGCATTTTAATAGTTTAAAATGGTTGTGTATCACTCTAATTTTGGGTACTCCTAATTTTACTAAAACTTTTATTATGGAATGTGATGCATTAGGGTATGACATGGGGGTGTATTCATGAAAGAAGGTATACCACTTAAAATTGAGATTTTCCAATTGAAGGGAAAAAATTAAGATCAATCTAATATATGAGAAAGAGATGATGGCTATTTTACATGCAGTCAATCAATGGAGACCTTATCTAATGGGTCATCACTTTTAGGTAAAGACTAATCATGATAGCCTCAAAAATTTGGAATAATGATTAATTATCAAGAATAAAAAATGGGTGATAAAATGTTAAGTGATGATTTTTAAATAGTATATAACAAAGAAAAATAGAATGTGGTGTAAGATTCACTATCCCAGATAGATGAATTAGTTGAGGCATTATTATACACAATGATTATTTGGTAGGTAGACTGGCAAGTGGAAGTAAAATCAAAATGGTATAAGGATAGTGTTACCTATGATTTGATTTAAAATATTCAATAGGGTTCAGGGGAATCTAAAAAATATCATGGAAGGAGAATCCATTATGGTATAAATATAGTGTAGACACCAAAATCCTACATATTGATTCTAACTATCAAACCCCTAAACAATTTCTTGGACCCTTTAAACAAACCAAAACCCATTTTTTTAACTAATTAGCTAATAAAACTTAAAATCACCCTTTTGGCTACTTTTGGATTTTAGCCTCAACCATCGATGGTCAGCATAACCATCAATGGTTAGGCCCTACCACCTAGAATTTTCCATGCAAACACCAGTAAACAACTCCTTACCTTTTCTAAATATAAGTTGTGTAAATCCTCTCATGAGACCTTATATGCAAAATTTATAATTAGAATCACCTTTTAAACTTCCACTTTAGCCTCTATCCCTTACCTATAAGAAGAAGAGAGCAATAAGAGATCAATCCATTTGCAACTATTATTAAGAGCTTAGGTGCTTAGAGTTTCCTTATTAAATATCATCTAACATTATCAAGCATCATCAGCCATCTATTTGAGAGAACCAATCTACCATTGCCTCTCAAAGAAAGTTTTTAAACACCATCATTCTACCAAAATTGAACCAAATTCCACCTATAAATCAACAACATCTACCAATTAACCAATCCATTTTTGTTAAGTCAAACACTTGATTACTACCATTTATCTAGTTTTATCCATTTTTACAATTAATATACCCTACACCAAACTCTTATAATTCATTTCCTAAATCCCATCATTAGCTATTGATAAGTCTAAAATTATACAGTCAACCATCGATGGTCATCCTAATTGTCGATGGTCAGGCCTAACCACCGACGGTCACCCCAATTACTGATGGTCACCTATGGTAGGTTTAAAACCAACAAGCAAAAATTCCCTTTCTTTTCCAACCAGATCTTTTTTCTTGAGTTCTTATTTATTCTCTAAACTTTGCTAGATTCCTTAAATAACACCTCCACCCACTAGTACTAATCAATTTCTCACTAATTAGATCATTTCTAGTCTATCTACTTTATCAATCATATCCTTGTTATTGATTTTCAAATATATTTTTGATTATTGATGCTAGTACCTTCTATTCAGTTTTATAAGATTAATCATTTTAAAAATGGTGGATTGATATCCCCTAAAGAAGCCCACACTTCCAAGATCTAGCCAGTGCTAGGCAATCCACCTAACTACTTTTCTAATAAACAAATTTGATTTAGTGTTATTTTATCTGTAGGTTTTCCTCCCCAGCCATAGAGGAGTTATTCATAATATTTTAATTCAACATGTACACCTTTTATTAGGTCTTTCTACCATAACCCATATTTCTAGTTTTACTACCTTCTTTTGAATAATAGTGAAATTTAAGTGAAACATTCAGGCACACTCAATGGGACCCTAGTCTTTACTTGGGTTTTCTTTTTATCTACATCTATATCCATATAGCTCTATCTATGTGTTAATAATTGAAATCTAAAAATTCCATTTAGGTTTAAAACTTACTGTATATATTGATTGCATGTTTCTTATAAGCTCACCTAGTTCAATTAAATAGCATCAAGATTAAGCTTAGTCCACTTATGTTACACAACCAAATCATGAAATCAAGAAAACATCATAACATACTTGAGACAAGGCCCAATTGGGATTTCACCACTTAGTAGATCACTTTACCCTACCTAATGATTCTACTTCTCTGGCTGAGTATAAGCTTTAAATGAATGGTATATATTGGCTAAGTGACCTAGCTTATCTTCAGGGTCATGAAGTAAGGGGAGCAAGTCCCAAGCACCAAGCCATGCACCTGATTCAATATATATTATTTGAGCACCAAAATTAACCTAAAACTATCTTTAGACTACTTATCTAGTACCTAATCTACAAACCAATCTACTACACATTCTTCACATTAAGGCATAATCCAAACAATAAGATAATTAATCAATCATAGGATTTTAATTACCTTAGTGTGTGTTGAATTTTCATTGGGTTCTTCTTTTGCTTTCTCTATGTTAAATTTTGAAATCATATATTGGTACTTCTCTTATAGCCTTATATGGTACTTACTTGATAGCAATGAAGAGAATCAGTAAGTCAAGACCCATCTATAGATTACCCAGTTTCTTCCACCTCCTCTTACATGGATGACTACCAATTAGATGCAAAGTGCTCATCTCACCATTCTAAACATTCCCATATCCTTGAGATTGTTCCTCAGGGGGATTCTAACTTTGCATCCCTTTTGGATAACAACCCAATCACCTTACAATATTATCTTAATACTATTCATCATAAATCCCCTATCTCAACCCCACCTATAGATCCTCTTTATGACATTCCATCCTACTTGATGTTATATCTTTTGGTAGCCTCTATTACTACCTAACCTTTAGCTACCCAAACATCTACATCCACCAACCCCTTTGACACAATGGGAGAAAATCAACCCATCCAACTAAATATTTCCCTTATACCTTCTACCCCTACCATTGACTCATATACCTTAGGAGTTCCTACCATTGGTAGGTCAAACTATCCTTTTACCAATACCGATCTATTAATCACTACCCCCGTTAGAACCTGGTAATGACCATACCTACCAGTACACCTCTTACTAGTACCAAAGTCACTACCTCACCCTTAATTTTTAACACAAATATGACTCCTACCCAACCTATAGTAACCTTTCAATGATTTCTAGCCATATCCAAACTAGGTTATGCACCTAACCTACAAGGGCATCTCTATGTTACCCAACCACCAACTATCACTTACCCTTATATATCTTCTACCCAACCTATGATCACCTCTCAATAATTTCCACCCATACCCAATCTTGGATATGTCTCTAACCCATAAAGACATTCCCACATCACTCAACCACCAACCATTACCTATTTTCATATACCTTCAACCCAATTTTCTATACTTACCTATCAATATGGGGTAATCTCCCAACCACTAATGAAATATCAATATATTATCCCCTCTCAACCATTATTTGTGACCTAAAATCCTCTAGGTCTACCACCACAAATGGATCTAATAAAAATGATCATGGAAAAGATGACAAACCTAGAGTCATCCATTTTTAGACCTCATAATCTCTTGCCCTATGATCAAATCTATAACAAATCAATTCATCCTTTGATCCCTATCAGACCATATTTGACTCAATGGGAACTCCCTAAATTTACTAAATTTAATAGTAAAGAAGATCCTCATTAGTATTTAAGAGCATTTAGGCATTCCTATTACATGATTGCTTATGATGATGCTCTTCTTTTGCATACATTTGTTATGTCACTTTCCAGCCCAACATTGGATTGGTATAGTGCCATTACCAAAAATTATATCTTTTATTTCAACCAATTGGCTTAGGTGTTTTTAGAGCATTTCTCCATCAACATATCCAAGAAGGTCTCAATTACTAATCTTTATTCCATCCTCTAATTTGAAGATGAGTCTTTAGCTAATTTTATAGCTTGTTGGACAAGTCTCATCAACTAATTATCATTCTCTTTACCTCAATTAGAACTGATCAAACTCTTTGCTCATACTTGTGTAAATCACATCTCTTCCACCCTATGTGTCTAGAGTTTTATAAATTTTTATGAATCCTTTATCATGGCACACAAATTGGAAAATAGAGCGATACATGAAGGTAAATTGAAGTTACATAACAAAAATTACACCTTTAAAACAAATGAGACTTCTTCTTCTAAACCTGGTAACCAAAACAATATGGGAACCAAGGGAAAGGCAACTGTGAATATAGTTATCCTTAAAATAGCTCCTCCACCAAATATCAATCAATAAAACTCTTCTAATCTTCCAAACTAAAACAACCCAAATCAATATACCCCACTAAGAGAATCTTATGCCTCAGTTTTAGACAAACTATTGAAAGCCAATCTCATACAACTTCTACCAATTAAACCCCTACAACAATTTCACTCTTCTCATCCTCCTCCAAATTGGTAAAATGAGAATTATATTTGTTCCTTCCACCATGTAGTTGGAAATGATTTTAGTAGGTGTAATACCTTTAAAGGAACTATCTAATCCCTTATTGATAAGGAGGAGCTTGTCTTTGACAATCCCAATATGCCTCAGAACTAGGCTCTTGATATCTTTACGAAACATTTTCTAAATCACCCTCCATTAGAAGAAGAAAATAACCAAGTAGAATTCTCCCAAGACACTCACACAGTTAATATGGTTCTTGATATTCTAATTATGAATGAACCAACTCCCTCCTTGACAACTTCACCTAATCCTTTGAGTAAGGAAAAGTAACCACCTTCCCTACATCCAAAAATTGACATTGAGGAACTACTATTTACCATGGATTCATTCATGAAGGTCATGTAATCCTTGAAACCTCTGTCAACAAATTTACTTAATAAACCCATCATAAACACACCACCTCCAACCAATCAACCAATTGTCCCTCTTATGGATGTTGTGCCTAGAGAAGAAGCATCAACCCATAACTTTCCTCCACCAACCATCTCCCCTTTAGATGAAGATAAGGATGAGGTTGCCCCTCTTTCTTCTCCTCCTCCTATCAAACATTATTTTAAACCAACTTCCTAAGGTATGAAACTAGTATATAAACCTTTTTCTTGATAGTTCAAAAGCTAGACTTTCTCTCTCAGCCTAACATCGATAGAGCCACCTCTTGGCATCATCTAGATCTCCCTCACCAAAGTAAATCTCCTAGCATATTTTTACCCATTACAAATCCATCACCTTCCTCTTTCAAATAATCCATGACATGGCCATTTCACCCACCTCCACCCAAATCATCCCATGCCCTCCTCACCAAATCTACCTTGACTTTAGGAATCCTTCCTAAGCCTAGTATTAGACACCCACCTTTAAAACTAGATCTTTATCCATCACACTTGACAAAGAAATTACAAAACAAATCAACCATGAGCATAAAATTACCCAAGACCAAACCACACACTAGGTCTAGACAACTCTCTTCCTAGTTATCTTCTATTTTAGGACCCCATCCCTCCACCATCCCAGTTACCTATTCATCATCTAGAAAACCTACCCCTTTTTTTATAAAATCATCCACCAATACCTCTACCAAGCCCTCTTTATTGGATAACCTAGTTGCTTTTACCCTCTCATCTATGCCCAAAACTTCATCTTCTATACCTTCTACCCTTGACAATCTATCTCTAACCTAGAATCTACCCACCAACCTCATTTGAGACCAACTACCAAAACTAACCCAAAACCTACTCCCCCCATGAGGAGGCCAAATTTAATAAAACCTCCCCCTCTGAGTATGTCATCACCTTATGCCAAATTTTATTCAACCATTTTACATAGGTTATTACAAAACTCTACCTTAATCCTTCCACTTATTAGACCTTTCAACCCCTCTCACCCCAAACCAGCCTGGTTTAATGATAGTCAAATATGCTCCCACCATTAGACCCCAAGACATGGCATAGAGAACTTTAGGGCTGTCCAAAGTATTATCCATTAGCTTTATCAAGAAGATGATCTATTTTTAGACAAACTTTTAGTTACCCTTTAGGCACTTTAGCAACCAACCATAGCCCAAATCTCACCCACCTCCTCCCTCTTGCCTAAAAGTGATGAGCAACCAAACCAATAATCTACCATTCGCCTTTCCCACACTATTAATTTTATTACATGAGCACAAAATAAATATAAGGGCAAAGCTAAAGTGTCTACTCCTTGGACATACCCATCTTTCACCTCTCAAACTGGTCAAACCCATGCCTTTTTACCATCACCCCAATCTAAAATAACTATCTTGGGTACCACTACATTAAACCCTTCTAAATCAATTAGGCAAGTAGTCCTTAAGCAGTGGCACCAAACCCCTACCAAGATGAGTTTGTACAAACTCATTTCCACCTCAACTCATCATCTCCAAGCACTAATTAAGGCCATAAAAGCCATTGAGGTTTGTCCTGGTAATACCCAACCTATTGCTGCCTTTTGTTGGCACTCTATATCTCTCTAATATTGTTACCTTTAAAGACTCAGAGATACCTTCTACCCATCCTAAGGACCCTAATCATCCCCTCTTTATCAATGCCTACATTGACCAAACCCATATTAAGTCAGTAATGATTGATGATAGGGCTAGTATCAATATCATCTCATCCCATGCATATAAAAAACTCAAGCTACCTACCAACATCATATCCAATACCTTTTTTGTACTTTAGTCTTTCAATGACACCATGGCCACTACCCTAGGAATTTTTGTCCTCCACATTTGTTTGGGACCATGTAGGCTCCCTAAAATTTTCTATGTGATTGAGGGGGAATTTTAGTATAATTTCCTACTCAGATGACCTTGGATCCAATCCATGTCTTATGTCCCCTCTACCCTACATTGGTATGTTAAATTTGAACATGAGGGCTAAGTGATTACTATACAAACTAACCCAAGCCCTTTTATAGCATGCAATATGATGTATCATCCTAATGATGTTATTTTGCCTCCTTCTACCAAATATTCATCCAAACTAGATCCACTTCCATCACCTATTGAAAAAATCATTTATTCCTCTTATCATGAAGCATCTTCTAGCACATCTCTCTCCTCCAAGAAAATACCAATAATTGACTCCTTAGAATTGACCTTCCAACATTTTTCTTTAGGAGAATACCACCTCTTGGATCTTAATGCTTTCCCTCCCCCTCATGATTATGGGTAGCTTACCAACCAACCAAGATATTACCCCAATTTGGGAGAAATCACACCACTTAGATGTCCCTCTTGTAAAACCCATTTTGTCTATACAAGAGTTGATAAGCCTTTGACAAGCGCCATCAACACCTTCTATCCTCACCCATATATTACTATCTTTTCTTATTTAGGAAAACTCTCATTCACTAAGACATGCCTTCATAGGTGTGCCTAAAAGGGGTTTAGTTTGGACAAATATGAGTATGGACACCATGAGATCACCTCAATTTAACTCAAAAACCACATGAGAAGCATGGACTCAACTTTATCTTTCCAAAGAAGAAAACCATGCAATCTCCCCCTGCTATTGAGGGAGAAGCAATTTCTCCCCCATCTTGTTTACCTCTACCTCCAAGTGAGAATGATGATATCATCCCCCCAAACTTTTTTTTTCATCTCAATTATTAGCCTAGGACCCCTGACCTATCAAAGTGCTAGGGCTACCATAACTCTTCTTCCCATGCATCTTGAACTCACCTACCTCGATGTGAAAGATCATTCCATCCACAAATCTCTCCCTCTTAAAACTTCCACTATGCTAAATGAATCCATAATGGATATCAATTTGGGTACTAATGGGAGCCCACATATCATCAAAATTAGGCAATCCTTAGACTCTATATAAAACCAAGACTTTTCTGCCTTTATTCATGATTACAGCATCACTCTTTCTTGGTCATATGTTGATATGCCTAGGATTGACCCTACCATCTCTACCCATAACATTTTCACTCATCATGATGTTGAGCTCATTCAATAAAAGGTTTGATGAATGCACCCTTGCATAGCTCCTTATAAAGGAGGAGCTCCAGTAGCTCCTCTCTATCAATTTTATTTAACTTATCAATTATCCCTAATGGGTTTTTAATATTGTCTTAGTTACCAAATCCACTAAGGGAATTCACATTTGCATTGAATTTTGATATCTTAACCTCACTTACCTAAAGGATGAATTTCCTCTACCTAGCATTGACCAACTCATTGATCTTATATCTAGTCATAAAATGCTTTCACTCATGGATGGATTCTCAAGCTATAACCAAATCTTGATTCCCTTAAAGATTAGCACAAAATAGCTTTTATCACCCCTTTGGGAATCTTTTGCTATAAGGTTATGCCTTTTGGTATAAAGAATGCTAGTGTAACCTACCAATGCATGATGACCTATATCTTTCATGACCTTATCCACAAAATTATGGAATATTATGTGGATGACATTCTTGGTAAATTAAAGCTTCAAAAGGATCACCTGGTTGTTCTTAAAATCATCTTTGAATGCCTTATCCACTACCATGTTCACCTAAACCCCAAGAAGTGTATCTTTGGGGTCTTATCAAGCAAACTCTTGGGTTTTATCATCTCTCTTCATAGAATCAAAGTTAACCTAGCCAAAGTTAAAGTAATCTTAGAAATTCTTCCCCCTGTTAACCTTAAACAACTCTATAGCCTTCAGGGGTAACTTTAATCCATTCAACATTTCATTTCTCAACTATCTAACCATTACTAACCTTTTCATCACCTTCTTAAGAAGGATACCTATTTCAATTGGGGGTAGGATTTCCAAAAGGCCTTTGCTGCACTTAAATACTATTTCCTCTCCCCACCAGTTCTCATTCCTCCATGAGAGGATAAACCTTTCTACCTATATATTTCAACCACTAACCATTCCCGAGGAGCAATGCTTACACATCAAGATGACCAATGTAAAGAGAAAGCCATTTATTATATCATTTGAACACTTATCAACTATGAAACTTGGTATACCCATACTAAGAAAATTTATCTTGCACTAGTCTTTGTAGCTACCAAGCTTCATCATTACCTCCTTAACCAAAAAACTTTCATCATTACTAATACTGATCCACTCAAGTATATGCACTCTAGGCCTTATCAAAACCAATGAATAACTAAGTGGCTTATGCTTTTGGTTGAATTTGATCTTGAGTTTATTCAACAAAAATCAATAAAAGGATAGGTGATATTTGATCAACTAGTTGATGCCCCTCTATTTTATACCCAGCCTCCTCCTTTGGAATTCCCTAATGATAATATCGCTACCCTCTCTCATTCAACTTTTACCTACCAAGTTACCATGTTCTTTGATGGATCCAAATGCCAACATGGTAGATGGGTAGGAATTATCCTAATTCCCTTTAACAATGAGCCCTTACCTCTATCTTTTAATCTTGATTTTGATTGTACCAATAACATGGATGAATACAAAGCCTTAGTAATAGGTCTCCAAACTACCTTAGCCTTGGGAGTCAAAACAATTAATATCTTTGGTGATTCCCAACTTGTGGTTAACCAAATCAATAACATATACCAATGCAAAAATGATGTTTTACAGCAATACAAACACTTAGCTGATGTATTATTGATGTCATTTTAACACTACCTTATCTAAACTACCCCTCGATCCATGAACAAGTTTGTTGACACAGTGGCTTCCCTTGCTTCCTAGATCCCATCTATGCCTTTAAACTCTAAATTATCTATTATTGTCCACCACCTTACCAAGCCATCCTTCATCAAATATAGCTCTCTACCATCTTTAATGTAACATATATCTAGGTTAACTATTGGTACCAATAAACTTTTGACTATCTTAACAGTGCCACCATTCCCCCTAATCTTTATAGAAATGCTTATAGAGCATTTATTCAAGGCAACTCCTATTACACCATACTCGGGGGAATCCTTTAAAAGTGTGGCTTTAATGGCCTTCTCTTTCATTGCCTAAAAATTCATGAAGCCTTTCATTCTATCAAAGAAATGCATGATGGAGTTTGTAGAAAGCACTTTAGTGGTCTTACCATTGCTAAGTGCATCCTTCACCTTGGCTATTATTGGCCTTATCTCAACCAAGACTATTGTGATTATGTAAAAAAAATATGTCAAATATCAATAGCATGCTAACCCTCATCATGTACCAAGTAATAGTCTTCAAGTATCTAAGGATTTTTTACCTTTCTCACAATGGGGATTAGACCTTATTAGGGAAATTAATACCCATTATTCATAGCAACATCAATCTATCATCACCACCACTAAATATTTATCTAAGTTGGTAGAGGTAGCCCCTCTTATCTCAACTAAAGGCAATAAAATCATTGATTTCATCAATCACCATATCATTTGTCACTATGGTGCTCCCCATAAAATTATCACTGATAATGACAAATCTTTTAAAAACAAGCACATCTAAGTTCTTTGTGACTCCTTTGGTATCAAACTCAGTTTTTCGTCACCTTATCATCCACAAGAAAATAGACAAGTTGAGGCCTCCAATGAAAACCTTAACAATATGCTCACCAAAATGGTCAATGCCTCAAGACGAGATTGGCACTTGAATATTCCCTTCACTTTATGGGCTTAGCATACCAGCATTTAAACCCCTACAGGTGCTACACCTTTCTCTCTAATCTTTGGAATATAGGCTATTCTCCCTCTTAAATTCCACATTCCATCTCTTTACATAACTTTTCAAGACCTCATCTATGAAGATGACTATCATTAAGAATGGTTACCTCAACTTGAACTATTGGATGAATGTCATTTAGTCGATCTCACCCATCTTCATGTCTACCAAGATCATTTTAAACATGCCTATAATAAACACCTCAATACATGGGAATTTAACGTTGTCGATCTTGTCCTAAATGAAAATAAACATGTCACAAATATGGAGAATATAAAGTGAGGCAAATTTGCTTTCAATTATCTTAGACCCTACATCATAACCCATAAGTATGGATCAGGAGCTTACTAGTTATCCTCTTTTGAAGGACACCTAGAACTTGAGCTTCTTAATGCTTCATATCTACATCCTTTTTATTATTGAATGAAGGATCTTTATATCACTATGTGTAACTTAAGCTCATCCCTTGCATACCACATACATCTCCCTCTTCTAAGGACAACCAACTAAAATTAAATTATGTGATTATCCATCACAAAAACATGCCCTAATCTTAAACTTTACCCAAGGCATGATTCTCATAGTACTTCCTCTTCTTCTGAGGAGCAATTCTTATGGTTATTATCTCTATAATCCTTTTACCTACTAAAATTCTATGTAAGCCTAGTTTTTCCTTCATAAAAGTAATCCTTTTACCATGTGTAAACAAGTCTTTGTCAAGGAAAACTATCAAAAATCAAAATCAAGAACAAGTAAAATCAAAATCATTATATCATGGGTCAATCTATAGCAACCATAGACTACTCCTTTGAAGGATAACTATTAGAAATTTTGAAATTACAAACATAAGGTAGGTTGCTCCCTCAAAGGACATATATCAAAAAAGCATTTTGGAATTATAAACATTAGACCACTCCCTCAAAGGATGGCTAAAACACAAAAATATTTGTCAAAGTGCTAGCAATTTTTGGAAGCTTCAAGCATCAATTAACTTCCTTAAAAACATAAATACACAAGCAAAATAGTAAAAGACCCTCAAGCAAAAGATATCTAAATTTTTGAAAGCCATAATTGGATCTCATGAAAAAGCAAATCATATAGGAAAAGTCATAATCAGCTCTCCTTCGTAGACTTCCCACATCGATTACTCTACCTTTTGTATATATTATGGCATAGAATTGTTTACCATACTTCTTGGATATCTATAGGAAAGACAAACTATTCTTTCTTATGATTTTTAGTATCATCCATTCTCCCTTCATCTATCATATATGCATAGGACTATGAGCTCACATGATATGTAGTGATAAGGATACCTAATTTCTACAACTAAAACATGCTAATGCAAAGTGTATTGTTGCTAAGCCCAATCTGACCTTTGAAGTTTTATATCAATCTTTTCCAATTAAAAAATAAAATCAACATCAAGCATAAACCATGAGCATTTGTATCAGCTATCTTCATCAAAAAGGTACCAATAAAGAGCATCATATCACATCAAATCAAAAACATCTCTCTAGTTTGTTATCATCCTACGTGTACACAAATCAAATACAAAGCATTTTTCATATCCATATACATTAAAATCAAAAGCATAACCCATTAGTATTCTTTCTAATCTACATTTGTGAAAATATCATAAAATCTATCAATCTTATCATAATCATATCACTCACATCCCATGAAATTAAACATCCATTTACCATGTCAACATCAAAGTACTCATACATCAATGAAACAATTAATATCTACTCCTACATGTCCATCATCATAATAACACATCATCATCACATATCTTTAAACAAACTACCGATATCTCAACACATGCCTAGCTAGATCAATCTACCATAAATGTAAAAATTAAATAAGCATCATCATAATATGAATAAAACCCATGATATATTTATGAAGTAGAATCTAGCTAGTCAATACATAAATAAGTAGGTATCTCACTCTCTCAAAACAATATACATCTCATTACATTAGCACATAGGCTAGAATCAAAATAATATATAAATATCATATCTCATAAATATCAAGCCCCTAGGGCACTCGAACCACTACCACTAGCACCATCAGGACTTGTACCTACTGGTAGCCCCCCTAAGACCCCTATATGACCAATTATGGATGCCCACTAATTAGGAGTAGATTCTGCTACTCCACTACCTAGGTTATCCATGTACTTTACAAATATCATAGTATGGGGTAACTACTCTAGTATCATTTCCTCATAGTAGCACAACTCTTAGATCATGGCCAAGTACTATGCTCATGGTACTATATCTATCAACCCTCTTACAACAAAACCTACTCTTCTTGTACCAATCTACTCCTGAATAACACTAATCTAAACCTATAGTGTCACTACTTATGCTCATAAAGTAGTCACCTACACCTCTTCCTAATCCCTCTCTCATGTTATAGTGCTCACCTGCCCCTGTAAAGTAATAATTTATCCCTACAATGTGGCCACCTAGATTTTCAATGCCACCACTTGTCCCTGTAGTAAGGCAACCTATGCCTAGGCTACTGCTAAAATAGCCATTGTTAGAGGGACACCCTATGCCTATGCTTATGTCTATGATGGATCCACATCCATGGCCTACACCCCCCATATCCCCAACCAAAATCTAACATGTCATACCAACCTTGATACCAAGTAGCATACCTATTGGTAATCCTTGCATCATCAATGTGGGCCCTCTCTAGTAACTCCTTGAAATTCCAATCTATGTCTACAAGCTAAGGCTTAGGTAGTAGGAAATCTCCCTCCTCCCTATGGTAGTATTCCATGTCAATAGGAATCCCTTGTACAAGCCTAAACTATCTCTGTACATGGTTGAAAAGGATCCTCTCTATCTCCATCTCCCCTCAATCATATATCTATCACCAACTCTATAACCATATCATATGATACATCAAACCTACCCACTATGGCCATCCAACATATGGCCTCCATATCACATCCCCTAGTACCAAACCCTTAAGAGCATTTTGAAACTAATCCATATCCCTTACCCTACCTCTTGCTCCTATGTAGACAGATGGCCTCCTCCATCACATAAAGCCAACCACATAATTTGTTGGTGTATAAGAATCATCAGGTACACCTAGGGGTATCAATACCCTAATATACTCATACACCTAATAATGTAACACTAGGTTGACATTGATCTCATAGTACTAGTATACCCTAAAATCTCACATCTCCTTATATACTTATACTAGTAACACCTATGCCCAGCCAAACATAGTCCTCCCTAAGAGCATCTCAACTAGCATGCTGAGCAACACATATGGAAACCACCCACCAATTAAATATAGTAGCATGAAGCTCATTATATCCATCATCATCATTATAACCAAGCACTTATTATTAAGAGTGAGCTGATAATAAGACCATACTTAAAACCACCTACATGGAACTCTGCCTATCTCCAATCATCACCATAAATCTAGTCCATATAGTAGTCTCGATCCTCACTCTCTATATGGTATATCAGATCCCCATAGATGGGTAACTAAGTGATCCTCACAACATCCTCCAATGTATCATGACCTCACTTGTTGATAACCAAAATGTGTTGGTCACTAGATCCCATCTCTTTATCAATGCCACCAACATCTCAGGATCTTAGATCACATGCTGATAATGCCATACTACACCTAAGCCTATGGCCTTCATGTCTCTCCACTCCTCATCACTCATCATATCTCATACCTATGCAAAGATTACAAGAATGTGATCCCTCAAGTGAATCTACTCTCAAGCCTATATTCTATTTAACATGTTAAACACATATGCCTAAAACCACTATCTATTAATTCTATCATCTTAACATTATTACAAATAGAATTATCTCTACCAATTTTTTTATTAGCAAGAATTCACCTGAGCTATAATCCTATTTTACATTCTACCATATCCTATCTTAATAATTCTAAGCATCCTCAAGGAAACAACATCCTATTTTACCTCTTAAATCTTATATTCCCCCCTATTTCACACTTAGGCTCCTTCTATTTATCACTAGGGGACAACCATCGATGGCTCTCCAAATTGTTAATGGTCTCTTAGGTACTTTTTGACTTGAACCCTCAACTATTGATGGTTGGGGTGACCATCAATAGTCACTACATGTAATCAAGCCACAACCCTCCATACCCTAACCATCCCCAAATCCACACCTATAGTCAAAATTTCATAACTAACATGACTCTACACTACATTCCAATACTCTACTTTTCTTTTTCATCTACCCTAATTCTTTGATTTCACCAATTTTAACCTAAATTCAAATCTAGGGCATTCCCATATACAAAACTTAAACTTAACCCTCATATTTTACCCATATCATTTAATAAATTAATTTTCACATGTACCCAATCATATTTTTACCAATAATAACAAATTTAAAACACCCCTACCTCATTTTGAGACCTATGCTATGGATGGAGCCTGCATCCATCTAATTAGTTATGCCTTCATCCACCATCCATCTTGATAAACACACACTAAATCTCCTCAAGCACTAGCTCAACCAATCACATCTCCCCACCTTAGAATCAACCTAGTCAACCCTAACCATCGATGATCAGTTCACCAGTTTATAACTTCCCTCGCTTAGTTCTTCAACCACACCTTACCATACCTTACCCTTTTATCTACCCATCTTACCTTTAGAAAACCTTAGTATAGGACATTCTTGGATATCTTATTCCTTCACCTACCTATTTTCACCACTTACATAAACCATTTTTTTAATAAACAAGCTACCTTTCCTAATCAAAACTACATTTGGCCTGAAGATGAGCTAGGGTCTTGCATCTCATCACTTATATAGGCAACATCTACTTGCCTAGTCCATATAGAGTTAGCTTGGCCATCCCCACCCACAACCACCCATTTTCCCAAGTCTACCCTGACATTGATAATTTTTTCCTTAGTTTTTTTACACAATTTTCACTACCCATGCTTGGTTATTTTGACCACACTGAACAACTTTGCCATATTACCTATACATAGTTTTCACCACTCGATATATAGACTTGAGAATTTGTGTCTTCTTAGGAGCACTTCCTACCTCAAATACCTATGACACTCAACCTATTAGTGATTTCTATGGGATCAATTCCTACCTTAGATACCCATGAACACATTAAACCTACTTTGGAGATGCACAGGTGTATCCCACTACCATGCCTACAATAGTCATGCATTATATTGGTCACTTGTCTTATTATCATAACCTTTACTTTTACCAAACATTACAAACTTTAATATTTAACCAATTTTGACTCTGACACTTCATCACATTTTGTATGTCAACTCTGCATTACAAGTGCCCAACCTTATCTCACCACCTACCCATTTATCAAAGCTTAACATAATTTAGTTTTACCTCATCACCTCTTGATTTAAGGGGGAACACCTCCTCCTAAACTCAAGGCAACCCTGACCTCACCTAGCTTCCACTTTTGTTTTACAACTTATCAATTCAAGCCACATAATAAAAAGGGGCAAATGTAGACACTAGAATCCCACATAATAGATTCCAACTGTCAAACCCCTAAACAATTCCTTAGACCCTTTAAATAAACCAAAACCCATTTTTTTAACTAATCAACTAATTAGACTTAAAAACACCCTTTTTGGCTACTTTTGGATTTTAGCCTTGACCATTGATGGTCAGGCTAACCATTGACAGTCAGCATAATTATCAATAGTTAGGCCCAACCACCTAGACTTTTCCATGCAAATAACCACTTACCTTTTCTAAATATAAGCTATGAAAATCCTCTCACAAGACCTTACATGAGAAATTTATAATTAGAAGAACCTTTTGAACTTCTACTTTAGCCTATGGTCCTTACCTATAAGAAGAGGAGAATAGGAAGAGATCAATCCATCTACAACTATTATCAAGAGCTTAGGTACTTTGAGTTTCCTTATTACAGGTCATCTAGTGTTATCAAGCATCATCAACCATCTATTTGAGAGAGCCAATCTATGATTGCCTCTCAAATCAAGTTTCCAAGCACCATCATTCTATTGAAATTGAACCATATTCCATCTATGAATCAATAACATTTACCAATCAACCAATCTATTTTTGGTAAGTTAAATACTTGATTACTATTATTTATCTATTTTTATCCCTTTTTATAATTAACATACCCTGCACCAAACTCTCATAATTCATTTCTTGAATCCCATCATTAGCTATTGATAAGTCCATAATTATATAGTCAACCATTGATAGCCATCTTAATTACTGATGGTCAGGCCTAACCATTGACATTCACCCCAACTATCGATGATCACCTATGGTAGGTTCAAAACTAGCAAGCTAAAATTCCCTTTCTTTTATAACTAGATCCTTTTTCTTGAGTTCTTATCTGTTCTTCAAACTCTACCAGATTCCATAAATCACACCTTCACTCACTAGTACTAATTATTTTCTCACTAATTAGATCATTTTTAGTCTATTTACTTTATCAAGCATATCCTTATTATTCAATTTCAAATATCTTTTCGATTACTTATTACAAGTACCTTCTATTCAGTTTTATAAGCTTAATTATTTTTAAAATGGTGGATTGACATCTCCTAAAGAAGCCCACACTTTTAGGATCTAGCTAGCACCAAAAAAATTTGCTTTAGTGTTATCTTATCTGTAGGTTTTCCTCCTCAACTAAAGAGGAGTTCTTCACAATCTTTTGATTCAATGTATGCACCTTTTATCAGGTATTTCTACCATAACCTGTATTTCTAGTTTTACTACCTTCTTCTAAATAATAGTAAAATTTGAGTGAAACGTATAGATTATACCTTTGTAAGTATTATCTCCTCAAACATAAAATTTGTTAGGAACTTCATGTACCTCTAATAGGAGGTCACTTTAGATTTTTGAAAATTTATCATAGAAATAAGCAAGATTTATTTTAGGAAGGACTCAATGGGGTTGTCCTAAAATATGTGGATGAATGCATGGTATTTAAATAGAAAAAAGGTGAAACCATTAAAACCCCAAGTCTTTTATAGTGTTAATCCATCCCTAGCTAGTGTTGGAAGGAGGTTTCCCTAGATTGGGTTACCTATTGACAATTTTGACCCCACAGGTCAAATTTTAACATCTACCATTTGAAGCCCTATAGGAAAAAGACTTTAGGTTCTTAAGGAAGAAGACTTCAGGTTTTTCTTACAAGTTGATTGAATAATTCATTCTTTTGGGAATGTCTTTTCTAAAATCCCAAAGGGTAATTTTCAATAGTTCCTATACAAGAATTCCTTTAAACTTTTATCTAAAGGAATTGTCTATTTTAAAAGAACTTGAAGATAGATTTCCTTCAGAATTTTTGTCTAAAGGAAATGACCAAGAGAAGCTAAAAGGGACACTTTGCATAAATATAAAGGGCATCTTCACAAGAAGGCCATTTACAAAAATGTCAAAGGGTTTTTTCCTTTTGAGAGGATGCATTTACAAAATTTCAAAGGGTTCTTTCAAGAAGCCAAATGGTCTATTTCAGTATTTTGAAGGGCATTTTCACAAGTTTGAAGGGTCTTTTCCTTTCAAGAGGAGACATTTAAAGGGACCAATTAAGAAATACAAAGGTTATGTGCCCTTCGAAAGAAGGTTATTTCAATGTTTTGAGGTATGCTTTCAAAACTCTAAAGTGTACTTTCCCTTCAAAGAGTTCATTTTAAAATTTTGAAACAATTCCTTCAGAATTTTTGTTTGAAGGAAAAGTATATAAATTAGAGCTTCAAACATTTTGTTTAAGAGACAAAAAGCTAAAAGAAATAGACCAAGTCAAAAATCTTGAAGGACTTTTCAGAGGCAAGTGTATCATTTCATCTTTCTAAAGGGTCACTTGGAGAAAAGCTAAAGGTCACATTTATGAGAATCTGAAGGGGTCACTTTAACTTTCCCAAGGGATAATTTTAAGGAGGACTTTTCAAGGGATCTGAGTGAACCATTTCATTTTTTTTAAGGTAATGTGCCCTTCAATAAATTTAATTTGCAAATAATTTCTAAGGGTAGAATCCCTTCAAAAAATGATCAAATACAAAATCCCAAAGGGTATTTTCCCTTTGAGAAAGTTTAAAACAAGAAATCTGAAGGGTTATTAGCCCTTCAAAAAAGGACTTAGCAAAAAGGGTAAAGGTCTACTTGGAAATCTAAAGGGTCATTTATCCCTTCAAAAAAGGATGTTTTAAAAAGCCTGAAGGGCATTCTCAAAAAGATGAAAGGACATTTTAAAACCTTGAAGGGTAATTCAAAAGAAGAAATTCCTTCAAACTTTTTGTCCAAAGGAAGTTTATATAGAAAAGGACCTTTGTCATAAGCCTGCAAGATAGATTTCCTTTAGACTTTTTATTCGAAGGAATTGGACTTAACAGAATAGCCAAAGGAGATGAAGAGACAATTCTCACAAATAATTTTTCCATGGGAAAATGATAAAGTGATAAAAGATAAAAATATTAAAGATATGATTCCTTTAGACTTTTTGTCTAAGGCAGTTGTTCTAACCAAAGGAAATAAATAAGCCACAATAAATAAGTCTAAAGGAAATGAGTAGGAAGGAATAAGCCCAAGACAATTATAAAGGGACAAAACAAATAAATGATGGAGAAATACATGCATAGAAATGAAGAGCCAGAAACCAAAATGTAAGAGATTTTAATAACCAATAAATAGATTAACATAATCTACAACATGCAAAGTGGCCTAAAATAGGATTAGACAGGTCCAAGATGTGTAACTATTTCAAAAATGACACCTTTAGTTCTAAAATGCAGATTTTTTTACATGAAGGACTCAAGGAGTTTAATGTTGGAGAGCTTAATGTAGATTTCATGCATATACTCTTGTTAATCTGAGCCTTTCAAACATTTTTAATAGTTCAAACAGAGTTCTAAATTTAGTTTTGGTTTTGACTTCATGCAAAGAAGATCCTTTCAAACATTCTAGTAGATCAAGAGGAGTTCCATATTAGGAGATAGGTGTAGCATCATACATGTTGGAAGTTTAGACTCAAGCTTGGGCTCACCATCCATTTTCAATGCCAAAGATCTTTCATGCAAGGAATAAGATAAAAATAGATTTTATTTGAATTTTGAAATAACATAAGTTGGACTGAGTTGACCTCTTCTTCTATTTTCAACACTAATCTCTTGGTTGTTTTATACTTTTCTATATAAGTTGTCTTTTCAGCCTTGAATTGTATCCCTCATTTAGCAAGATCAAATTCTGCTAAAGACTGAGTTTGTAACCTTTTTTTAGATTAATAAGACTTTTCTTATTTTTTAGAATGTTGGTATAGTGTATTCATGTCAGTGATTTGCATAAGTGATAGAATTTTTCTTCCTTTTCAAGTCTTGGTTCTTACCTAGCAACATAGTTTATCAGTTTATGCAGGTCATGTTCTATGTTTGATGTCTCTTGGTTAAGTTTATAGTGGATATAAGTGGCTATTTAGTGCCTTAAATCAAGCCTATTCTTTCATTTCCATTAATCTTAGATCACCAGATAAAACCTTTTCATGAAATACTTATGCATATTGGTCAATTGGAGTTGAAGGTTCATCCCTTTTCTTGTCTAAATCAATGTTCTTAGGAGCTCAAATTGAGTGAATCAATCAAAAAATACAAGTGTATCACCACTATTAGATAGTATTTCCATTCAAGTTTCTCTCACTTTTCCTTATAGTTTATATCATAGACCAAAGATCCTAATTGATACACCAAATGGAACTAGCCCTTGCAATCTAGAGATTCAATCCACTAATTAGGTTATCCACAGCCTAGGATTGTCTCCATGTTTCAGCAGACTGTGAAGGCCTGAAACTACCTTCACAAGGGTGCAAGTCTAATTGACAACATTACCATGATTTAAGGGTAAAAATTTTATCATGGTTGTTGTGTATTGACTCAATAAGTATGCTCATTTTTATTTCTTATCATATCCATTTGTTCCTAGTATAGTACTTATACTTTTCTTAATACGTTTTATAAATTACATGGTACTCCAAAGCTCATTGTACATGATCAATATCCCATATTTAATAGTGATTTTTGTAATTAATTATTTTCATGTTTGGACACCTAATTGGCTCATAACTCATCCTATCATACTTAATCTAATGGATAAATAGAGGTAGTAAATAAATGTCTAGAAGGGTATCTCCATTGTTTTTTTTTTGACAAACATGATAAATGGGTTCATTGGCTACCACTAGTTGAATGGTGGTATAATACTTATGTTCATAGTTCATCCAAAACATCTCCCTTTGTGTCCATATATGGATATAAAATCCCATCCATCACTTTAACCTTGAAGGCCCATTCCATGGTTTGAGCTATTGAGGAACACATTTACCATCAATAGGAGGTACTTGTCAGCTTACGAGGAAATTTAGCCATGGCATAAAATGGAATGAATCAACAAGTGGATAAATAATGTAGTGAGTGGTAATTTTACATTAGTGATTAGGTATTTTTATGATTACATCCATATAATCATATGTATCTAAATAAATAGAAAAATGATGACAAGTTGTCTCCTAAGATTTATGGAACCTATCAGATCTTTCACAAAATTGGTAGTATGGCCTACAAGATGGAATTCCCCAATCCAATCACATACATATAGTATTCCATATATATTAACTAAATAAGGTAATTAGATACAAAGTTTCTAATGAAACTAACTTACCTTAATTGGTTGAGAAATGTAGAGTTATTTTAGAGCCTAAAGAGATCCCCCAAATGTGAATTAAGCAACCATAAACTAGATTAATTAGAAATTATTTGATTAAATGTAATAATATAAATTGTGAAGATACAACAAGTGAGGATGAATCTTTCCTACAACAACATCTAGGGTTGATTCAATGTTGAAGACAACATTTTTTTAAAGGGGAAGGGCATGCTACACCCTTAACCTATAGTGTGTCTAAGGACGTGTGTATGAATTTTGGATCATATACCTCTTATAATACCTTGTTACAATTATTTATGTTCTTAGTAATATCATCCTATGGAATAACCATGGCTAAGTAGAGTATATATAGGAGGTAATGGATAGTATGTAATGGTCATATTATGATTCTCTTATTGCATTATTATCGAGGTTTCCTCCTCAAAGTGGCTTAGCTATATTTATCAAGCATTCTTCTCTTCAATCAATTATTATTATGGATCTATTATATTTTCTCTCATTTATTTGATATATTATTCTACTATGTGAACATTTTAAGTAATTTTATTACAACCTCTACCAAAATTATATGATGCAAATGCTTATTCTAACTATCACCAATATGTCACGAATTCTATAAACAAATGTTATAATTTGAAGCATAAGATACAATACTTCAATGATAGTGAAGATATCACCTTTGATGATCTTCCAAAGGATTCAAGGTAACAACATCGTGATCATCAAAACTAGAATATATTAAATAATCCATTATAATCTCATTCTAATGAAACCCCATAAGTGTAATGGCATATAATACAAATTCTCCTCCACCACATTATGGGTGCCCATTATATGGGATTATTGGCACACTTAAACACATAGTACATCCTATGGTTTAGAGGCCTTATATTATGTTTGATGACAATAAAATATTGGATGATGACTCAGATCTTCACTCATTGTATATCAGAGAACATTTTGATCAGATACCTATATGTAGTGTTATAGTTTTATAGTGATAATTTATGTATAATGATATTAATTACACAATTTAAATAGACACATGATGATGTATACCCTTTGACCAATATGGTCAAATCATTTGATGGGAAATCACAATGGATTATTGGTGAGTTTGATTTTGCTTTACAGGTTGATCCAACACATGTGACCACAATATTTTTAGTTATATCACATACAAGTTTATTAGATATATTACTAGGACAATAATACATGGATGTCTCAAGTATATTCATTCCAATAAGGTAATCAACATTTAAAAGATTTAGTATGAGAATCCATTACAACAAGAAAGTTTATTCTAGGTTCACTATTTATACAATGTATTAAGGTTAATCATGAGTGAAAGGGTAATAAAAATTCAATACCCAGTTTGAAATTCCAATTCTTGATAGGTCATTACATCATAGATACATAGTACACTCTATGTATCCCTCATTTACACCTCCATGACCCAACTAGTTGCTAAGAGCACATCAACATGTTTCAAATAGGGTAAAAATACCCATAATTATAGTTTCATCAAAGAATATAAAGAGCACTAATAAATGAGTTCCATGAAATAATATAGATTATATTAATAATTCATAATGATAGAGTCCTATGAGGCATAGGAATAGTAACACAGATTTTATAGTTCTAGATTTGGCACATATACATGATCCCTGGCAGTATGACCATTTTTTGTATCCTATCATGAGTCTATCTCATCACTTAGATGGAATCATTGGCTATACTTATTTTTATTAAAATTAATATATGAAAAAAATAGAAAAAACAATAAGCAAAAACTTTCAAATAAGTAAAAAATACAAAAATATTAAACATACACATGTTTACTAGATTTAATATATATGTTTTTTACTTTATGATTATTAGATAACATATCATTTCCTTAATATACAAATATATGTATCATCGGTAATTAAGTGTGATAAAAGCAAACATTAGATACATGAAGCATGCACATACATATTTTAGACCTTTCTTCCACTTGTGTGACAAACTACATAAGGGGAATCTACCACATTGATCATAATTGATACAAGTTACATTATTTTATGATCACCTTACATTATGATGTTGAACTTATATACTAATACTTATACTCATTTTTCCTTGGCAACCTTGCACCATACTATGGGCATTATCACCCTCCAATTCCCTCTTCACATCTCCAAGGTTTAGTTATGAACATCTCTCTCCAATGCTTCAAAATGGAAACATCATCACCAAAGCAAAGTACCAAGATGAAACATGGTTGCATTGACACACATGTGTATTCCTTCCATTATCTCTTTACTTTCAAGAATTTAATTATATTTTCAAATCCATTATTTATAAGAAAGATACCACTAAAATGTAAGAAAATAGAAGAAAAAGGAGTTACTAGGGTGTTTTTATTAATCTACAAGGCAATACCATCATTTTATAGGTTGATTCCACCAATTACATAAAATTATAGTTTGTGTAAAAGCTAAAAGTAAAATTATCATTTCAAACAATGTTTCCTTAAAATTAGAGATTGAAAACATCGATTCACAGGTTGATATAATCATTTTCCTAAAAACACATAAAACTAGAAAACTAGAACATAAATTATGTCATCAATTAGTAGGGTGATATCGATGATTATAGGATCGATCTCATCGATTGGTAGAGTGTTCTCACTGCTTATCTGGGAATGAAAATTGGTAAAAAAATAAAAAGAAAATGAAGAGAAAATTAAATCAATTATGAACTAGTGTTTTAATTATTTAATACTTAGTAAATGTAAATCCAAAGTTATTAAGGGGCTAAGTATAGTAAATTAGGGTATAAATAATCAATAAATATAGCCACTAATATATAATAACATTGACTTAATTTGACCTTTCTAATAATAGCAATAAATAATGTAAAAATTATATAGCTAGAAAATGACTAAAGTGAGAGATATGGAGGCTACAATTGAGACAAATGCTAGTCTAAAACTTGTAATCAAGTTCTAAGTGTTAAAACCCTTCTTGTATAATAGAACCCTAATTTTATATTATTTTTATATGACATTAGTTCCCTTATTTTGGTGGTACTGTCCTTTGTATAGGATTATTCTAAGCTTCTAGGTGCACTTGTGTCTAGTCTGTCAAGCCTATTCCTTTATGTATGAGTTTTGGATCTCTATAGATGACCTATTTTGATTGATTTTATGTGAAAACCCTATTCCTCCATGTTTCTAGGTCATCTAATTGATACAATAAATAAAGTGTGTTATTAATAGGGTAAGTTAGACATCCTCAACACCCCATTGTGATGAGAGTTTCCTACATACTAATACCTCAAAGAGGAATCAAGCCTAATGTAGTTATCCCCACCTAAGTACTAGTGCAAGTGCAAGTGAATCTATTATGAATGTTGACTTGAGTGATTTTAATGTTCTTGAGACTAGAAATGTAAGTAATTTGATCTTAAGAATATTTTAGATGGTTTTATGTGAAATTAGGGTGGGATAGAGATTTACACCTTGATTATGCATAAATTATTCTAAGCTTTTATGTGTAATTTGCATCTGATTTTCATATAATTGTTAGAGGGATAAATTTCATGTATATATACTATTATAGTATTTGTGTGGCTCTTAAAATAGGTATAGGCTGACCCTAAGTTGTCTTAGATTTTAAAAGATATCCATTGGTAAAAAAAAGGAGGTAAAGGATAATAGCACCAAAATTGGGACATTATCACCATGTGGTACTAATGTCCCTATTATGGTGCTAACGCACATTTTATGGTGCTAGTGTCCAATCAGCATAATCTAAGGCACTAAGGGCCATGATGTTAATATGAGGATTTGTAACTACTTTAAGGATGTTTAGGGATGCCTATGGTCCCCACAAAGGTTGGATAAGTGTGAAAATTGGCCCTAAGAGAGGTCTAGGGATAATCTAGGTATAGATGGTCTCAAGTAGCACTCTTAACACTCAAGTTCCATTTTTAGGTGATTACATTCCCCCCCTCTTTATTCTAGAAATGAAACAAAGTGAAATGACTAGGATAAAGTAAAATGAAGCATCCCTAGACTTACCTAAGAGGTGAATCCCATGAATCTAGATCTGATTATGTGAAGCATGCTCCATTACATGTCCTACAAATGAAATGTGAATATATTAGTCCTTACTTAATAGATATCAAAAGTAAATACAAAATTAATTAAAGAGATAAGACTGAGTAAAGAGATAAGAGAGAGGCAAGGAATGAATACACCTCACTAGTTACATGAACCAATGCATAAACTTGGTGATAACCTATGTGTGTGTAGATAGTGATTAATCAATGAATAACTTGGACTGAGTTGAGGACTTACTTAATTCCCATGTGTGGGTGGCTCAAGAACTCGATCCAATTTTAACTCCATTATTCCCCACCCCTACTTGGTGGATCATGACCTATGGATAGATTGAATTGGATTAATTGCATGTCCATCCCTCTCATGTAGGTGGATTAAGAACTCAATTATACTATGAATCCATCATCACCTACCCATGTATATTAGATGCATCAAAAACTAAAACTATATAATGTAAATAAAAATGTGTAACTAGAGATATGTAATTGGAAATGTTAGCTCTATAGCTACTCGAGTATATTAAGAAGTCTAGGCCACTTGAGAATGCCAACCACTATAGATGGACTAAGGCATGAATCTATTTTATAACTTAGAACATGGTGTCTACTATGTATAGTATATATAATGACATGGAGTTTGTCATTCCATCTAATCAACCAATGTATAAGTTATCATATCAAAATAATGTGTTATGACATGCCCTTAAATCTAATATTTTAGCATATAAATTCTAGACTAAGTTGTAAAAATCTATATCTAAGTATTTGAACTAAAATGGGAATGATTATGTCATGCATGAGGCCCCCAATATAATAAAATTAGTATGAATTTGAGATAAACTAAACCAAAATTGGTAATCTATAACTGAACTTGTGCAAACATGGACTATACATATTGTACATTTTTGGCCAATCTAGAATTTTTTAAAACTAAAGATACTAGACAGTAGCACCATATCTTGGACAGTAGTACCATGTGGTGTTAGATTCTTAATTTGGGCATTAATGTCCACCTATTTTGATTTTTGTGCAACTTTAACTGATCTTTATGTCACTTTTTCCCATTGTGTTTTCTTGAATCTAATTTATGTGTTTTGATCATGTGTGCTAAAAATTATATTATGAGTGCATCCTGATAGCCTAATCTCTATTATAAACCATTGTGAGTGCCCCCTCTTTTTTTATGAGTTTTTTTACATAGGTAAGAACTATCCTTAAAATAAAAACTCTATACAATGTGTTTTAGCTAAATCACATATGATATCTACATAATAAATCAATACAATGTGCATACATAACATTAGAATGTAAGATAATATGAGCATAAATGTGTAATGGGTGATATATTTTAGGTCTAACATCCACAAGGTAGTCAAGATAGATGTAACAATGTTTATGAATAACAAATCCAAGTAATAACTAAGTAGCTACCTATAGGGATGGGGCATGATGTCCATCATGACACCCAAGTAGGAAGGGGAGATGCAAGAGGTTTGTCATGAATTTAAAAATGGAGTGTGTCACAAGAAATATACAAGTGTCATGGCCATGATGCATACAAAAAATCATACATACAATAAATATGAGGCATGCAAAGTAGGCCAAGGGGCCAAAATAAGAGGGACATGGGCACATATCACTAAATATGGGAAAGCAAGACATACAAGGACATGTTCAAATGTCCACATACACAAACAATAAGCAAGTTGGCTTATAGCCACATATAAGGACATGTTCAAATGTCTACATACACAATCAGGAAATCACACATAAAGACATGGTCACATGTCTAAAGTATACATATAATGGAAAGATGTGATGTGGAACCATAGAGTAATGACATATTCAAATTCCCTCGAATAGAAGAATCATAGAGACACAATCAAGTCTAAACTAGGAAATCTAGAAATGAAATTATGCATGAACATGTAATATAAATCTTTATAACATCTATGATGTACATACGTTGAGTCTAAAGTAGTAGTAGTTGGCAACAAATCTAAGTAGGTGTAGGATGATCAATATCAAGATATAACAATGCTAAATCTATGATGTAAAGTTTATAAATATGTAACCTAGTAATTGAAACTATGTATAGGATGCCTTTAGATGGGAAAATGTATAAAATGAAGAACATATGTATTTGTGTGTATACCTCTAGTGGGTAGATAGTAACAAATTTGGATTTGTGTAATAGACATGAGTCCTATAGTAATCTACAAGCACTCAAAAAGAACAAGTGAATCATGTATGTATGATAAAAATTGAATATACTAAGATAACTAGCATATATAGTGTTTAAAAAATATAAAAAGTGTAAACATGGCAATGCATACAATCTATAGTTTATATTTCTTAGGTAAATATTTAAATGTTTTTGTGTTTTGGCATATTATATTATTTTTGTATTTTCCAAATATAAGATACATATAATCAACATGAATATGAAACTATATATGAGAAGTAATAAGTAAGGAAAGTATGCACAAGAAGGGAGGAACAACACTAATTGATGAGTCTCATGGGAGACTCACTATCAATGTAGCCTATGTTAAATAAAGGAATAGTGATCATGTGTGCTATATGAAAAGGTAATAATGGTCCTAGAACCTATTGTATTGAGTAACCTATAGCTAACACTACTTATGAAGTGGTGTTAATAATGTATGAAATTGATTATGGTGTCTTATGAATTATAGGGGTTTTAGGGACCCATCTAGTAGAAGATGTTATAGCTCAAATAAGTGATTTATGTTGAGAACCCTAAGAAATCAATAATATTAATATTGGAATAAAATGAGTAGAGGGATGTCCTCTAAAATTTTTATCACATCTATAATGTAGGGGTGTCTTTAATAATAGTCTTTTTGGAAGAGTATGCATATGTAGTAACATTTTAAGAGTAGACCTCACCTACACTGGTGGCACTACTAAAGTCTATGTACTAATGGAAACACTGCTTAGAATTGTATCTAGTATTTTTGGTCTAGATATTACTATAGTATAATACACACCAATTATATTATGTTGTGGGGGGTGTAACCTCTATAGTAGTGTGATGAGATGATAGTGGTGGATGTGCCTAATACGTATAGTGAACACTTGAAGTGTTGCCTATCTCATTAGTTATATGCTTTGGAAATGGATCTAAAAATATTTTAAATGCATTAAATTCAATTTATTTAACTTTGGATGCCTTTGTGAGTGTGCCCACATCAATGATGTTAGCCTCTATCAAATCCTATATCTTATGTTTCAAGCTGATGCATCTATTTGTAATATGGCTTGGTGACCTATGATAGTCATAATGCATTAACATCATAGTTATTTAAAAGAGGCCATGTTGTATCAACCTATTTGATGGGAGGGGAGATATTACATTAAATTCTAAGAGCTGTTATAAAACATGTACTAATGATTATATAAGGTTGGTAAAAACTCTTTGTGGAGGAGCTGATAAAACCAATGTAGGAGGTGGCTCTCAAGTTGCATTAATTATGGCCTTTGGATTACTCTTATTTTTAGTGGCCCTTAATTTGTATGGAGGTTTATTATAACTCTTATTATTTTATTCTAATTCACTTGTATATTTTAAGTTTCCCATAGAGAGAAGCTTGACTTCCCTTTCTTTCATTATGTGGAATAAATCTATGAACATTGGAAACTTCCTGAACAAGATAGCTTCATGCAATGTTGGTAGTAAACTCTATTTGAATATGTCTTGGATCTCTCTATCTTCCCATGGGGCTAGTCATCTTTGTTGATATAGTCTTATATTACAAGACATATTCTATAATAGGCACATTTGATTTTTTCTTAAGTTGTGCCACTTGAGCATATGAGATCTTATCATTGATTTTAATTGAAAAGTGTGATAAAAACATATCTTCTAGTGGATTAAATGTGGTGATAGATTGATTTAGTAGATCATAGAACCACTATAATTCATAGTCCTTTAGACTGTATGGGATTAACTTAGTGAGGAGATAATCATTGGACATGTATTCCAAACATGTTGCATGGAAATATCGGATATGGTGCTCTAGGTTACCCTTACAATCATATAATGTAAGCTTAGGTGCCATGAATCTAGATGGTAAACAAGTTACTAATATGTGATTTTATAAAGGTGTCTATAAAATAAAATGATAATCCAAGGCAGGTGATGGCCTAGTAGTTCTTTCTTCAAGATGTAATACCTTAGACTATAGGTAATGAATCTCATGCATAATGGATTATACATCTGGAGAGAAGGAACTAGACATAGGAGGTGTTGTTATTGTTGAAGGTTGCTAGGTTAAATTAGGTTATTATAAATTGAGTTTCCCCCAACATAGGCATAATAATATTATTATCTATGTGAGTAGAATATTGACCATTATTTGATTTGTTTTTTATTTCCATTATGGATTGCATAATTTGTACATGATCATGGGGTTGTTCTCAAAGTCGGTCTTTGAAACTCTATAAAATCTCATCCTTATTGACAATAATATTTTCATTGTTAAGTCGGGGGAGAGTGTCTTGATTCTCATCTTGTGTATTATTTTGATCTTGATTGTATTTCTCATCTTTTACTTTATGATTTGGATATGAGAGAGTGTTAGGCACAACTTTGCTAGGTATAAATGCATATAAATGATGAAGATTAGAATATTCTCAAGAATTTTTACATGTAATTTAATTTTCCAATAATGTGACCTTTTCATTTAAAAACTAATTTTGATAGAATTAAAGTTTTCTCATACTAATAATTTGATCCTGTAGAGTCTCATAAGTGCAAACCCTGGTTGTTTTTTATTGAGAATGCAGGCACACACCTTATATGGGATAGGTGGAGGCATGGATAGGTTTAGTATGGGAATTAACAATAGTATTATAGGTTGGATCATCTCAAGGAGGAGTGATAACATGGACCTAGTTAGATGGAAAGTAGTTATCACCCTCATGGAGATGAGGAGGAAAAGGAGATTATTTCTTGTGCATAAGATATGAAATTGAAACTTGAAACATGGTTGTTAGGGTATTAAATCTATGTATTAATTCCAATAAACTATATTATAGTTGATCATATTTGTATGTAAGGATTTTTTTCTTAATTGAATTCTACATAAAAGAATAATAACATGCTAGAGATATAATGAAATATGACATACATTTTAAATAATATAAACCATCATGTACATATGTGTTTATGTCATCTTTGAATTCATTCCAAATTAATGTAAAAAGCATTTAAAGGAATCTATAAAACTTTTTATTAAAAAGTGAAAAACTTCATTTGTCATTATTATCTTATTATATGAAATACAAAGCATAAAATACAAGGATCTAAAATGTGAGTGTGGGTATTAGAAGGTTGAAAACATAAACCCTAGGGTTATATAAGGTTAGGGTTTGTGAAATTTTCAAAGTAAGTTGGGTTCACAAAATGTTTTAACCTTTTAGGACTTAGTAAATGTGAATCCTACATTGTTAAGGCGGGCGAGTATAGGAAATCAAGGTATAAATATGCAATAAATACAACCACTTATCTATAATAGAATTGACTTAATTAAACCTTTATAAAAATAGAAAAAAATAATGTAAACAAGTACTTAGCTATAAAATAATTAAAATGGGAGATATGAAGGCTAAAAACTAAGACAAAGGCTAGTATTAGTATCATAAACAAGATCCAAGTTTCAAAACCCTTAATAGGCAATAATGCCCTAATTGGATAGTAGCACCATGTGGTGATAGTGTCCCTATTTTTTTCATAGTGTTCTTTAAGTAGGACTATTTAGAGTTTTAGGTACACCTATGTATGGGTCTATCAAGCCTATTCCTATGTGCACAAGTTTTGGATCACTATAGATGATCTATTTTGACTAATTTTATGTGCAAACCCTAGTCTTCCATGTTACTTAGTCATCTGATTGATACAAGAAATAAAATTTGTTGCTAGTGGGGTATATTGGGCATACTTAAAACTTTTTTGTGATGATATTTTCCTACATACCAATACTCTGAAGAGGGATCAATCCCAGTGTAGTTCTCCCCACCTAAATGTTGTTTCAAGTACAAGTGAAGCTAGTATGAATGTTGACTTGAGTAATTTGAATGTGTTTGAGACTATAATCATGAGTCCTCCAAGCTTATAAATGTTTTAGATAGTTATATGTATAAGTAGGAAAGAATAGGGATTTATAACCTTGATTGTGCATAGCTTATTCTGAATTTATATGTGTAATTTGCATCTTATTTCCATCTCATGGTTAGAGGGATAAAAGTCATGTATATATACTATTTTGGTTCTTATTTAGCTCTTAAAAGAGGTTGATGCTGACTATAGGTGGTCTTAGATTTGAAAATATATACATTGGTAGAAAAGGAGGGAAAGGACAATAGCACTAAAATTGTGACAATATTGTCCCTATTATGGTGCTAGTGTCCAGGTGAAAGAACCTAAGGCACTAAGGGCCAAGATGTCAAGATGAGAATTTAGGACTAATTTAGGGATGTCTAGGGACACATGTGGCCCACAAGAAGGATAGAAAAGCATGAAAATATGCCATAAGATATGTCTAGGGATAAGCTAGGGATAGGTGGTCTCAAGTAGCACTCAAGTGTAATTTTTAGGTGATTACAACTAGTTTCTTAGTTACAAGAATGTTTTTACATTTTTAAAAAGGTTATGGGGTGTTAGTCCCATTATACATGCCATATTTAAACACATGAGTACAAAGTATTTAGTTTATTATTAGTATTAAATGCATACAAGATAAAATCCAAGTGTGTGTCCTCAAATTGGGAAAGATCAAGGAAAGAGAGAAATAAATGCAATGGAAAATAAATAAAACATAATGGTATACTTTCCATTTGGATTCTCTTACAATTTTTATTAGCCCACATATAGTGTTTAGGATATTTTCAATGTCATGACATAATTTTGACAACATCTCTCCTTATTTTATGCATATTTTGATTAAGCAATGAAGAACTTGGTCAAGTTTTTCTTATAGTTTTGGCAGTGAAACTCTAACACAAAAATCTTGTTGAAAGAGAGTGAGGCCTCCTCAATTTATAGATTTGATTTTCAAATTTGAGCCATTGATTCAAGATGAAGATAAATGGTTGAGGATCAATACTCATCTTCATAAATGTTGGAGGGTGAATTTGTAAAAAAAACTCCATTAATGGAAGCATGGATTATGTAAGAGTTTCCAATTATGAGTGTTGGGTGAATATTTTGTCAATCAACGTATTGATCAATAGAATAGATTTGTTCAACCATATCAAGAAGATTGGTTGGCTAGGTGTGCAACTTTACTAGATCAATCAGAGACAAATCTCTCCTCTCATCAAGGGGAGGTTCCCTATAGATACGTAGGAGCTATATACAAAATAAGTAAGCAGAAAATAACACATGGGGATAGAATAGACCATCCATCTCTCTTCTTTCAGAGATGATGCACATAGACAAAGGAGAAAATCTTGGTGTAAACACTAAAGGCACTTCTCTTCTTTTAGAAGTGTTCTTATAGGAAATAGCAAGAGTTTCTTTCATGTAGTGAAATAACTAGTGACCAAAGGGCATAGTAACAGCAGGATGAAACAAAATGCAAAGTCTCTACCTCAACTACCCAAAGAGTATATCACAAAGGATAATGGGGGCAAAAAGTCACCCCAGAATCCTCAACACAAAAATAAAATAAAAACATAGACTAAAATCAATTATGAAAGCACAAAGTCTTCCCACAGTTGGTTTTAGGACACTTCCATATTACCTTCACTAATTCTACTTACCAAATTAAATGAATAAGGAAACCTTCAGAAGATAGACGTAAGAATGATCTTCTAAAATGACACAAGTCAGAATAGCACAAAGTCTATGAAAAACTTTCTTTCTCATTCAGATAAAAATGAAAATGAAATTACAACCTCAGCTCAAAGTCTCAATCTTCCTCTTTCAAAATGGGCAGAGTTTCACTCTTGTAAAAATGAAAAGTCTCATTTACAAATGAGATAATTCACAAACTTATAGCCACTATGTAAGGATTGGCACCTTTTTCCATGGGATGGCCCATGCTGTATTCAATGTCTTCAATTCATCTCCAATTTTGTCTGCAGAGACCATGCTGAGAACAGTGCACTGCCATAACTATAGCATGTCCCTTCATCTAACAGGTCTCTTCCTTGGTATGGACCATCTAGTCTTTTGCATATTTTTCTTTACTTCATGGAAGAAAACAAGCAACATCCTTGGTTTGGTGTGCTCAAAAGTCTACTCGATCCACTGTTTCACCTAGTGGAAATAACTCTTTCAAAGACATTTTTGGCTTTTCCATCTTTCTACTTTTATCTTTTCTAGATTCAATTTGAGCTATCAAGCTCTCTTTTCATTTAATCACTTGGTTCTTCCTTTAAGTTCCACACTCTATTTGAATTTCCATGGATTTTCCCTCACTTTAAATTTGACGTCTGAGGGGCCATCAATGATTGCTAGTTGCTTGAACCATGTTAAACTTTGAACCTATGAACCATTTGAAAGTTCATTGGTTTAAAGCTTCATCAGTTCACTCTGTCTCTTTTGGTCCATCGCTTCCCTGCTTAAGTGCTTCTTTGCTCTTTATTTGAACCATTGCTTTCATTGAACTTGCCTTTGGAATCATCCATGTTGCTTCTTTCTTTGCTTGAGGCTGCCTTTGAACTGCTTGAACCTGTGAACCATTAAACTTTGAACTCTTTTGGTTCAAGGTTCAATCGGTTCATTAGTTCTTTATTTCTACCCATCATTTGCTCTTCTTAAGGTCTTTAATCTTCATCATGCTTTGTTGAACCCTTGAACTTGTGAACACGTTGAACCATTTGGTTCAATGGTTTAATCAGTTCATTCTTTGAAGCTCTTTGTGTCTAAGTCTTTGAAGATTCCTTTCTGCATCTTTATTCAACCTTTGGAATGTCCCAAAGGGAAGGTGTCCCTTTGGGTCCTTGGAAAAGGTCCTTTTTCTGAAATCAAGTGTACCCCACAAGGGTATCTACCCTTCAAGATTTTTCATGTGACCTTCAAGCTTTTACTTCCCTGGTGGGTTCTTGCTTCTTCAGTGAGCTTTTGACTCTCGGGCTTTTCCTCTCAGCGGGCTTTATCCTTTATGTCCTTTAGATAGAATGTCTAAAGGAATTCCTTCAGACAATTTGTCTAAAGGAAATCTTCCTTGCTTTTACATCTTTTCCGCTGGGCTTTTGCTTTGTCTTTTAGGCAAATTCCTTTGGATAATTTGTCTAAAGGATTTCACTTTGTCTTTTGCCTTGTTCACTTTTCCAAAGGATTTCACTTTGTTTGCTTTTGCTTATTGCACTCCATAAGGGCACTTGGCTTGGTTCACAACCCTCTATAAGGGCACTTGTTCCTTTGGCTTTAGGGTAGCCCCTTGAACCTATTGATTAAACTGACTGATTGAACCAACTTTGGTTTAATGGTTCAATAGTTCAATCAATTCATTCTTCATTATTTGGCTGTCTTTTTTTTAATATTTTATGCCAAGCATGTTGAACCAATTGGTCATGAACCCATTGAACTTGCCTGTAGAAGCCTTTGAACCTGTATAAATGAACCTACTTGTAGAGTTCATAGAAACCAAGTTCATAGTTTTCTTTAAGTTTTCTCTCAAGCCTTGAAAGAGTCTATAGAAATGAGCCTATAGAGTCCATAGTTTTAAGCCTACAGAGTCCATAGATTTCTTCCTGTAGAGTTCATAGATTCAAGCCTATAGAGTCTATAGTTTTCTGAGAAAGCTTTGAAAAATGAAGAACCTGAATGCTCAGAATAATTTTTGAAAGGGGAAGAGAGGAATTTTGGTCTTGTAGGACCAAGATAGCTCATATGTTGTTCCAAAAAATGAGTGACATTTTTGGGGACCAACAGCTGGCTCCAATTGGGGAACTTCCTTTAGGTGAAAACTTGGAACAGCTGAGGGGAGTAGAAACTAGAATCTCTAGTGCCTTGAAGTATGCCATTGGGCTATGAAGTCATGCTACCCAAAAAGAAAGGCTCCAAAAATGAAAATGAAAAGAACAAAATAGAACTAAAGTCTATACAGATATACATATGTACAGGTGAACTTATCTGATACTTCAAGAATTGAAGTACTTCAGGCACTGCTCCTTTTGAGGTGAAGAAAAGGCGATGCCATCCTGATAAACTAGCAGGAAACCATTCTATCCCCAAAAATGGTGATGGGCGAATGGATCTCTCCACCAAGAAACCAATTTTTTGCATCTTCCTATTGGCTCTTTCTTCTTCTTGACCCATGGTAGGACATGGTCTTCAAACTGAAAACCATAACTCGTTGCTCTCTTATCAAAGAGTTCCTTTTGTTGACTTTGGAATACAATAGTATGGTCCACCATCATAACTTGTTATTCTACTAGTTTAGTCCAACACATGCTTTAATTGTCAGCATCAAACTCTTGACAAACCATCAGCTCAACATCACCTTTGGTGTGAAGGAGTTTGACCTCTTTACCCTGAGCAATTTTCAATCCAAGCAACAGAGATCCGCATCCAACTGTGGAAGAATTGCTCCCATCAGATTCTAAGATCTAGGCATCATCATAAGCTGATCTTCTATTAGATTTCTCTTCATGGGAGATGGAAGATCCTTCTTGATTTGTACTGTGCCCTACCAATTTTTTTGATGCCTAATTTAGATCAAATCTTGGATTGCCAACCATGGGACTTTGATCAGCTGAGACATGAGCATCCTCTATTATTAAGGAGAAATTACCCCTACCTGAAGGCTTAAACAAAATTTGAGTAGTAGGGGCTGACATTTGGGTGACCACAATCTTTGCCTCAGATAGGTCCACACCTAGCTCTTCACCAATGTTTAACTACTCAGGATTGGTTTGCAAAGATTCAAACTCAATCATTTGAATTTAGGATTTCTTGACATGATAAATCATGTCAAATGACTAAGATGGACTTGGAAGAGAGGATGGGAGTTCATCCTTTTGGTTTTTGGGATGGGGAGGACTGATCTATGAAGTTGAAGTAGAAGGTGTAGAGATGTTTGATGTACTAACCTTCTTGGCAATCACTGGGTCCTTTGACTAGAAAGGCAAAGTGGTTCCCCACTTAGCAATTAGAATTATAGGCTAAGTTCATTCCTCTATTCTTTCTTTATTAGCTTGATGGGCTAACTGATTCTCAGACTGAGTGAATACCATGTATGATTCCTCATCTACTTCACCTTCACTTCTAGGTTCATCCTGGTAATTCAAGAAACCAATGTGGAAGTCGCCAGCTAATTATTCTTGATACTCCATGAAGAGACTAGCATCATTTTCTTACTCAAACTCAAGTTGGAAATAGGAAACATGTTTTGTTTCTAGATATCCCACTACTGAGTTGTTTGGAGGTGCTTCAAGGGTAAGGTTCCTCTATGGGGGAGGAAGATGATTTGGTTGCCGTTGACTTCTAGTAGCATTGCCTTGATATGGCTGATTGGGGAATGTCCTTCTTGGTATATCCTTATATAGAGGAGCAGAAGACACACCTTGTGCCATTTGCCTTTTCAAGGCTAGCAATTCATTTGCCAACTTTTGTACCATTTGGTCAATGGTGGCTATGGGTGAGTATTCAGAAGATGAAAAGGGTTTACCTCTATTAGGATCTCTCCTTATCTTTCCTACCAAGATAAGGTCAGCTTCTAGCTCAGTAGCCAAGTCTTGAGTAGCCTCAAGGTCTATACTCACTTTAGGTAGTTGTGAGTTGATGAAGAAACACATGAGATTTTGAGGTGTCAGCTGGGTGACCATGGGAATCCTGTGCCTTAGCTTGTTGAACTTGGCAATAAAATCCCTCATATGCTCATGAGGTTCCTTCTTCATCTAAATGAGTTGGGCTAGCAAAGCATGTGCATCCTCTGCAGGCTTGAAACTGGCTTCAAACATGGCTTTGAGTGTATCCCAGTTAGTCACTGATCCAGCTTACAGATGGTAGAACCAATCTACAGTAGAACCTTTTAGTATCTCCATGAATATCCTGACTACTATGTCTTCAAATTCCACCCCTATTACACTGCAGGCTATGCTAAAAGCTACAATGTGTTCATCAAGATGAACCTTCCCATCACCAAAGAATTTGGGGAAATTCTTTCTTGAACTACATGGAAGTTTATGCAGAGGTGAAGTCAAGTTGAGTGGGATAAAATAATTACCCTAGGGGCCTCAAACTGCCATGATTCAATTATGAAAAATAAGGATAACAAATCTAGGTGGAGTGGTCACATTGTGAATAAAAAATGGAAAAGGACTAGCCCTGCTTCAACTTGAGGCTTGAGGCTTCAAATTGTGTACTCTTTCCCAACAGCTCTAGTTTTGTAGACCAGATAAAATAATGGAAGTGGAGGAAAATGGTAAGGCTATAATGATAATGGGTAAGACACAAAATAAAGTCACTAGAGTCTATAATGGATAAGGGTTATAATGATTATGGGTAAGACACAGGTGATGCTTCAATCTAAAACTTGAGGTTCTAAATTGCACAAAATTACTATGTCCCCAGCAAAGTTGCTAAAAACTATTGGGTGAATATTTTATCAATCAACATACTGATCAGCAAAATAGGTTTGATTAACCACAGTAAGAAGATTGGTCAGCCAGGTGTGAAGCTTTACTACATCAATCAGAGACAAATCTCTCCTCTCATCAAGGGTAGGTACCCTATAGATACGTAGGAGCTATATACAAAATAAGTAAGCAAAAAATAACACATGGGGGTAGAATAAACCATCCATCTCTCTTCTTTCAAAGATGATGCACACAAACAAAGGAGAAAATCTTGGTGTAAACACTGAAGGCACTTCTCTTCTTTCAAAAGTGTTCTTGCAAGAAACAACAAAAGTTTCTTACAGGTAGTGAAATAACCAGTGACCAAAGGGCATTGTAATAGTAGGATGAAATAGAATGCAAAGTCTCCACCTCAACTTCCCAAAGAATATATCACAAAGGATAATGGGGCCACAAAGTCACCCCAAAATCCTCAACACAAAAAGAAAAGAAAAACATAGACTAAAATTAATTGTGAAAGCACAAAGTCTTCCCACATTTGGTTTCAGGACACTTTCCTATTACCTTCACTAATTCTACTTACCAAATTAAATGAATGACACCTTCAGAAGATAGATGTAAGAATGATCTTCTAAAATGACACAAGTTAGAACAGCACAAAGTCTATGAAAAACCTACTTTCTCATTCAGATAAAAATGAAAATGAAACTACAATCTAAGCTCAAAGTCTCAGTCTTCCTCTTTCGAAATGGGTAGAGTTTTACTCTTGTAAAAATGAAAATTCTCCTTTACAAATGAGAGAATTCACAAACTTATAGCCAATACACAAGGATTGGTGCCTTTTTCCATGGGGCAACCCATGCTATAGTCAATGTCTTCAATGTGTCTCCATTTTTGTCTGGAGAGACCATGCTGAGAATAGTGCACTGCCATAACTATGGCATGTCCCTTCATCTAACATGTCTCTTCCTTGGTATGGACCATCTAGTCCTTTGCATATTTGTCTTTACTTCATGGAAGAAAACAAGTAGCATCCTTGGTTTGGTGTGCTCAAAATTCTACTCGATCCACTGTTCCACCTACTAGAAATAACTCTTTCGAAGACATTTCTAGCTTTTTTGTCTTTCTACTTTTGTCTTTTCCAGCTTTGATTTGAGCTATCAGGCTCTCTTTTCATTTAATCACTTGGTTCTTCATTTAAGTTCCATGCTCTATTTGAATATCCATGGATTTTCCCTCACTTTAAATTTGACGTCTGAGGGGCCATTAATGATTGCTAGCTACTTGAACTGTGTTGAACTTTGAACCTGTGAACCATTTGAAAGTTCATTGGTTCAAAGCATCGTCAGTTTACTCTATCTCTTTTGGTCCATCACTTCCCTGCTTAAACACTTCTTTGCTCTCTAGTTGAACCATCACTTTCATTGAACTTGCCTTTGGAATCATCCATGTTGCTTCTTTCTTTGCTTGAGGCTGCCTTTGAACTGCTTGAACCTATGAACCATTGAACTTTGAACTCTTTTGGTTCAAGGTTCAATTGGTTCATTGGTTCTTTGGTTCTGCCCATTGTTTGATCTTCCTAAGCTCTTTGATCTTCATTACACTTGGTTGAACCCTTGACCCTATCAACATGTTGAACCATTTGGTTCAACGGTTTAATGGTTTAATTGGTTCATTCTTTGAAGCTCTTTGTGTCTAAGTCTTTGAAGATTCCTTTCTACGTCTTTGTTCAGCCTTTAGAACATCCCAAAGGGAAGGTGTCCCTTAGGGTCCTTATAAAAGGTCCTTTTTTTGACGTCAAGTGTCCCCTACAAGGGTATCTACCCTTTGAGATTTTTCATGCGACCTTTGGGCTTTACTTCCCTGGTGGGTTCTTGCTTCTTCAGCAGGCTTTTGGCTCTCAGGATTTTCCTCTCAGTGGGCTTTATCCTTTATGTCCTTCAGACAGAATGTCCAAAGGAATTCCTTTAGATAATTTGTATGAAGTAAATCTTCCTTGCCTTTGCATCTTTCTCATTGGGCTTTTGCTTTGTCTTTCAGGTGAATTCCTTCAGATAATTTGTCCAAAGGATTTCGCTTTGTATTTTGCCTTGTTCACTTTTCCAAAGGAGTTCACTTTGTTCAATTTTGCTCACTACCCTCTGCAAGGGCACTTGGCTTGGTTTATAGCCCTCCATAAGGGCACTTGTTCCTTTGGCTTTAGGGCAGCCCCTTGAACTTGTCAATTGAACTGACCGATTGAACCAACTTTGATTTAATTGTTTAATAGTTCAATCGGTTCATTCTTCACTATTTGGATAAGTCTTTTTTTTAATCTTTTACACCAAGCGTGTTGAACCAATTGGTCATTAAACCCATTAAACTTACCTGTAGAAGCCTTTAAACCTGTAAAAATGAACCTAGCTACAGAGTTTGTAGAAACCAAGTCTGTAGTTTTCTCTCGAGCCTTGAAAGAGTTCATAGAAATGAGCCTGTAGAGTCTATAGTTTTAAGCCTGTAGAGTCCGTAGATTTCTTCCTGTAGAGTCCATAGATTCAAGCCTATAGAGTCCGTAGTTTTCTAAGAAAGCTTTGAAAAATGAAGAACCTGAATGCTTAGAATAATTTTTGAAAGGGGAAGAGAGGAATTTTGGTCCTGTAGGACCAAGATAGCTCATATGTTGTTTCAAATAATGAGTGACATTTTTGGGGACCAACAATGAGGATATGGTGTGTGCAAGAGGTTAGTAAGAGCATGTTGAGTGTGTAAGAGCATGGCATACCATTTGCTTACACACTTGCCTTGATGATGTCATCTTTGGTGAGGTAATAATCCAAATTTGATTTTATAAAATATAAAATTACAAAAACATATGTAATTTCCCATTAAAGGAGGATTAGACTTAATTAATCAAGGGTTAATTATCCATGGGAATTAATATGAGATTTTCAATGTTGTTTTTCAATCAAACAATCCATTCAATTATCATATGGTAACATTTTCAAAGTGTTGACTTGATTCAGAATGTTTTTGATAACATTTTTATTATGATATAGTGTGTTACCCTAGTTATGGATGTGTCATCATGATTAAGGATCAAATTGATAATTTTGTAGATGATTTAGAGTAATAGATGATTTTTGGTTAAATTTGTATGTTATCATGGAATGTCATTTTGATTATAATTTGGACACAAAAGTGATGAAATTAGAATGTCTACATGAATAATATAGATATCATTAAAAACCTTGCATAATTTTCTTGTTGCCTACATAGCTCAAAATGGCCTCATGTTGATGTAGTTATCCCTCCTAGAGTGAGTGTGTGAATCTTGATATTTTCACTATATGGATGCAACTAGTAAATTATCTTACATTCTTGACAATGAATGCCCTTAACCTATAATAAAATATCTTTAGACTTGGCCTATGACTGTTAGAATAAATCAAAACTTTAATTAGAAATCTAAGTGTCATTTTTATCAATTTGCATTATAATTTTCATGTGATTTATAGATGTGTATTGAATGATCTTGATGTGCTTACGTAGTGGTATGTTTGAAATATTTCTATTAACTAACCTTTCTAAAAATTAAAGAGGGATAATATGAAATTTATCAAATTTGAAAAGCAACCATTAGAGTTTGGGAGATAATTTCACACTTGTGACAAGGTAAGTTTGTGGCCCTATCAAACCTAGTCTAGTCTTATGCCAAAACGCTGGAGACTATTGAAATTTAGCTGATAGGAATTTGTAAGTGAAATAGGGATGTATGAATGACATTTTTAGTAGTTTCAAGATAGTGAGTAGAATAGTGATGGATCTTTATATATATATATATATATATATATATATATATATATATATATATATATATATATATATATATATATATATATATATGTATGTATGTATGTATGTATGTATGTATGTATGTATGTATGTATGTATGTATGTATGTATGTATGTATGTATGTATGTATGTATGTATGTATGTATGTATGTATGTATGTATGTATGTATGTATTAACTAACCTTTCTAAAAATTAAAGAGGGCTAATATGAAATTTATCAAATTTGAAAAGCAACCATTAGAGTTTGGGAGCTAATTTCACACTTGTGACAAGGTAAGTTTGTGGCCCTATCAAACCTAGTCTACTCTTATGCCAAAATGTTGGAGACTATTGAAATTTAGCTGATAGGAATTTGTAAGTGAAATAGGGATGTATGAATGACATTTTTAGTAGTTTCAAGATAGTGAGTATAATAGTGATGGATCTTTTTTTTTTTTTTTTTTTTTTTTTTTTTTTTTTTTTTTTTTTTTTTTTTTTTTTTTTTGTGTGTGTGTGTGTGTGTGTGTGTGTGTGTGTGTGTGTGTGTGTGTGTGTGTGTGTGTGTGTGTGTGTGTGTGTGTGTGTGTGTGATTAAATTTTATTGTCTACATTTCTTCTCACCCTCCTCACCCCCTTTACTCTATCAATGCAATGAAGTGAAATTACTAGAGTAAAGGATATGCAAACCTAAGTGTGTATACACACTTTGTTTTTTTATGTGAATATTGATTATGAAAGTTTCCACAATGCAAAAGCTGAAATAATTCCCCTTAAATTAGTTACTATCCATATTTGAAAATTGAAAATCTTAAACTTGAAATTTGAAATTTTTAAAGGGATAAAGGAAAGAATACACCTGAACAAGTATGAAATCTAATTTCTATATAACTTGAAATTGTAAAAGTGCATGTGCCCTATTTTTGAGGAACTTGGATAAATGTTGAACCTATGGCAAATTGTGAGTGATCAATTCTCAATTTGAAAATCAATGAAAAATATTGAGTTGGAAATATTGTATGCTCCAACTCTCATCTAAATGTGTAAAGCATTATGTAAAATAATTTAAGTGGAAGAAAGGTAAAAAACACTAAATGTGTCTCACTAAAATTAAACCATAGATGTTGAATGTCAATAGGTTCTAGTGTGGTCCACTTGAAAAATGATACGAATCACACCAATGCAAATGGATCTAGATTCTATTTAAAATTATTTTAATGTTTTTGAATTCATAATATAAACACAAAAGTAATAAATTTGTTTAAATGCTAATCAAGTAATATTTATATTTTAGCAATGTAATATAGTATTTTGAAAATCTATCTCATTTAATCATGTGCAATAAATATAGAAAGTAATAAGAAACTAAGTGATAAAGAGAGCATATCTTGTTTGTTATTTTATTCTAGACTATGGCAGTGATCAAGGGTCCTCACAAGGTTGTCTTAGAGATTTATATTTATTCATTTTATATTATAACTATTTTATACTTTCAGAAAATTTTGTTGATTAGGGACAGTAACATTGATGCATATGTTTGCCTCTAATGCAAGTGTCCAATGAGAGATATACACAAGAGTGACTTCAAAATTATACCAAGCCTATGTTATCCCCTATGTAATTATTTTATGCCTTAAATTATGTTCACCCATGTGCCAAATATAGATAATAAGTATCCCTAGTTCATTTTTATTGTGCCTCTTTCAATATAATAAAAATGTGTTAGTAACATGAGTCAAGATAGCCCTAACAACCCCTTTTATTGATAAGTGTTGCATACATAGCCAATACTCCTAATTGAACCTCAAACTCGCATGTAGTTCTCCATCCTATGCATGTGTGGAATTGTAATAATTAAACTATATGCTCTTTTTCCTAGTAACCCTTAGCACAAGTGAATGCAATAGTATATTTGACCTTTTGAATGCTTCAAATATTTGATTCAGTGTTATAGTGCAATTTGATAGCTTGAAATAAATAGTACTTTCTAATTAGATATTTGACTTATCAAATCATTAGGTGTATTAATTAGATTATAGCCTTTGTATATATAGGAACCTTTGAATTTTAATTATAACCTAGTGGCATGTAAAAAATTTACCATGGTATGGGTAAATAGGGCTAAAAAAATAGTCACAAAGTGAAAGATATGGAAAAAGATAAAAGGATAAGACTGGAGAGTTACATTGAAGTTGGACACTAATTTCTATGCTAATGTCTAAAGATGGATGCAAGTGTTTAGGGGATAAAAACATATATAAAATAGGCACAATAGCTAGGGATCCCTATCATACAATGGATGAAGATAGACAAACACAACAAACAAGCCCAAGGGGTAAGTATATCAAGTGAAATAAGATGGAACTAAAGAGGTCCATGAGAGACCATATCACTAGATGTCTAATTCTTAGTGAAAAGGTATACATATAATAAGACTATAAATGTGTGTACTTGTAGTAAAATGGGTGTCTAAATTTTCCCCGATTTAGTCTATTAATGTAATAAAAACTAGAATTAATAGTTTAAAGGAAAATAAAATGCATATTGTGGTGTGGACAATACACCTTATTTTCACTTGAGTTTTTCTTCAATATTTCATTTTGAATATTACCTATAACTAAGAATATACCAAAAATTAAATTAACATATATAATATATATGTAATCAATAATAAAAAATTGCATAAATAATATCATGGATAGAATACTCCTATATATGTGTCGAGTAGCAAATGGTTTTGGAATGTTGGAAACTAAAAAAGTAGACAAGGGGCTTGCAACCTCATCCATATTCTAGATAGGAAGATGAGTGAACCTAAAAGTGGTAAAGATTATTACACCATGGTGGTGTTTTACATGGAATAGGGATATTTAAGAGGTGATCATGCCCAAAACCCATAATAGGAAGAGTGGTACTTTGGCCATTAATAGTATCATTTCTTGAAGAGCATAATTCAAATGCAAAATATATGTATATGTATAGATCTATATAGGGTGAGTGATGTAATTAAGTTCACCCAAAAACTTGATGAGACTATATTATTTAATTTCTCTAATCACACCAAAAATAAGAACCAACTGATGCGGGTGGGTAAGGCTCAATATAATCTGTGAAAACTCAATCGAGGTATTAGTATGTAAATGTTTATGTGATGGTAACAATCCATAAAAGAGTTTTAGAATATGAAAATGATTTGGATTTATAGCATATTCACCTTAGACTTGTCTCATGTTAAAACTTTGTATAAAAAATGGTACCAATGTATAGGATTTTTCCACAATTATGAATCTAAATCATATATTGTATATGTTTTTTCCAATTTGAAAATTATATAAGTGTGGAGAACATGATTAAAATGCATGCCCCCATTATGTATGGATAAATATAAAAAATTTAATAAGTGCCAAAGTTGAGGACATGTTTCAAAAACATGCCCCCACTACAATCTAGAGATGTTGAATAGGTGTGGAGACCATGTTTCTAAAGCATGCACTCATCGAATGTGGAAAACATGTAAACTATATTTGATAATGTAGAACAATTTTATAAACATGTCCTTAATAAGATGCCCCCATTTTTGGATGAGGTGATATAGTACTTATTGGTCATCTCCTTTCAAAATTAAAATATATTATGTGTTCATTATAATTTTACTTGATATTATTCTCGAAGTATTGTAGACAATAATTTGTAACATTATTTTTTGTAGTATTTGGAATCTAGTAGAATATCTATGTGTAGAAATAAAATTAGCCATTTTTGGTAGTGTTTGAAAATTTTCAAATTTGGTATAATATATAGGGCCTCATTGTCTAGATCCCAATGTAACATACATTTTGAATCTGGATAACTGGGGTTCAAGATATGTACATTTGAATTTGGTGCAAAATTGATACATTAGGTGCATTGTAATATAAATTTGAAATCATTTGAATTTTTAAATGTGAGCTCTGAGTTTTAGATAAAAACCATGCCACACAGACTATCCCCTCACTTGATGTGCACTAGACTGCCTTAGCTAGACAAGATTTTTTTGAGCTGGTAAGTAGTGTTTATTATAATTTATTGGTGATTTTTATTTTTGGAATAAAATGTATTTTGGGTGTGTTTTTAGGATTTTTCCTAAGAGTTTATATGATTGTATCAACATATTGGATGATTGTGTCGATAACTTGATGCAAGTGTCTAGTGTCAGATGATAGTATCTGATGTTTTCATTCAATGCAGATGATAACGTCTGATGCTTTTATCCTATATAAATACTAGTATCCAATGCTAATATATTTATATTTTGTGTATAATTAATTATTATTTATATATTTTTGCATCAATATATCATTTATGAAAAAAATTATTGTTGTTTTCTCTATTTTAGAAGAGTATTCATATTCAATAGGTATGGCATGGGAAAAATTATTTGATAATAGTAGAGTTGAGTCTAGATAGAACTGACTGGGTTGTTATTGATCAAATGGGTTTGGATCATGTGGCTCATTTGGGATAGATCCCATATTATATCCACCTCCTCAAAACCCTATCTAAGAAGTGGAATCCAAATACATGCACATTTTGGCTTCCCATAGGTGAGATGACAGTCACTTTAGAGGATGTGTATATAATTTTATGACTTCTGATTAGAGGTGAGAGAGTCCAGGTTACTAGAGATGGTATTTATGCTTATATTTAATGCTCCCATGTATATTTTACCAATCAAAGGGATATTAATTTATATATAATTAGATTGATTTAATTTGATATCATTATTAGAGGTGATGTTTTTTGGTTGTAAAAGTTTATTTATGTTTTACTAGCATCATTTGTGGTTATGGAGAGTGGAAATCTTGGTATTTCTTATCGAATATATTAGGTAATGCATCACATTAATCTTGATCAGACAATGGATTCATGGGGATGCATTATACTAGCCCACTTACATAGTGATCTCTATAGGTTTGCATTGGATAGTCATGGTGGGGGTATTGGAGTGGTGATTCTATTATATGTTTGGGCTTATGATCATATCACAGTGGTATGGCCAATTGGTGGTCCCCTCATCCAAAAAAAATTAATAAATAGTGAGTGTTTTCACATGGTGGACTTCATATCATGATGGATTATCAAATTAATTTAGACATATTAACTCTAGATTATATTTTATGGTTTCCTTACATGACTTTTGTGGGTGGCCTAAAGATGGACATGAGTTATAGAGGGTCCATATCAATGTGGGGTTGGTTGATTAGTTTCCTGGTGTCTATGATTTCTTTTACTATGATCAAGTCTTAAAATAGTTTGGGATAGAGTAGGGAGTAACCTCATCACCATATACATGGTATCAAATGGAACAAAGTGGTCATAGGCTACATGATAGACCAAAACTTACAATTGTAGGTCTCACCCAACATCCAAAAGATGAGCAAGATCTTGTGGTTCCCCTGGTGGTAGGAGATGATGCAGGGTGTATTGATGGCTATGTATAATGGTGGGTTAGAACCTAATGGCCTTTTTTATTTCCTATTGTATTTGAGTCCCCAAGTGACATTCTTATAGCATAGGGTTGTGGCAGAGGAGAGATAGGTAGTGAAGTAAGTGATGGTACTCCTATAAGACTAGCACCAATGGATGAGGTGGTTATTAGGGACACATGTAAATACCATAGTTTTATGTTTTTCATTTTATTTGGTTATAATAGTAGATAAATTATTTTTTTAATATGTTTCAAACTGGTATTATATATTAAATTTTTGTAGGTAACTAGGAGTGGGTGACTATGGTAGATGGAGTGATACAGGCCCTCACTCATAGCATGTATATGGATGTATCTAGAGATATCTTTATTCAAATAGTTGTTTACATTACTAGTTTATATGCACCATTTTTTGATCCTATTATGAGATTTATGGTAGCATACCATACTATAGCCATAGAGTGCAAGGAGTTGTGTATTGAGCTAGATAGGCATGACATCCCATAGTGGAGTGATATTGAGATTACACATATGTTAATTGATCACTATGACACTTTTTGATGGGATCACAAGGAGATAGTGTGACTTTTAAGTTATTTTAAGGAGATATTATGCATGTTATTAGGTGTACTTGGACCCCAATTTGATCTTGGTACATCAACATTGAGAGGTGCTAGATTTGTAGATGTTGATAGTGATGAGGAGTATACCTGATAGATATGCCGCAACATATGATTGATATGCTTATTTATATAAAAAAATTATCATATTTTATGTAAGTCATTGCTTGCATGGTTTTATTTGGTATCAAATGGGTTTGTATTGATCAATTCTCTATTGTTCATTATATAGATTTCTAATTGCATTTATTTTAATGGTGTCTATTAGGATTTGTGTAAAAAGTATGTTTATTTTTTAAATATGTGTATGATATTAGAAATTAATAAATAATGGTATGCAATGGAATTTGGATGGGTATAATAAATACTAACTATAATGATCATGTGAAAATGAGACCATGGATTATGCTTATGTAATCATCTTTGAAGCATCTATAGGAATATCTTATGAATTTGTATGTAGTTGTTTAGGTATCCATATCTATTTGTAATTTTACCTTCTCCCTATGCCTTTTTATGAAGGACCTAATCAACCAATGTTTCATCAATAAGATTAGTGTGGGAGAGATTAGTCTTGGGAGAGAGTACACTAGAAGAAGGACTTATACTAGAGGTTGTCTGTTATGAAGGTTGATGAACCATTTATTTCTCATAGGGATCAACATGAGATGTGTCAACCTTATTACACAATCCTCTAGAATAAGTATGTGAAATAGGTCTAGATATGTCTTTTTGATATGAATGATTCAATGATCACTTAACTATATAAGTTTTTTCTTGAGATAAAAACACTCATTTTCTCTATGACCATTAATACCATGATAAGTGCAAAAATGTTGTATTTTTGCATTTTTAAATATATGAGGTGGGTAATGTTAATTAAGAGGGATTATGATCATTTGTTTATCTAATAAAATTCATAATATGTCATACAATCTATCACAAATACAATCAAACTGAAGAGGTTGTCATTTTGTAGTGGTATATGGTCTAATTATAAGAGATACTATGTAAGCATGCTCCTTTCATTTATTTATTACCTTTATTATTTATTTTTGTGACATATGGGGTTGGTTCTATAGAAGGATTTTGAAGTGGTTTGAGACTTTTTGTAACTTTTTATTTATTTTAGGAATAATATTTTTACCATGTTTGGGTTTGCATAGATGAATAGGCAATTTGGTTTGGGTATTCATTAGATTGGATGCACATTTATACACATCCTAATATAAGATCTCACATGAAGAAAAGGGATTATGTAATTCTCTTTTTCTTAGTGAAGAAATAATACCTATACTAAATATAAATTATATTTCCAAATCTAAGGGTGTATAATGTAAGGAATAAAAAACATCCTTAAATTGAATAACATTATCTTATATAGGCTCATTTTATATTTGTGTTAACATTTTTAAATGTTCTAATGGTAATTTAGGCAAGGTATAACTATGAAAATGTGATAGAAATATATCTTCAATTTTATTTGAAATTTGATAATGAACCATTTGATAGAGTATACAACTAATCAAGAGCCCCTTGGGTCAAGCTAAAATAAAAATCCTTTAAGAGAAAGCTTATATTTTGGGCCCAATGTTCAAAAGAGTGTATATTGTTGTAAATGAATAGTAAGATCCCATTAACCATCAAAGGTAGATAACTTATACATTACAATGTTTTGAGGATAAGGATACTCAAACACATCCCTATCAATAATTTTCTCTATTAATTTATTCTAATCAAGGATAACTTCATGAAGAAAAACTTATAATTTAAGAGTACTAACTTGTTGTTGCAATTCTAAAATGGTAGTCATAATATATAGCATGCCATAAGTAGAAGTTGAGGATTTTTCTAGTGCTTGTAAACTACCATTCGTATGGAACATAGGAATGATAAACTCTTTATCATCCACTAAAATAGGCTCATCACATGTTTTTTCAATGTTTGGTAAAGGAACACCCATGTCTAAATAAGTAGATATATCTTGTTGATTAGCACAAAGTTTAATATTATTATCATTTCAAGGTGATACATTGTTGAAATTTTATGACATATTATAGGAATAGGAGAAATTATTTCACTTTAAAACACTCTCCTTTTGAGATTAATATATAACACTTTATATATTATGTACCACGTTAAGGAATGTAAAAATGTCACCTTCACTTTCAGTTTTACTTTCACATCCAAGAGAAAGAGGTTTTAAGAATTCAATGTTAGTTTATATTTTAGGTACATCATTGTTGTGTGAGAAAATAACATTGACATAACTATCATTTAGATCCTTGTTATTTGTCCTAGGAAATTATTTCATTAGGAAACCTTTGGAATTATGTTTTGTTATTACTTGGATTTACATGATTTGATCTTTGTAAAAGATGCCTCAAATATACTAGGGAGTTTTGTTATGCCCTAAACAATGAAAGTTGTTTAGTTGTTTTCTTATTATTTTTAGATGCACTCTCATTTTTTCTTCAATCAACACAATGGTTTATATGGGACATCTAATTTTTTCCTCAAAAATTAGAGGGGAAGAAGAAATTTGACTATTTTCATTTGAATTATGTAAAGAAGGAATGGAAATTTCAAAAATAGAATTGTTTGGGTAAGGGGAGACACACTTGATTTCATCAATATGTTCATCATGAGACATATAAGATGAACATTTAACTTCTTTTACATTTACATCATTGGAAGAGAAGAATCACACTCATTTTTTGAAGTAACTAAAGAATATACGCATGTAAAATTTTGATTTTCAACACTATGAAGGTTATCATTGGGCTTACCAATTGTATCATGCATATGTGCTAACTCTTTAAACTCTACATCATTGGAAAGCAAAGGAATAGTAGAGGTGTAATATTTAAGAGGGATATCATTACAGTCAAACTCATAAGTAGAAATGTCATTATCACTACCTTACTCATTTAAATTTGCATTTGCATTATTTGTTTTTTCATTATCATAGTTGTAATAAAAAGAGGTTTTTATTACATTTTTGGTGTTCTTATAGGTATTTATATGCAACACATTGATCATAAAGTGGATTAATGAAATTATCATAATTAAAATTCCATGCATAACCTTATGTTAAGAACTCCATAAAGGTTTAAAAAATTAAGAGGACTACAAAGCACACAACCAAGAGGAACAAAACAAGAATGTAACTAAGCATTTATAAGCTATGCCCATATAATTGAGAGAGAAATTAGATTTGAATACAAAATATAGAAATCTAAGATGAACTTTCAAATAATTCAAAACCCTTAATTAATCAAACTAGGGTTTTGGTTCAACAAATAGTAAATGTTTTAATGTTTTTGGATTCATAAGATAAACATACAAGGAATGAATTTGTTTGAAATCTAATCAAGTATTGTATATATTTTAGTAATGTGATATAGTATTTTGATAATATATCTCATTTAGATATGTGTAATAAATATAGAAAGTACTAAGAAACTAATGGATAAAGAGAATGTGTCTTGTTTGTTATTATGTTTTGGACTATGGCACTGATCAAGAGTCAACACAGGGTTGTCTTAGAGATATGTATTTTATTCATTATATATTATAATTAATTTTTATTTATGGGCAGTTGCATCGATCAGGGATAGTAATGTCGATGTATATGTCTACCCCCAATGCAAGTGTCTAATGAGAGATATACACAAGTGTGACTTCAAATTTGAACCAAGCGTATGTTTCCCATTATGTAATTATCTTATGCCTCAATTTATGTTTACCTATGTTCCAAATCTAGATAATAAATATACCTAGGTCCTTTGCATTGTGCCTCTTATAAATTATAAAAAAGGGTTAGTAACATGATTCAAACTATCCCTAGCAACTTCATTTATTGTTAAGTGTTTCCTACATAGCCAATACTCCTAAGAGGGCCTTAGACTCACATGTATTTCTCCCTCCTATGCATGTGTGTGTAATTGTAATAGTGTGACTATATGCTCTTTCTCCTAGTAACTCTTAGTATAAGTGAATGAAATAGTATATTTTACCTTTTGAATGTTTCATATATTTGATTTAGTGATGTAGTGCAATTTGATAGCTTCAAATGAATATTAATTTCTAACTAGAGAGTTACCTTATCAAATTTTTAGGTGACTTAATTAGATTATATAATTTATATATATAAGAACCTTTTAAATTTGAATTAGAAACTAGTGACACATGAAAATATGACAATAGGATGGGCAACGAAGGATAAAAAAACTCGTCACAAATAAAAATATATGGAAAAAGATAAAAATATAACCCTGTACAATTGCATCAAAGCTGGACACTAACATTAACATTAGTGTCTAGGATGGATGAAAGTGTCTAGGGACTAAAAACATACATAAAATAGGCACAACATGTATGGATCCTTGGAATACATTAGATGAAGATAAACAAACACAACACATAGGCCCAAGGGGTAGGTAAATCAAGTGAAATGGGATGGAACCAAAGAGGTCCATGAGAGACTACATCACTAGATGTCTAATTCTTAGTGAAAAGGTATATACATACAATAATACTATAAATATGTGTACTTGTACCAAAATAGGTGTCTACAAAAAAATTAAAACTTTTGAAACTTGAAAAATTGAAATTTAAAATTTTCAAAGTAGAAACATGAACATGAATAAATATCATGCCCCATGTATATATATTGAATTGATCTAAAATTCTAATTACACTTGTAAATGTTTGAAACGTGTAATTGTTGTACACATGTCCATGTATATGCATCAAGTATTATGAATTTGTACATAAGTAACTATACAAAGGAGTGAATATGCATGTTGTATGCCCCCATAATCTAAAAATTCTAAATCATGTTTTATATATATATATATATATATATATATAACATGATTTAGAATTTTTAGATTATGGGGGCATACAACATGCATATTGTCATAAATCTAAATTTTGTTACTCATGAGGACTCAAATTCTCTAAGGCAAGACCATTATGATGCCCCCATTTTGAGATGAGGTACAACTTGAAAGTAACTAATCTTAAAATAGATACAAGGGACATATGAATGTTGTAAAAATAAATAAACCCAAGGGCCACGCATAAATTAAATGAGGATGCCACACACAAAATAACATGTATATGTTTCACACACAAGGCCAAGGGCCTCACGTAATAATCAATAAAGTAATAACATATCATTTAATAAACTAATAATTTTTAAAAGGGTAATAGAGAAAATGAGAATTGTCTTCATCACCATATGTATCAATACCATTGTTAAAAAATATCATATCCATGTAACATAATTTAAAGTATGAGTTATTATCAAAGAACTTGTATGATATATAGCTCATCATGGTGTAAAGGTTCCATAGAGATACAACATGTTGAATTTTTGAAGAGATTCCCATAGCTTAGTAATGTTATTGGGTAAAAATAGAAACCCAACTTCAAATAACCATGTAATAGTAGGTATTATATCACAAAGTCTTAATTTTGTATGATATATAGCTCAACATGGTAGAAAGGTTCCATATAGATACAACATGTTGAAGTGTTGAAGAGATGCCCATAGCTTAGTAATGTTATTGGGTAAAAATGGAAACCCAACTTCAAGTAACCATGTAATAGTATGTCTTATAGCATAAGGTCTTAATTTTTTATTTTATTTTTTGAAATTTATGAATGTTTTTAATTTCTTTTCATATTTGAAAAAAAATTGATTTTTTTTAAATATCTGAACTTTTTCAAGTTTTAATTTTAAAAATATTTGAAAAGTAATAAGAATCAAGGCTTAAAAAATGGAATAAACAGGAGGGATTCAAATAATCTGCAATAAAGTGTTAAATCATAGCAAGATAAGAAGGAAAGCAAGAAATATGCCCACAATGTATGTGTAAAGGAGGAAAAGCAATGTAGCATAACTTATTAATATAGATAATAATGTACATGCCCCCTTAATGGGTGAGGGACTGTGTGTGATCATGGAGATTTTAGGAGTAGATAGATGTGATCATGTAAGTGAAATAGAATCCATAACATGATAAATATGCCATATTGAGCAAGTTTATTGTCATAAATAATATGCATTGAATGTGTTTTAAGATATTTGTTTTGGATTGTTTGAATCAAACTAAAAATCAAGAGGGAAATTTCCCAAAATGAAAATAAATCTAAGGTCTAGAAAAATCTTTCAAATTTTGGATAGAATAAGTAACAGTGAAGTAAAAGTAAAGAATATATTTATAAAAGGAAATATGCAAGTACCCAACCAGTTATGTTTATAATGGGAATCATGTATTCATAACATATGGCATGATATGGAGTGACTTACTTTGAATGGGAAACTCCAACTGTCAATGCCTCTGAATCTGAATAGGAATCATATGTTGTAATATAACCATTTGAGTCCCTACTCATATATACATGTAGACTTATATCCTCATGTGTAATAGGAGAATATGTAACTAGTTGAACCTATGGTGAAGAACTCTGAATAATTTATAGTGCCTTAGGAGATAAATACCTATTTTTAGGTGCCACTTTCTACTTAGGAGAATGTACCATGCTCTTTAGAAGTAAATAATTTTTTTCATGTATAATTGTATCATGCTCATAAATAGATGGAGAAACTAATTCTTTAATATGCTCATGTGTAACTAGATTATGCTCATAGATATATGGAGAAATTTATTATGTAATACACTTTTAAATATTTATATCATACTCTTGAATAGTTCTATATACTATTTCATTACCATGTTTATCAATGTATGTGACAAAAAAATATTCTATATGAGGAGTAAATATCATTAGTTATAAATTATATTCATATTGTATTCTTAAAAATTTTACCACTTGATTACAATGAATAAATTTTAGACATTTATATATTGTGATTTAAATTTTTAGGGTTATGGAGTTTAAGCCCTAGGTTACTAAAGGGTATGAGTGTAATGAATCAGGGTAGAAATATGAAATAAATATATCCATTGATTTTTAATAGAATTGACTTAGTTTGACCTTTCTAAAAATAGAAATAAATGATGTAAACAAGTACTTAGTTATAAATTGACTGAGAAAGGAGATTTAGAGGTTGTAAACTAGGATAGGAGTTAATTTGAGTGCCCTAGATAGGATCAAGGTGTTAAAACCCTTCTTAGATAGCAGTTCCCTAATTGGATAGTAGTGTCAATGGTATTGGTGCCCTTATTTTAGTGTAAGTGTCCTCTGTGCAAAATTGTTCCAAGATTTTGGGTACACATATGTCTAATTTTTCCAATATTGTTCCTATGCACATGAGTTCTAATTCCCTATATGTGACCTATTTTAACTAATTTTATATGTAAACCCCAAAATTATATGTTTTTAAGGCATTCATTTTATACAAGTATCAAAGTGTGTTCTTAGTGGGGTAGGTTGCACATCCTCAACACCCGATTATGATAAGAGTTGCCTACATACCAATAATATGAGGGATCAAGCCTGATGTAGTTCTCCCCACCTAAATTTTGGTGTAAGTGAAATTGAAGCAAGTATTAATAGTATTTTGAGTGCTTTAAGTGTGATTGAGACTATAAATCTAAGTAATATAAGTTTAGGAATGTTTTACATGTTTTTATGTAGAAGGTAGAATAGGGATTAATAACCTTGATTGTGCACAAATTGTTCTAAGTTTGTTTGTGTAATTTCCATCTAGTGGATAAAGTGCTAAAATTCATGTATATATATTATTCTAGTGCTTATGTGGGTCTTAAAATAGGTCTAGACTAACCCTATGTAGTTTTTTATTTGAAAATATATATGTTGGTAACAAAAGTGGGAAAAGATAATAACACCCAAACTGGGACACTAGCACCATTCGCACTACTATCCAAGTTATGGTTCTAGTGTCCAAGTGGCATAACCTAAGGCACTAGGGGCCAAGATGCTAAAGTGAAGTTTTAGGACTACTTTACAGATGTTGAGGGATGCGTGTGACCCATATAAAGGTTGGATAGGTGTCTAAATAGGCCCTAAGATAGGTATAGGGATAAGCTAGGGATGTGTGGGCTCAAGTAATACTCGTATAACTCAAGTGTCATTTTTAGATGATTACATTTACCACCCCCCTTTAATCTAGAAATGCAAAAAAGTAAAATGATTAAGATAAAGGAAAAAGAAGCATACTTGAACTTACCTAAGAGGTAGAGCCCATGAATCTGGATCTAGAAGCATGATCCATTGTGTGTCCTATAAATTAAATGTGCATAGATCATTACTTAAGATATATGAAAAGAAAAATATAAAACTAATTAAATAGATAAGAGAGAGGAAAGGAATGAATACACCAAACTAGGTATGCAAACCAATGCATAAACATGGTGACAACCTATGTGTGTGCATGTAGATAATGATCAATTAGTGAATAATTTGGACTAAATTGATGGATTGATGAATCCCCATGTATGGGTGGCTCAAGAAATCAATCCAATTTTGACTCCCTCATTACCCACCCCTTTTTGGTGTATCATGACCTATGAATAGCTTGGATTGGATTGATGGCATGTCCAACCCTCTCATGTAGGTGGATAAATAACTCAAGTAGACTATGAACCCATCATTTCCCACCCATGTGTAGTAGATGCATCTAAATATAAAATTTTGTGATGTAACTAAATATGTGAAACTATAATTGGAACTATTTATGTCAACTTTATGACCACTCAAGAACTTTGGAGTGTAAAATAACTTTGGGCCACTTGAGAATATTAGGTAGCTCCAAGCCACTTAGGAATGTCAACCACTATATATGGATTAAGTCATCAATCTGGTGTGTAACTTGGAGCATGGTGTCTGGTGGGTATATAGACAATGACATAGAGTTTGTCATTCCATCTAATCAACAAGTGAAAAAGTAAGGATACAAAAATAATGTGTCATGTACATGCCCCAAAATCTAATATCTAAGTACATGGATTCTAGATTGAGTTGTAATAATATGTATCTAAGCATATTAACTAAAATAGGAATGATCATGTCATGTTTTATGCCCCCAATCTAAGAAAACTAGTATGAATTTGAGCTAAATTAAGCCAAAACTGGTAATATGTAATTGAACCTATGTAAACCTCTATTTTACCTATAATACTTTTCTAACCAATCTATAATTTCTTAAAACTAAGGCTACTAGATAGTAGTTCCATATTTTAGACAATAGCATTATGGGCACTAGTGTCCTGATTTGGGCACTAATGTCTAACTATTCTAATTTTTGTGTCCTAAACTAGTCTCCATGTCACTATTTCTCATTATGTTTTCCTAAAATTGATTTCTATATTTTGTGCCTATGTGTTAAAAATTGTACTCTAAATGCATTCAAATATATTGATCATTGTGATAAAGTTTTGTGAATGCCACCTCTTTTGAGGGGAGTTTTTGAAGCTATGCAATAACTATACTTAAAATAAAAATCTCTGTAAAAAGTATGTTAGCTAGTGTATATATGACATCTGTGTAATATACCAATATAATGTGCATACATAACATCATAGTGTAAGATGGTTTGAGATTAAGTTTTTAATGTATGATGTATGTTATATCTAACATTCATAAGGTTGTCAAGATAGATATAACAATGTATATAAACAATAAATCTAAGTAATATCTGAGTAGATACCAAGGGGATGGGGCATGATGTCCATCATGGCACCTAATTAGGAAGGGGAGATACATGAGGTCCCTCATGACATATAAAAGTGGAGCATGTAACAATCAAGGTACAAGTTCCATGTCTATGATGCATAAAATAAATCATACATACAACACACATGACACATGCAAAGTAGGCTAATCAATCACAATACAAGCTACATGGGCACATGTCACTAAATTTGAGAAAGCAAGACATACAAGAACATGTTCAAATTTCCACATATGCAAACAAAAATCAAGTTGGATTAGATTCAAATATAAGGGCATGTTCAAACATATGCATACATAATCAAAAATCCATACACAAATACATGGGCACATGTCCAAAGCATACATACAAAGAAAATAAGTGGTGTAGATCCATAGAGAATTGGAATATTTAAATGCCTTGGAATAGAAGAAGCATAAATACACAATAAAGTCTAAACTAGGAAAGCTTTAAATGAAATTATGCATGAACATGTGGTATAAATCTATATAATATATAAGATGTGCATAAGATGATTTTAAAGTATAATTAGTTGGAAAAAAATCTTAGGTTTAGGATGATCAATATCAAGATATAATAATGCTAAATCTATGATGTAGATTTTAAAAATACGTAACTTGGAAAAATGAAATTGTGTATATGATGCCCCTAAATGGGTGAATGTATCAAATGAGGAATCTATCTATTTATGTATATGCCCCCAGTGGGTAGATAGTAGAAACTCTAGATCTGTGTAGTGGACCTGGGTCTTATAAGTATTAACAAACACTCAATAGGAACAAGTGAAGCATGTATGTATGATAAAAACTAACTATACTAGGATAGCTAACTTATGTAGTCCCTAAAAATTTTAATAATTACAAACATGGAAATTCATACAATATATAATTTGTATCTTTAGAATAAATATTTGATTTTTTTGTTTTTTTTCATATTATATCGTTTTTGTATTTTATATATAAGTTATGTACAAGTAACATGCAAATAAAACTATATACAAGGAGCAAAAAATAAGGAAACTATTCACAAGATGGGAGGAACATATTAACCAATAATTCTCATGTGAAAATCACTATCAATTCATGATATGTGTAAAATAAAGGAATAGTAATTATGTATTTTATGTGAAAAGGTAACTAAGGTCCCAGAACATGTCATACTGAGTGATCTATAGATGACACTACCTATGAAGTGGTTTTAAGAATCCATGAAGCTGACTAGGGTGTCCTACAAATTGTAGGTGTCTTAAAGACCCATTTTGTAGAATATGTTATATATGTCATGGGTTATTTGTGCTAAGAACCTTTAGAAATCAATAACATTGATATCATAAGGAAAAGGGGTAGAGGGAAGCCCTCTAAAATCTCCAACATATCTCTAATGTATGGGTCTATATAATAAGGGTCACCATGGGAGAGTATGTGTATATGGTAACACTATAGGAGTAGACCTCACCTACACTAGTGGCTCAACTAAATTTTTTATTGTATTGATGGGAACTATGCTTAAAACTATAACTGGTAGCTATGGTGTCACTACTTGTGGGATAGGTAAAGGATATTCATATGAAATACCCTCAACTATGACCACCTAATTAGTGTTTATGTACTTTAAGAATATTTTCATGGTGGATGGAATGGCTCATATATATTGTATCTATGGCCTACCCAATAAAAAGTCAAATGTGCATGCACTAGGTACTACTAAGAATCTATTGGTTGCATGTGTTGGTCCAACCTATAGTGGAATTACAATCTCCCCAATGGAGCTCTAAACATGGCCACTAAAATCATGTATAATTATGTTGGTAAGATAAATGTCATTCTTTGAATAACCCAAATGTCATAAAAGTGGCATAGTGCACATGTTAATACTTGACCCATTATCAATCATAACACTTTGATAGCATGATGGTCAATGTCATCTCATACAAAGTGTGCATATAATTATAAATCATCGTCAATAATCTCCTACTCTAAAAAAGTGATGAGTGGTCTAGCTAGTAGTGTAATATGAATACACACTAATGATATTATGTATGGGGTGTGCACCTCTATAATAGTGTGATATGGTGTCGATGGTGGATGTGCATATATGTATAGTAAACACCTAAAGTTCCCTTGCCTCATTAGCTATATTCTTTGGAAATGGATCCAAAAATATTTGTAATGCCTTAGCTTATATTTTTTGAACTTTGGGTGCCTTTCTGGGTGTGCCCACATCAATGATGTTATTCTCTATTAAATCTTGTATCTTATGTTTCAAATTGATGTATTAGTTTATGGTATGGCCTATTTCCCTATGATAGTTTTAGAATGGATTAGAATCACAATTATTTGGAAGAGGCCTTGTCGTATCAACCTCTTTGATCGGAGGGAGAGATATGACATTTCATTCTATGAGTTATTGTAAAACACATGCTAGTGATTTTAGAAGGTTGGTGAAAACTCTTCATTGAGGAGTTGATAAAACTAGGTGAGGAGGTGGCTCTGAAGTTGTGTTAACTATGGCCTTTGGATCACTTTTGTTTTCAATGGCCCTTAATTTTTATGGAGTCTTATTAGAATTATTAGTAATTTATTTTGATCCACTTTCATATTTTAATTTTCCCATAGAGAGAAGATTGACTTCCCTTTCTTTCATTGTGTGACATAAATTTATGAATGTTGGAAACTTCTTGAACAAGTTATCTTCATGTAATGCTAGTAGTAAAATATATTTGAATATGTCTTGGATCTCTCTATCTACCATGGAGCTAGTCATATTTTCCAATATAGTTTTATATTGAAAGACATATTTTTTAATAGGATCATTGTATTTTTGTTTTAGTTGTGCCACTTGATCATATGAGATCTTATCATTGATATTAATTGAAAAGTGTGCTAAAAACATGATTTAATGTGGTGATAGACTTATTTGGAAGACCATAGAAATAGTGTAAGGCATAGTCCTTTAGACTGTGTGGTACAACTTAGTAAAGATCTAATCATTAGACATGTATTCCAAACATGCTACATAAAAATATCATAGATGGTATCCTAGGTCACCCTTACCATCATACAAAGTAAGCCTAGGTGCCATAAATCCAGATGGAAAAGGAGTTGTCACTATGTGATGTGATAAAGGTATATGTTAAAGAACATGAGAATCCAAGGCATATGATGGCCTAGTAGTTCCTTACTCAAGATGTAACACCTTAGCTTATAGAGAATTAATCTCATGTATAAGGGAATATAAATCTTGAGATGGGTAACTTTCCATAGGAGGTGTTTCTATTTTTTGAGGTCATAAAGTTAAAATAGGTTGTTGTACAAGTTAATTTTCCCCCAAAGTAGGTATGACATTATTTTTATCTGGGGGAGTAGAAGATTTACCATTATTTGATTTTTGAAGTTCTTCATGGATAACATTGATAATGTCATCTTACATATATGAATGTTTAGAAACAAAATCTTGTAATTGTCTCTTATCAAATTCATCGAATCGGTTATTGAATTATTCCATTGTAGGTTAGTAAGTATGAAAACAAATAGTTGTATATTTTGAACCTTAAAATAAATTTAATCTATGAAAGATTACAAGAATTAAATACTAAAACAAATCTAAGATTTTACAACTAATATTTGATCATAGAAAATAAAAGGATATAACCCTAATAACATATAAGGCTAAGTTTTTAGTAGTATTCAAAGTAATTTAAGTTCACTAAATGATTTAACTTTTTAAGGTTATGGAGCTTAAGCCCTGGGTTATTAAAGGGTCTAAGTATAGTAAATCAAGGTAAAAATGTGAAATAAATATAGCCATTGATTTTTAATAGAATTGACTTAGTTTGACCTTTCTAAAAATATAAATAAATGATGTAAATAAATACTTAGATATAAATTGACTAAGATGGGATATCTAGAGGCTAAAAACTGGGACAAGAGTTAATTTGAGTGTCACATATAGGATCCAAGTGTCAAAACCCTTCATGGATAGTAGTACCCTAATTTTATAGTAGTTTCAATGGTGCTAGTATCCTTATTTTGGTGATAGTGTTCCCTATGTATAACTATCCTAAACTTCTAGGTGCACCTATGTCTGAGTCTACCAATCTTATTCCTATGCACAAGACTTTTGATTCCCTATGTGTGACTTATTTTGACTAATTTCATATGTAAACACTAAACCTCCATGTTGTTAGGGCATCTAATTGGCACAATTAGAAAAGTGTGTTGTTAGTGGGGTAAGTTGGACATATTTAACACTCTATTGTGATGAGATTTGCCTACATACCAATAATTTGAGGAGGGATCAAGCCTGATGTAGTTCTCCCCACTTAAGTGCTTGTGTAAGTACAAGTGAAGCTAGTATGAATGTTAGTTTGAGTCCTTTGAGTGTGCTTGAGATTGTAAATTTGAGTAATATGAGCTTAGGAATGTTTTATATTCTTGTATGTATAATTAGGGTATAATAGGGATTAATAACATTGATTGTGCACAACTTGTTCTAAGTTTATTTGTGTAATTTGCATCTGATTTCCATCTAGTGGATAAAGGGTTAAAAGTCATGTATATATATTATTCTAGTACTTGTGTGGGTATTAAAATAGGAATATTCTAACCCTAGGTGGTTTTTTATTTGAAAATATATCCATTGGTAATAAAAGGTAGGAAAAGGACAATAGTTCCCAAATTTGGACACTAGCATCATTGACATTATTGTTCAAATTATGGTGCTAGTGTTTAGATGGTAGAACCTGAGGCAATAGTGGCCAAGATGTTAAATTAAAGGTCTAATAATACTTTATGGATGTTTAGGAATGTGTGTGACCCACACAAAGGTTGGATAAGTGTCTAAATAGGCCTTAAGATAAGTCTAGGGCTAAGCTAGGGATGGGTGGTCTCAAGTAACACTCTTCACACTCAAGTGTCTTTTTTAGATGATACACATTGTATAAGGTATTTCTATATAGTTTTGTATCCAAGGGAATCCTAATAACATATAAAATGCCCTTGGGCTTAGTATAACTAAGAATGGGGTGGGCATTATGAGAGATCCCACTTATAAAGGTAGTAATATATGACCCCTAAAGTGTATATTGTGTATGACCATCAAATGCTTTCACAAATCCAAAAGTATAAATTAAATATTAATTTATATAACCAATAAAGTAGAGGAGTGTTATTTTGGATGCATTTTTACTTGATCCACTATCTATCATAACACTATGTATATCTTGTTTGTCAACATATGCTCAAATAAAGAGTGCATGTCAATCTGACTCATCATTAATAACTTCACTATCATCAAATGTAATCATAGGATGTGATGTTTAATTAATTTAAAATATACCAATGATGTTTTCAATTAGATTCCCTTATGTAGAAGGAGGAGGTTCATTATTTTATGTATAATGTAATTCAAAGTTAGGCTTTTTATTTGTTGTTTCATGATTTTGAAAAGGATATTTGAACATTTTGAGCTTTGAATTATTATTTGATTATGACTTATCCTCTTCAATAGGTGTTAAAATATCAATATTGTAGTCATCAATGAGATATTGATTCTTGTGTTTAATCTTGAAACATTTATTTTCATAATGTCCAATAAATTGATGGTAGTCACTATGTGCATTACTATCAAAACTTTTAGATTGTGGTTTAGACATGTCTATTTCCATTAGTGGAGGAAGAGAAGAGATTTCATTCAACTAGATTTTTCAACAATACATGAGGAGTTAAAGGTAACGTTGAGAATTTCCTCCTTGGTAGAGCTTGTACTTGAAGCTTTTGTGTTGATATAACATTGATTGTGAATAAGAATGTCTGAATGATATTTTTAGTAGTTATAAGATAATGAGTAGAATAGTGAAACATCTCATAGATATTGTAAGTTAATAGAATTTTTTAATAGACCAAGTAATTTAAGGATGTCTTAAATGGATAAATGGATAATGTTTAAGTCACCAAGAAGGCTAAGTATGGCCATGCTATTGAAAAATGTAGTATTTTTGAATAAAAATGTCAGTCAAACCCCTTATCATGTACCTCTATGTTTATATCTTATTGTAAACATGGACCCCTTAATGAGGCCTTAGATTTATTGCATTAAATGAATAAAATAGGCACCAAAACCATCCAATTTACCTATGTCAAGGTATTATTCACCTATACCAAATTAGGGTCTCTAAAATAGGGTGGAAGGATTCATGAGTATATTATTAGAAGTTAGTTTTATTTTTTTGTTTATTCAAAGAGCCCTTGTGGAAATGCATACAAAAAGCGCATGCATGGAGGATTCAAGCCAAGTGTTTGAAAAAATTATAGACTAATATGTGGTGTCCTAGGATGTTATCATTATAGGGTGTGCATAGAATGGGCATCTAGATGAGGCCTTTTGAATGTTTGAGAACATTCTTGAACTAGATGTGACTAAAGAGAATGTAGTTTTTTATGAGATATGAGAAGAATTGGGATGTTGAAAAGGTGATGGAGCTCATTTCAATAATGTCACATGTGGATATTATGTCTTAGAATACCATGATTAGAGTGTGTGTGTGTAGAGTAACAACTATGAAGAGGCCTTGATTCTTTTCTAATAGATGCATCTTATAGAGGAAAAGAAGGACAAAGGCATGGGTAAGGATGGATTGTATCTTTCAACCTTTTTCACATATTTAGTGCAAAGGGACTAAGGATGTCTACCAAATGTTTGATAAAATGATGGCATGTAAAATGTTTAGTGAAATTACTACAAGTAATAAATTTGGTGAAAAGAAGATAAGATATCAAATAATGGTTCGATTCCTATATAGGAAAACTATTTATATTTGGGTACGTTTGATATATCATGTGGTTAATATTAAGTAGAAACTAGAGCACACTCAAGGGATTGAATCATATCAACAATGTCTATTATATGAGGGAAAATACTTGAGGATCATACTCCTCTATCAAACTACAATATAGGCAAGGTTTTCACCCTCTTCTTGGTGTTGTGATTACATGGAGGAGTTATGGGTTTAGGGATGTGATCTAACTCTAAAACTTTATCTTTTAAAAAAGTGGTGAAAATTTTGCTACCAAACAAGTGTATTGAATTCTTCATTGATCCCTAACACCTATATCATGGAGCACACAAAAGAGGTGTCAATAGTGGAGATTACAAGGAGGTTGTGACCTATTACTAGTCAAACTTAGAAAAAATAGCAATTATTTTTATATTTAATGGATTTTGGCCGACCACATTGGTTTTGTATCAATGGATACATACTACATGGAAAATTAATTATGATATCTCTATTTTCTCCAAGGGTTTTTCCATTTTTAAGTTTTTTAATGAGGCAGCCTATCAGCGAGTTTCAGACTAGTGGTCCTTGGTTATAAGGAGCTAAGAGGCTCTCCATAACCAAATGGTATTTATAATTTAACCCAAATTATCTCTTAGTTACCAAAATATTGATCTAGGTTTAGCTCCCTAATCTACCTCTACATTTTTACTTTGCTTTCAAAGAGATAGGAAACTCCTTAGGCGCATACATCAAAGTTTATGTTGAGATAACAAGAGCAAGTTTATACACATATGTTAATATTTGTGTGGAGATATATCTTAGAAAGAGTCAATAGGATAAACTAATTCTTATATGTGGAAACTTCAACACATTTTGATATTGTATTCTAAAAATACAACATTTTAAGCCCATATGTTTAAACTTCCAAGACACCAACATGTTACTTGTCCTTAAGCATGAGAAAATCCACCCTAAAAAGGGGGATGAAATCAACATTAACATGATGTAGTTTTCTAGAGTAGGAGGTAGTGTATGAAAATGGTGATTAGTTATATGAAATACAACATATAATAGAGCCAATAAATAATAAACATGGATAACCAAATGCCTAGTTTGAGGAAAATGTCCCTGTTGCAATGGTAGGATGAGAAAATAAAAATACCTCTATGGGGACTGTTTTGAATGGGACCCATCAAGGGGAGTGAAGAGAGTACGTGAATTAAAAAACTAAAACTGATATAAGGATTTGGTGAACCATCCAAATTCATAACTCCTAATTTCATTCACACCTTTATAATATCATACTTCAGATATAAAAATAGTCATGATGGAGCCCTCTAAAGGGTTATGGCAGGAGGTTAAAAATAAGAAAGGTGAAAATGATAGCCTTGAATATTAACTTGGAAATATTCCCCATTAACTTCTATCCTTTGGATGTTGGTATTATTATGTAGGCCCTTGGCCATGCCTTTTAGGTCTTTCTTGTCTATTTGTTATGATTTTGGCTATTTTTATCACTTTGATTTGTGTTGACACTTCCCTTGGTATGGTCAGGCTTATTTTGTTTTTCACCCTTTAGAGTGTTTTTTGATGGGGATGTTTCACTTTCCTTTACTGTATTTTTTCCTTTAAAATGTTTTTAAGCATCTAAAAAATGTAATATCTTATTTTTATTAATATGAATTTACTATTTTTTTCTAAGTAAAAAAATAAGGTAAGGATGTCAAGGTTAAACATTGTCAAGCACTTAATGATTAAATTTGATTATCTACAATACTACATCATCCATATAATTCATTCACACATCATCAACCTAGTACATATTATATGTTATATTACTAATATATTAACATGATTGATAGAGTTTTGTTTCCTGCATGTGAATCCTTGTATTGTATTATCCTGGGCATTATAATTATTAGTTAATTTGTATCTTTCCTATTTTATCAACCTAGTTGATACCTAAGTCAAGTGATATCCCAGTCAAATTTATTGGTTTGGATAATACCATTGGCTTGGGGTTTTTGGTGATTTTTGGGTTTGGAGTTGTATATATAGGGGTTATAATTATCATTCCTAACACACAACACTTTTTTTCTCTAGTTGTCATTAAATTTTTACCCTTAAGTACTAAAAATAAGAGTTAGAGGTTAAATTATTATTCTTGGAGATCAAGTCCTACTCAAGGTATTTGAATTTCATTAAAATTTGAACCATGGAGGTGCCTCATAGTCTTTAGAGTCCCCAACTAAGGAAATATAGGTCTTATTTTTATCATTTGAGGTTTTCATCCTACAACATCTCTTTCAAAGTCCCACTAGAGATAAACAAGATATTTATGCACCAATGAGTCAACCCAAAGTTAAGTATATTTATTTTTACTCTCTTTCATTTATTTACTTAGTAGATAGATATACTTTGCTTAATTTTATAATAACATATATTTTTTCCTTTCTTAAGTCCTCCTTATACCAAATAAGTTGGTATAGTTATAGGGTGATTAATTTTTCCTTTTCCTTCAAATGTCAAAGTAATAAATGAAAGGTATAAGGGCTAAAAACATTGGAACATATTAAAATACTCAAATACTTAGAATGTTATATATTATTTCTACAAGTTCTATACTTGTGTTTATTTTTCAACTACCCTAACACTTGCATCCTAGTTAGATGCCTACATCAATGTTGGTGTTCAATTCTAATGTCAGTGTTTAGTGACCTAAAAGTCATCCAAATTACAAATGAAACATATGCTTATGGCTGGTTTAAGTGCTTTAATGTGATATATTCTTCAAAAGGATTGGTATATATGCATGATCAATCCTCATTCATTCCTCACCTATTACAGACCTAGCACAGACAAAACAACTCACAAGGTAACTTACCAAAAGTATTCAATCAAGAATTTAAGTTAGAGAATATTCATATTTCCCATATTTCCATATAAATTAGAGGTAAAACACATCTACAAGTCTGAAGTATTGAAGGATCAGATTAAGATCCATATTTTCCAATTTACAAGCTAGGTCACTATTGTACTTGTTTATCACATATTACATCTTTATGCGTACACAAGCCTAAACATAAGGGATAACTACATGAGTAGGATGCCCTATTTAGAGTAGTGGATATGTAGGCATTATCCACTAATAGAGTGGTATTTGGGGTTAGCTTGATATCATGATCCCACTAACCCATTTTTTCCATAGTCACTATGAAGATGAAGAACTAGGGTTTTGTTATTTCTCAATGAGTGATAGTCCATGAGCCAGATCTGAGCACACCAAAGTGAAGGTGAAAAAAACCCAAAACATTCTCAGTGGTAACATCTATATCGAATATGTATTATATACTATACACTTGGATCCATGTTAGATAGAAGCATTAATTCAACCATTTGAGGTTGATGCAAGTGTCTGAAGTCACAGAAATGCTTAACTCAAAATTTGATAGTAGTCTCACAATCTACTCATAATATGATTCCTTCTTGTTTTATATCTAGATATGTATTAACATCATAACTATCTTATTTTCATTATCATTATAATATATAACATAATTATACATTCTATTTTTATCATATATTAGTATATAAATTCAAAATATTATTTATCTAAGTTTGTAAATTAATTGGCCTACTATAGAGATAGTTTACCACCCTTTTACCCTAGGATATCTCTATCACCTTTAACCCTAGATTCCTTAATCTATATTTTATGGTTAAATAACTTATTTTATGGTTACTTATTTCCTTATACCCTCAAGTGGATTCCATGGGCCACATAGTCCACATGATGTGAATTATTTTTAATATTATTTAGTTAGAATTTATTTGATAAGGAGTAATAGCCCATGATCTAGATTTGAGCACACTAGATTGGAGGTGACATAGGACCCAAAACATTCTAGGTGGTCACATCCTGATCTAGTAAGTATTCCATACTGGACACTTAAATCTAGGTTAGATATAAGTATCAATACAACCATCTCAAGTTGATGTAAGTATTTGATGTCACAGAAGTGCTTAACTCAAAATTTGATGGCAATCCTAGAATATAATTTTAATATGATTCCTTATTGTTCCATATCCATATCTATATTATCATCATAACCATCTAAATATCCTATTTTTATTATCATTTCAATATCTAGCATAGTTGTACTTTTTATAACATATCTCAATATAAAAATTTAGAATATTGTTTATCTAAGTCTATAAATTAATTGGCCTACTATAGATATAGTTTACCACCATTGTCACCTATACTATATCTATCCCATTTAACTCCAAATTCCTTAATCTATATTTTAGGGTTAAATAATTTCTTTGATGGTTACTTATGTCCTTCTCCCCTCGAGTGGCTTCACTAGGCCACATAGTCCACATGATGTGAACTATTTTCAATATTATTTCATTGGAACTTATTTTTAAATTGATTTAAAAATTAAGTCATTTTGAAACCAACACTTTTTCCTTATATGGAAAATTTGAAATTTTTTCAACTGATCTTTGACTTGTTTTATTTTATAAAGTTATTTTCTAATTTTTAACACTATTTGAGACTACTTGGTCTTAAATTAAATCATGTACATGGTCTTAGATTTGTTTTTGATTTAAAATTATGGTTTATTATATGTAAATAAATGTGAATAAATGTCACCTTGTACATGGTATGGGGGAGAAGAATATAACTATAGGATCGAGATGGGAGCTTGTATGGGGATGTTCAAAACTCCATCCTTCCTTCACTAGACATGGTGTTTTATTTTTCATATTCATAATTGGTTGGTGGAATTATATTTTATGAGGAATTATATGTGTTACTTTAGTATGGTTGACTATATGTGTACTCTCCCATGCCCAAGACATGGTAGAATAAGATTTAGGTATCCCCAAGTTCTTCATCTCATTTGGTAGGTCTTCTATGTTGAGAATATGTTTTTGGATACTTGGTTATCATTATAGTTTTTTAAATGGTGCTCAATATGGATTAGTATGGTATTTCCATGTAATGTTACTTATCTTATGACAATATACTTTTACCATGGATTGGTGCTCATCCTCTTTCTTAATATCATTTACTTCAGAGTGGCACTTGTACTTGCATGCTTGTATTAGAGGTTATTTGGGTTTCAATTGTGATTTGGTGAAACTTGTGTATCAATTCATTATGGCAAGATATATAGGAGGAATCAACATCATATATTTGATGCATTTTACCTTAATTTTGGTTGTCATGTCTTTTTGTTCATTTTATCTAGAGTTGTTCTTGGGGATATGTTTGCCTTAAGTTCTATAATAGAGTTCATGCATCGAGGATGATGATCATTTCATAGGGTAATAATGTAACCTAATGCAAATATACCACCCTTTATTTATCTTAGTATGTTTTTTGTGATTGATGAATTATTGACTCATTGGTGCAAGTGTTTTGTGTAGGTTATTCATGTTGGACATTAAGAATAGTGTCCTTAGGTTAGACCTATATTGGTTTAAGTAATGTAAGCCTTAGTGTATTTGTCTAAATTGGACCTTGAACCTAAGACAAAATTATAAATAGAGAAATATTCTTGTCCTCAATCCACTAGTTTTAGAAGGTCATCTCTATTTTTCTCAAATTTGGTCGATAATGGTTATCTAATAAACCTTGCCTTTCAAATGTTCATTTAATATAAGGAAGGAAAAACTAGAGGATATTTATATACATTATAATCTTGTAAAGCTTAGATGATGGTTTTGTTAATCTTTACTATAATTCTAACATTGCTTAATCTTTAATTAAAGAATGAAACATTAAAGATAATAATTAATTAGTGAAACATAGGTTAAAAATTTGGAAATTTTTTGTTGTTTAATGGTCTTCTACATCAAATGGTAAAATCATGTTTCTCACTAATTTTTTTACTCTATCTATATCTTTTTGAAATGTTTTTGGCACTCCCTCAATGTAATGGTTTCTTTTAATATGTTCTTCATATGCATCGATCATTCTTGGCCTTTTATGGGCATTATTATATTAATAAAATTAAATTAAATTAAATTAAATTAAATTAAATCATTTATGTTCAAGTCATGTTTCCACCTTTTTTATTTTGTACTTCTTAGTTTGACTGATTTAAATGGAACTGGTTGTGATGTATGATCACATGGTCTATGTCATGATGATAAAAGAAAAGTTTAATGAATAGGGACTAATCAGGAAATTAATTTGATCGACCACATATAATAAAGATTTACCTTATTGTGCCTCCAAAATCATAAGTTATTTGTTTCTAAAAATATAATAAGGTGGTGAAAAGTCCATAGATTGAGTTAATGTTGGTGGTGGAAGTTTTAGTCTTTTATAGGATGTTTTCTTCCTAGAATAGGGAACATGGGTGGTATTAAAGGGAAGAACATAGTGAAATTGAGCAGCTATGAGGATAATGGCTAGGACATGTTAGCATTAGCTATAAGTTGGTCACTTATATGCTTGTGTCTTTTTAAAATAAAATTGTAATGCCCTTGTAATCCATAAAGCTTTGGCATGATGTAAGAAAATATATGTTTGACCCTAATGAACTTAAAGAATATTATAAATATTTTATGTTACTCTACTCATTATGGTGATGGTAGTTTTTTTAATTATTATTACTATATAACCTAAAATTTGTAACAATTTTTTATTTGATAAGGTAAAAGCAAGTTTTACAAGGACCTAGAACCATGAGAGTGCAATACAAAAGTTTTAACAGGCCAACTAGGGTTGAGAGAACAAAATAGAAAAACCAATACTTAAAATGAAAATAGAAATAGAAAACTAAAACTAATCTAAGAGGGTCCCTCTTGAGTGTCTTTAGCAACAATGTTGTCCTTCACTAGGATGAATGGTTTATCTTTTGAAACCTTAGCATGGGTACAGTTATTGAGGCCTTTATCTACCTCCTTAGGGAAGATCATCTTAGGTCGCTTCCTACCTTTAACTTGTAAAGGAGTTTATTTAGGGGGGACCCCCCTAGGGGATCCCAGGGGGGATTTAAGGACCTGGGGAGATTTCATAACATAGGATTGGGGGGAGATAGGTAGAGTTTACAAAAGTCTGGATAGTAGCCTCAGCCACCTAGTGAAGTTCATTTTAGTCATAAATCAAATTTACTAGGCCAAACCCTACCTGATGATCCCTCAAATTGAAATTTTCAAATAATTGTTTATTCTTCTCTAAATCCTCCATCACTATGGCCTTACCTTTCCAAGCTGAAGTCATAGGAGTCCCAATTTTAATAGGTTTAGGTTTGGGGATAAACAATAGTTTGAGAGGTAGGTCATCAGGGAGGGAGTGGGATAAACTATTTTGGGGGGAGAATTTAGGGGGTAGGTGGGATCACTTGGTAGGATTCTCTACCAGGGATTCCTCTTGGGAATCCTCCTCAAAAGAGGATCCCTCAGGGGGACCTTCTAACCTAAGAGGGTCTGACCATGTTTAACAAGTAGGAGGATTAAACCTTAATGGAGAATGGGGTTTGTGTTGTTAACTCCGTGGAGTAGAATATTAATTTCAAGTGACTTGAGAAGGAAATATGAAAGACTAATTTTAAACCCAATGAAGTGATTTAGGAGCAAGAAATGGTGTGAAAACATTAAAGTGTACTTACCTTCTAGAGTCATGTACCTCATGATTTGAAGGTAGATATCTAGCCAATATCTTAGGAGTTCATCTTGAGGGAACCCTTTCTTGTCTATTTACATGAATTCATTTATTCTAAAGAATAATTGTAGAGATTCTTTCTTCTTATACTAGTCTTTAAATTCCTTTGTGCCTAAACAAGACATACTCATGGCATCACTAATGAATTCCTCTGAGATGTTTATGGTGATGCCTCACATTGTGACATTATATTTAGTCCATGCCATAAGAATTATTGAGAAAATATGGCATTGTGTTTAGTAATGTATTCCATAAAATCCATAAGTCATCCCTTTTTGAGTTTCTTTCAGACCTTCTTTTGCTCACAAACCTCTTTACATGATGTGGGTTATAAGCGATCTCTATCACCTCCCATGGTTGATGGAAGCACAGAGATGGAATGGGAAAGTGGAAATTTTTGGATGCATGAAAAACATTTATGGCTCAAATGAGAGGGAACACCTGCCAAGGTAACATAAAAATAATTAATCCCCCTCTCTTCAAAATGGATATGGATCTATTGAATCAGGATTTGCCCGATCGAGTTGAGGGGTTTCACGTGGTAGGGGATGATTATATTAATTTAAAATAGTAAATTTTTCATGTATTATGTTTTATACCTTTAGGGGGATGCTTATTGCATCATAAAATTTGTAACAATGGTTTTGTGAATCGGTGTGATTAATTGTCAAACTACTCTAGAAAAGACTGGATTACTTTCTTTATTTGGTGAAAAATTTGTATGCATGTATTATTTCAACATGAAATAATATTGTTGATAAAATTTATAGAATAATAATCATAATTTACATATAATATACACATACCCTTTTTTACTATCTTAACATCAAATCCTCCAATCATCACCAAGAACAAGTTTTTCATTTTTTCCATTCTATAAATGTAAAGATGCCACAATACTAATGAGTTCATAAATATTTAAAGAGAATTTATTTTTTAATTGGAGGATCATAGTCTGAGTATTTTATAATTTTAAAAAAAAAAACCCAAAAAAATAAAAAATAAAAAATCTACATAGGGATGAGCAATTTAGCAGTTAAAATCGGAAAGCATAATTAGAAATGAGCTTTATGAGAAATTAAAAATCAACATTTTTTGGTAATTTTGAATGTGACTTTGTAAAAATATATGTTTCAAGTTAGAATCACATTTCTAATCTATAATCTATAGAAACTCATTACATTTTTTAACTATCATAATGTTTGTACATTAGGTTATGAGTATGGATTGCACTAAAGAAAATCATTGCTACAAAAATAATGGGAAAATGGGAAAATAAAGTAGTTATGTGCAAAATTTCTCATAAAAAATGTATCTTATGGTCATCAAACCATTTTTTAGGGTTTTTTTGGCCTCCAATTTAGATTTTTAGAACATTTTTTATTTTTTATTGTGTTTTTAGGGACACAGCTCATGAAATATCTTCTCGTTGGTGAAGGAAAGAAGGTAGTATGATTCCAGGAGTGAATAAGGCAAGGCTAATTATTATGATTCTCAACTTAATTACTTCATTTATGTAATTATTTTAATAACATTTTAGTTTGAGATTGAGTAAACTAGTATTGCATGCATAGGTATTGGCATCTTGATGTAAGTTATATGGAGACTAACTTCCTATGAATTTTTTTAATAAAACCTTTAGGATTTGATTGAAGTTTTTATTGGTTTTATATGTTGGTATTTAGTCTCATATGGTGGTAAATAATTATTAATTTATATTATGGTAAATTACTTAACAACATTGTTTTTAATTAACAATAAAGTATATTTGGTTAGTTGTTATATTATTGTGGTTACAACAATATTTCATTAATAACATTATTGTAATGTTGGTTGAGTGATTGTAGGGATTGCCTACCTCCTTGATATTATGAGATGTTTCCCTATATAATTTTAATATTCATATGAAATTATATAAAGAAAACAATATATTATGTGCTAAATAATTCTTTGTGTATTTGACTCTTTGTCATTAACTTGCATATTATAAATCACTATATAATTTCATTAGATTATTATCAATGGTATAAGAGTAGAGAAAAATTATCCATGAGATTTTATGGGGAAAATTTAGTTCATAGTTATTAATTTTGATATTTGATTTAACCTATAAAGATCTACAATATAATAGTGTAGTCTTTTTGACATAATCTAACTATAGTTACCATAGAATCCAAGAGGTGACCTCCTCACATCATGTACACTTGTGAGCTCCATACAACCTCTTTGTTAGATCAATAATCAATTAGTTTCCTCTTGTGGGTATAATTCTATTTCCTCCCATGGATAGACTTTGTGTAGCCTATGCCCAACAAATTTTTTGGTAAAATCCATGGGCAGATTTAGTGTAGCTTGCTCCTAAACTTTGTCTTATACTCTTGACCTATACCACAACTTCATCTAGTACATGAAGTTGTTAAGCTATCTACCTACATGAATTTATATCTACAAGTCTACAAAGCTTAGACTACAATGCAGAACATTGGAGTTTAAAATTTTCTACCACTTCTGAAAGCATCCATTACATGGAATATGATGTTGTTTGTAATCTTGAGACTTGTAAAATAGTTGTAATATTATCAAAGATAGAGGAACATAATGTAAGAACCCAGTTATTCGTAGTCAACAAATATGTTTTAGATATTGTTGATGGAAAAGTGAAGAAACCAAAATATGTAGAGGAAATAGAAAAATGGGAGAGCAAAGATAAAAAAGCTACAATAGTCATTGGATTTGGGCTATTTGATGCTTATTTTCATCATATTGATTTGTCTAGATCCTCTAATATAAATTGACAAGCATTAAACATTTTATTTGGTTCACAAGAAGGAAGCACATCAATAACATTAAAATAAAGATTTTTTGGTCAATATGGAAGAAGGTGATAACATGGTGGAGAAAATTAGTAAGTTTTGATCCATCTCAAATCAATTACATGGAATTAAAATTGATGTACATGTTGATGATGTAAAGGCTATTTTATTAAATAGCATGTTAGCTAGTTATTCTAATATGGTTTTTATATTGAGTAAAATTAATCATATTTTAGAAGATCTCATTTATTATTTACTTAAGGAATAAAAAAGAGCTATGATTGTTGAACCAAAGGAAAATGAAATGTATGGTAAAATAATAAAGATAAATCATTTGTTAATAAAATATTCAAATAGGGATCAACTTCCAAAAATATAAAGAAACAACCCACTTGTTGCTATTATAAACAATCTAGTCATATATCTACAAATTTTAGGTAAAGAGCACAAGATTTACTTGATGGGAAACTACAAGATAATGTCATGGCTACTAATGAAGAAAGAGAGAATAAAGAGGAAGGAAATATTTATCACACATAAAATTAAAGTGATGAATGTTATCTCTATTAGATGATTTTCCAAATGAGTTTGGAGGCATTAGAGGATAGAGGCAATTCAAGGTTCTCATTAGCCACTAGCAATGGGGACACTTTTTCTTTAGTGGTATGTGTTTTAAAGTTGTGTCATGTATTAGATACATTTCTTTTTCAATGTATTTTATAATAAGAATAGAGGTTCATTCATGTTCACTTGTGAGTATTTCCCATGTAACCCCTTCTACAAAAGCATTGTAGAATGTTGGTTAAAATGTATTGTATCAATTATGATGAAAATCTATTTTTAAACCTATGAAAAACCATTTGTGTAGGGTTATTGGTGAACCTAGAAAACCAGTTGTGTAATATTTTTGGTGAACCTACAAAATCAATTATGTAAGCTTATTAGTACACCTAAAAAACCAATTGGGTAAGGGTGTCGGTCAAAGTTGAGTAAAACCATTACAACACAAGTGTGGAGGGTGAACATAAGCATATTTATTTCTTCATACCTGAGTGGTGGTTATATTCATCCATGAAAGCCACTTCTAAGAATACAGTGTGTTGGAGTTTTATGCAAGCCTGATGCTACACAATTGAAGAGAAGATTATGAGCACACAGAATTAGACAACTACAATCAAAGAATGAGATATGTTTTACCATGTAAAAACTAAGGGGGTAATGTTGGGATTTAGTATTCACATGGTGGTAAATAGTTAGTAATTTACAGTATGGTAAATTACTTAGTAACATTATTATTATGTAATAATAATTTATATTTGGTTAGTTGTAATATTGTTGTGGTTACAATAATATTTTATGGATAAAATTATTGTAATGTTGGTTTTGTGGTTGAGTGAATGTAGGGATTGATTACCTCCTTGATATTAGGAGATGCTTCCATATATATTTGTAATGTTCATATGAAATTATATAGAGAAAATAATATATTATGTGTTAAATAATTTTATGTGTATTTGGATCTTTGTCATTAACCAATTTATAAGCATGGAATGTGGATGCCATAGGAAAATTTTAATGTTGAGTGTCATATTATAGCTTATGTGTTATATGAGATCAAGTTTTTTAACTAAAAATAATCATTGTTATTGAAATGTAAGTAATAAATCCTTAAATATCCATACATGTTTAATGTGTGTGTGAAATAAAAATAAAATTATATATATATATATATATATATATATATATATATATATGTATGTATGTATATCAAACCCTTTTGTTATATTATTATTCAAATAAAATAAAGTAGAAACAAAATGAATAACTATGAAGGTAGAAGGAGATAGTTACAACATAGAACTATCTATTATTTAGTGAATTAGAAACTACATCGATAATTCAAAGAACAATCTAAGGATAACAATGCTTGGTTTTGAACTAAACCTTAAAATATTTTATCTAAAGTTGTAAATATTTTTTTATTCTAAATTGACTAGGTCCCTTTTATAATTTGAGTTGTCTAATATTTAGTGAAAAAAGAGGTAGAAAATTTGAACTATATTCTTAGGATAAAATACTTTGAATAAACCATGCTAACGTCATATTTAGAGGCCTTGTAAGAATTGTAATCAGTGTTTTTGATGGTCACGTTATTCACCCCACATTTACTTTTACTTTTTTTATGGATTCATGATTGTAGGACGTATTTTTTTAAATTATATTTGTGCATACAACTTTTTTCCCTTCAAAATCCAACATAGTTCATGGTTAGGGAAGAACACAATGCTTCCCTTTAGAGGGCAAGTCAGAGATCACATAATATCTAATATATTGAATGAAAAAACTAATGTCTACAAGTCATCTAGTAGCACATATTTATATACTGAGTTTTTTTAGAACAATAAAAGACACATTATACATAAATCACTTATTTAAAAAATAATATCAATTATAATAACTTATGGATGGCTTAACTAGATCATTCAAATCCATTAGTTAGGAAAGAAAGGCCCCAAGCACATGTTCAAAAGTTTAAAAGTATTATAGCAGGAGTTTTTTTTTTAAAGCATGTTGAGGTGTTATATTAAACAAAGGTACATTATTTTAAATAGTGACCCATTAGGTCTATGACTATTACTAAGTTAAAAACTAGTTAGAAACACAATTTTCATGTTTACTAAGTCTAAATTTTTAGACCTTCCTAAAGACTATATGTTAACTTTGATGGTGGGGATGTTATCTCCACTAATGTTTACATACATGTTTAGTTTGGTGTTATTATGTAAGTGATATTTTTATTTTGGGATGTTATTTGGAAATGAAAACCTAGTAAAACTACTATGGATCTCATTGATTTTTTAGTATGGAAAGGATGATCTTTACATACCTACTCAATTTTCTCTTTTCATTTGCTCCATAATAACAATTGGTATCCAAATCATTTTATAGGAGATATTAAGCTTGTTGAATTTTATTGGGTAGTAAGATAATAATGAAAGACAAAATGTTAAGTTTGTGTATCTTAAGAACATAGTGATTTATAATGTTGTGAGTGCCAAAACAACATAAACATATGGTTTTATAAACCCTTCAGTATGAGGTTATAGCAATAAGTATGAAAATGGATAAAGAAATGGGAATACTAATAAATTTGTTGCACTAGTCCTATCATATGTGTGTTTTGATGTTAGATTTATCATTGTAAGGATTATTGAGACTTCTCATTATAGTTAAAGGAATTTGGTCATCTTTATCTTATTCACATTCACTCTTGTGCAATAGTACCTTTGGGTGAGCATTCCTACCTTAGGAAGTCAAGGTAATTTGGGATTTTTTGAGCTTGTGGTTAGTATTGTTTATTCACATTTAGAAGTTTTGGAAGCTCATTGTAATTATGTTGGTTCCTTCCTTGTTGGATTATAACACTAATCCCTAGCAGTGTTGGTATAATGTGAAGAAACTTTCCTCTAGTTATTATAGAGAACTAGTTTTGACCCTGATTCCAAAGAGTGAATACCTATGTTGCCATGTTGAGATGGGGTGTTGGGTCTATGTCTAAGGCTAGATTAGGGTTGGCATGGTCATGTAGTGACCATGAAACCATTTGATTTTATTCTTATCTTTGTCACATGAGTTATGTCGATGTTGTATGTGTATCATGCCATAACAATGGATAGATAGTGGATGTTATATATAGTGTAGTCTTTATGTAGTGTAATTTGTGCATTATTTATTCCAAAAGAAAAAAATTATGTGTTTTTATGTTTATTTTAGTCATGCCAAATTTTGGACATGACATAGAGAGTCCATTAAAAAATCATATGAAGTGTGACCATTATTAAATTTACAATATAGATTTATTATTCATTATTCAATAAATACTATATGTGAAGTTGAGTACTTAAAGTATATGTTAATCTTAATTATGTTTTACCCTAATTTGGATTAATATGAAAAACTTAATCTAATTAAAATAGAAACTAGTATGTGAAAATAAATTACTAAATATGATAATTAAGCATGAATCTAAATGTAAAATCTTGAAATAGATTACAATGCATTGACAAGTGACATATGATAAATATAATGACTACAACAAAGGGATAATTAATTAACTTTTATGACTGGTTATTTGACTTTAACCATCTTATGCAATAGAACTCAGACTGAAGTAGGCATGTGATTCATTAGGTTTAGGAATTGTATCTTTATTTATAAAGGGTTAATTTCATCAGCCCTAGTCAATATTGATGGTCAATACTGACCTCTAATGATTAGTAGTAACCTATGTTGAAAGAGGGGTATATGACCATACGATGATCTTAACCTATCTCTAAAATCTTTGTAAAAGTAATTTAAAGTATTAATGATGCATGAAACTCTAGAAATCAACCTCATTCACCTCAAAATCCTAGGTGTGCTTGTAAGAGATAAAAAACCTACAAAAACTAGGAAAGTGTAACTGGTTACATTGACCCCAATTACCCTTGTTATTGATGTATCTAATAATCCAAAGATGGAAATCAAGCCACACGTAGTTCTCTCACCTAATGTGATTATGTAATTATGTTTCTTTACTATATGAATGCATCTAATGATTTGAATTTTATACTTGATAATGCTTGATTTGATTTGGATTTGGTATGTTTTCACTTAAATGTGGGTTATTCATATTAATTTATTTTAAAATTAGGAGGAATAGGGTAGTTTTTCTCAATGCACAAAAGTTATAGATGTGTATAAAATAAGCATCAAGTCCTTGATATCCCCTATCAAGTGAGGCCTTTATATATATATATATATATATATATATATATATATATATATATATATATATATATATGAGTCTAATTGGGAAATTTATCATGCCACTGACACATTAGGTATATGGACCAACCCTAAGGAATGATTTAATTTTAAAAATTAGTCATTAATAGAAGATTGTCAATATCATCAGGCGTAGATCATTATTGACTAGTGATATTGACCCAGTATGACGGTAGTGACCCATGCACATGAGGACTAAATTGAGCATCTTAGCATGTTTGTACATGATATTATGTAGGTTTAAAATATGAATTGATGTTTATTTAGGTATGTCATATCATAATAGAAGGATCAAACCCAAATAAATCACTAGGATAGGGTGATATGGTGAGTTATGACCATATTTGTGCACATAAGTCATGCATGGTAAATGTATGTCAAGTTTATCATTATCAAGTATGTAATACCATATTTTAGTATTTATAATTTGCCCACATTTATTCTAGTAATTAAATTACTAGAGTAAAAATAAAATGTATACGTGAGTGTGTAAAACACACTTTATCTTTCTTAGGAAGCTCCAATTGTATAGGTCACTTAAAATCAAAACCTACAACAAATATATGGTAGTTAATGTCCATAGACTAAAATTTGAAATATGAACTTGAAATTTGAAAATTAAAGAGTAAGGAAGGAGTACACTTGTATGTTGGTGAAAACCATGTTGTCCTTACAAATTGTTGGAGATTATGCTTCCTTATTTGAATCATTAGACAAAGGTGCTTTCCTTTGAAGCACTTGAATGGTGGTTCCTTTTGTTAAATCATGGATAAATTCAGGGTGATCAAACCCCAAATTTTTGTAACTATTCAATCCCTTGGGTTGGTAAGATAACATCCACCAACCCTCATATATATGGGGTGAAGTATGTGATGTACTAACCCAAATAAGTACTCATAACTAATAAATATGGGAACCACATGATGGGTTATCTAAAATTAATGACATGGTTATCGAGCATCATTGAAATTAAATGTACATTACATGTAAAAACATGTATAAACTATTACATATAGATTTATAAATTCAAGGTTGATCAGTACCTTATGTAGATTGAAAAAGTGCTTTGTAAATAAACATCTGTAATAATGTTCACTGCCAAATGTGTCAATGTATGAATCAATACCATGCACCTTTAGAGGTAGTCCAATTGTAAATTGTCATAGTATTTATGTCCATGAACTGATATCATGCATCATGAAACTAAATTTTTTTAATATGTGCATGAACCAATATCATGCTCCTTGATTATGTACCAACTAATATAGAATGTTATGCATCTATATGTTAAATCTAAAAAACCATATCTCAAATGTATTTATATATGGAAAACCTAAAATTTATGTTCATGTAAATCTTCTACATATGCCCATGTATATCATCCAAGTGTGTACAAATTTGTACTAAAGTCTTTTTAAATTAAGTGAATATGAATGGAATATTCCCCATAATTTGTACTAATGTTTAGAATACCTATCATGTGACTAAACCATATGATATCTAAACCATTATAAATTTATAAAATATGTACTTTGATTTCAAGGCTTATGTTTTTATGAAAATCCCATTGTATTGCCTCCCTTTTGAGATGAGGATTGTGTCATGTAAGTTTCTCAACTGAAAACAAAGGTTAACTATATCATATCATGTATAAATATGACATCATGTATAATCACATGAACATGTGGAATTTATGTCATCATATTAAGTTATATGTAAATAAATATATGTATTTAACATATGTAATGCAAGGTATATAAGTGTAATGTCTAGAAATATCTATCAATTAAGCACACAATAATACCCATCACTAAAAAAAATTGAATAATACTATGTAGTAAAGGTGCATGATATGGATAATTTCACTATAAAATCTCTACAAGCTCAAAAATCCCAAGAGTTAGTGTAACACATAAGGCTAAGGGTTGCATAAAAGGGACATGAATATGTCACAACAAACATGACTAAGGGTGTCACATAAGGGACATAAAGATTTCACAAATAAGGGACATAAATATGTCATAAATAAACAACGTCAAGTGCCACATGCAAGAGACTAAATATGTCACAAATATGGAACATAAATATGTTGTAAACAAGACAAAGGGACCACATATAATATACAATCACACTTATCTTATCATGCAAAAAATTAATAACATCAACAAATCATACAGCAATTAAATAGTAGTCTACACTATTCATATGTATCAATGTCACATCATAGTATAGTAACATATCCATGTAACACTATGTAAGATATGGATAACTATAAATATGTGTAATAAATATCTATAGCTCAACATGGTATAAGTTTTTAGGTATGTTCCTATTGTTTGTATTGATTCATTGATGTCAAAGTCAAGAGTTAAGGCCATGCATGGCAGAGTGGTATGAGACAAAGAAGTCTTATGATAAGAGAAAATTTGAATGAAACCTATTATTTCAATGTTAAAATATAATTTTAAGGAAACTTGGTAATTCCTCTAAGGTTGATGGCATGTTAAGGTCGAGATTATGATGTAAGGTAAACTACTATTGAGTACTAGGTGTTTTGAGAAGCTTAGTCTAGTCATGTGAAAAGGTGTATGCATAAAGCATAAGTGAAGCTTGTTTAATTATGTCAAAATATGCATGAGAGAGTGTATAAAGTTGTGTAAACATTGTGAAAGAGGAAAATAATCCTTCATAAGAGTTTTAAGGTCAGTTTTGAAGCTTAGTCCTTGAATTAAGAGACCTAGTGAGAAGGCATAGGCCTAGTAGCATGATGAGATGAGCAGTATGAGACTTGTGTGAATAATTTTGGTAGTGTGTGAGCATGATATGAGGTTTTATGACATGATGATGATTTTTTTAGAAAATTACAATAATTTTTAAGATATGATCAAGGTCTAAGTATGATTGGCAATTCAAGGCCTAGTATGCAAAGAGACCCAGTGTGGCCTAATGAAGGGTCAAGTTCAGTTCCAAAGGTTAAAAAGATCATAATATAATTTTTAGATGTGTGAGAGATTTTATCAATTTTTTTAACCAATTTTGAGGGAAAATCATGAAATTTGGTGTTGAGTTTTTCTATGTACAGAATGAGGTGTTACAAACCCAAGAAGGTTTTTCTTATGCTCGTTAGCATGTGTAACATTTTCATAAGATCCTAAGTAGTTCATCAAAGTTGGTTAATGGTCATATATTGAATTTTATATCATTATTTTTAGATTTTAGAGGTAATCCTTTATGAATGATTGCTAAGAATGAAAAGCAATCAAAACCCACCTAAGACCCTCTTAATGACCTGATAAGAAAGATCTTGTTGGAAATGGATCATAATGGATTAGATGACCTAGTTTTATATTATATCATATATAAGACTCTCCAAATTTTCTCTAGGTGGAATTAGTCTACCATAAGAGTGAGTGGAAGATATAGGAAACCCCTTATTTCTTAGATTTTTGATGTAACAAGTAGGGTTGACCAGGTCAAAGCATGAAAAATGGTTGGAGGATGATGTGTGATAATTTTAATCCATGAATATGTAAGTTTTTTATTAGGTTTAAGACTTTAAATATACTAAAATAGACATGAAATTTGACTTATTGCTAAATAGGCCTAATGAGGAAGACAATGAGAAAACTAGTTAGAAGTGAGAATTAGATTAGGGATTGCTTGTAATGGATTAGGGATGGATAAAAATGCATGGGTTAATTTTTAAATACATATATCACCTTTAAACCTTGAATATAATTTTTGGTGATGCACATAAATAAGCAAAAAATTATTCTCAAAGTGACATGTCTAACACAGTGAGGTCTGTGTAGGGTGAAGACATGAGATTGGTCTATAAGACTAATATTGATATTGAAAAATGTAATATATCCATTAAAATATGTTTTAAGGTTTAATAAGTATCATATAAACCCATTTTAAGTTCATAAGAGTGTTCTAATAGGTGTTCTAAGACTTGGTTTTCATGACTATGTTTTTGGATCTACAGGCCATTTTCTATGTATGAGTGAGAATGATATTTTTGAGTCTTTTTACATAGATTTGAATAATAAAATGCACATAAATTTATTATAAAGGTATAATAATTTAATTTTAAAAAAAAATCATGATAAATTCCTATGAAGGTGTGAAAAATAAAAGGTTCTTGATTAGGTTTTTGAAGTGTATTTGCAATTCTTAATAAGCATATAAAAATGGTTGGTTTGAAATCTTATACCCTATTTTATGAAATAAAATTAACATTATGATGACCCTAAGCTCATTTATGTTATATAAATTTTATTTTTTAATTAGGTTATGTGGAAAATTTGAGTGTATGTTCCATATTTTAAAAACAAACTTTCTAGCAGTGAGAAGGCTTAATTGTGAGTAGACCTAATTGTGTGGATCAAGGAGTGAAATGAGATAAATGGTGTTGGGTACCTAAGGTGAGATTATAATGGGTATAATTGAATCATGTATGAATTTTTTCATCAAATTTTTGAGGATAAAGGTGTTCCAAGGAGGCCAAATTGAAATGTGTGCTTTGAGAAGGCCTAATTACATTAGGTCTTTATTAGGCCTAATGGTGGTTTTGACCCTTAAGGGTATTGTCCGACCTATGTAGTGGTTTTTTTCACTTATGAAATAAGTTTTTTTATATATTAAAATGGTTATCCAATTATTTAAAAAAAATTGGCTAACCAATATGGGTAATATCAAGATTCAAGTATAAAGAGAAGGTCTAATAAGCCTAATTGACTAGTTAGAATATTAAGGACACGGGTGAATGATATAGAATTTTAGAAAATAGGTAAAGAGATTAAATACCATTATATAGGTGTGTTTAATATGTCATTAATATATAAATATGTTACTATAGGTGATGATAAAGTTTATATGCCCTAATTTTGCCAAGGAAAGGGCTAGTTGAGTGAGAAGGCCTAATAGGCTATTTGATAGAGATAGAAGAGTGAGAAGAGAAAAATAAGGTGGTCATATTTAGCTGAGTGAGAAAAAAGTGTCCAAGGGTGATTATATATTTAAGGTATCTTATTTGGTTCTAAATTACCTAGGGTATTGGTGCAACCTTGTAAGTTGGTGCTTACTAAAGGATTAGTTGAGTTGGTGCTTGACTAGAGAAGGGGTTGGTGATCCTTATGGGGTTGGTGTCTCACTAAATTTTGATTCATTTATTATAGGAATATATTACAATATGTGTATTAGTGGGTTTTATTCCCTAATAAGATTTCCCACATATCTCTTATGTTCTTATGTTGTTTACTTTTATAGATGCTTGTTTATGCATCGGTTAATGTATGTATATGAATGAATGCTTCATGGATATCAAGTGAAATTGAAGGATTGTTTTAAGGAAATTGTTTCACCTCCCCCCTCTCAGTATTTTTACTTGAAAAAATAAGGATATAAAAATATATAACCTATGATATTGAAATATGTTGAATAAGATACCACAAGTATTGGCATAGCCACTAGGTAGAGGAAAGTCTAGCATCTATATGTCCATGTCTAACCTGCATTTCTTGCATTTCACCCATATACCATGAAATGCATGTGTGTATGAAAATAATATGACATATAAATAACATGTGATAAATAACATATGTAAATAGTGTAATTAGTATGTATGTCATGCTTAGGTCCTAATTTTGATCTTTTTAAATATTTTGAATGTTTTTATATTTTTATAAAATATTTGAGTTTTTATAGTTTTTTTTAAATAATAAGTTTATGTGTAGTATTGGTGAAATTTTATGATGTTCATAGGTTTATTTATGATTTTCCCTTCTATTTTATCTAGCTGATAGGCTCCTATATCCACCTTTTTGTAATAAAAAATGGGCCAAATTAATTAGGCTTGAATTATCCTTTGCTCTCCTTATATGCATTAGTGTTATTTTGATTCTCTTTTAATGCTAAGTTGCCAACTTAAAATTCACAATTGTGAAATTTATTTCCATATTCCCTCTTGATATGTGCTTGGTAAACTTTGAGATGTTTTATACCCTGTATTTGTATGTCATCTAGCACTTGTAATTCATGCAATTATTTCTCTTAATATTAATTATCCATGATAGTATATTTTAAGGAGACACACAAAGATGGTATTTTAAGCTCTAAATTTAATACTTATTTTGTCTAGTAAATAAGAGAATAAGTTGTAACCTTATTTGGTGTATGAATGCTCATGAAATATGCTAAATTTTCATATGTAATCTAATTATGCCAGTCTTCACCATGTGTAGAACATTTTTTTCTTATTATATTTATGAGTGTTTTATTTGTTGCTTATGTTTGCCCATTTTTGGGTAATATGGTGTAGAGAAAGTCTTACACATATTTTATTGAGCACAAAATATCTTAATTGTTTTATTTTTTAATGAAGATCCATTATTTGTGACAATGGCTAATGGTAGTCCAAATTATGAGATTTTATTTGTCATTATGAATTTGAATTTATCTATGTATAGTTGATGATAATGGTATGGCCTCTACTCATTTTTTAATGTACTCAGTAGTTATAATAATTAACTTTTGACCCTCTGATGATTTTGGATTTATCTTTCCAATTAATTCAAATACCTAAAGGGAGAATGACCATGGTGAGATAATAGGTTGTAACTCTTGTAATGATTCATGATTTAAATTATGATGTTTCTAAAATTTTGGTCATAATTTAACATGATCATAAAATTCTTTTTCCATTGTAGATCAATAATTCCATTGTCTCAAAATTTTGTAAGACATTTTTCCCTCTAAAATGGCCTACACATTATAGACACATAAATATGGTCATAGTGTCAGGTACCTAGAACAACAAACATGCTCTGATACCAGTTGTCGGGGAATCCAAGAACAAACACAGTTGTTCTGATCCCACTTGTTAGGATCTTGCTCCTCAGAGAGAGAACAATATGATTACAAAACTTAAGTAATTAAACATTCAAAAATAACCAAAAGCACAAGTAACTAGAATTCACCAATAGCACAGAATATGAGAGACAATATACAATCTTATATTAATACTTGTATAGAAAAGAATACAATAAAGAGCCACCACACTCTTCCACCTTATAGAGGCTTCCCACACCCCAAGTGTATAGTAATTCTTCTTCAAAACACTCTCCTACCAAAAAATGGTCCCAACAACCAACTCACACACAGAGTTGGTGTTCACCTCTCCAACTAGTCAGTAATAACCCTACCAGTACACCAAGCACTCTATAGTACTTCAAGTTGATCTCCCATGAACCTGCAACCTGCAATTCAATAAACCATACTTACAATGGAAGGATCTTCCTTGCCTTCCTTTCTAGCTCATTAGTGGAACTAGGAGAAACACACACTTTGTTCTCTTCACTAGCACACTTTACAATACATGCCAATGGGTCTATAAATAGATCCCAGACTTAAAAAATAACTTAGACTCTTAATTTGCTAATAATAGACATGCAGCTCAAGGCTCAAAATATCCTTTACATGAAAACACTCCGTTCACTAAACTAACTGTTCATGTAACGAACAGTTCTAGAACACACAGGTGACCAACACTGGTCCCTGCTTGCCTGGTGCTACCGACGTCGGTTGACTTCCTGTCGAAGCCAGTTGCCTTCTGCACTGATCATGACCAATGTCAGTCATGTTACCAATGCCAGTGCTTCTAGGTCTTTAGCAACCTTCTTTTTTATGTCTGTAACAAGTTGAAGCTTTTAGCTCCACAACCTAACAATCTCCCACTTGGAGATAAATAGTTGCAACTATACCTATACCTGTACACTGTCTAGTTTGTTCCCTTGGCTCTATATCCCTCTTCAAGATCACTCTTGAAGACCAACCACCACAAAACCTATAGTGCAAAACCTGTCATCCAAATCACCTGCCACATCCACATCTACAAACCATGTAGAAAATAACTTGAACCTGCATAGCATGTGCACCTATTGCTGGTCCCTCTAAGAGTCCACTAAACTGCCCTCCAATGCTTCTTTCCTAGATTGGCTCCAACTTTTTGACAACTCCCACTACTTGGGAAATCTTAGGTCTAGTACATACCATGCACTTAACCTCATTATGTGAATCAAGACCTTGTTCTATGAACTGTCCAACCATCAGCGTGTTAACCGGTCTCACACAATCATCCTAAAACAAAGTCAACATATGACCTTCCATGTCCCTAAAACACACTCATGCCAAAGAATCTTGCTGCTCCCAGATTCTCCATGACACACCCCTGAACTAGCTTTACCTTTAGTTTAGCAATACCTATATATGTAACCCTGCAACAAGCACATCATACAATAATAGGATAATGTAGCTAGTATTATCCAACCTGGTAAAGATAAAACATAATGATCAAACCTCCATTGCCCTGCAGCTTATACAAGACCATATACCCTGATCTTCCGTCTCACATATCCATTTCTGCTCTTCTTCATCCTGAACATCCATTCATCTCTCAGTGCTTACTTCCAGTTGGTAACTCCACCCAAAACTCCTGTTTGGTTCTCCTCCAAGGAATCACATCCTCCATCCATGCCAAGCTCCCACTGTTTCTTGGATCTACCTATTTTGCTTCTTTAACAACTTCCTAGTTTTATACCATAAGTGAGCAACAAGTAGTGTAAATAAGGGAAATGATGAATTTGAGGCTTACATACCCTTTAAGTCCTCCATATGGGCGCTTGAGACTCCTTGATAGCTTGTTATCCACCCAAAATTCATCTCAGTGATCGATGCCAGTCACATTCTAGTCTGCACCCAACTGATGTCGATTACTTGTGACTACCTCATCACCGACATTGGTTCCTCCCCTTGTTGACGTCGGTGTTTATCTACCCTGAGTCACCGATGTTAGTCTACACATAGCTGATGTCGGTCCCTGTATGGATGCCGACACTGGTTTTCCTGCCAATGTCGGTCTCTGTGTTTTACTTGTGAGAACTGACTTCTACCTGCAAGCTCTTTTTGGATCAAACCCTTGTCCAAATCACCCCTACTCTACTCAAAATTCATCTACCCCTCATGTTAAACTATGTCTGTCACCTTCTCCTTGAAAACCAAGGCTTTCCTGTTCTTGTCACTAACATCAAATTCCTCAAGAAACGTCTCCTTCTTCTTCTGCATACAAAAATCTTGATCCATGCCTTCCAATTCTGAAAGCATACCCTTTGACTCAAGAACATGCATCTCCTTCTTATTCATGTGACCAAGCCTATTAAGCCACATCTTTGAATCTACAGCTGAAGTAGATAACCCAAAAAGAGAATCAGTAATACAAGTAGATAGATAAAGCATACCTACTTTCTTACCTCCTGCTACAACAAGTGCACCCTTGGTAACCTTCCAAGAGTCCACTGTGAGAGTTACTGTGCAACCCTCATCACCCAAACTTCTTACAGAAATCAAATTCCACTCCAGAACTGGGACATGCATGACCTCCTTCAACACCCATGTGTTACTTGTCTACAATTTCAGCTTCACTTTCCCTTTGCCAACCATCTGACAAGGCTTACCATCCCCTACACAAATTTCTCCAAAGTCTCCTTAGACATACTCATGAAAAAATTCCCTAATTGGGGATGCATGAAAAGAGGCACCAAAATCTAAAACCCAAGATTCTACTTTATCTAAAGAACATACCAGAGCACCCTGTGCAACAAAATCTACAACACCTGCTTCTTCTTCATGTCCTTCATGCTAATCTGCTACCCACCAATAATCTTTCTTTTCCTGCTCTTTCTTTCCATATCTCCAGCAGGTTTTTCTGTCATACCTGAACTTGGACCTCCTACTATTAAACTTCTCCATTTGTAGTCTACTATCTTCTGCCATTGCTCTACTCCCACTCAAATAGAAACCCCTGTGAGTAACCTGTAATCAACACACACTACCCAGATCTAATCCAATCTGTTAGTATCCCAACCAAAAGCTCTAATACCACTTGTTAGGTACCTAGAATAACAAACATGCTCTGATACCAGTTGTCAGGGAATCCAAGAATAAACACAGCTATTTTGATCCCACTTGTTAGGATCTTGCTCCTCAGAGAGAGCACAATATGATTACCAAACTTAAGCAATTAAACATGCGGAAATAACTAGAAGCACAAGTAACTAGAATTCACCAATAGCATAAAATATGAGAGACAATATACAATCTTATATTAATACTTGTACAGAAAAGAATACAATAAAGAGCCACCACACTCTTCCACCTTACAAAGGCTTCCCACACCCCAAGTGTATAGTAATTCTTCTTCAAAACACTCACCTACCAAAAAATGGTCCCAACAACTAACTCACACATAGAGTTGGTGTTCACCTCTCCAACCAGTCAGTAATAACCCTACCAGTACACCAAGCATCTATAGTACTTCAAGTTGATCTCCCATGAACCTACAACCTGTAATTCAATAGACCATACTTACAATGGAAGGATCTTCCTTGCCTTCCTTTCTAGCTCATTAGTGGAACTAGGAGAAACACACACTTTGTTCTCTTCACTAGCACACTTTACAATACATGCCAATGGGTCTATAAATAGATCCCAAACTTAAAAAATAACTTAGACTCTTAATTTGCTAATAATAGACACATAGCTCAAGGCTTGAAATAGCCTTTACATGCAAACACTCCATTCACTAAACTAACTGTTCATGCAACAAACAATTCTGGAACACACAGGCAACCGACGTTGGTCCCTGCTTGCCTGGTGTTGCCGATGTCAGCTGACTTCTTGCCAATGCCAGTTCCCTTCTGCACTAATCATGACTGATGTCAGTCATGCTGTTGATGTCGGTGCTTCTGGGTCTTCAATAACCTCCTTTTCTATGTCTGCAATAAGTTGAAGCTTTTAGATCCACAACCTGACACATTAGTAATGTTAAATATTAACATATCCTAAACCACATGACTTATGCCAAAATATGTGACTTTTATTTGTCATTCTTTTTATCTAGTAATCTATATGTGTCTTGACCCTTTGTTTTTCATCTCTACTACACAAAAATTTCAAATTCAAATGCTCAAACTATTTAATATCACTATCTCCAACATAGGACAATTGACCCTAATAGTTTGGGACAAGTGTGAATTAGGTGGACAAGAGTGTTTTTGCACTCTTATCCACCTAGAGTAATTTCATCTTGCACTAAATAATGTCCAATTTACAAATTTTGAATCACTCTTTTGGGCATTACCATGTGTTTCACAAGGTAATATAAAGGAAATGATCAAAAGGTTTACCTATAAATACATATTAAAAAAACATTAATTATCACCTCTTTATATCAATTGGTTCCAATTTTACACATTATTTCACATTGAGAAAATCTACTTTATTCTTTCCAAATTCAAGATCATTCATAAGGAGAATCCATAATCCAAGTATAGATCATATCAAAGCAATCCATGAGCTATTATTGACAATTATCTAAGCCATATTTCTAGCTACATAAACATGGTCAAGGATCACAATTTTCAAATCACTCTAGGTGGGAGAAATACATGGGATTTATTTCCTTAATTTATTGGATATGTAAGCAAAGGTCAATCATCAAGGGGTTGATGGAGGTTTGCTCAGCACATTACACTCCCCACATTTTTTTAGGTTTCCAAGCTTACAAATTACCCTTAGGGTTTTAAAGATAAAACAAGATAAATAGTGAATTTTATGTGACATAATCTAAATCACAATATCTCAACATACTCAATAGACTTAGGTGTATGAGGTGAAGTAATTAGATTTTCATCACAGTCAACTGAGATAAGTCCATAGTCAAAGGACTTGAGTAGCATGTGCTAATAATTTCCTATAATAGTCTTGTCCATGAATTATTTATGATCCTAATTCTAATTCATTATTATTAAAATATTATTTTATGTCTTCCTATGATGATCATTAGTCACAATCAACAAGGAAAATTTGTGTTCAACTAACTTAAGTAGTTTGCATTTTAGTCCAACTAGGGCAAACTTATCTAGGAGTAGCTTTAAATTAATTTGATAATTTATATTTATTTCCACTTGTATACATCTAAAATAGTCCAAAAAAAACATGCTTTGACAAAGTACATTTTTTCTTAGTGTTTTTCAAAAATAAAAAATTTCCATATTTGTCAATTTCCAAAATCAGAATTATTGATTTTTGTACATATTTATCAACTTGATACACACACACACACACACACACACATTCACTTTCATGTACCTAAAGTAAGGCAATCTTAGCCTCATCCCAACTAAGGTACCAAAGTAACTATCCATGTAATGATATTTTGAATAAGGATCCTAATATTAAAACATAATGAATTGCTTCACATTTTAATTTCTGTTTATCATTAGGTATAAAAATTTATAGGATGAAAGCCTTATATATATATATATATATATATATATATATCATTTTACCATTCTAAATTTGTTGCACTATCAATAATTACAAGTGTTTCTAAAGCCTCTACCTTTGTTATAAATATTGATGAATGATATAAATGATGGATAAAACTAAATGCATGATCATCATTGATGTCAATGGGAATCATAAAATTTTCACTAGCCATGGCATTATCATATTGGTTGTATTTCAAGATATGCTCATTATTGAAAAAGAATCAAAGTATGTTGTAATCATTGTACCATTTCTTTGTGTGGGATTAATTTTTCTTCTTTTGTTTGGTAATTTTATCAAACTTAATTAACCACTATTTAACCCTAAATTTATATAAATGGATTTATCTAGGGCTAAGGGATGTTAGATTAGCATTTACACAAGGATGGTTAATTAAACTAATGAGTAGACCAATTTATAAAAATCTTAGACAAATAGTGTTTTAAATTTATACAACTAAAATTGCTAAAAAATAGTAATGTACAGTTATTGATATAAATTGTAATTAATTTGAAACAAGTGATACTTAGTTTACTATGTGCATGTAGGTCTAAACTAGAATAGGTTGGAAGTGGACTAGAATATGATCCTATAACACTTTTTAGATTTTTGGAATACCATTTATGTCCTTAGATGCTTGCATTCGATCTAGATAGTTACATCAATGTATGTATCTTAATTTTTCATAGGTGTCTTATATAGAATACTAATTGGATATAGGTGTGACCAACTATATCCTTTTAGGGTTTTCTCACCTTTATTATAATGTATTTATATCATACACACATGTTCTCACTCTATCAAATGATCAAACTCTAGCTCTTAACCCTTGGAGTGAATGTGGGAAAAAAATGGGTTAGTGATATCATAATGTTAGTTGCCCCAAGGACTCCTCTATTGATGGGTGTTGCCTACATATCCAATACTCTGAAGAGGCCTAAAAATTATGTATTTATCCCCTACATGGTGTATTTTATATGCACAAAGATGCAATATGTGATATTCAAAGACATGTAGTGACCTATCTTGTAACTTTGAAAATAAAGCTCATAAACTGCTCTTCAAATACTTTAGACCTAGTAAATATTTATCATGTGACTAATATATAAATAGGGATAAATAGGGAAGGTTTTTTCATTTTAATGTTTGATTGGGTGCTTCTTGGTATGTTTCCTTATGAATTTCAGGGGTTTATCTAGGTGAGGTCAGAATGAGGGTTGACATTGTGTGTGTGTGTGTGTGTGTGTGTGTGTGTGTGTGTGTGTGTGTGTGTGTGTGTGTGTGTGTGTGTGTGTGTGTGTGTGTGTGTGTGTTGTGTGTGTATTTATATATATATATATATACATATATCCTTTTTGGAAATATATCACATTAAATCACTTATTCCAACCTAACAAATGCATTTTTTTCCAAAATAGATAACTTTTGGGCACTAGACACTCTGTAGGAAAAGTGGAAATTTACATTAATAAAGGTGTTTATCTAGGATGATGTGTCCAAAAAGATAAAAGAAAGGTACATGTCCAGAACTAGAAGTGAAGGATAATAATTAGGTTTATATATTTTTTTCATAGTATAGAAGGCTTGATCATAAGAATAACAATGGTTAGATTAAGAGATAAGCAATTATGGACAAAGAGATAGTGAACATGAGCTTTTCAATAGTGAGTAGGTCTAGAATTAAAAGGTAAAACATGATAGGTATTTGTTAAGTATATAAGACTAAGGTACTACATAAAATCAAGTTTTAGTATCTACATTTCCTCCCCTTTAATATATTAATGAAATTGCTAGTTTAAAGGAAATAAGTGTGTACATGGGTGTGTATAACACACATTATCTTTGTGTGATTTGAACTTGAGTGTTTTTATAATAATTGATCTATAACCAAGATCATATTACAACAAATAATTAGTGTATGAAATTTATAATTCAAATAATTTTAAATTCTTGAAAGTAGAAAGAGTAAGGTTAGGAGTACACTTATGTGTCAATGTAACAATATTACCTTTTGTTATGAATCATCAAAGTTGAGATTAGGATAATTATGAGCTTAAAAGTCATATATTTATAGATATTGGAGGACACAAGCCCCCAACCTTAGTGTAAGGGTGAGTTTCAACATAGCCATTAAACTTTTTTCATCTCAATTGTGCAACTTAAATGTGTGCATGATCTGGTGCGTAGGAGTGATTTAATAAACTCACACTACATATCTAGTAAGGGTAGATAATTTAATCAAATCCAACATATAAGTCTGGTAAAGTTACATGATTTAATAAAATATATATTATAATCTTGGTAATATTGAGTGGTTTAATAAACTCAACCTTCCAAAGATGAACCAACTACTATAGTAGATTGGCTCGATAACAATCCATAGCAATCTATCCTAGGTATAATAACAGTCCATAATATCATTTTAAATATATAAAATGATTTTATTTTGTAATTTTAGGTGTCCTTTTCATGGAATATGCACCTCATATATGTCTCAAGCTAAAATCTATGTATAATAATAGTACCAATGTATAGATGTTACCACAAATGTGTATCTAAATCACATAATTGTGAAATCTTATGAATTTGAAATCAGCGTAAGTGTCAAGGACATGTTTCTATGACATGCCTCCATTGAATCTAGAGAATATGAGAACCAATGTAAATGTAGAGAACATGTTTCTATAACATGTCCCCACTATAATCTGGAGATGTTGAGTATTGAATAAGTGTGTAGGTCATGCCTTTTTGACATGCCCCCACTGAAATCTAAAATTGTGAACATGTGGAATTCATGCCTATATAACATGCCCCCACTAATATGTCCCCTGTTTTGATGTGAGTGGAAATATAATCTGGTAGTTACCTTACCACAAAAGGAAAAGGTAACTATATAATATGTGTATTGATCATGTAACATATAGGAGTGGCATATCTAGGTAGATATAGCATTGAAGCATATAGTATGTGATTATATTAAGTCTTTCTATGCATGATATATATCATGACAATGTTTAGAGAGTAGTAATACAAACTCAAAAAATAATCAAGCATGCACACAAGAATAGTCAAAAGCAAAGCAAGCAGAAAATGGTCTAAGGAGACCTCATATAAGGGGTATGTTCAAATGCCACACAATATAATAGACATGACTTAGTCAAATCTCCATAAATCATATAATAACATATTCAAATGTCTACATACAATAAATAATGACATATTTAAATGTCCAAATAGGCAAGTAAAGATATGGGATCCATAATCAATGGATCATATTCAAATGCTCAAACAAGAAATACAATTTCAAGGAAATAAAATAAGAAACCAACATGAACATACGTACTAGTTCCTAAACATATTTATTTTCAAGCAATGTTAAGTACATAACATATCAAGTACATTGTGAAAGGTAGAAGCATGGATATAAGCATCTATAAGTATGTAGGCTCAAATATGATAACATAAAGTGATCATAGAATAATATAATCTGGGTGCATCATGATCAAAAAGGCAAATACTCCCAACCTACTTAGGAAGTCAGTAATGGGAAGTCCTAACATCTCTATGTGTATAAATCATGTACCTCAATATGCCTGTATCACACTCAAATGAAGCATGAAACATATATGTATATAGGAAAAGAATGATATACTATATCCTAACATGGATAAAATAACATGTGTATTATAAAATCATACTAGGAACATGCTAAAAAATATTGGTATTTTTGAATTTTTTTAATGTTTTTGGTATTTTTGGAATATATGATAGGATAAGTAAAGAAGAAATGTACAAGTAGAAATGCTACTAGAATCTAATGTACTCACTAAGGAGATTCTTCTATGAAGGCTCTATATCATATTCATATGTTATGTAATCACTATCATTATGATAATACCAATCTTATATGTTATTGGGATTATACCAATCTTCTATGTTATTAATAAAGGAAAGATCTAACTTCTTAGGTTGTTCTTGAACTTGTGATATATCATTTTGAGCATCCATGTATAAAAAACCAACTACACCATAGATTGGAGTTTCCTTATTTAAAGTTCATTTTTTCGTGAGTATGTTCGTCATTGTCATAATTTTGCATCTCATTATGGGATAATTAAGAGTCATGTATCTTTGTTTGCACACTAGGAAAAGATGTAATGTATGCCTTGACTTATTTATTTGAGGATGAAAGCATAAAATTTTTAGTATTATATTTAACTATGTGTTCATTTATGTATGAAATAGATATGATGTTTATATCCCTAACACCCATATTTGTTTCATTTGATTTTTTAGGCACGTCTTGCTTTAAAAACTCCTTTGTTAGAAACCCTCTTTTTAAAATGATTGTTTACTTATCTTGAGTTTGATTTTTAAAATTTTATTATAGATCTTTTTGTAACATTTTTTTTTAATCTTTAATTTCTCTAATTGTTTCATTTTCAAGTGATTTTTTCTTTAATTATTATTTGGTACCCATACTTGTTGTTTTTTGGACTTATGTTCTAGGAGGGGTATTCATAATTTGAGTGGGTTGTTTGATTTATGTATCAATGATATGATTAACACTATCATTTCTAATTTTTATTTTATTATTCAATTAAAAAAAACAAGTTTTATAAGTCCCATGCATTCTATGATATGCACAATAGTATTTTGATCTCCTTATAGGAAGTAGAGAGGGTAATTGAATCACTTTATTTTAAAGCATTTTTCTTAAGATTTCACTTTGGATCTTATTAACCTTTGGTATAATATTCGAATCACTTATTTTAGACATATTATATTTTAGCTTTTTATTTGGATATGAAACATTGTTAGGTATAATATTGTTAGATAAATATGCAAACACATGATTAACACTAGTATATTTTGGATTATATAGGTATGTAATCTAATTTTAAAATAATGTGATATTTGAACTAAAATATTGATTTTTATTTTATAACTCTTTTATTAAATTTATTAAAGTGGTGTTTTTATAATTTAGGCATTCATAAACACAAACCCCAGGTACTTCAGTTTGAATATGCATACACACACCATCTAGAGAAGATGTGGGAGGTGGAAGGGTTTAAGGAAGGACATATTAATTACCTTAATTAGAAAGCATATAATGGGCCACCTTACCCCTTGAAGTATTGATAGAATGAACATGATTATAAGGATGGTATTTATCACCCTCCTTAGATTTAGGAGGAGGAAAATATTCCTTTTTATCCAATTAATCAAGATTTTAGGAAAAATAAATTCTAATTTTTAAATTATGAATATTTTGAAATCAAAAAATAGTAAATCAATAAATCCTAAGTCCAATAGGGTTTTAAGACTAAATTTGGGTTCACCAGAATGTTTAACCCTAAATATATATAAATATGTTTATCTAGGGTTAATGGGTATTATATTATCTTTTACACAAGGATGGTGAACTAACATAATAAGCAATCTGTTAGAAATATTATCATTGATGTCAAAGGTCTAGCATTGGTGATAAAGGCCCCATAGCATTTATTGTCTAAAAGTGTTTCTAATGTTTATATTTTGGCTAAAATATGTTGATATTTATTTAATATTAACAAATATTTTTTTGGTTGCATAAAAGTCAAAAGAGGGCCCATGGAGAAGTCAAAGAGTCACAGAGTAAAGACAAAAGAGGAATAGGATGCATTTTCCCATGAAGAGTCATCTTGAGGAATTCCAAGAGTCACCAAGTGAAGACAAAAGAGGGTATGGCACATTTTTCCATGAAGAGTCACCTTAAGTAATTTTGAATGTCACTAAGATAAAGACAAAAGAGGAAAGGATGGATTTGCTTATGAAGGGTCACCATATGACTTTTCAAATACAAGGATTCAAAGGGTCATACAAGTTTGGTGCCATTTTCCATGAGTGAAGAGTCACAAAGTGTGAATGCCAAAGGTCATTTAGAAAGCTATAAATAAAGGCTTGAGAATATATTTGTAATATGCAAGAGAGTGCATGGTTTGAAATTATTTTATACAAGAAAAGAGGAGAGAATAGAAAGAGATATTGCAGAGTTCTATCATTTATTGAGAAAGTAACATTGAGAGATATTTGTGTGTTATACACAAGAGGGGTTGGTGCTCCTATAGGTTGGTACTCACAAATAGTTGTGTTGATGCTTGATAAAAGGGTTGGTGCTCTTGCAAGTTGGTGCTTATGAAGTTGTAGTTTGAGTTGGTGCTCATTCATATACTTAAGATTGTTCTCCATGGTTTTTCCCACATTGGGTTTCCATGTTAAAATCTAGGGTCTCTCTCTCTTGTATGGTATTTATTGTTTTAATTTTATTGCATATGTTTAATGTATAGTTAAGTGGAAATTGATTAAGTAAACGTTTATAAGATATATGATATATTGATTCACCCCCCCTCTCAATATATCTCATGCTTAACAATTAGTATTAGAGTAGTTTCCTTTTGAAAAAGTTTTATAGCTTGTAGGTAGATAGGGGAAAGCACGATGGCTGGATCACATGAAGGTTTTTCTAGAAATAAATAACCTTTGTTTGATGGGATAAATTATGCTTTTTGGAGCATAAGGATGAGGACTTATTTGATGGCTCTTGGATTATATATTTGGAAAGTATTTTTGGAGGAATATGAAGAGCCACAGACACTTGTGACTACTCTGATAGAAAATAAGGCAAGTGAAAATAATAATAAAACTTTAAATGTTATTTAATGTGGTTTATGTGAATTAGAATTTTTTAAATTTATGCAATGCAAATCTGCTCATGAGACTTGGGTAAAGCTTAAAAATATTTACAAAGGTGATGGAAGGATTAGCAAGCTAAGCTCTAGACTTTTAGAAGATAGTTTGAGAGTTTGAAAATGAAAGAAGAAGAAAATATAATGAGTTATCTTTTACAGGTTGATCAAATAGTTAATCATATTCAAAGCCTTGGAGAAAAGTTAGAAAAATCAATGGTGGTACAAAAGGTTTTGAGATCTCTACCAATGAGATATGATGCAAAGGTTTTGGTAATCGAGGAGATGAAGGATCTAGCCAAGATAAAGATGGATAACTACATGGTATTCTTATAGCATATGAGATGCAAACTGAATAAGAGAAACCCTTAAAGAGGGAAGCTACTTTCAAGACATCAAAGAAAGATAAGGCTAAGATTCAAGAATCAAGTGATAACTCTAGTGATGATGAAGATGACAATGAAGCTCTATTCATCTACATGCCAAAAAATGGCATAGGTAAATATCAAGGAAAATTACATTTTAAATGTTTTAATTATGGAAAGATTAGACATTTTGTAGCTAATTACCTAGATAAGAGTAATGGTGACAATGAAGAAGGAAGGTCTACATACAAGAAGAATTTCAAAGGCAAATTCAAGAAGGGATTCAAGAAGAAGAGTTTATACTCTAAAGATCTTAGCTCAGTTGAAGACATTGGATTCAATGATTCAGATGAAGAAGATATTTTATTCATGACCACACATGAAGATGAATCCACAAGCAAAATTATAGATGATCAAGAAGAAGAACAAGATGAAGCTGAGGTGAATTTGGAAAGAGAAATCATTTGTGCCTTAGAATAATTAAAATCTCTTGAGAAGAAAAATCAAAGATTGAAGTGCCAAATTTAGAAAAATGAAAAGGAGCCAAAATAAATAATTGAAGACCTCCAAGCACACATTGAAGAAGCCAAAAAGATTGAAAAATATCTAAAAACTTAGTTACAAAAAGTAAGTGAAGAATGTGAAAGATATATTGTTGAAATTACCTCTTCAAAAGTAGATCTTGATAAAATAAATAAAATATTAAATGATAGAGCATCCAATGATTCAAAATTTGAGAATATCACTAATATGTTGAATAAGATATTAGAAAGTCAAAGATCAATGTCAGATAAGACAGGTATAAGATTTGAAAAAGAGAAAGGGGAGGAAACTAATTTCACTAACAAAGTTAACACAAAAAAATAAAAGAGCTATGTTGAAGCTCTTACAAAAGAGGAAATGAAAAAGGAAGAAGTTAAGAATATAGAGGACATCTCAAACAAAGAAGGCTGGAAGGAACAAAGCTATAAAAGGCAATCAGGTCAGAGATACACAAATAGATTCTATTTTCATAGTTACTATATTTATTGTGATGAATATGCTCATAAGAAAATAGAATGGCATAAAAGGGCTAATAATTTCAAAAACAAGGAGAAGGAAACTCATGTAAAGTCAAGCAAAAGCCACAACTCTTTTACTCCTCTATTAGGCTTTAATGAAGAGACCATAATATGTTACAAGTGAAATAATTTCAAACACATAGCCTGGTAATGTAGAAGCATGTTCAAGTTAGTCAATAAGGACCAGAGTTTCAAGGTTCCATTCATCAAGAAGAAAGTTTAGATAGGTTTATGGTAGAAGAAACAACCTGAAAAGTCTATATTGATCCAAACAGCTTTACATGCAAGAAATAAAGAAAATCCACGGTTCATTAATAGTGGATGTTCGAGGCACATGACAAGAGACAAAATCAATTTCATAACCCTAAAAAATATCAATGGTGGCATAGTGAATTTTGGAGACAATACTACTTCCAAAATTATCAAAAAGGTACACTAAGTTTGGATAATGGTAGAACTAAGACTAAAAAAATTTTGTATGTAGAAGGTCTTAAGAATGATCTTTTGAGTGTAAGTCAAATGTGTGATCAGGGATACACACTAAATTTTTATGCAAAAGGTTGTTAAATTAGGAGAAAAGATTCAGATGTGTTGATTGTAGATATTTAGAGAATAGGAAATAATTTTTATATGTTATTAGATATCAAAGGTCAAAAATGTTGTATGAGTCAAGTTGAGGAAAGTTGGCTATGGCATAAGAGAATGGGACACATAAATTTTGATAATCTTGTCAACATTATCAAGAAGCAAGAAGTTAGAGATCTTCCAAATATTATAAATCCCTCCAACATGCTTTGTGAACCATGTCAACATGGGAAGCAGGTTAGAAGATAGTTCAAAACAAAAGAATACTCAACCACTCAGATTTTAGAGCTTGTTCACACCAATTTGTGTGTCCCTATGAGAACTCAAAGTACTCAAGGTGAGAAATATTTCATGTTGATTATTTATGACTTTACACATATGACTTAGGTGATATTTTTGAAAAAAAATAGAAGCTTTCAGCCACTTCAAATCATTCAAGGCTTTTATTGAAAATGAAACTAATTTAAAGATTAAGTGCCTGATATCAGATTAAAGAGGAGAATTCATGTCAGATGAATTTATTGAGTATTGTGAAGACCATGGGATAAAGAGACATTATTTAGCAGCTAGAACTCCATAGCAAAATGTAGTTGAGTAAAAAAAATAGAATAGTTCAAGAGATGGTGAGGATAATGCTAAATGAATCCAATATACTAGATAAATATTGGAGAGAGGTAGTTGGTGTAGTAGTGCATATTCATAATAAAGCATTTTTGAGAGTTGATAGTGATAAGACTCCCTATGAGATATGGAAATACAAACCATCTACAATTGATTATGTTAGAGTTTTTAGTAGCATATGCTTTATAAAGAGGACTAATGAAAAACTAGGTAATTTTGGATCTAGAATAGATGAAGGTATATTTCTTGGATATTATTGTAAAATTAAAGATTATAAATGTTATAAAAAAAAGAACCAAGAAGATTGTTGAAATTTAAAGTGTTAGGATTGATGAAGATGTAGCACAAAGAGCCAGTGATCTAATGGGCACTCCTAAAATCATTGAAGAAGAAGATTTTGAAGAGTCAGATGAATATGAGAAGAAGAAGCAAAAGGACACCAAGACCCCATCCAAATATGTTTATAGAAATCATAATAAGAGTGACATCATTAGAAACATAAATGGATTTCACACTAGAAGGATGATGGTAAGTGAATCTAAGCAAGTAAATTTTTCTTTGTTATCCAAAATTCAGCCTAGAAATTTTGTAGAAGTTAGACATGATGAGCATTGGGTTAAGGCAATGGATGAATAATTAAATCAAATAGAAAAGAATGATACTTTGGAATTAGTGCCTAGACCAAAAGATCAAAATGAGATAGGAACAAAATGGGTATACAGAAACATATTGAATGAAAATGGTGAAGTTACCATAAATAAAGCAAGGTTAGTATGTAAAGGATATGCTTAGATTGAGGGTATAGATTTTGAATAAACTTTTGCACCAGTGGTAAGGCTAGAGGCTATTAGAATGTTTCTTGCATATTCAGTGTTTAAAATTTTCAAAGGGTTTTAGATGGATGTCAAGTCTACCTTCCTAAATGATAATCTAAAAGAGGAGGTCTACATTGAGTAGCCTGAGGGATTTATTCTCTCAAATGATAGTATCCATGTATACATATTGAAAAAATCACTGTATGAATTGAAACAAGCTCTTAGATCTTGGTATGTAAGACTTGATAAGTACCTATAAGATCAAGGTTTCAAGAGAGATTTTTTTTATAATAATCTCTACATCAAAATAGAAGGTAAGCTTTAATTCATTGTTGTGGTATATGTTAATGACATAATTTTTGGAGGAAACATTGAAAAGATGACAAAAGAATTTTCTAATAATATGCAAAAAGAATTTGAGATTTCTATGCTTGGAGAATTTTCATTTTTATTAGGGTTAAAAATATTTTAGTTAGATAAAGGAATTTTCATATCTCAAAGTAAGTATGCCAAGTAAATGTTGAAAAAAATTGGTTTTGAGGATTGTGTACTAGTTGGCACACCAATGAGTATAGGGAACAAGGTGAGTAAGGATGAAGATTCACCTATTATAGATCAATTTATGTATAGATCTATGATTGGTAGTCTTTTGTATTTGATAGCATTGAGGCCAAACATCATGCATGTAATAGACATAGTTATGAGATATCAGGCAGCCCCAACAGAGAGTCATGTTTAGTTGGTGAAGAGAATATTCAGATATGTCAAGGGGACATTAGATTATGGATTGTGGTATCCCACAAGTAGAGATTTCACTTTGGTTACTTATACAAATTTAGATTGGGTAGGTTGCTTAAATGACATAAAGACTACAAGTGGAGGATATTTCTTCCTTGATGGTAGCTTAGTATCATGGCTAAGCAAAAAGTAGAATTTAGTATCACTTTCTACATTTGAAGTAGAATATATTTTAGTGGTATTGTGTTGTACTCAAGTTCTTTGGATAAAGCAAACTTTGGAAGATATCAAGGTAAAATATGATGAACCTATTTCTATTTTTGTGACAACACAAGTGCTATTAATATTTCTAAGAATCTAGTAATGCATTCAAGAATAAAACATATTCCTATTAGATATCACTTCTTGAGAGAGTAGGTTACAGATCAATAGGTTAAGATGGAATATATCAGTACTATAGAATAGATTACAAATATTTTCATAAAGTCACTACCAAAAGACACATTCAAGTATCTATGGGAGAAGTTGGGAGTAATTTCTTTTACTTCTTGCCATTGAGGATTAGCATCAGTTGAGGAGGAGATAAGTGTAAACTCTAGGATAGGCCCTTTTCCATTGATGTCAAAGGGGGAGAAGAATATACATAGGTATAGAAATAGTTATAAGGAATAGGTGAAGAAATAGGTATAGGGAATAGGTACATGATGCTACAATAAGTGGGATTTACTATATGTTTTTTCAGATGGTAGTATGTGTAGGTTGGCATGTGTAGTACAAGTGTCAGGATGTGACAATTCTAGTTTGAGTTTTCCATCAATGACAAATGGGAAGATTTTTGAAAATATTATCATTAATGTTAAAGGTCTAGCATTGGTGATAAATTCCCCATAGTATTTATTGTCTAACAGTGTTTTTAATGTTCATATTTTGGCTAAAATATGTTGATATTTATTTAATATTAATGAATATATATTTGGTTGCATAAAAGTTAAAATAGGGCCCATGGAGAAGTCAAAGAGTCACGAGAGAAAGACAAAAGAGGAATGGGGCACATTTTTCCATGAAGAATCATCTTGAGGAATTCCAAGAGTCACCAAGTGAAGATAAAATAGGGTATGGTGCATTTTTCCATGAAGAGTCACCTTAAGGAATTTGAAAGGTCATCAAGATAAAGACAAAAGAGGAAAGGATGTATTTTCTTATGAAGGGTCACCATATGACTTTTCAAATACAAGGATTCGAAGGGTCATGCAATTTTGGTGTCATTTTCTATGAGGAGTGAAGAGTCATAAAGGGTGAATGCCAAAAGTCATTTTGAAAGATATAAATAAAGGCTTGAGAAGCCATTTTTAATATGCAAGAGAGTGCATGATTTGTATTTGTTTTATATAAGAAAAGAGGAGAGAATATAAAGAGATATTGTAGAGTTCTATCATTTGTTGAGAAAGCAACATTGAGAGATAGTTGTGTTTTATACACAAGAGGGGTTGGTGATCCTATGGGTTGGTGCTCACAAATAGTTATTGTGTTGGTCCGCGACAAAGGGGTTGGTGATCTAATGGGTTGGTGCTCACAAATAGTTATTGTGTTGGTACTCAACAAAGGGGTTGGTGCTCATGAAATTTAGTACTTATGAACTTTGTAGTTTGAGTTGGTGCTCATTCATATACTTGAGATTATTTTTCGTGGTTTTTCCCACATTGGGTTTTTATGTTAAAATCTGGTGTCTCTCTCTCTTGTGTGGTGTTTATTATTTCATTTTTATTGCATATCTTTAATATATGGTTAAGTAGAAATTGATTAAGTAAAATTTTATGAGATATATGATATATTGATTCACCCCCCTCTCAATATATCTCGTGCTTCACACAATCCAGTTAATAGAAAAATCAAACAAATAGTATTTTAAATTTATAAAACTAAGATTTCTACCAATAGTATATTATAACTATTGATAGATATTGCAATGAATTGGAAACAAATGATACTTATCTAGTTTACTATGTGCATATAGGTCTATTCTATAACATTCTCTAACTAGACTATAAGATGGTCCTAGAACAATTATCCTATTTTGGTAATATTCTTTCTATAGCCTCAGACACTTGTATTAAGTCTAGATGGTTACATCGATGCTAGTGTCTTACTTTGAAAAAGGTGTCCTATACAAAATAACAACTAGATATAGATGTGACCAAATGGATCCTTCTAGGTGTTCTATCACCTTTCTTATAATGTCTTCAGATCATGCACATAGGTTATTGCTCTTTTTTAAATGATCAAACCCTAGATCTTCACCCTTAGAGTGAATGTGGAAAAAATAGGTTAGTGGTTTCATGGTGTTGAACCACCCCAATGACCCTTGTGTTAATGGGAACTACTTACATAGCCAATACTCTGAATAGGGCCTCAAACCTTTGTTGTTATCTTTTACATGTCTTGTGTGTGCACAAGGATGAAAGTGTAATAAGCAAAGACATGTAATGACCTAACTTGTAACTTATAAAATATGGATCATGAGATTCTCTTCAAATGCTTAAACCTATGGAAATATTTCTCCCATGACTAATTTATAAATAGGGATGAATATGGTAGGTTTGGTCACTTGAATTCTTGACTGAGTGCTTATTGGTATGTTGTCTTGTGAGATATAGATGTTTTATAGGTAACATATTAATCCCTTTTATAAATATCTCACATTAAATCACTTAGGCCAACCTTTAGGATATATTTAATTTACAAATTGGATGACTTTTGGGTACTTGATGCTTTGTAGGAAAAGTGGGTAATTGTGTCAATGTAAGTGTTTATTTGGAACACAAGTGTCCAAGAATATAGAAAATAGGTTTAGTTCTAAAACTAGAAGTGAAGGACAATGATCAAGTTAAGATTTTTTTTCATAGTATAGAATGCCTAGTCATCAGATTAACAATGGTTAGATTAAGATATAAGAAATTAAGCACAAAGAGATAGTGAACATGAGCCTTTCGACAATGAGTAAGTCTAGAATTCAAAGGTACAACCATGATAGGTATTTTCCAAATGTAGAAGACTGAGGTACTACATAAAATTGTATTTTAGTATCTATAACCACCAACTGATAATTCCCATATACCCATACTGATTTTTCTATAATTTATCTTTTTTACACAATCTAACTATCAATGCCTTGTATTCTACTAAGTTATTTGTATATGACAACTTAAACGATATACAAATGATATAGTTTGGCCCTAAGGAGTGATGAAGACAATGTCAGAACTAGATCCTATAACACATTTAGATCCATCAAAGTACATGGTCAAAATATCATACATAGTGTGATATGAATTAAGGTCATCATTAAAATCATCGATGATTGGTAGTGTGTTTATTAATAGAGTTCCAGCTAGTTGCTCTACAATATCTTGTCCTTTTAAATAAAATTGAGATGTGAATTTTAGATCAAATTCCATGAACTACATTACCCATTTAGTTATGTGTTTTGATAAGTGTTAATTTGACATTTGAGCAGATCCACCTTTGTGATGACTTGTGTCTAATTACTAAATATATAGTGTCATAATTTTTGTGCAGCAAAAATAATGGCTAAGCATAAATTTTCCATAGGATTTTAATTCCACTCATATTCAACAAGTGTTTGATTGATATAATATATGATGTGTTCTCTATTATTGTCATTGTATTTTACTAATAAATCCCCTAAGGCATGATCTAGAGTTGAGATATGTAATAATAAAGGTTTGTCTGGTGTTACATGTATGAGAATAGGTGGATAAAGTAGGTACTTTTTAATGCCTCAAAAAAAATTTGACATTTGGCATCTCATTCAAATTATGTCTTTTTTATTAATCATATGAAGGGTTTCAACTTATTATCCAATTGCACCACAAAACATCTTATTACCTAGAATTTTTCCTATACGAATTGTAGTTATTTTAGTCTTTTTAGTGGAGGCTTGTATAAAATAGCTCTAATATTTTTGAGATCTATTTCAATGCCCCATTGAGATATGATGTATCCCAATAATTTCCTTGAAGATACCCTCAATATAAATTTCTTTAGAATTAAAAGTACATTGTATTTTTATAAACATTAATTTTTTTCCATAAATACATATCATGATTTTGTTGTCCTCTCCATTTCGTATGTAGATCATCCATATAGTCTTTCATTGTTTTTTGTATACAATCATTAAAGATATGGGTTATGGCTCACTAGTCAGAAGCCCTAAAAAAATTAATTCAAGGGGAATGATTATAGAACAAATTTTTCCTCATTTTGTAGTAAATTAATTATTTTATTGATCTATTAGATTAAGTTTAATTTGGTTATAGTTGAGAAACCCTATGTGAATGATAACATCTCATAACTAGTTGTAGAGTTGACAATCATGTCAATATTTGGTAGTAACAAGTTTTTTGTAGGACAAGCTTTGTTTAAGTCCTAATAATTTGTACAACATTGAATATGTCCATTAGGATTTAAAATTGGTAATATATTAAAGACTCACTTAGGATAATCAATAGTTTAAATAAATATTGCATCTAGTAGTCTCTAAATTTTAGGTTTAACCAACAAAGCTAATTTTAGATGCATTTTACTGATCTTTTATTACAAGATCTTGGCATCAAGATAAAGTACGATGTTATAAAAGGTAATTTTGGGGTCAATTCCTAGCATATCTAAACAATACCAAACAAATAATTATGGGTAATCATGTAGAACTTGTCAAAAAAAATTCCTTCATCTTATTGTAATATAATAGCTAACAGTACTAATATGGGATCTTTATCAATTCTATAATGAGATTTTATTATCTCTTCATTAATTAGAGTTGATATATCCTCCATATATGATGTAGTATGAATGGTATTTGGGTCATCTACTTAGATATGGACATTAGGATCATTTTTAATCCAAAATATTCATGGACATTGGTTATATGAGGAAACCTATTTTTATGATAAAAGGAAGGGAAATTCTTGTAATCATCGAGTATTCTAAAAGAGATTTGTAATTTTAAAATTCATATAATTCTAAATATTAGGGGAAACTATGTCATTAATCAAATGAGGGTACACCAACTATAGTGTAGACATTGTTGGCAATTTGGCCTCTCATGCCAAATGCCAACCCCTATAGCCAAATGTTAGGGTGTGGAGCTAAAAGCTTCAACTGTTGTAGACATGAAGAAGGTTGTTGAAGAACCAGAAGCACTAGCATCGGTAGCATGACTGATGTTAGTTAGATGCAGTGCAGAAGGAAACCGGTGACGGCAGGGAGTCGGCCGACGTCGGTAGCACCAGACAGATAGGGACCGATGTCGGTCTCCTGTGGCGGTCCAAAACTACTATTGATGAATAGTCAGTTAAGTGAAGCGAGTGTTTGCATGTCAAATGACTAATTATAGTCACAAGCTGCGTGTCTAATTATTGTAGTTAGATTTCTATTTTTGTAACCATGGGATTCTATTTAAAGACTCATGAGGCATGTATTGTAATCATCAAGAAGGCAAGTAAAAGCATTGAAGCAAGAAAGTTCAAGGAGATCTACAGGTGTAAGGTCAAGGAGATCAACTGAAGCATTCAAGGAGGGATAATAACTCAGGTTGTAGAGTTGTTGTGTTGAGCAAGAGAGAGAGGGAAGAAGGTCTTGAGGTGTGGCAAGCCTTTGAGGTGGAAGAAGAAGTGGCATCTTCCTTATTGTATTTTATTCTAGTAATATTTAATACAAGAGTGTGTATTGTCTCTCAAATTCTTTGATGTCTCAAGTTTCTAGTTACTTTATCATTCTGGTATAATTCCGTGTTTAATTGCTTATAAGAAAGTAATCAATTGTGCTTCCATTGGATAAGGGGTCACCTAACAGTTGGTATCAGAGCTACGGTTTATAGGAAGCAGGTTATTTTTTATTACAGGTCATTCACAGGGATTTTTGATTGAGAGGGAGTTCAACAATGGTAGAAGAAAGTAAGCTACAAATGGAGAAGTTTAACGGCAAGAATTATCAACACTGGAGGATGCAGATTGAGGACTATCTATATCAGAAGGATTTGTACTTACCGTTGGGTGGGGTTGCATGCAAGCCCATAGATATGAAGGATGAAGAATGGAGTGTTCTTAAACGGAAGGCTCTCGGTTCCATAAGGTTAAGCCTTGCATCATCTGTGATTTCTAGCTTATCATAGTGTAAGACAACAAAAGAGTTGATAAAGTCCTTGGCAAATTTATACGAAAAGCCCTCGGCTTCTAATAAGGTATATCTTATGAAGCAGCTATTTACTTTGTAAATGCAAGAAGGTGGATTGGTACATACTCATCTTAGTGATTTCCATGGTTTGGTAAACTAATTAGCTTCAGTCAATATTGTTTTTGATGATGAGGTAAAGGCTCTCTTGATTTTATGTTCTTTGCCTGAAAGTTGGGACAATTTGGTTATGCCAGTAAGTAATTCTGCATCTGCTTCTAAAATCTTAAAATTTTATGACGTTGTGAGTGTGATCTTGAACGAATAAATACGTAGGAGAAGCACAGGTGAATCATCAGGGAATGCTCTAAGTGCAGAAAGTAGGGGAAGGCAAAGGGAGAACATTGAGCAAGGGAAATCAAGGTCAGGAAGGAGATCTGAGTCCAAAGGTATTACCTGCTAGTTTTGTGGAAAGAAAGGACATACAAAGGAGTGTTGGTTGAGAGATAAAGAGAATCAACATGCAGGTATTGAAGAAGCAAAGGATGCAAATATTGTGGTACAAGATGCTCTCATACTTTCTTTGGATAGTCAGGTAGGATCATGGATTTTAGATTTTGGTTCATCTTTTCATGCATCCCCAAACAAAGATTTGTTTCATGAGTATGAACAGGGAGACTTTGGAGTGCTCTATTTAGGGGATGGTACGCCTTGTCAGATAGTTGGCAAAGGGAAAGTGCAGCTGAGATTACAGATTGACAACACATGGGTGTTGAAGGAGGTCATGCATGTTCCAATTCTGAAGTAGGATTTGATTTTTGTAGGAAGGTTGGGTGACGAGGGATGCACAATAACCCTCACAGTGGACTCTTGGAAGGTTACCAAGGATGCACTTGTTCTAGCAAGAGGTAAGAAAGTAGATACTCTTTATCTGTCTACTTGTATTGTTGATTCTACTTCTGGTTTATCTACTTCATATGTAAATTCAAAGATGTGGCTTAATAGGCTTGGTCACATGAATAAGAAGGGAATGGACATTCTTGATTCAAAAGGTATGTGTTCAGATTCAGAAAACATAGATAGAGTTCATTGCAGGAAAAGGAAATTTGATGCTTTTGACAAGAACAAAGAAGCCTTGGTGTTTATGGAGGAGATGAAGGACAGAGATCAATCACAGGGGCTGAATAAATTTGAGCAGGGTAGTATGGATAGAGGTTTGATCCAAGAAGATCTCACAGATGAAAATTTCATCACTTATAAGAACACACAGATGTCGATGTCGATCACATGGGACCGATGTCAGTCAGCCAGATATCGACATCGGTCATGTGCAGACCAGCAGGGTCGGTAGGTCAGGTAGGAGAAGTCTGATGTCGGTCATCAGGATTGACATCAGCAGGGGGGACACTGGCATCAGCCAGGGAAACAACATCGGTAGTCAGGGTCAGTGTAGGGAACCAACATCGGTCAGGAGCAGACTGGGAGATGGCTGAGATCGGTCACTAGAACGGATGATGGGTGGACAGTTAGCTGTCAAGGAGACTCACACCCATATGGAGGTCAAAAATGGTAAGTGAACCTCATATTCATTGTTCACCTTCTTTATATTGCTTACTGAAAGTCAAGAACTAGGAAGATGGAAGAAACAATGCGGGTAGAATCCAAAAATAGTGGGAGCTTGGCATGGATGAGGAGTGTGAGTCCTTGGAGTAGAGCCAAATAGGTATTTGTTGGTAGAGTTGTCAGCTAGAAGAAAGCACTGGATGGAGGGATGGATTCTTGTTTTAGAGAAGAGAGTGGATGGACACATGAGATAGAAGGCTATGGTATATGGTCTTGATTAGGCTGTAGAATAATGGAGGTTTGACCATTGTATTTTATCTTTACCAGGTTGGATAATATTAGCTACATTATCCTGTTATTGTATTGTGTTACTTGTTGCAGGGTTTCTTATACAGGGAGTTTTCTGAGCTAAGGGTAGATTTGGTTCAGAAGTATGTCATGAAGAATTTGGGAGCAGAAAAATTCTTTTGGCATAAGTGTCAGGTATAGCATCACAATTTTGCATGGTGGTTGGTCTTCAAGAGTGACTTTGAAGAGGGATACAGGGCCAAAGGAAAAAAATAGATGGTGTACAGGTACAGGTATAGTAGCAGCTATTTATCTCCAAGTGGGATATTGTTAGGGTGTGGAGCTAAAAGCTTCAACTATTGCAGATATGAGGAAGGTTGCTGAAGAACCAGAAGCACCAGCATCAGTAGCATGATCAATGTCGATCAAATGTAGTGCAGAAGGAAACTGGTGACGGCAGGGAGTCGGCCGACGTCGGTAGCACCAGACAGATAGGGACCGATGTCGGTCACCTATGGTGGTCCAGAACTGCTGTTGATGAACAGTCAGTTAAGTGAAGTGAGTGTTTGCATGTCAAATGACTAATTATAGTCACGAGCTGCATGTCTAATTATTGTAGTTAGATTTCTATTTTTGTAACCATGGGATTCTATTTAAAGACCCATGAGGCATGTATTGTAATCATCAAAAAGGCAAGTAAAAGCATTGAAGCAAGCAAGGTCAAGGAGATCTACAGGTGTAAGGTCAAGGAGATTAGCTAAAGCATTCAAGGAGGGATAATAACTCAGGCTGTAGAGTTGTTGTGTTGAGCAAGAGAGAGAGGGAAGAAGGTCTTGAGGTGTGGCAAGCCTTTGAGGTGGAGGAAGAAGTGGCATCTTCCTTATTGTATTTTCTTCTAGTAATATTTAATACAAGAATGTGTATTGTCTCTCAAATTTTTTGTTGTCTCAAGTTTCTAGTTACTTTATCATTCTGATATAATTCTGTGTTTAATTGCTTATAAGAAAGTAATCAATTGTGCTTCCGTTGGATAAGGGGTCACCTAACACCAAAAACTTCTCTATGAAAAACATCCTATCCTGCTCATGATGATCTCCTCCATGTTCATGTCCTTAATGGTCCTATTTTGAGTCTTGGTAGCATTGATTATAGGTGTTATTGTGTGTTCTAGAGCCTACTTGTGAATTCACTATGTCATAGTTGTTTGAAGGTCTATTGGTAATGTATTAGTCCTCATGATGGTCCCTAAGTGAGAGAGGAGGATGTCAATAAGTCTTTAACGGTCCAAATGAGTGGTTCTAGCCTTGTTTGATGATAGTAATGTTATTTTGATAAAATTAAGGTAAATTGATAGATTTGAGGTTATTGGTTCTCATGGTATATGGGTTGTTTTCAAGATATTCCTAGTGAGAGAGGCTTTCTTAAGCATTTTGAGGGGTGTCTAACCTTGATCCAACTATGATATGAAGGTTTATTGATGTGTTTAGTGTCATTTTCCATGGTTTACCAATTCATGCATTTTTAAACTTTCAAAACCCCCTCAAAGTCATTAAGTGACCCTCCAAATACCTCGTGTTAGTAAAATACATTACTAAACCCTTATAAAGGGGTGATATTTCAAGTGTATCATGGTTTAATAAATTCCTTAAAGGATATTCCAAGTCTTTTCTATGTGTTTCATATCTTTAAAGGTCCCTTTAAAGCTCATATACACCTCCCCACTAACCAAGTGGACCCCACACATGCCAAATTATGTCTCTCCCACTTCCCCCTACCATATTTATTATTTGAAAAGATCATTTAACTCATGTTCCCTCTTGTTTCATCCTACAATCATGATTCAAATCTTTAAAAATGGAGAAAACATTGGAAAAGGAGAGTTTTCAAGTGTTTTATGTAGGTGTATAGATTTGTAAGGACTATTTCATATAGAGGAAGTCATAATATTACAAGGGGGATCATGTATGATATCTTAGCTAAGTTTCATGGTAGGAGGAATCAAAATAGATCAAAAACTAACCTTTTTTGTCATTTGGCTTCTTTGCAACCCAAAACAGCCCTCATGTTTATGAATAGTATGTATTAGAGAGAGAATATCATGATCTAAAAGTTTGGAGAAAGGAATGGGGTTTGTTAACCTTCCAATCTATGGGAATTGTATATAGGTTAAAGATCTCATCTTTATGAACAATATATAACATCTTTACCCCTCTATTAGGCTTACTCATCTATGCAAGGAGTAGAAATGGTAATGGTTTTGGTGCATTTTTGAGGTTTTTCTAAGAAACACTACTTGATTTATGTTATGGAGACACTAATATCCCATATACATCATCCTCCACCCATATTTCAAATGTGTGAGTGTGTGGAAACAATTAAATCTTCTAGTTTCTTCCCTTTGTAATTTGTAGATAGGTTTTCATGTATTATAGGGTATTCAAAGTTTGGTTATGTAGGTGAATGGTGGTTATGATTATATAATATTTCTTTGGGATCCACTCAAACCTATAATCATCTCCAAGTACTTGGATTATCCACCATCAAACCTAGGTCTCCTTCAAGCTCTCATTTTCCAAGATTTCTATCATGAGGTGTGGTCTCCATTGTAAGGTAGAGGGTAGAGTGTCTATAAAATATCTTTTGGTAGTGTTTTGATACACAATATCCTCATTAATTCCCTTATCTATCATTAGATACTCATGATATACCCTATACACTATCCATCTCCACCCTTATCCAACTATGTAAAGATAAGACTCACTCAGTCATCATAAGCATTCAAACAGACTATATAGACAGGGGGTTCACTGTTGACATGGAGTGTACATGGTTGAGATACCTCAATGAGGTCATGAACCTATGAAGAATACATAGAATATAAGAATGATAAGGGTCATTTTCATAGCAACACCATTCAAAAAATCATCATAGTCATGTTAATGACCTTCTCAAGGTCTTTTAGCATCCAAATTTCACCTTTATTCATACAAATTACATAAACCTCCACCTATAGTCATATGATTACCATAATGCTTAGTGATATAGGTGAGTTAAAGGTAAATTTTTAATTTATATATGATATATAGCTTATTGAATAGTGATAATGTAAGTATCATGGTTGATAGTGTCAAGAGAGTCAAGTGTTTGATGAAGTGGCTCGGTGGCTTATATAGTCAAAAGTGAACTATAGGCCCTAGCCTGTAGGTCCACATTTGGGGATAAAATAAACATAAAAATAAAACTAAAATAAAGATAAGATAGAATTTTCATTATAATTCAGATGAAGACACTAATCCAACTCCTCAAGGGACACCTATTCACTTGTAGTGGAAGGTGACAGTGAAGCTAAAGTTGATGGTCAAATCTCCACCTACAGTCCCTTGTACAAACTATATATGGGAGTAAGTAAGAAGTGACTTGAAAATATTATAAAATGTATTATCAAACCTCACTATACATTCAAATGGATAATTTTTTGGTTTTTACCTTTTCAAACATCATGTCAATGGATAGCAGCTTAAGTTCTAAACCTACACATAGTCATGAGCCCTCCAAAGACATATACAGGGGATTTATGGATTAAATGGTATTAAGGATAAATAAGGAATATAGAGGATGTTTGAAATATGTTTGATAATACATATAGGATTGAAAAAAAACTTCATCTGCCATTAAGGAGGTTAGGACCATGAAGGTGAGTTCTAAATTCATAACTCAATCAACATCCTAAAAGGTCATCTTCAGGCCTATTTGAAGCACCATTCCTATCTTAAAGTCAAGAAAAATAGGATAATTGTTGAAAGGATCTTAAATATAATCAATAATATAATATTATTTGATATGGCAACCCAATTCATGATATAGTGAGGAAGTTCATGATGTAATAGGGTGAAGCCCAAACATAAGAGAAATAGCCAACATGCATCTACACATAGTCAATGCATATAGCCAGTCTTAGAGGAGTTAGTGGTTTTGAATTATATATAGGGTGATCATGCCTTAAATTTTGGTACAATTATTAATTTTAAGTATATTAATTTAATCATGTTATTCTCAAGGTCATATTACAAGTGGGAACATTCATTATTTTGTCTCAGACCTCCTACAATCTATCTACAATCATTGATGAGACCAAGTGAACTATTTTAGAGGTTTGAAGACAAAATAAATACTTTAGACTTCATAAAACGTTTTAAATCAATGATATATGATATTAGGTGTCATCATATGCTTTATGTGATTGAAAACAGTTAGGTTTCAAATCAAATTGCCTTTAAAGGCTAGATAACGAAGACCAGGTTTGTGCATTAGTGTTGGTGGCATCTATGTGTGTTGAATGGTGTTTGAAGATATCATAAACATTATAGGAAGGTAATAAAGTTGAGGATGGTATATAAATGTCTTATGATGATAATAAACTTAGGTGAAGAGGAAAATCACCAAACTTAGCCACTAAGGATAAGGAACATATGACTGTCTGCAAACCCTAGGGGAGAAGAATCAAGGGTGTACAGAGCATCAAGTGATTAAAAATTCATTAAAATTTTTTAAAACTCTTGTAAAATTATATTCAGGTAAAAAAATCCATCAACCCTATATTTAGAAGAGAATATCCATTCAAACCTCTATCTTCCCCAAACACTCAAACTGACAATGTAACTTATAGGCACAGTCATAAGATAATGGAGACAGAGTGGAGCATGGAAATTTGAGGTAAGAATAAAGATATAGTGACTAAGTGAGAAATTTTTAATAATGATATTTAATCCCTAAAAGTCACTATAGGTTCCTTAGATCTCTCATATACAATCTATGCTTATTTGGCCTAAAAGCTAGTCTTAGGCCTCAAATCTCCACCATCAAACTTGAGACACATTCAAATGCTTCCTAAGTAAGTGGATAACATGAAAATATATAGGAGGTGTTTATAGGTCATGTTTAGGTGGTTTTAAGTAGTATAGTGAAAATTTATAGTCAAATTATTTTCAAAACCCTGTTCAAGCTACCATAGTCATGGATAAACAACTTGAGTTGTTTGATAAAATGCTTAGATCTCTCATCAAAAGAATAATTGGGTAAAATGATATTTTAAGGAGTTAGGTACCCAAACACACTCAATATCCATGGTATAATGAGTTGGATTGAGGATCTTAGGTTTATGAACCATTTCTAAGATTGATAGTATGTCTAGACTACCTGTAGGAAGCTACTAGCCTACCAACTTACGTTCATAAATTAACATGCCTATTGCATGGGAACTCAAGATACTCAATAAATTTGAAGGAGTATATGTAATAAATATCCATAAAAATAAATTTTAGTTTGGAGGTCCATACTTTATGAACCATCATTAAGATGGTGGACTTCCAAAACCCTCCTTAAACCCTACTGTAGACCAGTTTGAGAAAGTGATGAAGAATCATCACCTAGTTACAATGGAATGACCCTAGAAACACATGAAACACAAATATAATCATAGGAGACCCTACCCATGGTATTTTGTTGTATGGAAACTATATGAATTTGGTAGAAAAGTGTACTTTTTCAAGATTTTGAGAGATTTGTAGGTTAAAAAGTTATTTTGAATGATTCCAATCATTAGAAGAGTTTTTACACTTTTTTAACCTTAATATGACACTAAATTCTCAAAATATTCTTGGAAATGCCTTTGTAAGCTTCCTCTATACAGCCAATATAAGAAGTGAAGGACAAAGTGACCTAGTCAACTAGTGTGACAAAATTGTAGGTGTATCTTGCTCAAAAAGGCTTATGGAAAGATGTAAGGTGATTTTTTAGGTCTAAAAATCATTTATTTATAGGTTTTTAAGTTTTAATATAGGCTTTCATGGCCATCAAAAGCAAACAGTTAGGCTACTAGTCCTAATTAGCCTAGTAGACCTACTTGGTCAACAACGAGACATCAAAGTTGGCATAGAAGGATGATGAAGGGATTTAATATAGGGTATTAAAAATGATGATTTGAATTATTTAAATTCACTTTTAATGGATATAATGGAGGAATGAAGGTATTTTCTTGACCTAGTCAACATGCGTAAAAGAAGTATGAATTGTTTCATGCTTTATGATGGCTTAATTATATCTCATTCAAGTGTAACTGATAGAAGAGGAGTTATTTGACCAAAAAAAGGGTGTATCATGCTTAAATATTAGGTTTAAAAATCCAACCATATCCTCCATTACCCACTTTAATGGCTAAAATCTCATTCAAAGGCCAATCAAGAGATCAATAAATAAAGGGTATATGGCATGACTATTGTAACTGATGTAATTGATGTTTGAGTTAATGATGGTCATTAATGACCTTGTATTATATATTTCATGATATTCTCCCTCTTATTATCTCTTCATTATATTATATATTTAGGCCTTAAGGCATTGATTTGTACCCCTCTCTCAGTTATGAGGAAAATCTGCCTAATTTTGTACTTATAAACCTATTTGGATTGATCGATAACCTATTATAGATCTTTCATGTTGATATCTAGTGTGTTTATACTTATTTATATTTGTAGATGTTATGTATATCCATCCCTTGTAGGTCCTTGTTCATCTACATACAAATAAGGTGTCTTATATAGGTTATGTGGAGTGTAGAAGTGTTGGTGATGTGTTTGAAGTGTTGGTGACTGGTAAGATTTTCATAGCGGACCTTATTTTCATGACATTTTCACTATAGTTACCTAATACATCCTCCACTTGAAACAATTTTGCATAGGATTTCATGAATATGATTGTTTAGTTGCTTGTTTAGTCCACTAGTGTTGTTAGGAGTCCAAGTTGAGTGGATGAGTGAGTATATTGGTGCATCACCACCATTTAGAGTAAATTTATTTCATGTAATTTCTATCTCTTTACACCACAATAGTAATAGGTCTAGTGAACTGAGTTAAATAGATGCACCACAGTAGCTAACCCCATAATCTAGAGGTCTAGTCTAGTTTTGAGGTCACCTACAACCTTTAGGCCATTCCCATGTTAGTCCAAGTTGAACTAGGCTTGAATAGTCTCCTTCACGAGGTGCAACTTAGGTTTCTAATAGTTATGTCATGCCTATTGGGATGATAATCAACCATTAGAGCACTCACTTGCAACCTTGTAGTCATCTTGAGGAGCTTCAAACACCTTCAAAAGTATTTGTATTCAGATTTTATGCTAAGAGGCATCACAAAGTCATCATTGCAAAGGTAAAGAAGGTTATTATTCATAATTATTGGTGTTTTGCATATGTTCTATGAGAATTTATGGAAGCCTATGGTTCAAAGTTATATTATTTACCTCCCTATCATCCCTACCATGACCCATATCAACCTTATGTTGACCCTTATCAGCCTTACAATGGCCATCCTTACTGTCAAGATTGTTGACCTTATTTTGAACCTCTTACACCTCATTAGCATCACTCTTACACTCTTAAACAATCATTGCACCAACCTATTATTGCTTATAGTCAGTTTGCATCAAGTAGTGATGATTTGAACTTAGAGATTGAGAAGCTAAATGAGGAAAGAAATAGGTTAAAGGAATGTCTTAGACAGTAGAAGGAGATTGAATTCCAAGCCTTTGTTCATTAGCAAAGTTCCCCTATAAGCCAAGAATAACCAATTAAGGTGATTAATCCATATCCTTTTCTTACCTATCTAATCATTAGAGACTTCTTAGTTCACAATTACTTGTTTGATGATAAGGCAAGCAATTTATTTATCCCTAAGCTAGTGGCTAATAATATGAATTTGGTGTATGAGCCTATTTCTAAATTTAAATTACAATGGAATGGGTCAACTAAAATGGTATTTATCCTCATCAAAATCTTATAACTTACCCTTCATGCTCATCCTAATATTTTAATTGCATAATACATCATTGTTGTAGACTTGTTACCTTATTTTGCCCTATGTTTGTCTAGTGATTGTATGGCCAAGATTGGGGTATGCTTATCTAGTGACTTATCTTATATGGTTTGAAAACTTAGGTATGGTGTAGGGTACAAAATCACATCTGAATCACTCTCTAAGTTTCATAGTCATTCATACACGCCAACCACCTCAAGTGCAAATTATCTTCATCCTCCCACTCTTAATCAATATCCATGTGTCCAACCCCCCTTCACAATCCACCCATGCCTTCTCAAGAATCTGAAATAAATTTAGAATGGAGGCCTTCATGGGCTAGAACATTATACTATGGCATAATTGCCCTTAAAATAAGGATTCAAGAAGAGGATAAAAGTATGAAATCTAGTTCAAGAGGTGTCTCATGTTCTCCAAGTGTCCCATCAACCCTTCATGTTGCAGCCACTCATGAGCATCAAATTATATCTCAATTTGATAAGTAAATTGAACAATGGAAGAATGAAAATTTAGTGCCTAAGATTGATAATCCTAAGGTTCTAAGTTGGAAAGATACCTTAAAATCTATCAAGAAAGATAAGGAAGCTCATTACTCTTCCACCCTCTCCTCTTGTGAAGAGGAATCAAATAAATTAAAGATAGAACTTGAATATCAAAGTGTGGCAGATAACTTACCTTTATTTATGAGTGAGATAATATTTATTCTAGATCATGATATAGTTGTATCAAAGTTTCAATGACACCTTGAATAGGACACCTCAAGTATCTATGAAGAGGAAATCATTATTCAAACCCTAGTTCATCCTAGCAGATCATACTTGGAGCATGAAAATAAATTAGATGACATGGAGTAGCCATAATAGCATGATGATGTGGTGAATGAAACCAAAACTCATGCATCTCATTCTTTATGGGATAGTCATGAATATAACCTATAAGGGACCATTGTTGAGGCTGAGAATATATAGATACCACCAATGTTTTGGATCATGAAGAATATAATGTAGTTTTAGAAATGATAAGACAAGATGAGTTGGATTTTGAATGGGTTGATGAGATGCCATTCTCCACTAAAGATTAAGATGAATAAGTTGCATTAGATCAAGAGATTTGCTATGACTCTATCAAAGAGATGGATGTGATCAACATCATGATTTATAATAAAATGGTAAGAATGGTAGTGAACCCCATGTCTTTTCAATTTATCATGATGATATGGTTATTTGGGAAGACTTGGAAAAAATTTATTCAATTTAAGACAATCCACCTCTATCCCATAATAATTTTGATGAAGATCTTGTAAGGGACACTATGGCAACTGACTATTCTAAGTCTCATAGGTAGAATTAAGTACATCTCATGACTAAAGTAGAGATAACATTGATCATGTAAGGAGGACCAGTATGAAATGAGTATGATTGGGTGCTTGACTCACCTAACCAACCCATTCACTTAGGGATAGAACAAGAAGATCTAGCTACTTCCATAAGAGGCCATGAACATGCCAATACCTTTAGATACAAGTGGGAGTCTTCATATAATAATCAAAATATAATTAGACTCAAATCAAGACATGGAAACTAGACCTCATGGTACCACAGTGACCAAAGAAGATTTCCATTTGATCCTAGAATAAATAAGTTAATCTCTGGTTAGTTGTTTATAGTTTTGTTGTCTTGTTTCAATAAGTGGTTAACACACATTTGTAGTTTATACCCTTAGTTATTTTGGTGTCTTTGTTGTTTGTTTCTTAAGTTTAGGTATGTTTTTTTTGTTGTCTTGTTGTGTATTGTTAGTTTGTTGTAGTCCTAAGAGGTGTCACAAGTACTAAATCTATTTGGCAATCTAGCAAGGTGGTCATCCAAGTCATGACTCATGTATAAGACTATCATTATCATGAAATTTTATTGGGTTCCCTTGACCAACATGCTAATCAAACCCTATGAGTTACCAAAAATGTTAGAAATTTGGCTTCCCAGGCCAAATGCCAACCCCTATAGCCAAAAACTTATCTATGACAAACATCCTATCTTTCTCATGGTGATCTCCTACATGGTCATGTCCTTATTAGTCCTATTTTTTAGCCTTGGTAGCACTTATTAGAGGTGTCATTGTGTGTTCTAGAGCCTATTTGTGAAATCACTATGTCACAGCTATTTGAAGGTTTATTGGTAATGTATTAATCCTCATGATGGTCTTGGAGTGAGAGAGGAGGGCATCAATAAATATTGAAAGGTCCAAATGAGTGGTTTTAGCCCTGTTTGATGATATTAATGATCTTTTGATAAAATTAAGGTAACTTGATAGATTTGAGGTTATTGGTTCTCATGGTATATGGGTTATTTCCAAGATTTTCCTAGTGAGAGACGATTTATTAAGCTTTGTGAGGGGTGTCTAACCTTGATCCAATCATGATATGAATATTTATTGATGAGTTTAGTGTCATTGTCCATGTTTTACCCATTTAGGGATTTTCAAACCTTCATAACCCCCTCAAAGTCATCAAGTGACCCTCTAGATACCTTATATTGGTCAAATACATTAATAAACCTTTATAAAGGGGATATATTTTGTCTCATGGTTTAATAAAGGCCTTAAAGGAACCTCCAAGTCATTACTATGTGTTTCATATCTTTAAAGGTCCTTTTAAAGCTCATACACACCTCCCCACTAGCCAAGTGGACCCCAAAAATGCCAAATTATGTCTCCCCCACTTCCCCTATCATATTTATTATTTTAAAAGGTTAATTAACTCATTTTTCCTCTCATTTCATCTTATAATGGTGATTAAAAGCTTGAAACATGGAGAAAAAAGTGGAAAAGGAGAGTTTTCATGTGTTTTATATAGGTGTATGGACCTGTATAGATTGTTCCATATATAAGAAGTCAAATAATTGCATGGGGGATCATGTAAGATATCTTAGATAATTTTTATGGTAGGAGGACTCAAAATAGATCCAAAAATGACCTTTCTCTTCAACTAGGTTCTTTATAGCCCAAGACATCCATTCAAATTTGTGGATAGTATAGATCTAAGAGAGAATATCATGGTCTAAAAATTTGAGGAAAGTAAGGGTCTCTCTTGACCTTCCATTCCATGGAATTTATATTTAATTCAAATGTCTCATCTTTATGAATAATAGCTAACATTTTGGCCACTCCATTAGGCTTAATTATCTTTGTAATGAGTAGAAATGGTATTGGTTTTAGTGTATTTTTTAGGTTTCCTATGAACCATTACTTGATTTGTTTTATTGAAATCCTAATATCACATATACATCATCCTCCACCCATATTTCACATGTATGAGGGTGTGAAGATGAATAAATCTTCTAGTTCCTTCCCTTTATAATCTGCAGACAGGTTTTCATGTAGTGCAAGGTATTCAAATTTTGGTTATGTAGGTGAATGGTGGTTATGATTCTATAATATTCCCTTGGGATCCACTCAAACCTATATTCCTCTCCAAGCACTCATCTCATCCAACATCAAATCTAGGTCTCCTTTAATCTATCATTTTCTAAAATGTTTGTCATGATTAGGTGTGGTCTCCCTTGCAAGGTAGAGGATAGAGTGTCTATAGAAGATATTTTTGTAGTGTTTGGGATGCAAAATATCCTCATTAATTCCCTTCTCTATCATCCCATACTCATGATATTCCCTATACACTAAGCCCACTTGAAAAGATAAGACTCACTCAGTCATCATAAGCCTTGAAATAGACTATAGAGATAGGAAGTTCATTGTTGACATGGAGTGTAGATGATTGAGAGACCTCAATAAGGTCATGAACCTATGAAGAATACATAGAATATATGAACAATAAGGGTTATTGTCATAGTGACACCATTCAAAAAGCATCATAGTCATGTTAATGACCTTCTCAGGGTCTTTTAGCATCCAAATTTCACCTTTATCCATACAAATTACATAAACCTCCACCTATAATCATATGATTTCCATAATTCTTAGTGAGATAGGTGAGTTCAAGGTGACCTTGTGCTTGATATATGCTCTATGTATTATTGAACAGTGACGATGGAAGTATCATGGTTGATAGTATCAAGACAGTCAAGGGTTTGATGAAATGGCTTGGTGGCCTATATAGTCAAAAGTTACCTATAGGCCCTAGCTTGTAGGTTCACATTGTAGGACCAAGTCATCATAAAACCAACACTAAAATAAATCTAAGACATAAGGTTCACTAATGTAGATGAAGACACTAATCCAACACTTTAAAGGACACCTAGTCACTTGTAATGGAAGGTGACAGTGAAGCTGAAGTTGATGGTCAAATCTCCACTTACAATCCCTTGTATAAGCTATTTATGGGAGTAAGTGAGAAGTGACTTGAAAATATTACAAAAAAATTTAGTTAAGTAGCATGGTCAATGATGTCGTAGGTTGTCATTCATGTCAAAGAGAGCATATGGTTCTAGTGCATGAATGACAAAGAAGTTGTGTTTGTAGTTTGGAGAGATATGGCACATTTGTAGGTCTATAAGGACAAATAAATAGTTATGAAGCATCCATAGATGTCTTATTGAAGTTTTCACATGACACCTGATGATTTGGAAAGAAAAACATGCATCTTCTAGTTTAAGAGAATCTAGATTGTCATTGTACATCATGTAAATATGAATGAACCAACAAGTTTGTGTAATTAATGAAAGTAATCATAAAGTTAGCTAATGTCAAATATTTTCATGGAGATGTTGTCTATATTACCAATAATTTACCCTAAATATTTGGACTCTTGAATTTTTTTCTAGCTGATGTTATAAACCTTCAAAGTTGCTCTTATAGACTATGATGGGACAAAGACCATAAACTTTAACTACGTTGAAGTCTAAGGTTATATAGTTAGTAGATCTAATGGTGAGCATTCATCATCTAGATTATGATCCAATGGTGCACATGAATTCAAATTGTCAAAGGTTCCTAAGATTAAATTCACTAGTGACATGTGTCTCAATCTCATTGATTTTATAGAAGATCAATGGTATGTCTATGTTTATGTAGTTAGAGATCAATGGTATGGCTTGAGTCAAATAGTCAAATGTGTAAAACGCACATAGAGCTACCAAGTGGCATAATCATAAAAGCTCAGATTAAAGATCAATGGTGAGAATTACAAGGTAAATACTATGCTACTCCTTAGTAGATTGATGGTGCATATTTGTCCAAATTTGATAGGGGACATGATATGATGACAAAGTGATCAATGTTTAGTTTTTTAACAATGACCATTGGAATTTGAATATTCAAATTAATGATGGAAAACCAATCTATATTATTTGAGATATATCATGTGATCCAAGATGAATTTCTTAATGTAATAAAAAGAAAAGTTGTCAAGGACTTCAAGTCACATCCATAGCATCTAGTTAGAAAGTCTAAATTTTTTTAAAGTTGAAGTTATGGAGCTTCAAATTTGACTATTTATTCATTTATGGTGCTACTATGTACAACACTACTATTTAAGTAAGTATGCTTTGGCATAAGATTATTTTGGTAGGATCAATCACTTGAATGTCTTAGAGATCATATGGAGTGGAGCCATGTATTTAAAAGTGATCTTATGTTCTTATTCTACTCAATGAAGTGCTAAAATGGTAATAGGTATCCATGAGACCTATAAGAGATACTAAGGCCTAATTGAAAGGTGTAGCTACTGAAGTGTGATCCACCCTATGAGGATGGTATTGAGTTTTGTGTTAGCATGATATATGTCTTAAAGGTTAAGGCAAGTATTATGGTCAACATATAAGTTGACATTCATGAAGACTCTATAAAAGGTGAAGACAAGGGTATTGGTTTCTAGATTTGAATGTGGAAGTATTGAGAGAATAGAAGATATAGATAAAGGAAAGAGATCAGATATAGTGTGATCAGTGGATGGACTGAAGTACAGAGTAGATTGAGGATGAGCGAAGAAGCCTAGAGTGATCCAAAAGGGGTGTTTAGATGAATTAATTTTTTGATAAAGTTTGAGTGTTTGTGTGATGAGTTGAAAGAGAGGTGTTATACATTATTTCTCTATTAGATTGAAAGACAATTAGAGTTTTGGAGTTGTTTATTTCATATGGTATTGTGTGGGTGCTCAACATCTAGAATAAGTGGGTGATTTTTCATACTTAGGGGTGGGTACTCTTTGTAAAGTGGGTGCTTCACTAAAATGTCTCATGTTTGTGATCATCTTATAAGACAAGTAGTCCATGTGTTTATAGGCTTGAGAGTGGGTTTTATTCCCTAAGATGGTTTTCCACATAGATCTTATGTTATGTGTGTGATCTTGCATCATCTTTATTATTCATTATTATGAACATGTTGTATGCTTTATGAATGCATGTTGTCATTGACTAAGATTTTGAAAGGATTAAAATTAAATTTTGAAATATCTTACATCATTGATTTACCCCCCTCCCATCTTAGTGATTGTACCTCCAATAATTAGTATCAGACTAGGAACTTCATTGCAAGTTTAACCACTTGAAGGTGATCTAAGGTATAATATAGTAAGTCAACAAAATTAGGTTTTCTCTAACAATAAATCACCATTATTTAATGGGTCAATTTATAATTTTTAGAGTGTAAGTATTAGGACATACATCATGTCTCTAGGGTTTGATACTTGGAAATTTATCATAGATGGTTATACTACACTAGTTACTCCTCTAACTAGTGTTGCTAATAAGAATTTGAGTGAGAATAATTATAAAGATATGAATGATATCATTTGTGGTCTATTTGAGGTTGAGTTCATCAAAGTGATCCATTATAAGTCTACCAAGGATATTTGGGATAAATTATAGACTATCTATGAAGGAGACGTAAAGGTGAAACTAGCTAAATTACAGACCCACTAAAGGTAATTTGAAGGTCTCAAAATGAAGGAAGAAGATATTATGGCATCATATCTTCTAAGGTTTGATGAGGTAGTAAACATGATCAGATGTTTTAGAGAGGTGATTGATAAAGTTACTATAGTAAAAAAGGTATTGAGGACTCTTACACTTAAGTTTGATTCAAAAGTTTTTGCTATAGAAGAAAGTCATGATCTCACTTAGTTGAATATGGATGAACTACATGGAATCCTTAATACCTATGAGATGAGAGTTGATGAGGACAGACCTCCTAAGAAAGAAGCAACCTTTAAGGTGATCAAGGAAGATAATAAGAACAAGTTAAGTCTTGAATATTTCAATCTTAGTGAAGATCAATTTGAAGCCATGATTATAGTAATATTGAAATTAGGATTAAGTATGAAGGAAAACTTCCTTTTAAATGTTTTTCATGTGGTAAATTTGGTCATTTTGTAACTAAATATCCAAACAAGTTTGAACTCAAAGAAGATTATAAGGAATATCATGAGAATGAATACAAGAAATTTGAGGGTCCAAGCAAGTAAAAAAAGTTATTTAATAAGAAAAATGGAAATAATCGTTCATATAAAGGTAGTAAGAGCCTTTACCATGAAGAAGATAGTAACTCATCTATAAAAGAAGAAGTAAACACATTTGACAGTGAGGATTCTTTTCATAATGAGGACAAGGAGACATTGTTCATGGATTTTAGTGATGATGAAGGTGAATGTTCTTTAAGCAGAGATTTATTTAGCAGAGATATCTCAAAAGAAGATGAGAAAGTCACTCTTGAAGATAAATTTCTATATATTATGGAAGAAATGAAGTTACTACAAATAAATAATAGAAAACAAGATTTCTTGATCAAATTCTATGAGGACAAAATTGGAATTTTTGAAGGAAGTCCAAGTAATGAAGCCAAGGAGAAAGATGAGATCACATAATAGCTTGAAACTCAAGTTTTTACTCTTAATGAATAAGTAAAGAGTAAGGATGAAGAGTGTATCGTGTATCAATCAGAGATAGAGTATTTGAAGATGAAACTAAATAAAACTATGAGAAATGATAAAGCTGATGATTTAGATAATAAGGATGATTTAATGAATGATCTTGAAGATCTAAAGATTGAGAATAAAAAGAACAAAGAGATGATGTCACAAATCAAGGACTATGAAGAATAATTTAATGTGTTTGAAGCAAGTATGAATGATAACACTAGGGAACATGAAGATACTATCAAGCATCTCAATAGTCAATTAGAAACTATGTTTATAAGCCTAAAAGCCAAATAATATGAGTGCTTAATGTATGTGATTAAAATTGAGTCATTAAAATCTAAGTTAGACAAGACATCTTTTAAGGTGAAGTCATTTGTGAAGTTTGAATAGAGCTCAAATGATCTTGATAATATTTTGAGTAGTCAAAAGCATGAAAGTGATAAAAATGGTCTTGGATACAAAGAATAACAAAATCACGTAACTCAATACAATTAGATTTTATTATCAATCATTAGTCAAGGAATGAAGGTGTTGGTAGAATGAAGACAAATTAGATCAGACAACCAAATGTTATGAGGTATGCAAATTTCAATGGTCATTGTTACTCCTATAATTAGTTTGGTCATAGGTAGAAATATTGTAAAAGATCCTCAAAGAATTAAATTTCATTTAATTATGAGCAACACAATGGCAAGCATGAATAACATCATCACTAAAAACAGTCAACAGGTTCACAAGGAAAGAATGACATCTTTTGCTACAAGTGTCAAGGATTTGGTCATAATGTAAAGTTTTGTAATATATTCATCAAGGGAATAAATGATAAGGTATATAATAATGAAACTTAAATATCACAAGGTATGTATAATTTGATAAAGCTCATTTGTTTCAAATGTCATGAGAGAGGTCACATAGCAAGGTTTTGCAAGAATGATCAGTATTTTATTTCAAAGATTATCAATCATGTCATGAAGATAAGGAGTCATAGGGAATGGAGGCCTAATTAGGTAAATTAAAAACAAGATAAAAGTGGATTATTTTCCATGACAGAATATGTAAAAAGTTCAAGTATCAAGGAATAATCCTTATCTGCTTAAATAGACAAGGAAATCAAGCAAGATCTTGAGATAAAAGAAAATAATAAGGTTGATAACTCATTGAAAGTTAATCTAAAGATGAGTAAGGACTGAAAGTCAAGAAAGAGCATGGAAATATGGGAGTCTCTTGATTTTTAGGATCTTTAGTCCCTCTATAATAAGTGGGTATCTCTACCTATGTTTGTTAGGAAACATCTTTCTTGTGTGGAAGCAAGTGTGTGTGCTCTAAGTAATGATCAAAATGCCAATTAATACAAAGATATGTTCTTTTTAATTTGATAATATGAAAGATGTGTTTGTATAAGGGGGATATAACTCAGTTATCTTAATTGGCTTGAAGAAGATGTGCATGATGTAAGGAGGAGCATATGTGAAAATCCTTCAGTCATGATAGAAGTGTGAATATCTTTGCTACAGTTGTGATTTCAAGAATATTGATATGATGACTTAATCAAACCATGTCATGTATTTTGAAAAGGTATTTAATCTTCATGTATGTGCAAAGAGAGCTTATGATTTATATAGCTAGACAAGTCCAAGGATCAAAAAATCCCAAGTTTAGAATAGATGACATAATATGGAGCATGATGTGAGGTAGAGATTTTTAACCTCTGTGAGCAATTTGTCAACTCAGATTGGTACATGTCAAAGGGGGACAAATTGATTAATATGCTTGAAATTATGTAAGTATCCTTTGCATCTTAAATAGTATTTTAATGCATACATGATTTTAATAAATGATTGTTTGTATGTTTAGGAAGAGACCCCTTATCATTAATGTCAAAGGGGGAGAAAGATGAGAATGAAGAAGTTCAAATGAGTATATATTCATTCTAAGGGTGTTTTTATATCAATGAAAAAGGGGGATATTTTTGACCATGGACATTTATGTCTTAGGTTTTCATTTATTTCAAATAAAGCATATGGTTCTAGTGCATGAATGACAAATAATTTGTGTTTGATAGCTTGGAGAGATATGGCACATTCACAGGTCTATAAGGACAAAAAAGAATTTGTGAGGCATCCATATATGTCTTGGTGAAGTTTTGGTGTGTCACTTAATCATTTAGAAAGTGAAACATGCATCTTTTAGCTTAAGAGAAGTTAAATCATCACTGTACATCATGCAGATAAGAATGAACCAACAAGTTTGTGCATTTAATGCAAGCACTCAAAAATTCACTTGAAGTCAAAGGTTTTTATAGAGATGTTGTCTATAATGCAAAGAAGGTACCCTAAATATTTACACTCTTGAAGTGTTTTATAGCTCAATTTATAAACCTTCAAAGTTTCTCTTGTAGACTGTGATGGGCCAAACACTACCAAGTTTAACTATGTTGAAGTCTGAGATCAACTAGTCAGTAGATCTAATGGTGAGCGTTCCTCATCTAGATTGTGATCCAACAGTGTAGGTGAAGTCAAATTTTCAAAGGTTTCTAAGATTAAACACACTAGTGACATGTGTCAAAATCTCATTTATTTTATAGAAGATCAATGGTATGCATTTTTTCATGTAGATGGAGATTGATCATGTAGAAGTCAAATAGTCAAATGTGTAGAAGGCACATAGAGCTACCAAGTGGCACAATCACAAAAGCTCATATCAAAGATCAATGGTGAGTATTTTAAGGTAAATACTAAGATACTCTTAAGGATATCAATGGTACATATTTGTCTAATGTTTCTAGGGGATATGAGATGATGACAAAGTGCTTGATGTTTAGTGTTTGAATAGTGACTATTGGAATTTGAATATTCAAATTAACAAGGGAAAACCAATATGTAGTTTTTGAGCTATATCTTTTGATCCAAGACAAATTTATTAATATAGTAAAAATCAAAGTTATAAATTATTTCAAGGTGCATACAGAGAATCTAGTTAGAAAGTTTGAATGTTTGTATAGTCAAATTTATGGAGATTCAAAGTTGACTATTTATTCATTCATGGTGATACTATGTACAAGACTATTTTTTAAGTAAATTGTGCTTTAGAATAAGAGTGTTTTGGCAGAAGAAATCACCTAAATATGTCTTATAGATCATATGGATGGGACCCATGTATTTTAAAGTGATCTTGTGTTCTTGTTTTGTTCGATGAAGTGTTAAAAGGGTAATAGGTCTCCATGAAACCTATAAGGGCTACTAAAGCCTAATTAAAAGTTGTAGATACTTAAATGTGACCCATGTATGTTATGGCCAACCTATGAGGATGGTGTTGAGCTTTGTGTTAGCATGATATATGTCTTAAGGATTAAGGCAAGTATTATGATTGACCTAGAAGTTGATATTCATGAAGACTCTATAAAAGGTGAAGACCAAGGTAATGGTTTCTAGATTTGAATGTGGAATTATTGAGAGAATATAAGATAGATATGAAGGAAAGAGATTAGAGATAGTGTGCTTAGTGGATGGACTAAAGTATAGATCATATTGAGGATGAGAAAATAAGACAAGGGTGGTCTAAAATGGGTGTTTGTATGCATTACTTTTTTGAGAAAGTTTGAGTGTGTGTGATGAGTTGAAAGAGAGGTGTTATAAAAATTTTATCCATTAGATTAAAAGGTAATTAGAGTTATACATTTATTGATTTCATAAAGTGTTGTGTGGCTGCTCAACATCTAAAACAAGTGGGTGTTTGTTCATACTTAGGGGTGGGTGATCCTTGTGAATTGGGTGCTTCACTAAAATGTCTCACATTTTTTATCATCTTATAAGATAAATAGTCCATGCATTTATAGGCTTGAGAGTGGGTTTTATTCCCTAAGAGGGTTTCACACATAGATCTTGTGTTATGTGTGTGATATTGCATCATATTTATTATTAATTTTTATGAACATCTTGTATACTTTATAAATGTATGTGATCATTGATTAAGAGTTTTAAAGGATTAAATTTGAAGTTTGAAATATATTGCATCACTAATTTACCTCACCCCCTCTCAGTGATTGTACATCCAACATTAGTAGACCTTGATATATAGTCCAATGGGTAATTTTTTTGTTTTTACATTTTCAAAGATTGTGTCAGTGGACAAGATCTTAGGTTTCAAACCTAAACATAGTCATGAGCCCTCAAGAGACATATACAAGTGGTTTATGGATCAATTGGTCTTAAGTCTAAAGAAATAATATAGAGGATGTTTGAAATATGTTTGAGAATCTATATATGATTGTAAAACAACTTCATGGGCCATTAAGGATGTTAGGACCATGAAGATGAGGTCCAAATTAATAACCCCATCAACATCATAAAAGGTTAATTTAGGCCTATTTGAAGCACCATTCCCATCTTCAAGTCAAGAAAAAATAGGAGCATTATTGAAAGGATCTTAAATCTAATCAAGACTTTGAGCCTATTTGAGATGGAAACTAGGTTAAAGAGATAGTGAGTAAGTTCATGATGTAGTAGGGTGAAGCATAAACATAAGAGAATATATCCAACATGCATCTACACATAGTCTAAAAACACAATCAATGCATATAGCTAGTCTTGGAGGAGCTAAGGGTTTTAAAGCCTCTATAGGGGTGATCACACCATCCATTTTGGTAAAAGTATTCACTGTAAGTATATTAATCTACTCAATATATCCTCAAAGTCATATTAGCATTAAGAATATTCATTATTCTATCTTAGAGATCATGCGGTCTATATATAGTCATTGATGAGACCAAGTAAGCTATTTGGGAGGTTTGAAGACAAAATAGATACTTTAGAATTCATAAAGTTTTTTAAAGTAATTCAAGATTATATTAGGTGTATTAATATTCTCTCTATGATTTAAAATAATTAGGTTTGAAGTCAAATTTCCCTTAAGGGCTAGATAAAGAAGAACAGGCCTATGTATTAGTGTTGGTGGCATCCATGTGTGTTGAGTGGTATTTGAAGATATATACCTAATAGGAAGGTAATAAATGTGAGGATGGTAGATAAATGTCTTATGATGATAATAAACTCATTTGAAATAGGAAAATCACTAAACTTATTTGCTAAGGGTTAGGAAGATATGACTTACTACAAACCCTAGGGTAGAAGAATTAAGGTTGTATAGAGCATAAAGTGATTAGAGGTTTAGTCCAAATAATGTTACAACTCTTAGAAAATTATAATCAAGTATAAATCCATCAACCCTATTTTTTTAAGAGAAAGATCTATTTAGACCTCTATCTTCCCCAAAGACTCAAATTGGTAGTGTAATCTATAAGCACAGTCAAAAGATAATGGAGATCGAGTGGAGTATGGACATATAAGGGAAGATTAAAGATATAGGGACTAAGTGAGAAAGGTTCCATAATGATATTTAATCCCTTAAATTCATTACAAGTTCCTTATATCTCTAATATATAGTCTAGGAATATTTAGCCTAAAGGCCAGTCTTAAGCCTCAAATCTCCACCATCACACTTGAGACACATTCAAACCCTTACTAAGCAAGTGGATAGCATGAAAATAAATAACAGGTGGTTATAGGTCCTATTAAGGTGGTTTCAAGTATATATTTGAAAGTGATGATCAAATTGGTATTAATACCTTGATTGAGCTACCACAGTCATGGATAGTCAACTTGAGCTATCTGATTAGATGCTTAGATCTCTCATCATAAGAAGACTTGGGTTATATGCTCTTATTATGAGTTAGGTACCCCAAACACTCAATATTCATGGTATAATGAGCTTAATTAAGGATCTCAAGTTTATAAATCATTACTAATACTAATAGCATATCTAGACTACCTATAAGAAGCTACTAGCCTACCAACTTAAATTCATATCTTAACACACATTTTGCATGGGAACTCAAGCTACTCAAGAAATATTAAGGGGTCTATGGAATAAATATCCATAACAACAAGTTTTGGTTTGGAGGTCCATACTTTATGGACTATTGTTAAGATGGTGGACCTCCAAAACCCTCCTTAAACCCTACTACAGACCAGTCTAATAAAATGATGAAGAATTGGCACCTAGATGAAATGGAATGACCCTAAAAACAATTTAATCATAAATATCACTTATAAGATACCCTATACATGTAATTTATTGTATGGACATTGTAGGAATTTGGTAGAAAAGTATACTTTTTCAAGATTTTGAGAGATTTATAGGGTACAAATCTATTTTGAATGATTAAAATAATTGGAGGAGGTTTGAAACTTTTTTAACCTTCATATGACACCATATTCTCAAAATATTCCTAGAAATGTCTCTATAATCTTCCTCTATACAGCCAGTCTGTAGAAATGAAGGACAGGGTGACCTAGTCAACTAGTGTGACAAAATTATGTGTATCTTACTCAAAAATACTTATGGCATGATGTAAGGTGTTGTTTCAGGTCAAAAAATCATTTATTTATAGTTTCTCAATTTTCATATAGGCTTTCATGGCCATTAGATGCAAACACGTAAGCTACTAGGCCTAATTGGCCTAATAGACCTACTTGGTCAACAATGAGACATCAAAGTTGGTGTAGATGGCTAATTAAGGGTGTTAATACAAGGTATTATTCCATGTAACTAATTATTTTAATAATTCAAATGCATTTTCAATTATCATAATGGAGCAATGAAGGTAGTTTCTTAACCTAGTCAATATGCTTAAAATGAGTATGGACTATTTCATGTTTTATGATGGCTTAATTGCATTTTATTCAAGTGTAACTATCAAAAGAGGAGTTATTTGACCCAAAATATGGTGTAGCATGATTCAATATGAGTTTGAACAAGTCAACTATATCCTCCACTACCCCACTTCAATGCCTAAGGTCTCATTCAAAGGCTAATCAAGAGATCAATGCATAAAGGGGTATGGCATGACTATTGTAATTGATGTAACTAATGTATGAGTTAATGATGGTCATTTATGACCTTTTTTCTCTCTTTCATTCCATTCTCCCTCTCATTCTCTCCTCATTTTTTTATATATTGAGGCCTCAAGACCTTGATTTGTACCCCTCTCTTAGCTATAAGGAAACTCTACCTAATTTTGTACTTGTAAACATATTTGGACTAATTAATAAATTGTTATATCTCTATTATGGTGATATTTAGTGTGTTTATACTTGTTTAGATTTGAAAATGTGATGGATCTCCCTCTCTTTAATGTCTTTTTTCACCTAGATATAAAAAAGGTGTCTTATGTAGGTTATGTCAAGTGTAGAAGTGTTGGTGATGGGGTTTGAAGTGTGATATGACTGGTGAGAGTTTCATAATATACCTTCTTATCATGACCTATCCATTATATTTACCAAATACAACCTCCACATGAAACACTTTTTCATAAGATCTCATGAAGATGATTGTTTAGTTGCTTGTTTATTCTAATAGTGTTGTTAGGAGTCCAAGTTGAGTGGATGAGTGAGTATATTGGTGCATCACCACCCTTTAGAGTAGATTTATTTCATGTATTTTTTATCTCTTAACACCCCAATAATAATAGGTCTTACTGAACTAATCTAAATAGATGCACCAAGGGAGCTAGCCCCCTAATTTTAGAGATTTGGTCTAGTTTTAAGGTCACCCATAGCCTTTAGGCCATTCCCATGTTAGTCCAAGTTGAAGTAGGCCTAAACAATCTCCTTCACAAGGTAAAACTTAGGTTGTTAATAGATACATTATGAACTTATCATGCTGGTTGTAGCTCTACTTTGAAGAAGTGTGTATAAATAGTAGCCTATGTGGTTATTCATTTATTGTTAATTGTTTGCTTTTATATATAACCAAGACCTTGTCATCCTTTATGAGTGGTTGTTATAATGGGATGAATAATGCCTTTTGCATGCTTTCCCAATCATTTTCCATCATATCACATTTTTTAAATATTCAATATTGAAACCATATTTTTTGAAATCTATTGAAGGTGATAACTTTAGAGATGGGGTAGATATCGGTGCCTCATTTTTCTTATATTTTTGAGAATAAGGTTGAATATGATGGATTTAGTGATCCTCAAGTTGAGTATGTGTGCAATACTTGAATGGTTATTGATATAAAGTACATGTATGTATATCCTTAATGACTAAATTTAAGGGATGCATGTAAATTAGAAGGTACCACATTCATCTAATGAATCCATAGTATCCCTAATATAATATTATAATTGAGGTTATTATGCATAACTTGACAAACTATGGCTATAGTTTAAGGGCCCACTTTCATATGTAGTGTAATTTGTCCTGGTACTTTTTATGATATATTTTCAAATCCCTAAATATTCATATTTGAGTAGATAATATATTTTTCCTCGATACCATCTAATTTTAAGAAGTATATATTACAAATATTTAATCATGATCCATTGTCCACCAAGACTCACTTGACTACCTTAATTTAAACTTGTAATTTAATATATAATGTATATGTTGATCTATAATATGTTTAGGAGGTATGTAATTTTTTTTAAAGTGATATTTTCCTCTACCCATCATAGTGTATTGATAATAGAGGTCACATAGGGTGGTTCTACATCATTAGGTAAAATTATATTGCATAAATAGGAATCATTTGAAACAATTTCAATAGAGAGATTTTGGCACAAGTATTTTTTAGTTGATCTATGATATCATATCACTTGGATTGATTAGATTGATTTGTGGGAGGTGGTGGATGTTAGTAAGGTCCTTTGGTTTGTATTATTATATGGTTCACCTTACCCCTTCATGTTTTAACAATGTGGACAACAAGATATTTGGAGGCTAAATCGTAGTTGTAAATGTTATGAAAGCTAAGGGAAGGAACATGATGAGTCATGCATAATATTTGTTGTCTAATATATAGTGAATATTGAATATTAAGACATTATAAACTATGAACACATTGTGTACAAGTTTTATTAAGTTTATTTTTATACTTACCTTTAACTTGTTTATTTACATAATTGATCCAAGTGAAATATACTATACAAGTAGAAAAATATTAAAAAAATATCTTCATGACTTGAATCAAAAAATAAATACAATGTTCATTGACTATATCCAAGGGTAATTTATTATTTGGGGAAAAAATAGAAATCAGGTTTGAGAATAATAATCCTAAAGATGGGCGGGGGCTCTAGCCTGGTTGGCTAAGTATTTCCATTGTAGCTAATGCTGGTCTCATGGTCTAGTCTCCCCCCGCCCTGTGGTACTGGTATTAGGCGTGTCTAGCCAGCATCGCCGGTCACGTTAAAAAGTTTACCAGTATTTTAAAAAATTAATAATAATAATCCTAAAGCTGAAATATAAAACCTTGAAGGATGAAACCTTAATGGAAGCCTAAGATTTGACAAAGTTCAAGTACTATTTGGGTTCACCATTATTTTTAACCGTAAGTAAATATTTAATTTTAAAATTAGTAATTATTTGGATAGGGTCATTACTATCAAGCACATGTCATTATTGACTAGAACTACTAATCCAGTGTGATGGTAGCAACCCATGCACATGAGGACAAAATTGAGCATCTAGGCATGTTTGTGTAAGATAGTTTGTAGGTTTGATATAGAAAATGGGGTTTTTTTATCTATTTAATATCATAATATAATGGTCATACCCATTTATGTAACTAAAATAGGGTGATATGGTGAGTTAGGACCAAATTTGTGCATGCAAATAATACATGGTAAATGTATATTAAGATTGTCTTTTTTAAGTACTTAGTATTTGATTTTAATATCTACACATTATTCAATTGACATGTTTGATGATTATATTTTGATTTATTCCAATTATATTTCAATGTGATTATGTACCAAATTATAGGTGAAATGTACCTCTCATTAAAATGATTAAAAAAATATATAAGTAAAGGAGGGTTTGTCTAACAAAATTTATTATCAATGAGTATTTTGGGATGCCTAGTGTGTCATATATTACATGAAATGTTTGGTTTCATGATGAAAATAAATGGTACCATTCCATGAGATTGAATAATCACATTAAAATAAGAGATAAATGGATGCCCTGTACCTCTCCAATGAATTGATTATTTAAATAACATAGTTATTTGATTAGGTGTTCCAATTGATACTATATGTTAAGGTCATTAAAATAACATGATTTCACATAAAGATATGCCAAAATGGTGAGATGAGATGTGGAAAACATATGTGTCAAAAATTGATCAAAGATGTGGAAATTTAATGCTAGTGACTCAATGGGTCTATATGCATGGCATGTGTGACATATGAAATCCCTTTTGTGTTATGAATGATATGATGTTGCATAGAACAAAACCATTGTTATGTGTATCTAGATATTTTGGGTGCACAATATGATGGTTGAGATTTTTTTAAACTTCATCTTAGTCATAGATGTGATATTTTCAATAAACATATATGGGGTATTGATATGCCCTTAACCTATACCATGTATAGGGATATGTGTGGCCAAATTTTGACTTACTTAACCTTTAATATTATCTTATCACATTTATCTTTGCTCTTATATTGTTAGTAGGGTCAGCCTATAAAATAACCATTGCTTAAGTAAAGTATGTATAGGAGGTAGTGGTTAGTATTTTGAAATCATATATTGTGAATTCTACTCCTATTGCATTGTTGTGGAAGTTTCCCCCTCAAAGTGGCTCAGGCATATTTATCAAGTATTATGCTCTTTCATAAATTATCATTATGGATCTACTTATTTTAATCATATTTATGTGATATATTACTCCATTGGTGTAAATTATCTAAATAATTTCATTACAAGTGATATTAGAGCTTTGATTTGGGCAAGATTTTATGACATAGTTTTGTAAATCTGGCATAGCTATTGTCCTAAGAGCTAAAGGATAAAAAACATAACTTAATATAAGAAAAGATTATTTTTTTCATCATTATAATATTATTTTATTATTTTTCTTGTACCCTTATGAAAATTATATTCTTCTTGGTGAGGTCATCATAATGGTATAATCCTCTAGTCCACTTTATTGGGGATTAGAACCCTAAACCCCAGGGTTCATACATGGTTGGTCAAAACACTAGTAAATATAGGAAATGGAAAGACACTCTAATAAAAAATCCTCAAAAGGAGGCATGGAGTCTAAAACTTTAGATTATGGAGTTTTTGGGTTGGTTTACCAGCTTCAGTTAGATATGCAAAACATTGTGAAGAAAGATGATCTCGATGTTGTAAAAGGGGACATGGAGATGTGAAGTTTGAATTAAAATATATCAAAGGGAAATCAACCACTCTTTAATATTTCAATCCATAATTAAATAATTCTCCACTATTATATTCAATTTATCCCAACCAAAATAATCAAAACTTAAATACTAGATCAAATAACATGCTACCAAAAATGAAAGTGCAAAAGTGTGATGGTAATAATCTAGTCACTTAGATCAATCAAATTAAAATTTTATTTGATTTACATCAAACCCCATGTGCATATAAAGTGGTCTTGAAATATATATATATTGAACCTGAGTAGTTCATTTTCTATAGGTTGTTATGAACTCAAAATGAAAATAAAGGCTTTCTTGTTATTTGGTCAGTGTTTATTGATGAGATGCAAATGCACTATCACAATAGTGTCATAAAAACTATTTAATTAAGATAAAAAAGTTGTGACAAATAAGGAATGTCAAATATTATATTTAAAATTTATATAATCTATCCTTATGATTGGATGACATTAATAACGACAACATGAATACCTATTCTTGGGTGGGTTCAAGGATATCATCCAACTTAATGTTCACATGTTTAATCCAAGTTCAGTTGTCAAATCCATATTATTCACACATAGGTTAGAGGAAAGATATGTGGTTAAATAAAGGGATTTCACAAATGGTCACAAACATAATTCCTTAGCACAATCATTTTCTTAGCCCACCAGCTTAACTACTCAATAGATTGAGGAGAAGCATGCAAAATCTATGATTTAGTTGTGATAGCAAGTGGAGTAAAGGACATTAATGTGCTAATAATAAGTTGTTCTACATTAAAGGGGCCAATGAATATGATGAAAATGATGATGCTTAAGATGAGGGTGAGGAATATAGAGAGTATGCATTTGAATGCTCTCAACCCACTATCTCTTTTAATGCACTTTTAGGTATTAACACTCCTCAAACACTTGAGGTTGTGGGTTTCCTTAATAAATAAAAGGTGACAATGTTGATTACCTCAGAGAGTACACATAAATTCATCAATAGTAAGTTAACTACTCATTTTAATTATTTCATTTATCCAACTCTATAATTTTAAGTAACGATTGTAGATGGTAGCATAGTCATTTATTTCAAGAAATGCCATAGTATTTAACTTGATATGGTAGACTACAAGCTAGTTTTTCATGTGTTTTTTATTCCCATGGCAAGGGTAGACATTGTTTTAGAGTCCATTGGATCACACCTTTGGATACAATAGAAATGAGTTTATAGATATTAAAGGTAGGATATTTGAACTATGTGTATTATCAGTAAAATCTCCATAATTAGTTAGTTTGTATCAAATGTCAAAGATTATCAAAAAAACATTGAAAATTTTGTAGCATGGTTGTTTTCCATAGATGTTAAAACAACAAAGGTATCTACTCATCCTGATATAAAAATTATTGATGACTAGCCAAGTATTTTTGGAGCCATGTCAAAAGGACTACCATCAATAAGATAACATGATCATGCCATTTGACTACTTATAATGAGTCAACCACTAAACATCATAAAATAAATGTATCCATATGCCCAAAAGAGTGAAATTAAAAATATGGTACATGATATGTTACATGTGGGTATTATCAAACATAGGCAAAGTGAATATTCATCCCTGTTGGTCAGGGTGTATAAGAAGGATGACATTTAAATGATGTACCTAGACTATAGAGAACTCAACAAATACACCATAAAATATATGCTTCATATTCCATTAATTGATGATTTGATAGATGAATTATAGGTGTTGTTTATTTCAAAAAAATTGATCTTCATTATAAATACCAACAAATTTGAATTAGAGATGAGGATTTCAATAAAATAGCTTTTAGAAATCATGAAGGATAGCATGAGTTTTTGGTCATGCCTTTTGGTCTCATAGATACACCATCTACATTTTAGAGTTTGATGGACATTATTTTTTATATTTTTTTAAAGAAATTTGTGTTGGTGTTTTTTGATGACATACTAACATACAACAAAACTTGGGAAGAACATTTACATGTGAAATAAGTACATGAGTTCTGTAACAACATCAATGTTATGTAAAACCTTCAAAATGTGCTTTTGGAGTCTAACAGGTATAGTATTTGAGTCTTATTATATCACTCAAAGGATTAAAATTAGACCATAAGAAGATTAAAGCTATGATGGATTGGAAATTTCCAAAAACCCTCAATAATATTTGAGGTTTTTTGGGGCTAACAAATAACTATAAAAAATCATGAAAATTATGGTAGAACAATAACACCACTCACAATGTTTTTAAAGGACTCCTTCCATTGGAAAAAAATAATGACCAATGACTTTAAAAAACCTAAGGAGGCTATGTGCACCACTCTAGTTTAGCTACCCTAAATTTTTCCAAAAACTATATAGTTGAAAGTGATGCATCAGGATGTGGCATAGGGGAAATAATCATAAAGGAAGGAAGACCCATTTCATTTGAGAGTCATCAACTCATGGGAAAAAATATGCTAAAGCCAATCTATGAGAAAAAGATGTCGGTTATTCCTTATGCAGTCAAATAATGGAGATCTTATATGATGGGTAGAAACTTTAAGGTAAAGAAAGATCATGATAATTTAAAATATTTTTTTGAACAATGATTGTCATCAAAAGAACAACAAAAATGGCTGACTAAAATGTTGCGATATGAATTTGAAATTGTATATAAGAAAGTAAAATATAATGTTGTAGTGGATACAATATCTAGGATGGATGAATCTGTTGATCCATTGTTATGTGCAATGACCATTTGTCAGGTAAATTAGTTGGAAGAGGAAAGATCAGAATGGGAAAATGACAAAGATACACATGTTCTAATTTAGATTATCCATCATGGTTCTAGAGATTCCTAAAAATTTTGATTGGAAATGCAATGCATTATGGTATAAATATTGATTATATGTATGTAAGAATTATATCCTCAATCATAGAATCCTTAAGGATCTTCACACATCTCCAATATGGGGGCATTCTATATTTTTTAAAACCTATCATATAATCAAGAAGGATTTATTTTGGGATAGACTCAAGGGGCATATACAAAAAATTATGGTTGAATGCATGGTGTGTCAATAAAATAAAGGTTAAATAATTCAGACACCAATTCTTCTTCTAACTTTATCTATTTTTAGCTAAAGGTGGAAAGAGGTTTCCATGGATTTCATTACAGGGTTCTCGAGGTCTGGAGGTAAAAATGTGTTCACTATAATTGTGGATAGGCTCACAAATTATTATTTTTTTACTCGTCATAACTAATTGTAGCTAATATAGTAGTTGTTGATATAATTCAAGGTCATTATAAGTGATCATGATCCCATCTTTACTAGTAACTTTTGGGATGATTTATTCACATTTTTGGGTACTCAATTGGATCATAGATTATCATATCATCCTCAATTTGATGGGAAAATAGAGGTGGTAAACAAATGCATATAAGAGTATCTTCATTATTTTTCAATAGATAAATAAGAATAATGGGTTAATTGGATGCCACTAGCATAATGTTGTTATAACACTTCCTTCCATACCTCTTCCTTTGTGGTTATAATATCACATCCATGACTTCATCTTTGAGGGTGTTGTTAATCGGCCTCTTGACACAACCAATAATTAGGTAGGGGTTGTTAATCCCTCCCTCTCCTAAAAGGATATTTGTGCAAACAAATATCCCCAAGGTCTTGGTATGCAGGGTAACCAAGTTGGTTCATTATGACCATACCATGTTAAGGGTCTTTAATGTGTATTTTAGATAGATTGAGATGCATTAAAATAAATATCTTACACCTAAGGAACTAATAGAATGATTTAACTATGAATAGATAGTTGATTCAAAATGAAAATGTCTATTAATTATTATTTAAATAATGCATAAATGAGAAATAGGTAATTAAAAGATCATGTAGTTAAGATAAAATATTTAATTCAAACTACAACTTAGAACCTAAGTTAGTCTAATACAACATAGTGATAAAAAAAAGAAAAAGAGAGAAGGGCAGGGAGAAAGAGAAAAAGAGAGCCCACTTTCTAATGTCAACCAACGTGGTTTTGTTGAGTAGACAAACCATGGAGTAACTAGTCCTTATTTGATCTAGACCTAGCATAACTCCAATTAAGGATGGTGTAAGAGTATGTGGAATGAAGTAGTATAATCAAAAAAAAAAACATGGTCACTATATACATGTGCAAACCAAGTCTATCAAATAACAAAGATTTTAGATTAAAGGTTTTTCTATTAGGGATCATTTGGGATTCATCAAATGATTAGTGAGTTATAGAATTGGCTTATAAATAGCCTTGACTTAGAAAATTAATCTAGAAAGTAGGGAAATGCATGAAAGGAAATTGACTAGTGCACTACTTAATTTTTAATCTAAAAGGAGCCATCAAAACATATTATCCTCTTATCCTAAAATAAACCAGCCTAGGAATAATCCTCTTAGATCTAAAAAAACATATCCGTAGCATAAATTAGTCAATCCTAAAGGGACTAGCCTTTATTATAGCTCAAGAGTAGACTTTATATAGGAATGTAGACTTGAGGAGTTCAAAAGAAAATTTGAATTTAAATTAAAATTAAAATTCACCCACTAATGGGGCAGTTGTAGTAATCATCAATGCGATTGGAATAATGTGATTGAGCAGGTGGCTCAAAATCTTTGATATATTAAAGGTGTGCCTAGAATTTTTAAAATCAAACCATGCCTCTATTAAATTCTAGTAGCTAAAATTAGTTTGGATTGTATCAAAACTACTAACTACCCATGCTTCTACATAAATGATTTACATGCCTATTTAAGGTTGAGTTTGTCTTTTATGTTCTTCATGTGATCCCATTGTGCATGCCATACTAATTAATCATGCCTTATTCATGATTCATTTAAACTATGATTTGATTCTACAAATCAAATTAGATATGTAGTCTATTTTTAGCCTCTTGATAGTTTTGATAACCAGTTAGGCTGACAATTTAAGTTCATGACTTGATGGATATATAGCCAACATGTCCTTTGTTCTAATAATATTTTGGGGTTTTTGGAAGATTCCATGTAAAATCTATATATCCTCTTGGGTTCTTAAGGTTTTGTATTTTGTTCTACCATGCATTTCCCTCGTCTCTTCACTCTTGTGTTATCTTCATGTTATTTTTCAAAGACTTATCACATAAAATATGTGATGACAATTCTCACCAAAGGGAGACCCTTTCCTTTTTTCTTCATATTTTTTTCAAAACCCCTAACTCATTCATTTCAAAGACCCAAATCTTCATATCTTGTGTTGTCATGAATTGTATTCTAGCTTTGGCATGAATTGTATTCTAGCTTTGACATGAATTGTATTCTAGCTTTGTCATGAATTGTATTCATATCTTGGTCTTCATAATTTTTATCATCAAAAATTTTCTTCTAAATATTTTCTTTGTAATTTTTATTTGATCCCTCATGTAAAAGTTTCAACTTTTGTTCTAGCCTTTTTAATCTTTGATTTAGTTCTTAGAACTTTTATTCATAACTTCTATGCAAACATTAGTATATATAAATTTTGTCCATGTATTGGTCTTCACAACTTTTGTTTTTAAGTTCCAAACCTTCACAAGTTTTGCCATCGAAACTTTTATTCATAACTTTTGGTCTGGTATTGGTCTTTAGAACTTTTGTTCAGACCAAAATTTTCAATTGGTCTTCAAAAAACAAATTGAAAAAAACTATCAAAATTCTTGTGAAGCACTCAAGCTTTCTATAGACTTTCATTCACATCTTTTGTTCCTAAGGTCCAAGACTTCATAATTTTTATTATTGAAACTTTTATTTTTAAAAGTTATGACAAAATTGTAAAACTTTTTCCAAAGACCTAATACTTGAACAATTTTTTCAAAGTCTTTAGAACTTTTATCTTCTTTGTGACTTTTATTGTTGAGCCTTTATGTAAAAGTTCTAACTCATTCTTGACATTTTTCCTAGAGATTAAAAGACTTATACAATTCTCGTGAAGACCACCTCCTTGCCAAAAAAATACAAAGGCTAATTTAAAAAAATTTGACTTATCCTTTTCTATCAACTTCAAGTGAACTTTGAATTCCTTACATGCAAAATATGAAACACATAATTAGTGATTCAATTTTAAAAAGTAATGACTAAACATTTGAAAATAAATAGCTAAGTATTTGAAAATAAATGACCACAAAAATTCAAACTAAAATGATTAAGTCCAAATCCAAAGATGACTAAGTATAGAATGAAAACCATGAAATGACTTATGCATTTCCTCTATCCAAAGCTAATTAAGTCCATTTTTATAAAAATCAGCTAAGTTAAAGAGTAAGATCTTATAAACATTTAATTATTCAAATTAAAATTGAAGCAAAAATAGACAATAATTATTTAGGAAAAGAGGCAAAAAACTCTAAAAAATTAAGTAATTAGCATAAACCTAAGGCAAAATGGTCTAAAAATAAGTTATAAATTATTTTTTTAAACACAAGTAAATAAATAGACTAATAATTATTAGATTGATGCAAATTTAGGCATTAAAACTAACTCACTCCTAGATAAAAGTTTGGATTAAACTAAAGAAATGAAAATGCATCAAATTAAACCCATTCAGTCACTTGTAACAACCACAATGAAATCTTAAAAGTCTTAAGACCAAACTAAAAAGAAAAAATATGTTTCCCATTTTTAGTCTAAAATAGGACATGTTGTGTAAGAAATAATAGGTGTATCCCAAGATTCAATTTATTAAATAATGTATACACCCTATATTGGTCAAGAAACCACACATATCATGTCTTTTCATAGTCCTTTCATAGGAGACTCTGACTGGAGAATATGAGCCTTGTTCACATTATCTATGTCTTTTGTTTTACTCATTATGGTCTTGTTTTATGCTTGAGTCACCTCTTTGTTGATTCCCAGTCATCCATAGACTTTCAAGCCTGATTCCAGCTCAATCAAACCCCATTTCCCATGGTTATTCCATCCCCTTAGGTCTTGAGCCCACTATACAAGAGTGTTAGAACTTAGACAGTAGCACTGAACCTAGGATAAGAGTGCTGACTCTTGAACAAGAGCATTGAAACTAGCGAAAATTTTCCTAGGACTCTTAAAATAGTTCAAATACATCAAAAATAGGTTTTCAAATAGATAAAAATCATGCATTTCAATTATTTATCAAGCTAACATCACTACCAACCTCAATTTGGGCTACCAACTACTCAAATTACGTTACAGTAGGTGCTCATCTCCTCAGCATATCTCTCACTCCAAAGCTACAAATCATAAACTAGTCAATGTACAAATGAATCAAGAATCAATATAATTTTCCTATATCAAATAAATTTTTCATCCAAATAAAAATACCATTTTTCCCATAACTAGAACACCATAACTCCATTTTTTAAATTATTTCTTTCAATAGAATCATAACAATGATACCTTTGACATTACACTAGCTTTACTCTCTTACTACTTCATTTGCATATTATGGCATGCACATCTATATATTCCTTTTATAATCAAACACACATATTAATTATCACTAATAAAAACTTGTTCCAATTTCAAACAACTTATTCTAATCAATCAAATAACTTAGTCTAATCAATCAAACTTCTTAATCAATTCAAACTATACCAACCTTATTTCTATCATTTCACCACTAGTCATCACTTTTGCCTTGATCTCCTATATCATAAATTTCATCCCTCTCCCAAAAATGGGGGCCTCATTCTTACTATTCTTATTCCTACACTTACCTAGCATACCCATCCACTCTCATAAGTGGATACGCCATGGTTTTTACACCTCCAATAGTCAGATTATCAAATTTAGCTCAAATCAATCAAAATATATAGTGATTCAAATTACATAGGTCACTCAGCATTATTCAAGATATTCAGAGGGATACACATTTAGTTTATAGATACATAGGCTATTTAGATATAGTGGTTTAGATTACATGGATTCATAGTGACTTTGATATAGATTCAGAATCAGATACCAAATTTGGGGGCATGTACATTACCACACATCTCACACATACAACTTCATATAGCATGACATATTTACAAGACTAAAGAGCAAATTATAGGATAGTGTAGAGCATAGTGTTTTGATCTCTAATTTTACACATGGAGCATGGCATGATACATCATATCACATGTGGTTATATATATTACTAGATTATATATATGTATCACTCACATACTAGATCTGGGGGCATGGCATACATGTTCGTGTTCTTCATCATCCAGGATTATACAAATGGAATGGAAAAACACTCCATTCTCTTCTCACATATTTACCAAAGTTTAAGATTACACCCAGTTATACCTAGGTTTTCACTAGGTTAGATCACACAGTGGTCTATAGTGGTTGGTCCATTATATTACCTAGACCCAAACTACATGATTTTGTGTGGGATAGAGGATAGACATTGGTTTTGAGCCTCTGAACATTTTTTAGTTCTAGTTTAGATATTTAGAGTGAGGTCATGACATATTTTTATCTTCATAACATAAAAATTTTATACACACATTTTAGATTACATGAGTTTATGTGGGATAGAGGGCAGACATTGGTTTTGGTCCTCTAAACATTTCTCATTCTAGTCATATTCAGCATAGGGGGCAAGCATTACCCTCCTCCATGATTACATGGATTCCAATTTTAGATTTAGTATAAGGGGCATCCATTTCAAGAATTCCTTCTTTCTCTAGACACTATTCATATCTTCATCCACTTCCCTAGCCAAGAAGTGAGTTGGACCTTTTGTATCACATTCATTTCCATGCAAGTAGGTTTAGGTACGCATTTTTTTTTCTTTATTTTACTCTAGTACTTCATTTCAGTATATCACTAGAATAAAATGGGGGAAAATGTATACACCCTAAATTGGTTAATAAACCACACATATCATTTATTTTCATAGTCTTTTCATAGGAGACTCTGACTAGATAATATGATCCTTGTTCACATTAGTTATGTCTTTTATTTTAATCATCCTAGTCTTGTTTCATGCTTAAGTCACCTCTTTGTTGATTCCTAATCATTTTTAGACTTCTAAGACTTGATTCAAGCTTAGCTATACCCCATTTCCCATGCTTATTCCATCCCCTTAGGTCTCGATCCTATAGGATAGGAGCATTAGAGTTAGACTATAGCACTGGACCCTAGGGTGTCCTATTTCCAATGCCCCTGTCTAATGGCATTTTTAGCTTTAATGATTAGTTTCCCTTACTTAATGAGTCCTAATACCTTCTTATCTTCATCCTTAATTTTTCCTAACATTTCCTAAATATGAATAAATATTCCAAATTCAAAATAAAGAGTCTCTTATATAAAGGACTACACAAGGCATTTTATATCTAGCACTTATTACTTTGGCATAGTATATAATTAAAATTTAGTCAATAGTATAGCTTAACATTCTACATCACATATAGACTCACATGATTGATCAAGAAATGGCCTAGGCAAAAGTCATTCTTGCATCTATCATGCACATTGATTATGCATGTTCCCTAAGGGAGAACTACATTTGATCTAAGACCCTAACTTGAGGGTTATGTAGGCAGTAATCAGGATAGTGGGGCTCTAGATCATGCGATCATACTTATCCTAACCCAGTTTTCCCCCCTTTTACTTTTGATGTATTTTTTGTTTCATGTGTGTAGATGAATCCAAGGTTTTTAAGGTTAAAAATAGCTATACAAGAGCTTTATTGATAGTTAAGATCTGAAATTTCATAGGTGGACTAATACAAGGATAGCAAGCAAAACCTAGAAAACTTAGATCTTTGTGATTAGTTTGGATAATAGTGGTAGGAACTAGACTATATTACCAAACACTTGGGTGTCCTATTTTTGGCACTCCTATCTTTTCACTAAACAAAATCCAAATTCAAGTTTAGACATCTTCTTTTCCCCGCACAATATTTTTCAACTTCTATAACAATCATTTTAGCCTATTTTTCTAGATAAGCTATTTCCTTCTCCTATGTAATTAATTTATCAAAATCTATATTTTATCATATCAAATTATATTTTTTTACTCTTTCCAAACCCTTTATTTTTTAGTAACTAGACACTAGTTTCCCAAAAATAATAAAATAAATAACACATTCAACATTAACATGAGGTACTAGCTAATCTAAGAGAGAATTTGGTAATGGCAAAAAATATAACAAGAAGCAAGTGAATCAACACCATAGTGAGAGACATTTTGACATGGGTGATAGGGTCTTTGTGCACTTATAACCATATAAGTATATGTCTCTAAATCAATAGAAAAAGGATAACAAGCTTTCTCCTAAGTATTATGTCCCTCATAAGATCATGTAGAAAATGGGTAATGTCGTATACAAGTTAGAACTACCTTAGTACACTTACATACATCTCATATTTCATGTATATTACATGAATAAGGTGATTAGATAGAGTTTTTTCCCAGACTAAGTTACTAGAATTAGATGAAGTAGACTGAGTCATTTTAGAACCTAAGCAGTTCCTTCACACACACACACTAAAAGGCTGAGAACAAGAAAGATTAAAAAGTATTTTATCAAGTGAAATAAACTTAAATATGAATATGTAATGTGGGAGGATAAATATTTATTATAATAATAATCAGAGTTGTTTAACATTGAGGGTAACATTATTTTAAATGTGAGGGGCATGTTACACCCTTAACCTATAGTATGTCTAGGAATATGTGTAGCCAAATTATGGCTCACATAACTTTCATATTATATTTTCACATTTCTCTATGTTATTATATTAATATTAAGTTCAGCCTATGTACCATGGCTTAAGTAAAATATATATTGGAGGTAGTGTTAAGTCTTTGGGTATCATATATTTTGAATTGCTCTTATTCGATTATTGTGGAGATTTTTCCCTCAAAGTGGCTTAGTCATATTTATCAATTATTCTACTGTTTTGTCAATTATTATTATGTATCTACTTATTATACTCATATTTCTATGATATATTACTCCATTGGTTCAAATTATCTAATAAATTTCACTACATGTATGTAGTTAGTAAAAATTATTGTTTTTTTTACTTTTTTTTGTTGAAAATTATTGTTTTTTTTACTTAATTTTTTTTTGAATAACTCTAATGTATGCCTTATTTTATATCACTAATGGTATACTTTTCTCACATTTGATCGCTAACAAGGTGAGGTACCTATTGCATGGGAAATCCAACCACACAACACTATGGAAGACATTTAGGTTTGGTTGAGGCATGTTTTAGATGTTCAGTGTGCCTATCATCTTGATTTGAAATTCAATACTTTCATGAAGGGAAATTATTCTATGGAGTTTTCTTTTATAATTTAAACTATCTATCTAAAATTAAGTGGCTCCAAAAAATTCATAATGATTCCATTTTTTTAGATATTTTATTGAATTCATGTTTTGATTTGTATGGGGTGGTGTTCCAATGTTGTGTGATCCTTTATAAGTGGAACATACACAAGGCATGGTTCAAACATGTCATTTGTGGTGTGCATGATAAGGTGAAAGGATAAATTATACATGAGGCCAAGGACAGTCTAGAAGTATTAATTTACATAGATATATTATCAGAATTATGGGCCATGTGATGTTAAATTTTTTGCTTATGTCAAAAATAATTAGGTTGATGAGGAGGGGTAAATTGGTGAGCCATATTCTTATCATAATCATCCCATCTCATACATGTTTACATTAATAGTTGATTGTTTTTATTTTTATTTTATATAAATATTTATGTTTATGGTTAGGCTATGTTTACATGTTGTATATGCAACAACATATATAAATGTGGGCATTTACATTTCAGGACTTCACTCATGCAAACCAAGAAAATAATTCTATTATTAAGTCATAACATTATTTGATTAAAATAATTTCTTTATTGAGTGCCAAAGGAAGTGCAGTAGCATATCAGATTGGGTAATTCACATTATTTTGGGGTTAGTTGAACCATATTTCAAAAACAAAGATAGGTTGAATAAAAATAGATTTTGGCTATGCTATAATATATAAATAATGCTTAACATTATATCAGAGAGCATAAAATAAATCCCTGATGGTGGTTTCTTATTCGATGTCACAATGCCTTCAATATATTAGATTATAAGTCAAACAAATAGGTCAAGTGGTTACAATGTCATGAATTTTGAACATGATATAAATTTACATTCATTTTTCTTAAATCATTTATATTTATAGTAGTATAATTATATAGTTCATCAACCATTCACTTAATTTTTTGTTAATGTTTTAATTTAAAAATCTCAAAAAGTTTTTTGCTTATGAGTGTAGGTGGCCATTGCAAACATATTATTAACATTAAAATAATATTTCTTACTTCAAAAAAGGGGTTGATAATGATTATCATGATAATGAAAATTTTGAATTTATCGAGGAGTTTCCAAATAATGATGAAGAACTAAATTTAAATATAAAACACATTTTATTTTGATTTTAATCTCCATGTGTGTAGCCAAAATTAATTTAATTTGATGATATTATAGTAATTGTTCTACTCAATGTAAATGTGGTGACCATTGTGTTGTCATTTTTCTTGTTAAGTATAGTTATTATATTGATATGAAGTGAAATTAAATGTTTTAATTATGTCCATGAGAGTGAAAAATCTATAAGACCACCGATTACACTAATTAATCCAATTGCTCAAAGATCTTGGGACTCAATGTATCTTTTAGAAGGTTGTTCTACCTTTTGTTAATATAGGTTATCATCTCCCCCAACTTTTTTCTTTTTTTACCTCAAACATATTTACCATGGAGCCAATTATCAAATTTTACAAATATTTGGTTCATATGTCCATGTATTGACTACATTCAAAGATGAAGTGCTCCTCAATTTTAATAGCCCCTTGTTGGCACTAAATTTTATTTATATATCATCTCAATCTAGTATACTTGGAAAGTACTTCTCATAGATATACCCTTTAGTTTCTAAGACCTTCCTACTACTAAAAGGCTCGCATCTGCTATCTCTTGTGCATATTACATATCTCTTAGTTTGACCATAATTTATTTTGAGGATTAGGCCTTTATGATGTGAAAATTTCTATAAACCTACTTATTATCAACCTCTATAGGTTTTGGACCTATACTTATTTTCTAGCTTCATAGACACTTGCATCCTATCCAAATTCCCACATTGATGTTAGTGTCTTATGTTAAAATAAGTGTTTAGTTCCTTAAAGTCAAAAAAATTGTAATTATAACATGTCCTTATGGTCATCCTAAGTGTTTTAAAATGAGATATTTCCAAAATGTATTGGTATATATACAATATCAATCCTTATTCATTCACCACCTAGCATAGACCTAACAATTCACAAGGCAACTTAGCAAAAACACTCAATCAAACATTCAAGAGGGAAAATTTTCCCTATTCATCCATATTTACATATTAGTCATAGGGTAAATATTACATTAGGTCTGAAGTACTAAAGGAGCATCCCATGAGCAACATTTACCAAGTTACAAGGTAGGTCAGTCTATATACTTACCTATCACACATTGCATCTGTATGCACACACAAGCCAATACATAGGGCATAAATACATAAATTTGAGGCCTTCTTCACAATATAATCTATTTAGGCAATTCCCATTGACAAAGGGGTCCTTAGGGAAACTTGACACCATGTGCCCACTAGCCAATTTTTTCCACATCCAACCAAGGGTGAGGAAGTTACGGTTTGATCATTTGACAAATAATGACAACATGTGTGTGATATATAAACACATCAAAGAAATTACAACAAAAAACCCAAAATCTTCTAAGTGATTATGCTCAAATATAATTAATATTTTGTATTAGATACCTATGTCTAACTCATACACCATCATCGACGTAAATGTCTAAGCTTGATACAAGTATCCAAGTCCACATAATGCAAGTTTATAAAATCTAATGATTCATCTAGAATTTGGATCTAGTCTAATGCTAGTCTATTCTATATTAGATATGTATGTGCACAATAAACTAGCTAAGTAATCTTATTTATAATCCATTACAATGTTAATCAATAGTTATACCTTCTATTTTTAACATATCTTAGCATTTAAAATTAGAATATTGTTTATCTAAGCTTGCAAATTAATTGACATGTTATAGATCTATTTAACACCTTATGTTTATTCATTTCTATCTTCTTAACCCCATACTAATCTCAATCTAGGGTTAACATTTGTTGAACCCAATGTGAATATATAAACCCTAACTTATCCTAGGGTATTCAACCTTTTTAAGTTTTTTATTATTGTGTTTTTTTAGTTTTGCTCTATTTTTTGTATGTGACCTAGGTGTAACCCTAGATTATCTAATGTTTCTATCAAACACCTAGAGTTTCTTCCTTATCTAGATAAGATGAATCTAAATAATAAATTAACACATCCTATACCTAATGAAGATACTAATAATAAAACTAAACCACATACTGAAGAATTTATCATATAAACTAGTTCTAAGCATGAAAGTGATAAATATAATGAAAACGATGAACATGAACAAAGAGACCAAGAGAAAATGTAAGATTTGTCTATGTTTCAGAACCATGTCTTAAAAACCCTGATGATATTGATGATATCCTAAGAACCATATTAAAAATTCAAAAACTAAAAAGCATAAATGAAAAAGTAGGTCCATCTATTGATCATGTTATTAGAGATATAGGCCATCCCCATATACCAATAACCCTACCCTTTGGCACCTCACCGCTTCATACTTCTAATGAGGGCATGTCATATGTGTTTACACCATTGTCCCCTAAATCAAATCCTACTATTGCTACATCTTACATGGGAAACAATAATACTTCAACCCAATTTTGGTTTTAATCCATATATCCACTCAAACTCTAGGTACACCTCCTTTGGTAAATTCCTAAGCTTCCAACCTTAATTACCAAGAGGTGAAATATCTTGTCCAAACTATAAAACCTTTACAAGCTAAGGACATAAATATTAAGCAAAATGCTATAAAATCACCTCATGCTAGTGATTCACAAGAGGTGTTACATAACCCTCTTGTACCTGTGATAACTTTTCACCCCTTGTTAAGTAATTTTGTTGCACCTACGTCCACATTTTATAATGGCAAAGGTGATCCTAAACAACATCTTCAATATTTATATGTAGCATGCCTTTATTATGCCTCCAATGATAAAATTTTGACTAAACTATTTCGAAGAAGCCTCAAGGACTATGATCTAAGGTGGTTATATTATTTACCAATCCAATCAATAAAAGCATTCAAACTACTATAGATTGATTTTTGGCACACTTCTCTATCAATATTATTGAAAAAAGTTCTTATGCCCAATTTTCACAAATCAAACAAGGAACCAATAAACCTATTGATGATTAAAATTATACCATCAACAAATCAACCCTTTCACCTATCATGAAGGTTAGGTTATAATCTTACTAGTCTAATAGTAATGTTCTAAAGGTTCAATTATGATCCTAAAGACACGAGCAATTTTTTAAATATTTTAAGAAATAATAAATAAGTTATCAACTATAACATATTATATTTATAATTTCAAAAATCTACTTCATCAAATAATGAATCAATTTAGATATGAATGTGTAATCTATCATATCTGATAGAGAAGGTCTATGGACAAGATAATCTCTTGAAGGAAAAAAATTTGATTCAATAATATTGTATATTTCAAAGTAATATCTTGCTTTTTTACTGTAATATCTTCCAAATAATCTCAAAAAAATAAACCAAAAATATAATTAAATCAAATTTGAAATAAATCAAGATAAGCAAATCTTAAATCAATTAAGAAATCAATGAAACTTAACACATGAGAGACACCACAAATAGAAACCGGTAAACTAAAGCAACAAATATAAAGCAAACAAAAAAAAGAAAGATAACAAACTACCAAAAGAAACAAGGTAAATAACTAAGTAAACTAAACAAGAATAAAACTAAAGACTAAACTAATCTAAAAATAAATCTAGAAAAAATCTAAATCTAAGTATAATAAATAATCTAAACTAAGACTAAACTCACAAATAACTAATATTAAATATAATAAAGTCTAACAAATAAAATAATCTAAATCTAAACCAAGAAAGAATTAAACAAAGAAAAATAATCTCACTCTAAGAAAGTAACTTAAAGAAAATAGGAATAAACAATAAACTAAACTGAACTGAAATATAAATGAAGGAAAAAAAAAGAAAAATTAGACTAATTAAAGATTAATCTAAAATATATTATACTATGTTAAAATCAAAGTCAATATAAAGTATAATAAATAAAAATGTGAGTCTCAAAAGAGAGAGTCATCTTAGCAAAATAGATAGATTTTATTTGATAAATCAACATTTTTCTTTACAAATATCATGAGAGATCATTTTTACAATCAAAATAAATCAATGAAATGTCACAAATAGTGAATTTTTCATCATTATTTAGGTTGAATACTTAGATTTTGCACATAGGACTGCAAATAGCAATCATCAAAAGATGTTAAACTTGACAAGCTTTAGGTAATCTATTATAAATGATAATAAAAATTGGATATACCTACGTTACCTAACCAATTATTTAACTATTAGAAAAAGTACCATTGGGTTTATTTGTAAAAGTCAAGCTATCTCAGAGACATTATAGAAGAGAGAAAGATAAATAATTGACTTCACAATGTATAAGTCATCAATACCTATGTTGTTCCTCCTCTTTAAATGAATCCTTGATCTCATTTTATACTTCAAACTTAGTTAAAAAATAAGTTATAACTAAGCTTAATTAGTTATTACTTTAATTAATTAACTTTGTAAAAGTCAATTAATATAATCAATTATTAGTTAAAATTTATTTAAGACTAAAAGTCTTAATAGATCAATTTTTTTTATAGACCGAGTCATTATAATGGGTGGAGATCCTAATAAATTAATAAAAAAATAGAATAACATATATCAATAAATTAATAAATATACAAATAAAAGTTTAATGAGATTATTATTTATATTAACCATAATTCATATTTTAAAAATTACTTAGGCATATATATATAAGAAAACAAAAGTCAGCTATACTTTTCAAAACATCATCACCAAAATCTCAAAACCTAAAAGTTAAAGTATCAAAACTGAAAGTATAGAATTCTACCATCTAAAAGTTCAATTGAAAATAAAAGTTCATCCTACTAACATCTAGTAATCATCAGAATCTAAAATAACCTCAATTACAGGCTTCCCTTACTCATTCATGTATTCATTATACTACATCTCCACAACATGAAGGTGAACCATATTTATTCTAAATTAGTTGAAGGATCATCCACCTCTAGCTTAATCATTAACTTTGACCTCAACTGGAGTGTATGTGTCATTATGATTGTCTGATCACTTATTTGAAGTAGTTAGATGGATTTCTAAACTACATTTCCTACCAGCTAAAATAGGCTCCTTTAAACTTAATTTTATGTACCCTAATATTGGATCCTTCTAACAAGATGAAGGATCATTAAAAACTAAAGGTAGGGAAAGATTAAAAAAAAATCGGCATGGTCATCCTCAACATCAAACTGAGTGGCTTCATTAATAGGGTGAGGCACACTAACAGGCTAAACTCTTTTTAGAGTAGGTGACTAGATTAACAAATGATGTGGACTACTATGCAAATGGTGAGAAGAAATATTGTGAGGAGTCTTAGCACCAAATCTATAGCCATAAAATCTTTTATTACCCTTATTATTTATAGGGTTGAAAGGCATATTATTTAAAACATTCTAAAACTTAGGATCATTAGCGTCAAAGTAGATAGATATCCTAGCACCTCTATTAAATCTAGGGCCAAATCTCCTGCCCTAAAACCACCCCTTGGAAAAAATTTATTCAAGTTCTATTGATTCACATTATTAGAATTTTGACCCTAGCCTTTGTTATCATTACTTCTACTTGATATGGGTTGAACCCATCTTGAAATCCTAAACATTAAAATATATTCAAAGAAACTAAACTATATATCAAACACATAGTCTAATATCAACAAAATCTCTAAATTGAAATGTTCCAAGTGTATCAACCAACATTTTAACATCTTATTTTGATTTCATCAAAATATCTCATAAAATCAACTAAAACTTCAAAATAAAATTATAATATCATAATTTTATTTCACAATACTTTGTTTTATTCCTTTGAATTATGTTTTCACTATGAATATAATTTTGTGTGTGTGTGTGTGTGTGTGAAATCAAACATACACAAATTTTTAAACCAATTCAATCATGTTTGTGGTATATATTTCAAATTATAACTGCATAACTTACTTCAAAACCAAATAAGAGACTAAATTATCAAATATAAACTTTGAATAATAACTCATCTTTCCAAATTATAGTTTTTCTACAACTATAATGTCTCTTATTGATCTAAATATTTATGATTTTGAAATATTATCACAATATTTCATTTTATCAATCAAACCTCAATGAAAATAATTATACTCATATCTCCATAAAACTATTTCAAGTTTCAAATTTCAATCATTTCAAAAATCCTTGCAAAAGATATCATAACAACCACTATGTCCATCTAAAATATTATTTTTGATATAATCAACCACCTATAGTTTTTTTATTTATTCATTTCAATAAATTTCTATAGGATTCCACATGAATTTTTCAAAAATAAATATATGGCACCACTATACTGAAATAATTTAGCACAGTCCTTCAAACAACTATATTTCCAACATCTAATTTCAATAGAAATTATTTTCAACAAAACTTTCATGGTAATCTAGAAACTAACAAGCAACCATATAATATCTTTATACAAAACTCATCTCATATCAAACCCCAACATAATTTGTAATAAGGATCCAAACTAATGTGTTTCAAATAATGTTAGCATATAATACTTGAAATATAACTTTGTACACTCAAAAAATACCTCCCAAACCAACTCTTCAAAACTGAGAAATAACTTATTATAATTTTCTATAAAACTATTTATATCCCTTTACTATTCACTTATTTCTAATATTTGAAAAAAACTTAGACCACTTATCATAGTTTCTCAAATCATTATTATTTCAACATTTAACTTCAAAATAAAAACCATGATTTCAAAACTGAGGTGCAAATCCAATAATAATTTTATTATTTTCAAAGTTTAGCCTATTATATTTTCATATGCAAATCTATCCTTCAAAATAAAGATTTGAAACTGAAACTGGTGCATGAAAATTATAGCCTCAAAATATCAAAATATATTCACATTTATATGTTCAAACCATTTTTCTAATATAACTTCTTTATATCATGGTCAACCAAAAATATGTCAAGCTTTTTCATATAATATTTCCATAAATTGAAACAATCTTAAAGCTTTCTTCCAACATCTAAATATGCATGTAACTTCAAGCTTTACAAATATAAGCAAATAGAGTTCATTTTCACAAAAACCCTAGTCACGTGAAACTTTGCTTCAAAATATTGAGAATTCTAATCATTCCAATAAAAAACAAAAACTCTCAAAAATCAAATTTAAGGTGTACATCCAAAAGAAACTTCATTATTTTCAAGTTCATATTAATATATCTCCATAGCTTTACCATGCAAATTTATCTTTCAAAAACTATGAACACGTGAAACTTTTAAAAAAATATGATTGAAAAAGTATTTGCATGCTTGAATAAACTCACAAATCTCTTCTTATGATATGACAAACACAAGCCCTTCCAAAATATTTTCAAAACAAAACATACATAGTTCATCCTATAAAATTTGAAAACTAAATGAAAATCGGAAACTATATTCAACATATTCAAAGTAACACTACAATTTTCTCACAACTAGCCAGAATTGGATGTATATTTCAAACAAGAAAAATCTATATATTCTCAAATATCATGCTCAAACCCTAGTGACCAACACATGTATTTCATCAACCACCAGAATATATCTTAAACTAAAATTAGTTTTCACCAATATTAATCAAAGAAGCAATAAATTTAATCAACATAAAATGTAAGTTCACGCAACTTTCCAAAATTTCCATGCATAGAAATTGACTTAAAACTTATTAACATACTGATTGAGACTGTATTATTTTTATGAAATTGAAAATTTATTTGAAATATCAACTGAATATTTCCTAAAACTTATTAAACTTGTTTATGACATACCTAGATATGTTTCCTTGCAACTTTTTCATTTACAAATCCCATCTGCAACTCAAAATCTAAACTAGTAGAGTATCACTTCTACAAGAAAGCTTTAATAAATGACCAAAAACAAGAATATAAATCTATTTTTAATCACCATCTTTTGATGTAACTATCTTTCCTATGTTCTTACCACTCATTGGCTCATCAATATCGATGCTACTACTTAGCAATTTCACTAACCAGGTTGGCAAGCTATCAAACTTAGAAAATACCAAAGCCTCTGTTAAACCTCTTAACAATATCTATCTTTTAAGGCATGTACACCTCACAATAAATTCTCAAACCACTAAAAATTCTTAGCATGATCTTGAAGCATCAATCATGCTTCACATTAAATTCCTTTGTCAACTTGTAAGTTACAATACCACCAACTCAATTATCATGAACTTATCAAATAGACTACCAACTTGAATTTCCACTCACCATTTACAAGTCTCAAAGCTACAACATTGCCTTTGAAACTTTATACCTCAAGGCATAGACTTACGTTTAAAACATTCGAAATCATCATAGCCCAAAAGAGTCCTTAATAAAATTTCAAAACTTTAAGATAAATGACCCTAGATTAGGATCCTTTAAAAAACATAAATCATATTATTTTAAAAACTTAGGCTAGGCAATGTTTAAATTAATAATCTTAGGCAAATAAGGACTTAGGATTAATCACTTAGAACTATAGGATCCTTTATATCCTAAAAAAATAATTTGCCCAAATCTCAAACCAACCTTGATCATACTAGTATTTTTAAAATATTCACTATATTACAATTGAATTATACCTGATTAAGATCCATTTATCAAACTGATGAACTCGTATGATTTTCAAAAAAAAAATCATAATAAATCAAATGATGTATTTGATTTGAAAAAACATAAAATATGTTACTTTCTCAAACTACAATAATTATGATCGATCTATCCAAATATTTACAATTGAAAATGAATCAATGAAAAAATCATATTATCAGTCAATATTATCCATCTAAGTCAAATCAAGCTAAAAAAAACCATTAAAATATGAAAATTCCAAAATAGTCACCACAAACTGCTCAAATTATCAAAATTGAAAATCTAATCCAAAAATTGTTATGATAAATACTCAACTAAGATCAATATAAATTTTTGAATAATCATGACAATCATATAATGCTTTCAACCATCAAAAGTATCTCTATTTCAACTAAAATATCATATTATAATTTGATCATGAACTAAAAATCAAAATGACTGATCACAAACATTCACAGTGATAAATACATATGCATATTTTATTCATTTATCAATTTATGCTTTTCAAAACCACTCAAGTATAAATATAAATTCATAAACCAATCATTATCAATTTATAATTGAAAATATGCATTCAAATATACTACTAATTAACTAGGTTCCTAACACAATTTTAAATTTTATGACTAAGTCATCTCTATGGTATAAAAGTAAGTTTTAGAAAAAATAAGGGGGTGTGAAAAATAGGCATAACACTAGTAATCTTGTTAGTCAATTTTGTGAAAAAAAAATTAGTAGACAAATTTCTTACTGAGAAAATATAATTTTAAGAGTGTGATCCCAGTAAATCATTTTTTAAGTAGTTATGTGTGAACCCCTTTAATAATTAATCTCAACAAGAGATGAAATGTTCAGCTAGCATGGCACAAAAAAAGAAATGATATAGTAAGAAAGTTTGGGTTGGGTGCATAATCTAATATAAATGCTTTAAGTACAAAATCTAAAAATTAAATAATACTTCAACAACTAGATACATCTCAACGTATATTATTCATGAATAAAAAACTTGAATTTATAAATAATAATATCTTAAAATAATTGATACATCAGAATTATAGTATCCTCGTATGCTTCCTTCATAATGTAAAACTCTTTCATTTATAACACTTATTGATCTTTTCAAATTAAAAGCATAGTAAAAGATAAACAACAAACCAAAACATAAATAGCAAAGAAAATAAATACAAAACCAAAAAGAAAGTAGAAAAACAAAAAAAATAAACAAATCTAAAAGTAGTTAATCATGAAATAATTTTAAATAATGGTCATTAATTGAACAACATAATCAATTTTTTTAAGATATTTTAAATAAAAAGCATTATTTTTAAGTACAGTGACAATTATATAAGGACCAAACCATAATAAATCAAATTTGTGATGTTTATCAAAAATTTTATGTGTTTTATCCTAGTATAAAACTAAATCACTAACTTTAAACTTTTTATTAGAAACTTTTTTATCAAAATTTTTTTTCAGTTTTAGTCTACCCTTTTCTAATTTTTACAATGTTGTTGCTTTAAATTCATGAAGAGCTACTAAATTATGTAATCTTTGTTCAATCAAATTAGTATCTTCAGTAACATATTGTAAACCAGTTCTATCTGAAGAAATCTAAAGTTCTATTGGCAAGGTGGCCTCAAATCTATATGCTAACATGAAAGGTGAGTAACCAGTTGTTATTTTAACAATAGTTCTATCAGCCCATTAAGCTTCAAAAATTTTAAAATGCCAATTTTTTGTATTTTTATAAACTAAATTCTTCATGATCGTAATCAGATTTTTACTACTTGACTCAGCTTAACCATTACCTTGAGGGTAAAATTTGGATGAATGATTAGATATAATTAAATATTTAACTTAAAATTTTATAAATTCATTTGAAATAAATTGAGATTCATTATCCAAAATAATTTAATAAAGAACTCTAAATCTAGAAAAAAATTTGATTTTCTAAAAATGAGATTACTTCACCTGTTACAGAACTTTTGAGTATTTTGACTTTAGACCACTTAGTAAAATAATATATTTCTATTAATATATACCTATGACCAGAGGATGAAGGTGGGTGTATATCTAAAATAAAATCAATGCCCCTTTTTATAAATGAGTTTTTAAGAGTAGCAGGATTTAAAGACATTACAAATAACTTATCTCTACTAATAAATAATTGACATGGAATACAAGAATGAACTAACCTATAAACATCCTAAAATAGAGTAGACTAATAATAACCTGCTCTTAAAATATTATAAGTAGTTATTTTTATAGCATAATGTCCACCACAATTTCCTTCATAATAACCTCTAAGAACTTTTTGAGTTTGATCATGCGTAAGACATCTTAATAAAACTCCATCTCTATTTTGATAAAATAGAAAAAATTCTAATAAACATAAATTTAAAGATTTTAACCACAAAGAACATTTTTATTTTTTATCAAGATTATTAGGATAGTCTTAATTTTAAAAATAAAAGATTAAATTATGATACCAATCATCTTCAGCCGATAAACAATTCCATTCATTCATTTCAAGACCGAATTTAAAAAAAATTGAAAATTTTTAAATTTTCATGATCTTTAAATGTGGATTTGCATTTAGATTGTCATCAATTGACAATACCAAAACATTAATAGTTGAAAAAATATTTTTAGCTAAGTGTTTTGTTAAGTTATTACCTCTAGTTATTTTTGAAATTTTGAATTCAAGATCAAAATCTTGAATACGTAAAATCCACTTAGCAAGCCTTCTTTGAATGGTTAGTTGTTTTAAAAGATAAGATAAAATAGGCACATTAGATTTTGCAAAAAATTTGTTTCCCATCAACAAATAATAAAATTTAATCAAAGAAAAAACAAATAAAAAAACAAGTTTATCAATAAGGGGGTACCTAGTTTTGGTATCCTTTAAAACTTAACTCATATAATCAATTAGTTTTTTGTCATTATTTTCAAATTTTTGAGTGATAATAGATCAAATTATTTTTTTGGTAGCATTAACATAAATAATAAATGATTTCTTTAAATCAGGGTTGGGAAGAACTAGAGTACTTGTAATGAGATTTTTAACATTATTGAATGTTAAATCAGCACCTTCATCTTAAGTATAAATTTTATCTTTCTTAAGTATTAGTTTCAAAAGATTAGACTTATCAGCAAAATTTGATATGAATTTTATAATAAAATTTATTTTATCAAATAAATACCTTAAACTAGATTTATCTTTAAAAAAAGGTAACTCTTTAATAGCTTTAATGCATTCAAGATATATAGAAATACCATCCTTAAAAATAATATATCTTAACAACTTACCTTCAATGACACCAAAAATTGATTTATTTGGATTCAAATAAATACCATAATTTTTACATCTTGTAAAAACTTCATGAAGATGATCTAAATAGTTTTTTTGTCTTTTTAAATAAATAATGAGATCATCTAAATAAATTTGACTAATAATTTCAATTAAGTCATCTAATATAATATGCATAACTCCTTGAAAAGTAACTCTTGCATTCATTGATTCAAAAGATATTTTGTTATAAGCAAAAGTCTCTCTATGATTAGTAATAATAGTCTTATGTCTATCTTAAAATTTTATAAAAATTTGATTATAATCAAAAAATTCATTTAACATTGACATCATTTTTTATCCTACAGCTTGTAAAATTTAATCTATACTTGGTAGACGAAAATTATCTTTAATTCTAGATTTATTCAAACCTCTAAAATCAATGCATAATCTAATATCACATTTTCCTTCCTAATTGTCACTAAATTAGCTATCCATTCAAAATATTTTACATGAAAAATGACATCAACATCAATCAGTTTATCTAGCTCTTTGTTAATGGTGTCTTCTAATAGAGAGCTAATTCTTCATATTTTCTGTCTTACAAGTTTAATACCAAGTTTTATAAGTATATCATGTTTAATAATTTTAGTATCATAACCTTTAATATCTTTATATGATCAGGCAAAAACATCAATGAATTTTTCAAATAACTTAATAAATTTAACCTTCTCACTTGTAGTAATTTGGACTTTTAGATAAACATATTTTGGATTCTCTTCAATACCTAAGTTGATAGGAATGGTTTCACCTATGATTCTTCTGGAAGGCTTTTTCATTCAAAAAAATATGGGTTGATCATTAGGTGTAAACATAGATTCCAAACTTACTAAACTAGCAGGTAATTTGTTAGTACTTAATTAAAAATATTCTCCATAATTTATCATATAATTATCATGATCAAAATAATTACCCTTAATGAAAGAATATATATGTTCATCACAACTAAAAATAGGTCAACTATCATTTAAATTAAAAATTTTAAGTCAAAAAAATTCAGCATAAAAGAATTATGTGGTTGGTTCACTCTCACTTAGAGTTGGACTAGATGCAAAAATATCAAGCTTATCTTCTCTAATATTAAATTCTCTAAAAATATGAGTGATATTAAAGGCCACAAAATGCTCGAGTAAGGACCAAACTTTTTGTTTATAATGATGTATACGAGTTTGATTAGTTTTATAATTTTTTTGAACTTGTCTAACAACCAATTTAAAATCTCTAAAAACTTTTAAATGTTTAATGTTAATTTCTATTGCTTTTTTCAAACCTAAACATAGATCTTCAAATTTTAAAGTATTATTAGTATTTTCAAAAAATAATTTAAAATCATAACAAAAAAAATTACCAATAGGAGAAATTAGACAAATTTTAGCACCAATATCTTGTTGAGAACAAACTCCATCAAAATAAAGTGACCACAATATATTTTTTTCAAATAATTTCTCATGTTGATTTTATAGTTCATCTAAATTTAGTAATTTCTAAGTTATAATTCCTATCTCAACATAATAAATGGTGGAAGAATTGGATGACTCTATAGGTGTACTAGATCAATCTTCTCTTTTTATGAAAATAATTTCATTATAAATAAGAACTCATGTGATATATTTTTTAATAAAAGTATCAGTTGATTTTGACCAATTTCTACCTAATAACATAGTGTAATTACTATAAATATCTAAAACTTGGACATTAGTCATGCATCTAATTCTTTCATCTTAATCAATCTTAATAACTATGTCACAAAATTTGTCACAACTTTTGGTTTGTCTAGAATCAAATCCAGTAAGTTTTTTATTTTGATTTCATAAGATATTTCTAACTAATCAGTAATGAATTTAGACATTATATTTTTTGAAGCATTCATATCTAAGATACAATTATGGATTACTTTATTATAAATTTTAACTATAACATAAAAAAAAGGTATATAATCTACAGGAGGATCATAATTTTGAACATAAATAGTTGATTATTCATTATTGTCTTCTTTTTGTAAGCCTACATTAGTTTTAGGATTTTTAATAGCTTCTTTAATTTCATCAAGCTATCTTAGAAAGTTAGTTCCTATAGTAATGAGAATCCATCTTTGATTATAGATAAATCATCAATTATATTATATATTTTAGCATTGATTTGTCTAAAAAATTTAGACTTATAATGTTGATATTGACTATTATTATAACCAGTTGATAAAGAAATATTTTAAGTAATATTATTATCTAAACTAATTAAAGCATTATTTTAAACTATTTTTCTTTTATCATTAGAAAAAAAATTAGTATTTATTATTTTATTATTTTGAAAATAACTATAATATTTATTTCTAGTATTCTCAACATAAGTAAATTTATTTTTTGATGGATCATCAAGAGCGCACATGTTTATGTTGTCTGCTAGATCTTTAGATATAAGATCTTTTCTTTGAATAATTTTTTTTAATTTATGAAAAACAACACATAAATTTGGATCATGATCCAATTCATATAAATTACAGTAATAAGCAATGTCTAATTTTTTACTTTTAGTATTATTTCTATTAGATGAAGAAGGTTTATCATTTATCTATCTTTTAATAGTAATCAACTTATTTCTTAGACCTTAAATAGCTTTTAATTTTTTGTATTATCTGAATTTAGACCTATAAAAGATCTATCATTAAATCTAATATGTTTAAATTTTTTTTCATACTCAATATAGAATGTTAAAATTTTATCATATTCTATAATCTCCATATCCTCTAAGACCATTTTATATTTTAAGGGTAACCGTTACACAAATAAAATATAGATAGTTTCTTAGAAGGTCTAAGATCATGAGGGATCTTTTGATATAACTTAGTGAATCTGATAATGAAATGATAAATGGTTTCACTTGGATCAAGAAAAAAATTCACAAGGCCATTGACTAGATCGAATTCTTCTTTAGCTTTCTCAAAAGATAACTCTAACCATTCTTCAATATTTTTTCATGTGTTCATTACTTTGGTAGGTAAACTAATAAATGTTTTGTAAACTTTATATTATAGTATATGAGTAAAAAATCTTGAACAAATCTTTTCACTTGTTATATCAAGAGTAGCACAAACTAATCTAAATGCTTATAAATTATCTTCTCAAGATTTTCCAAGAGCACTAAAAAAAATTGATATATTTAACCCTTTAAGGGAAAATAACTTACCAGGATGATTTATGATATTAATTAGATTTATAAAAATCTATAAAGTTATAGCTATCTATTATTCTTATTCAACTTCAGCATCATCTTCACCTTCAGTAAGATCATTTTGATCTCTATTGTCTTGCAGTCTATAAATCAAGTCTTCTACTCTCACTTTTGCTTGATCTTCCATTGGAAGCTTTAGCAATCTCCTCTACTTGAATTGATTAATTTTTTTGAATCTGATTTAACTAATTTAATTATAGAATTATATTATTGGGTTTAGAGGGCAAAATTAGATCATTAAAAAGAAAATAATCAAAAATAAAATGAATTCTAAACCTAGAATTAGCATCCAAAACTCTAGTTCTATCTTTCTAAATTCATCTATTTGTATTTAAAATATCTTGTTGAGTTTTATAAGGTTAGAATATCAATCTATCTCAAATTTTACTATTTCTTTTTTTTTTTTGTTTATGACTTGAACAACATGTTTAATATTTTGAAGATGATTATACCATTTATAACATGTTAAATTAAAAGTAACATCAAATTGATCATCAGCAATATCAATTCTACGCTGAATCATATGAGGTTATCCTCCAAGTACAATGAGTAAAAAAAAACTCTAAATAAATAATATTTTTAAATAATTTGCCCAATAAAGTCATCAAATTCATTGATGATGAAAATTATATCATCAATGAATCAATCCTTTCACCTATCATGAAGGTTAAGTGGAAATCATACTAGTCTAATAATAATGTAGTTATGATTCTAAAGATGCAAGAAGTTTTTTAAATATTATGATAAATAATAAATAAGTTATCAACTGTAACATGTTTTATTATAATTTTAGAAATCTACTTCATCAAATAATGAATCAGTTTAGATATGTATGTGTAATTTATCCTATCTGATAAAGAAAGTCTATGGATAAGACAATCTCTTGAAGGAAATAAATCTAATTCAATAATATTATATATTTCAAAGTAATATCTTGTTTTTCTAATGTAATATCTTCCAAATAATCTCAAAAAAAAAAACCAAAAATATAAGTAAATCAAATTTGAGATAAACAAATCTTCATTCAAGTAAGCAATCAATGAAACTTAACACACAGGAGACACCACAAATAATAACTAGCAAACTAAAGAAATAGATATAAAGCAAATAGAAAAGAAAAGATAACAAACTACCAAAAGAAACAAGGTAAACAACTAAGTACACTACACAAAAATAAGACTAAAGACTAAACTAATCTAAAAATAAGTCTAGAAAACTATCTAATCTAAATCTAAGTCTAATAACTAATCTAAACTAAGACTAAACTCACAAATAACTAATATGAAATATAATAAAGTTTAATAAATAAAACAATATAAATCTAAACCAAGAAAGAACTAAACAAAGAAAAATAATCTAACACTAAGAAAGTAACTTAAAGAAAATAAGAATAAATAATAAATTAAACAAAACTAAAAGACAAACTAAAGAAAATAAAAGAAAAATTAGACTAATTAAATATTAATTTAAAATAGATTATAGTATGTTAAAATTAGAGTCAATATAAAGTACAATATAGGAAAATGTAAGTTTCAAAAGAGAAAGTCATTTCAAAAAAATAGATAGATTTTATTTGAGAAACCAACATCTTTCTTTACAAATATCTTGAGAGACAATTTTTACAATCAAATAAATCAATAAAATATTATAAACAATGAAGTTTTTATCATTATTCAAGTTGAATACTTAGATTTTGCATATAGAACTGTAAATAGCAATCATCAAAAAATGTTAAACTTAGCAAGATTTAGATAATCTATTATAAATGATAATAAAAATTAGATATATCTACATTTTATAAGAAATTACTAAATCATCACACAAAGTATCATTTGATCTATCTACAAAAGTCATGTTATCTCAGAGAAGTTGTATAGAAGAGAGAAAGATAAATGATTGACTTCACAATGTATAAGTCCTCAATACCTATGTTGTTCCTCCTATTCAAATAAATCTTTGATCTACTTTTATACTTTAAATTTATTTAAAATATATATATAACTTTAGTTATTAGTTTACTTTAATTAATTGACTTTGTAAAAATCAATTAATATAATCAATTATTAGTTATAATTTATTTAAGACTAAATGTCTTAATAGATCAAGTTTTTGAATATATATTGAGTGCTTCTAATGGGTGGGGACCGTAATCAATTAATAAAAAATAAAATAACATATATCATTAAATAAATAGACAAATCAAAGTTTAATAAGATTCCTATTTATATAAACCATAATGCATATTTGCAAAATTATTCAAGCATATATATAATATATCCCTAAATAATTTTGCAAATATGCATTATGGTTTATATAAATAGGAATCTTATTAAACTTTGATTTATCTATCTATTTATTGATATATGTTATTTTATTTTTTATTAATTTATTAGGGTCCCCACCCATATATATGCTTGAATAATTTTTCAAATATGCATTATGGTTTATATAAATAGGAATCTTATTAAATTTTGATATGTCTATTTATTTATTGATATATGTTATTTTATTTTTTTATTAATTGATTAGGGTCTCCACCCATTAGAAGTACTCAATATATATTCAGAATTTTAATTTATTAAGACAAATAAAGTCTAGATAGCTTCTTAGAAGGTCTGAGATCACAAGAGATATTTTGATGTAACTTAGTGAATTTAATAATGAAATGATAAATGGTCTCACCTGGATCAAGAAAAAAAATCATAAAATCATTGAATAGATCAAAATCATCTTTAGCTTTTTCAAAAGATAACTTTAGTCATTCTTCAATATTTTTTCATGTGTTGATTACTTTGGTAGGTAAACTAATAAATATTTGGTAAACTTTTTATTAAAGTGTTTGAGTAAAAATTATTAAACAAATATTTTCACTTATTATAACAAGAGTAGCACAAACTAATCTAAATGCTTATAAATGATATTCTCAAGATTCTCTAAGAGTACTAAAGAATTTTAGTATATTTAATCCTTTAAAGAAAAGTAACTAAAATAATTTTTGATATTAATTAGATTTATAAAAATTTAGAGTTATAGCTATCTGTTATTTTTATTCAACTTTAGCATCATCATCACCTTCAATGAGATCATTTTGATCTTTATTGTCTTGCAGTCTATGAATGAAGTCTTATACTCTCACTTCTGCTTGATCTTCTATTGGAAGCTTTAGTAATCTCCTCTATTTGAATTAGTTGATTTTTTTGAATCTAATTTAACTAATCTAATTATATATTTATATTATTAGGTTTAGAGGTCAAAATTATATCATTAAAAGGAAAAGAATCAAAAATAAAATGAGTTCTAGACCTAGAATTAGCATCCAAAATTTTAGCTCTATCTTCCTGAATTCATCTATTTGTATTTAAAATATCTTGTTGAGTTTTATAAGGTTACAATATCAATCTATCTCAAATTCTACTGTCTTCTTCTTTGTTTATGACTTGAACAATATGTTGAATATTATGAGGATGATTATACCATTAATAATGTGTTAAATTAAAAGTAATATCAACTTGATCATCGGTAATATCAATTCTAGGCTAAATCATAGGAGGCTATCCTACAAGTACCATGAGTAAGAAAAAAATAAAACTCTAAATAAATAAGATTTCTAAATAATTTTCCTAATGAAGTCATCAAATTTGTTGATGATTAAAATTATATCATCAATAAATCAACCCTTTCATCTATCATGAAAGTTAAGTTGAAATCATACTAGTCTAATACTAAGGTTCAATTATGATTCTAAGATGCATGAGGTTTTTAAATATTCTGATAAATAATAAATAATTTATTAACTACAACATATTCCATTATAATTTTATAAATTCACTTCATCAAATAATGAATCAGTTTAGATAAGTATGTGTAATCTATCTTATCCGATAGACAAGGTCTATAGATAAGACAATCTCTTGAAGGAAAAAAATCTAATTCAATAATATTATATATTTTAAAGTAATATATTACTTTTATAATGTAATATTTTCCAAATAATCTCAAAAAAATAAACCAAAAATATAAGTAAATCAGATTTGAGATAAATCAAGATAAACAGATCCTCAATCAAGTAAGCAATCAATGAAACTTAACACATGAGAGACACCACAAATAGCAACCAAAAAACTAAAGCAACAGATATAAAGCAAATATAAAAGAGAAAAATAACAAACTACCAAAAGAAATAAGGTAAACAGTTAAGTATATTAAACAAAAAAAAAACTAAAGACTAAACTAATATAAAAATAAATCTAGAAAACTATCTAATCTAAATCTAAGTATAATAAATAATCTAAACTAAGACTAAACTCACAAATAACTAATATGAAATCAAATAAGTCTAACAAATTAAACAAACTAAATCTAAACCAAAAAAGAAGTAAATAAATAAAAATAATCTAACTCAGAAAGTAACTTAAAGAAAATAGAATAAACAATAAATTAAACAAAACTAAAAGACAAACTAAGGAAAACAAAAAAATTAGACTAATTAAATATTAATCTAAAATAGATTATACTATGTTAAAATCAAAGTCAATATAAAGTACAATATAAGAAAATGCAAGTCCTAGAAGAGAGTCGTTTCAGAAAAATAGAAAGATTTTATTTGAAAAACCAACATCTTTCTTTACAAATATCTTGAGAGACAACTTTTAAAATCAAAATATATCAATAAAATATTATAAACAAAGTTTTCATCATTATTAAGATTGAATACTTAGATTATGTATATAGGACTATAAATAATAATCAAAAGATGTTAAACTTGGCAAGCTTCAGATAATCTGTTATAAATACTAATAAAAACTAGATATACCTACATTGCCTAAGTATCATTTGATTTATTTGTAAAAATCATATTATCTCAGAGAAGTTGCATAGAAGAAAGAAAGATAAATGATTGACTTCACAATGTATAAGTCCTCAATACCTGTGTTGTTCATCCTATTCAAATAAATATTTGATCTACTTTTATAATTTAAATTTAGTTAAAATATATATAAATATAACTTTAGTTATTAGTTTACTTTAATTAATTGACTTTGTAAAAATCAATTAATATAATCATTATTAGTTAAAATTCATTTAAGACTAATTGTCTTAATAGATCAAGTTTTTGAATATATATTGAGTGCTTCTAATGGGTGGGGACCGTAATCAATTAATAAAAAATAAAAAATATATATAAATAAATGAATAGACAAATCAAAGTTTAATAAGATTCCTATTTATATAATCCATAATGCATATTTGCAAAATTATTCAAGGATATATATATGTGTGTGTGTGTGTGTGTGTGTGTGTGTGTATATATATATATATATATATGTATATATATATATATGTATATGTATATATATATGTATATGTATGTATATATATATATATATGTATGTATATATATATGTATGTATATATATATGTATATATATATGTATATATATATATATATATATATGTATGTATATATATATATATAGGCATATATATATATGCTTGAATAATTATATATATGTGTGTGTGTGTGCGCCTGAATAATTTTTCAATATATATATGCCTAAATAATTTTGCAAATATGCATTATGGATTATATAAATAGGAATCTTATTCAACTTTGATTTGTCTATTTATTTATTTATATATGTTATTTTATTTTTTATTAATTGATTACGGTCCCCACCCATTAGAAGCACTCAATATATATTCAAAAACTTGATCTATTAAGACAAATAAAGTTTAGATAGCTTCTTAGGAGGTCTGAGATCATGAGAAATATTTTGATGTAACTTAGTGAATTTGATAATGAAATGATAAATAGTCTCACCTAGATCAAGAGAAAAATTCACAAGATCATTGATTACATTGAATTCTTCTTTAGCTTTCCCAAAAGATAACTCTAGTCATTCTTCAATATTTTTCATGTGTTGATTACTTTGGTAAGTAAACTAATAAATATTTGGTAAAATTTATATTAAAATATTTGATTAAAAACTCTTAAATAAATCTTTTCATTTGTTATACCAAGAGTAGCACAAACTAATCTGAACACTTATAAATGATCTTCCCAAGATTCTCCATGAGCACTAGAAAATTTTGGTATATTTAACCCTTTAAGGGAAAGTAACTTTCTAAGATGATTTATGATATTAATTGAATTTGTAAAAATCTATAGATTTATAGCTATCTTTTGTTCTTATTCAACTTCAACATCATCTTTTACTCTCACTTCTGCTTGATCTTCCATTGAAAGCTTTAGCAATCCCCTCTACTTGAATTGATTGATTTCATTGAATCTAATTTAACTATTTTAATTGTAGATTTATATTATTGGGTTCAGAGGTAAAAATTAGATCATTAAAAGGAAAATAATCAAAAATAAAATAAGTTTTATGCTTAGAATTAGCATCCAAAACTTTAGCTCTATCTTCCTGAATTCATCTATTTGTATTTAAAATATCTTGTTGAATTTTACAAGGTTGGAATATCAATCTATCTCAAATTCTACTATATCTTCTTCTTTATTTATAACTTGAACAACTTATTGAATATTATGAGAATGATTATACATTTCATAACGTGTTAAATTAAAAGTAAAATCAACTTGATCATCATCAATATTAATTTGAGGTTGAATCATAAGAGGTTATCTTCCAAGTACCATGAGTAAGAAAAAAATAAAACTCTAAATAAATAAGATTTATAAATAATTTTCTTAATAAAGCCATCAAATTTTTTTATAATGAAAATTATATCATCAATGAATCAATATTTTTGCCTATCATGAAGATTAAGTTGGAATCGTACCAGTCTAATAATAAATTTTAATTGTGATTCTAACGATGCAAAAAAAAATTAAATGTTCTAGTAAATAATAAATAAGTTATCAACTGTAACATGTTTTATTATAATTTTAAAAATCTACTTCATCAAATAATGAATCAGTTTAGATATGTATGTGTAATCTATCCTATCTAATAGAGAAGGTCTATGGACAAGATAATCTCTTGAAGGAAAGAAATATGATTCAATAATATTATATATTTCAAAGTAATATCTTGCTTTTCTAATGTAATATCTTCTAAATAATCTCAAGAAAATAAACCAAAAATATAAGTAAATCATATTTGAGATAAATCAAGATAAACAAATTCTCAATCAAGTAAGCAATCAATGAAACTCAACACACGAGAGACACCACAAATAGTAACTAGCAAACTAAAGCAATAGATATAAAGCAAATAAAAAAGAGAAAGATAACAAACTACCAAAATAAACAAGGTAAACAACTAAGTATACTAAACAAAAATAAAACTAAAGACTAAACTAATATAAAAATAAATTTAAAAAACTATCTAATCTAAATCTAAGTCTAATAAATAATCTAAACTAAGACTAAACTCATAAATAACTAATATAAAATCTAATAAAGTCTAACAAATAAAACAATCTAAATCTAAACCAAGAAAGAACTAAACAAAGAAAAATAATCTAACTCTAAGAAAGTAACTTAAAGAAAATAGGAATAAACAATAACTCAAACAAAACTAAAAGACAAACTAAGGAAAATGAAAAAAAAGATGAATTAGATATTAATCTAAAATAGATTATACTATGTTCAAATCAGAGTCAATATAAAGTACAATATAGAAAAATACAAGTCTCAGAAGAGAGAGTCATCTCAAAAAAATAGGTAGATTTTATTTGAAAAACCATCTTTCTTTACAAATATTTTGAGAGACAATTTTTACAATCAAAATAGATCAATAAAATATTTTAAACAATAAAATTTTCATCATTATTCAGGTTGAATACTTAGATTCTGTATATTGGATTGTAAATAGCAATCATCAAAAGATGTTAAACTTGGCAAGCTTCAGATAATCTATTATAAATGATACTCTAAACCGGATATACCTACATTACCTAAGAAATTACTCAACCATCAGACAAAGTACCATTTGGTCTATCTGCAAAAGTTATGTTATCTCAGAAAAATTACATAAAAGAGAGAAAGATAAATGGTTGACTTCACAATGTGTAAGTCCTCAATACCTGTGTTGTTCCTCCTATTCAAATAAATCTTTGATCCCCTTTTATACTTCAAACTTTATTGAAAATAAGTTATAACTAGCCTTAGTTAGTTATTAATTTACTTTATTTAATTGACTTTGTAAAAGTTAATTAATATAATTAGTTATTAATTAAAATCTATTTAAGACAAAGTCTTAAATGATCAAGTTTTTGAATATATATTGAGTACTTCTAATAAGTGGAGACCCTAATCATTTAATAAATAAAATAAAATAGCATATATCAATAAATAAATAAATAGATAAATTAAAGTTTAATAAGATTCTTGTTTATATAAACCATAATGCATATTTGTAAATTCAGATATATATATATATATATATATATATATATGTATATATATATATATGCCTGAATAATTTTTTAAATATGCATTATGGTTTATATAAATAAGAATCTTATTAAACTTTGATTTATCTATTTATTTATTGATTTATGTTTTTTTGTTTTTTTATTAATTGATTAGGGTCCCTTATATATACCTGAATAATTTTTTAAATATGCATTATGGTTTATATAAATAAGAATCTTATTAAACTTTGATTTATCTATTTATTTATTGATATATGTTATTTTATTTTTTTTAATTTATTAGGGTCCCTACCCATTAGAAGTACTCAACATATATTCAAGAACTTGATCTATTAAGACAAATAAAGTTTAGATAGCTTCTTAGAAGGTCTGAGATCATGAGGGATCTTTTGATGTAACTTAGTGAATCTGATAATGAAATGATAAATGATCTCACTTGAATCAAGAAAAAAATTCATAAGATCATTGACTAGATTAAATTCTTGTTTAATTTTCCCAAAAGATAACTCTATCCATTCTTCAATATTTTTCCATGTGTTGATTATTTTGGTAGGTAAACTAATAAATGTTTGGTAAACTTTCTATTAAAGTTTTTGAGTAAAAACTTTTAAACAAATATTTTCACTTGTTATATCAAGAGTAGCACAAACTAATCTAAATGCTTATAAATGATCTTCCCAAGATTCTCCAAGAGCACTAAAAATTTTGGTATATTTAACTCTTTAAGGGAAAATAACTTACTAAGATAATTTGTTCTATTAATTGGATTTGTAAAAATCTATGAAGTTATAGCTATCTATTATTCTTATTTAATTTCAGCATCATCTTCACCTTCAGTGAGATCATTTTTATCTCTATTATCTTTCAGTCTATGAATCAAGTCTTCTACTTTCACTTCTGTTTGATCTCCCATTGGAAGCTTCAGCAATCTCCTCTACTTGAATTTGCTGATTTTTTAATCTAATTTAATTTATTTAATTATAGATTTATATTATTGGGTTTAGAGGGCAAAATCAGATCATTAAAAAAAAGAATCAAAAATAAAATGAGTTCTAAGTCTAGAACTAGCATCTAAAACTCTAGCTCTATGTTCTTGAATTCATCTATTTGTATTTAAAATATTTTATTGAGTTTTACAAAGTTAGAATATCAATATGTCTCAAATTCTACTATTTTTTCTTTTTTGTTTATGACTTGAACAACATGTTGAATATTATGAGGATGATTATACCATTCATAATATATTAAATTAAAATTAACATCAATTTGATCATCAGCAATATTAATTCTGGGTTGAATCATAGGAGGCTATCCTCCAAGCACCATGAGTAAGAAAAAAACAAAACTCTAAGTAAATAATATTTTTAAATAATTTTTACAATAAATTCATCAAATTTATTGATGAAGAAAAGTATATGATTAATGAATCAACCATTTCATCTATCATGAAGGTTAAGTTAGAATCGTACTAGTCTAATAATAAGATTTAATTATAATTCTAAAGATATAAGAAGTTTTTTAAATATTTTGGTAAATAATAAATAAGTTATCAACTATAACATATTCCATTATAATTTTATAAATCCACTTCATCAAATAATGAATCAATTTAGATATGTGTGTGTAGTCTATCTTATATGATAGAGAAGGCCTATGAACAAGATAATCTCTTAAACAAAAGAAATCAGATTCAATAATATTGTATATTTCAAAGTAATATCTTGTTTTTCTACTGTAATATATTCCAAATAATCTTAAGAAATTAAATTACAAATATAAGTAAATTAAATTTGAGATAAATCAATATAAATAGATCCTTAATCAAGTAATCAATCAATGAAACTTAACACACAAGAAACACCATAAATAATAACCAGTAAAATAAAACAAATAGAAAAGAGAAAGATAACAAACTACTAAAAGAAACAAAGTAAACAACTATGTATACTAAACAAAAATAAAACTAAAGACTAAATTAATCTAAAAATAAATCTAGAAAACTATCTAATCTAAATCTAAGTCTAAAAAATAATCTAAACGAAGACTAAACTCACAAATAACTAATATGAAATCTAATAAAGTCTAAGAAATTAAACAATCTAAATCTAAACCAACAAAGAACTAAACAAAGAAAAATAATCTAACTGTAAGAAAGTAACTTAAAGAAAATAGGAATAAATAATAAATTAAACAAAACTAAAAGACAAACTAAGGATAACAAAAGAAAAATTAGACTAATTAAATATTAATCTAAAATAGATTATACTATATTAAAATCAAAGTCAATATAAAGTACAATATAAAAAAATGCAAGTCTCAAGAGAGAGTCATCTCAAAAAAAATAGATAGATTTTTTTTGATAAATAAACATCTTTATTTACAAATATCTTGAGAGATAACTTTTAAAATCAAAATAGATCAATAAAATGTTGTAAACAATGAAATTGTTTATCATTATTCAGATTAAATACTTGGATTCTGCATATAAGACTATAAATAGCAATCATCAAAAGATGTTAAACTTGGTATGCTTCAAATAATCTATTATAAATGATAATAAAAGCTAGATATACCTACATTGCCTAAGTAATTATTTAACCATCAGATAAAGTACCATTTTATCTATCTACAAAAGTCATGTTATCTCAGATAAGTTGCATAGAAAAGATAAAGATAAATGATTGACTTCACAATGTATAATTCCTCAATACCTGTGTTGTTCCTATTATTCAAATGAATCTTTGATCTCCTTTTATACTTCAAAATTAGTTGAAAAAGAAGTTATAATTAATCTTAGTTAGTTATTATTTTATTTTAATTAATTTTATAAAAGTCAACTATACTTTCCAAAACATCATCACCAAAATCTCAAAACCTAAAAGTTAAAGTATCAAAATTGAAAGTATAGAATTCTATCATCTAAAATCTCAATTAAAAATAAAATGTTATCCTTCTGACATCTAGTAATCATCAAAATTTGAAATAACTTCAATTACAAGCTTCCCTTGCTCATTCACGCACTCATTATACTCCATATCCACAACTAGAAGGTGAACCATATTTATTCCAACATCAAGTGAGGGATCATCCACCTCCATCTTAATTTTTTTGAAAACTTTGACTTCAAATAGAGTGTCTATGTCATTCTAACTATATAACTTCTTAAATGAATTAGTTGGATGTATTTCTAAACTATGTTTTTTGTCAGCTAAAACAGCTTTTTTAAACTTGATTTTTTGCACCTAAATATTGGATCCTTATAAGAATATGAAGGCTCATTAGAAACCAAAGGTAAGAAAATATTAACAAATTTTTTGGCATGGGTAACTTTAATAACAAATTAAGTGGCTTCATTAACAGGGTGAGGCTCATTAACAGGTTGAACTCTTTTTAGAGTAGGTGACTAAATTGGCAAATGATGTGGATTAGTAAGTAAATGGTTAGAATAACTAATGTGATAAGGAGTCCTAACACAAAATTTATGGCCATAAAATCTCTTACTACCCTTATTTTTTATAGAGTTGAAAGGCAAATTATTCAAAACATTCTAAAACTCAAGATCATTAGCATCAAAGAGGATAGATATCCTAGCACCTCTATTAAATTTAGGGCCAAATCTCTTAGCCCTAAAACTACCCCTTAAAAAAAATTATTTGAGTTCTACTGATTCACATTTTTAAAATTTTGACCTCAGCCTTTGTCATTATTACTTCTACTCGATCCAAGTTGATCCCATCCTGACATCCTAAACATTGAAATATTTTCAAAGAAACCAAACTATATATCAAACACAGTCTAATATCAACAAAATATCTAAACTAAAATGTTCCAAGTGTATCAAACAAAATTGTAACATCTTATTTTTATTTTATCAAAATATCCCATAAAATCAATTGAAAATTCAAAATAAAATTATAATATCATAATTTTATTTCACAATACTTTGTTATATTCCTTTGAATTATGTTTTCAGTGTGAATATAATTTCATATATATATCTTTGTCAAATCAAATTTACATAAATTTTTGAACCAATTCAATCATGTTTGTGGCATATATTTCAAACTATAACTGCATAACTTACTTCAAAACCAAATAAGAGACTAAATTATCAAATATAAACTTTGAATAATAACTCATCTTTCCAAATTATAATTTTCCTATAACTATAATGTCTCTAATTGATCTAAATATTAACTATTTTGAAATATTATCACAATATTTCATTTTTTCAATCAAACCTTGATGAAAATAATTATACTTAGATCTTTATAAAACTATTCCAAGTATTAAATTTCAATCACTTCAAAAATCCTTGCAAAAGATAACATAACAACCACTATATTTATCTAAAGTATTCTTACTGATATAATCAACCACCTATAGTTTCTATATTTATTCATTTCAATAGGAATCCATAGGAAATTTTCAAATAAAAACATACAGCACCACTATACTAAAATAATTTAGCACAATCTTTTAAATAATCATATTTTCAACATCTGATTTTAACAAAAATTATTTTCAATAAAACGTCCATGGTAGTCTAGAAACCAACAAGAAACCATATAATATCTCTGTGTAAAACTCATCTCATATCAAACCCTAAAATAATGTTGTAATAAGGCTTTAAAATAATGTGTTTCAAATAGTTTTACCATATAAAGCTTGAAATAAAACTTTGTACACTCAAAATATACCTCCCAAACCAACTCTTCAAAACTAAGAAATAATTGATTATAGTTTTTCAAAAAACTATTTATATCCCTTTACTATTCATTTATTTCTAATATTTAAACAAAATTTAGAACACTTATCAAAATTTATCAAATCACTGTTATTTCAACATTTAACTTCAAAACAAAACCCGTGACTTCATAATTGAGGTGCAAATCCAGCAATAATTTTATTATTTTCAAAGTTTAGCCTATTATATTTTCATGTGCAGATCTATCCTTCAAAATAGAAATTTGAAATTAAAACTAGTGCATGAAAAATATAGCCTCAAAATACCAAAATATATTTATATTTATATGTTCAAACCATTTTCCTGATTTAACTTATCTATATCATGGTCGACTAGAAATATGTCAAGTTTTTTCATATAATATTTCCATAAACTGAAACTATCTTAAATTTTTCTTCCAAAATCTAAATATGCATGTAACTTCAAGCTTTACTAATATAAGAAAATAGAGTTCATTTTCACAAAAACCCTAGTCACATGAAACTTTGCTTCAAAATATTGAGACTTCCAATTATTCCAATAGAAAACTAAAACCCTCAAAACTCAAATTTGACATGTACATCTAGAAGAAAATTTATTATTTTTAAGTTTAGATTAATATATCTCCATAAATTTACCATGTATATTTATCCTTTAAAAGCTATGAATATGAGAAACTATAGAAAACTTATGTTTGAAAAAGTATTTGCATACTCAAATAAACTCACAAATCTCTTCTTATGATATGACAAACAGAAACCGTTCCAAAATATCTATGAAATAAAACATACATAGTTCATCCTATAAAATTCAAAAAATCAATGAAACTCTGAAACTATATTTGACATATTCAAAGAAACACTACAATTTTCTCACAACAAGCTAGAACTAGATGTATATTTTAAACAAGAAAAACCTATTTATTCTCAAATATCATGTTCAAATCTCAGTGACCAACACATGTATTTCATCAACCACTTGAATATATCATAAATTAAAATCAGTTTTCACCAATATGAAGCAAAGAAGTAATAAATTTAATCAACATAAACTATAAGTTCATGCAACTTTCCAAAATTTCCATGCATAGAACTTGACTCAAAACTTATTAACATGTAGACTGAGATTATATTATTTTTACGAAACTAAAAAACTATTCAAAATATCAAATGAATATTTCTCAAAACTCATTAAACTTATTCATGGCATACCTAAATATGTTTCCTTGAAACCTTTTCATTCACAAATCCCATCTGTAACTCAAAATCTGAAGCAACAGAGAATCACTTCCAGGAGAGCTTCAATAAATGACCAAAAATAATAACAAAAAACTATTTTTAATCACCATCCTCTAATGTAACTACCTTATCTACATGATTATCGCTCATTATCTCATCAATATCAATGTTACTACTTAGCAATTCCACCAACCAAATTAGCAAACTATCAAACTTAGCAAATACCAAAGCCTTTGTTCAACCTCTTACCAATATCCATATTTTAAGGCATGTACACCTTGAAATAAATTCCCAAACTACCAAAAATTATTATCATGATCTCAAAGCATCGATCTTGCTTCACATTAAATTCCCTTCCCAGTTTGTAAGTCATGAAAATGCCAACTTAATTGTCATGAACTTAGCAAATGGACTAATAATTTAAATTCCAACTTACCATTTACAAGTCTCAAAGCTAGACCACATTTCCTATGAAATCACCAATACTTTATGCCCTTCAAAACTATATACCTTGAGACATAGACTTAGGTTAAGAATATTTGAAATCATCATGGCCTGACAGACTCCTTAGTACCATTTCAAAACTTCAAGATAAATGACCCTCTATTAGGATCCTTTAAAAAACATAAAGTCATATTAATTTTAGAACTTAAGCTAGGCAATGTTTTAATTAATAACCTTAGTTAAATAAGGACTTAGGATTAATCACTTAAAACTATAGGATCCTTTATATCCTAAAGAAATAATTTACCCAAATCTCAAACCAACCTTGATCATACCAGTATTTTCAAAATGTTCACTATATTACAACTAAATTTTACCTAATTGAGATCCACTTATCAAACTAATGGACTCATATGATTTTCAAAAATAAATCAAATAATATATTTGATTTGAAAAATTATAAAATACACTACTTTCTCAAACTGCAATAATTATGATTGATCCATCCAAATATTTGAAATTAAAAATAAACTAACTAGAAAACCATATTTATCATTTAGTATTATTCCATCTAAGTGAAACCAAGTTGAAAATTGCCATAAAAATATGAAAATTCCAAAATAGTCACCACAAACTGCTCAAGTTATCAAAACTAAAAACCTAATCTAGAAATTGTTATGATAATACATACTCAACTAAGAGTAATATAGATATATGAATAATCATGACAATTATATAATGCTTTCAACCATCAAAAGCATCTCTATTTTAACTGAAATGTTGTATTATAATCTAATCATGAAATAAAAATCAAAATGATTGATCACAACCATTCATAGTGATAAACATACATGCATATTTTATTCATTTATCCATTTATGCTTTTCAAAACCACTCAAAGTATAAATATGAATTCATAAACCAATCATTATCAATTCATAATTTAAAATATGCATCTAAACATACTACTAATTGACTAGGTCCCTGTCATAGTTTTAAATGTTATGACTGAGTTATCTCTATGGTAGAAAAGCATTAGTTTTAGAAAAAATTGAGGGGGTGTGAAAAATAGGCATGATAGATACTATCAATAAATATGTCTTAAGGTACAAGACAATGTTGGATAAAAATACCAATCCAATGGAAGATAAATAAATTCAAGAAATCTTCAAACAAAGTTTTCTTTCCCATTGCATGAGTCTATTATTGTCAAAATTTTCAAATCTTTCGATGACTTATGCCATATTGTTCATGATCATGAACTAAAATTTATCTCATTAAATAAACTAAATTATGTAACAAACACACCGAATAATCAAATACCAAGTTTACTATCAAAGTAAATTATAGGATAAAACCCACATAACCTAACAAGGAAATATCTACTATGGTCAATGGAGCATCACAAAAACCTAATAATCTTATCGTATCTAATGCACCAAAGAGATAATTTGTTAGCATATTATTGTATTTACCTTAAGTTATTTACTAAGGTAATTTATGTTGGTTAGTTGCCTTAACCACTTTGGTTAAGAGGTTAGTTGTTTGTTTGGTCTTTGTTATTTTATGCAAGCCGACGTAGGTTAGTTTCCTTATACCCGTCTCATGCTTCATGGGTATTTCATTTGTTTGCCTATTTAATAGGCCTTCATGCTTGGTTAAACATGTTGAATAAGTGCTCTATTATTCTCAATCTATTTTCTCGCTGTGTTTTGTTTTAATCTAATATGATATCAGAGCCTATGGTTTGTAGACCGTGAGTGGAGGTTTGTGGAAGCCAGAGAGAGGTTTGTGTCTTGCCAGGGAGGAGCTTCAAGTGCCCAATGGAGAGTTGAGGAGAGAGAAAGCATCACAAAATTTAGAAAATTTAACCAGAAGGTTTGAAAATTGCCAGGAAGCATCAAAAGGCTAAATAAGACCAAAAGAAAGTGAAAATAGGCTGTTTTAGAGGCTCAAAAGCCTCTATTAAATTTCTCTATGCAAGGGCACTGTACGGATTTGGAAAAATCAAAAAAAATCATTTCTTCATCTTTTTCAGTGAAACAAAAGCCTAAATCATGAGTTAAATCAAAACTAAGACACTGGGGAAAATGGTTTGCAATTTGGTTGAGAAACGGGCTCAGAATCTTCACCTGAAGTTTCAGAGGTAGGCCAATTTTCTTATTGGCTGAAATTTTTTATAAAATTTTTAGCCTAAAGTTTTAATATTTTTATTATTTTAATTTAAATAAATCAAAACTTTAGCCAATAAGGGTTATTGGGGACCTACCGCAGACTAATAATCACGGAAGTATTCGGGAAGCTAAAAATTTCACCGTTTTCTGGGTTTTTTATCTGGATGTCAACGGAGAAAGAATTTTTTAAATCAGAATTGTAGTTTTCCTGATTTAATTGTTTCAGTGGTAGAATTTTTTTGTGATCTTGTAAATGGTATTGATTTTGTTGCTAAAAATGGATAGGGTTGTTTAGTGTCAATATAGAATCAGTGTGTAGAAAGAATTTTTTTTTTAAAAATCATTATAGTTTTTATGATTTTAACATTTTCATGAAAAACTAGGTAAAATGGCTAGTATTCAACACCTGTTACTACCAAATTCTTAAAAATTGACTAGTAAGAACTTTAGTTTGTGGAATCACAAGGTTTTGACAATATGTGAATATATGTATATTGATCAAATGGTGCTCGATAAAGAGAAAAGGCCTGCCACTGCTACCAATGACTATGATAAATGTCATCGTGATGCTCTCATGTTATTAAAATTATCAGTAGCAGATAATCTAATCTCAGAGGTCAGAAATGTGACTATAGCATCAAATTTATAGAAAACTTTATCTTCAAAATATCAGGCTTCTGAAGTCGGTAGAGTGGTGTATTTGAAGAATTTGTTGTTTTCCACTAAGATACAGGAAGGTGGCTCTATTTCTAAGTTTTTATTACAGATCAAGGACATTAGTGACCAGTTGGAAGCAGTACAAAAACCTGTTGATGACCAAGATTTGATTGCTCTTGTTATGCAAAATCTTCCACCATCATTTGAGTCATTTGTGGAGTCCTTGCACATGATTGCTGAGATGCAGACTTTGGATTTTGAAACATTGTCTACATTGCTATTACAAAAAGAGAGACGGCAGGAGCAAGTAATGTTGTCTACATCCACTTCCATAGAGAGTGCATTATTTATCAAGGAAAAGGGTAAGCAGTCTGGTAAAAATAGCTATCCATCAGAATCTTCACAAGTAAGTGGTAATAAGAGATCTAAATGGAAATGTTTTTTACTGTAAGAAACCTGGTCACCTTAAGAAAGATTGCAGGAAAAGACAACAGGATATGGCTAACCCCAGAAAGAAAGCTCATCATGCGAATGTAGCTAAAGGTGAAGGCAAGGAATCACCAGATTTTGCTTTCATGGCTTCCAGTGGTAATTCTACGATGGATCGAGCTTGGTACTTTGATTCAAGGCATCTTGCCATTATACATGCCATAAGGATTGGTATGTGTATTTTATTGAAGATAATAGTAGTAATGAATCTGTATCTTTGGGAGATGGTACAACATATTTTGTGAAAGGATTTGGTAATGTTCATATATGTTTTGATGGTACATTAAATTATACATTCAAGAATGTTAGGTATGTACCTGATATGAACAAAAATCTTCTTTAAATCAATGAGATCACCTCAAAATCTAATTTTGTTGTAAAATTTCAAGAACAACAATGTTTAGTCACCACTAAAGATAACAAGATTATTATTGTTGGGATCGGTGAGAAAGGCTTGTATAAGCTTGCAGATCCAATCAAAGTAAAGGAAAGTGCACTTGCAGCAGTTGATAGCACAAGTTCACTATAGCATGAAAGGTATGGGCATTTGAATTTTTAGTATTTGACTACATTGAGTAAGACTAAGATGGTTAAGGGGATTCCTTCTATTTGACATAGTCATCATGTATGTATTGGATGTCAGTTGGGGAAGCAAGCTAGACATTCATTTGATGTTGGTAAAGCTTCAAGAGCAAAGGGAGTATTGGATCTGGTACATGTGGATTTGCATGGTCCAATGTAGACACTTACCCCTTTTGGTGCCCGTTATTTCCTGTTACTGGTTGATGATTTCTCTAGTAAAAAGTGGGTATACTTTCTAGTGAAGAAATATGATTGTTTTTCTAATGTTCTTACTTGGAAAGCTATGGTTGAAAAATAGGTAGGACAGCCAGTGAAATCTCTTAAAATGTATAATGGGGGTGAGTTCATCTCAAAATAGTTCAAGGAGTTTTGTGCCACTGAAGGCATACACAGACAATACACTACACCTTACACTCTGTAGCAAAATGGAGTTGTGGAAAGGCATAATAAGACGGTGATGGACATGGCTTGTTGTATGGTCCAAAGCAGAAATGTCCCATACAGGTATTGGGCAGAAGTAGTGAATACAATAGTATACATCCTCAATAGAAGTCCTATAAAAGCTTTGGAGAAAATCACTCTAGAGGAGGCTTGGTCGGGTCAAACTCTAGATGTAAGTGATTTCAGAATTTTTGGTTGTGTAGCTTTTGCAGTTATTCCTAGTCAAAAGAGAAGAAATTTGGATGTAAAAAGCAAAAAATACATGTTTGTTGGATACAGTGATCAGTCAAAGGCCTACAGATTACTTGATGTTTCTACTAACAAAGTTGTGGTAAATAGAGATGTCATAGTAAATGAACAAATGCCATACTTCACAGCAGCTGGTCAACTTTTAGATATTGAGTCATTGTTATCTAATGATTCAATTACTAGTTATAATGTGAAAAGTGAGTAGGATTCTTGTTCATCAGTGGAATCACATTCCAGGGAGGGAATTGATATAGGTCATTGTGAGGTTCCAACAGAACAACCAAAGAAGCCAATGTGGTATACTACCACAATTGAAGCACTAAAAGAAGGAGATTTGCCACAAGGTGTGGAAGGTAGAAGACTGAGATCGGGAAAGCAGTTTGGTAATAAATGTGAGCATGTCAATATTGCTCTAATAACTATTGTTTCACAAGTATTTGAGCCTAATTCTTTTTTAGAGGCCAAAGGGAAGTCTGAGTGGGAATCAGCTATGTAATTGGAATATGGTTCCTTGATGAAAAATAAGACTTGGAAGTTGATGGAACTACCACTAGGAAAGAAATCAATTGGTTGTAAGTGGATTTATAAGGTAAAATACAAAGCAAATGGTTCCTTGGACAAACACAAAGCTAGACTTGTTGCAAAAGGTTATGCACAAGAGGAAGGGGTTGATTATGAGGAGACTTTTGCTCCAACCACCAAGATGGTAAATTTTCACTTGATTATTGCTATTGTTGCTTAGTTTGGATGGTAGGTGCACCAAATGGATGTAAAGAGTGCTTTTTTTAATGGATATCTGGAGGAGGAAGTCTACACAGTTCAGCCATAGGGTTTTCAAGTTCTTGGTAAGGAACATCTTGTTTTCAGGTTGATCAAGTCTTTGTATGGACTTAAGCAAGCTCCTTGATCCTGGTATACAAAAATAGACTCATATCTTAGGGAGTCAGGTTTCAAAAGGTGTAACTTGGAACCAACTCTCTATGTAAAGGTGTTTGGTGATGATATCTTGATTCTCATTATATATTTTGATGATATAGCCATCACTGGGAGTAGTACTAGTCTCATTCAACAAATGAAAGTTGATGTTTGTTGTACTTTTGACATGACAGACTTAGGACTACTGAAATACTGTTTAGGTGTTGAGTTTTGGTAAAGTGGTAATATTGTATTCATGTCATAGAATAAGTATGCCAATTCATTGCTAGAAAGGTTCATAATGATGGATTGTAATCTAACTCACACACCTATGGAAGTAGGAGCTAAAATTTCAATAGACACTGATTCACCTCTGGTCAATGAAACAGTGTATTGGCAGCTAGTGGGTGGTCTCATTTACCTCACTACCACTAGACCGGATATTTGTTTTGCAGTGAGTTTTCTATCTCACTTCATGTCTAAACCATAAGAAGTCCATTAGTTAGCTGCAAAATGAGTATTAAGATATGTCAAAGGTACGATTGACTTTGGCATATTATATAAGAAGTCTGTAGATTTTGAACTTTTAGGATATTTTGATTCTGATTGGGTAGGTTCAATTGATTCAAGAAAATTTACAACAGGGTATGTTTTCACTTTTGGTTCAGGAGTTTTCTCATGGTAGAGCAAACTACAAACTACAATGGCATTATCTTCAATAGAAGCAGAGTATAAAGTTGTGGTCAGTGCAGGTTGTGAAACCATGTGGATAAAGAAAATTTTGGAGGATCTTCAGTTTGAGTCATCAAAATCTACTCCAATTTTTTGTGACAACCAAAGTGTTTTGAAGATGGTGAAGAATCCATTATTTCATGCCAGGACCAAACACATTGAGGTTAACCATTATTACATCTAATATTTGGTTACAAATGAAGACATCAGTCTCTTCTACTACCCCACTACAGAGCAGCTAGCTGATATAATGACCAAACCACTTGGTACAGACAAGTTCATAAAATTTAGAGATAAACTTGGTCTTGTTTCTGGTTTAGTCATTAAGGGAGGGTGTTAGCATATTATTGTATTTACCTAAGGTAATTTATGTTGGTTAGTTTCCTTAACCACTTTGGTTAAGAGGTAAGTTGTTTGTTCAATCTTTGCTATTTCATGCAAGCCGACGTAGGTTAGTTTTCTTATACCTATCTCACGCTTCACAGGTATTTCATTTGTTTGCCTATTTAATAGGCCTTCATGCTTGGTTGAACATGTTGAATAAGTGCTCTGCTATTCTCAATCTCATTTTCTCTCTGTGTTTTGTTTAATCTAATATAATTTACATGCTAACCTAAGTATCCAGCTTCATTAATTTTGAATCTTGTGGAGTGTCAACTCATATATCTCCCTCATCTTATAGAGGTTGATATGAGTTAACCTCTAACAAAAAGATGTGATTTAAATGCTAATTATGACTATCACCTAGGCTTGGGTCATTTTATGAGCTAGTGTTTTTATCTTGGAGCATAAGATCGAGGTACTTATTGATTACCAAAAAAATACATTTGATGATCCTCTAAAGGAATCAAGTTCATAACCTAGTGTTCACTAGAATCAGAAGATATTTAAAAATCCTTTACAAGACCATTTTAATAAGGACCAAAAGTACAAATGACATATAATGCACATCCTCTTCCATCACATTATGAGCACTTATTAGATGGGGCTATCAATACTTATACATGGCATACACATCCTATGGTTCAAAGACCTATTACTTTTGATGACATGAGATTATGGATGATGACTCAAATATTTATTGTTTATTCATTTGAGCATACCTTTATCACTAGCCTATACATAATGTTATGATTGATAATGGTGTAAGTGATAAAATTTGCACCATGACGGTACTTATGCATTTGGGTTATATACATGATGATTTACATCCTTCAACTAAATTAGTTAGAGAATTTGATGGGACCTCATGGCATGTTCTTGGTGAGATTGACTTACCTTTATAAGTGTACCCAACACATGTGGTTACTACCTTTTCTATTATCCCTTGCACGAGTATTTTTTATATGTTATTATAATGACCTTAGATACATACTCTATGTGCAATACCTTTTATATTGCATATGTGTTTTAAATACATTCATGCTAAAAGGATAATTATAGTCTCCAAAATTTCATATGAACACCCACTTGAACAAAATAAGTTTATATCTAGGTAGTTAATTATCAAACCTACTAAGGTTAATCCTCCACAAAAAGGTAAGTAACAATCAATCCCCTTTCTTAGGTGGCTAGTACTTGAGATACCATTGCATTAAAGACAGATAATAGATTATATGTAATCCTTATCTACTACTCACCATATTTAGATATCCAGAGCACCTAAAATTGTTACTATTATTCTTGTTTCATAGAAACCACATAGCATTTTAAAATGGATTTTATGAACCCTTACTCATTATTATCTCTTCATTACCATAGAATCATATTATACATATGTAGGGCATTACAGATCTTAGATGTTAGATATTACACATATACATGATCCTTGGTAGTATCACCAATATATTGCACCAGGTATACAGTGGGGAGATACCTATGAGCATCCTTTAGATAAGATCATATGATAGTATTTTATTTTCCAATATTCCAAAAATACCAAAAAAATATACAAAAAATATTTAACATTTACATATTATATTATCTCATTAACATCTATGTTGTTAATTCCATGTTAGTAGATAGCATATCATCTATTTACATATAAACATGTATTTCATGCATTTTTTTAGTGTGTTATAGGCATATCCAGGCATATGATGTATGAACTTTCACATTTTGGATCTTCCCTCTAATCATATCATTTGGACATTGGGAGAATCCACTTTTTGAAAATGCTATACCTAGGTTATATCATTTTATGATCATTTTCCACTATCATGTTTGAGCTTATATACTTACACATGTCTTTATCCGTACTTATATCTTTTATAGTGTACTTGATATGATATGTACTTAATATTTTTTTATAACACATATATCTAAGGACTGGTATAGTATGTTTATGATGGTTACTTATGTTCCATGCTTTCTATTTATGCAATTCTTTGAGTATCTTATCTTGTATTTTATTATTTTTTTGAGCATTTAAACATTCTCCATTGATTGTAGCCCTTGTGATTTATTTTCCAATTCTAACATTTTAATATGTCATTTTTTACCATGTGGATATTTGACTAAGTCATGTCCCTTTAATTGTGTGGCATTTAAACATGCCCCTTATTTAAGGTCTCCTTGGACCATTGTCTTTTGATATGTTTTTGAGTGCTCTTTTATGTATTCATGATTTTTTATTGAGCTTGTACCGATACTATTTAGATGTTGACATGATTCACATTATACATCTTAGGATTTGGTGCAATCACATACTATGTACCTCATTGTTATATATACCTATACATGTTACTCCTATACATGATCTATACAAATATTATACATTTATCTTATTCTTTTGAGGAAAGGTAACTACTAATTTTTACTTCCCCTCACCTTAAAAATGGGGGTATATCAATGGGGCCATGTCATAGAGGCATAACTTTCCCACCTTCACAAAATTCAAATTTTAGTGGGCATATGCCAAAAAGGCATGGCTTCCACACTTATTAAGTATTTAGTATTTTTAGACTATAGTGGGGGCATGTTATAGAAACATGGTCTCCACACTTATACTAGTTCTCAAATTTAGAATTCAATGAAGGCACATCATGGGAACATATATTCCACACTTGAAAATTTTTAAATTGGCCAGATTGCATAATTATATGATTTAGATACATATTTGTGGTAACATTATATACATTGGAACCATTGTTATACCTAGGTGTTAACTTGAGACATATATAAGGTGCATATTCCAAGAAAAATAGCACTTTAAATTTCAAATTCAAATCAACTTTCATATTTTAAGTACTTCTATAGAGTTTAGCATACACAAGGATAGACTTTTATGGATTGTTATTGAGTCAATCTATTATAGTAGTTGTTTCACTTTTTGCAAGGTTGAGATGATTACATCACTCAATATTACCAATTTTATAGGATAGAGTGATCAAATCATCCACCCTCACCAGATTTATAGTGTAAATTGACTTGGATTACTCACACTCACTAGGTTATAAGTATGATTGGGTTGTAAAGTTGAGCTAAATATCAACTGTTAGGTGGTAACTCACCTTTTCTCTAAGGTTAGGGCAAGTTATCATCTAATATTTATATATATTTACACTTTTAGGTTTTACATTTATCATAATTTCAGCTCTAAAGCTTCACAATAAAGCATCTCTTCAAATCAAATTTCCAAAAGGCAAGATGGTTACATTGATACAAAGGTGTGATCCTAACCTTGCTCTCTTTACATTCAAGCTTTTCAAATTATTTCAATTCTAGATTATATGTATTGATTATATATTATAACATGATCTTAGTTGTAAGCCAGCCACCAGTAAAGCACTCAATTTGGACTCATACAAAGACAATGTGTCTTATACACACCTAGGTACACATTTATTTTCTTTTAAACTAGTAATTTCATTATTAGATTAAAGGGTAAGGGATGTAAACACTAAATATGAATTTTTAAACACCCTAATTTGGTCAAGTGACCACAATTACTATGTCTTTTATTTCTATTTCACATGAAGGTCTTGATGATGAATACAGTCCTTATTCAAGTGGTCATTTTGAGTCTTTTTATCTTTTTTATGTCTTATTTTCCCCACTTGTTACACACCCTAGTGGTCCTAAGTCACCTTCTCCTAGTCACAAGGGCCCTTATCCTATCCTGATTGGTTTTAGCTCTACTTTAAGCCTTAGGACACTATCATCATTTTATATTAGTATCACCATGTGGTGCTAGTGTCTAATTATTCCTCTAGTGTCTAACAGGCATTTTCTCCTGTGTTTGAGTCCTAACCCTTTTTTGACCCTTCTTTTATGTTTTTTATCTTTCTTTTATAACTTATCAAATAGCAAACAAGATTTTATATTCAAATCAAAGTTATTGATATATAAGGAGCCTCACAAGGAATTCTAAATCTAACACTTACTCTTTTGGCATATAATTACATAAAATTAGTCAATAGTATAGGTCAATACTCTACATACTAATCAGCTATCACATCTAGACAATACATGCTTGATCAAAGAAGGGCCTAAGTGAAAGTCATTCTAACATATCATCATTTTATATTAGTATCACCATGTGGTGCTAGTGTCTAATTATTCCTCTAGTGTCTAACAGGCATTTTCTCCTGTGTTTGAGTCCTAACCCTTTTTTGACCCTTCTTATATGTTTTTTATCTTTCTTTTATAACTTATCAAATAGCAAACAAGATTTTATATTCAAATCAAAGTTATTGATATATAAGGAGCCTCACAAGGAATTCTAAATCTAACACTTACTCTTTTGGCATATAATTACATAAAATTAGTCAATAGTATAGGTCAATACTCTACATGCTAATCAGCTATCACATCTAGACAATACATGCTTGATCAAAGAAGGGCCTAAGTGAAAGTCATTCTAACATATCATGCAATTTTATTATGCACATTCCCTAAGAGAGAACTACATGTGATCTGAAACCCCTAGCACTGGGGTTAATGTAGGCAATAGCCAGGATAATAGGGGTTCTAGTTCATGAGATCATAACATCTCATAACCTAGTTTTTTCCTTCTTTTAAATTATAATCTGGTTGTTGTTTCATGTGTGCAGTTACTCATTAGAGTTTTGGAAGAGATTAAACTAAAATAGTAACAAAAGAAAGCTCTTGATGACATAAAACCACATATAGGACCCCCAGAACCTCTCTTAGCTTCCCTAAAAGTTCCAAAAAGTTCATATAGGAGGGACACTAGTGCCTTAATTGGAAACAAGCTCCACATGGAAATACTATCTTGATATTAGCATTATTGTTTGATATCATGATTTAACAATATTCACAAAATAAGTGTCTAACTATTTCTAAATCCTATTTTACTCCTCTGATCTATAAAAGACATGTTTTATTGTAGATAAGTACTCTTCTCACTTGCTACTTTAGGAAAGGTTAATTAAATCAATTATTTCCATTTTTCATTCCATATTATTATCATACTCAGCCCTTTAACAACATAGGATTTATATATTCTAAGTCCTAAAAGGTTAAAGCATTTGGTGAACCTGACTTACTTTAAATAGTGCTTAAAACCCTAACTTTGCCTAGAGTTTACCTTCTTCCAATTTTTGTGCACTAAATTAGGGTTACAAACTTCTATTTTTTCCTAATTTTTGACATAACATAGCTCATTAAATTTAATCATATATTAGTATTTCATTAACTTAATTTAATTTAAATTTTTACAAAAAACCCTCTTTTAAAACCTTAGATCCACATACTAGGTCCCTATACACCCAAATACTAGTAATTAGGGTTTCACTTACAATCCTACTTTTTATTACACACTTGGTTTAAAACTTTTCAATTGTGCATATACTTATGTTAGATTACATTTTACCTCTTGTGTGCTTGTTATTCATTTTTAATATTATCTCCTTTGGCAATTTTTAAATGGCATCTAAGAATTCTTCTTCCCCTCATCTAATTGATGAGTTTTTGAATTTCTCTCATAATTATAATAATGAATGGATAATTTTTTAAGATTATACATTAGAACATAATAATGACTTCATTTATAACGATGATGATGACTATTTTTATAATGATGGATATGAGAATTACTATGAGCATGACAATGAAAATGTAAATGAGGATATATTAGATACATCATCTTCTCTTTCCTCTCTCTCTTCTCTGACACCTCAAAATCAAAATAACAATATAATGCCAAAAGAACCTCTTGTTGGTAGTTTTTTGTTCCAATGTGACCCTAGATTTTCAATTACTTTGCTACCTCCTTATTTAAATTAAATCAATATAAGTGCAACACACAAAATCCACTTTTGCATGATTCAAGTAAAGTAGATAAGAATAATGCACCTTCTTTACCCTTCTTAGTTAAATTCTAGAAAACATATACCAATGATATTAAACTTGTTATCAATGCACAAACTAAGGTAGATGAAATTATTTTATCACCTTTTACATTTCAAGCTCAATTTAATGATCTTGTACAATAAATTGATAATGTAAATATCTCTAACTCTTCTCCTACATGTCATAATATGTAAAAAGAAAACATGGTTGCTACTTATTCTACCCTTGACTCCAAGATTGAAATTAATAATCATTCTTTCATTCCACTCATGGATAGTGAACAAATGCATTGCATTACACCCACACATGATGACACTTTTCATAGTAGTAAAATGTCAAAATCTTCTCCTACCCTCTCTCTTAGTGAGCATATGGATGATAATTCTTATATCCTTACTTTTACAAGTGAATTAAACTCTGGTTTTGATGAAACTTGGGATAATGCTGATTATTGTGATTATGATAAAGATAACATTAAGTCTACACCATCTAGTTCTCCTTCTACTTTACCTATTCTCTTGTTAAAAAAAATACTAGGTCACATGTAAACACACACACACACACACTAATTTTTCTATTCATAATTTACATTTACTTGATAATAAAGTACCTTATATTTAATTAGCATGTGATACTTCTTTACAAATTAACAAAATAAAAGATACCAATGAATCCCCCTCAACCTCCCTTACTACAATAGCACTTGTTTCTCAAACTAACCTAAAGGAGGGTGATAGCTCATTTCCCTCTAACCAGGTCCTAGATATGACACCTACAAAGGTTACAGAGAGAAAATCAACCCTCCCCAAAAAAGGTTTCCAATGAAATATACCAATGGCTAAGATAAATAACAAAATTCAAGCATTAAATGAACCCCTTGATGATGATAATATACCTTCAAAAGTGTTAATTTCCTTAATGTATGTTGTGTGTGTTTTGAAATAATAAGTACACCATCTCACATTGGATAATAAAACATACCAATCTCAGGATGATGCCAATGTTATCCATGGAAACCCTCTTCCATGTAGAATCTCCACAATAAGGTCACCACCCAACTTTTAGATACCAATGTTACCTATATATGATGGGCATGGAGACCCATACTTGCACCTTTAGGCTTATGAGAAATCCATGGCACATGGCACCAATAAGTTGACTCTACTACAATTGTTTCCAAGGTCCCTAGATGGGGAAGCATTAAATTGGTTCCAGCATAGAATCCCTACTGGGTCACTACATACATATGAGGAATTAGAAATAGTCTTTCTCAGGCACTACATACAAATTAAGGGACCTCGAGTCACACATGAGAGGTTACCTTCATTATACTAGGGTGAGATAGAACCAACAACTAAATACATTTTAAGATTCAAATCATGTTTACGTCAATTGATTTACCAGCTAATAGATTTATAGGTATAATACATCTTTGACAGAGGCCTAATTTTTCCTCTTAAGGATAAATTATTATATCAGACATCAAAATGATTCTAGCATCTATGTAATGTAGCTATAACATTAAAGGCAGAATTATGAGTGGTGGTTACACATTTAGAGGTAGATTTGGATGTATCTCTCTTAGATCCCCAAATATTTAACATGGTATAAAAACCTACTCTATTTTTGATTAAGAAACTAGTGGAACATAAACAACTAATAAAGATCCTAAACAAGGGAAAATAACCACTTCACAGAGCACATCATATAGTCAGTAGAGCATGGGACACACATAGAGGAATTATATAGTTTTTAGATAGGGATAAACATCATGACATCTTGATTACATTATTATATAAAGGATATGATCACCCTTCCTCCTACTAATCATCATCAAGCACACTATTTTCATAGGGTAAAAAATAATCCATAATGCAATTCATAAGATAAACAGATATTTAGATGATCATTGTTATGCACTCTGAGCCCACATTGACCAGTATGTCAATCGAGGCATTATAGCATTCACATAGGAGGAATAGATATCTCAGTCACCACACTCTCTTAGATCATACTCCTCTATGATATATTTATCCTAGGTTGTTCCCTTTGAGGAGCCATTGGTTACTCATTATATGAGCCATGCAATTTTTAGGACACCTATTTATGAGTGATCTTGTGTACCATAGATTCAATAGAGATGGAAATTAGTTCACAGAGACTAGAGCACAACATTAGTCTAAACACAAATAAAGATATTTGGAAATAACTATAGAGATTAGAGCATAACATCAATTCAAACACCAATAAACATATTTAGAAATAACTATAGAGATCAGAGCACAACATCAGTTCGAACACCTATCAAGATATTTGGAAACAACTATAGAGTTTAGAGAATAGCTTAAGTTTAAACACCTATCAAGATATTTGGAAATAATTAAAGGGATCAAATTACAACCTTAGTTTGAAAACCAATCAATATATTTTCCATAGATCATGGAGCTCATAATATAATTTCATAACATTAACCTATCAAGCTCTTTGTTATAAAGTTTTCACACCTAGTCACTAGTAGTGTATCACATATAGTTTTAGTTTTAGAGTCTACTTCTACACTGACACAACATGAGTAGTATGTTTATTAGTTCTCCATGCCATCCAATTTCAGATAGGACATACCACATCACATGATCTACACATAGATATCTTACAAAACACCTATAAAACCTATACCAATAAATAACATTCCTAATCTACTACACATGTAGCCTAAATATTTGTAAATAGATAAAAATTCATTACCTCTACTTAGACAAACTACCATATACCAATATCACCACTTAAAACAATATCACACTCTCTAATTAACACTTTCTAGCCAATCATTACCTCTTTTCATTAGACACCCTCACCATAGTCTCGATTCTCTCACCAAAAGGGGGAAAATACACAAAAATTGATTTAGATATATAGATGTTCATATATATAGGGTCAATTAGATATAGATATTCAAACACACATGTATATATAGATATACATATATTCATATGCACCAAGTTCACATAAATACACAAGTTTACTTAGATACAGATATTCAGACACACAAGTATATATAGATATATAGATATTTAGATGCACAAGTTCACATAGATAAATAGGTTTACTTAGATATAGTTATTCAAACACACAAGTATATGAATATATATAGATATTCAGATATAAAGGTCTATTCAGATATAATTATTCAAACACACAGGTCTACATAGATATAACTACACATATATATAATTTTAACTTAGATATATAGATGTTCAGATATATAACTACATTACTCATATATAAAGATTAGGGGGAATGATGCAAATAAAACATCCATGATCTCTATTTTTAGATTATCAAGTTACACCTAGTATCATCACTAGGTTTTCACCTATTTGGGTCATAGGACCATGTATAGAGATTGATCCATAGCCTTCTACTAGACCCAATTTACATACCCAGATTTAGTTTAAATATTATAGTGGGGGTAAGCAAGCCTTGTTTCTCCACACAATCAATTTACATACCCATAATTAGTTCAGATATCAAAGTGGGCAAAATCAAGCCTTGTTTCTCCACATAGTCAGTGTACATAAACAAATTTAGTTCAAAGATTAGAGTGGGGGCAAGCAAGCCTTGTTTCTCCATGTATTCAGTTTACATACTCATATTTAATATAGATATCATGGTGGGGAAAAATAAGGTTTTTGTTCCTCATGATTCAATGAATCATTAATATTTAATACAGAAGACATCCACACCATGGAGTTCCTCTTTGCACATTTCACTTTATTTCTTGTCCACTTCTCTGTACAAGGAGTGGAACAGGTCCAGAACACATTCATACAGGTAAGTATAGGTATGCATTCTTCTTTTTATTTTACTATATTACTTTCATTTCATTACATTACTATAATAAGAGGGGAGTAAATGTAAACACCTTAATTTCTTCAAGTAACCACAAGTACTATGTCTTTTGTTGCTCTTTCACATAAAGGTCTTATTGATGAATACAGTCCTTATTTGCATGGTCATTTTTTTAAAAATGATATTTATTATGTCCTATTTTCCCTACTTATTGCACTCCTAGTGGTCTTAAGTCACCTTATCCTAGTCATAGGGGACCTTAGCCTATCTATCTGGGTTTTAAATCTACTTTAAGCCTCAAGAAACTAGCACCATTTTTAGGATGGTAGCACCATGTGACATTAGTGTCCAATTATGGCTCTAGTGTTTGACAAGCCTTTTCTCTCATGTTTGAGTCCTAACCCTTTTTTGATACTTCTCTTATGTTTTTTATCCATTTTTTACAACTTATCATATAATGAACAAGGTCTTATATTCAAATCAAAGTTCCTTATATATAAAGAACCTCATAAATCATTCTAATTTTAGAACTTACTATTTTGGCACATGATTACATAAAATTAGTCAATAGTACAGCTCAATACTCTACATACTACTCAACTCTCACATATAGACATTACACGTTTGATCAAATCAGGGCCTAAGCGAACATCATTCTAGCATACATTACAAGTTGATTATGCACATTCCCTAAGGAATAACTTCATGCAACCTAAGACCCCTGGTATTGAGGTTAATGTAGGTAATGAATAGGATAATAAGGGTTCTACTACGCATGATCGTAATGTCCCACAACCCATTTTTTCATTCCTTTTACATTTGATCCGATTGTTATTTCATGTGTGCATGTACTCATTAGGGTTTTGGAATATATTCAACTAAAATAGTGACATAGGAAAGCTCTAAGATGACATAAAACCACCTATAGGATCCCTAGAACCTCTTACAACTTTCTTTAAAGTTTTAAATAGTTACTACCAGATGGACACTAGCACCATATCTAGACACTAGCACTACTATCCTAATATTAGCCCTATTATCTAAGACTAAGATTCAACCATAGTCACGAAATGGAAGGTTGTTGGAAGCATAGCCACTAAGGGGGGGTGAATTAGTGATCTCTTAAAACTTTCTTCTAATGCTTTAGTTAATTAATCAAGCATCAATATATAATCCATAGATCAATCAAACCACATAAAAGAACATAAAGACAACACTTGATATAGGTAAGAAACCCTTAAAAGGGAAGAAAATCTACAGTGATCATTACATGGCCTATATGTCCTAAATAAGATATGTAATGAGTCAACAAGATTCTTGAGTACCAACTTAGCTTGAGGCACCAATCCCAAATAGTCAAGCATAAACATGGCAAAAACATTCAACAAGCACCCACTTGATAATAAGCACCAACTCCTTGATTTGTAGACACTAATTTCTAGGAGGCTTCAACCCCCTTTGCTAAGCACCAACTCAACTACTTCAAATCATCCACATTTCTCAATTTCTTCTATCAACAAATGATGGTGTAATTTTTCTCTCTCTGCTTATCGATCTCAGAGTCATTATGTTGTTTTTCTACTCAATCAAAGAGACACATTAGGCTTTCTTTCTCTGCTCTTTATTTCAAAAGACTTTGTCCTCTCTGCCTATTCTACTCATCTATTTTAGCTAATAATGTATACTCTAGAGTTCATATTCATATCAATCATTTTATGATTTCATACTCATACCTCTCTTGCCATCCATTCCTGAATGAACCTCTGCTATGCTCCTTAATGAATTATATTTATCTATTTTTAATTACTCAAAATTATAACTTGAACTTGCTTATATATAAGACGTTGATCAATAACCTCTTAAAATTTGGCCAAATAAAACTCTATAGTCAATTATCTAATGATTTATTTGCTTTTAAAAACATAATTCACATTAGATTATATAAAATTTCACTAACATAGGTTGGCTTGAGTGAAATGAAGCTAGGATAGACCAAGAAATCTTTAGAATACATTTAGTGTTAGCTTAATGAAGTCTATAGTAGTCTTGACGTAGTTTATAGCAGCTCTGATGTAGTCCATAGCACCCCTGATGTAGTCTATAGTAATCCTGATGCAGTCTATATTAATCCTAATGTAATTCATAGAAAATTTGATGTAGTCCATAGCAAGCTTGATGTAGTCTGTAGCAAGCCTGATGTAGTCTATAGCAAATTTAATGTAGTCTATAGCTAACCTGATGTATTATGTAGCTAACCTAATGTAGTTCATAGAAAACCTAATGTAATCCATAGAAAACCTAATACAATCAATGAGCAGAGGTTCATTCAGGAATTAGGGTTTATAATCTTTACTTAGAAATTTCTTGACATCAATAACCATATTCTTTACTAAATAGTAAACCCTTTGACATCAATGACAATATCTCAATAAACTCCCCCTTTGTCATTGATGGCAAACCTTTACAAGCTGATGACCAAAGTATATTTTATCATTCAATGAACATACCTTTACACTAGAACTTGACCTCAGTATATTCTTTCCCCTATCATTTTTTCACCAAAAACAACTAGATGGTAGTTACACAACTTGTTATTTCTCTCCCTTATACAACTATCTCTAATACTACACTAATTTTCGCTAAAAATAGTTGGATTACTAATTCTTCCCCTTTAACATCAATGGCAAATGGTTGCACAACCTAAACTCTATTTGATCCCAAATAAAGTATTGCTTCTTCAAACCTAATAATATTTATCTTCATTTCCCTGATGAGAATTCCATAAAGTTCTCCTTGGAAAATTGCAAGATACTACTCACTATCACTTGAGCATCTTTTGACTATCATAGACTCTTGACTCTTGATCCTCAAATATAAAATATATCCAAATGTTAGCTCCCCCTCAATCCATACCTTCCTTAGTGACTGATAAAAGAAGGAATTACTCCCAATTCCTACCTTAAGAACTCAAATGTTGCCCTTGGAAGAGGTTTTGTAAAAATGTCTGTAACTTATTATTTTGTAATTACATACTCTAGTTTCACAATCTAATCAGCTACCTACTCCCTTAGAAAAGGATACTTGATTAGAATATGCTTTGTCCTAGAATGCATGACTATATTGTTGGAGATGTTAATGGCACTGGTATTATCATAAAATATATAAATTGGACTATCATTCTTAATATTAAAATCATTCAAAGTTTTTTTCATCCATAAAACATGTGTGCAACATGATGTTGCTTTTATGTACTCATCTTTAGCTATGGACAAGGAAACCAATGGTTGTTTCTTACTCAACCACGACATAAGATTATTTCAAAAAAATAATGTACCACCACTTGTGCTCTTTCTATCATCAATGTTACCTACCCAATCTGCATCAGTATATGTTGTTAAAGTTAAATCCTTACCTTTTGAATATCACAAACCAAAATCCATAATGCCATTGAGATTTTTGAACATCCTATTAACTACTTGAAATTGTGTCTGCCTAAAATCTAGCCACTAAACCTACTACCTGTATGATATCAGGTCTTCATGTAGTAGTATACAATAGACTTCCAATCATAGATCTATACAAGGTCTAATTAACTTCTAATGACTTATCTTCTTGAATCAACTTACAACTTGTTTTCATTAGAGTACTTACTAATTTACAGTCTTCCATATCAAACTTATTCAATATTTCTTTAATGTACTTAGCTTGAGAGATGAAGATTCTCTTATCTAACTAGACTAATTGTAATCCAAGAAAAAATGATAATTTTCCTCACATAGACATCTCAAATTTTTTCTACATTACTTCTATGAACTCCATAGACATATTGTCATAGTCACTACCAAATATAATATCATCAACATACACAATTATAACTAATTGATGCTCACCTTATATTTTGATGTAAAGATTGCTATCAGCAACACCTCTATTGAAACCTTGATCAAGCAAGTATCTATCATGTCTTGCATACCATATTCTAAGGGTTTGTTTTAGCCCATATAATGCTTTCTTTAGTCTATAGACATAGTCCTTGTTTCCTAATAAAGAGAAACCTTCAGGTTACTTTCTAAACACTTTTTCTAAATTTCCATTAAGAAATGCAAACTTTACATCCATCTGATATATCTTAAAATTATTGAAACTAGCATATGCTAAAAATAATCTTATGGCTTCTAGTCTTGCCATAAGTGAAAAATTTTGCTCAAAGTTAACACATTCTACTTGAGCATATCCTTTACATAGTAGCCTTGTTATTTTTCTCATGACCTAGCCATATTCATTCAATTTGTTCCTAAAAACCCATTTAGTTCCAATGACATTCTTATCCTTAGGTCTAGGAATAAGTTCCCAAGTCTCATTTTCTCAATCTATTTAAGCTCTTCCTCCATAGCATTCACCCAATGCTTATCACTTATGGATTCTAAAAAAGTTTTTGTTTTTATCTTTGAAAATAGAGAAAAGATTACATTTTTTTATGTATTCATGACCCTTCTCCTAGTTTTCACTCCAGTATTAATATCACTGATGATTTGACTTTATGCATGATTTTTCTAAATGAATCTAGAAGGTGACCTTGTATCTTCCCATTATTGTTCTTCTTGACTTTCTTCTACTACTTCTTCTTCTGATGTTCTTTCTTCTTCCTTGAGGTCAAGTTCCTCTACATAAACTCTTAGTTATGTGCTAACCTTCTTAGATTTGGTTTCATCTACTCTCACATGTGTACTCTCACAATCTTTTGTAGTCTCTTGTTGTAGCATATATATGAAGAACTAACTAAAGAATATCCAAATAATATGCCTTATTCATCCCTTGAATCAAATTTACCTAGATCTTCTTCATCTCTTTTGATGAAACATATGCTTTCAAACACTCTAAAGTGTTCCACTAAAGCTGATCTACCTTTTCACAGTTCATAGGGGGTCTTATTATTATTTATTCTAATTTGACCTTTCTTTAGAATATGTACTATTGTGTTTAAAACATCTCTCCAAAATCTATTAGATAATTAGGACTCATTTAACATTGTTCTAGCTATTTACTTAATAGTCATATTCTTCCTTTCTACCACACCATTTTGTTGTGGTGTCCTTGTAGCCAAAAATTATCTCTTGATTCCATGTTTTATATGAAATTCATCAAACTCATTTGACTATAATTCTCCTCCTCTATCAGATCTTAGACACTTGATTTTTAAGTCCATCTCATTCTCAACTAGAACCTTGAATGCCTTGAAATTATCTAGAGCCTTAGATTTTTCCTTCAAGAAAGAAACCCATGCTATTATAGTGTAATCATAAATAAGAAGTATAAAGTAACTTTCACCTTGAATACTTTGAGTTCTAGTTAGACCACATAGATCTATATGAATCAACTCTAATAGTCTTGTAGTTAAATATTATTTTGTCTCAAACCTTCTTATTATTTGTTTTCCATGTTAGAATGCCTTACATAGGGTGTTTACAGGCTTAGTGATCTTAGGCATGTTCCTAATTTATTTCTTAGTACTTATCTTTACTAAGTTGTCAAAGTTTATATGTCCCATTATTCTATGTCAAATCCAGTGCTCATCCACTTGACTCATAAAACACCTATCCTTCTTGATCTCATTCAAAACATATAAATTATTTGTACCCCTGTTAGCATCTACTACCAATCTTCCTAAACATGTTTTTCTTATTTCACATCCTTTACCATGAAAAGTCAGAGTATATCCTTGATTGCATAATTGACTAACACTTAATAAATTATGCTTTGACCTTTTTACATAAAACACATTTTCAATTTTAGTTTTCCCATTATCAAATCTTAGTATTCCCTTGCCAAAAATATTAGTTGTTGTATTGTCTCCAAAATTGATTGTACCTTCAGTAGTCTTCTTCAAAGCTATAAATTTATTCTTGTCACCAGTCATATGTCTTGAACAACCACTATCAATGTACCATTTCAAACTCTCATCTTGAATGTGAAAATTAGCTTGTGCTAACATGGATTCTTCTTCCTTTGAACCATCATTTTCTTGCTCCTTTTTTAGTATTTTCAATGGTTTTGACTTCTTATCAATTTGAACATACACCTTCTTATTTTAATTAGGGGGTTTTACATAACCAAATCTATAAAATCTTGCAATATGTCCAATTCTATTACAATTGTAATAAATCATATTACTTCTATTGATATTTGACCTTTGGATAAATGAATTTGAGAATTCTTTTGGAAATCCATGACTACTCATATCACTTCTCCATGAATGATTATTTCTAGCATTTGATCTACAATCTACAACTCTATGTCTAAACTGATTATAAGAAAAATAGTAGCCATAGAAGTAATTCATGTACCTTATTTCATTTGATTACCTGATAAGAAATGATCTCTGATGATTTTTTAAAGATAGATTGACACTTTTGTTATCTCTAAGAGGAGCGATAATCTTCTTGACCTATCCTGACCTTTGACTATCATTCACAACCTTAGATTTCTTAAGAGTATCAACATGTCTTTGGCTTACTGATATTCTACTTTTCCTTGCTACTCTTCTAGTCATCCATGTATCCAATGCCTATTTTGATGAGTGATAACCTTTGACTATTCAATATGTCATCAATAATTCTATTGCTCTTTTCAAACTTTTGACAATTTTTTAATTTGACTATGAACTATTCCAAATCTGATTTTAATGAACCTATCTCATATTTGTACTCATTGCACTCTCCTTGCTTAGACTTTAGACTTGAATTTGCTTCTTCTAAATAAGTCTTGAGATTTTGATGACCTCCTTAACTTCTTTAGCACTCTTATTTATCTTAGTTTCCAAGATACATATATGTTCTTCATGACTTTTGAATAGAGATTTCAAATTTCAGTTTTTCTTTCTTTGACTTTTCAATTCATTCAAATCACTGATAATTTCTACCTCAATATCAACCTCAGCTTCTTCTTCATCCACTTATTCATCATCCATGAAGACTTTTTCTTTCAAATTATTTCCATTGTTAACTTCAATGGCCATGAATAAAGCTTCATCACTTTTATGGTTTGAACTATAGTTATCACTGTCTGAGATATCTTTATCACTAACTTAAAAAGAGTTATTGTCTTCTTTAGAATATATACTCTTTTTTTTATTGAATAACTTTTTCTTATAGTTACCTTTCTTTAAATTTTTCTTGTTCTTGTCATACTTGGCAAACTTCTTATTATCTTCACCATGTTCTTCATCATGACCATGTTTTTCCTTTTGAGGACACTTGGCAACAAAATGACCAATCTTTCCATGATTAAAACATTTGAATGGTATCATGCCTTTATACTTACCTAAACTTTTCTTATTTTCCTTACAAATAAGGATTCATCTTTATCTTCATCAACATTAGTGTCACTATCAATTTCAACCTTTTTGATTTGTGTTTTCTTTGCAATTTTGAAGGTTGCTTCCCTTTTAGAAGATCTTCCATCATCAATCATCATCTCATAGGCAATAAGTATTCCATGAAGCTCATCCACTTGTAACTTGTGTAAATATTTTACTTCTTCAATTTCTAACACCTTTGAGTCAAATCTTATGGTCAAGGATCTTATAACCTTTTGAATAATAGTTGACTCATTAACCTTTTCTCTAAGACCTCTGATTATGTTGACTACTTCATCAACTCTAAGAATATATGTTTCAATATTCTCTTCTTCCTTCATCTTTATACCTTCAAAATATCTTCTATATGTCTGAAGCTTTGCCAATTTTACCTTGGTGTCACCTTCATAGATGAGTTTTAACTTATCCCAAATTTCCTTAGCTGACTCACATTACATCACCTTGATAAACTTAGATTATACCAATCCACACAATATAGAATTCATATCCTTTGAATTTTTCTCACTTGATTTCTTTCCTATAGTGTCAGTCATAGGAGTTTGAGTGATAGTATACCCATCTACAATTGACTGTTAAATATCAAACCTAAGAGCCATCAAATAGGTCTTCATCCTAATGCTCCAAAAGACATAATTGGTTCTAATGAACAAAGGGTCCTTGTTTTTCAAAAACCCTTCTTATACATGATGACTACACATTGTGATTCTTAGGATCTACCTTATATATATCAAGCCTAACCTTTAAGGACCTGCTTTGATACTAATTATTATAAGCACAACCACTAAGAGGGAGGTTAAATTAGTGAGATATTAAAAATGCTTCTAATTCTTTAGTTCATTAATCAAGCATAAATATAAAATCCATAGAGCAATCAAACCATAATAAATAACATAAAGACATAACACAAGATATAGGTAGGAAACCATTAAAGGGAAGAAAACCCATGGTGATCACTGCATAGACTACATGTCCTAAATAAAATATGCAATGAGTTGAAAAAATTATTGAGAACCAACTCATCTTGAGGAACCAACCCCAAATAGTGAAGAACCAACTTGAAAAAAAGAGTCGTCAAGCACCCACTTGCTAGGAAGCACCAACTCCTTGATTTGTAGACACTAATCTGCAAGAGGATTCAACCCCCTTTACCAAGCACCAACTCAGTTGCTTCAAATCATCCACATTTATCAATTGCTTCTATCAACAAATGATGGTATAATTCTACCCTCTTTGCTTATCGATCTTAGATTCATTCTATTATTTTTATACTCTCTTTCTCTACTCAATAAAATAGACGCATTAGGCTCTCTTTCTCTTCTCTTTATTTCAAAAGACTTTGTCCTCTCCACCTCCTTTACTCATCTCTTTTAGCTAATTTTGTATACTCTAAGGTTTATCTTCATATGAATCATTTAAGGATTTCTTAGTCATGCCTCTCTAATCATCTATTCCTCAATGGACCTCTGCTCTACTCCTAAGTGAATTATATTTTTCTATTTTTCATTACTCAAAAATGTAATTTGATCTTGATTTTATACAAGACATTGATCAATAATGTCTTGAAAGTCGGCCAAATAAAACTCTATTGTTGATTGTCTAATGATTTATTCTCTTTTGAAAACATAATTCACATTAGCTTATATAAAAGTTCACTCACATAGGTCGGTCTAAGTGAAATGAAGCTAGGATAGATAAAGAAATCATTAGAATACATTTAGTGTCAACCTAATGAAGTTTGTATTAGTCTTGATGTAGTCTGTAGTAGCTCTAATATAGTCCATAGCACCCCTAATATAGTCTGTAACAAACCTGATGCAGTCCATATAAAATTTGATGTAGTTTATAGCAAGCCATATATAGTCTATATCAAGCCTAATCCAATCCATAGCAAATATGATGTAATATATAGCTAATCTAATGTATTACATAGCAAACTTGATGAAATTCATTAAAAACTTGATATAGTCTGTAGTGACTCATAGTAATTCCTTAACATCAATGACCATTTTATTTATTAAATAGCAAACCCTTTAACATCGATGGCAATATATCAACAAAGGTGTCTACATATTTCTCTAGCCTATTTTAATCCTCTGATCCATAGAAAGACTTGTTTTATTCTAGATAAGTACTCTTTATCTACTCACTTCTTATTTTGGGAAAGTTTAATTAAATCAGTTATTTCCCATTTTCATTCCATATTATTATCATACTCATCCTTTTAATAACATAAGATTTATTTTTTCTAAGTCTTAAAAGGTTAAAATAGAATTATATATCACCTCAGTCTTATATACTTGGCAAGTAATTCCCATACTTCTACCCTTTAGTTTATAAGACCTTCATATTGCTAAAAGGCTCGCTTTCACTATCTTTTATGCCTATTGTTTATCTCTTAGTTCCACCATATGTTATTCTAATGATCAAGCCTTTTATGCCATACAAAATGATATAAACTTGTTTATTATCATCCTCTACAAGTTTTGGACCTATAACTATTTCTTAGATTCCCAGATAATTGCATCCCAACCAAACACCTACATCAATGTTAGTGTCTTATGCTAGACTAAGTGTCTAGTTCCCTTAAGTCATCAAATTTACAATCATAAAATATCCTTATAGTTGGCCTAAGTGCTTTAATGTGAGATATTTCTAAAAAGAATTGGTGTGTGTGTGTGTGTGTGTGTGTGTGTGTGTGTGTGTGTGTGTGTGTGTGTGTGTGTGTGTGTGTGTGTGTGTGTGTGTGTGTCAATCCTCATTCATTCACCACCTATCATAGCCCTAACAACTCATAAGGCAACTTACCAAAGGAACTAAATAAAGCATTCAAGTGAGCAAATCTACCCTATGCATCTTTATTTCCATATCAATCATAAGAGAAATATTACCAAAGGTTTGAAGTACTGAAGGAGCATCCCATGAGCCATATTTTCCAAGTCATAAGTTAGGTCACTCTATGTACTGTTGAGTTGTGGAGCTAAAAGTTTTACCAAATGAGCAAATGTAGAGGTTGCTAGAGTCACACAGTCACCGCCATCAGTTAAGAGTTGACTAGAATCTACCGACGTCGGTTATGGATCGGCCGATATCAGTCATATGCAGACAGACAGGGACCGACGTCGGTCACCTGTGCATTCTAGAAGTCTATTTTTGAGGAAGAACAGATTATTTGCATGAAAAGTTTAACTATTAGTCTTGAGTCCACATTTCTATTTTTGATAAGACTGATTTGAACCTTTGATTAATAGATGCATCTAAAGATGGAGAATGCATAGCTCATGAATCCTAGTATTATATAATAGGGTTAGATCTTCATAGTTTGTATGAGAAAAAGGGTAGACAATTCAAGGATTGAATTGGTTGTAATTGAGAGAGAGAGAACTCTTGAGGGAAAGAGGTCTGTACATCTGAGAGGTGTGGAAGAAAGAGAGATTTCATCATTGTATTTCCTTCTGGAAGAGTTTAATACAAGTTTTCGTTGTTTCTTGTATCTCCTATTCTTTGTTATTTCTGATTTCTAATTACTTATTAATTCTAATTTAATTCCGTGTTTAGTTGCTTACACAAAAGTAATCAATTGTACTGTAAGATCCTAACAAGTGGTATCAAAGCTTGGTTCACTAACAAGGTTCATCAGAGCGGGTTAGTGTTTGTTGATTATAGGTTCACTCACAGGGGTTTCTGATTGAGTGGGAGTAAAGCAATGGCAGAAGAAAGTAAGCTAAGAATGGAGAAATTCAATGACAAGAATTATCAATTATGGAGGATGCAGATAGAAGATTATCTATATCAAAAAGATATGTACTTACCGTTGGATGGGGTTTCAAATAAGCCCATAGATATGCAAGATGAAGAATGGAATGTTTTTTAGAGAAAGGCTCTGGGATCTATAAGGATGAGCCTGGCATATTTTGTGTTTTCCAACTTATCACAAGAAAAGACAACGGTAGAGTTAATGGATACTTTGGAAAATTTATATGAAAAACCCTCAGCTTCAAAGAAAGTATATCTTATGAAGCAATTATTTAATTTGTAGTCATCTTAATGATTTCCATGCAATACTAAATTAGTTAAATTTAGTCAAAATAGTTTTTGATGATGAAATTAAGGCTCTCTTAATCTTATACTCTTTACCTGAAAGTTGGCATAGTTTGGTAATGGTAATTAGTAATATTGCATCTGCTTCAAATATCTTGAAAGTTGATGATGTTGTTAGTGTAATCTTGAATGAAGAAACTCGTAGGAAAAGTATAGGGGAAACATCAGGTAATGCTTTAAGTATTGAAAGCAGGGGAAGACAAAGAGAAGGGAAAGCAAGGGAGATCAAGGTCAAAGTCAAAGATGAGAAGTAGATCCAAATCTAGAAATGGAAGAAATATAATCTGCTGGAATTGTGGAAAGAAAGGGCATGCAAAGAAAGATTGTTGGTTGAAAGTTAAAGAAGAAAATCAGCATGAAGGTAAAGAAGAAGAAAAAGTTGCAAGTATTGTTACACAGGATGCTCTTATATTTTCTTTAGATAATAAAATAGAATCTTGGGTTTTAGATTATGGTGCCTCTTTCCATGCAACCCCAAATAGAGAATTTTTCAATGATTATGTCCATGGAGATTTTGGAATAGTCTATTTAGGAGATGATGAGCCTTGTAAAATTGTTGGCAAAGGAAAAGTGCAGCTGAAATTGTAGAATGGCAACACATGGGTGTTGAAGGATGTCATGCATGTACCCATCCTAAAGAGGAATCTGATTTTTATAAGAAAGTTGGGGGATGAGGGTTGCACAGTAACTCTCACAGCTGAATCTTGGAAAGTTTCCAAGGGTACACTTGTATTAGCCAAAGGTAAGAGAGTAGGTACTCTTTATCTATGTAATTATATTACCGATTATTCTCCTTCTATTTTATCTACTTTAGATGTAGATGCAAAGTTGTGGCACTGTAGGCTTGGTCACATGAGTGAGAAGGGAATGAATGTTCTTAAGTCAAAAGGTAAGCTTTCAGATTTGAAAATCATAGATCTAGATTTCTGTGAGCATTGTATTTTTGGGAAATAGAAGAAAGTAAGGTTCTTAAAACTGGGTCAACAAAGAAGAAGCACAAGTTGGAGCTTATTCACACAGACGTGTGGGGACCAGCTCAGGTAGCTTCTATTGGAGGATCACAGTATTATGTTTCTTTCATTGATGATGCTACGAGAAAGGTATAGATTTATTGCATAAAGAAGAAATCTGATGTTTTTGACACATTTAAGAAATGGAAAGCTTTGGTTGAGAATGAGACAGGTTTGAGATTGAAGTGCCTTAGATCTGACAATAGTGGTGAGTACTGCAACAATAAATTCAATAGTTACTATTTTATGAGTGGAATACATAGGGAAAGGATGGTTCCAAGGACACCTCATCAAAATGGAGTTGTTGAAAGAATGAATAGAATAATAATGGAGCGTGCACAGAGTATGAAGTTACATGCTGGTTTGCCCTTACAGTGTTGGGCAGAAACTGTAGATACTATAGTTTCTCATATTAACAGAGGACTCTCTACTGCATTAGATGGAGAAATTTTGGAAGAGGCTTGGATAGGTAAAAAGGTAGATCTTTCATTTCTCAGAGTTTTTGGTTCTGAACCTTTTGTGCACATTGATAAAGAAAATAGAAAGAAGTTGGATGCTAAATCTATGTGGTGCACTTTCATTGGTTACGACTCTAGAGATTTTGAATTTCAATTATGGAATTTAGAAACTAAAAAAATTATTAGAAGCTGTGATGTTGTTTTCAATGAGAATTTGATGTACAGTGATCAGCTTAAGAAGTTGAATAGTTCTGAGCAGGGCAATGTTGATTTGGACGAGGTTATGGTCTAAAATGAGCTCACAGGTCACACATAAGAAAACACAGACACCAACATCAGTCAAGAAGGAACCAACATCGATCAAGAAGTAATTGACATCGATCAGGTGGAACTGACGTTGGTTAAGTACAAATAGCAAACAACCAGAGATGACTGAGATCGGTCACTGACAGAAAGAAATTTGGGTGGATAGTAAGCTATGAATGAGTTTGAAATGCCCATAAGGAGGTCTGAAAGGGTAAGTAAACCTCAAATTCATTATTTCCCTTCATTATATTACTTGTTGCTCACTGATGGTGGAAAACAAAAAAGTTTTGATGAGGCAATGTAGGTAGAATCTAGGAAACCGTGGGAGCATGGCATGAATGAGGAAAATGATTCCTTGAAAGAGAACCAAACATGGGATTTGGTTGAGTTGCCAGCCGAAAAGAAATCACTAAAAAACAAATGGGTTTACAGGTTAAAGGAAGGAGAGAATGGACAAATGAAACATAAGGCCAGGTTGGTAGTAAAGGGATTTGCACACCAGGTATTGATTTTGGTGAATTTTTTTCTCCTGTAGTAAAGATGACTTCTATTCGAACTGTATTGTCTTTAGTCGCTATTAAGGATTTGCATATTGAGTAGCTTGATGTTAAGACAGCATTTCTTCATAGAGATTTGGATGAAGAGATATCTATGGATCAGCCAGAAGGTTTTGAGGTCAAAGGTAAGGAGAAACTTGTGTGCAGGTTGAAGAAAAGCTTATATGGTCTTAAGCAAGCTCCAAGACAATGGTATTTGAGGTTTGATAGGTTTATGACAAAGCATGGCTTTAGTATATGTCAATCTGACCATTGTGTTTATTTTAAAAGATTGGATAATGGTAATTATATTATCTTGTTGTTGTATGTAGATGATATGCTTGTTGCAGGTTCACACATGTAGGATATTATTGAGCTTAAGGTAAAATTAGCTCACACATTTTCCATGAAGGATTGAGGAGCAGCAAATAAAATCCTTGGCATGAGTATTAAGAGAGACAAGAAAAATCACAGTTTGATCTTGTCTCAAGAGGATTATGTGAACAAGGTGTTGGAGAGGTTCAATATGCAGGATGCAAAATTGGTAAGCACACCTATGGCTGGACACTTTAAGTTAAGCAAAGAACAGTGTCCTAAATTACATGATGAGGTTGAGTACATGAGTAGAGTTCCATATGCTTCAGTAGTTGGGAGCTTGATGTATGCAATGGTATGTACTAGACCTGATATTACCCAAGCAGTGGGAGTTGTTAGCAAGTTTATGGCCAATCCAAGGAAGGAACACTGGAAAGCAGTGCAGTGGATTCTTAGATATCTAAGAGGGAATAGTAGTAGGCATTTATGCCATGGAGGGCCAAACACTTCTCTACATGGGTATGTAGATTCGGATATGGCAGGTGACTTGGATGGCAGGAGAAGCACCACAGGATATGTGTTCACTATTGGTGGAATGGTGGTTAGCTAGATTTCAAAGTTGTAGAAGGTTATTGCCTTGTCTACTACAGAGGTAGAATACATTGCAGTCACATAGGCTAGCAAGGAAATGATTTGGATGACTCGGTTCATGGAAGAGTTGGGAAAGGAGCAAGAGAGTTGTAGATTATATAGTGATAGTCAAAGTGAAATTCATTTGGCGAAGAATTCAGCCTTTCATTCAAGAACCAAACATATACAGCTTAAGTACCACTTCATTAGACAAGTATTGGAGGATGGTGAGTTGAAGCTGGAAAAAATCCATATGGATGAGAACCCTACTAATATGTTAACAAAGCCGGTAACAAAGGAGAAGTTGAATCTTCATTCAACTTTTGTTGGTCTTCAAGATTTAACTTGAAGATGGAGAAACAAGCTAGAGGCTGTTGTTATACAGGTAAAGGTGCAGCTATTTATCTCCAAGTGGGAGATTGTTGAGTTGTAGAGCTAAAAGCTTTACCAAATGAGCAAATGCAGAGGTTGCTAGAGTCACATAGTCACTGACATTGGTCAAGAGTCAACCAGAAGCTGCCAACATTGGTTATGGATCAGCTGATATCGGTCATATGCAAACAGACAGGGACCAATGTCGGTCACCTGTGCGTTATAGAAGTCTATTTTTGAGGAAGAATAGATTGTTTGCATGAAAATTTTAACTGTTAGTCTTGATTTCATGTTTCTATTTTTGGCAGGACTGATTTGAACCTTTGATTAAGAGGTGCATCTAACGGTGGAGAATGCATAGCTCATGAATCCTAGTATTATATAATAGGGTTAGATCTTCATAGTTTGTATGAGAAAAAGGGTAGACAATTCAAGGATTGAATTGGTTGTAATTGAGAGAGAGAGAACTCTTGAGGGAAAGAGATCTATACATCTGAGAGGTGTGGAAGAAAGAGAGATTTTTTCATTGTATTTCCTTCTGGAAGAGTTTAATACAAGTTTTCATTGTTTCTTGTATCTCCTATTCTTTGTTATTTCTAATTTCTAGTTACTTATTAATTTTGGTTTAATTCTGTGTTTAGTTGCTTACACAAAAGTAATCAATTGTGTTGTAATATCCTAACATGTACTTGCTTATCACACATTACATCCTTATTCACACACAAGATAACACATAGTGAAAAGCTACATAAGTCTGAGGCTCTCTTTGTAGTATTAAATATGTAGGTAGTGCCCATTATAGAAGGATCCTTAGGGTAAATTGATATCATGTGCCCACTAACCCTTTTTTCCCATAATCACTTTTAGGGTGAGGAAGTTAAGGTTTGATCTTTTGATTAAGAGTGACAAAATGTGCATGAAATAATAACATAATGTGAATGTAGGAATTTGACTCAAGAGAGGATGGTTAGTATGGTGTTAGTTCTAAAATGAAGTTAGTTTTTGCTATAGCATGTGATGGTAGGCATCATGATATAAAACCATGAAGACTTGGCTGAAAAGTGCATAAGCATTGACTCCCAATCCAATAAACATTCAAAAATAATGCACCAATGATAAAAACCATGATAACAATGTTAATGGATGAATATGGATGGACTCAAGAATAATGTGCTCAAGGAATCACCTAATGAACACATATAGACTGAGTCAAGGCAACAGTGTTGAAAGTAAAAAAAATAGGCAAACAAACAAACAAATAGAGAAACAAATAAACAAATAACCTGAAATAAACAAACAAACAAAAACCCTAAAAATAAAAGTAAAAAAAAGCATCTTAACAATGATAATTCCCCAATAAGGTAGATCAAGGATAACTAATTAGGCATAGACAAGACAATTGTTTTTGGATTTTTGAAATGTTATGAATGTTTTTGGCATTTTGAGGTATCTTAACTCATTAAAGAATGACAAGATACCTACTCACAAAATAACAAGAGCATTTGGTTTAGGTTGCTCACAAAATGATGAGATCATATGGAAAGGGGGACTTAAGTGACCTCAACATGAATTGAGCATGACCCACATAGTCCTCAAATGAGCTCAAGTCATAGTAATTCTATCAAAAAGTGGGGAAAAACCAACTAGGTCTCAACAAGTTCTCAAATCTAGCAAATGGCTAGTTAATTAAAAATAGTAATGGAAAGGCGATGTGGAAATGCATGATAAAAAAATTATTTCCACTATTTTTCCCATAGGTGGTTATAACTAAGATACAATAGCATAGGTCCATGATACTAATTTGCCCATAGGCAATTATAATTAGTAGCAAGACTAGTGAGACACTGATTTGCCCATAGGCAGTTATAATCATGCTCACATAAACAAATGTGGATATAAGATGAAAGATATCTTACCAAATCAACTATCACACTAATTTCATAGACTATAATTATAAAAATAGATTGAATTGATTGTTTAAACTTGATCAGAATCCTCCCATGAAAAGGTGCAGGAAGAACCAAATGAACTAAGATCAAAATAGGATTGGGTAAAATGACTAAAAATAGGCTTTGGTCTATATAGGAATGGAATGATAGGATGGTATGTTTTTGCTAAGGATAATGATTGGTTGGATACATTGGATAAAATGATAGTAGGTTTTCCCCCAAGTGATGGGGTGAATGGCAGGATCTATGATAATGGCAAATAGGCATATGTAACAATGGCAATGGCATGGCAATGTGAAACGGTATGGTACATGTTTTTGGCATAGGTGTGGTAAATGACATATGATTTTGTTTTTATTATTGAGATGGAGATGTACATCCTAATCAACAAATGATACAAATAGAATACTTGATCATGTTAATTTCTACCCCATACCTCATCTGAATAATTGCTTTATCAAGAACTGGATGTCAATTTGGTTGTTAAAAATGCTTTTGTGATATTCATTAGTCATTGATTTGATTCCTTTGAACATTGAGATAATGTATCTTTGTAGCCTCTACAAAGGAAAGTGCAGTCATGGATGGTAAATAAGGATAAATAATGGATGGTAGGCTTGATTATGAAATGGAATGGTAGATGATAATAGAATGTATAATGGTGGGGAAATAAATGAAGATCATGACTTTTAGTCACATGTAATGTTGTTGATGCTAGATTAAACATAATTTTGGTTGTGGTGAGGATGAAGACTTGTTCTCTTGATAGGACCATTAGATTTTTTTATTGTTTGAGCCTAAGAGTAGCTACCATCATATTAGGCTATAGATAGGAAGTTATTCTGATTTGATCTTTGATTTTGTCTTCATCAAGTAGTGAAGAACTTTTGTGCTTAGTTATTGGTGCGTCAATGATATTTTCACCAATGAAGTTATCTTGATTGTCCCGTAGCACCTTTGATAAGGTTTCACTAAGGAATGTTGACTTTTGACTTTGATTGTCTTCTATAACTTTTGAATAAGTTTCACTAGAAGATGATAAGTTCTGACTTTGATTTTCCCTTAACACCTTCAAAAAGGTTTCACTAAGAGAATGTTCTTTTGCTATATGAATTTAGTATCAGCCTCCTTGTTCTTCTTCAAATTCTATGTCACCATGGATATAGTTTAACAAAGTGTGATTCTATCAATCCTAATTGACACTTGTGGGAGATGGAATGTCAATGATATGGCTATTTTGGTTGATGGTAATGACCTGTGGAATGGTAATGGAATGGGGAGAGGATGCACAATCCTCATAGAATATACTAGGATAACTTATGTCAAAGTTGAAGTACTCATCCTCAAAAACTATATAAGGATCATAAATGTATTCAAATTGATCTATGAGGCATGCATAATCAATGTTGTAACAGCCACAAACATATTCTTCTTCTCAATCTGATTCTAACTCAAGGGACTCTAAATCTAATGTTAAGACTGATGTTGATTCAGATTTTGATGCTAAATCTAATGTTGATTCAAGAATAGAACCTAACTCTAACTTTTATTCTTCATCTGATGGGTACTCTATTACAATGATGTCTTGTTGACTATTTAGTATTAGATAAGTAACAATTTGTGATGGCATAATGGGCTCCATAAAAATTTGTTTGTTAAAGTGGAACTCCTTTAGGATGGGAAAAAAGTCAAGAGACAACTCTTTAGAGACTATCTTATCAATAGGAGGCTCTTGAAAAATAGGCATATGTTTAAGGTAATGATTTTCCCAAAGGCAATTATAATCATTAAGAAGTGACTCAACAAAGATTGGCTCATCAGTGTGAGACTTCTTGACAACTAGAATAGGATCAATAGTCAATTCATCATAGTTTGACTTATCACAAATAGTTGATTCTACAAAAGCATCTCATATTGGTTGATTGTCTTGGCTTTGGTTTCCAATGAGTTGGAAAATACTAGTTCTAAACATAGCTTGGTCTTTGAATGATTGGATGGGTTGAGGTTTGGATGGGATTGGTATTATATGAGGAATGAACTATGGTTGGATAATGTTAGGGCCTTGGAGAGCATGATTGCTTGCATGAGCCAAAGGATAAAGTCTTGAGATGGTAATGATATGGAAGTGTGGAACTTAATTACCTACACAATCCAAAGGACTAGGTCTTAGAATGATGAAGGGGTGTTGTGGAGCTTGATTGATCACACAAACTAAAGGATGAGGTCCTGAAATGATGAAGGGGAATTATGGAGCTTGATTACTCACATAAACCAAAGGATGAGGTCCTAGTATAGAAATGGATGGGCATTATGGAGCTTGGTTACTCACACAAACCAAAGGATGAGATCTTGGTTTGGGAATGGTGCGACATTGTGGTCCTGAAATAGAAATGGTATGATGTGGTGGAGCCTAATTACTCACATAAGAAAAATCATCCAAGTCTTCCTTATAAACCATTTCATCCTAGTTATGAGTTGGCTCATAAGTTGGTTCTTGACTGTGTTCCATGTACTTATTATTGCAAAGAGGGTATAGATCTGTATCCCAAATAACATTATCTATAGTTATATATTCAAAGTCCTCCTCATAATCCTCTTCATACCAATCAAGGTTTTGATTTGGATTTTGTGTATTTTGACTATGTTCCCCATTTGGAGTATTGTAGGGAGAATAATAAAACTCCTTAGAAAATCTTTCTCTATAGGGGTTTCTAGTGGGATTTTGTATGGCCATTATATCGTAAGTTGGATTGTACATGAATCCACCATAAGTGTAGTGAGACATATCCATGTAAATGATGAAATCTCTAAAATAAAAAGGCTCAGAGTTTTACAAACTCTAAAAAACTATCCAAAGGACAAATGGTTCAAACTTGATCTAACTTGGTCGAAGGGGTGGAGTTATATCTCCAATGTGGTATGAAAGTAAAGTTGTATCTCCAAAATGATTTGTGCTAAGACTTGGAATAAAATAGCCTAACATCAAATGTCAAATTTCATATACACAAAAGGTGAAGCATCTAAATAAAAACTAGCATGTCAAAGGTCTAGGTCAAAGTATTCCAAATAAGGTCTAAACTAGGAAAGGAAAAAGTTGATTTACTAGGTATTTTGTCCAAATGTGGATTCAAAATCTAGGCTCAAATAAAGATGCATATGCTATGACTTTTAGCCAAATGGCATCAAAAGCTAGACTTGAAACAAACACTGATGTGATTTGATTTAATCTAACAAGTTTGGAAACAACTTTGACATAGACCTAGTACAAAAAATCAAACATAAACATGATCAGTTGGCATAATGCATAAGATAAAAGGATCATTGATAAAGGTTGTGTTCTCCCAAATAAATTCACAAATAATGATGAGAATAGGCATTAAACAAATAAACCATCAATAGTTTTTAAATTTGAGTAATTAATTAACCAAATTTATGTAACCCAAAATAGAAAGATCTATGTATCAGCCCCATGAATTAAGGCCTAAATAGAAATCAATCAATGTTTGAATCCAAACTTGACAAGACTAATTTAAAACTCAACTTTGAAAACTAGGATTTAAATAAATAAGCTAGACAAGATTGGATAGCATGACGGCACAAGAAAAAGGTTCAAATGGTATACATGACATTGTTTGAAACAAATGGTTTTTGGCACAAGGTGAAACAAATCTTGAAACAAATTGAGTAGCCTAATAGTGTGAGCATGCTTGAATGACTTGATTTATGTTATGTTTCAAAGGACTCAAAGGCATAAATGGTTTGACATGATTTGGACAGCATAATGCTACCCTCCATAACTCAAATGACACACACACAAACAAGTTTAGCAAAAATTTCAAGGCACAAGTGTGGTATGAAATGGCTAGTATAATTCCTCTTTAGAAAAAAAAAGTGATGTATAGACAAATAAATTTTGACATGGCTTATGAATAAAAAAATAAGTTTTGGTCTCAAAACATACAAAGCAAAAATGACCAAAATACACTAAGTATAATCATCCAAATCCTATCAAGGGTATGGAAATGTGGCATTGACTAAATTAGCAATCTTTCAAATGTTTCTAAGGGATTAAATTATACAATGACTTTCACATCAAACGATGCAAAAAACAAGCACAAAAACTGGGTGACCACGGTATTGGCTAGTTGTAAAAAGGTCAAGTCCTTTTTATAACCACTACATCTTACTTTCACTCAGTGTAGTGTGGTGTCTAAATGTAGATACATCCCATGTTCAACTCCAAAGGAGTAAGTGAAGTCAATGACAAGAGATGAAACCCCAAGCCAAAGCTTCCCTAAAGAACTCATTGGAGGTGATGAAGTCCCCCTCGCAAGCCAAGTTTACATAAAAATAAAAGACTAAGAGAAAGACTTTAGGGTCATTTTCAAGGTCACCCAAACTTTGACAAATTTTTGGAGAGTGCTTTAGATGATGTTCTTTCTAAGCCTTAGACTAGGCTACTTTAAATAGAAATGGCACTTTTAATTCCAAGGGTTCCTTAAAGGGGACAAATGAAAGAGCATATATGCGACATCCCTCTTTTTTTCAAACAAAGTCTAACTTTAAAAACTAATTTAACACAAAAATATTTGAAAGGTGAGTTCATTTTTAAGCCCAAATGGAAAATGAGGTGGTGTTCATTTGACCCCTTGGTCTTATTGTAACTTTAAAAAATAAGGTTAAAAACACTTATTTAAGCACCTTAAATTTTACCTTAAGCACCAAAATAATGTTCCTAATTCATTTTAAAACATGCAAAATATGTTCTAAAACATGATTTATCAAACTTGAAATCCGTTAGTAACCTGTCTACCCTTAAGGCATCACCCTAAAAGCAAATATGTTAGATTAGAAACATTTTAAATATATTTTACAAATTTTATAAAAACCATATGAAACTTAAATCTAAACTAATGTCAAATTCTAAAAATTTAGAATAAAACATGTGGTTTAAAAAAAAATCATCCAAAATGGAGTTCGTATGACCCCAAACCAAGCATTTTAAAATAGATCTCAGGTTTGTGTTTTTAGGAAAACACAGTGACCGACGTCAATTAAACTTACTAACCGATGATGGTTATCTAACCAACATCATTTATACAAATAGTGGCTGATGATAGCTATCCAAATAATGTCATTTTTACTTACGAATGTCAGTTCTTGTGTAAACATGTGGCAAACAAAAATGGTAAAATAAAGTTAGAAAATTAATTTACAAGAGTTTTAATGATCCAAATGAAGATTTTAAAGTTGAAAAATGATATTCTTCATGTGTGGGATTCATCTAGTCCCACTGGGTGTGCCATATGTGAATCTAATAATTTGACTCAAGAGAGGATGGTTATTATGATGTTAGTTCCAAAATGAAAACAAAATGAAAGAAACACACTAACTAGCATAACATCTCTAGGCCTACACACTAGGGAGAGCTTAGTTAACAAATATGAATAAAACACACAACTAAAATGAAAAATAAACCCTCTTTTACCTTCCTTGGATGATCTAAAATGCTTGTTGTCGTGGCTTTCTCAGCTTGTTCTCATGAAGTCTTCATCAATGGAAGCTTGTCAACCTCCATCTCTCCTTGGAAACTTCGGCTTATGGCTTGGCTTGGATTGGAATCAATTTGGCATGTTAATACTAATTACATGAAGCTTTGTAATCAATTCTACATTATAACTTTTCATAAATTAATATATATAAATGATGTGGTAAGGCCTCCTATTTATAGATTTTTGAGATTGATCAGAATCAACCTGAACCATCCATCTTGAGATGCAAATTAGTGGTTGAGGATTAATTCAATTTTTGGAATTAAGTTTATAATTATCCCCATCATGAAATTGGAATAAGGGGAAATTAAGAGGCATGGAGGGCATCATGAAAGGCATTGATGAGGCATGGAGGGCATGAATCCTGATATTTGTGGTATTTATGGCCTAGGGATGTCTTCCCAAGAAATGAGGTCACCTGATGATGCAGATATTCAATATTCATTTCCAAAAATATATTTTTTAAAAATTTTCCATGGAATTATTAATTATACCTTGATTTGGGATAATTATCCCTTAAGCATGTTTAAGCACTTTGTGCATAAATTACCCAAATTGACCATAATGCCTTGTTATTGGTCCAAAATTTGACTGAACTGGAATTGGAAGTCAATATCAGATGTGTTAGAATTATTATCCCATTTAGGATGTTACCAAAAACAAATAACAAAGGCACATGTCTTATATAATATATTTGATATAAAAGAGCAATCTAGAGTACCTAGGTGCAAAATTTGCATTTTGACGCAAAATGATCTAATCAAAGTTAGTTGGCCCATAAATTGTCTTGCCCCATTTAGGGATACCCTAGCCAAAATTGGCAATTGAATATGATAGTTTCACATAATTTAGTGTTTTTAGGCCAAATTGTGCATTTTAGGTGAAAATTGGCTAAAACCCTGATCGAAGGTTATCAGTGGCCAGATTTACATGTCTACACATACTAGATCAAAGGTGAAAAAAAACCAAGAAGGTTCCAGGTAGTTGATCTAGTCAATATTTTATACTAGACACCTACAGCCAACTCAGACACCAATGTTGATGCAACTATCTAGGTTTGATGTAAGCATATTGTTAATGTTTTCACAACATGCCCTAATTTCATCTGGTCCCCCTTTTTATCTTTTGAAACTAGGTTCTACTTTCAGATGTATTTTTTTAAATGTTTTAGATGCCTAGTACAACTTTCATTTGTAATCACTAGGCACTTTTCAAGAATATTTTCACATCATTAAATGAGGTAAAATTATATAAAAAAATTTCATGGTGAATTATGCATGTGTAAATTACATAATGATCAAAACTACCTTTCACATTGATTTCTACATTTTTCCAGTTACCAAATTTGCCTAGTGCACATATTTTAAACCTATTTTAATAGTGGTAAATTATATCCAAATTCATTGAAATTTTGTATGATCATATTCATATGTGATGATAATGTATTGGTTCAATAATTCACATGAAATTACCTTCTAGAATTTAAATGAGTAGCAATCAAAATTGCCTGATGCATTTATTCTTGCATTTCTAGTTGTCAAATATATCTAATGCTCGTTCTTCAGACCTAATTTTATAGGCTTAAATCACGTTGTTTCTATTTGAATATTATGTAATAATATCCAAATATAATTATAAAACAATGGTGAAGGAATTCACATGAAATTCATTCTCATGTGAAAAATGCATAGCCATGAAAACTGACCTGTGCATTGATTTTTGTGTCTTCCCAATGACCAAATCTTACTAGAAGGCATTTTTTAAACTCAATTTCATACAACTAAATGAGATATAGTCATATTGAAAACTTTCATGATGATATAAAAATGTAGGAGGATTTCATTAGTACATAAAATTGTAAAAACTCCTTCTCATGTGTGAAATACATAGCGATAAAACCCTACTTTTGTGTTGATTTTTACTTAGTCATTTTTTGCATTTCTAGTTTTCAAATCTAGCTTGTGTGCAAGATGAAAACATATGTTATGTTAGGAAAATTTAGTATTCACATGGTTATTTTTAAGTTACCATATGGTAAATAGTTAAAATGGTAATATGGTTATTATTGGTTAGTCATATATACATTGTTATAACAAATAATATATTATGAATAGTTTATTATTAGTTATTGAGAATATTGTTAGAAGTATTTGGTTGAGATATATGGGGAGATATGATATCCATAAATATATAAATTATTTATTGTATATGTATATTCTTGGATTATTCTTTTAAAATAAAATATAGTGTAATATAAAGAGTTATTACTTACATTTGGTATCAAATCAAGACTTTAATGTAATGGATCATTGATGACATTTGAAGGGGCAGGCTCATTGTATTTTTGATTTCCCCATTCATGAGTGTAAAAATATACAAGAGTTTTAAAGGTTTTTATTTTAGATTTAAATTCTTATTTATATGAGAGATATGTTTGAGAGTTGTTCACATTCAATCCTGCCTAATGAGAATCCTTGTTCAGCTTAGTTTAATCACTTATCGACATGGTTACATTTCAAATCTTAGGTAAATGGATCTAACATTAGATTCATTCCACTTGGATTGATAGTGGCATACCAAATACTCTACAAATAATTTCATAATAAGAGACATGTCATGGAACTCAAGGTGAATGTTGACCTATGTAAAATTTGAATGCCTTCTTGTCAGACTAGTATATGGTTTGAATTTTTTTATAGTGTATATAGCAGTCATACCTACCCACATCATACCAGATTCACATTATGGTTTACATACATCCTGGTTTCTCTATGTATTAGATTGGATAATTATTTGGATCTAATCAAGACTAAGGATACAGATGGATCATATTTTCATATCAATACACCATTGATCGATGCTCTCTTTTGCTCTTTATTTAGAATGAAAATTTAGCAGCTTGTACAAATTTTGATTTCCTTTGTAGCCCATTTCACTTATTTATTTATTTATTTCATGTATTTTAGTATTTATAGGTAATAGCGTGTCTTATATTAAAAAATTTAGAAATAATATCTCAGTTTAATTTTTTTATGTATTAGTTTTGGTTGAATAAGTATATTTAGATTTATATTGGTATGTTTAGTCTTTACCCATCTTATGAGTTTTAAGTGTGTCTATAGGTTAAATACCTATTCATTTTATATACTTAAATAAATAAATAAGATTCATTTTTTATGTTATTTTTTAGTTAGGTCAATTTTATGAGTCTAGAGTTAAGAGTTATTTTTATGTTAATAAAGTGTATTGAGTCATTTTATTAAGAGTCAAATTAATTGTTTGTAAAATGTTATCAGGTATCTAACATCCTATGAACATGTATTGTTTCACATTGTAGGGGGATGTAAACTCAATGTGGAAACTATTAAGCTTCACATCTTCATCGACTGAGTAAGCATCTTTTCATAAAGGATGGAGGCAATGAAAGAAGGAGGTATTTTAGTGACATCTCATTGGCATCAACAATGGGGTTGCACTTCTACTATGGTGACTTATTTTCAATTATGTGGTGTGATGCATTTATTTTTGAGTGGTGTGAAAAAAAATAATAGATGTGGTATGTTCATTTTCACTTACATATGTGAACTATTCCTATGTAATCCCGTAATGTAAAAACATATTAGAGTATTGATCAAGAAATATTGTAGCACTCATGGATCTTGAAAAAGGTTAGTGGTGATCTAAAAAAATACATGAAGTGAATATGTTAACGGTCCCCTATTCATGTCTAGGTTTTTGTAAACCTATTGAAAACCATGGAAGGTTGATGAGGAGTGACTTTCATTTTGGATCAAGATCATGAGGTCAGCTATGTTGGTGGCACATTGCAGTTTGAGAACAAGATGTTTTATACCATGTAAAAACTAAGAGGGATAATTTTGGGAATTTGGTATTCACATGGTTATTTATAAGTTACCATATGGTTAATAATTAAAATGGTAATATGGTTATTATTGATTAGTCATATTATATATATAGAGAGAGAGAGGTTATTATTGATTAGTCATATTACAAATAGTTTATTGTTAGTTGTTGAGAATATTGTTAGGGATATTTGGTTGAGATATATGGGGAGATATAATCTCCATAAATATATGAAGTCTTTCCTATATATTTGTATATCCTAGATTATTCTTGTAATAGTAAATATAGTGTAATATGAATATTCACTTACATATTTGAATGATCAAATGAAGTCTTAATTTATTTAAATTTTGTATACTAATACCTTGATGACATGAGAATATAATTCATTTAGTTTCATATTTATTAGTTTTACTAATGAAAATATCTAAAGGTGCAAAGTGGCCCTTCTGGGAAGATTTGTCATGGCCAACTTTTGACCAAAAAGCACTTAAATGGTTGTTCACATGGATTGAATTATTTATTTCAAAAAAATAAAAATGCCTTTTTAATATTATTTTTTATGTATTTCTATAAATATAAGATATGATGGGTATTGCTCATGTTTTATCTTATGAATTTCTCTTTGACCATATTTTGAAAGTGTTGATTTGGTCGCTCATGACTGTGCAGTGATTTTTAAGCCATATATTTTGGCTTATGGCTTGGTTATCGATGTCATTTGTTGTGTTGGAAATATATTTTGACCATATTTAAAATGGATTGGTTTTTAATTAAATAAAGTGCAAATTTTAAACTTGTCATTTATCATGACTCTATTACTTTGGTAACGTATTAGACATTTAATGAATTTAATATTTCTCACTTCCCCAAAGTGCATATGATTATTTATTATTTTATTTAGTGGGATATAAGGAAGGAGGAGATAAATATCATCATTTATAGTGTTATACTAAAAGAAAAACTTGTCATTTCCATTTAATGCTCATAGTCAAGGGCATTAAAACACTTGAGACAAATACATGCTACGTAGTTCATGTAAAAACAAAGTGTCGATTGGTTTTCAACCATGTCTTTCCAAATAATACTTTAATTTACATTTCATTCATAGCATTAAAAATATTATTTTTCCATTTTCATAGTGATATTGGTCTTGAATGGGAGAAGTGTAGGACCTAAAACCTATCAGTGTTTTCATGTGTCAGTTTTATTATTGCTAGCTTGGGCAAAAGGGAAAGTGCCTTCCTTTGGGTGGGTAGATCTCATTGAATGTTTTTAGATAATATTTTTTGGGGATTAGACCTAATATTTGAATAAAATTTTACTATAAGACGCCAACTATTGGTTGTGTATAGAGGTTAGTTCATGGTGGATTGAAAAAGACATTATGAACTAGATGATTGCTTTTGTAATTTCCTACTTTATAATTAGTTTTTTTGCATGATTCAAGGCTATTTGGACTCAAGTTTATAAATTAAAAATAGTATATGATGAATCCAAATATTTTATTCATGAAAATATCTCTTTTTTTTCAAGGAAAAAAATCAAAACTTCATATTAAAAGGATGAAATTATAACACACAGATGCAACTACATTCCACAAGAAAAAGGGAGAAACAAAGAAGTGGGAGAGATACCCCCACAAGTAGATAGAGAAATAAACATAGTACAAGTGTGTCCAAAAAATAAAGAGAAAGGAAGGATGAAGAGAGCAAGAATAGTTGCTTGGCCAACAAAGAGATAAAGAAGAAAGGAAGGGAAATAACTACCTAGCCAACACAAGAATTCTCCACATAGAAGAAAGAGGGAGGAATATGCATCGAGGTTACAAAAAATAATGATAAAGAGAGATGCTGAGAAAAATAAAGCAATAGGAATGCCAAAATGCCACCTTAATTCAAGTTCAAAACAAGAGACAATTTTCCATGAAGGAAAGAAGGAGGGAAGTCATTTTTTTAGGACTGATCTATGAAGATTATAGGGACCATTTTATTCATTGAATCCATTGATGACCCACAAGTCAGGGTCTAGTCTCAATCCCTCCTTCAAGAGAAAGTCTGCATCAAAATTTATCTCTTTGTATATATGATTGTAAGAAATGACAGAGAGAGTGTGTGTTATTTGTGTTATAATGGAGAAGATTAGTTTTAAATTTGGATTTTCCATGTTTGAGGCCCCAGTCATCTAATTTATAACAACCAATGAGTCCCCAAAAAATTTTAAATAATTTACCCATATTTCAACTGTAAGTCTAAGAAGTAACTTTAAGGCCAGTAGTTCAGTAAACTTATCAGTACCGTTGCCCAGACTAGCCTTAAAAAAAATGTAATGTGTGGAATTCATATAGAATATTCCCCCTGCACCACATAAGGAAAGGTTTCCTCAACAAGCACCATCAAAGTATCCCCAGGCACTTGAAGAATCAATATGGGATGAAGTAGGACACATTGACTAGGGATTTTTGGTTTGATTTTAAAATGCCCAAAGTTGAGCCAAATTTGAGATAGGCATTAAAATGAAGGACTATTCTTATCTTAGAATATATAAGCATTATGAGCTAACCAAATCACCCAACACAGTATCAAAGGTAAGGCCAAAAAATCTCTAAGGCACTCTCAAACTAATGTTTAAAACATTCATCCATAGATTGGCATATCCAGCAATCGACACACCCTAAAAGGCCTTTAATTCCACTCATATTTGAACAACATAAGGATAGGAGAGTATAAGATTATCCATGGTCCCCAAGGAAAGTATGCACAAGTTTCAATGACCTAGACCTTATCGATTCCTCTTTTGGATAACCTCCCAAGGAAGTGATTTATTATTTAAGGCCAACCATATAAATATTTTGGTTTTGTGTGCCACTTTTAAAAGAAAAATAGGTGTCCACCACCACTTAATCACCATAGTATCATAAATAAAGTTTGATGATAATAATTTGACTCAAGATATGAGGTTAGTATAGTGCTAGTTCTAAAAATAATTAAATCAACACACTAAACAAGTTGACATATCTAGTCCTATATCATGGGAGGAGCTTAGTGAACAAACCAATTAAAAACACAAATAAAATGCAAATAAATTACAACTTTCCTTACCTTCATTGATTGCTATAAGATATCTCTTTGGTGGCTTCCTTGGATTATGCTCAAAATTTCTTCATCAATGAGGCTTGGCTATCTCCATCTCCTCTTGGCACCATGTTTGGATTTGGTTTTGGCTTGATTTTTTCATTATAACAGTATGAATTTGCTTCATAAATCAAATTTAGCATTATAACTCTACTATGTTCCAAGCTCTCTAAATGAAGAACTCTAGGCTTGCTTTTATAGGCATTGAAATGACTTGCAATGTGTTAAATCCTAACCTTGGTTGGCTTAGTTAACCCCTATAGAGTTAAAAGGTGTCAAATGGTCATGATTAGCATGGAATAATCATGGGTGGGATATTTTCCAAAAATGACAACTCAAAAAAGCTAATGATCAAAACCTAAGATATTCATTTATTTTTGAATTTCCCTTTTTGATAATTGCTTTAATTGCTCATGGATGAATTAAATTTAGGCATTTGATTAAGATTTGAATGTTAATTAATTATTTGTAGGCTTTTGATCATTTGTGCAAGTTTGGATTTAAATGATTTAATTCAATGTATGCATTTATTCAATTTAATTAATTTATGGGTCAAGTTGATTTATTTGCATGGTTATGAAGCCAAATTTGATACATTTATGAATTCTTAGGATAGATGTGAAATGGTTGGTAATAATTGGTCTAAAGTTAGGTATGAAGACACTGGTGGCCAATTTTATATGTCTATATTTTACTCCTATTTGGGAAGGCATTTTAAGCTATAAATACATTAACATCTTTTCAATGAATAAAATGGTCTTATGTGGTTACAAATTTAATGGTAATGGATGAACTATAGGGTGCCCCTTCGAGGGAGTGATTGGAAAAAAGGTCAAAAAATGATCCCTCAAAAGAAGAAAATGAGGGGACTAACCAAATGAAAGTGATGGGATGACAACACAATGATTTGGCCAAAGTTAAACAAAATTAATGAAAATGAAGGTGAGATGGTGTAAAATGGTTTGCTTAAAGGTAGTTATAAGCATTGTAACCTAATAGTGGCAACATGGTATGATAACACAATGATTTTCTTGAAAGTGGTTATAATCATTTATAAGATGGAGTTGCCCCAGTTAGGATGGACAAATAGGATAAAAACATGCCCCAAGTGGGTAGAAGGAAATAAAATGATTTTATTAAAGGTAGTTATAGTCAGTAACCCTCCAATTGGTGATAACACAATGATTTTCCCAAAGGTGGGTAGAATCATTGAGAATGCAGGTGGGATGGTGTGTAATGGTTTTCCCAAAGGTGTCTATAATCATTGAGAAGATGGATCTACCCCAATTAGGATAAATAAATAGGATAAAAACATGCCCTAGGTGGGTAGAAGGAAAGTGAATGGTTTTCCCAAAGTTAGTTATAATCATTAACCCTCAAATTAGTGATAACACAATAATTTTCCCAAAGGCAGGTAGAATTATTGAGAATGCAGGTGGGATGGTATACAATGGTTTGACCAAAGATGGTTATAAGCATTGTACCCTAATTATGGAAAACAAGATTGATGGTTGATGATTGAAAACATGTTGATGACAACTTGATATAGAGGATAAAGATGAATTGGAACAACCTTCTAGTAGGGAGCTGCTTATCTGAACTAATAAAGGTTGAAATTTTTTTGTTGTTTAATTACTCTCTTTAGGATATGATTGAGATTATTTCTAGTGTTAGTGCTAAGGAGATGTTGATACTACCATTGGTGTGTAGACTTATTGAAGCCAATTTTTGTTGTAACATGTGATGGTAGGCATCATGATAGAATATCATGAAGACTTGGCCAAAATATGCATAAGGACTGACTCTCAAAAACTAATACTCAATGGAAAATAATGCACCAATGATAAAAACCATGATGATAATGCTGACATATGAATATGTATGGATTCAAGTATAAATGTGCAAGGAATAACCTAATGAATGCACATAGATTAAATCAAGGCAATAGTGCAGAAGATAAATAAATAGGCACACAAACAAACACATAAACAAAGAAATAAACAATAATTAGTCCCAATGTTAGTAAAAACATTGTGATGAACATTGCCCCTAGAAAATAGGCATGCTTAGTGGGACTCAACACATCCCACATACCAAGAACATCAATATGCAACTTTTAAATCTTCATTTGGATGCTTGAAGCTCTCTAAAATTGATTTTCTAACCTTGTTTTGGATGGATTTCATTTTGTTGTATTTCTTGGATCTAAATAGAGGTCATCGATAGTTAGGTGTAACCACTGATGGTTATTCCCTAATCACCAATGGTTCTCACAATTTCCACTGATTTTTGTGAGATCATCAATGGTCAGGTCACAAGAAAAACATGTTTAAAGCTTGAATTTTGATTCTTTTTATCATTATATATTGATTTTTCTTGGTTTCAAAGGATTTTAAATCACTAGACTTAATTTTATCTTGTAGGTTTTCTCAATCTTTGAACTAACTAAGACTAACCTAATGCATTTTCTTTTTATGATTTTGTATTTAGATTCACAGGTCATTGCCAATAGTCTTAATCAACCAGTAGTGATTATGCTCGACTGGTGATAATTACCTACTAACTAATCGTCATGATTGCCTCAAAACTATTTATGGTTATCTGTGACCATCCACAATCATTGTGTGAAATACAGTACAAACTTGAGAGCTAAAATTTAAACCTCATTTACTCAACCAAGAAATGATTTCAAAGTAGGGGTTATTATCTTACATTTATAGGTTGAAGGATTGAGTTGGAGACCAATTTGCTTGTTTTCACTAATCAAACACTTTGTTTTGGGATTTAAAATGAATTTAGTCAAATCAAACATTTCAATTTGGGTCTAAAATAAACATGTCAAATCTTACACATTTGGATATTGGTGCTTAAAATGAATATAGGATTGGTTAATTCTTAGAAACAATTCATTTTTAGTGCTTCAAAGAAATTCTAAGTCTTGAACATTTCCAATTAGTGCTTTAAAATGAACTTTAGACAAATCTTAAACACTTCAACTTTAGGCCTAAAATGAACCTATAGGTCTTTTATTTCATTTGGTTTTCTGCAATTCTTTCCATTTTTTCACTTAAGCCAAGGGACATAGTAAGAAGCAATGTCACATTTAAATTAGTGCTTAAAATTAAACCTCACAATCATTTGTAACTTTTATATTGATTGTTTATTTTGAAAAAACGATAGCACGTATATGCTCTCCCCCATCCCCTATAGGGAATTCATGGGGTCAAAAGTGCCTTCCCATTGCATTTAGTGCCTAGTCTAAGGTGTAGAAATAAAGTTGCCTAGGCTCTCCCCAAAACTCACATAGTATTGGGTGATCTAAAATAAACCCTAAAGTCTTTCTACTTGTCTTTTATTTTCATACATCTTCACTTATGAAGGACATGTAATTACCTCTTGAAAGTTCTTTAGGGAAGTATTAACCCAAGGATTCATCTCCTAGTAGTGTTTTAACCCCTTTTCATGGGGGGGTATATAAATTGGGATCACCTTACTGGGAAGGTAGTTTGAGCAATAGGACCATCTTAATCAGTGTCAAGCTAAACCTAAGACATATGATCAATCTAGACATTACACTACACTGAACAAGTGATAGATGTAATGGTTGATTTCGCTTGAGTCCTCCTCCTTCATAGTTTTGATTCTCTATGATCCTATTAGCAATAGGATACTTCGTATTTTTATAGCAGTCAGCCAACTTGTCAATGTACCACCATGAATCATCACCTTAGAGAGGGTCTTGACTTTGGCTAGAGGCTGGTATGAATGTGACTGGTGTTGGATTATGCATTTGGCCTTTACCCTTTCTTTTACATTGCATGAGTGGTTTGTGTAGACACCTAAATTTCATTTAGTGTAAAAATGCACCTTAATCATTCTTCCTAAGTTTATTAATCATTCTTCTTAATTTAATAATTAACATTTCTTCCTAAAATCAATTAATTGATTTATTTAAATATTTTTGAAAAAGTCAATTATGCACCTTTTATTCTTCATTTTAATTCTTTAATTTACCAATTCAAATTTCTCCTACTTTTCTCTCCCTCAGCTCAATCAAATCCATGAAAACCTCCACTTCCTATGACTCCTCCACTGAGTTGTCAATCCATTTTCACTAAGTCTACTAACCAACCCCTCTTTTTGCTCTACCTAGTTGAAATAGTCCCTATCATCATGGATGAGAACTCAACCTCAACCATTGTTCATTTAAAACCTTGAAAAATTCTAAATGATCCTCCACCATTGGATTGTAATCCAAGCTTCTATAAATAATCTTGAGAATCTTCATTTTAAAGGATCACAAATTTTACAATCAATCACAACCCTAAGAGATCATAAATAGAGTCAAAGTGAATCAAAGTCAATATTTTTACATCCAAACTCTACCTGTTCTCTCTTTATATTGGAAAAGCGAGCACCACATTTTAATAAAGCAAATTGGATTTGAATTGCAATGGAGGATTTTTGTGTCTAAACTATGAAGTTTTTTAATTGTTGATTCTTGCATTTATTGCTATAACATTAATAGAATTTAGCTTAGAATAGACTTGTTCTTTGTCTTTGCACTTTTTAATTCATACATTTTTGGCATGCCCGATGGGACCTAACCATGTCTTTTAATCCTTTTGTTTTCTATTCATTTGTCTCTTACGTTTAATCTCATTTATTTTTGAGCTGGTACAGACTACAAGTTATTGTCTCAGATTTCACATTCCACTATGCATTTTTCCTATGTAACAGTGATTTTGAGGCACATTTTAGTGATTTCATTAGACTTAATAGTGTTTTTGTATCTTTTTTTGCATTTTTTTGCCTTTTTTGTGTTTTCTAAGTTAATAGTGATTTTGTCTCAAAATAGAAATTTCATCCGACAGTAGAAATATCATTCTACATTTCAATGATTTCATGTTTTTTTATAGTGATTTTGTCATTTTGAGCAGTGATTTTATTATTTTGTGCAGTCATTTCATCCTTTTCTACAATGGTTTCATCCTTTTCTACAATGATTTCATCTTTTTCTACAATGATTTTGTTATTCTATGTAGTAGTTTTATTGAGCATAACAGTGATATTATTTATAAAGTTTCTTCTATTTTTTGTCTTTTTCCTACATGTTCATTTTGCAATTTCACTTTTTGAATTGATTGTGTAACAATGATTTCATCATAGAGGCTTGTTTTTTGTGTGTATTTTGTGGTTTTGTGTTTCTTTTTTTCAGGTTATCTTATTCTTTAGCCTAAGCAAAATAAACTAACACCTTGTTTCTAGAACATTGGCCAAAGAAAATTACAAAAAATCAAAGAATTAACCCAACTTTTCTTTATTTATTTTCACTAACATCTTTCATTTTCAGTCTTTTACATTCCTAGTAAATAAATCACACTTTATTTTCTATGGAATAAATCTATTTGTTGTTTTTGTCTTCTTGTTTGGTTGCAAGCTTGTGTATGTTCTTTCCTTGGTGTCACATTGGTGAGAATCCCTAGAAATCAAAAGTAATCTTGTAACTTATATATTACCCTAGTTGATCTTATGTATTCTCTTTCCTTGATGTCACGCTAGTGATGATACCTAAAATTCAAAAATAAGTATTAACTCTTTATTTTTCTTTTATTAGCGGCTTTATTAATCATGGATTTCACCATCATGTAATAAGCCAAACCCTATTTTTTAGTGGAGTATATAAATTGAGACCCAACTATTTTAATTGCCTAAGTAGTTATGTGTTTTAAGTACATCATGATGTGAGGGGATTTCATGCTTCAATACCCAAGGTTTTAATAGTTGACTCAAGATCTATTATTGTTGATTGTCAATACACTAAGACCCCTATGTCTATGTTGGGCACTTTGAGATAAGACCCAATAGTGTGCATCCACATATCAATCTCTTCCATGGTTTTACTCCCCTTAGATAAGCTTTTGTATACCTTAATCCTAGGATTGCCTCTTTATCATTTGACTTTGGTGCATTGGTTAGTGGTTAACACCGAGAAGTTACTTTCCCCACACCCTCAAAACTAGACTCAATGGTCCATGGGCATGGTAGGATCCTCTATGGTTAGTGCCTTGAAATATTAGGCCATGCTGAGAGCATGAATGGGTAAGTGACAATGGAAAGCCCAAAATTTATTTAAGACCCTTCTGCCTAGTTTTTATCCTTTCTTATGCAAATTTTTTGTTTTATTTTTTTGGTGTGTGTCTTAGATATTTTTATAAAAAGCTTTGTCAATATTTTTTCCATTATAAAAAAGAATCATGGCCTCTTAGAACAATAACAATCCCAATTACTTTCCAAATCATAATTTCAATAGCTTGTTTTATGATCTATAGTTCAATTTGCATAACTTTGATTCAAGTTCACCTTTGAATCAAGTATGTTGTCAATCCAACCCAAACCCAAGTTTGAATATGCATTAAAGCTCCAATTTTAACCAATTGAACTACAACATGGATGGTTATTTGAACTCTCCAAATTCCTCATTTAATCCTCATCAACAAGCTGCCTCCTATTCACATTTGCCCTTGGGATAAAATTCTCATGTAGGGATAAGATTAAACCATTCCCCTAATTACAGTGGCTAAAATGTTTTGAATATTCCCATGTCATCTCCTTACCAAACATCACCTAACCAAAATCAAACCATGCATATAAATCCATATGGCTCACACCTTGGTGTTGCCATGAACCAATCTTATAATCCACCTTCATCACCATTTTCCCATACCCACATATATCAAAATGCTTCCACTAACCAAATTCCAAATCTAGCAATCCCAAACACAATCCATTCAAATTCACCTTCCAGCATCCATCAAAACTAATCTTTTCATAATAGTCAAAAATAACCATTTGGTTTTACATCCACTTTGGCCCAAGGTTTAAATCCCCAATTTTATGCAAATATAACAAATCACTTTTGCCAAAGCCAAGCCACTTTTTCCATTCCATTTTCCACAAATATAAATTAGAACACTTCATCATAGTACCCATGCCACTAGTACCCACAAATTTCAACTAAATCATTATTCATCTACTAAATACGAGGCTCACATTCATCAAGAAATGTCAGATGTTGAGTATATTAGGCATAACTATCCATCCATAGATCATAATTCTCACCTCTCCTACCTAGCAAGATAGGATATGGTAGATGCAAAATATATTCAGCATAATTTGCATCTTTTCGTACTTGATAAGCCAGCATTACAAGCATGTCAAGAGCTCCCTTCATCACTAAACAATATTGTATCTCATCCTAGTCAAAATGGGGATCCTTTATCCATTATTTATAACTAAACACCTACCTTTGACCAACATCCCATATACATGAAAATACAACCCAATCCAACAACATATTTAACATATTATTTTATATCACCACCTAAAAGTCCTCTATACCAAAAAGCTCTTAATCCAAAAGTAAACATTTCCAAAAGAGTGGTTACAAAGAGATGTGGTGTGAAGACAATCTATAAAGTTCTCTTATTAGCCACAGTTCAGCCTCAAGAAAAGATACTATCAAAATATGATATTCACTTTTTCTTAAAGTTAAAAGCAAATTCAATATCCTCTTTTGTACCAACCATAATTTTAATAGTAGCCATAAATGTAGATGAAAACAATAATGTTATAAGAAGGGAAGAATCTTCATCCATCATTACTACCAACATTATCAATAATATCACAATATTTTGTTCGATCACCATCAGCACAATTCTTCCTTTTCCTATCAACATTACGTTACCTATATGCATCAACTAGAACCCATAATGGAGGATACCATTAGACTAGTCTCATGGGAATTTGTCAATAATCACATATATCAATCTTCATGAGAGCATCCCTTTAAGAGAAACATTACTACATTAACCACTACTTGAGGCTCCAAGGGAGAACCAAAAAATGGTCATAGATCAAATAATGGGTTCTCTATTACTTGAAGATATTCATATCTAGGATGTTGCACACATCAAATCTATAATGTAAGACACAACATGGAATGATCTCCCTATAATTTTACAAGAAATGATCCTAACTCAAATATTGCATACCTATTATACTGCATTAGTGGAATGGCATTACAGTGAGTTAGATTATCACTTTGAGATCAATTTCAAAGTGCACAATAGTCAGTTTGAGTATTCTACATTTATGAAGGAATTAAGAATAGTCAACACAAATCTATCATGCTTTGACTTCTATAGTATTTGGTGGTTAATCCATGGTGGTTGGGTAAGAGATGTTGGTTTTTTTACATATGGAGAACTGATTGGCACATGGTTCTTGGTCATTTTCAATAATATATCTTTTAATCCTTATAGAGAAAGATGTTCACATTCAATGGTAGTTAGATGAACTATTAGAAGATTTCTAGATTATAGTTTTACTATTAAGCACATCAACGTAGGTTTATTTGATAATTATATCTTTTCACAAAAAATTAAATTTACTATCAAGCTTTGTCAATTAAATTTGTACCGAGACATCTTTATCCAACAAGGGTTCCCTAACAATGAAAAACTCTTAGGGTGGTTTGCTAGTAGCGCTTAGTGGGTTCAATAGCATTATCCTGGTCATGTTATTTTTTGAGTTAATAATAGAACTGAAGAAAAAATTGACAATGAGATCCAATCCAAACAACATCATTTATCTAGAGTCTACATGGGGTGAAATTATGATATCATGTACATACTACATCTTGTATCCTTCCATGGGATATAAACACCCAAAAAAAAGTATAAAATCATAAAAAGACCAAAAATTCCTATCAAACATGTTTGTTATTCATCAGTATTGCATTAGTATTTAGGGCCATCTTATTAATATTGCATTCCATTGTCATGTGAGCTTAGTTTATGCATCATATGTGGTGTTGAGTGATTATTTAATTATTTAGTTATATAACATTGAAGTTTTTAAAACTATAGATTATCCATATTAATATATGATCTCAAGAATTACAATACATTAGGTCTTGATTTAGGTATTTATGAGAAAATTAAATCAATTCACCATTACCATAATTTATGACCATGCTAGCTAATTATTTTTATCAAAAATATCTCTTATGATGGAGTCTACTTTATTTTAAGGTTCTCCTTTCAAAAATGTAAAAAATATTTCAAACGTGCTACATGAAGAAAAGCAAAACACTTACTTACCTATCATTGTCTTCGATGATGAATATTTGCATCTTACTAGTTTCATGGGACCATGAGTATGAATTATAATTTACCCATCCAAGAAAACATCCATATTGCAAAAAAAAATTATCAAAATCACAAATCAATAGATCTCTCAGACTCTACTAGATACATAGATCTAGTTGACACTAATCATCTAATATAATAATCTCTAAAAGATAGATCACACTAATGTGTTGGTATAGTAGCCTCATATAAGCTCATATAGTAAGTAGACTACTCTATAGCCCCCATCACTCTATCCAAAATGGTTTACCTATCTCAACTAGTTGTGTCCTAACATCTGTAAGCTCTGTCTGAGTTATATCTCTCTCTTATTTATATCTATGTACAAGGGATGTATAGTTTGGGGTCTATGTCTCTGCATCATAAGTAATCAACCCTATCCTTATAGCATCACCATCCATCCCATCCAAAATCTCCTATAATTTGTGAATCTCTCCTTATAAGCACTTAATCTCTATAGCCTACTCATCTCTAATAGCAGTTATACCCTATAACCTAGCCAAATCATGGTGTAATCCATCAATATCTCTATCTTTCACCTAAATCTCCTCATGTATCCTATCAATTAGGGCATGATCCTTTGACATCTATGAGGAAGCTATAGTCTCTCTTTTGTATGTCTATGTCATATGAGGAGGTCATACTATCATATCATGTTTTATTTCCTCATAATTTATGTATTTATGTCCCATAACCACATGCCCTATGTCATCCTCACTCTTTACATCTATAAAAGGAGATTCTCCTCCCATTAGTTGATCAATATCAAGGTCCATCACTACTCCTACCTCTCATAGAATCTTTATATCCTCTATAGAAGTAATAAGCACATCATGCATCTGGCTAATCTTCATAGCTCATCCTTTATCACTATCTCCTCCTTTGTCACCTAAAATATCCCTCCTAATATAGGCTCCCAAACATATGCCTTGAGGCTACCTACTCAAGCTTATTGCTAATCTCTACCTCCATGTCATTAGTGGTCTATATGGCAGTGTCAATCTCACTAATCTCTATTGTGCCCACCACTCTATATAATTAGCCACTACCCCTGCATCTATAACATCCCTCCTATCTCTCCACATCACTATATGTAACTACATCCATTTATGATCGATAATAAAAATATCAATATTCATCCCCTATTATCACCTCTCATGCACTATCTGAGCAAAAATGTGTGGACTAGTTAGAATATGTTATCTCACACCAAACTATCTCATCACCCTGTCTAGTATATATCTCTCAATAATGTACACATGTCTCTTGATGATATAACATGGAGTCATCATATAATCCATATCTAACTCCTCATTTGGCTAGTCAAAAATAATGTTAATATAAGGTTTCTAAGTAATTTATGCATCTTCTCACTCATAAAATGATCTCTTATAGAACTCTAGGTCACCCAAATGTGGTCTATGTACACCAATAATCATGTGCCATGCATAGGCCAACATCTCCCCTACCTATTGAGTGTCTAACTATCCAATTGGTCTCTTAATAATAATGTGATCCCATCACCAAACCTATAATAGTGTCAAAGGCCCTATCTCAACCTAGCCTAAGTAAACAAAGCAATGAATATCATGATATAATCTAGATAAAACATAAGTCCCCCATAAAAACTTAACCCCCATCTCCATCATGTCACTAATGACATCTAATAACCTGATAAGACATAGTCTTCCACTTTTGTTAGGTAGCAATATGCCACTGACAATAGCCATCAAAATAATAATCAGTGAATCTATCTCTAGATCAGTGTAGTAGTCAACATCAATGCCATTCCTCATAACTGGGAACACACTCTCATCAAAAATCCTTAATAGAGTCTCACCCTGTAGACCCTATCCCCAATAGACTAGCCTATCTTGAATAAGAATACCTAGTATCTGATATGTATCCTCTAATGTAATAGTCATCTCACCTATTCGAAAGTGAAACATAATCATCTCACTATGCCATATCTTAGCTGGTGTAGTCAATAGTGCTCTATTAGCTCATACCTCAGGCATTTATGTAATATAAAAAAGCCCAGTCACCTCCAACACACCCCACTCATACTCTGTGAAGGTCAACAATAGTGACATAGCATGTGCCCTATGCTCCTACGTCACTATCACTAGTAATACCTCCTATAAATTAATTATGTTTAATATTGTGCCATATTGTTAAACATTACACCTATGCTTTTCTTTCATCAAATTCACTTCATTCATCCATTATTATTAAAAAACTCTAAAAATTTTGCAAACATTTAACAAAATCACTTCTAGTTATGACAAAAATGCTTTTATTTTGTGTAACATCACTGCAAACAAAATCACTTCATACTTTAGCAATATCACTGCCATGTTTAGCAATATCACTACCCTGTTCGATGATTTCACTGTAGCAATATTGTCTTGACACTAAAACCAATACTGCTTCTCTCAATTATGAAATCACTATGATGTTTGATGAAATCACTTTTTACCCCAATGAAATCACAAAAATTGGCAAATATATCATAATTTTAAGAATAGTGATTTCCTTTTTGTCACTTTTGAACCACAATAAATGATAAACAAATTTAAAAATTCCCAGAAGTAGGAAAATTACTAGAGGGCCCTTCTTCTCAGGTCTCTAGAAACATCTCACTCGCTTCACACCATGCTCATGGTGGGGAATGTGATCATTTTTATTCACTGGACTTAGAGTCAAATTCTTTCTAAACACTTCTTTAGCACTAATTATGAAGACTATTACACAAATGATTTTCTAAAACCCCTCTAAGCTCCTATTTATATTAAAACCCTACGTAGCATTTACTCTATTCTAACCCAATAATTGTTAATCACATAACATTAAATCAAATCTATTTTCACTAAGTTTTCAAACCTTTGCAATCATTTATCATCATAAATTCCACCAATCATTTGTAAACTCAATAACTTTTTTTTATTTATGGATCTATAATTTATTATTGTTGGGATATATCATTCCCACACCTGCTACTTCGGCCCTTGAGCCATTAGTAAACAATAATAAGCATGTAATCTCTAAATGGTTCAAATTATTGATTTTCAAATCGAATCCCTAGTATTATCTTACTAAGAGAAACTCTTTTACGTTACCAACACATTGCAAATTTGACATCAAAACTACAATAGATTGATTTTTCATTCAACTGATTAATTATTTCTTCTTTTCATCAACTTCAAGTGTTTGTCTATTTCTGACACAAACCTTCAAAGGGGCATCATCATACTCATTTTCATTCGTTTAGGGTAAATTTTTACTTTTCTATTATCAACATTCTACTTCTATTCTTTGAAATAGTATTGCTTTACAACACCATTTCAAAGAGGGGCAAATGTAGACACCTAAATTTCATTTAGTGTCAAAATTCACCTTAATCATTCTTCCTATGTTTATAAATTATTCTTCTTAATTTAATAATTAACATTTATTCCTAAAATCAATTAATTGATTTATTCAAATACTTTTGAAAAAGTCAATTGTGCACCTTTTATTCTTGATTTTAATTATTTAATTCTTTAATTTATGAATTCAAAATTCCCCCACTTTTCTCTCCCTCATCTCAACCAAATCCAAGAAAACTTCCACTTCTTATGACTCCACTAAGTTGTCAATCCATTTTGACTAAGTCTGCTAACCAACCCCTCTTTTTGCTCCACCTGGTTGAAATAGTCCCTATCCTCATGGATGTCAATTCATCCTTAATCATTGATCATTTGGCACCTTGAAAAGGTCCAAATGATCTTCCACCATCGGATCATAATCCAGGCTTCTATAAATAAGCTTGAGAATCCTCATTTTAAAGGATCACAAATATTGTAATCAATCATAATCTTGAGAGATTATAAACAGAATTAAAGTGAATCAAATTCAATCTTTTTACATCCAAATTTTTCCCATTCTCTCTTTGCATTAGAGAAGTGAGCACCACATTTTAATAGAGAAACTCAAATCTAAATCGTAATGGAGGATTCTTGTGTCTAAACTATGAAGGTTTTTGGTTGTTGTTTCTTGCATTTGTTACTCTAACATTGGTAGAATTTAGATTAGAATAGACTTGTTCTTTGTCTTTGCACTTTTTAATTCATACAATTTGTATTTTGGTCTTCCAACGGCTTGGGGTTCTATGGAAGACTTATAATGTGAAAGGTGTCATGCATCAAATACTCTCCTAGGCCATTAGCCGAGATGGTATAGTGATTGGACATTTCAAGAGGTAGCATGTGGGAAAGGGAATCAAGGGTATCAGGGTTAATTTAGTTGGCCTCTAGTAAATCAATTAGTACGGTTTTCCCTTTGTTCTACTTGGTGATTAAATTCATGTTGAAATGGTAATTATAGATTTTGAACTCAGCCTCTAGATATTTGTAATGCTCATATGGATGTAAATCTCTTAGAATACTAACCTCCATCCTTAAGCTACTAAAAAGGTTGTTGGTTAGGATTAAGTTGTAAAGGTGGCATAGGTAGAGTAGATAGTGTTTGCACCATTTAGACATGTCATGACTCTATTATTTCATTCCCTATAATATTCTTGTTGTAATTGAATTGCCTAGGTCTATCATTATTATTGGTTTGTGTTGGTTGTGATGCTTGTGCTTGGACTAGATGTTGTTTTTAGCCATTGTTCTAGTTTTGGTTTTAGCCATTGTTCTAATTTGATGAGGTTAGTTTAATGATCCCTTTGTTAATAAGGGATATTTCTATCACCAATCTTTTTTCAATGATTTATTTAAACGTATGTGCATACTACAACTCCAAATAGTAAGATATCTCACTCTATATATTTTTGGTAAACACAGTGGCAAATTGCTTGTCTAGTAGACTATGAGTAAATCAACTTATAAGGGATCTCCATCACTACAAATAGTTTGTGAAGCTTTCACCTAGTTTCTATTTTACTTATGTTAAGTCTACAAATCAAATCTCATGCTCAAGATTGTAAGAGAAGTGTTGTATGAACTTATCTGAAATATCATCAAAATGAAAAACTAAATTCTTCAATAACTTTAGGAACCATTCCAAGGCTTATCCAACTATACTTCTTAGAAATAATAACATGTATATGTTATTGCAGGACACTAGTTGGCACATGACAAAGAATTCTATCAGATGGAATTTGGGGTCACCTTTACCCTTGTATTTTTCAAACTTTGGTGGCTCATACCCTCAAGGAGATGGTATCTGTAAGTAATCCATGTTGAAAGGGTAAGAACATACAACATCCAACTTGAACTTTTTGGTATGTTTTCTTGCTTGGATGGTGATAATTGCATCTTTCATTTATTGTAGATCTTGTTTGAGGAAACTAATGGGACTATTTTCCTAAGGTGATGATTGATTAGTCACAAGTGGATTAATTTGATTGAGGTATGATGGAGTTATTTTCTAGGGAATGTTGGATTGGCTAGGAAATGGACCAGGAATATGCATGCATAGATTAAGGTATGATTATTGAAATTACACATAATATGGTGCAATATTCTAGTTGGGATTGGGTATGTAGGCCTGATGTTGGGAATATTAAGGTTGGGATGGTGGTATATGATCATAATATGCTTGTTGAGGTTGAATATGGACATGTTTTTGATTATTCATAACTGGCTAATTGAGAGGGACTTGTGAACCTAGACCCTATCTTTGAACTTATGGTATATTTAGCATGAAAGGCAATTGTTGCCTAGTAGGTACTTGAGGAACATTCGAACCTCTAGGTTATGTGAATCCCTATTGGGAAGTGGATTCATGTTGGAGATTTTACATCTATCACTGATATTATTTACATATTTTTGGTTAGACATCATTTAGAAATTAGAGTTACATACTAACCAAATTAAATTGTATCAGTCCCCAACTTGGGATTCAAGGACCAAACTAGCTCATCAAGATTGGTGTTAAGTCTGATATGACCGCATTATAGTCTTTCTATATAGGCATCCCAAGTAGAGGTTGGTTGTCCTACCAAACTAAGAACTTGTGAACTATTTCATCGTTGACACCAAGGGGTAGTAATGTATTGATCAATAGCCTAGGATAAGAAAGAGAGCCCAATCTCTCCAAGGATTCAATCAGTTATACATTCAAGATGTCACTATCATCACATACAACCAAAGGATCCTTCCCTAATTTAATCTTGGTGCTTGATCCCACCTTAAAAATAATCTAGTTACCAATAATAGGGAAGGTGTAGAATATATTTTTCCACATAACAGAGGCATTTTGACAAGTTTTAATAGGCCAACAAATCTATTCTTCCACACTAAGTGATTTAATATACTTTTGGATGATAATTTGGTTCCAAATTCTATGTGTAGTGATAAGCCTCTAAAGTCTTTTTACCACCAAGTATTCCCTAAAGAGATGAATACCCTTTATACCCCATCTTTCTATGCTCCTTAGGAGTAGTTAGTCACTACCATTTAATAAGGGCCATCCTATCCTTCACTTTTTTGCCCATCCACAAAAATTTGAAGCATTTTTTTATAAATATCTCCAAGATGCCCTTGGGGAGGTGGGATAAAGTAATCCAATAAATTGGGATAAATTATAACACAAAATTTTATAGAGTTACCTACCCTCAATAGGGATCCATCGATTACACCAACAATTAATGCATTTTACCACCTTTTCAATCAATCAATGCCAAACCTACTTCCTATAATAATTTAGTTTAAGCATGTATCCTAAGTAATTAATACTCCCTAAGTTCAATAAGAGGAAATGGAAGAATGTCAATGATCCATCTAATCTGATTTGCCTCAAATCTAATAAAGGAAAAGCTAGACTTTTGTGCATTTATATTCATACATGTGGCCACTCCAAAGAGGTCAAGAGAATCTCTAATCTGGTAAATATCCTGCATGAGGCCATCAAAAAAAATTAGTATATTTTCAACAAATAGAAAGTGTGTAAGTTAGATGGTCTGATTGATCTTAACCCTTCTTACTGAACCCAACCTTTTTACCTCAAGAATGTGAGTGCTCAGCCCTTCAACAACAAGTAGGATGAGTAGGGATGAAATTGGGGATCATTGTCTAATGCCCCAAGAAGGGGTGAAGAATTTAGAATTAGAACCATTAATGAGTAAATAAAAGGAGATATAGGTAAGTCATCCCATAATCTAATTGACCATCTATAGATGAAAGCTCACATGAAACAAAACTAATCTAAGATAAAGCTAGTTTATTGTATCAAAAGTCATTGTGAGGTCCAGCTTTAACACCACCACCAAAACCTTCTTTATTTTAATGGAATGCATCACCTCATGGGTAGTACCAATAGAATCATGAATTTATCTACCATGAAAAAAACTAAATTATTCCCTATAAATAGTAGAGGATATAAGACCTTTGATCGAGATATAGATAATTTTATTAAATGTTTTATAGATACAATTTCGAAGGGATATAGACCTAAAGTCATCAAAGGATGTTAGGATATCATTTTTATAAATAAGGTATAGGAATATGGAGTTGAAAACCATAATAATTTTCCCAATATTCCTAGTTTCCTTAATGACACCAAGAATATCAACCCCCAATAGATCAAAAAAACCTCTAAAAAATTCCACCGTCCAGCCATCTGAACCTAGGCTCTTATCCTTTTGAAAGGTCTTTAGGGTGAATAATAATTATTCTTTGGTGATAACTACCTCTAACCTCTCATGATCATCCTTGTTGATAAATATAGGGAGGAAATAAGTGAGTTTAATATTTTTTTTAATATTCACTTGCTTTAGGGCCTTATAAAGTTGTTGAAAATGTGAAACACCCAATTCTGTAATCTCATGGAATTTATTCACTATGGTGCCAGTATAATTCTACATTTCCCAAATTGTGTTATTATTTTTATGGATCTTGGTAAACTTTTGGAAAAACTTGGTGTTTTCATCTCCATTTTCCATCTAGAGTGCCCTACTTTTAAGCCTCTATAGTGCTTTCATTTTTACCAGCTTGGCTCGTAACTTCACTTCTAAAACTGAGTCTAACTTTGGAGGCCTCATTAAATATCTCATGATCCTTACCAAAAATCTCAATTATTTGATGTTCCATTAAAGAAATGTCTTTATCATCCTTTTTACACTTGTTGGTAACCCATGAAATAACCACCATCTGGACACGCTTGAGATTGGCTACAAATTAAAGGCTGGACAATTCCATACAACCTTCATCAAAGGAAACCCATGTCATCTAAACCAAGTTATTTAATTCCTTATCATCTAGCCAATTAGAATTAAACTTGAAAGGATTAAGGGTTTTATGTCACCTCTCTCAGTTTGGAACATAATGGGAAGGTGATCATAATTACCTCACAAAAAAACCCAAGATCTAATCTATTCTTATCCCATTAGAAGTATAGGTGAGACAAGAAAATTGTCTATAATTTTGGTCATTATTTCCTCTCTAGTTATCATATTATGCCAAGTTAGAGATAATTTATCTATTTCTAAGTCCATCAAATTCATATCTTCAAAATTTTCAAAGAAATAATCAGCAAGTGGGTCCAATCTCGCAGTGAACCCCCGAATCTTTTCTCATTTTGTGATGAGATGTAGATCTCCCCCAATAATAATATTGGACATTTTCAATAAGTGTTTGGTGAATATATCATCCCATTAAGTAAGGTGATCATCATAGGGACCATAAATGTTTAACACAATAATATATTTTCCTAATTCCTTATATAAAAAATCTAACCCAATACTAGATGAAAATGAGTGGGAAGTATCCAACCTAAAGGAAGAAATACGCCAAACAAAAACCAAACCACTAGAGTTACCATTGGAATAAATAGCCTAAAAATCCTAGTCTTTAAATTTTTTGGACAAATCTTAAATAACCCTACTACTAGCCCCTTTAGTTTCTTGTAACAAAAATATATCTAGATTGTGTGTATGTATCGACTACTTTAGAGAAATGTTTTTTTTGGGGTTGCACAACCCTCTAGTATTTAGGGAGAGAATAAGCATAGTCAAAAATTTGTTAGGTTAGTCCCTACTTTAAGGGCCCCAGGAATTTTTTTTGGTTTTCTATGGAATATTTACAAGACATCGGTATTCTTTACTTTTACCATTTGATAGGGTCTACCTTTTTGCAAGAAAATGTCTATGGGGATCAAGATAGTCCTAACTCTCCTTCAATATGAACCTCCTTATTTCTTAAAACCTTTATTGATGATCTTAAGGGGAATCATGCTTAGCTTGAGTTACAAAGGGAACCTATAGAAAGTTGATTTGGAAGATGCCTAGTGAAGGGAGCATATATGGTGTGGCAAAATTCTATCAATTCCTCACTATGTAAGTGTATATCCAACTTAGATTTTTTTGGTTCCATACTCTTGTCCAAGTGGGGTTCAGTAGATGACTCCAAGAATACACAATCACTTCTAGGAGGAAACAACTAACTCTACTACATATATGAATTTTTAGGGGACTTATGAGAGGAAAGACCCCTATCCATCTCAAGTCTACAAATAGGTGTGTTAGTGTGGTCTCCAATGATGTTATGATATTGAATGGAAGGGTCAAAGAGCATGGAATCTAGGTGAGTTTCATTACTAGATAATGCTAAGTAACCATCTTCAAAATATATATCTCACCCACTCAACATAGATTATTGTATAGGTCCACTTATGCATTGATTACTCCCAAGGGCCTATTGTTGTATTAAAAAGGTGTTAACCTCTAAGTTGGTTGTGATCCCACATATAATATAAGCATTGTGAGAAAGATCAGTTGCCTCTTTTCTGCTATCTAGGTTCTCCATTGCTTCTTATAATGAGAAGTTCACTTTTTTCCTAGATTTTGGAATGAAATTAAGAGAACATTCATTAGTTAAGTGACCATAAGCATTGAATCTTATACATATTAAGGGTATACCTACATAATATAATGTTTGTGTGTGTCCAGGGTCCAAATTCAAGAGTCATGTCTTCTTCTAACCCCTCTTATATGTTGATTTCACCTAAAATTTTATCAACATTTCTGGCCGATTCAATGGTGAAGGTTTCATCCATTTTTAGGAAGGTCCCTAGATGATCAACTATAGCCTTAAGGACCTCCTTGTTCCAAAATTAAAGGGGAAAACACAAGAGCTTGACCCAGATAGGTTAGGTAAATATTTTTTCCATATGGGGGTCAAACACTGGTGACCACCTCTTAATATTAAGGGGTGATGACCCTAGAACCATCTCTTGTGAAAAAGGTTTTTAACATCATCAATTGAGAAGAAAAAAAATAAAATCCTACCTCTAACCAAGATATGGGTAGTAGGTATGTAACCAAGAAGAGGTTGCTAGAATTATAGCATCCACCTCTCTAAATTTAGAAAAGATATTATTCCCCTAATGAATCAGCCTTTAAGTGTTATATTAGATAGTTATGTGACATGTTCCATTTTGACATCTTCCCAAAGAACAAGATGAAATTATTTTCCCCTTCATTTAATACACTTTCTACCTTTGTTTCCTATAATTTACTAGGGAAAAAGCCTTTTTTGGATCTAATTAATAGAGTGTATGGGCAACATGTCAACAGCCTATGTGGGCATCTGATGAAGGAGTTCCACATTATTACTTGATGTGCCATTATTAATTGTGGGGATTTTAGTAGTCTTGGATACATGAGGGCTTATATATCTTGAAGGTAAGGGCATATTTAAAGGTTAATTCATTTAAGGGGAAGTTACAAATACTCCTCAAGACTAAGAATTTAGAAAATAGTTGTGATGAAAAGGGGAGGATTCTAAGTGAGATAGTTTATGTTTGCTCTTGAAAACACCAATTGAGTTTGAGTTAACCTTAAATTTCCCTATATCTGACTTAAAATGTTCATCATTCCCACCTTTAGTAAAAAGAGAGGAAGATGTTGAAATGAAATTATTTTTTTAAGTACCTTTGTAGCAATAAATCTAGGGCTAGACTTATGTGGGCAAGCCATCCTCCAAGTTTCCTCTATGAAAATAGACCTCCCAAAATAAATATCCTCTAAATAATCCACTATTACTTCATCATTATCAATGAAATATGGTTTAGTGAATTTGATTTACCTCAAAAGGTAATCATCCGTCAAATTCAAAGAAAATAATAATAACCACCCAAGTGTTTGATCACCATAGACACCATAAAATAAAAGAGTGCCCATAAGGTAGGACAAAATGAAAAGGCAAACATGATAGAAAAATGTAGGAGGAGTGAAAACCAGTCACAAATATAGAACAAAGAAAAGGGGAGAAAGTGATGGAAGATAAGTATCAAGCAAAAACCAAGGTTAGAAAAGGAGAGAAGGATGGGGTAGACTAAAATGGTATAAAAAAGTAAAATAAAATTAGATGGAGAAAGTGAATGGCATAATATTAAGGAGATGGAAAAAACAAATAATGAAGATCATAAAACCTAAAGGAATATGTGACAAGAAGCCTCACCATAGAGCGGTCAAGCTACCAGAAAATTATGTATCTGAAAGGTAACCCCATTAAATCTAGAGTGATTAAAAAACACCTTATACCTTCACCTATGTATCCCTACCATAATCCAGATAATATGGAAATATTTATTATCTGAAAGCTTTATCAATTGATATGTTGGATTGCACATGTATATGTTAGTAATTTTCCTTAAACTTCTACACCATTATTTGCCCATGGTTGTGCTATGTTTTCCTAGAAAAGAGTGATTTCCTCTAGGAACTTGTCTACTCTATAGGAATAAATTGGGTTCCATTAAAAAGTGGGCTCATCTTTTCTTTTTCCCTATAGATCCCTCTTTTATTCTTTTCTCTCTCTTGGTTAGAGTAGGTAAATAATTTTTTGAGTTATAATCTATAATTAGACTTTTATCTTGATTGTATGCTCTTTTTTATTTCTATTTATGCATTATTGAATAAGATGTGCAATGAACATCTCTTAAATTAGTTGTATCTTCATGTTAAATCTAATTACTAATTTCCCTAGGCAAAAATCCCCACAAGACTAAAATGCTTATGATTTATTTGAAGTATTCTAGCACCAACACAAGCCCCTTGAAATGGAATGGTCACAATGAGCCACTAAGTGAATCTTAGTGTGCCTAGACCAGGTGAATAATAACCTCGATGAGAGGACCTTGGAATCCCCTACTTTAAAGAGTGTAAAGTGCCCCAAAAACACTTGCCTAGAGTCTATTGGTGTTTATACTAGAAAGAGGGCCTAAGCTAATTATTTCAGACTTTTTATTTGTTTTTAAGAACTTTGCCTAGTAATCTTCTAGGATCTAAGACTATAAGACTAAAATTATAATAATCTAATGGCCTTATCTTGGTTTCATGGAAGGTTATGCCATGTTAACACTATAGGGCCTATCCATGACTTACCTAAAGATCCTGAGGACTTATGTTTAAAATATACACCTAGTGGGATTAAAATTATTGAACATCACATTCAAGTATTCAAATATGTCATTATCAAAACTTGAATCCAATATGAGGATGTGGCTTGTCACCTATTCCCTTACTTCTTGGATGATATGTCTTATGGATGGTACCTCAATTTACCATATGGGTGTATCACCTCATGGGTCATTTTTGAAAAATTATTTATCAACCATTTCAGTATACCCACTGATTTTGCTACCCTATATTAGATTTTTTATAGCCTATAAAGAGCCCAATGAACCCATTAGTGTGTTCAACCATTAATTTCATCATCTATAAAAAAGGTTTAAATACCCTTTCCAATAAACCAAAGTAATCACCATAAAATTATACCTCATAAAGTTGTATCCCTTGACTACTATGTTATTACGAGGAATCCATCTACTCTTTCATCCTTGGCTTTAACATCTCGAGAGGATTTCATCATTGAACAAAAATCAATGTCTCAAAGATTTAGTGTTAAACCTTCCTATTCTTTGGGACATGTTGTTGCCAAAATTTCACTCATGATATTTTTAGACCTCATCAATTATTCTTGAAGGACTCTCAAACATTGGACTAGAAATCTCAATATATGACTTAGTTTATTCTCTGCTCTTACCAAGTTGGGGTTTTTAGGCTGCTTAGTAGCCATCAAACCCTGATGGATGTAATGAAACTTAATTTCCCTAACCCAACCCTTATTTATGAGGGATGAGTCTTACATGTGTGGGATTTTCATTGATCCCCACTATTTAATACAGTCATCCCAAATCCTTTTAACACTTAGATTTTTTAGTCTTGGAGCTTTGGTTTTGTGTATTCGTACTCAAGGTACTTTTTAAAATCATTATGATGATTATAGGTTGGTTTCTCATTATTTTTCATTTATTGGTACTTAATGTTTAGCCATTTTTTTCATCTGCCAGTTTATCATCTTATGACTTCCTTTATTAAAGTTTGTTAGTATTTTAGTGTTCTCTTGAAAAGATGTTAAAGACCTCAAATTTGAACATGCTCAATGATTGGGATTTTTCCACCTCTTTGCATCAAATTTTTTAGATTAAAACTTAGCCTTAAAACTTTATGTCAGGGTTTTTAGTGTTCTTTGCATTAGGGTTTTTATCCTTGCATTAGGGTTTTCCACCTGCATTGTAGTTCCCTAACTCCAATACTAGGATTCTCACTACCTCTTACATTAGGGATTCCCACTACATTATAGCTCCACAAATTTAATGTCAAGGTTTCATCCTTCTCCTACATCAAGTTTTTTAACATGCATTACAACCTCTTATTCTTACCTCCCCTATCTCCACCACTCTTATGTCATTCCCTCTTTTGCCTTCACACTTCATTCTTTCACTTCCCATTCCCCAACCATTGGTGTGATTGGTAGATGTTTGTAACCCTAAATAAAAAGGGAAAGAAAAAGGTATCAAAATGAAGTATCAATTTCAAGGGATCACCCCCCTCTAATATCAACTCTAATATTGATCAGGTTATAGACATAAACCTAGGTCATATAGATATGGATGACTTTTGGAGAAGGATAAAGACCTCTTTATAAAATGATTAGATAAAAATCATCTATGATAATTGTCTTCCACAAGTTGTTGCATTCTTAATCACCATTCAATGTTCAACTAAGTAATTTATGGTATTGCAACAAAAATTGGTTACTAAGCACAAATCTATTGGGATTCATTTCTTGATGACAATTGGTAGATATACTTGTGCTACATTATATAAATCCAAGTCAGTCAAAGCAGATATGGTGCATGTTACACTTTAAAATTTTCATATCCACCATCATTAAACATAAGATGAATAATGGATCATGTCCTGAGTACCTCTTAAAAGCATGTTCCTTATTACAAGGACTTCTAGATGGATTGTGATGATGAAAGAAAAGTTCATCTTCTTAACTATACCCATTTCACATTAGATCAAGTAATTAGATTCAACATCATATATATTCTAAATGATAGAGACTTTAAAGATGATGGTGAAGTAGTTGATCAGATTTATTTCTCTCAAGGGATCAAAAAGGCACCAATTCTAAAAATAGATTAGAGTCAGTAAGAGATAAACTCATTAGAAGTTTGAACTTGGGTAGTCTTAAAAATAACTTTAGTGTAGTTGGCCAACAAAGGGGTGGACATAAAAAATTCTAAACTTCCTCCATTAAAAGTTGTATTTATTCCTCCTCCTAAGTAAGATAGGTAAATGGATGTAGAATATCAATCGATGCCTTCAGTTATAGATAAAGATATTGAAATGGTGATCAAAGAAGTTGTAGAACCTCTACCTCAAATAGATAAAAGATCTTTGAAGTTCAAGCTTAAAAATCCAACTATAGGAAAGAGAACTCTAAAAATAACAATTGTACCTAATGGAAAACCTAAAGGGGTCATTCATTCATAAAGTCTGATAAAAGACACCACATTATAGTTCATAATGGTAGATCCTCCTTTCTTAGGACCTAAGGAAACTTATCCAACAAAGATAGTGTCTCTCCCTTATGATAAAATGTTGGAAGTCTCTCCTCAAGCCATTTCTCAAAAGGCTATAGAATCATTCCCTAAGGAAATCTCATCCTCTTTAAAATTATCAAATACTTTCTCTAAAGATTTGGGGAACTTGATTGTCATTTAGGAAGAAGGAGAGCTGGACATACAAGAAAATCCAAAAGTAGAAGCAATGCCCCATCCTCAAAAAGAGGAGGAAATGAAAACCATGATGGATCAAACCCTTGTTGTCTATGAACAAGTTCCAAAAAAAAATCATCATAATAGAATGATTTAGAAACATTAGCATCTACATGGTTAAGTAATATAGTGAAAAAAAAAGAAAAAGACAATTCCCTCTTTAGATATTGACTTCATCACTCTAGTTCTTCACCATCCTTGAACTACTAAGAAGCCCAAAAAGGTTTCTCGTATTGTCCTAAATTATTAAGGTGAAAGATGAAGTAGCCATTCCCTCTTAGGAGAAGTCAAGAGAAGAAGTAGAAGACTATCAGGTTTCACGCATTCACCTGGGCAAAGTTACTTGTGAAAGGTTAAAAGAGGATGTGCAAACTATCATCGATTCTTCAATAAATAAGTTTGATCAAGATAAATCAACTAAGGATCAATTGAAAGAGAAGGTGGAATAACTCACCTTTGTGATTTGAAAATTAGTTAGCTCGACTCAACCAATACTACTTGGTTATACCCTAGATGTAAAAACTCTTCACATAGGTAAGAAAATAGGAAACATGGGTAGGGCCACAGAAGAATGGTCTAAAAAATTACTTGAACAAGGAACAAAAATTATATATTCAATAATAAAATTATACTCCTCAATGGAAGAAGAGAAATAATATGTTTATAAGAAAGAGGATGAGTATTAAGAAGAATTAAATAAATTGAAAAATTGGTTGCCATAGCTTCAGGCCTTGACCAAAGTAGATGAAGATTTTTTTTTAGTGAATGGATTATAACTCAAGATGACTTAGGAGATTAGGTTGAACTTCTAGGATTGATCAAATTCATAATCAAGATTATAGAAGTGTCTTTGTGTAAATTCAAGGAATCAAGGACCTTAGCTGTTGATCCTACTTATGATATTAATTAAGCAAATGAGAAGTTTTTGCCCATTATATGGAGAGGATGGAAAAACACTCCCTTTAGAATACATGCAATGTGAATTCAAATAAATAATTGAGTAATAAACATGCCTTATTTCTACATTTAGCTATAGATTGATTCAAAAATTGGTGCATTTTCAAAGTACCTTTAATAAGTTGGATGATGACTTTAAAAAGTTCAAAATAATTCCTTCTCAAATGATAAATCTATAGGTGAAATTGAATATTTCATATTAGCATTTTAAAGGCCTGGATCATGAAAAACTACAGGGTGTGTTGCATATATTTGAGGAATATGAAGATAAGTGGCAACAAGTTATGTGAGAATAATTTACCAACATTGATTAAGAGGAAGGAGATGAAGAAGTGATATATAAGACCCCCTAACTTATAGTTTGGGGTTGTAATTAGAATTACTCCTCCCCATAATCAATAGGATGCATTTTTTCCAAAGGATTTTATAATTGTTTTATGCAATATGACCTAGTCAACATGCACCCTAAAATGTCCAACTGAATTCTATTTTTAGAGTTTGTTTCCTTAAATCTAGGGTCAGGATTTGAATTCTAGGTATTGCTTTACCATTTGAATCAAATACATAATAATCAAAACCAAGATCCATTACTTCACCCCACACTCCAAATCCAAATACTAGTGTAAATTTTAAAAATAAGGTGACTTTGGTGCTAGAAAGCTCAGAGGTCACTTATTCATCTCAAGTTTCCTTATTTGACATTTTATATCATGTTAATAAGTTTAATATATAAATGTTCCAGATAGAATACTTAAGATCCAATCCAAATCAGCTAAATCATCTGTATTGGTTCATAAAAGTGGGTTCAGGGAACATGAATTAAGTCCAAAGGGATTCTAGCTATGCCTCTCAATATCAAACCCTCAAATTTTAATATGGTTGATACTACTTATCCTACATGGAAATAAGAACCATTCTACATATCCTTTTTCTTAAAGGGATACAAGTTAAGTAATTGCATCATTGATATGGGAGCTTCTGATAATGTCATGCGAGTTAAGGTAGCACATGCTTTAGGTCTCATTTGTATAAAAAACTTTTGTCATTATTTCTCAATGGACATGAAATAAGTCCCACTAGTAGGCCAAATAAAAGATGCACAAGTAACCTTAGCTTCTTTTCCATAGAAATGACTCAATCTAATAATACTAGTGGCAGATATCCCTACTACATATGGCATGTTGTTGGGAAGGAGTTTTTATAAAAAATTAGGTGGAGAGATTCATATGAATTTATCTCACACCACTTTTTTTGTTAATGGAACTAAACATAAGTTAGAACCTGAACCAAAATCTAAGCTTACCATATTCAAGTCTAAGGACCTGAGAGCTGATATTCTTTATGAAGATGTGGGTTTGGTAATTTACATGATGATGTTAGAAGTAGAAATAAGTATGCCAAATTTTATTTAAGGTAACTCTAATGACATTTGGCTCCTTGAGTTTGATGTTAATTGTTCTTTAATAGGTTCTAATGTAGGATTTTCATTGTTTCACCTAATAAATAAGTTTTTCCATTCTCTTTCAAGCTACAATTTAAGTGTACCAACAAGATAGTTGAATATAAAGTCTTACTTAATGGATTATGTATAACTAAAGAAATGGTAATACTAAATTTGAAGGCATAAAGAGATGTTGAACTCATTATAAAACAAATAAGAAATCAATATCAAGTTAAGAATGATCATCTAAGACATTATAGAAATAGGGTTTGGGATTGTATTGAAGCTTTTGATACTTTATCAATTGTGTCAGTCCTGAGGGAAGAAAATACCAAAGAATATGCACTTGTTATTTCAAAATAACTTATGATCCCTCCCCCCATAGTTGAGCATGATAAATACACTATTGAGATGGTGTTTAGACCTAGCATACCTGATATTGTTGATCATTGGCAAGTTTTCAACACTGATGAAAAGATAATTACTTCCTTGGAAAAAGCAAATAATTTCAAAAATTTATATTTTGAAACAAGTAATTCTACTTATAGATAGTCACATGTTCAGAAATGTGAAGATCAATATGAATTTGAATCTCTCAAAAATACCATAAGAGGATCTAAATATCAATATACAGGTGCAAATGAAGAATTAATCCAGCTCAAAGGTAAAAAAATTCATAAAGGATTGGTTTCTCTTGAAGATTTATTTGACAAACATGATAGATATGTAAAATGGAAAGCATAGCCCCAAACTATAGAATCTTCTGAATATGAACAAGTCAATATTTGTACTTCCAAAGAGCCTAGGTACATCAACATGAAGAAATGTTGCTCTAAATAAGAAAGATATAGATTCATTAATTTCTTTAAGATATATAAAGATGTGTTTTCCTATAGTTATGACAATTTTAAACATTTCAAAACAAATGACATGAAACATAGCATTCCATTGAATCCAAATACTTCACCTTATCATCAAAAATAAAGGCACTATAATCTGAAGATCACTTCAACCATTCATGCTAAAATATGAAAGAGGTTATATGCACAAATTATTTGTCATATTCATCACTCTATTTGGGTAGCCAATATTGTTCCAATTCAAAAAAGGAAAGGTGAAATTCAAATTTGTGTTGATTTTAGGAATTTGAACAAAGCATCACTAAAATATAATTATTTGTTTCCAATTATGGATCAGATACTTCAAGTAATTACTAGGTCAAAGATGCTTTCTATGCTCGATGTATTTTTAGGATATAATTAGGTTGAGGTTTATGTTGAGGATCAACTTAAAATGGATTTTACCACACCTTGGGGAACTTTTGCTTAAAATGGGATACCTTTCAATCTCATCAATGCTAGTGCCACATTTAAGATGGCTACAGATCTAGGTTTCCATGATCTTAGTAATAAGATTATAGTGGTTTATTTAGATGACCTCACTGTATTTTCAAAAAAATGTGAGGATCATTATGATCACCTAGTAAAATTATTTGATAAATGTCTAACACATGGCATATCATTAAATCCTAAGAAATTAGTATACAGAGTAACAAGGTAAAAAAATTATTAGCCATATTGTATCACAATAAGGAACTAAAATTAATCCTGAATGAGTTCAATCCATTCAGAATTTATCTTTGGTTATGAGTAAATAATGTGTCTAGACCTTGTTTGGTAATGTTAAATTTTTGAGAATGTTTGTACTTGGTTTTGTGGAGCTCACTAGACATATCGCTAGTATGATGAGGGGAAAAGATAATTTTAAATGTAAAAAAGAAGGGAAAGAATCCTTTGATGAAATTAAGACTTCTATTTTTAGGGCCCCAACCCTGGTATGTCTTGATTCTAACAAGGACTTCATCATTTATTTATATACATCTAAACATACTCTTTTAGCAATCCTTGTACAAAAAATTAGTGAAGACATTGAATCACCCATTGATGTTATGAGTTATGGATTGAAAAATCACAAACTCAAATATTCCCCAATTGGTAAACATAAATATGTTATTGTCAAGGCAATAAAATAATTCAGGTACTACATTCTCAATTCACATAATATTATCCTAGTCCTAGATCTACAAGTAAAATCAATCTTAAAGTAGCAACAACTTGGCTAAAAAAGAGGAAGATTGATAACTAAAGTTTAAGAATTTGATTTGGACATAAAACCTATCAAGATTGTTTTATTTTTTGGCTTATGTCAACTCATTACCAAGAGTAAAATAAATGATACATTTGGTGGAGCTCAAAACTCAAATCCATTAGGAGAAACACCTAGAGTTATATTTGTCAACACTACAAAGGAATGGTACTCAGATATAGCTTACTTTATTACATATGGGGAATGCCCTAAAGGACTAAGTTCCAAATAAAAAATAACCATAAATTTTAGAGCCTTGAAATATGTCATATGGTATAATACCATTTTTAAATGAGAATTGATGGTATGGTCCAGTGTTGTGTTAATAAAGAACAACAGAATATGTTTATAGAAGCTTTTCATGAGAAGGCATGTGGTGGTCATTTCTCATCACCAGTTAAAACACATAAAATTCTAAGGTCTAACTACTATTGGCCCTCTCTTTTTAGAGATGCTCATGATCGGGTGTCTATATGTCAAGCTTGTGATCAATTTGTAAGAAAACTAAAACTTGTAGTTTTGCCCCTAAAGTTGGTAGTAATTAAGGAGCCTTTCCAAAAATGTGGCATTGATTTCATAGGTGAGATAAATCCTCATTATAATTTAGGACACACACACATCCTCACTAAAACATATTATTTCACAAGTGGGTGGAAGTTATCCCAGTTAAGTAAACCACTTCAGAAGTAGTGTGTAATTTCATCAAAGAAAACATCTTCGTGAGATATGGAGTTACTCAAAATATATTAATTGATAATGCACCTAATATTTATTCTACTAATTTTTTTATTTTTTGATGGCTATATTTCATTGTCATACTCTTTGTATCATTATCCTCATGGTAATGGTCAAGCAAAATCAAGCAATAAGAACCTAGTTACCATTATTCATGAGTTGATAGATGATAATCAGTGAATTTGGTATAAGAAATTATACGGTGTTCTTTGGGTTGACTGCATTAACCATAAAAGGTATATTGTCATGTCACCATTCTAGTTGATGTATGGCATGAAGACTGCAATACCCATCACTTTGAAATTACTAGCACTTCAGTTTTCTAAAGCACTTAAAGATCAAAAATTTAGGGATTCACTTGACAAAAAGATATTATACTTGAATAACTTATAATAAGAAAGAGGTAATTTAAAGAATCATAAAGCATCATCAAAAGGTGAAAATGCTTTTTGATAAAAAAAATCCAGGCAAAGAGATTTATAAATTGGTGATTATGTTCTTCTATGGGATAAGGAGCATGAGCCCAAAGGCAATCATGGGAACTTCAATTAATTATGGAGAGGACCTTTCAAGATTCATCATTTCTATGGAGAGAACACATACTATTGGACTACATGTTTGGTATTCATATCTTGCTTCCTTACATTAGGTAATACTTTAAGCTTTTCAAGAAACAAGGACCAATTTCCTTTGAAACTTAGTTTAATTTTAGGATTTTGGTTGTGTTGGCTTTCTCACATTTTGCTTTTTATTTTTGCACTTCTTTATTTTTATTTGCATTTCTTTTCTCTCTTTCCTAAAATGTTTTATTTTATCAAAATGACTTTGTATCCCAATGAATGAAGCTTACCCTAAGTAAATTAGAAGATTATGGAGTCCACCCTAACATTTGTCAAATGCAAGTCCCTAGTTGGAGCTAGCTATTATTGCCAAAATTTCACTCGTGAAATTTTTAGACCCCATCAATTTCTCCTAAAGATGGACCAGAAATCCTAGTGTATGCCTTAGTTTATTCTCTTCTCTTACCAAGTTGGGGTTTTTAGGCTACTTAACAATCATCAAACCTAGATGGATGCAATGCAGCTTCATTTCCTTGACCTAACCCTCATTAATGAGGGTTGAGTCCTACACATGTGGGACTCTTATTGACCCCCACAATTTAATGGAGTCATCCCGAATCCTTTTAACAGTTAGATTTTTTAGTCTTGTGTTTTCATCCTCAAGGTGTTTTTAGATCTCATTGTGATGATTATATGTTGAATTCCCATGATTTTCATTGTTTGATGCATAGGTTTTAGCCATTGTTTTCCTCTACTAATTTTTCATCTTATGACTTCCTTTGTTAGATTCTTTTAGTATTTTGGTGTTCTCTTATAATTATGTTGAAGACCTTAAATTTGTACATACTCAATGATTGGGATTTTTCACCTCTTTGCATCAGATTTTTCACATTGTAGCATAGCCTTACAACTTTGAGCTCAAGGTTTTTATTCTTCTTCACTCAGGGTTTTATACATTCATTACATCAAACTTTTTCACCTACATTATAGCTCCCTAACTCTAACATAGGGATTCTCACTACCTCCTACATCGATGTTTCCCACTTGTGTTGTATCTCCATAATTCTAATGATGCAGTTTCATCCTTCTCTTGAATTAGGTTTCCTAACTTTCATTGTAACCTCCTTCTCCTACCTCCCCTCCCTCCACCACTCTTATATCACTCCTTTCCCCTCCACACTCCATTCCTTCACTTCCCATTCCCCAATTTTCAGTGTGATTGGCAGATGTATAGAACCCTAAAGATGAAGGGAAAGGAAAAGGCATTCAAAATGAAGTATCAATTCCAAAGGGTCACCCCCCTAATATAAACTCTAATATTGATCAATTTATAGACATGGGCATGGATAATATAGATATGGATGAATTTTGGAGAAGGATAAACACATCTTTCAAAAAATATTGGATATAAGAATTTATGATAGTGGTCTTCCACAAGCTATTATGTTCCTCATCACCATTCAGTTTCAAGAACTTGTCATGACTTTGGTAAGTCATTATGATAGGGATAGAAAAGAGGTTCATACTTTACAGGATGGATTCATATTGAGACTTGGCACTGAATATATTGAGGAATTGCTAAAAATTCTTGATCATGAAGCTTTTGTTGGGATTACTCTAGAGTTAGTAAAACAATATCATGATGACCATAAAGATGATTGCCTAAAGTCCCTAAATACAAATTGGCTTTCCAAGCCTAATTATGTAGTTTCTAGGGTTCCCAAGGAAATTACTAGACAAGATTTCAAACTAGAGATTAATGACATAGTGACTCTCCTAAACAAAGTGGTAGTTAGTCTAACATTGAGATATTATAATGAGTGGATGTTTAAGTATATTCAGATCATTCATGCTAATAAGCAATACATAAACTAGGTAGAATTGATTAGTAACTCCAATCACAAGTAAATGTGTGAAGTGATTAATTTTCATAAGTTTTATATGATGTCATATATGATATATGTTCTTACCAGAAGATTCTATAATGGTTTATCAATAGTTGGGTCAATATTGGCTTCTTATATTTATGACTACTATCCTCAGCTGACAATAAGGGAAAGTACCAAACACTTTTATTGTGTCAATGACACTTTATTAAAGTTTGTGATCTATATGTTTGCAGAATAACTTGGTAATAGCCAATTTTCCATTGCCACCTCTACTAAAATATCAAGGTGGGGTGGTTGATTTATTGAATTCCCTACTTTTTCCTACATTAAGCTATGTTGATGTGAATCCTCTCTGTTCATGTTCCCAAGATACGTAGTTGATAAATGGTCTCTCATGGAGTTAGTATGCTAATTTTTGGTGTTGTAAAATTTATTGGTTACTAAGTACAAGTTTGATCGGATTCATTTCCCAATGACCATTAGTAGATATACGTGTGTTACATTTCATAAAACCATGTCAGTTGAAGCAAATATGGTACATGTTACACTTCAAACTTTACATAGTTTCCCATCATTTGACATAAGAGGAATAATGGAGCATGTTTTGAGTGCCTCTTAGAAGCATATTCCTTATTAAGAGGACTTCTAGAAGGATTGTGATGATGAAAGATAAATTCATCTTCTCAATTATACCCATTTCACATTAGATCAAGTAATTAGATTCAACATCATAGATATTCTAGATAATATAGACTTTGAATATGATGGTGAAGTAGTTGATTAAAATTATTTATCTCAAGGGATCAAAAAGGCACCAATTCCAAAAATAGATTGGATTCAGTGAGAGAAAACCTCATTCGAAGTCCAAATTGAGGGAGTCTTGAAACTAATTATAGTGTGGTTGGCTAGTAAAGGGGTGGATGTGCAAAATTCTAAACTTTTTCCACTATTAAAAGTTGTTGATCTTCCTCATCTTGAACAATACAAGCAACTGGTTGTAGAAGATCAACTGACACTTCAACCAAAACTAAAGATATTGTCATGGTGATAAAATAATGTATAGAACCTCCACCTCAAATATAATAAATAACTTTAAATTTTAAACTTTAAAAGTCAACAAGAGGAAAAGGAACTCTGATCCAAGCAAAAATTTAGGTGACAATTTGGGTGACAGTTCCACCCCAATTGATGACGGAACTTCCAGGTGCCATAACTTTTGCACCGTAGCTCCAATTGACTCACCGTTTAAACCATTGGAAAGATAATAATGAGGAAAACAACATGAAATGGCATGGAGCTTTTCTCAATGAATTTTGACCCCTAAAAACCTAATATAAGTGACCCAAATTTCAATTTTAGTAGTGCAGTCTAAAAATAGTAATTCCTCAAATTTTGGATTGTTTTAAATCTTAGAAGTCAAACCACTTAATATCCCTCAAGATTGGTCACCTTCCAGATCCTCCCCATGCTTTCAAAATGTGTATAAATGAATAGGTAACCCAAAATTTGAAGACAGACATCTTTTCTCAGAGATAAGCATATATTTGTATTGTGATCTTGAGTAATACTACATCTCTTCTCAGAGAATTCATTATTACTATGTTATTTTTATGATATTGAGATATTTATCAACCAAAACTTCTAATTTTTGGATTAGTGGTATCAGAGCAGTTTGTCTTGAGAGTGTATGATCCTAAGGATGAGGTCAGGCTATAAGAAGCTTGGGTGGGAAACAATAGAGCTTCCAAATTTTCCACCTGTTCACTCCAAATGACTTCAAATGGAGGATGACACCAAGACATATGATATTTTCAAGGAAATGGTGAATGAATCCCTCTAATGGCAACAAGCACAGATGTTACAATAATTTTCCCAAATTCTTTAAACACTTTCCATGGGAAATCTTGGCTCTATGGCTCCACTTCCTGGCTCCTCATCCAGGGAACATCCTTTTAGTGCCCCAACACCCTTCAAGTTTCAGGGAAATTTTGATATCCCTACATTTGAAGGAAAAATCAATGTTGATGTAATAGAAAATTGGTTGGATCAACTGTCTTCCTACTTCTCTATAAATAAGTTCACCAATGGACAAAAGATTACTTTTGCTCTTTTGAAATCATCATTGCCTGTGAAAAATTGGTGGGAAGTGTACAAAAAGAGGTTTAGTATAGATGACATTGGCCTTGAGGTGGAACCTACCTGGGATGATTTTGTAGAAGTGGTGAAAGAAGAATACTATCCCATCGAAGCATATGATGATCTGTACATACAGTGGCAATAACTTCAGCAAGGTAAGGACCAATCTGTTTAAGATTACACAGACACTTTTCATTCTTTGTCTACAAGATTGGGCATTCAAGAAAGTGAGAAACATAAGACTCAAATATCGTGGTGGACTATAATGGTACATACGGGGGGAAATGGAACTCTTCAATTTGGAAACCCTTGGTGAGGCATACAAATTTGTAGTGAAGATTGAACAGAAGTATGGCAGAAAGAATACAAAGAGTCTACCCTCAAAATGGAAAAGTGACAAGGTCAAACACGAGGCCAAAATTAGAAGCAAAAGGAGTTTCAAGATAAGAAATCCCAGAAGGGGAAGGCTAGAAAATGGTGTGATTATCATAAAAATGGAACTCACTCCAAAGAAGAATGTTGAGGCATCAAGTCACTGCTTTCTGAGTCACAATACTCGACATCTACTGCTCTATCTCATACATAACCCACAGTGAAAGAGGACGAAGAAGAAATTATAGATGCTGAGCCTGACACCATCATCGCTTCATCACAGACTCATGAGGAAAGACCAAATGACAAGGAAAGATTGTTTCACTCCAAATTATGGGTAAAAGGCAAGCCTCTACATTTCATTCTTGATAGTGGGAGTCAAAAGAATTTAATCTCTGCTAAAGTTGTGAAAAGTCTAAATCTATCCATGAAGCCTCATCCAAAGCCCTACAGTATTGGATGGTTGAGCCTAGGGAGAGATCTCTATGTCACCCAACAGTATCTTCTTTCGTATGCTATAAAACCATTCCAAGATGAAGTCTTGTGTGATGTGGTCAATCTAGATGTTTATGATGTACTCCTTGGTCAGTCGTTCATGTATGAGTGACATGGCATCTATGAATCATGAACCTAAAGAATCACCCTCACTCTTAGAACATGATGTTATAGGGTATCAGAGGTACCACCTCCCACATCTGTCTCCTTGATCAGTGCTAAGTAATGCAAGAGATTGGTGGAGAAAACAAAGCAATTTGTTCTCATGGTGGTCAAACCATAGAAATCCAAGAAGGTTGATGTTGCAGTCCTGACTACAAAATCAACACAACAATAAAAGCAGATAAGATGAATCACAGGAGAATATGATGACTTATTCAAGTCACCCATAGGAGTTCCACTGCATTGCCAGGTAAAACATTCTATCGATTTGATCCCAAGATCACCTTTACCTAACAGTCATGTGTATCATAGATCAATTTTGGAGAATGATGAGATAAAAAGACAAATTCAAGAATTGATCCAAAAGGGTCACATCAGGCCAGCTCTTCACCTTGTGGTAGCCCAATCATCTTGACACCAAAGAAAGATGGAACATGGAGGCTTTGCATTGACTATCGATCCCTAAATAAAATCTCTGTGAAGAATCACTATCCTCTCCCCAAGATTGATGACCTACTGGACCAGCTCCGTGGTCCAAAGTTCTTCACCAAAATTGATCTCAAATCTAGTTATCACCAAATTCCCATCGATCCCATTGATGTCTGGAAGACTGCATTCAAATCTAAGGAGAGGCTCTTTGAATGGTTGGTTATGCCTTTTGGCTTAACTAACACACCTAAAACCTTCATGAGGATGATGGATGACATCCTATGACCCTTCACCAACTCATTTGTGGTTGTCTACTTAGATGACATACTCATCTATAGCAGAACATGGGAAGAACATTTGCAACATGTTCGTAAGGTGCTTCAAACTCTTTGAGAGCATAAGTTGTATGCAAATCTTAACAAATGCACATTTAGGATCACAACAATTTAGTACCTTGGGTACGTTGTGATCCATATTGATCTAGAAAATATTTAGGTTATTCAAGAATGGCCCACACCAAAGACCCTCATAGAGTTTCATAGCTTTTTGGGTTTTACAAATTTCTACCATAGGTTTATTCTTGGATTTTCACATGTTGCTTGGTCACTAACCCAAGTGACTAAAGGCGGAGCTAAAGCTACATTTCAGTAGGGTGAAATACAATAAAGGGCATTTGAGAATTTGAAGAACAAACTTTGCTCAGCCCCTGTTCTTGCCTTGCCAGATTTGCATCAACCTTTTGAGTTGATGACAGATGCATCTAAATATGCCATGGGAACTGTCATCATGCAACATGGCTATCCTATTGCATATCACAAGGAAACTTTCACTGATATAGTCAGGAAATATCCAACATATGATAAGGAGATCTATGCCATTGTGCAAGCCTACAAACAATGGAAACACTACATCTTGGGGAAAGAAATGGTCATCCACACTAACCATAGACCATTGGAATTCATCCAGGTGCAAAGCAAACTATGAAATGAGAGGCACCAAAAGTGGGCCACATATCTTTAGCAATTCCACCTAATAATCAAACACAAAAAGGGGAGCTCAAATATAGCTATAGATTGTCTAAGCCACCCACCAATTAATGTACTCACAATAGTTTTGGACCTGTGCGGACATGAGACTGCCACTTGGGGTGCTCTGTATGAAGTAGATCCTACCTTTGCTGATACATATCAAGCACTTCAAAAAGGTAAACATGTTTCTAATTTATATTTGCATGATAATATCCTCTATCATATGGGGCACATCTGTGTTCCAGTTGTAGAGCAATAAAAGATGATATGGGAAGCACACTTTAGTAGGACAGCTAGACACTTTGGTATTGAAAAGACATTAGCAATTCTTCAAAAACACTTCTACTAGCCCCATATGTGAAAGGATGTGGAAAGATATCTCAAATATTACACCCCATGTGCGATAGCCAAACCAATAAATAAGAAGAAAGGATTGTACATGCCATTGCCAGAACCAACCAGGCCTTGAGAATCCATCTTAATGGATTTTCTCTCAGGTTTGCCCACTTTAAAACATGGTAAGGATTGTATTTTTGTGGTAGTTGATCATTTTTCAAAAATGGCTATCATGACTACTTGTAAGAAAAATATATCTACTGAGGAAACTGCTCAACTATATTTTAGTCATGTATGGCTCCATTTTGGTCTCCCCAAGTCCATTGTCTTAGATCGAGATACTAGGGTCCTGAGCATCTTCAAGTCCACTCTATGGAATATGATGGATACTAAGTTGATGAAGTCCACTGGTCAAACAAAGGTGGTAAAGCACTTGATTATTCACATGATTTGGATGTATCACTTAAAACATCCATGCACATGGGATGAGGGAGTTATTTTCATACAACATGGATACAATTGGTTGTTGCACAGCTCGACCAAGCACAGTCCATTCCAAGTATGTTTTGGGTTCCAACCCATGGCACCAATTGATATAGCTGATCCATTTTCCACCATGGAATACACACCTCATGGAAGATCTGAGGTAGCAAAAGCAACAAATTTTATTGAACAAATGCAACACATCCAGCAATAAGTACATGACATCCTGGAGAAGATGAATCAGAAGTATAAGCAACGCAATGAAAAACATAGAATTGCACACCATTTTGCTATGGGTGACAAGGTTTGGTTGTGGCTTTAGAAGGAATGACTTGCAGGCCCACACAAGAAGATTTGGCCTCTATGATATGGTTCCTACACCATCACCAAAAGAGTTGGAGAAAATGCTTTTGAGTGGAACCTACCAGCCTACCTTGGTCTGCATCCAATATTCAATGTGGAGCTCCTCAAACCATATCACCCACCTCTATTGGACACTTCAATTGTAGCACAATAGCTAGACATTGATGAGCTTGATCCATAGAGTTTTGCTTTAGTGGAAGAGGATCATATTGTGGACACTTGGATGAAGACAATAAGAGGATGCTCTATTTCGCTTTATCGAGTGGTCAAAAGGGGCCAGCTTAGCCATCAAGGTGAGTGGCTCATAGAGAATCAAATCAAGAAACAAATACCACACCTGATGGGGACCATTGATGCAATGGGGACCATTGCTTTTCAAGGATGGAGTAATGATTCAAGCAATAATTTAGGTGATAATTTGGGTGACATTTCCACTCTAATTGATGACAGAACTTCTGGGAGCCATAACTTTTGCACCGTAGCTCCAATTGACTCACCGTTTGAACCATTGGAAAGCTAAGAATGAGGATAATGTCATGAAATGGCATGTATCTATGCTCAATGAATTTTGACCACTAAAAACCCAATGTAAGTGCCCTAAATTTCAATTTTAGTAGTGCAGTCTAAAAATAGTAAGTTTCTAAAAATAGTAATTCCTTGAATTCTGTATTGTGTTAAATCTTGGAAGTCAAACCACTTAATCTCCCTCAAGATTGGTGACCTTCCAGATCCTCCCCATGTTTTCAAAATGTGTATAAATTAATATGTAACACAAAATGTGAAGACAAACATCTCTTCCTAGAGATAAGCATATATTTGTACTACGATCTTGAGTAATACTACATCTATTCTCAAAAAAATTCATTGTTACTGTGTTATTTCTATGCTATTGAGATATTTATCAACCAAAACTTTTGAGTTTTGGATCAAACTCTAGGAATAAAAATTATATTTGATGGAACACCAAAAGGGGTCATTCATTCATAAAGTCTAATCAAAAACACCACATTATAGTTCGTAACAATAGATACTCCTTTCTTAGGTCCTAAGGAAATTTCTCTAACAAACATAGTCTCTCTCCCTTCTGACAAACTATCATAAGTCTCTCCTCAGGACATTTCTCAAAATGATATAGAATCACTCCTTGAGGAAATTTCATCCTCTTCAAAATTATTAGAGACTTTCTCTAAAGATTTGGGGCACTTACCTATCATTTAGGAAGGAGAGCTAGACATACAATAAAATCCAAAAGTAGAAGCAATGCCTTAGCCTCATAAAGAAGAGGACATGAAAACCATGATGGATGAAACCCTTATTTTCCATGACCAATTCCAAAAAAATTGTCATCACCACAGAAGGAATTAGAAACATTGGCATCTCCATGGTTAAGTAATATAGTGAATAAAAGGAAAAAGATAGTTCCCCCTCTAGATATCCACTTCATCACTTTGATTCCTCCCTATCCACAAGCTACAAAGCCCAAAAAGGATTCTCATATTATGGTGGATGATCAAGGTGAAATATATGTTGAAGTAGCCATTTTGTCTTAAGAGAAGTCAAGAGAAGAAATCATAACAACAAACTATCAGGTTTCACACGTTCACTTGGCAAGGTTACTCATGAAAGGTTAAAAGAGGATGAGAAAATTGTCATTGATTATTTAATCAAAAAGTTTGATTAACATAAAATGACTAAGGATCAATTAAAATACAAACTAGAACAACTCACCTTCATGATTTATAAATTAGTCAGACTGACTCAACTAAGACTACTTGATTATACCCCAGATACAAAGACTCTTTAAACAACTAAGATAAAAGGAAACATGGGTAGGGCCATAGAATAATGGTCCAAGAAATTATTTGGACAATGAACCATAATGATAGATTCAACAATAGAAGTATACTCGTCAATGGAAGAAGAGAAACAATATGTTTATAACAAAAAGGATGAGTGTAAAGATGAATTAAGTAAATTGAAAAATTGGTTGCCACAAATTTAAGGCTTAACTAAAGTAGATGAAGATATTTTGGTTATTGAATGGATTCTTATTGAAGATGACTTAGGAGATCAGGTTGAACTACTAAGACTAATAAAATTCAAAATCAATATTACATAAGAGTCTTTGGATAAATTTAATGAATCAAGGACCTTAGCCATTGATCCTACTTGTGGTATCAATGAAGTACATGAGAAGCTTTCATGCCCATTTTATGGAGGAAAAACACTTCATATAGAAGACATGCAAGGTGCATTCAAATAATTACTTGAGCAAGAAACATGCATTACTTCTACATTCAGCTATGAATCGATTCCAAAATTGGTGCATTTTCAAAGTATCATTGATAATTTGGATAATGACTTAAAGAAGTTCATAATAATTCCTTATCAAATGATAAATCTATAGGTGGAACCCAAGATTCCATATCAGCAATCTGAAGGCCTAGATCAAGAAAAACTAGAGGGCATGTTGCATAAATTTTAAGAATATAAAGAGAAGCGATAATAATTTATGCAAGAAGAATTCATCAACATTGATAAAGAGGAAGAAGATGAAGAACAAGTGCCAAAGAGTACCCCCTAACTTGTAGTTTAGGGTTGAGATCAAAATTACTCCTCCCCACAAGCCATAAGATGTGTTCTATTCCAAAGGATTTTGTAGTTTTCTCATGCAATTTAACCTAGTCAACACACACCCTAAAATGTGCAACCAAATTCTATTTTTATATTTTGTTTCTTTAAATATAGGGTTATGATTTCCAATAATTATGTGGCTTGTATGCCTCTAAATCATCAATACTTTTATAACTTTTTTTAAGAAGAAAACTTTTTGCGAAGGAGGAGAAATAAACAACTTTGTGTCTTTTCAATAAAATCAATAAATCTAAGTGTTGCAAGACTTTGAGCTTGCCTTTGATTGTGAATGAATTTTCTTGTGTTCATTTATTCATTGTATTATTTTCTCAACTCTTTCCAACAAGTAATCTTATTTCATATTAATTTTCATTTTAAATCAACGAATGTGACATATAAGTGAAATATGCATTTACTCACTTATTTCCATTCTCTCTCTCTTTCATTAGGAATAATTCTTGTATTTTGCTTATTCACTTTTTCTCCATCGTACTTCTTTTCTTATAATAAAAACCCCAACATGAATTTAGCATGTATATTTGTAAATATGTTAATTTTATGTTCTACTTTTTTCTTTTGAATAAAGGTAGCTTTACCTACTAATAGAAGAGGGACTTAGTCCCATTATACTGTTGACTACAGTTTTTATGCTAAAATGCATTACACTTTTTCTAGCCAATAAGACAGCAAGGTATTTACACCTAATCAAGTTACCTACCTAAAATCTAGCCCATGAACTAGTTTATACCTTATTATTGGGTGAAGAATAGGGCCTACTAAAATTACAAAGTATATTCGATGGAAATGTGTGTGAATTGAACTATTTTGTATTTTGTATAATCTTTTATATGTATTTGACCTATGTAAGCATAAGGATAAATAATATAATGTGAAGTGTCACTTATTTTGGGCACATCAGAGGGCTAGAATATGAAGATACAAAATTGGGTAAACTTTTATATATAATGCTTAATTATAAGTGTATATGGTTTTGATGTGATAGAGATTAATACATACTATTATGAAATGGCTTTCCTGTGTATTTTATCATTATTATGTGCACATTGAGTACTTTGTTTGATTTAATCTATTAATTATATGAGTATATATCTATTGTTAAAACTCAAATAAACCCATGTTCCTTTGCGTGTCTATTTGTTTGATATAGTTAATGGATATCTACAGTCTAAATATGGCATTGACTATTTTCTTTTATTATTTTTGTGCAAGCTATCCTTAAATTAACATGTTCATAAGGGTTTCTAGTAACCTATGATAATAATGTTGTGGGGAGCATGGAACTTTGTTGAAACATGTTGATATGGTTTCTAGGACACAGGGATATAGAGAGATGGATCGATGAAATAATTTAAAAAATTATCAAAGAGAAAGCAAGAAAAATAGGGAAAACTATGAATGAAATTATTGATAAGCATATCTATGGTGAAATCTATATACAAGGGAGAATGAATTCAATCTAGAAATCAATCCTAGCTTGAAAAAGATAAATCATAATTACACTTTTACTTATTGGTATATTTAGACAATCAGGGTCATTATTAAGATGGATCCACTAGACCTAACCAAGGGGTCTCTTATAATAATAACATCACTAGAGAGGGTTTCAAAGCCTCTAGTCAAGCAACACCATGAAATAACCCTATTTAGGTCCTATGTTTTCTATATATTCACAAAGTAAAGTAAAATCTAAGTAAGTGCTCACCAAAGCTTGTGGCACAAAATGGTGGTAATAAACATAAAAATTAAACATGCATAGAAGATCTATACTTAAGCCAATGTATAAGAAATTGTAATACATGGGACATAAGCATATAAGCTAACAAATGTAAATCTATCTACTTTAACAAGGAGAAATAAAGTTAAAAATACTTACCTTTGAAGATGAACCCACTCAGCCTCAATCTCTCCCTTGGCCAAGGTGCTTCATAAGAGGTTGTTATGGTATGTAAGGATAATAAGGATAGGTCAACTCTAGGCTACACGACTTCTCTAGGCATCTAAAATACTTATCCACAAGACAAGATCCATACCTCCAAGTTTAGTATTAAAACCCTAAGAAATGTTCCTCAAGTAAAATGGTAGATAAGTAGATGTGTAATATATGATGTTCTTATTTCTTCGAAAATGGCATGAATGGATGTGTATATATAGTTGAATCTAACCCTAAACCTTTTCAAAATTTATCAACCCAGTAAACCTTCTATCATTAATTAATAAATGTAAGTTACATCTTAGATTAAACCATCCAAGGCCTATAGAGTCTCATAACATGAATATATAATTTAAGTATAGAGTTGACCTAGGCTGAATTTGTTCGATAAATGTCAAAAAGTGTTTTTGGCTTAAATAGGGGCTGAATAAGGCAGTGAATTGCTTGGAGGAGTGTGTAAGCGAGGATTCAAAGCTTAGGGAAGTGTATATGATATGTTTGTGTAGATTTTACGTGGTGGTATAGGGGAAAACAATCTTGAGAAGCATCAATGGTCTACCCACCCCTTTCCTAGTGCACCTTTCAAGGTGTGCATTCAAAGAGATTAAGACTCGATAGGTTCATGCAAGAGGGAAAGCATCAATAATTGATAAAGTTTGAAAATATTATGTGTACACAAAATCTAATAAATATTTTCATGTGAATTTATTGATATATTAGCTACTTGGTTATTCAAATTGGATTACTATTATTTCCAACCATGAAGGATGAAACTCATAACCTGGTAAGAGGAAAACCTAGAAAACTTGAAAAACTTAGACACTAATTGGATCCATGTAGTAGATTGTTGGACAAAGACTATCATTGATAGGTATATCACTAAAATTCTTTTACAAGGCTATTTAGATTTTAAAGTTGCATAAGATTAATTTTTCAGGGGAATCTATGGGAAGTTCCTTCAGTGACTACCTACTCTGAGTTAGATTTTAGTAATGAAAAAGGCCATGGTACCCACTCCTACCAACATGGAGTAGTCACTTCCCGTTTTATAGGGATATGCATGATTTAAGATTGAATATGTGGAGATGAGTAGAGAAACTTGAACCTAAACCCAAAATATGGAGGATAAAAAGAGCCAGAGTGAAAACAAGATTCTAAGATTAGAAAGAGAATTGTGAAAATAGAGAAGATGGAATAAATTGAATGATCTAGACTTAACTATGAGTAATAGGAGTAGGAATAAGGTAGAAGATGTTGAATAAATAGGATCCTAGAGAGAGGCTTTGTAAGGTGTAGGAACTAGAGTAGATGCAAAGTAGGAAGGAAAAGGGTCAAAGGAGGAAGAAGATAAAGTTACTAGGGAGGAGATGGAGAAGAGTAAAGAAGAAGAAGAAATTGGAATAAAAGTAGAGCAGTTAAAAGATAGAAGTAGTTCAGAATTAAGAGGAAAAGTGCTTAGAGCAGTGGAAGAATATTCATGAGAAGAGATTATGTAGAAGTGCAGAAGTATAACAAGTTCAATATCATAGTTAGATTAAATTGAGGATAGAGATCATTCATTTCTTGAATATGCATCCCCCCAACCCAATTTTTCTTTACTTAAAACACCAAGTGTAAAGGAAGGGATGGGAAGAAGTTGGTTTGAGTTGTCTATAGATAAGTTTAGAAAACTTAGTGCAAAGACAAAAAATTCCTTAGATAAGAAGAGGCTAGAAGAGGTTGGATTTTATTTTGAGGTTAGTATCAAAACGCTAGTAAAAATTTCATAGAAGCATATAGTCATAGTGAATAGTGTGCAACAACATATAGTCATAGTCATGAGTGCATAACGGCTAGTGTTAACCATTACAAGTAACCCAAATATACATTATAGTTCAAGAATGTTTGTTATATTAACATAATATGATGGGTTTATGAACCCTGAACAATATTGTTTAACCTGCGACATGAAGTGGTATGTTAAAGGAATAACTTTTGATGATGTAAATAAGTGTGAGCTAATATGAAACTTAGTAGGTAATGCTTTGGAATACATTTACAATAGATATGTTAATAGTATATATCTCCAGCAAGTTAAAGTGTAATTAGTGTTAGAATTCAAAATGAACTGTGTAAGCTAGACTATTTAGGACCTAAAGGAGATCCAATAGTGAAGTGGAAAATCTATGTAGGACTATGACTATAGATTATCAAATGTGATGAATAAAATTGATTTTATAATTGAGGGTAGGGATAAATCTACCTATTTTATAGAAGGATTATGATCAAGAATCAAATTTGCTATTGCATAGTCTCAGTTCATAATGAAGGATGGTGTTCGATCAATTGTATTGAGAGTAGAATAAATTGAAGATTATGGAGATGTTTGACTCATTATATCTGAATTAGAAGTGAAGGTAGATGCTTTAATGAAGAAGATAGATGACATGCATGAAAATGATAAACCTATTTTGGGTTTATGGTGTATGGAGTGTGGTTGAGGGACATCATAGGAATGATTGTCCTAAACTCAAGCTAGAATTCTATGAACTCTGTAGAGTAGTAGGGCACACAACTACAAAATGTCATCTACTACAATAGTACATATAAAAGCTATAGAGTTTATTATATAGTTTTTTAAAGTTTACCAACCATGATAAAAAAAGTTTTAGAGCCTTCTAAGAATTAAAATAATATATTAACAAGAATATCTTCACAGTTACAGTGTAGCAGTTACCCATTGTGAAGTAAGGACTCCCAATCTTGAAGGTAGAAATGGTGAGTGCAACACACATTAGTACCGCATGAATACTTTAATCACATCAATATCAATATCAACCCTCGTGTATGGCTGGTTGGACACCATCATCATCACAATACTAGTATCAATCTTTATAGAATAACTTGAGCTCACAATAGTAGTAATCATATTGGGCTCCTACATCACCTCAACATCAGTATGGTAGAGACAATGCACAATAACAGTAGCAAGGAGGATTTACTAGAAAATAGTCACATGATTGGGGTTATTATTAAAATATAGGAGGTTATAGAGGAGGATATAGAGGGGTTATTGAGGAAGATATCAATTTGCTTACAATAATGATAATCAACAAGCTCGCCATCCTATACAATTTTATTTATGTGATGACTATAATCATTTTGAGTGAAATTATCCCACTAATCCTTAGAGATAGGTATATTGTGTGTATTATAGAGTGGAAGGACAACATCAAGCAGAATATTGCCCAGTATTGGAGAGGCAAAGAAAACAAAATCCAATGCACAATGTGAGCATGATTAATGTGCAACCTAAAAAATGCATTTATACAAGTAGTTACTAGACAATAATAGACAGAGCAAAGATTGTATACATTAGAAATGCCATAGGATTAGGGAATCATAAAGGTGCAATAAGACAAATATCCTAACCCTATGATAGGTAAGGGCTTGATGTATCAATATGAGTAGCTACTTTAATAAATACAACAACATAGTGTATCAAAAAGAGACACCATAGCCATTTATGCATAGATGTATGGCCAACTTATTTAGATTATGAAACAAGAAGGTGTTATGATAGCATTGAAAAAAAAATTATAATTTCTCAACATGTTGTGTAATGAAGATATCTCCCATAATATTACAAATCTTCTGCATAATATTTTTCAATGCACATAGAGGGGATAATAGTGTACCAATAAGTTGGTTTGGTATGTTAAAACAAAGAAACCATGGGATGTAGACTCATGAATGGAAATTGATCTCATAGTATATGAAATCCCTAATGAAGAGTTTAAATTCAAGAGTACTATTAACATGATTCCAAGATCTACATGATAGGCTATTGGTAGGCCACAATTGAGCTACAATCATGTCACCCTGAGTCTCATAGATTACAGGTGGGTAGAACCAATAGGTCACCTCAAAGATGTGGATATTAGAGTTACCCTATCATAATTGGTAAGAAGTGGGCTTATGATGGTTAAATGACTATTAATATAGTGTGCAATATACTAGAGGATCATCAAGGAGACAAGATAGTTGTCATCCCTTTGAAAAAATCAAACCAAAAGCCTTACATGATTCTAAAGGAACTAGAGTCATCGTATGCCTACGATGATAATAGTTGGTTCAAAGTTAGCACAGATACATATAAAAATTCATTATGAGCTACAGAGTGTTAATTTTTGAACCATAATTGGAGTAAATATAGATAACAAAGTAGCCACTTTATAAGTTGGTACTAACAAAATCTCTAGTGCCTTGATTTCAACTTGAATATTATACCTCTCCATCAGTGTGATCTCCTACTAAGTTAGAAGTAAATTTATTATATAATATAGGTGTGATAATAATGGATTATATAAAAATTACTCCAAAGAGTGTTTTAGCTTGGGAAGTAACATCTTCAATAAGTGGTGATTCAGACACCCATATGTTGAACTAGGCTAGGGGAGATCATGAGATACAACCTTTACACATGGTGTTCTTCACTGAATGTCAATACCTCAATACTTTGAGATGGAGGATCTTAATCAATTTATCTTGAGATTAGGACACCATGTGTTGGAAGTGGATCAAAGATTTAATGTACTTAGTTATTCACTGAAAGGAAGTGTTGTGACTTGGTGGGCAATGCATAAAGACCCAGAGATACATTGGGAGGAAGTGTGTGAATTTTTATGTGCACAGATTCAATTACCACCTACTATGAAATTAGAATTGCCATTATTTCAATAAATCCAATGTCTCAAGCTACACATTCATTAATGTGTAGATATATGGTATGCATATAGAGTTGAGCCAAGGTATTGGGTACACATTTTTAGTCACACACTAGTGCCACTCCCAACTACCTAGTACATGCATCAAGAGAGTAGGAGAGAGACCAAACATTGGGGCACAACTGTAACAACAATTTATTCAAAATTTTGTGTTTGAGGATGATAACCCATTGGTGCAAAATACATTGTAGAAATAAAAAATATATCTATGTTATGGCTGAGTAGAAGATTTGGGAGATGTAATAAATTCATCATCATAACAAGAAGCAATTTAAGATTTGAATTTTATGCTTCATAATTATAAGGCCATTTAACAAGAACAAGATCTTATTAATCCATGTAATAGAATAATAGATGAGCTGATAAAATCTAGTGACAATGATGGAGACCTATATATACAAGGATTCTTTGAACCAAAATGGGAAGTTAAACCAATAATTTCCCAAAGCATAGAACAAGTTGAAGAGGAAAGATTTTGCAATGTAAACATTCTAAAATGGGAAGGAGAGTGAAAGTTTCAAGAGGCTCTACCCAATGGATCAAACAAAGTGTATCAAGAACTAATGAAAAATATTGAAGCAAACATTAGAATAGAATTTGTACCTAAACTTATGACTATGGGAGACTACTAGGGGTAGGATCAGATCCTAGAGGCTTTGTAGCTACTACGAGACTATCAAGATGTCTTCTCGACTAAGTTCTCAAAAGTAAAAGGTGTAGATTCATCATTGGGGGAGATGCACATAGAATTTAAAGAGTGTGTTAGACCTATTAAAAAGTGTCCATATAGACTAAACCCCAACATAAAGATAAAATAAAAGGCTAAACTAGATCACATGTAAGAAGCAAGAATCATTTATCTAATTGAAAAGGTAGATTGGGTGAGTCCAATATTTGTGCAATCAAAAAAGTCTAGGGAGATTTGGGTTTTTTGTGAATATTGTGCACTAAATGATTCTTGCAACAATGACCTATTTACAATACCTTTAATATGAAGTCTTCAAGTCAATCACAAGTCATGAGGTGTACTCATTCATAAATGGATTTAACATATACCATCATATTCTGATTGCAGAAGAGGACCAAGATAAAAAAACATTTGCAACATAATGGGGGTCATTTGAATATAAGGTAATGCCCTTTGGTCTAAAAAATATACCAACAATTTTCTCTAGGGATATAGTAACTTCATTTAAATATTTTGTTCATGATTTTCTAGAAGTATATTAGGACGACTAGGTTGTCTTCTCCTTAATTAAAGAGAATTTGTCAAAACTATGATTAATACTAGAATGATGTCGAGCTCTATACGTTGATTTGAATCTAAATAAGTGTTTATTTTTCACACCTTTAAATGTTCTTCTGGGCCATATCATATGTAGTGATCGCATCTTGGTTGACTAAGCTAAGATTACATTAATAGTGGGAGATGCCATCCCCAACTCGCTCTACAGAAGTGTGTACCTTTCTAGGTCATATAGGATACTATAATTTTTTTATCAAAGGATACATAACCATATCTACATCGATGGAAAAGCTAATACACAAAGGTACCAAGTTTTAGTGGACATCATAATGCTAAAAAACATTTATTGATCTCAAATAAAGGTTAGTAACACCACCTATTTTAGTTTTTCCTAATTAGAAGAAGCCATTCTATGTACATGTGGATGCTTCTGGTATTACAGTAGGAGTTATCTTAGCATATCTAGGGGAATGGGGTTGGATCATCTCATGCATTTTTTTAGTAGGAAACTATCAGTAACAAATAAAAATTATATGACTACAAAAAGAGAGGCCTTAAATATGGTGTTTGCATTACAAAAAATTTTACATTATTTGTTGCCATGCCATTTGAGCTTTTCATAGACCACCAGGCATTATGATACCTAGTTAACAAGTTGATAATAGGAGGACATATCTCTATGTGGCTAATTTTGTTTCAAGAGTTTCGATTTTGAATTAATGTGAAGCCAAGTTAAGAAAATGTGAGACCAAATCATTTGAGAAAGCTTTGAAATGGGGAAGAACTAGGGGAAATAGAGGATGAATCTCTATAAATGCACTTATTTAGGGCCTCTATGACCCCTGATAATATGGAAGATATTGTAAAATTTTTTGATCAAGGAATTTTCCCTATGAATTATGTTGAAAGGGATAAAAAGCAAATGGTCACATGAGCCATTCCTTATAGTCTCACTAATGGGTTTCTATATAAATTTTAAAAAGATGATGTGATACACATAGTAGCTTTAGAACATGAGTGACCACAAATTATTTAGGAAGTACATCAAGGATTCATAGGTCATTTTGTAGGAGAAGATATTAAAATGAAGTTACTACATAGTGGTTTTTGGTGGCCAAACTTGTTTTAGGATGCACATAGGGTGGCCAAACATTATGATGTCTACCAAAGAAAGGGAAAACCCAATCAACAAGATGAGATGTCATTAGTACCAATGCTTGTAGAGAAACCATTTTAACAATGGGTAATTAACTTTGTAGGACCTATAACTCCCCTAAGCAAATAAATTCATGCACAATACATTATTAATACAATGAATTACTTCACCAAGTGGGTGGAAGATACTATAACACCAAGTTGCAATATGAATGATGCTATGAAATTATTATATGAAAAAATTATTACAAGATTTGGATGCCCAATCAAGTTGGTCAATGCCAAAGGAACAAATTTCCTCAATAACACTATAAAGACTCTTAGTGAGGAGTTTATGATATTAAACCATAACAGCATGGTTTATCACCTACAAGTAAATGGACAAGCTGAAGCATCAAACAAAGTATTGAGTAAAATGATAACATAAATATGTAATGTTCAAATAGAAGACTGGGAGGATCACATTCTTATAATTTTTTAGGTGTACATGGCAAGTTACAAAGGCACCATAGGATTCACTCCCTTTCAGCTCATTTATGGTCTCGAGGTAGTTATGCCTATGGATTACATTGTTCATATTATGTGCATTATAATGGTTATGAAGTTGGGAAATAAAGATTCTCTTAAATAAATATTAATGGATTTGGTTAAAATGGTTAAAAATCAATAAAGGGCACATTGGATACAAAATATTAATAAGTTAGGTTAGAAGGCATGGCATGATCGCATTTGCGATCTAAGAAATTTCATCTATAATAAGTGGTATTGTTGTATGATAGTAGATTTAAGGCATTCCTAAGAAAAATATGCATAATATGGAAGGGACAATACATTATTCATAAAGTCTCACAATAGGGAACCATTCTATTAAAATATCTATAGGGAACCATATTACTAGGACATGTTAATGGTTGTAGGCTTAATCCTTATCATCATTAATCTCTATCACTCTTTATTGATAATGAGAGAGGGTGTTCAGTAACACCATGTAGTTAGGAATTTTATTTAATGTTTTTTTATGGTTTTTGTTTAGTTTGTGTAGGATTAGTGTGTTTAAACAATGTGATATATGGATTACAACACATCATAATGGATTTGGAATAGTCAATATCACATATTGTGATCAATTTATAGATATAGCTTGAAGGAAGGATAGTTGGCAATGACTATACAGTGGTCATCAAATAATTCTAGGAAGATGGCACTAATAATATATATATGATAAAAGTATGGGAAATGATAATTCAAGACTGTTAATGACAAAGTACTTGTATAGATTGCATCTTTCTTGAAGTAGATCATGTGGTAGAATGATAGGTTGAAACAAAAAATAAATGGGATAGATGAAAGGATGTTGAGTCACATCAGCTACCTGATAATGCATGAATCAAAGAATCAAGATAGAAAAGGGTAACCATAATATCAAATATCAACTAGTTGATATTAATTCGGGAGGCAAAGTCATGTGCAACTAGCTTAGTGCATTTAAACTAGTCATCTAGATGGATTTCGGCACCAAAATATATATAACAAAGGTAATAGACAACATAAAGACATTACACACTTCTACCAATAAGCAAACCTCATAATCTAAATCCAAAGTAGTTATTTGTGCACAAATTATTTAATCAATCCAGACCAATGGAAGGAAGTTTTTGAATAAGCCCACTAAAACAACCATGTAGCCAACTCAATTCTTGATCCCACTTTCTGATGTGTAAAAAGAGGAAATAGGGATTGGCATAGGCCTAAGGCATACCAAATATCAGGATCTAGATCCCTTTGACTTTATTGATGTGGAAAAAGCCAATTTTTTTACTCATGATCCATGATATGTAGTACAAGTAGGAGCCCTAGCTCTTCAACATCCATTGTGAGGCTCAGATGTGGAATGATTGATTAAACTACCTATTTTTGGATAACTAGATGAGGTAATGCTCACCTTCATTAGTTTATATAACAAAGGAGTTATTCATTCTAACAGAAAGGAAAAATATCCTATAAGGGCAAGTAAAGCAATACCATTGATATGGTATAAGATGTTTTGGGGTGCATCATGGTTGAATGTATCATAAATTAGTTTTGGCAAATAAAAAAATAGGTGAAGTAAGAGATAATAGGTGTTATAGACATTGTATACTATATGAGAAAACTACATGAAATTTTCAACAGGCCTAAGTTTCTAGCCTCTAAGCTAACCATAAATATTTAAAAGATTCTCATTGACACCTCATATACATTCTAGTACCAATTTTTGGTTTTACTTCTTTTCTTCACATAGTGTAAATTACTAAAAGGATTGGTCAACCATGTTATAGATTTTTTGCCTATTATTGCATTCATAAACATTACACAGATGAAAAGAGGTTAGTATTATGATCAATTTGGGAGGTTAAATATGTGGTTATTGGCGGCCCTAACCATGAATAGTTCACACACTAGAATACCCCAAGATGTCATACAAAATCTTGGATATCATGCATCAATTACAAAGTTTCACAACATAATCAAAATTAAGGTGTATGAGTTGTCCAACAGCTTCACTACCATTCTTCATCACTATGTTGGATTTCAAGGAAAAAGTATTAAGGTATAAAACCCTAGCTATGAGGTCAGTGTAACCCTTACAGTCCATTCCCCCAAGTACATAATTAGTGAAACCACAGGTGCAACCTCAAGCACAATCAAAACCATAACCACTAGTTCAACCACAAGCACCACCACAACCAACAACAACTCCATCATAGTAGGATGAACGAAAGAGAAAGGCACTAGTATGGTGAGCCTCACCATCACCACCAAAGAAGAGGACATGTTAAGAAAAGTCTTGGTTGGATAATATATATGTTTTTAAAATATCAGCTGAGTACAACTTGCTAGAGTTGGGAGTTGAGGAGAAATAAGTCCTAAAGTACATGCTTGAAGACATCAGTAATGATGTTTATGAGCATGAATAATAAAAATAATTATTTTTCTAGAAATTAGTGCACTCTTAGAAGGTGTGAAATTAGGTAAGATAAGACCTTTGGGTTGGTATCACTCAACCTCCCCCTTCTATCATTGTTTATATTATAGCATAAGAAATATCTCAAAAAAATTTGAAGTTCAGATTGTTCCACAAAGATCTAGCTATAGGATCGTCTATTGTGTAGTAAAAAGAATGGCCAGCATAAGAAATCCCACCACCACCATTGTTATGCAGACCTTAGATGCATGTTATAGGTCAATTGTCTCTAACGTTCAAGGATAGAATGGTGTCCTTTGCAAATCCAAAAGAGGTGAGTGAAGTGTAACAAGAATAAGAGTCTCATTAATAGACACAAGGCCAAACTTTAAAGAGGCAAAAACAAAGCCTCAATCCCCCTCCAACATCTAGGAAAAATATGGTTGTGCGATGAGGTGTTGTGTAATCTTCCACTTTGGAGGATTCATAATCACTCAAAATACTATATTCCCTAACCCCCATGGAAGAACCTAAAGAAACTAGTTTACCATAGATGGAGCTCCATTAAGAAGCTACATAGAAATAAGATGATCTAACAAAAGCACAAAAGGAGGTTAAAAGGAAAGAGAGAAAGGAAGAGTAAAAGAGAAATAAAAGAGGCAAAGTTAAAGGTAACTAAGGAATAAGAAAATTCCAAGCAACAAATAACTAAGAGGAGAAACACCAATAACAAACTACGGAGGAAGAATGCAAGTAGTAAGCTGAAGAATTAGGGGCTCAAAATATAAGAGCTAAAGAAATATAAGCTAAAAAGAAACAAGTTGATGAAGTAAAGGCTCACAAAAATTAAGTCAAAGAAGCAGAGGCAAAGAAAAAGGAACAAGAGGAGGTAGTAGGAAAACATCAAGAAGCACATGCTATGTAATAGAATAAGGAGGAAGAAAAGACATTAGCAAAGGCTCAAGAATATCAAAGGGAAAAATAATAATAGTGCATCAAAGAAGAACAAGCTAAGCGAATGATCAAGGAAAAGGTAGCCAAAGATAAAGCCAAGGCTATAGCCACAGCTAAGGCCAAGGTTGACGTAGATGTTAAAGCCAACGCTGAGGTGAAAGCCAAAGCTAAATCAAAGGATAAGTTCAAGGTGTAATCCAAATCCCAAGCTGAGGCAGATGTTAAGGCTAAGACTAAAGCTAAAGCTAAATCTAGAGAAAACAAGGAGGAAAATACCAAGAAAGAAGTGGACTGCACAAAATAGAAAAAACTAGCACCATAAGGAGGTGTGTAGGAGGAGGCTTTGTATTCAAAAACCCTAGCCATTGGTTATGATATGTTCCCACATTATGCACCTAATGCACCACTTTTTCTTTGCCTTTGGCACAATTCATGACAACTCTTACAATAACTATGACCACATCCATGGCTCTTACTACCACTACACATGAAACATCTTTAGATGTTTCCGAACTCCCACTAACCAAGTAAATTGAAGGCACAGTTGCATTCCAAGACTCAATAGCACAAAAGGCTTTGGCCTTAGTGCAAGAAGTTTTCTAACTATGATATGATAATGTAAATTTGAGTCATTAGATTACAAATGTGCATCAGTTGATTGATAGCAACTGCCCCATACTGGTTACCCAAGTTCTAGGTGACCAAGTGATGTTTGATGAAAATTAGCTCTTAGCTTTATTCACATAACTCACAAAATATTGGTTGGATACACAATAACTACAAACACTAAGTGCTCAAAGGTAGAATATCAAATCAAAAATGGAGGCAATCTATGAGCTTCTAGAGGAGTATGAACAGGTTTTGGATACTGTTATATTTAAAGCTAAGAAAATAACACAAGGTATGCTGAATTGGAAAAAACAACTTAAAAATTGATTGGCCACTGCTAAACCTATGTTCATGTAGTAGACAAAGCTAAAGCTATCATGAATAATCAAATGACTACTTTTGAAGTAATGAGTATTTCTCTTAAGTAATTGATGAATTTGAGGGATAATGCTATACAAAAATTGTATACTAGACATAATAAGACTCTATGTAGTACATTTGTTGACCTTCAAGCTCAAAGACATCTACATCTATTAGATGAGATGATATTAGACTTCCAATTCAAAGTAGCATTTATTGGACATCTAGCTCAAAATATCAAATACTAAAACACTAATCACCATTATAAATGATGAGGATGTTCAAAACTTGATGGTGATTCAGATCCCACTGTGTATATTACTCACTATGGTGCAGCAAGTGCATACTAACTAGAATATTTTCAAGTAAGATCCCTACAAGATTGATCTTTACATTGCACAACTTGTGGATGAACCTTAATTCATTCTATTGTAATAGCTACAATAGGTGTTATAATAAAAGAAGATAGATGCAAAACTAGTGAGACAACAATAAGAAAAACCTCCACCATCAAATTCTACACAACCAAGTAGTTTATTTATAACATAAATAAAGACAACATAGCATTAGCCTACTACATAACCACTTCAAAAGATATTGTCAGCTACTCAGTAGGTACTTTGTACTCTAATTTTATAATTTTCACAAGTTTTTCACATTTTTTAAAGATAACCCTATTCATTAGGAGTGGGGATAGGTTGGTTAAAAACCCATAAAAGGTGACCACCTAATTACATTAGTCTATTGAAAACCCAAAAGTGTGGTAGGTTGGTACACTACTTAGTTGAAAATTTGAAAGAATGGCTAACTAGTGTGTAAAGGGTGAAAACTAATAAATGAAACTTAGAATGATAATTATGACTCTTATTTCTATTTTATTCCTCCACTTCAAAATAGAATATCTTTCTAAGACTTTGTCTCAGGATGAGACAATGGTTTAAATTTGGGAAAGTTTTGGGTGAATAATAGGGCCTACTAAAATCATAGAGTATATTCGATGGACACATGTGTGAATTAAACAATTTTTATCTTTTGTATAATCTTTTGTATGTATTTGGCCTATGTAAGCATAAGGATATATGACATAATGTGAAGATCCATTTGATTTGGGCTTATCAAAGGGATGGAATATGCAGAGATAACATTGGGTAAACCTCTATAAATATCATTCAATTGTAATTATATATGGTTCCAATGTGATAGATATTAATACATATTATTCTGAAATGATTTTCCTATGTGCCTTTTATCATTTTTCAATGTGAAGTGATTACTTTATTTACTTTAATCTATTAATTATAGGAGTATAAACCTATTTTTAAGACTCTAATAAACATGTGTTCCTTTGTGCATCTATTTGTTTGATATGGTTAATAAATATCCTCAATTTAAATATGGCATCGACTATTTTCTTTTATTATTTTTGCATAAATTGTCCCTAATTTAGCATGTTTTAAAGGGTTTCCAAGAACCTATGCTGACACTTATAATGAAATGTTGGCTCAAGATTGAAATCAGTCATATCTCTATTTAACAAATGAGAACCCTACTTGTTTATCAAATGTGTATAATTCTATTAATTTAGTGTATGATCAACAAGTTGCTTCTTCTTGTTTTGTTGATTTAATATATTTTATTACTAATCAAATACCATTTGTTACAGGATATCCCTAATAATCAATGTACAATCTAGGCTATGAGACCGGGTTCCCAATTGCATAGTTTGGAGCATACCAAAGTGGAATTAGACATCATGTTAAAGTAGTATTCCTAACTAAGAATGTTTATTCATTAAGTAGGAGCATGTCTAAGAGATTAATGATGATGATGAATCTAATGAGGAGACTGTAATAATTATTACATGCAAGTCCATGGCACAAGATCTTAGTAGCAATGACTTACCTACACTAAAAGAGTAATCAGAAATCTCTTACAATCAATCAAAAGATAAAATAGAAGAGCTAGAATAGCTCGATGAAGAATATGCATGTTATGCATCTGAAGCATTATTGACCTATGTTATTGCTCTTGCCTTTGGAAAGATGATTCAAGAATATCAAAAACTTAGTTGCAGTAGTTCAAAACCCATCCCATCATTGGAAATGAATCAAATAGAAGAAAATAATTATGTAATAGGTTATCCCCTTGAAGAAGGTGAGCTAAAAGATTTACAAGTATAATATCTCTCACCTTAAGACATCCTAACCTTTGATCCAGATGCTAAAAAGCTCAAATTTTTCATGAGAGTTATCCTAGCGGTAGAGGCAATCAATATGGAAATGACAAATCATGATCACAATGGCATAAACGACGTGAATCCAATGAGAGCTAGAGCTGAAAATGATTTAATTTAATGTAACTCTCCACATACTTTAGCCACTGATGACAAAGTTAGAAGGTCCTTGACATGGGAAAAATGAATCCTATATTTTCTAGATGACAAACAAAATAATGAAGATGTTTCCACAACATCCATATTAGTTAAGGAACAACCTAAAAGTGACTCACCATTTGGCTACCATGAAGGGCACACTCCTACCAATTTGAATCATCCAATCTCCCAGTATGTATTGATACCCACCCTTACTCCCACCATAATTCATTATATGGGTAGAGGTATATCTCAAAACTTATCCTAAATTATTTAGGCTAATTTATTGTAAATATTTTTTTGAATTGGACAATCACAATTTATTAAAATTACATTGAAAACAAATAGATGAATCTCTTTGGGATAGTGTCCATAAACATAGAGGACACCATAGGCATAAGTATATGTGTTCCTCTCTTGGTAGGATTTATACCAAACTTCCCAAAAATGTTGAACTTGAATGCATTTTGTTTTAGGTGTCTAACTATTGAAGGCATCCCATTTCTTGTTAATAGGTAGTCCTTCAAGTTCTCAATTATAGACTGGAATTAACTAGGTCATTCATACAAATAATTTATTCTTCCCTATCCTATTTTGTTTTTTGTTTACTTTTATTTGATTTATATTTGTTTTTTTTACTTTTTCCTTGTCTAATTTTTTAATTTATTGTTCGTTTTTATCCCAAACCATCTATTTTAGTCCAGAGGTTCCTCATTTGTCCAATCAATGATGAATTAAAGGCTTGCAAAGTAAGTAGCATGGATGGCATTCGAGAGCGTAAAATTTATAAATTATTGCTTGAATACATACATAAACTACTATGATTATTTTGAATTTTTATAAATTTGAAGGCTTGTGATTTAAAATAGAACATGTATATTTTATAAACATTTATTTTCTTGTCTCAAACCATCAAATGCACTTAATGTAATATCTTAAGTTGGTGAAGCACTAAATCTATTTAGATTTATCTTAATGATCATGAAATTATTAAATTTAATTTTACTCATGGATTGGTTCCCAACCTTCAATGTATTAAACCCAAAAATATTTTTAAAAAAGGAAAATAGTTTTTAAGGATACTAAATTCAAATGCAAAATCTTAAGTTTTCCTCGAAAGAGTGATTCAGGCAACCTCCATCGCAAGCTTTCCAACCTGGATGGAAGTGGAGCAAGGTCTTGAATGGGACCAAAGGTATCTCTATCAATGATATAGAAATTTTTATAGCATAAAATAAATTCCCATGCCATTCCTCCCTAATCCAAATTGCAATATCTTTTCCCCTCTGAATTTTTTATTTCTTGAGCAAGTTTGAATGATTGTGTGTAAATGCAAAGATGGAAATGAATCAATCACTCAAGCACACACTAATGGTATTTTGGCATAAAGGAAACTTAGTATGTCACATGTTGAGAAAAAAATTGTGCCTTTATGCTCTAATTATGTCTCGAGTAATTGTTTATAGCTAATGTTTGTTATTTGGGTATGAAAGACTAATATTCTAGATTCATAAGATACTCAAGAGAATCTTCCACCAAAGTCACCAGTGTTGTTAATTACACAACATGCCCTAATTTCATAAATTAAATAATTTCCCCCCTTTATTTTATGTTTTGAAACTAGGTTCTACCTTCAAATGCATTTCTTTAAGTGTTTTAAATGCATAGTATAATTTTTATTTGTTACCATTAGGCGCCTTTCAAGCATATTTTCCCACCATTAAATGAGGTCAAATTATTTAAAAATTTTACATGGTGATATTAACATGTCATTATAATGAAATGGTATAAAATTTAATATAAAAATACTTCCCATGTGATAAATTCACAACCATCAAAACAAGCTTGTACGATGATTTCTGACTCCAATTTTCAAATTTTACCATAAAGTATTTTTGGGGACGCACTTCGCATGGTCAAAACGCATGCATTTCTTATGAAATTTCTCATGAGAGCATAAAAATGTCATTAAAATACCATGTCAAATATTTTTTCATGAAATTTATTCTTATATGTAAGTTTCACAGTGATCAAAACTACCTTCTACATTGATTTCTACATTTTCCTAGTTACCAAATTTGTCCAGTGCGCAATCTTCAAACCTATTTTCACAGAGGTAAATTATACGTAATTTATTTGAAATTTTTCATAATAATAGTAATATATTAATAGAATTAAATGGTGGAATATTTTTCATGAATTTACCTTCTAGGCATTAAATGTGTAATAATCAAAATGGGCTTTTGCATTGAATGCATGTGTTTCTAGTTGTCAAATCTATCTAGTGCACTCTCTTCAAACCTAATTTTGTAGGGTTAAATCACATTTTTTTCTATTTAAAACATGTTGATAATATCCAAATATAAGGATAACATAACAATCAATTAATTCACATGAAATGCCTTCTCATGTGAAAAATGTGCAGTCATGAAAACTAACCTATGCACTGATTTTTTCATCTTCCCAATGATTGAATCTTACCAGAAGGTGTTTTTCAAACTCAATTTCATAGACATAATTTTTGAAAACTTATATGATTATACTAATGTGTAGTATTAATTCATTAATATAAAAAATTATATAGATTTCCATCTCATGTGCAAAATGTGCAGCAATGAAAACTTGCTTTTGTGTTAATTTTTACTTGGTCTTTTTTACGTTTCTAATTTTCAAATCAAGCTTGTGAGCACATTGAAAATGTATGTTCACATGATCAAATTAAGTCAAAATTTATTTAAATTTTTTATATTAATACCTTGATTACATGATAATATAATGCATTTAGTTTCATAATTATCAATTTTACCAATTAAAAGATCTAAAGGTGTGAAGTGACCCTTCTGTGAAGATTTGTCACTTAACCAACTTTTGACCAGAAAGCACTCAAATGGTGGTTTGCAAGGATTAACTTGATTGTTTAAAAAAATTAAAAATGATATTTTGAGCATATTTTTAATGGATTTATGTAAATATCAGATATGATGGGTATTACTCATGTTTTATCCTGTGAATTCTCTTTAATTATATTTTGAAAGTGGTAATTTGATCGCTCACGATTGCACTAGTTTTTAAGCCATATATTTTGGCCCACGGCTAGGTTATCAATACCATTTAATGCATTGGAAATATAATTTGACCAACTTCATAATGGAGTGGGTTTAACTTAAATAAAGTTCAAAATTTAAACATGTCATTTGTTGTGACTCTATTACTTTGGTAACGCATTATGTATTTAATGAATTTAATATATCTTACTTCCCGCAAGGAAATATGACATTTTCTTATTTTTGATTGTACGATCTAAGGAAGAGGGAGATAAATATAATTAGTGATAGTGTTCTACTAAAAGACTAAACTTGTCATCCCATTTAATGCTCATAGTCGAGGGCACCAAAACACATGGGACAAATACATACTTGCAGACACTATTTTATAGATTATAAAGCACCTTAGTCTTGTATACTTGGTAAACCTAGACCTTGGTTGTTCCTCTCAGATCTGAACCTTCTTTCTTGTGTAAGTCTCACATCTACTCTATCTTGTACCCCTTGTCCTATCTCATGGTTTGACTAGTCTTATGGTGATGCCCCAGACCTTCTATCTTTCCTAAAATGCTTAAAATATACTTATTATATAAATAGTTTATCACCCTTGTACCTTAGGTTATCTCTATCCCATTTAACCCCAAATAAACTCAATCTAGATCATTTTAGGGTTAAACATTTGGTGAACCTGATTCATATGAATGCAAACATTTCTGATTCTTAAGGTTTTTTGTTAACTAGGGTTTCAAATTTATGTAATTTTTCATTTCCTACTTATATTATTTTACATGCAATCTAGGTGTATCCCTATATTGGTAATTTTGCCTATTGAACACATTGAGCTTCCCCTCCCACCATCTAATATGTCTCAAACTAATGAGAGATCTCATCATATGGACCATGATGATACCAATGTTGAGAATGAAAAACATATTGATGAGGTTATCATAGAAGAATAATTTGATAATGAAAACCATGAGTCTAATGAAACCAATACACATGAACAAATAGATCATGAGCAAGTGCAAGCAATTGCATTGTTTCATGAGTGTATTCATCAAAACCATGAAGATCTTGATGAGATCCTCAACACTATATTGGAAATAAAAAATTCAAAAGGTACAGTTGAAACATCCCTCCCCTTGGATACTTCATTGATTCCTACATCTATTGGGGGCATAGGTTATGTTTTTAGACCTTCATTTTCTAAAATCCAAAACACTATTGTTACCTCTATCATGGAATTACCAATAATTTCAATTCAAATGCCAATTTATATGCCTATTCCAACCATGATTACATCCCCTTTTGTGACTACTCAACCTGATAATCAAAATCCCAATGGGTCCATTGTTCAAACACTCCTTCAAGTTATAAAGACCTTAGAGGACAAGGTTACAAACATTGAACAAAACACTTTAAAATCTTCTCATGATATTAAGTCACAAGAGGTGTTGTATTACCCTCTTTCACTTGAGATATCTTTCAACCCTTTGCCAACTAGTTTTATTGCACCTAAGTTTCCATTATATGATTACAAGGGTGATCATGAATAGCATATTAAATATTTTTATATGGCATGCCTTGACTATGTCTCCAATTATAAACTTTTGACCAAATAATTCCCAAGAAGCCTCAAATATTATGCTTTGAGGTGGTTCTATGATTTACCTCTCCAATCTTTGAAAGCATTCAAACTTATTGTAGATCAATTTTTCACACATTTATCCATTAATATTTCTAAAAAGGTTTCCTATGCTCAAATTTCCAAAATCAAACAAGGAACAAATGAACCTATCAATGAATATGTCTTGAGATATAAGACAATGTTATCTAAAATGACCAATCCTATGGCAGATAAGGAGTTATAAGACATATTTTTGCTTGTTCCTTTACATGATTCCATTGTTTTCAAGAAGTTTAAATCTTTTGATAACTTATGCCATGTTGTCTGGGACTGTGAAATGAAACTTATTTCATTAAATAAGATCATATAGCACACACACCAATTGCATTTGCATCCAATACAAAATTTACAATCAAACCAAGTTATAAGGTAAAACCTCCTAAGCCTAAAAAAGAATCAATAACCATAATTAACATAGTTTCATAATAGCCTAATCAACTTATCTTATCTAATGTTCTCAGTAGATAATTTACACGCTTACCTAAGTCCCTTGTTTCATTACTTCCATGGCTAGTAGAGTGTCATCTTACATCTCTCCCTCATCCTATAGAGGTTAATATAAATATACCTCTACCCAAAGAATATGATGTGAATGCTTATCATGATTATCATCAGGGACTAGTGCATTCTAAAAAAAATTAACCTTGAAGCATAAGATCTAATACATTATTGACAATGAAAAGATTACATTTGATGACCCTCCTAAAGAATCAAGCTAAAACCTAGTGATTACTAGAAGTAAAAAATATTTAACAATCATTTGCAAGACCATTCTAAGAAGGAACTAGAGCTACAAATGACATATAATGCACATCTTCCTCCATCACATTATGGGTAACCATTAGATGATATTATTTGTACTTATACACAACATATACCTCATATGATTCAAAGACCTTTTATTAATTTTGATGAAAGTGAGATTAAGGATGATGACTCTGATAATAATTCTTTATTCATTCAAGCATACATTGATAAACACCTTATACGTAGTGTTATGATTGATAATGGTTCAAGTGAGAATGTTTGCACCATAACATGACTTATGTACTTGGGTTATGCTCATCATGATTTGCATACGTTTACTAGATCAATTAGAGAATTTGATGGGACCTCCCAAAAGGTCTTTGGTAATATTGACATACCTTTATAGGTCGATCCCACACATGTGGTTACTACCTTTTTAGTTATACCTTCCATGGAAATCTTTGATATGTTATTGGGAAGACTTTGGATCCATACACTTTGATCAATGCCATCTATAGTTCATGGGTGTATTAAATACATCCATGCTAATTGGGTAATTATAGTTTCTAAAATCCCATATTAGCATCCTCTTGAATAAGAGAAACTTATACCCAAACATTAATTACCAAGCCTATTAATGTTAATTTACCACAAAAGGGTAATCAATAGGCAATCCCCTTTATTAGGCAGCTAGTGCTTGAGAGACCATTGAATCAGAGACATATAATAGATTCCACATAATCCCCATCTTCTATTACGCACTATATTAAAACATCCAAAGCACCTAAACATGTTTCTACTATTCTTATTCCAAATAAATCATAGAGCACTCAATGATGGGTTCCACAAACCCCTACTCCTATTACTCCTTATATTTATAATTCATGACCTTAGAGTTTTATTATACATACATAGAGCATCACAGATACTACAATGGCAAATATTTCACCTATACATGCTCCTCAATGGTGTCACCAACTTATTACACTAGGTTCATAATGGGGATATATTTATGACCACCATTTGGAGGGGATCATAGGATATTACTCTTCACATATTCCAAAATTACCAAAAAAACATTAAAAAATCCAAAAACACTTTCAGCACCTATATATTATATTGTCTCTTTGGCATATACCATGTTAATGGATGGCATATCAATTACTCCAAAATACATGTGTGTCATGATTATACTTAAGGGTGATACAACCATACACAAATATATGATATATTCCTATTTCATATGTTGGACCTTCCCTCTACTCATGTCATATGGACATTGAGGGAATCCACCTATATGATCATGATATTTCCATGTTATATCATTCTATGGTCACTCTACATTATAATGTTTTGAGATCACATATATACTTACACATGCTTTTATCCATGATTATATCTTATATAGGGTACTTATGCAGTTGACATTTTTTTTAACACATTTGATCCATAGGCTACTATGATATGTTTATAATGGTTGTTGATGTTTTCCTTTATGTACTTCTTTGAGTGTCTTACCTTGGTATTATGTTTCTTGTTTGAGCATTTGAATGTGCTCCTTTGTTTGTGGCACATATGCTTATGTATGATTTATTTAACATTTGAAAATGTTGTTGTTTTTTATATGGACATTTGAATATGTCATTCTTGATTTTATAGACATTTGACTAAGTCGTGTCCCTTCAATTATGCAGCATTTGAAAATGCCACTTATTTGCAGTCTCCATGGACCATTACCTTTTGACTTATTTTTGAGTAATATTATGTGTGTGATTTATTTACTTGTTGAGTTTGTATTGTTACTATCTAAATGTTATCATACATCTTAGGCCTTCATGTGATCAGATTTTTTTATGCACTTTAATGCTACATTTACCTAGACATATTCTTCTATATGCTATATGGTTCCATTCATAGATTATACAGTTGTCTTATCCTTTTCATGTGAGGTAACTACCAGTTTCTATTCTTCCCTCGCCTCAAAGGGGGGTCATATTAATAAGGGCATGTCATAGAGGCATGTTCTTCACATTTGGCACATTTTTTAGTTTCAATGAGGGCATGCTTTTGTAGCATGTTCTCCACACTTATTCGGTACTTGGCACATCTATCAATTTTTAGATTTAGTTGGGGCATGTCATATAGTTATGGCTTCCATAAATTCACATTTTTTAGATTCATTAGGGGTATGATTTGGAAGTATGTTCTCCACACTTATTTAGTATTCAACACACCCAAATTCAGTGGGGGCATGTTTTAGAAACACATCCTCCACATTGGCACTTATTTCGGTTCTCATATTTCTACATATATAGTGGGATCATGCTTTGGAAGCATGTTATTCACACTTATATTTTTTTTGAATTGGCCAAAGCACATAGTTATATAAATTTAGATTCATGGTTGTTGTAGAATTTTATACATTGGTACCATTGTTATACATAATTTCATCATGAAACATATCTAAGGTGCATATGCTATGTAATATGCACCTAATATTTCAAAATCCAAATCAGTTTTAGATTTCAAAACACTCTCAGGGATTGTTATCACCCACCAAGATGTACTTTTATGGACTGTATTGAGTTAATCTATTGTAGTAGATAATTCACTTTTGGTATGGTTGAGTTGATTAAATCACTCAATCTTTCCAAGTTTTTAGGTTGGACTTGATTTTATAACCTAACCTTACTAATTTTGTAATATTAGTTGACTTTGTTCATTCATACTCACTAGGTCATAAGTATGATTGAATTGCATGGTTGATATAATCTCAACTATCAGTGGCAACTAACCTTTTCTCCAAGGTTTGGGGCATGTGACTCTCTCTCTCTCTCTCTCTCTCTCTCTCTCTCTCTCTCTCTCTCTCTCTCTCTCTCTCTCTCTCTCTCTCTCTCTCTCTCTCTCTCTCTCTCTCTCTCTCTCTCTCTCTCTCTCTCCTTATATATATGTAATTTCCATATTTATACATATTTGTCCTGATCTCATTTTTAGATCCTTATAATGATATATATTTTCAAATCAAATTGCCAATAGGTAAGGTAGTAACATTCATACATAGGTGTACTCCTGAACCTTGCTCTTTAAATTTCAATCAATTTAAATGCTTTCAATTTCAAATTATATGTATTGATTATGTACTATAACATGCTCTTACTTTTACGTCAGTCACTAGTAAATCACTCAATTTGGACTCAAGCAAAGGCAAGGTGTGTTATACACACTCAAGTATGCATTCCTTTCCTCTAAACTAGTAATTTCATTACTAGAATAAAAGGGGGAATGTAAACACTATTGTATGGATTATATAGCACTTCAATCTTGTGCACTTGGAAAACATAGACCTTGACTATTCCTCTCAGCTCTAAATCTTTCTTACTTTTGTAATTCTCATATATGCTTTACCTTATGCTTCTTGGCCTACCTCTTGGTCTGACCAATCTTATGTTGATGACCCAGACCTTCTATCTTTCCCACAATGCTTAAAATATACTTATCTTATGCACATATGAGTTCAAAGATTGTACCTATTTTCTAACTACCAGGACACAAGTGTCAATCCCAAACCCCTACGTTGAAGCTAGTGTCCTACCTTGATGTAGGTGTCTAGTGCCCTAAAGTCATCTAATTTTCAAATGAAACATATCCTATTAGTTGGCCTAAGTGCTTTAATGTGGGTTATTTCTTCAAAAGGATTGTGATTTATCTTTTTTTAGGATTATGGAATCTAACTTTAGGTTGATAAAGAATTGATTAATAAATTAGGGAATAAAATACTATAATATCAATAACCACTAATTTTCATAATAATGATTTATTTCAATATTCTATAAATAGCAATGAATTAGAAAAGTTGTACTTAGCTAGAAAATATAACTAAGATAGACAAGTGGTGGGCTAAGAAGTGATGTAGGAACAAGCCAGAGTGTCATCAGTGGAGAACAAGTGTCATAACCCTTTTTGAAAAATATCGCAACCCTCTTTTCCAATAGTTCATTATATTATAGGCCTTCTATGCAATGCTAATGACCTTGTGTAGGTGAAGTAGTGAAATTTTTGGTAGACCTTCACTCTATTTTGGGGAGCCTATGCCTGTATGATTAAGCACTATATCATCATCTATTCTGAGCTTTAACTGATTTCACTATGAAACCGTAAGGCTCCATGCTTGTTATGGTTTTTTATGAATATAGGTGAAAGGAGAGTGGCATTAATAGGATAGGCTAGGTATGACCTCAAAACCTCATGTGTTAAGTGTTGCCTACATACCAATACCTTGAAAGGGGATCAAGTTTGATGTAGTTCTCCCAATCTAAGTGTCGGTGTAAGTTAGAGTGATGCTAGTATGCCTAAGTATAAATGACAATTTGAATGCATTACGTGTGAATTAATATTGGAAACCTGAGTAAAACTAAGCTATGGGCTGGTGTAGATGGATGTGTGTAAAAATAATGGTAAATAAGAATCAATAACCTTAATTTACATAATTGTTTCTAAGTTTGTTCATGAGAATTGTCATTTATATTAAAAATTATGAGAATGGTCTTTATATAGTGTTTTAATGCTTGTCAAGACATGAAATGAGTTGAGGTTGACCCTAAGATGCTTCAAGAAGTAGAAAGATAAATGTTAGGGATAAGGGAAGCTAAGGGTTAATAATGATGCCCCCTTTGGCAATAACGTAATGCACTATAAACTAATGGGGTCACACTATTATCCAAGTTACTGGCACATGTGATAAAGGATTAGAGATGCCTAGGTAATGGCTCAATGCGGCTATTGGTATATATGGGCATAGGCCAAATGTGCATAAAAACTAGAAAAAGAAAAAAAGAAGCCCTAAGAAAGGTCTAGAGATAAGTTAAGAATAAGGTGGTCTCAAGTGGCACTCATTGCATTAAAATGACATTTTATATGACTAAATTTGGCTTCCCTTTATTTTAAAAATGCAACAAAGCGTAATGACTAGGATAAAGGATAGAGAAACATACCTAAACTTACTTATGAGCTGAATCTTGTGAATGTGGGTTTGAGTGTAAGAATTATGCTTTATTGCATATCTTACAAATAAAACATATATAAATCATTCCTTACTTTAAAAATATTAAAATCAAAGAGAAAACTGAGTAAAGAGATGTGAAAGAGAGAAAAGAAATGAATACACCTCACTAGGTATGTGAACCAATGCAAAAACTTGGTGAAATCATGTGTGTGCATGTAGATGGTGATCAAATGGTGAATAACTTGGACTAAGTTGATGGCTTGCCCAATCCTCATGTGTGGGTGGCTCAAGAACTCAAGTTCGCCTTAAATCCATCATTACCCAACCATGTTTGATAGATCATAATCTATGAATAACTTGGATTACATTAATAAGTTGTCTAACCCTCTTATGTAGGTGGCTCAATAACTCAAGTAAGTCATGAGTCCATCATTGCCTACCCATGTGTAGTAGAAGAATATAAAATTGAAACTATATGGTGTCATGAAGATGTAAAAGATAGCTCTAGGCCAATCAGGAATTTTGAAATGTAAAATGGCTTAAGGGGAATTTAAGAACTTTGAAATGTAAAATGGTTCAAGGGTCACTCGAGAAATTTTAAATGTAAAACAACTCTGGTGCCACTCAAGAACTCAGCAATTCCAACCTCTATAGACATTATGAGGCATTAATCTAGTGTAATCCTGGTGCATATGGTGTCTAAAGTATGAAACATGGAGAATGACATGGAGTTGTCATTCCATATGAGAGAACTGGTGTTTAAAATTGATCATATGGAAATAATGTGTCATGTACATACCCCCAATCCTGATATTTGTGCATATGGATTTTGGATTGAGTCATAGTAATTTATGTCTTTGCATATTTGAAACTAAAATGGGAGTGATCATGTTGTGTATGATTCCTTCAATCTAAGCATACCTATGTAGTTGTGTGTAAAAACTGAGTATATATTGAGAATATTTGATAATCTATGATTGATACTATGTAAATCTAAATTGTACCTTCTATACCTTTTTGATAATTTTGACATTTTATGTTTTTGAGGCTACTAGACAATAACATGATGGGTGGACTATAGTGTACTACGCTCTTGAAAGTGTATTGCGCTTTTATCTAAATGTGTTGTTTCTAAGAAAATTTGAGAATGATCTATATATGACTATATTTCACTATATTTTCCTAAGTCTAAGCTCTATAATATATGTCTTCATGCTAAAAATTATGTTTTGAGTGCACTAGGATGGTATGATCTCTATGACAAACCCCTATGAATACCCTCTCTTTTGAGGGGAGTTGTTGAACTTCTACAATAATTGTCCTCAAAAGAAAATTTATGCATCATGTGTGTTAGATTAAAAAAATATGATATTTTTATGATAAACCAATATAATTTATATACATGACATCATAATGTAAAATAGATTCAACATAAATTGGTAATGTATGATGTATGTTAGTGTTTTAACCTTTTAGGGTTCATCTATGTAAATCCTATATTTGATTAAAGGTTTGAGTAGTCTAGATTATTAAAATAATATACATAAATAACCATTGATTTGTTACATATTTTAACCAGCTTCGACTTTCTAAAAATAGTAATAAATATGTGAAAATAAAGACGTATCTAGAAAATACATGATATGAAAGATCTAAGTGTTTAAGACCAAGATATGAATACATCTGAGTGTCATCAATCAAATCCTTATGTTAGATCCTCTCCTGGATAGTAGTGCCATGTGGCTTTAGTGTCTTGACAATGGTGCTAGTGTCCTTTGTGTAGGACTACTTTGAATTTTTGGGTGCACCTGTGCCTATGTTTCTAGGTTTTGTTCCTGCATGCATGAAGTTTTAAACTTTATATTATGCCTACAATAGTTGATTTATGATACAAATCATAATATTCCTTATAAATAAGGCATGAGCTTAAAAGTGTGTTCATTAGTAGGATAGGCTAGACATCCACAAAACCTTGATGTGAAGAGAGTTGCCTGCATACCAATACCCTGAGTATGGATCAATCCCAATGTAGTTATCCCCACCTATGTGTTGGTGCAAGTGCAAGTGATACTATAATGATAGTGGTCTTGAATGCCTTGAGTGTGATTGAGATTGGAAATCTAGAAAATATGAGCTTAGGGTAGCTTTAGATGGTTGTATGCATAAGTAGGGAAAAATAAGGATTAATAACTTTTATTTTTCTCAACTTATTTTGTGTTTATATATATATATATATATATATATTGCATCTAATTCTCATCTAGTAGATAGAGGTCTAAAATTCATGTATTTATAGTATTTTGTAGCTTGTACAGATAATAAAAGATGCTCAAGCCAACCTTAGGAGGGTTTTACTTTTGAAAATATATCTATTCAGGATAGATAAGGTAAAAGAAATTTACACCATTTTGGGGACACTAGCACCATGTGGCTCTAGTGTCCTTAATGTGGTGTTAATGTCTAGCTAGTAGGTTGTTGGACACAAAGGGCTAGGATTAAGAAATGATGATCTAAGACTATGTTTTAGCTGACTAAGGACATATGTGGTCTACACAAAGGCTATAAAAGTGTGATAAAATACTCGTGTTATGTAGCTTGTGTAGATAATAAAAGATGCTCAGGCCAACCTTAGGAAGGTTTTACTTTTGAAAATGTATCTATTTGGGAAAGATAGGGTAAAGGAAATTAACACCATTTTGGGGACACTAGCACCACGTGGTTCTAGTGTCCTTAATGTGGTGTTAATGCCTATCTATCAAGTTGTTGGGCACAAAGGGCCAGGATAAAGAAATGATGATCTGAGACGATGTTTTAGCTTACTAGGGACATATGTGGTCTACACAAAGGCTGGAAAAGTGTGGTAAAAGACTCATGTTTTGTATATTTTATAGATAATAAAAGATGCTCAGGCCAACCTTAGGAGGGTTTTACTTTTGAAAATATATCTGCTCAGGAAAGATGGGGTAAAGGAAATTAGTTCCATTTTGGGGAAACTAGCACCACATGGCTCTCGTGTCCTTAATGTGGTGCTAATGTCTAGCTAGCAAGCTATTGGGCATGAAGGGCTAGGATCAAGAAATAATGATATGAGACTATGTTTTAGTTGACAAAGGACATTTGTGGTCCGCACAAAGGTTGGAAAAGTGTGATAAAAGACTCTAGGATAGGTCTAGGGCTAATCTAGGAATATGTTATCTCAAGTAGCACTCTTAGCACTCAAATACCACTTTTAGGTGATTATTGTTAGACATAGCATTCACAAAGTTATCACAATAGATATAACAATTTAAGCATGTATATGAACAAAAAATATGAATATAATCTAAGTAAACTACTTAGGGCGATGGGGCATGATGTTCATCAAGGCACCCAAGAAGGAAGCGAAGATGTATGAGGTCCCTCATGGCATTACAAACTAGATGTGAAAGCAACAAGTAAGAGATAAGTGTCATGGCCATGATTCATATATGAAATCATACATACAAACACATGAGTCATACAAAGTAGGCCAAGGGGCCATAATACAAGGGACATGGGCACATGTCACTAAGTCTGAGAAAATGAACACATATAAGGACATGTTTAAATATTCGCATATGCAAAAGAGCATGCAAGTTTGTCTTAGAGTCACATGGAAAGGCAAGTTCACATAGCCACATACACAATCAAGAAGCATACATAAGGATATGGGCACATGTTCAAAACATAAAAGTAATGAAAGAACAATGGAATATGTAAATGCCCTCGACTAGATGTAGAAGAAAAGAGACACAATCAAACATAGACTACTAAAGCTAGAAATGAAAGTATGTGATAATCATGTGGTACAAATCCATATAAGAGCAAAGTTACACATAAGATGATTCTATAGTAGTAGTAGTTGGAAAAAAATCATTGATGTATAGGATGATCAATATCAAGATAAAATCAATGTTAAATCTATGGTATGGAGTATAGAAATATATACCCTAGCAAATTGAAAGTTGTGTGCATGATGTCCCTAATGGGCTAATATATCAATGTCGAAGCGGTGTATATGTGTAAGTGACCTCGATGGGTGGATAGTAACAAATATGGATCCGTGTAGAGGATCAGAGTCATATAGTAATCTAAGAACACTCAAAAGGAACAAGTGAAGCATGTATGTATGATAAAAATAACTACACTAACATAGATAGCCTATGTAGTACTTAAAAAATGGAAAGAATGTAAACATGGAAATGCATAGAATATAGAAAAAAAAAATTCTGAACAATATTTCATTTTTTTGTATTTTTGTACTTTTCTTTTGTGTTTTTTTAGTATAATCTATGTACAAGTAACATGAAAATGAGATTATATATGAGGATCAAGATAAAGGAAACAATGTACAAGTAAATTAAAATAATGAAACTATGTACAAGTGACAGGGGAACATACTAACTAATAAGTCTTGCAAGAGACTCATTATCAAGGTAATTTGTATCAAGTAAAGGAAGAGTCAACACACATGATATGCGAGGAGGTATTTGAGATTGAGGAACTAAATTTATTGAATAATCTATATTTGAAACTAATTGTGGAGTGTGGCTATGAATATATGAAACTGACTAAACTAGCCTATGAACTATGGGGCTCTTAGGGTCCATTTGGTAGAAGAAGTTGTAACTAGCATAGCTACTCTATGTAAAGTGATTTAAGGACTCAATAACATTGATCTAGGTGGGAATGGGGTAGAGAGAGAGGCTCTCTAGAATCTAAAACATATGTTTGACATAGGGGTCTTTCTAATAAATGTCTTTGTGGGAGAGTGTGTGTACATGGTCATGATGTAAAATTAGAACTTGCCTACATTGGTGGCTCAACTAAGATCTGAGGTGTGCTAATGAAATATATGTTTGGAACTATTAATGGTGACTGTTATGTAATTAGTTGTAGAATAGGTAAAGGATACTCATATAAAACACCCTTAATTATAACAACCTAATTATTGTGTATATACATAAGACATTTCTGTATGATGGAAGGAATGGCTCAAAGATATTGTATTTAAGGCATACCCAATAACATATCAAATGTTTTGACACTAGGTACAACTATAAATCTAGAGGCCACGTGTGAGCCCAACCTATAATGGAAGTATGATCTCCCCAATAGAGCTCTAGACATGGCCACTAAAGCCATGAATAATTGTATATGTCAGAGAAATATTCTGATCTAAATAGCCCAAGTGATGTAGAAGTTTAATACCACACATATTGATGTTTGACCTATTGTCAACCATGACACTTTGAATAGGATGATGATCAATGTACACTCATTTAAAGAGTGAGTATAAATATGAGTCATCATCAATGATCTCCTATTCTGATAAAGTGATAAGAGGCCTGATTAGCATTGTAGTATGATACACACCAATGATATTATTTAAAAGGTGTGTATCCACTGTATGAGTATGATAAGGTGCTAGTAATGGATGCACCTGATAAGTATAATGAACACCTAAAGTTCTTATTGTCTCATTATTCATATGTTCTAGAAATGGATCAAAAAATATTTTCATTACTTTTTCTTCAGTCAGTTATGCTTTGGGTATTTTTATAGGGGTGCTTGCATCAATGATACTAGTATCTATCAAATCTTGGATCTTATGTCATAAGTTGATGAATTTGTTCTTAGTATGGTTGGGGGCCCTATGATAATCATAAAATGCATTGGAATCATAATTCTTTGGAAGAGGCCTAGTCGTATCAACCTCTTTAATGGGAGGGAGAGATATGACATTGCATTCCAAAAGTTGTTATAGAATGTGATCTGGGGATTCATGAAGATTCATAAAAGGTCTCCTTGGAGGAGCTGATAAAACGACATGAGGAGCTAGCTCTAAGGCTATGTTAACTATTGTCTTTTACTCATTCTTTTTTTCATTAGACCTCACCTTATATGGGAGCTTATTTGAACTCTTATGAGTGGAATCTGACACAGTTGTGTAATTTAACTTACCCATGGAGAGAAGTTTGACTTCCCGTTCCTTCATTGTATGGCATAAATCTATAAATGATGGAAACTTTTTGAATAATATAGATCCATGTAATTCTAGTAATAAACTTCACTTGAATATGTCCTAGAGTTCTCTATCTATCATGGGGAGTCATCTTTGCTAATATGTTTTTATATCACAAGATAAGTTCAATTATTGGCTCATTAGATTTTTACTTTAGTTGAGTGGCTTGAGCATAGGAAACTTTGTCACTGATGTTGATTGAAAAATCTGCCAAAATCATATCTACAAGTGGATTAAATATTTTAATGGACTAAATAAGGAGATCATAAAACCATTGTAATGCATAGTCCTTTAAACTACGAGGGAACAACTTGGTCAGGAGCCAATCATTAGAAACATAGTCCACACATGTTATATGAAAAGCATGTAGATGATGCTCTAGGTCACTCTTACCATCATACAAAGTAAGCTTAAGTTCCAAAAATCTGGATAGCAAAGGAGTCACCACTATATGTTATGCCAATGGTATATCTAGGAGAACATGAGAGTCTAAGGCATGATATGGTCTAATGACACCTTACTCAATATGTAACACCTTAGCCTATAGAGAATGCATCTCATGCCTAAGGGATTGTACATCTGGAGAGGAGGGATGTGTACTAACCATATGAGTTGTTGCCACTGATAGGAGTTGCCTAGTTATAGCAAGTTGCTATAGAATCTGAGTTACCCCCATAATAGGTGTAATAATATTATCATTTGTGGGGTTAGAGGATTAACCAAGTGATGTGTTCTTTATTTTTACCAATAATCTTGTAAAATATGTGCATAATCATAGAGTTTTTCCCAAACTCTATCTCTAAAACATTATAATATCTCATCCTTATTGATTCTAAGATTATCATCATTGAGGGGGTGAGTGTGTCCCGAGTCCCATCTTGTGTATCATCATGATCTTGATTATATTGCTCATGTTCCGATGTGTTATCCTTAAAGTCCACATAATCAATATTTTAAGGAAAAATTAGAGGAGTTGTAATTGGTCCTTTATCTATGGTATAAGCTCGAATGGGAGGAATCTAGGTATGCTCAATAGGATTACCACTAAGCCTAACATCTTCTTAAAGTAAGAGATATAATTCTTTTGAGATGGCATATAATAAAAAAAATGAAAAAGTGTCACAAAAATAGAATATATGAAATATGAAAAGCCTAACACAAGAAATGGAAATAGGAAAAAGAAGGATACAAACCCTATTAGCATTTAGGGCTAGGGTTTATATGTTATTCAAAGTAAGTTGGGTTCACCAAATGATTTATATTTTTTAAGATTATGGAATGTAACCATAGGTTGATAAAGAACTAATTAATAAATCATTAGAATAATACTACAGTATCAACATCCACTAATTTTCATAATAATTGATTTATTTGAATAGTCTATAAATAGTAATGAATTAGAAAAGGTGTACTTAGTTGGAAAATATGACTGAGATGGACAAGTGGTGGGTTGGGAAGTGATGCAGGAGTAGGGTAGAGTGTCATCAAGAGAGAATAGGTATCATAACCCTCTTTGGATAATATCATGACCCTATTTCCTAGTAGTGCACTACATTATAGACCATATATGCAGTGTTAATGGCTATGTACAGGTGAAGCAATGAGAGTTTAGGCAGACCTTCACATTATTTTGGGTAGCTCATGCTTGTATGACCCCTGTATCATTGTCTATTCTATGTTTTGACTAATTTCACTATAAAACCCTCAGCCTCCATGCTTTCTAGGGTTTTGGATGAACAGAGGTGGAAGGAGAGTGGTGTTAGTAGGGTAGGTTGGGTGTGACCTCAACAACGCATGTGTTGAGCACTACCTACATACTAATACCTTGAAATGGGATAAAACCTGATATAGTTATCCCAATATAAGTGCTAGTGTAAGTGAGAGTGATGCTAGTATCCCTGAGTATGAATGTCAATTTAGATGTTTTGAGTGTGAATTGACATTGGGAACCTGAGTAAAATTGAGCTTGGATGGATGTATGAAAAAATAAGGGTAAATAGGGATTAATATCATTAATTTGCATAATTGTTTATGAGTTTGTTCATGAGAATTTCCATCTATCTAATAAATGAATGAGAGTGCTCTTTATATAGTGTTTTGATGCTTGTTCTGACATGAAATGAGTCTAGGCTGACTTAAGATGCTTCGAGAAACAAAAAGATATTCATTAGGGGTAATGGAGGCTAAAGGTAAATAGCATTGCCCCCTTTGCCAATAATGCATTATGTTATACACTAATGGGGTCACGTTATTATCTAGGTGGTTGACACGTATGAAAAAGGATAAAGGATGCCTAGATGATGGCTCAATGCAACTCTTGGTATATTTGGGCATAGGCTAGACACACATAAAATCTAGAAAATGATCAAAAAAGACCCTAAGATAGGTCTAGAGATAAGTAAGGATAGGGTGGTCTCAAATGAAACTCATTGCATTAAAATGATATTTTATATGACTTTAGATTGATATAAATACAAGATCAACCCTCATATATTCCTCACCTAGAAAACACCTAGCACAAACTAAGGCAACCTATCAAAAGCATTAAATCAAGCACTCAATAAAGCAAAGCTTTCCTATTTTGTCATATTTTAATATCAATCATAGGAACAACATATACATAGGTTTTAAGTACTAAAGTATTAGCCCAAGATCCCATTTTGCCAAATTATAAGCTAGGTCATTATTGTACTTGATTTCCACATATTGCATGATTTACACACAAGCCAACACATAGGGGAGAACTACATTAGTCTAAAGCCATATTTAGAGTATTGACAATGTAGATAGCACTAATTTACAGAGGGGTCTTAGGGATCAACTTGACACCAAGTGACCACCAACCAATTTTACCCCAATATCATAATGAAGATGAAGAACTAGGGTTTTTCAATTTCATGAGGAGCAATAGTCCATGACCTAGATCTAAATATACCCGAGTCAAGGTGAAGACAACCCTAGAAGCATTTAGGTGTTAGCATCCTTTTCCAATAGGTATTCTATATAGGACATTTGCATCAGGTTTAGATAGTAGCATCGATGTAACTATCCAAGGCTTATGTTAATGTCTACAACTTTAGAGGCACTCAATCTAGAATTTAGTTATTGTTCTAGAATCCTTTTCTAGTCTGATTTCTACCTAGTCTATATCCAAAACTACATTAGCATCAGAACCAACCAAGTATATTACCTCTTTGTCATTAAAATATCTATCATAGTTATACTTACTATTTTTAGTCTATCTTAATTTAATAAATTTAGTGTATGTTATATCTGAGTTTAGCATCTAATTACCCTATTATAAAGATAGTTTATCACCCTTGCACCTTAGGCTATATTTATAGATTTTAACCCTAGATAACCCCAATCTAGATCATTTTAGGGTTAAACAATGCTCCATAATTTATGTAAATATAAAGTGTCAATTATTTTTTGGCCATATCTTTCAAACTGTTGCTCCATTTTGCATGTCATTTATATCATTAGAAAATTAGTTTTGCCATCTTCGTAGTGATATTGGTCTTGAATAGGAGAATTATAGGACCTAAAACATGTTAACATTTTTATGGAATGATTTCATTATTGCTAGCTTGGGCAAAAGGTAAATTGCCTTCCTCTTGGTGGGTGGAGCTCAATGAATGTTCCTAGACAACTTTTATGGGGGGATTAGACCTAATATTTGACTAATTTTTTTTATAAGACCCCAATTTTTGGTTGTGTATATAGGCTAGCTTATGGTGGATTGAAAAAGACATTATAAACCAATTGTTTTTTGCAATTTCCTTCTTTCTAGTTAGTTTTTTTTACATGAGTCGAGGTTGTTTAGACTCAAGTTTGTAAATTTGATTAAGTACATGATGAATCCCAATATTTACTTCATGGAAATATCTCATATGTGAAACATTTGCCAATTGATATGATGGTATGCACATGTATATGGTGGTTAGTTTCCCTCAGTTCTCATCATTCTTTACCCATGGTTGTGTTATGATAGCCTAACAAAGAGTGGTTCCCTCTAGGGACTTGTCTACTCTATAGGAATAGATTGGTTTATATTAAAAATCAGGGTCATATTTTCTTTCTCCCTACCCTTCCCTCTTTTGTTCTTTTTTCTCTCTTGGTTAGATTAGGTAGATAAGTGTCTGAGTTGTAATCTATAGTTACACTTTTATCTTTATTGCATGCTCTTACTTGTTGCCATTTATACATTGTTAAATCAAATGTGTAATGAACTTATTTTTACTTAGCTATATCTTCATGTTAAATTTAATTGTTGATTTCCCTAGGCAATAAGCCCCACAAGACTAAAATGCTTATGATTTATCTAAAGTATTCTCGTACCAACATAGTCCCTTTCAAATTGAATGGTCACAGTGAGCCACTGAGTGAAGATCAATGCGCCTAGACCAAGTAGAGAATAGCCTTAGGGATAAGACCTCAGGATCCCCGCTTTTCAAGATGGGCAAGTGCCTCAAAAACACTTGCCTAGATTTAGTTGGTGTTTGTGCCAGAAGGTTGATCAACATGTCTAAGGCCACAAAATTCAAGTTTACAGAATCTGTTGGTTGATCCGAAATCCAGATCTAGTCTACTTCTAGTCTATTCTATATCAAATCTTCATGCACATAATAAACCAAGTATGTTATATACTTATGGATATGATATATTAATGTATATGGGTTGATGGAGATGCTGAAAAGTGGCACACATTGCTATGTACCTAGGGATATGATACATTAACTCTTATTTATAATCCATTGATATATAAATTAGTAGTTGTACTTTCTATTTTTATCATATCTCAGCATTTAAATTTAAAATCTTTTTAATCCAAGTTTAAAAATTAATTGGCATGTTATAGATCTGTATATCACCCTTGTGTTTATTCATTTTTATATTTTTAACCATATACTATATTGAACCATCTTAATATAGGGTTAAACACCCCTATGGTGCAAAACACACAAACCCTATTATCCAATTGTTTCTTAGGATTCATCCATCTACACATCTCACATCAGAGTCTATGAGAGATAGTCCTTAATTAATCAATGATGACCTTCTCCCTCCATTTAAGTTTAGCCTATATATATGATTTTTCATTATTCTCATAAGTCGGGTTGAATGCTAGAATATAGTGTTGTCTTTTCTTGTTTACTTATTCCACATTACCATTATGATTTTTTCATTCTCATAATTTTGTCTTTGTTGTAATTTAGACATTCAGTTAAGCTGATATCTCATAAATTCATCCACTTGCAGTTGTGATTCATCTAAGTGTTCTTCCTCCTATGTAGCTATTCATATATTGCATTATTAGGAGATTTGTTGGTCTTCTTGTTTTCTTTTTTTCCATGTAACATAATAGTCTAGTCATAGTAGTTATCTATAAAGGGAAAGTAACTATTTTGGTAAGAATGATTATATAGGGGACCGAGTCATTAATTGTGAAATTATTTATGATTAGATGATTTTGGATATTTTTTTATTTTCCTTCATTTCAAACTTGTCATTTCACTAGCCCTACCTCATAACTATATAATACCATCGGTGTGATAAGTAACCCAAATAAGACCTCAACAGGTTTCCAATCCCATAACTCAACATTCCTACATTTGTTTTGAAGCACATAAAAATTTCTCCATCCACCTTGTATTCTTTTAATCTTTCTAGTATCTCATATGAGATAGTTGTGAAACTTAAGGCCAAGATACTTGAATTTTGACACCACTTTAAGATACCCTTTTAAAAACTAAAAATTGGGGTTTTGTTCCTTCATTTTCACTTAAAAAATTATAATTTTGGTTTTGTTGATGTTTACTTGTATCACTGGTTCTTTACAAAATATTTATAGAGCCTAGAGACAGTCTCTTAAATCAAAATTTATCTATGCCATTAGAAATAAGACACTGGTGTTGACCATTTTGGTCCTATAGGCCAAAATCGGTCCCCTTCTTTCCCTGCTTTTCTGAGCCAGTTCATTTTTTGATTTTGCATAAGTCTATAAATTTCTACAGACTCTACAGGCATTTATACGTACTCTACAGGCATTTCTACAGACTCTACAGGCTTTTCTATGGACTCTGTAGGCTTTTCTATGGACTCCACGAGTGTTTATATGGACTCTGCAAGAAAGTCTTTTGGCAGATGAAAAACCAATTCAAGGAATGAAAGGGGCTTCTAAAAATTTTCTTCAGACCAGAGAACCATTTAGTTCAATTAGCTCAAATTCAATTGGTTCAGTGGCTTGCTTCAACAACTTGTTTCATTTAATTGGTTCAACGGCTCAGTTCAAATGAGACAAGTTCCCACTTAGGTGCAAAATGGACCATTCCAAATGCCCTTGCAGAGGGCAATTTGGGACTCAAGTGCCCTTGCAGAGGGCAAGGAACATTGCAAAGAGGCCATAGAGAAAAGCCGAAAAGGTAAGTTTCTTTTGGAAATTTGCTTAAGGCAAAGTAAGTACCCTTCGGAAGGGTCGTTTACAATTTTCCCGAAGGGCACTTTTTGAAGGTAGGCAAGAGAAAAGATTGAAGAAATAATTTCTTCAGACTTCTTGTCTGAAGGAATTCCTTTAGACAAAAAGTCTTAAGAAATTCAGAAAGGCTACGAGCAAAAATCCAAGGGAAGACAAGTAAAAAGACTAAGGCTAAGGTGAGAATAATTTCTTCAAACTTTTTGTCTGAAGGAATTCCTTTGGACAAAAAGTCCAAAGAAATTTGGAAGAAAAGCCCGAGAAAAATGCCGAAGGGTAAAGCAAAGTGTTTGAGACAATTCTTGCAGACTTTTGTCTGTGGGAAAAAAGTCTACGGGAAAAGTCTGCAAGAGAAAACCTAAGGAAAAGCTCTAACAAAAGAAATGGGCAAGGCAATTCTTGTGGACATTTTGTCCACAGGAAGATAGCCGAAGAGAAAACGCCACCGAAGGATCTCAAATGGCAAGTGCCCTTTCAGGGGACTCTTAGCTACCAAAAAAAAAGGACACCCTCCCCTTCAGGAGGGTCCAAAGCAAAGCCCAAAGGTAAGGGAGTGACAAAAGGCCAAAGAGAAAAGACCAAAGGAATTTCCAAGGATGGTGACATCTCTGAAGCCATCAATTTTAGGGAAATAGACTAGCCATTAGTTTTGAAATGATGACGGGCCCGCGAACGTCATTTTTATAGTAGAGGAATAGCAATTTGATCTTTGAATTCTTGAGCGCCAACTAGAAAAGAGCCCAAAGAACAAAGAGCCCAAGGAGTCAGCAAGGCCAAGAACATAGCCCCGAGGGCCAAAAGAACCAGGAAAAGGCAAAGTGTAGAAGCAGACAAATAGTCCAGGTGGCAAAGAAGAGGTGTCAACTCAGGGATTTATTCCTATAGTTGGAACAGTGCTCGCCAAGTGGTCATCAAACGGTGTGAACAGTAAGCGGTGCGGCCTATTTTCTCCATTTTGAATTTATAAGTAGACAAACTGCGTGAATATCTAGAAGGAGCAGTCTTGTTTTCAAAAAAAGAGGTGTGGCCCATGCTTCCACATTAAATTTTGGACGCCAAACTCAAGACCGATGATTACATAGCATGGTTCTAGCATACCTCTTCTAGAAGAATTACATCAGCAATAGTGACTTCCTCTTCTCGATGCTCACAAACACAAATGGGCCACTTGCAAAAGGAATGCCAAAGTCTTTTCTAGAAAGTGCCAAGTTCTCTTCTCTTTTTATATATTGTAAACTTCTCATTTTGAGAAAAAAAGATCTCTCAGCCTATAAGGCAAAGCTCTGCCCAAAAATCTTTGGGTTTGTAAGCCAAAACTCTATCAAATTTTACCTTGAATAAAGACTTAGCAAATTTTACCTCCATTTGAACTTAAACTCACGCATATGTCTATGTTTTCTTTTTGTGTTAAGTCATTTTCTTTTATGCTTATCATAGAATGATTCCAGCATGTCTGGTGCATTGTGAAGTTTCTTCTTCTGTAGGTCTGCTAGAAGTGTCTATAGCAGGAATATAGGTACATTTGAATAGGCTGCCAAAGTGTGTCTCAGAACACCTTTGATAGTTCTTCCTCCCTGTATCTCTATGGACCCCTGACTCACTGATACAGAAGAGTTTCCCACATCAGATGAAATGTATGGGAGCTTCTTCTTGGTGAAAAGTGTATGTTTGGGCTGAGTGTATCAACTTTTTGGTGTATCACTTTTTAGTTTAGTTTTAGGTTCTATTTTCAGCATCCTTCTCCCTTTTCATCACCCCCTTTTTCATTTATTTGTTAGCAGTAGGAAGTCCAGGACCTAAAAGATACATCAGAGGGAGCTAGCCCTTATCTAGAGACTCTCCCCCCAGCTTCACCGGTCCCACAAGCGAGAGGGGAGTTTCCATTGTTGCGTGTGGAAGGTAGGAGCTCGACCTCCTGTCAAGGGTGTAATCCACTGCATCAACATGTGTAAAACATAAGTTTCACCACATAATTGGCCAAGAGGAACCCCTCCCCTCCAAATTTATTTATCTAGTATTCTAAATTATTAATGTATAACCTAAATAAAGTTAGGGATAAATGGAAACCTTATTTGAAACTTATATCACTCCCAAAACATTTGGACAACCCTACATGTGTTTTAATTTTAGCCTTGATTTACTTATATAATTTATGAACCACCATCCTATAATGCGTTGGGACCCCTAGCTCTTCAATCTTTTTCCATACTTTGTTCCTTGGTACTATGTCAAATTATTTTTGAAGTCTATAAAACAAAAATATGCGTCTCTTTTTTAATCCTAAACCTTTTCAACTAAGTGTAGAAGCAAGGCCAAGAACATAGCCCCGAGGGCCAAAAGAACCAGGAAAAGGCAAAGTGTAGAAGCAGACAAATAGTCTAGGTGGCAAAGAAGAGGTGTCAACTCAGGGATTTATTCCTATAGTTGGAACAGTGCTTGCCAAGTGGTCATCAAACGGTGTGAACAGTAAGCGGTGTGGCCTATTTTCTCCATTTTGAATTTATAAGTAGACAAACTGCCTGAATATCTAGAAGGAGTAGTCTTGTTTTCAAAAAAAGAGGTGTGGCCCATGCTTCCACATTAAATTTTGGATGCCAAACTCAAGACCGATGATTACATAGCATGGTTCTAGCATACCTCTTCTAGAAGAATTACATCAGCAATAGTGACTTCCTCTTCTCGATGCTCACAAACGCACATGGGCCACTTGCAAAAGGAATGCCAAAGTCTTTTCTAGAAAGTGCCAAGTTCTCTTCTCTTTTTATATATTGTAAACTTCTCATTTTGAGAAAAAATGATCTCTCAGCCTATAAGGCAAAGCTCTGCCCAAAAATCTTTGGGTTTGTAAGGCAGAACTCTACCGGATTTTACCTTGAATCAAGACTTAGCAATTTTTACCTCCATTTGAACTTGCACTAATGCATATGTTTATGTTTTCTTTTTGTGTTAAGTCATTTTATTTTATGCTTTTCACAGATTGATTCTAGCATGTCTAGTGCATTATGAAGTTTCTTCTTCTACAGGTCTGCCAAAAGTGTCTACAACAGGAATATAGGTGCATGTGAATAGGCTACCAAAGTGTGTCTCAAAACACCTTGGATAGTTCTTCCTCCCTGTATCTCTATGGACCCCTGACTCACTAATACAGAAGAGTTTCCCACATCAGATGAAGTGTATGGGAGCTTCTTCTTGGTGAAAAGTGTATGTTTAGGCTAAGTGTATCACCTTTAAGTTTAGGTTTAGGTTCTATTTTTAGCATCCTTCTCCCTTTTCATCCCCCCCCCCTTTTTTCATTTATTTGTTAGAAGTAGGAAGTCTAGGACCTATAGGATACATCAGAGGGAGCTAACCCTTATTTAGAGACTCTCCCCCTAGCTTCATCGATCCCACAAGTGAGAGGGGAGTTTCCATTATTGCGTGTGGAAGGCAAGAGCTCAGCCTCTTGTCAAGGGTGTAATCCATTGCATCAACAGTTTTTGGCACGCCTAGTGGGACCAACTTAGACAAGTTATGTCCAAAGAGTTAAATAATTTTTGGTGTGTTCTTCAACCAACCAGCCTTTAGAGGCTTTTTTACCAACACCAATGGCGACTCTGAGTTGAATCAACTAGTTAAGCAGTCTAGGTGCCATCAAGAAATTGTAGTTTTTGTATGTATAATTCCTTTGCACAAAATCATGGGCCTTGTATTCCTTCATATGGTTTTAATCAAGCTCAGGATCTTTATGCAATTACCCCAAGCAGCTCTCCTAGTTTCCCTTCAATGATAAGGGAAGTAGCACTAGAGTTTGAGAAGTAGGTGGTGGAAATAGACAGATTAGATGAGCAGTATAGATATCAGCAAGAGCTGATGTATAAAGAGGAGTGTTTGTTTAGGCAAGCTCAAGCCTTGCAATCCATGGAGGAGGAGGTAGAAAAATGGAAGAGTCCATTCATTCAAGGTAGTCAGCCTTGTGTGCCCCCTCTTATTCTAAAGAAATCCCCCTTTTGTGCACCAAATCCTTTCTATTAAATAGCACTTGCTCATTCTAGCTCATTTGATGTATCAATCAATCCTACTCTTAACCCCGTGTGCCTAGCCTTCAAACATCAAAGGGAACTAGGCAACCTCCCATGGAGATGAACCTTCTCAATTCCTTAGATTGTGAATCTTCCTTTAGAGGGAACATCATGAACCAGCACATCTCTCTTGAAGCAGCTCTTCCTATACATCAGCAGACCCTTCCTAACCTTCCCCAGCTTCCTCAAGTCTCTCAGTATGATCTCTAGATTCGTAATTGGAAGAGGGAAAATCATGAACCAGTTCAGGACCTTGAAGAAAAATAAGTTGATGCCTGTTCACAGAAGCAAAATTCCAATTCTGAGATCGTGACATGGAAGCAAACAATGGAATCTTGGGGCAGGAAGGAGGAGGAGAAAGGTTTTGCTCAAAACCTTGAAGAAGATGAAGTTGCTCCTACTCATCATGATGATGCTAGTGACCTCCAAGAAAGGCTCTTCCAAGAAGACATAGCTAAGAAAATTGTAGAGTTGGAATCCAAAGCAAGATTCCTTAGCCAATGTGTGACGGACCTGTCTGAACACACCCCATCGACACACCTCCAAAAGAGTTATCAGGCCACACCTGATATAGATGAAGTGTTCGCCAAATGGAAGGAGGAGAATCATTTGATTCTAGCTCAAGGACTGCCTCCTCTTCCACATGGTTTTTTCACTTCACCCCTTCTCAAGGAGGAACCTATTTTGTAGGAGGTGAGTGAGGAAGAAAAGATCCAATCTGTAGCTTCTCAATAGGCTATCATGAGTGACAATGAAGATTAAATCATCATCGATGCTCCTTGTGAAGACATAATCAGTAATGGAGAAGACTCAGGTCATGCATACATATGGATGTTCCAACAATATGAGGAGAACATAAGCATGGTGAGCTCTCTTACCCTTTATTTGATGAACTACCTTGTTGCTTCAATGAGGAAGATGACTATGTCAAGGAGCCTAAGTTGGAGGAGGATCATACGGATGTCTTTGAAAAACTATAGACTCTGATCCTTGAGCAAGAAAAGGAGAGGCTGGTCCATCTTGAGGAAAGCTTTGAAGAAGAGAGCTTTAAACAAAAGGGTGATGTTCTGTGGGATGAGCAATCAATTTGTGATTCCATTTCAGACATCACAATAGTCACCCTTCTTCAAGAAGGCCATGAAGGAGCAGAGGATGAGTTTGACAAGGGCTTCAATGAAGCAAAAGGGAATGGGTCAAACCATGATGCACTGCAAAAAGGGACTGTGCATATCAGAGGGCTTATGGTGATGAGCCAGTAGCCATTGATTTCTTGGTGAAATGCACCAGCATGAAGGACCAAAATTCAACAAGCTTCTAAGAACAAGAAGAGTACATATATGTTGGAAGCATGTTTAACTCTGATCCACTCGGATATAAGCCAATCAAGGTGACAGGCAAGAGGAGCAGGTCACTAAATCTCCATTCCATTCAGCCACTTGTCTGGCACCATAAGTTTCCTAGCTAGGAAGGGGACTTAATAAATTTTCTCTTTGATCTAGGAGAGAAGCAAATATACCTGGTTAACTGTATATAATAGTTTTCCTTTAGTTTTTTTTCCTATTTTCCCTAAGTGCAGTTTGCACAAGTAGTGTTTTTAGCCTTGTGTGTGTTTTCCTTTGTGTTTGCGGTAAGAGCTTCATGTTTGATTCTTGGATCTATCAAGGTAGTTGCTAACTCTTTCAAAGTTGCATCTGACTCCGTGCCCAATGGATTTTAAGGCAACTAGTTTCTAAGCATATCAGGCATGCTTCCCCTAGGAGTCACCAAATTGTTGACCATTTTGGTCCTACAGGCCAAAATCGGTCCCCTTCTTTCCCTGCTATTCTGAGCCAGTTCATTTTTTTATTTTGCACAAGTCTAGAAATTTCTACAGACTTTTCAGGCATTTCTATGCACTTTGTAGGGATTTATATGGACTCTACAGGGTTTTCTATGGACTCTGCAGGTGTTTCTATAGACCCTATAGAAAATAACTACAAGAAAGTCTTTTAGCAGATGAAGAACTAGTTCAAGGAATGAAAGGGGCTTCTACAAAGTTTCTTCAGACCAATGAGCCATTCAATTCAATTGGCTCAGATTCAATTGGTTTAACGGCTTGCTTCAAAAGCTTGTTTCATTCAATTGGTTCAACGGCTCGGTTCAAATGAGACAAGTTCCCACTTAGGCAAAAAATGGACCATTCCAAATGCCCTTGTGGAGGGTAGTTCAGGACTCAAGTGCCCTTGTAGAGGGTAGGGAACTTTGCAAAGAGGCCATAGAGAAAAGCCGAAAAGGTAAGTTTCTTTTATAAATTTGCTTAAGGCAAAGGAAGTACCCTTTGGAAGGGTCATTTCCAATTTTCCTGAAGGGCACTTTTTGAAGGCAGGCAAGAGAAAAGAATGAAGACATAATTTCTTAAGATTTTTTATCTGAAGGAATTCCTTTGGACAAAAAATTTGAAGAAATTTGGAAAGGCTATGAGCAAAAATCCAAGGGAAGATAAGTAAAAAGACTAAGGCTAACGTGAGAATAGCTTCTTCTGACTGTTTGTTCGAAGGAATTCCTTCGGACAAAAAGTCTAAATAAATTTGAAAGAAAAGCCTGAGAGAACTGTCAAAGGGTAAAGCAAAGTGTTGGAGACAATTCTTGCAGACTTTATTCTGTGGGAAAAAAGTCCGCGAGAAAAAGTCTGCGAGAGAAAACACGAGGAAAAGCTCTGACAAAAGAAACAGGCGAGGCAATTCTTGCGAACATTTTGTTTGTAAGAAGATAGCCGAAGAGAAAAGGCAGTTGAAGGATCTTGAAGGGCATGTGCCCTTGTAGAGGACTCTCAGTTGTCAAAAAAAAAGGACACCCTCCCCTTCAAGAGGGTCCAAAGCAAAGCCTGAAGGTAAGGGAGTGACAAAAGGCTAAAGAGAAAAGACTGAAGGAATTGCCAAGGACAGTGATGTCTCTGAAGCCATCAATTTTGTTGGGTGAATATTTTGTCAACCAGCTAATTGGTGGGCAAAATAGGTCTCTTCAACCACAGCATAGGGAGATTGGTCATCCAAAGTTGCAAGTTTACCACATCTAAAGGGGACAAATCTCTCCTCTCATCAAGGGGACGTTCTCTATAGGTATAATGGTGCTATATACTATATATATATATAAGTTGAAAATAACACTCAGGGGTAGGATATACCATCCATCTCTTTTCTTTCAGAGATGATCCTCACACATCAAAGGAGAAATCTTGGGTGATTGGTGAAAGTACTTCTCTTCTTTTAGAAGTAACATTTAGCCAAGAGCCAGATCCCTTCCTAGATAGTAGAAATCCTGGTAAAATTATAGAAGGCACTTCTCTTCTTTCAGAAGTGCTTGTTTTTACAAACAACATGAATCTTTCTGGTTGGATAAGTAACCGGTAACGGAGTGCAGAGTAACCAGCAATCTAAGATGTAGTGCAAAGTCTCTACCTTGACTACCCAAGAGTGAGATACGAAGGACAATGGGGGCACAAAGTCATCCCAAGGTCCTTTACATAGAAACAAAAAGAAAACACACTAAAGGTAATTATGGGGGCACAAAGTCTCTCCACAGTTGGCTTCAGGACACCTTACTGATTACTTCCACTAGTTCTGCTTATTAGATCAAATAAATAAGAACACATTCAGAAGACAGACATAAGAACAATCTCCTAAAATGATACAAGCTATAACAGCACAAAGTCTGCAAGTCACTTGCTTTCTCATTCAAATAAAATAATATGAACAATAATCTGAGCTCAAAGTCTCAATATTTGCCTTTCAATTTGGGCAGAGTTTTACTTCTAGAAATGGGAAGATCTACTTAAAACAATAAAAGAGATCACAATATACAGTAGCCAATAAAGACTTGGCACTTTATTTCATGGAATGACCCATGCTATGCATTCAATGCCTTGAATGCATTTCCAGGTTTGTCAAAGGACTACATTGAAAATAGGGCAGCTGTCTTAACTATGGCATGTCATTTCATCCCATATTTCTTCTCCTAATCTGGATCATCTGTTCTATCCCCTCTGACATCTGTGTAGCTGTCCATTTTGTCTTTACTCTAAAGGAGACCAATGGGCCTTACCTTAAATGTTTGCAAGCTCAAATATCTACTTTGCAAACTATTCCACCTACTGGAATAACTTTTGCATAGATATTTTAGGCTTTTCCCTCTTTCTGCTTTTGTCCTTTCCAGCGTTGTCTCTTCCTAGAATTTAAGCTCCCAGCGTATCTTTTCAGCCAGTCACTTGGTTCTTCCTTCAAGTTTTGCGCTTTATTTGAATTTCAACAGATATTCCCTTACTTTAAATTTGACGTTTGTGGGGCCATCAATGGTCACTAGCCACTTAAACCATGTTAAACCTTAAACCTTTGAACCTGCTGAAAGTACATTGGTTAATTGGTTCATCAGTTCATTCTGCCTCTTTTGTTCCATCACTTCTTAGTTCAATCTCTTTCTCGCTCCTTGGTTGAACCATCTGTTGAACCACCTGTTTGTTGCTTCTTTCCTTGACTGAGGCCGCCTTTGAACATTTGAACCCATGAACCATTGAACTTTGAACTCTTTCAGTTTAAGGTTCAATTAGTTCATTGGTTCATCCTTTGTCTGTAACATGTTCTTTCTAAGCTCTTTGATCTTCATCACACTAGTTGAACCTTTGAACCTATGAACTCATTGAACCTTTTGGTTTGAGGTTCAATGGTTCAATCAGTTCATTCTTTTTATTTGGCTAAGTATTTTGATCACTCAAACAAAATGCGTTGAACCATATGGTTGTTGAACCTATTGAACCATTGAATCAGTTCAACCTTTGAACCAAAGTGGTTCAATGGTTCAATGGTTCAAGCCTTCTTCTCTTTGATAAGTGTTTTGATGTTGTTAAACCTTGAAGCGGTTAAACTTGTTGAACCTTTGCTAAAGCGCTTAACTCTTGCCGATGATGTTGAACCTTTGAACTCATTGAACCCATTGAACCAAAATGGTTCAAGGTTCAATGGTTCAATGGTTCGATCCTTGTTTAGAAGCTTGTCGATGGACATTTTGGTTGAACCTTCTTGTTGAACCAACCTTGAACTCACTTAAGTGCTAAGAGCTTGCTTCTTTCCTGCATAGTCTGTAGAAATCAACCTGTGAAGTTCGTAGTTTTCTCTAAGTTTTCTCTCAAGCCTTAAAAGAGTCTATAGAAATGAGCCTATGAAATCCGTAGTTTTAAGCATGCAGATTCCATAGTTTTAAGCTTGCAGAGTCCGTAGATTTTTTAGAAAGCTTTAAAAAATGAAGAACCTGAATGCTCAAAATAATTTTTGAAAGGGGAAGAGAGGATTTTGTTTAGTAGGACCAAAATAGTTCAAATGTTGTCCCAAAAATGAGTGATATTTTTTGGGGACAACAAATTTTAGGGAAATAGACTAGCCATTAGTTTTCAAATGGTGACAGGCCCGCAAACGTCATTTTTACAGCAGAGAAATAGCCATTTGATCATTGAATTCTTGAGTGCCAACTAGAAAAGAGCCCAGAGAACAAAGAGCCCAAGGAGCCAGCAAGGTCGAGAAGATAGCCTAGAGGGCCAAAAGAACCAGGAAAAGACAAAGTGCAGAAGCAGACAAATAATCTAGGTGGTAAAGAAGAGGTGTTAACTTAGGGATTTATTTTTGCAGTTGGAACAGTGCTTGCCAAGTGGTCATCAAACAATGCAAACAGTAAGTGGCGTAGCCTGTTTTCTCCATTTTACATTTATAAGTAGACAAATCACATGAATATCTGGAAGGAGCAGTCTTGTTTGCAAAAAAAAGAGGCACAGCCTGTGCTTCCACATTAATGTTTGGATGCCAAAGTAAAGACTGGCGATTACACAACATGGTTCTACCAAACCTCTTTTAGAAGAATGGCATCAGCAATAATGACTTCCTCTTCCTGATGCTCACAAATGCACATGGGACACTTGCAAAAGGAGTGCCAAAGTCTTTTCTAGAAAGTGCCAAGTTCTCTTCTCTTTCTATATATTGTAAACTTCTCATTTTGAGAAAAAAATATCTCTCAACCTATAAGGCAAAGCTCTGCCCAAAAATATTTGGGTTTGTAAGCCAGAACTCTATCAAATTTTACCTTGAATAAAGACTTAGCAATTTTTACCTCCATTTGAACTTAAACTCACGCATATGTCTATGTTTTTTTTTTGTGTTAAGTCATTTTCTTTTATGCTTTTCATTAAATGATTCCAACATGTCTGGTGCATTGTGAAGTTTCTTCTTCTGTAGGTCTGCTAGAAGTGTCTATAGCAGGAATATAGGTACATGTGAATAGGCTGCCAAAGTGTGTCTCAGAACACCTTTGATAGTTCTTCCTCCCTGTATCTCTATGGACCCCTGACTCACTGATACAGAAGAGTTTCCCACATCAGATGAAATGTATGGGAGCTTCTTCTTGGTGAAAAGTGTATGTTCGGGTTGAGTGTATCAACTTTTTGGTGTATCACTTTTTAGTTTAGGTTTAGGTTCTATTTTCAGCATCCTTCTCCCTTTTCATCACCCCCTTTTTCATTTATTTGTTAGCAGTAAGAAGTCCAGGACCTAAAAGATACATCAGAGGGAGCTAGCCCTTATCTAGAGACTCTCCCCCCAGCTTCACCGGTCCCACAAGCGAGAGGGGAGTTTCCATTGTTGCGTGTGGAAGGTAGGAGCTCGACCTCCTGTCAAGGGTGTAATCCACTGCGTCAACATGTGTAAAACATAAGTTTCACCACATAATTGGCCAAGAGGAACCCCTCCCCTCCAAATTTATTTATCTAGTATTCTAAATTATCAATGTATAACCTAAATAAAGTTAGGGATAAATGGAAACCTTATTTGAAACTTATATCACTCCCATAACATTTGGACAACCCTACATGTGTTTTAATTTTATCCTTGATTTACTTATATAATTTATGAACCACCATCCTATAATGCGTTGGGACCCCTAGCTCTTCAATCTTTTTCCATACTTTGTTCCTTGGTACTATGTCAAATTATTTTTGAAGTCTATAAAACAAAAATATGCATCTCTTTTTTAATCCTAAACCTTTTCAACTAAGTGTCTAAGCATGACACTGTGATCAATAATGGAGTGCTTCGGCCTAAAACCTACTTGCCCCTTTGCCCTTTTTCCTTTTTCCTCTAGTTAACTACAAATTTTGTGTTATATCATACTCCTAAATAGATTTGAAATAAGCAGATTGGTCATGATAGCTTGATAATTTGAGGGGTTATTTACATCTCCACTTTTAAACAAAGATATGGTTAAGTTAGTTGTCCACTCTACCAAAAATCCACTTTAGATGACCTCATTAATTTTTTTAATTGAAATGTGTGTATATGTGTTCCCCATCTTAAATTATGTACTTGAAGTTTGTCTAAAGAGTTTCTTGTTACTCGCATTTTAATACTATTTAACCGTAAATTTTATGCTACAAGGGTAAATAGGGTTAATAATATAGAAATGATTAAGCACAAGGGTGATAAATAAATCTATAACAAGCCAATTAATTTTAAAACTCACATAAAAAATATTCTTAATTTAAATATTGATATATACAAAAAATAAAAAGTATGGTAATTGATTGATATTGTAATAAATTAGAAACAAGTGTACTTAACTAGTTTCCTATGTGCATGCATATCTAGGATGAAACAAGATAGAAGTGCATTGGATAAAGATCCTAAAATAGACATCAAATCCTAGAATTTTACACTCTATGGTCTCAGACACTTACATCAAATCTAGATAGTTACGTGACATCAGTGTCTAATTTGGATGCAGGTGTTATTTATGAAATATTGACTGAATTTAGATGCAACTTGTTAGGTGAATATTTTGTCAATCAGCTAATTGATGAGCAAAATAGGTCTTATCAACCACATCAATTGCGATTGGTCAGCCAGATGTGCAAGTTTACCACATCAAAAGGGAACAAATCTCTCCTCTCATCAAGGGGAGGTTCCCTATTAAATATGAGGAGCTATATACTATATCTATAAGCAGAAAATAACACTCAGGGGTAGAATAATGCCATCCATCTCTCTCTTTTTAGAGATGATGTTAACAAATAGAGGTGAAAATCCTAGTGAAAACACTGAAGGCACTTCTCTTCTTTCAGAAGTGATCTTGCAAGAAATAGCAGGAGTTCTTTCAGGTAGTGACAAGAAACTGGTAACCAAGTATAGTAACCAGCAGAATGAACTGTAACACAAAGTCTACACTTCAGCTGCCCAAAGAGTGAAAAATAAAGGATAATGGGGGCACAAATTCGTCCCAAGATCCTTCACATAGAAATAGAAAATAGACAAAAACACACACTGAAAACAATTATGACAGCACAAAGTCTGAAAGTAACTGGCTTCAGGACCTCTTCCTTACCACTTCCACTAGTTCTGCCTGTTAAATTAAATAAACAAGAATGCATCTAGAACACAGACATAAGAACAATATCCTAAAATGACACAACCTATAACAACACAAAGTCTATAAGTAACTTCTTTTCTCATTCAGATGAAATAATATGAACAACAATCTGAGCTCAAAGTCTCAGTATTTGCCTTTCAATTTGGGCAGAGTTTTGATTTTGTAAAAATGAAAAAAAAAAAGATCCCCTACAAAATGCAAGAGATTACAATGTATAGCAGCCAAGAAAGGCTTCGCACTTCTTTTTATGAAATGAACCATGCTGTGATCAATGCCTTCAATGCATCTTTAATTCTATCGAGGGGCCATGCTTGGAACAGTGTATTGCCTTAACTATGGCATGACCATCCATCTTATGTCTCCTCCTTAGCATGAGTTGTCTAGTCCTTTTCTTGATGTTTACGTAGTTGTCTACTTTGCCTTTACTTCATGAAAGAAAAATAGACCACGTCCTTGATTTGGTGTGCTTAGATGACCACTTGATCCATTGTTTCACCTACTAGAAATAACTCCCCAGTAGATATTTTTGATCTTTTGATATTGTTTTCTCTTTTTTTGTAGCAATTTGATCTCTTGGACTATCTTTTCAGTTGGTTGCTTGGTTCATTTTTCAAATTATGTGCCATAATCAAATTTTAATGCATATTCCATTACATTAAATTTGACGTCTATGGGGACGTCAATGGTCATTGGTTGTTTAAACTTGTTAAAGTTCATTAGTTCAATGGTTCAACAGTTCAGGTGATTTTCTTGGGTTTCCTAGTTTAATAGCTTTCTTGTTCTTTGCTTGAACCATCCCTTTGAACCATCTCTAGAATCTTCCATTTGCTACTTCCTTCCCTTGCTTGGGGTTGCCTTTGAATCGTTTGAGCCCTTGGACTCATTGAACCATTTGGTTTAAGGTTCAACGGTTCAATCCTTGTTCTTTCAAGTCTCCTTTTTGTCTAAGCCTTTTTAAAGCTTTCCCTTCATCTTTATCAAGCCTTTGGAACACCATAAAGGTAAAGTGTCCCTTCGGGCTTTGAGAAAGGTCCTTTTCTGAGTGTCGAGTGCCCTCCGCAAAGGTACCTACCCTTTGAGATCAATCGAGTGGTCTTCGGGCTTTAATTTCTTCAGGAAACCTTCATCGGTTCTTTTCCTTCAGACAAAATGTCCGAAGGAATTCCTTCAGACATTGTGTCTGAGAGAATTCACCTTTACCTTATCTAATTTTCAAAGGAAAATCTTCTCAAAGGAAATCTAACGGTTATTTCACTTAGTAATTTCCTCAAACAAAAAGTCTGAAGGAAATGTTCCCTTTTGGCCTTTGAATAAATCCAAAGGAATTTTATCTTTTCTGCCTTCTCTATGACCCTTGAACCAATGTTCCTTGCCCTCCTCAAGGGCACCTACCTTCAGTTCATTGCCCTCCACAAGGGCACTTGTTCCTTCATCTTTGGGATAGTCCTTTGAACCAATCGATTGAAATGACTGATTGAACCAACTTTGGTTCAACGGTTCAATGGTTCAATCGATTCAATCTCTTTCTTTTGGCTAAGTCTTTTGACTGTTTCAACCAAATGAACCCGTCGAACCCGTTGAACCATTTTGGTTCAAGGTTCAATGATTCATTTCATTGTTCTTCGAAGACTTCAAATTTCTCTAAGTCTTTTCACGTCGTTGAACCTTTGAACCCATTGAACCATTGAACCTTTTTGGAAGCAGGGTTCAATGGTTCAATCCTTCCCTTGAAGCTTGCCAATGAACAATTTTGGTTGAACCAAGGCATTGAACAAGTCTTGAAATTGCCTAAGTGTCGAGAGCTCATTTCTTTCTTACAGAGTTCGTAGAAATGAACCTATAGAGTCTGTAGAAATGTATCTATAGAGTCTATAGATTTAAGCCTGCGGAGTCCATAGATTTAAGCCTGCAGAGTCCGTAGATTTAAGCCTGCAGAGTCCCTTAGCTAAAAAAGTTTGAAAAAGAGAGAATTTGAAGGCTCAGAACAATTTTTGAGAGGGGAAGAGAGGATTTTGGTCTGTTGAACCAAAAAATTTCACATGATGTCCCAAAATGAGTAATAAATTTTGGGAACAACAGTTGGCTCCAGTTGGACAACTTCCTTCAGTTGAAAACTTGGAACAGCTGAGGGGACTAGAAACTAGAATCTCCAGTGCCTTAAATTATGCCATTGGGCTATGGAGTCATGCTACCCAAAAAAGAAAAGGTGCCAAAAATGAAAATGAACAACACACAATAGAAATAAAGGTTATACAAATATACATATGTACATGTGAACTTATATGTTACTTTAAGAATTGAAGTACTTCAGATGCTACCCATTATGAGGCAGAGAAAAGGGCGTGCCATCTTGATATCTCAATAGGAAATTATTTTCACCATTTAACTAATGAATAGTGAAAGGGCCCCTCTAAAAGGAGTTGAATTTCCCATGCATTCCCTTTGGTTCTCTTGTCATGTCCCACAGCAATACTTGAACTCCAATCTAGAAATCATGATCTTTTGTTTTCTGGTCGAAGAGCTTTTCCACCAGACTTTGATGGATAGCAATTCAGTCCACCACCATAGTTCTCTACTCATCCAGCTCAGTCAAGCACATAATCCTCTTATCAATTGATCTTTCATAAGTTTGATCCTTAATTGCCTTGGCTAATTTCAATGCTGGCAATTCTAGGGTGATTGGTATCTCAGCATTGAGGCCATAAAGAAGTTGAAAAGGAGACATACCAATTGCCCTTTTTGGTGTAATTCTATCTGCCCATAGAGCATCAACTAATGCTTTATGCCATGTCCTTTGGTTGTTATCTAACAGCATCTTGATGATAGTCACCAGCTTCTTGTTGCTTGATTCAGCTTGTCCATTCCCTTGTGGAAAGTAATCAGAAGAGTGGGAGAGGGTGATCCCATAGTAAAAATAGAACTGAGTAATCTCCTAGGAAGTGAAACAAGCTACATTGTCTATGACAATCTTGGTTGGGACCCCAAACTTAGAAATGATGTTCTCTTTGAGGAAATTACACACTACTTTTAACGTAGCATGCTTGGTTGGGATAGCTTCCACCCACTTGGTGAAGTAATCTATGGCTATGAGGATATAATCATGTCCATCACTTGAAGATGGGTTTACAACACTAATGAAATCAATCCCCCATTACTGAAATGGCTCTTCTTTCACCACTGGCTTGAGAGGTAAGGCAGCTAACTTGGGTCTTCCAACAAACTGCTGGCATAGTTCACATTTTCATACCTATTTGTATGCATCTTGAAAAGGAGTAGGCCAGTAGTACCTGGCTCATAGAATTTTATGGGCTGTCACAGGAGCAAAAAAATGTCCTCCATAGGCTAGATTGTTAAAGGATTTCAAAAGTTGGTTCTATTGCTCTTTATCCACGCAGCAGAAGAACACTCCATCAAGGCTCCTCTTATACAGGCTATTATCTCAGAGGACAAAATTGGCAGCTTTCAACTTGATAGTCCTCCTTTCTTTATGAGATAGCAGAGCAAGACACTCACCATAAGTAAGAAAATGAGCAATACCTAAATACCACTCATTCATGGTGGAGATAAAGAGGATTATTGGCATGTCTTCAATTTCTTCTTCTTCATGCCCTGTTTCTTCTGGTTTATTATCAATAATCAATTGGCACAAGCCATTTCCATGCACCAGCTTCATTCATTTGATGACTAGATCAAACTCCTAGATTTTTGCAATCTAATTGCCTCTTTTGGTTCTAAACTCCTGCTGAGTTAATATGGATTTGACTATGGTATCAGGAACCAAGGTAGTAATGCATGAATTTAGGATGTATAAGCAAAAATGCTTCACTACCTTCACCACTGCATAAGCATGATTCTCCATGTTTGAGTACTTTAGCTCATGAGCTTTGAGAGGATAGCTCATAAAAGAAATAGGAGATTCCACACCTTCTTGGTTCTGTTGAACCAAAATTGCTGAAAGTGTGTGCTTATAAGCATAACTATATATTGTGAAATCCTTGTTATAGTTTAGATAAATAAAAATTGGGGTGTGAGCAATAACTTTCTTAATATCTTAGAATGCCAATTTGCCTTCTTCAGTCCAGCTAAATGTAGCCTTTTCTTTCATCATGTTTACAATATATCAAGTCTTCTCAACAAATTTAGGGATGCACCTTCGTAAGAAATTCACCTTTCCAAAGAAAGAGTGAACTGCAATCTTACTTATGGGAAAAATAAGCTCTTGGATGGACTTGACTCTATCTGAGTCAATCTTTATGCCTCCTTTGGACACAATATGTCTGAGAAGTTTCCCTTCTGTTATCCTAAAAATAGACTTCTTGGGATTTCAAGAAATGCCATTCTGGCGACAGCATTTCAGCACTTGTTGCAAGTGGCACATATGGTCAGAGCGATGCTTAGAACATATTATTAAATCATCTAAGTATACTACAATGAACTTACCTATTTCATTTATGAAAGTAAGGTTCATTTCTCTTTGGAAGGTGGCCCCAACATTTATCAACCCAAATGGCATTCTTCGATAAGCAAAGGTGTCCCAAGGTGTGGTGAAGGCAGTCTTATGTTGGTCTGCCTCACCAACTTTAACTTGATTATATTCTGAAAAGTTGTCTAGCATTGATAACATCTCTGAACTGATCACTGTCTGAAGTACTTGATCCATGATTGGTAAAGGATAGTTATCTTTTAAAGATGATTGATTCAAGTTCCTAAAATCTACACAAGCAAATTTTGCCATTCTTCTTCTTCACAGGAACTATGTTTGCAATCCATGTGGAATGATGGATTGGGAAAATTATCCTAGCATTTAGCATTTTTTGTATTTCAAACAGAATAGTACTTGATATTTTTAGATTATACTATCTAGATTTTTGCTTTTAAGGCACTGAATCGCTTTTGAGAGGAATGTCATGGCAAATTTCTTCAGGCCTGAGTGACTTCAAATCATCATAGGAGTATACTAAGACATCCAAGTACTAGCTAAGTAGCATAGTGAACTTGGACTTTTCTTCTTGATTGCAACACTTCCCAATGTTCACCATTTTGGGATTTCTTTTGGTACCTAGATTCACTTGATCAAACTCCTGGGAGGAGCTTGAATCTGTTTACTATTGTTTGATGAATCTATCATGTTTGTCAAATAGCTTCTCAAGGGAAACCAGGCCTTTGGAAATCTTATTCCTTTTAAGTTGCAGGAACTCTTCACTTTCATCTACACTTGACTCAAGGGTTGGTTTGAGCTTTTGAAGCTCACTGCCTTCGAGATGCAGCTCTTCAAAGCTATCTTTTTACTTCAAGAAGGCAATGATTTAGTTGTCATTATTAAACACCTACCAAACACTAGCATTATCAGGTACACTTGGTCAAAAGACCAGTAAAATAGTGTATCTATCTCTTTTAAATTTTGGGTGAGGAACCAATAGAGTTACTGAAACAGCTAGTGCATCAACTCGGTCATTGAACTCCCTTGGTATGGCAGAGATGCTGAAAGCATCAAAGCTTTCAATCTAATCTCAAACTAGATTGTGGTAGTGGTGCAATCTCTCATTTTTGGTTTGATGCAGGTTTCTCACCTGAGAAACCACTAATTCAGCATCTCCTTTAGTATGAAGGGGTTTGATGCCTTTGTCTCGAGTAGCTCTCAATCCAAACAATAGAGATTCATACTTAGCTATATTATTCGTATTGTTAAACTATAATTTTTATGATGAAGGAAAAATATCTCCTTAAGGAGATATCAGCGCAACCCTAGCTCCTAAACCGATAGAGGAGTAGCTGCCATGAAATTCTAGAATCCATACCTCATCAGGCACTAATTTTTCTTTAGATTCTTCTTCATTTGGAGGTGGAGGTTCTTCCACACTTACATCACACTCCACCAATCCTTCTGCTATTCCATTTGAACCAATTTTTAGATTGTCACCTCCAAGAGCTTCATCAGACTCCTCATGGACTTCCTTTATGGATAGAAAGTAATTGCCCATGCCTGAAGACTCAAACAGAATTTGAGCTTCAAGCGTTGATGTCTGAGTGACCACATATTTTACTTCCTTTTCAGGGAGTAATCTTTACATAATGCCTTTGACTGGGATCCTTGCTTCAGATAGGAACATGCTCAATTCACCTCCAATGTCTTTGCAAAAAATTTGCCCAAGAAGGATACCATATGATGTTGGGACGTCAGCCACCACGATAGTCATCTTGATTCTCTTGTATGAAAACACTGTAAATGCAAATTAGGCGTCCTTGATTTGTTCCATCAATGGCACTTACTTGTTTTCCATGGAGAAACATATTTCAAATGTCTTGGTCAGTGTGAGACCAAGGGATTCCACCACTTTGGTAGGCATGACATTGTCTAAAGCTCTCTAATCAATGATGCAATTGCTCAGCTTGTGATCGTTTATCAACAAGGAAACATAAAAAGGCTCTATTTTCCTAAAGGCATCAGGAAGAGTAATGACAAGATTGTTTGGGATGGACATGTTCCTTGGGGGATCATGAGTTACCTTTTTAGCTTCTTGTCTTTTAGAGATGTTTTAGTTCTTTACATATTGAACCAACTTGTCTAATTGCTTAGGATTGGACTGCAAAAATTCAAATTTAGATATTTGAATTTTGGTTTTCTTTATATGGTCAATTATGTCAAATGGTTGAAATGAACTAAGAATAGAGGATGGGAGTTCATCCTTTTGGTTTTTGGAAGGGGGAGGACTGGTGTGTGAATTTGAAGTAGAAGGTGTAGGGATATTTGATGTACTTACCTTTTTTGCAATCATCAGGTCCTTTGGCTAGAAAAGAAGAGTGGTTCCCCACTTAGCAATTGAAATTGTAGGCTGAGTTCATTCCTCTATTCTTATCTTATCAGCTTATTGGGCTAACTGGTTCTTGGACCAGGTGAATACAACGTAATTTCCCTCAACTGCACCACTTTCACTTTTGGGTTCATCCCGATAATTTAGGAAACTAATGTTGGAGTCGCCAGCTGATTCTTCTTGGTCTTTCATGAAGAGATTAGTGTCATTTTCTTGATCAAACTCAGGTTGGAAAGAGGAATCATGTTCTATTTCTAGATACCCAACTGTTGAGTTGATTAGAGGCACTTCAAGGGCAAGGTTCCTCTGTGGGGGAAGAAGATGATTAGTTTGCCCTTAATTCCTGGTAGCATTGCCTTGGTATGATTGATCAGAAAATGTCCTCCTTGGTACATCTCTGTACGAAGGAGCAGATGACATCCCTTGTGCCATTTATTTTCTAAGAGCCAGTATTTCATTTGCTAGTTTTTTCACCATTGAATCAGTGGTGGTTGTAGGTGAATATTCAGAGGATGAAGAGGATTTACCTCTGTTTAGATCTCTCCTTATCTTTCCAGCCAAGATAAGGTCATCTTCTACCTCAACAACCAAGTCTTGAGAAGCAACAAGGTCTATGTGGTTGGTACGTCTCAGTAGAAAACTCACTTTAGGCAGCTGTGAGTTGATGAAGAAGCATTTAAGGTTTTCAGGTGTTGGTTGAGCAATGGTAGAAATTCTATTCCTCAGCTTGTCAAACTTTGCTATGAAATCTCTCATAAGTTCATGAAGTTCTTTCTTCATTTGTGTGAGATGGGATAGTAAGGCATGTCCATCTTTTGTAGGCTTAAAACTAGCTTCAAATTTAGCTTTAAGGGTGTCCCAGTTAGTCACTGACCTAGCCTACAGATGGTAAAATTAGTCTGCAGCAGTGCCTTGCAATGTTTTCACAAAAAACCTGACTACCACGTCCTAAAATTCCACACCTATCGCACTATAATCTATGTTGAAAGTTGCAATGTGTTCATTAGGATGAACTCTCCCATCACCAAAGAATTTGGGGAAATTCTTCCTTGAACTGCATGGTAGCTCATGAAGGCGTGGAGTAAGATTGAGTGGACCAAAAGAGTTACCCTAGGGGCCTTGAACCGCCATGATTTGTTTATGGAAAAGGGGGATAACAAATTTGGGTGGAGTATGTTCAGGCAAAGCTCTGCTAACAGCATAAAAGGAAGCATTGTCTTGTGTTGGTGACCTATTATGGGTAGGAGGAACACTCCTAGATCATTGAACTTGAAGTTGGGGAGGGAACAAATTAAAATTGCCTACTGCACTAATTCAAAAATAGGGTCAACAACACCTTGGACTCTTTGATTTCTAGTATATTATGGAGTTGCCAGAGTATATAATGGAGATGGATAGGGCTATAATGATAATGGGTAAGACACAGACTAGAGTTGTTAGAGTCTATAATGGATAAGGGTAGGAACTGCTTCAGTCTAAAACTTGAGGCTTCAGACTACACGTTAGAATCCCCAACAGAGTCGCCAAAAAGTTATTGGGTGAATATTTTATCAATCAGCTAGCTGATGAGCAAAATAGGTCTTATCAACCACAATAAGGGAGATTGGTCAGCTAGATGTGCAGGTTTACCACATCAAAAGGGGACAAAACTCTCCTCTCATCAAGGGGAGGTTCCCTATTAAATATGAGGAGCTATATACTATATCTATAAGTAGAAAATAACACTCAGGGGTAGAATAATGCCATCCATCTCTCTTTTTTTAGAGATGATGTTAACAAACAAAGGAGAAATTCCTAATGAAAACACTGAAGGCACTTCTCTTCTTTCAAAAGTGATTTTGCAGGAACCAGCAGGAGTTCTTTCCAGTAGTGACAAGAAACTGGTAACAAAGTGTAGTAACTAGCAAAATGAACTCTAACACAAAGTCTACACTTCGGCTGCCTAAAGAGTGAAAAACAAAGGATAATGGGGGCATAAAGTCATCCTAAGATTCTTCACATAGAAATATAAAATAGACAAAAACACATTGAAAATAATTATGACAGCACAAATTTTGAAAGTAACTAGCTTCAGGACCTCTTCCTTACCACTTTCACTAGTTCTACCTGTTAAATTAAATAAACAAGAATGCTTTTAGAAGATAGACATAAGAACAATCTCCTAAAATGACACAAGCTATAACAACACAAAGTCTGCAAGTAACTTATTTTCTCATTTAGATAAAATAATATGAACAACAATCTGAGCTCAAAGTCTCAATATTCGCCTTTCAATTTGGGCAGAGTTTTGCTTTTGTAAAAATGAAAAAAAAAGATCCCCTGCAAAATGTAAGAGATTACAATGTATAGCAGCCAAGAAAGGCTTGGCGCTTCTTTCTATGAAATGACCCATGTTGCGGTCAACGCCTTCAATGCATCTTTAATTTTATTGAGGGGCCATACTTGGAACAATGCATTGCCTTAATTATGGCGTGACCATCCATCTTATGTGTCTCTTCCTTAGCATGAGTTGTCTGGTCCTTTTCCTGATGTTTGCATAGTTGTTTACTTTGCCTTTACTTCATGGAAGAAAAATAGTCCGCATCCTTGATATAGTGTGCTCAGATGACCACTTGATCCACTGTTTCACCTACTGGAAATAACTCCCTAGTAGATATTTATGATCTTTTGATATTGTTCTCTCTTTTTGTTGTAGCAATTTGAGCTCTTGGGCTCTCTTTTTAGCCAGTTGCTTGGTTCATTTTTGAAATTTTGTGCCATATTCAAATTTTAATAAATATTCCATTACATTAAATTTGACGTCCGTGAGGACGTCAATGGTCACTGGCTGTTTGAACCATATTGAACTATGAACCTTTGAACCTATGAAATTTCTTGGGTTTCTTGGTTCAATTACTTCCTTGTTCTTTGCTTGAACCATCCCTTTGAACAGTCTCTAGAATCTTCTATTTGTTGCTTCCTTCCTTTGCTTGGGGCTGCCTTTGAACCGTTTGAACCCTTGAACCTGTTGAGCCATTTGGTTCAAGGTTCAATAGTTCAATCCTTGTTCTTTGAAGTCTCCTTTTCATCTAAGCCTTTTTGAATCTTTCCCTTCATCTTTATCAAGCCTTTAGAACACCTTGAAGGGAAGGTGTCCCTTCAAGCTTTGAGAAAGATCCTTTTCTGAGTGTCAAGTGCCCCCTGCAAAGGTACCTACCCTTCAAGATCAACTGGGTGGCCTTTGGGCTTTAATTTCTTTGGGTAGCCTTCGTCGGTTCTTTTCCTTCAGATAATTTGTCTGAAGGAAATCTTCCTTGGCTTCATCTTTTTCTGTCAGGCTTTTGCTTTCAGGCTTTTTCCTTTGGGCTTTTCCTTCAGACAAAAGTCTGAAGGAATACCTTGAGACATTTTGTCCGAGAGAATTCAACTTTTCCTTATTTACTTTTCTGAGGAAAATCTTCCCAAAGGAAATCTAACAGTTCTTTCACTTATTTATTTTCGTGGATAAAAAGTATGAAGGAAATGTTCCCTTTCGGCCTTTGAACAAATCCGAAGGAATTCTATCTTTTATGCCTTCTCTATGACCGTTGAACCAATGTTCCCTGCCCTCCGCAAGAACACCTACCTTTAGTTCATTGCCCTCCATAAGGGCACTTGTTCCTTCATCTTTGGGACAGTCCTTTGAACCAATCAATTGAATCAATTGATTGAACCAACTTTGGTTCAACAATTCAATGGTTCAATCGGTTCAATCTCTTTGTTTTGGCTAAGTCTTTTGATCGCTTGAACCAAATGAACCTGTTGAACCCGTTGAACCATTTTGGTTCAAGGTTCAACAGTTCATTCCTTTGTTCTTTGAAGACTTCAAATTCCTCTAAGTCTTTTCACGTCGTTGAACCTTTGAACCCATTGAACTGTTGAACCTTTTTGGAAGCGGGGTTCAATGGTTAAATGGTTCAATCCTTCCCTTGAAGCTTGCCAATGAACAATTTTGGTTGAACCAAGGCATTAAACCAATCCTAAAATTGCCTAAGTGTCGAGAGCTCATTTCTTTCCTGCAGAGTTCGTAGAAATGAACCTGCAGAGTCCGTAGAAATGTATCTACAGAGTCCGTAGATTTAAGCCTGCAGAGTCCATAGATTTAAGCATGTAGAGTCCCTTAGTTGAAAAAGTTTGAAAAAGAGAGAATTTGAAGGCTCAAAATAATTTTTGAGAGGGGAAGAGAGGATTTTGGTCTGTTGAACCAAAATAATTCACATGTTGTCCCAAAATGAGTAATAAATTTTGGGAACAACACAACTAATTAGAGATTTGTGGATTTTTTATCACATTTATTATGATGTATACAAATCATATGCACATATTATCACTCTTCATCAAATGTTCAAAACCCTAGCTTCCTCACCCTTGGAGTGATTGTGATAAAAATGGGTTATTGGGCACATGGTGTTTAGCTGCCCCAAGGACCCCTTATCAATGGATGTTACCTACATAGACAATACTCTAACGTAGGCCTCATAATTATGTATTTCTCCCCTATGTGTTGGCTTGTATGTGCATAAGGATGCAATATGTCATAAACAATAACATATAATATCCTAGCTTGTAACTTGTCAAATATGGCTCATTGGCTACTCCTTTAGTACTTCAGGCCTAGAGATAGACTACTCCTATGACTTCTATGTAAATAGGAATGAATAGGGCAACGTTACTCACTTTAATACTCAATTGATAGTTCATTTGTTGTTATATATGTGATAGTTAAGAATTTTCTAGGTGAGGTATGAATGAGGGTTGATCTTGCATATGTACCAATCCCTTTTGGAAATATCTCACACTAAATAACTTACGCTGAACATAAGGATACATAATATTTGTAAATTGGATGACTTTTGGGTGTTAGACATTTAGTTTGGAAATGGACACTTGTGTCAATTTAAGTGTATGGTTGGGATGCAAGTGTCCATAAAGCTAGAAAATAGGTACATGTCCAAAATTGGTAGAGAAGGATAATGATCAGGTTTAGATCATTTTGCACAACCTAAAAGGCCTGGTCATCATAATAACATATTGTCAAACTAAGAGATAAACAATTTGGCACAAAGAGATAATAGAGTGAGCCTTTTGGCAATGGGAAGGTCTTAAATATTAGGGGTACAACCATGATAGGTATTTTCCAAGTGTAATAGACTAAGGTGTTCTATAATTCAGATTCAGTGTCTACATTTGTCCCTTTTTAATCTAGTAATGAAATTATAGGTTTAAAGTGAAAAAATGCATACTTGGGTGTGTATAACATACCTTGCCTTTGTGTGAGCCCTACTTGAGTGTTTTACTTGTGACTAACTTACAACTAAGAACATGTTATAGTGTATAATCAGTGCATATAATTTAAAATTCAAAGCATTTGAAATGTTTGAAAGTGTTTTAATTGTTTAGGACTTAGTACATGTAAATCATAGGTTTTTAAAGGGTTGAGTATAATACATAAGAGTATAGAATATGCAATAAAAACCATAAATAATTTGTGAAAGAACTGATATAATCTAATGTTTTTAAAAATAGCAATGAATGATAAATAAGTACTTAGGTGAAAACTACCTGAGATAAAGACTTGTACATGAAAAACTTTGAGATAAAGACTTGTACTTAGGTCAAAAATCCTCTTGGATAATAGCACCATACCCTATACAGTAGCATTGTGGTGCTAATGTCCACTTTTAGCACTAATTTCCTTTATGCAGGGACTAATTTTCACTTTTGGGAGTAGTTGTGTTTGAGTCTGCCAAGCGCATTCTTATGTGAAAAAAACCCTACTTCATTATTTGTGACCTATTTTCGTTGATTCTTATTCAAAACCTATTGAACACCTACACAAATGAAATAACAACAAGATCAAAAGCAAAAGGGAAGGAAAATTTGGGTTGTGGGATATTATGATCATGTGAAATAGAACCCCTATTATTCTAGCCACTATCTACATTAACCCCAAAGATATGGGTCTCAGATCGTATATAGTTCTCCCTTAGGGAACACGTATAATCAATGCACATGGTATGTTATAATGAATTTCACTTAGGCCCTTCTTTGAACAAGCATACAAATCTAGGTGTGATAGCTAAGTAGTATGTAATATGCTAAGTTGTATTAGTAACCAATTTATGTAATTATGTGTCAAGATAGTAAGTGCTAGATGTAAAATGCCTTGTGAGGTTATTTATATAGAGATAACTTTGATTTTAATGTAATACCCTTGTTAATTGGCTGATAAGATGTAAAATAGAGACAAAATCATAAGAGAAGGCTCAAGGAAGGGTTGGGACCCAAAATACGGTGAGAAAATGACCGTTGGACACTAGCACCAAAGTTGGACTCTAGCATTGTGGCGCTAGTGTCCACTTATATTGTTAATGTCATGAGGTCATAAAATTGAGTAAAGACTAGGTATAATAGGTTAGGGGGTTTATCGCTAGGAGGGGATGACATATGACCACTTAGAATGCAATAAATAGGGAAAATAAGACATAAAAAAGACCAAAAGACCCAACATGAGGATGTGAATAAAAGTCACATCCATCACTAAGACATTCCTATGAAAAAGAAACAAAAGACATAATACTTATGGTTGCTTGACCAAATTAGGGTGTATATATTTGAGCCTCTTTTATACTAGTAATACAATGAGATCAAAGTAACAAAGTTAAAGAAAAAGAGAAATGTGTACCTGTATATACCTATGTAAATATGCTCTAGACCTGGCCCACTTCTTGGCTAGAGAAGTGGATAGGAGTTGGAATGATGTAAGTTTAGAATAAATCCACAATGTGGGTGCCCCCATGCTAAATCTGAGTAGTGAACTGAATCTAAGAATGTAATATGTAAATGTGGAGAAATAAGGCATGTTTGCCCCCACTCTGGTATCTAGATTGAATCTAAGAATGTAATATGTAATTGTGGAGAAACAAGGCCTATTTACCCCCACTCTAATATCTAGACTGAATCTGATAATGTAATCTATAAATGTGGAGAAATAAGGCTTATTTTCCCTCACTATGGTATTTGGATTGAATCTGAGAATGTAAACATAGAGAAACAAAGTTTGCTTGCCCCCACTCTAGTATCTGGACTAAATCTAAGAATGTGATCTATAAATGTGGAGAAATAAGGCCTATTTTCCCCCACTAATATTTGGACTAAATCTGAGTATATAATATGTAATTAGAGGTCATAACTATTGCCTAGCTTGAATAATATGGGTCTAGTGAAAAACTATGTATCAGCCATTGCAGACAACCACGTAACCCAAACTGGTGAAATCTTAGTGACATCACAGTGCCAATCTAAGTGTAATATGGTAATTTAAACATAAATAATGGTATAACTTATCATTCCATCTATATAATCTAGTGGAATCCTATAGGATTGAGGACATGTACCCTACATCATGCCCCCAAACTTGATATTTAAGTAATGTAACTATGTATCCAAAACAATATCTGACAAGATCATGAAAGCCTAGAAATTTGAGATAATTTGTGTTTGTGTAAATATATATCTGAAGTAATATTTGACAAGATCATGGAACCCTAGAAATTTGAGTCAATTTGTGTATCTAAATATCTGAGCCAATTTGTGTGTATGTGCAAATGTATATCTAAACCAATCTCTAACAAAATCATGGAACCCTAAAAATTTGAGTCAAGCTATGTATCTGAATATCTAAGCCTACGTGTATATCTATGTGAATGTATATCTGAATAAATCTCTAACAATATCATGTAACCCTAGAAATTTGAGTCAAGCTATGTATCTGAATATCTGAGCCTATCTATATATCTATGTGAATTTGTATAATAGGCCCCCTTTTGGTGAGAGAGATGAGACTATATAAGGGTCTCGATCCAAAAGTGATGTTGGTAAGTATGTTAGTGATACTTAGAATTGGTAATATCATTTTAAGTTTGTTTAATTTGTTGATTGTAATGGAGTTGTTTTTAGATCGATAATATAATAGATCTTTAGTCTAAATTAAGTTTGGTAAGGAAATATTAGTTTTATTGTTTTGTCAAATAAAATTAACTGGGATAGTAGTATAACTAGTATAGGGTGAGGGATATCATGATCAAGTCTCATGTATAAGAAACATATCACAAATTGAAGCTACAGTTCTCGAGATATCATGTTTGGAAGAATGTGGTATTAGTTGGAAAAATTGGAACACAAGGTCAACCTTAGGTAGGTATATGAGGAGGTGGAGGTGCTTATCCAGGCTAGGGAGGAGGTTACCTTATTAAAGAATCTGTCATTTTCCTTATTTTTGTATATTTATTACATTTTATCACTTTTCATGAAAATTTAGCAGTTTAGGGCCCTGTTTTCAAATATGGCACTATTATCCTGAGTATGGCACTAATGTCTTGGGTATGGCACTATTATCCTAGGGATGACACTACTATATAGTGCTACTATCTAGGATGTAGTGTTAGTGTCCATCAAGCCAAGTTTTGCCAGTTTTACTATTGATTTTTGCTTAATGATTGTTACTACATTTTTGTCCGGTATTCATGGATGCTAATTCGAGATTTGGTTATATGTTATAGGTAGATGTGTGTATGAGATATTTTTATAGTGGTTGGATAATGGAGTATTTTTAGGGATTGTCCTTGATAGATGTTGAGAGGGTGGTGGTTGATAGACTGGGTTTGGGCTATGTGGCATCATTGGCTCTGATGCCTTGGGATAAGCATATGATGATAGCATTTTGTGAGATGTGGAATGCTGATACCTTTACATTTTGGTTACCCACTGGGGAGATTACTATAATGCTAGAGGATGTGTATACAATCCTAATATTATCCATTATTGGTCAAAGGGTAATGTTATAGGAGGCCATTGGAGACTAAGTTATAGAGTAGGTCATGAGGTACTTTGTAACGATGCCTATGGGGACTCATCGAGTAGGGAGTAGTAGTGATGTATTATTGTCTTTGATTGTCACAACCACTGTTTTGTAGTTGTGGAAGTTTTTGTCAATGCTACTATCTTCATTAATTATTGTGGATGGGAGTGGGGTATCCATTTCATACATGATGCATGGTATAGTTTAGGACATACAAGAGCATAAGACCATATGCTCATGGGGTCACATTATGTTGGCTCAATTGTATTAGTATTTATACCATTTCACTTACGAATTATACATGGGTGGCATTGCATCTTTGATATTATCGTGTTGTTAGGACTATGAGCATATTACAGTAGCTAAACCATAAAGGTTTCCACAAGGGGATTGGGTTCACCAACATATGTTTGCAGAGAGATGGATTGGTACAGTTTGTATGCCCAAGAGAAGTATGATGTGTTGTCAATAAGTGTTGGACATGTTGACTATTGGAGATGTTATTTGGAGACCCTACAAGGGTTTTAAGGGGTTACTTAAGGATGGTGTTCAGCTAAGATGGTTTCAGGTGAGCTATTAGCTACATGACCATTGGGTCAATGTGTTCAAAATATTTCAATATGAGCAAGTTACATGGCATTTTGGTGTGGCTCAGGATGTTCCACTAGCACCATGGGTTTGGGCGAGGAGTTCTTGAGCTCCAATGAGGCCATGGATTAGATCAAAACCATTGGAAGTAGAGCTAGCTCTTATTCCATTGACACAGTGAGATCTCATGATAAATATACCAGACATGGATGACATAAGAATGACTAATACATACAGAGCATGGTGGGCGTAACATATATGGGCACCATTACTTTTAGGAGGTGGGGTTATCATGAAGGATATGGTGGATGTTGAGCCCATTAGGGTAGTTGAGGGTAGGTTGTTATCATATAATATGCTTTGTTTACTTCATTACTTATTTATTTGGGTAGCTATTTGATGTATTGTGTTGGTATGTGTAGGTCTAGGTGATGACAAGTATTGGGAGACTACTATTGAGTCTACACTCTGAGTACTGACATGACATATCCCTCATGATTCCATGGATGATGGACTAATAGAGAGTATTACAAATGTTATCAGCATTCATGCCCACCTATTTTATCAAGCAACCATTGCTACTATGGCATATAGATGAGCAACTACTGATAGGGATGAGGCATGTGTGGAACTATGGAGATGAGTTATGCCCACTCCCAATGTTCTAGGTGGGGTAGGTAGTAGGATAATGGATGACTATATACATCTACAGTGGGATCATGGAGAGTTATTGGTTGAGGTAGTGATGTTATAGGATATAGCGCAAAGACATCAATCTCAGACTATATTTAGGGGGGATGGTGGAACATCTAGCTCCAATATAGATGTGTAAGAGAGTGAGAGTGAGGGGTCTTGTCTTGGTCACCAAGCTCTAATTATTGAGTGACTTGTATCATTGTATTGAAACTATGTATCGAGTTATATATATATATATATATATATATATATATATATATATATATATATATATATATATATCTGTGTGTGTGTGTGTGTGTGTGTGTGTGTGTGTGGGTGTTTGTTATTACATGGGTATCATGTACATTGGTATCTTGACTTGTGGCATCATGTGTTAACATGTATTTAGTTATAATCATTGCTTAAATGTTGATATGAGAATATGTTATTTGTTTGATTAATGGTAACTGATTATTTATCTATTTATAAATGTTTAACTATATATGTATATTGGATTAGGAATGTTTATTATTAGTATAAGTGTTATAGGAGTATCATAGGATATCTGAGTGTGGATCATGTAACTATGACATGCACTATCTGAACTCAGATGCCATAGTGAACAAATGACCATATTGCTCATGTTGTATCAGTGTAGAAATAGACTTAGGAACTGATAATGATTGTGGTACACTGTTAGTAGCTAGATGTGTAGACTCTATAGCAAATAGCCTAATCAGTTTTCATACTAAAATTGTGCCCTAATCTTTGTGATCTTTTCCAAATATCTTAATTGATTATTGAACTGTGTTGTGATGTTTGTGATCTCTACCAAATATCTTAATCTTTTGTTTAACTATGTTTTGATTTTTGTGATCTCTTCCATCTTAATCGACTACTAAACTATGCTCTGATCTCTACCAAATATCTTAATCAGTTATTTAACTATGCTCTAATCTATGTGATCTCTGCCAAATATCTTAATTGACTATTGAGTTGTGCTCTGATCTTTGTGAACTCTACCAAATATCTTAATCAATTATTAAACTGTGCTCTAATCTCTATGATCTTTGCCAAATATCTTAATCGATTGTTGAACTGTAACTGGTGATTGAATTACTTTCTTTTTTTATACCATGTTGTTATAAGTAGGTGGATCTTTATGAACTGATTACCATCTATTTTAACTTTATGGTGCATGAGATCTCTCATAAGTAGATGTCCTAAAAACTACATGGCTTGTACGATGAGTAACCAATGGCTCTTAAAAGGAACATCTTGGGATAACTTAGTCGTAGAGGAGTGTGATCTAGGAGAGTGTGGAGATTAAGATCTCAATTCCCCCTGTGTAAATGTTATAATGCCTCTATCAACATACTAGTCAATACGATCTTAAAGTTAATAATAATTATTGTTTCAATGTCTATTTATTTAATAAAAAATGCAATATGGTTTATTTTATATCCTATGTAGATAGTGTGCTAGATGGTGATGAGTAGAAGTAAGTGTGATCATATCCTTATATAATAATGTAGGTATGATATCATGAGGTCTATCTCTATTTGAAAACTATATATCCCCTCTCTCGGTATCCTATGCTCTACTCACTTTAGGATATGCTATGTGAAGTGGCTCTTTGCCCTTGTTGAGTATCTTGATTGGTTTTTTTGTTCTATTTGTTTATAAATCAAAGGTGGAGTATGTTTTTGAACCATATTAGATGACTATGGCTCTGGGAAATTTACATCCAAATATATCTATGAATGTGTCTCAACTAATCTCAACTCTTTATCTAATGTCATAGTTGTGTTACATAGATGATGAAATGATTTGGATGTCTCATATAGTAATTCATACTTAAGAGAAAAAATGAGGCCTCTAGCAAAGATGTATTGTACCTCTAAATCTGTCGACTAGTAAATCAATTTATGCACACATGATTTGAATCTTAAATGTACTCAGTTATTGTTATCTGTCTCACCCTAGTGTACTAAAGGTAACCTTTCATATGTGACTCAAGGTACCTTATTTTGTATGTAGCACCTGAGATAGACTACTTCTAACTCATCATATGTATGTAGTGAACCACTATGGAGTACATGATGAAACCAATTTAATGCCTCACCCTCTAGAGACTTTACAAATAATTGTAGTAGATTTAAACTATTAGTGACAAGTTCCATGGCTTTCCCATAAGATTTAAGATGCAATTATAAGCCTCTATGCCCATCAAAATTTGGTAACAATCGTATCTGAATAATGGGTGGCAACATTGTAGTGAAGATTCTACGTGCAATATGAGTGCCATGATGGAATTGGAATTATCCCAAGAGTGGTATGTTTTGGAATAAAAATGACTAAGAGGGGTAGTGAATCAATCTTCAAAAACTTTCTTATCAATTTCACTTAAGCAATCATGAACCATTCAAACAAGCATATAGATCTAGCATGCATAAACACCTATCCACATAAGCATGAAACACAATAACACATCACATATATGGGAAACCCTCAGGGGAAACAAAAAAAACTTATATTTACAAATGGACTGCAATCCTATAATACAAACACCAAATTTAGTGAAGCACCAACTTCACATAGAGCACCAACCCCAACTAGCTAAGCACCAACTTAGTTAGGCTTTAGCAAGCACCAACTTACAAGGAGGCACCAACCCCCTAGATGAATCAACACAAAATCAACCACATAAAACCTTTTATCACCTTCATAACACCTTTTTCTCATATAATATATTATGATCACCTTCATCATCTCTTCTCTCTCTTCTATCCCTTCTCAAACTGTCTTCTAGGCTTCTTCGCTCAACTAGTCCTCTTCTCGACTTGATTATGTCATATGACCTTGATTCTCATACATAAAAACTCTATTAAATCTTCATCACGGAACTATTCTTATGGTCTACAAGACCTCATTCTACTTAACAATATACATTTTATTTGTTTGCTCTCTACACACACACATAGGCCTAAAATTACCTTATATATATATACCATTCCTTGTTCATATACCTCTTAGTCAGCTAATCACCCTTACCTTCTTAGTTTTTTCATGGAATATATGTTATTATATCTCATAAACATGAATAAATTACGATTTTAGTCCCTTTAGGTCCGACATATCTCAATTAGGCCTTATTTCATCTTTAGGTCTTATGGAGACCAAATTCCATTAAGTCTACTTTAGGACACATTGTACTTTGCCTTCTTTAGAACACATTCAAACTCCACACATAGTAGGAATATATTAGATACCAATAAAATAGGTATTTAATAATATCATATAGGCTCCATATCATTTTTTAGAACCAACCACCACTTGAAGCACACCATTTGTACTGTTCACAATTTGGCCTTCTTATACATAAAAAGTATGTCTTGAACTACTAAAGATTAAACAAAAATGCAAATAAATAAAATATAAAAAATTTAAATGACATTAAAAACATCACCATTTTATTTATACTTCTCAACTTAGGTCAAAATTACTCAAACACTTCTCTGCAAATAGCCCACTCAGAACTACCAGAACACTCCAAAACCTAGTTATGAACAAATTGATCTTCAACACCTGAAAGAGAACTTCCCAAGAAAAATTATATATTAAAAATATATTTTTACATATATATACCACTATAAAATACAAAATTAACAAGGTCTAATGTCAAATATTGGTCTTGCATACCAATCTTTTGATCTTACTACACAGTCAAACTAGAACCAGAGAAGCCATTTTGGCTTCAATGTTTCAACCACTTTCATTAACTTAAAATATTAAAAAAATCATGAGAAATACTTTAAATTCACAAAAAATAACACCATATTCATTAGACACATCAAATTAGAGCATAGATCCTCAAACTCATCACTACAATTTGCTTACCCAGAACTGCCAGTTTGCCTTAAAACATAGTCATGGTGACAATGATCTTCAATCACTTGTATGATCATTTATAAAGGATCCTAATGCATGTGTATGATATTATGATATCATTAGACCATTATTATATATAAATATAATATTTTTAAATGGAAATATTGGTCATGCAAACCAATTTCATAACCTCATTATACACAGACCTCATTGAGTCAAACAAGTCAGCTTGTGAGAAACTTTTTTACTATAACTACTAACTTTGAAAACTTATACAAAATATTAGAATTTCTTACAAGTCATAAAAAACATATACATTTAAATGGTTTCATTCCTATTCTATGATAACATATTCCTAAACCTCTTCTCACTATTACCTGGGTTTTTCACTATTTCCACCATTAGGCTTGTTAATGACTAGCTAACTTGGATGACCGATTTAGCATACTTGAGGGATAAAAACTATATATAAACCACCATGGACATAAAATAAAATTATAAAAATTATCCATATAATTATTTTCATACTTTGACTTGGTCAACTCTGACTGATACAATAAATCTCTGAGAAACTAGTACTTTCATGTAGGATCTACTCACACACCTAACAAATCAATCACACTTGGAGGTGTCTGGGAGAGTTTATTACAATTTAAAATAGTTTTTATATTAATTTTATACCATTTTTGGATGTTTTAAACCATATATTCAACATCGGGTCACTATTAGGTTTCTAGGAGGGTTTAAACCTATTTCCACTCTTAATGATCATTCATAAAGTATAGTCCCTTAATCTAAAAATTAATGCCTAGAATTTTAAATTGGTACCCTTCACCTTATAACATTAATATCTTAGGTTCCCATGTATAGGTTTTATGAGATAATGAGCACAAGAAAAACCTTCTCGGGTAGATAACCCTTTGTTCTATGCACTCGAAAGACCTTAGAACACATTTTCATGCCTTATCCTTCTAACTTTGACCTGAAACTTCATGAACAAACTTGAAAAAATATTTATTATCTCTAAAAATTCTTATATTAACTTATACACCTTGAAATATAATCATGACCCCTCATTAGGCCACACTCTCCCTCTTTGATTGCTTAGACTTTGACCTACAAATCACATTAGGCCTTGAAAACTCACCTTTATGCCTCTTTTCATGTGCTCTCCACCACTCTCACATACTAAAGAAACCTCATACATGATTAAAAAATTCCATTCATCCTTCATATGCCTTGGCAATATATCATGATGCCTCATTAGGCCAGGCAGAGTCTAGAAATGCTCTAGTTACAAACTTGATTTGTAAGTCCTACCCTTATAGGCTCACCCTGAGACTCTCATGAGTGATCCAATGACTCACATACATGTTAAAGAAAAATCATATATCATCTTATGCTATGCCTTCATTTCACTAGGCCACTATGCTCAAACCTTCTCACTGGGACTTTACATGCCATGATTAGGCTTCTTAAGCACTTGAAATAAGACAACTGACTTTGAAAACACTCTTTGATGCTTTTACACCTTAATCATATGCCTTACATGCTCCTCAAATAATGAACTAAATTTTCAAATAACTCTTCATGTTCACCATTCACATGCTCATGATATGACTATGCTTGTTATGATTAGGCTTCTCAAGACACCTTGTATTCAAGGAATAGTACTCAAACATACTTACCTCAATGATACTACCAAACAAGAATATTCATCAGACATCACTCTAACACCACTGTAAAAACTTTGATAAAAACCAATAGAATAATCATTAGGTTGCCTTCAAATTATCTCTTATCACATGGCTTCTTTATCACATCAAGCATACAAGCTCATACATCAAAGACCACTTACCATGCATCTTCACGAAATGCACCTTGACATCAATGACAACACTTCTCAATAGTATGCTTTAATTTTAAATATGAGATGGTGTACTTGTTATTGTAAATCACCCATGACATGTATCAAGGAGATTACCTATTGTGAAGGTATATTGTCATCATCAAGGGGTTCATTTAACTCTAAAATCTTATTATTAATATTAGCCATTAGTACACTACATTAGGGACATTTTTTAGGGAGGATTTGTTTGTGATTTATAACCTTTATATGGGTGATAGCTTGGACCTAGTGAAATGGAAATGGGTTATCACCCTCGTGGAGGTTAGGATGAGAAATCGGTTCTACTGTAGTAAGTTGGGTTGGAGATTCATTTGTATCTCTTATTTTATTAATTTGAAAAGAATTATCACATGGCAATGGAATAAAAGATACATTATTATCATGTGATTGTAAGTTATGTAAACTATGAAAATAAGAATAAGTGTGCATGTGTTTTTTAGCATTTGATAAACAATCAATTTGAACAGGAGGAATGTGAGAAGTAGGGAGAGCTAGAAGTAGTAGACTCATTTTCTTCTTCACTAACATCATAATAATCATTGTTATTCCATGGTTAATCAAAATCAAAGTTTAATTCACTAGTAGAGGTAAGAGTAGAATAATTTTTAGATGCATATTCACTAAGAAAGAGAGTAGAAGAAGATTTTAACTGTTTACTACTATGCAATATATCATCATGTGTAGGTGTAATGCAATGCATACCTTCAGTAGCTATGAGTTAAGTGCATGCATGATCATTACTTTCAATATTGGATTCAAGGGTAGAAGAGTAGCAATCATGTTTTCATTTGGCATATTATGACATGTAAGAGAAGAGTTAGAGATATTTGCATTATCAACATTTTGCAAAAAATCATTGTGTTGAGCTTGGAATGTAAAACAAGGTGATGAATTAATTTCATCTACTTTTGTTTGTGCATTGGTAAAATGTGTAATATCATTTGTGTATGCTTTTTCAAATTTAATGAAGAAGGGTAAAGATGATGCATTGTTCTTTGCTATATTTCTTGAATCATGTGAAATTAGATTTCATTTATTGCACTTAAATTGTTTTAATTTGAATAAGTAGGTAGCAAAAGTGGTTAAAAACTAGGATCACATTGGAATAAAGCACTACCAACAAGATGTTCTTTTGGTGTTATATTGTTGGTTTCATTGTGAGAAGTGGAGAAGAGAGAGAAGAAATATAAGAAGATGCATGTAGTTTTTCCTCATTAACACTTTCATTATCATACTCATAGTAATCATTGTATCCATCATCACAACAATAATCATCATCATCTTTATAAATGAAATCATTATCATGTGCTAATGTGCAATATTTAAAAATTTTCCATTCATTCTTATAATCATGATAAAAAGATATAAATTCATCAACTAGGTGAGGGGTAAGAGGCTTCTTGGATGCCATTTTAAACTTGCCAAAGAAGATAATGTAAACAACGAATAATAAGCACACAATGGATAGAATTTAATCTAACATAAGTATATGTGCATATGAGGGAAATATTCAACCCAGTGTATAGAAAAATTAGGATTGTATTTGAAACCCTAAAGGCTAGTGTTTGGATGTATAGGGACCCAATATGCGAATCTAGGGTTTTGGAGGGTTTTATTGAAAAAGTTTAAATTGTAATAAATTAATGAAACCCTAATAAAGGATTTATTTAGATTAGTTAGCTTATACAAAAATAAAAAATGTATAACCCTAATATAGTGAAATGTAGAATGCAAAAGGAAAACGCTAAGATGAAATTAGGGTTTTAAGTAATATTCAAAGTTAAGTTCACCAAATGTTTTAACTATCTAAGACTTAGTACATGTAAATCTTAGGTTGTTAAATAGTTGAGTATGTTGTCCCCCAAAAAATATCACTCATTTTTGGGACAACGTTTAAACTATTTTGGTCCCACAAACCAAAATTGTCTCTTCCCTTTTTCAAAATTTGTCTTGGGCATTCAAATTCCTCATTTTTCAAGCTTCTCAAAAATCTACGGACTCTACAGGCTTGAATCTATGAACTCAGCAGAAAGAGGAAATCTATGGACATTGCAGGTCAAGTTCAATAGGCTTTATAGGTTGAAATCTATGGACTATTTCAAGGTTAGAGAAAACTACAGACTTGGTTTCTACGAACTCTACAAACAAGCTCATTTCTACAAGTTCAACAGGCTTCATGGCTTCTATAGGTGGGTTCAATCAAAAGAATCGGTTTCTAACACTTGGTCATTTTTGGGATTGGTTCAGTGCCTTGGTTCAAACAAAAATCTTCATCGACAAGCATCAACAACATGTTCAACATTTGGTTCATCCTTTAGTTCAACATCAAATGGTTCAAAAATGGGTTTAATCAAGCGGTTCAACACTTTGTTTCACTCATTTAGTTCATCTGCTTTGTTTCAATGCTTTCATTCATCCTTTAGTTCAATCAAATGGTTCGTCAGTCGGTTCAAGGCTTTGTTTGAACCATTGAACCAAAACTTGGTTCAACGTCTTGGTTCAATGAAGTGTTTCATCAGCTTGGTTCATTCAATTGAACCATCTTCTTGAACCATTTTGGTTTAAAGCTTGGTTCAACGAAGTGGTTCAACGGTTGGTTCAAACAAAGGGTTCATCGGCTTGAACCATTTTGGTTCAAAGCCTAGATTCAACAAGTGGTTCAAATCCTTGGTTTAATGGAATGGTTCAATAGTTGGTTCATCGCCAAAGTTCAAAGGGGCGGTTCAATGCAAAAGGAAAAAGCCTCTCGAAGGACAAGTGTCCTTGCGAAGGACACTTAATCAATGAAAGTACCCTTCAAAAGGGTCATTTACAAAGGTAATTCTTTTAGAATTCAAAAAAGACTAAGGCAAATAAAGACAGTTATAATTCTTTTAGACTTTTGTCTGAAGGAATTCCTTCAGACAAAACGTCCAAAAGAATTTAAGAACCAGCCACGGGTGCAGGAAAAAGTTGACAGAGACAAAGAATTTCTACGGACTTTTTGTCCGCGAGAAATTGTCCCCAGACAATTTGTCCATGGAAATTGTCCACAGGGTAAATACCCAGGGAAAAGCCCAGGGAAAATACCCAGGGGGATTCATAAAGGGCCGTCAAAGGACCCCGAAGGGCAAGTGCCCTTGCGGGGGACTCTCGACTGCCAATTTGAAGAATGCTTCCCCGAAGCTGAAGGGTCGCCTGAACAAGCCCAAAGGCCATTCAAAGACTATCTGAAGGGCAGATAGCTTGTGAGGAGCCCTTCCCAACCCAAAGTGAGTCATCTCTTAAGGCCCGAAAGGGCAAGTTTAATTCGAAAAAGCACCAAATAGAAAAGCCAAAAGAAAACCAAGGGGTGACACACCCGAAGACGTCAAATTTAAGACAACAAAATGGTCATTGATCCTTTAAACCTACATACCAGAATGCATTCACAGACTTCAAGGCCAAGATCAACAAAAAACAAAGAACAGAACAACAAATTGAATCTAAGACCCGATTCAATTAACTAGAAAAGGAGGAACGATGAAGGTAAGATCAGATCGCCAGGTGGACATTGAAAGTTGTAAACTTTCAATAAGCGTGACTTGTTCCCTGCATTGATAAAATCAAATGGGTAAAATGCCCCTAAGTTCTAGCCTATCCTTTTAATAGATTCCAACGCAACATGATGTGTTACTGTTCCTGAATTCTTCTTGAAATGGCTATATAAGGGACTCTCTTTTATTGTAAATATATCTCTTTTTTTACAATCAAAATGAAACTTTGCTCAAATTGAAAGGCACTTCTAAGACTTTGAGCTCAGTTTGTTGATCATATTTTGTTATTGGAATAAGAAAGCAAGTGACTTTTCAGACTTTGTGATGTGATATCTTTGTTGTTGAGGAAACTATTCTTATGTCTTTTTCCTTGATTTATTTTTTGTTCCTTTAATTCAACAAGCGGGATTAGTGAAATTAGTCAGAAAGGTGTCTTGAAGAGTCAACTGTGGAGAGACTTTGTGCCCCCATAATTGCCTTTCAGTGTGTTTTCTTTTCATTTCTATGTAAAGGACTTTGGGAAGACTTTGTGCCCTCATTGTCCTTCGTATCTTACTCTTGAGTGATTCAGGTGGAGACTTTGTGCTGCATCTTGATTTGCTAGTTATTACATCTTTTGCTACATTTTGCTATTACTTCCTGGAGTATTCTTGTGGCTTGCTGAATAGTACTTCTGAAAGAAGAGGAGTGCTTTCTGTCATTTTCCTTGAGTTTCTCCTATGATCTACACACATCATCTCTAAAGAAAGAGAGATGGATGGTTTGTCCTACCCTTGAGTATTATTTTCTATATATATATATATATATAGAAAATAGGGAACCTCCTCTTGATGAGAGAGATCAATCCCCTTTTGATGTGGTAGATCTACACATTTGGACGACTAATCTTCCTACTTTGGTTAATCAGACCTATTTTGTTTATCAGTACGTTGATTGACAAAATATTCAACCAACAAAGTATACTAAATTAGGGTATAGAAAATGTAATAAAAACAACCACTAATTTGTGAAAGAACTAATTTAATATAAAGTTTTTAAAAATAATAATGAATGAAATAAATAAGTACTTAGCTAAAAACTGCCTGAGATGAAGGATCTGAAAGCTAAAACCTGGTATAGGAATAAGTCTAAGTGTCACAAATAGGTTTTAGGTGTCAAAAATCCTCCTAGACAATAGTTCCATACCTTGAATATTAGTGTTATGGTGTTAATGTCTACTTTTGGTGCTAATGTCCTATGTGTAGGGACTGATCTGCACTTTTAGGAGTAGTTGTGGTTGAGTTTGTCAAGCTTGTTCCTGTGCAAACAAAACCCTAATTCATTATTTGTGACCTATTTTGGATAATTCTTCTCCAAAACCTAATGAACACTTACACATGAAACAACAACAATATCAAATGCAAACTAGAAGGAAAAAATGGGTTGTGCAATATTATAATCATGTTGAATAGAACCCCATTGTCTTGTATGTTGCCTATATTAACCCCAATGATAGGGGTATCATATCACATGTATTTATCCCTTAGAGAACATACATAATCAATGCACATGGTATGATATAATGACTTTCTATTGGTTTGTTCTTTAATCAAGCATGCAAATCTAGGTTGATAGTTGAGTAATATGCAATAAGTTGAGTTGTATTATTGATTGATTTTATGTAATTATGTGCCAAATAGTAAGTACTAGATGTAAAATGGCTTGTGAGGCTCTTTGTATAGACTGAAATTTGATTTGAATGTAAGACCCTTGTTCGTTGGCTGACAAGATGCAAAACAAAGATAAAATCACAAGAAAATGCTCAAGGGTTAGGACCCAAAACACGATGATAAAATGACCATTGGACACTATCCAAATTTGGCATTAGTGTCAAACAGTCATTTTTTCATTGTGTTTTGGGCCCTGACCCTTCCTTGAGCCTTTTCTTATTATTTTATCTCTCTTTTGCATCTTGTCGGCCAACAAACAAGGGTCTTACATTCAAATCAAATTTCCTTCTATATAAAGAGCCTCACAAGGCAATTTATATCTAGCACTTACTAACTTAGCACATAATTACATAAAATTACCATTGAACACTAGTGCCAAAATTGTATGTTAGTGTTGTGATACTAGTGTCCACTTGTGGTGTTAATGTCCTAAGGTCACAAAACTGAGTAAAGACTAGGCAAAATAGCTTAGGGGAGCCCTATGACTAGGAGAGGATGACATAAGACCATTGGGGGTGAAATAAATAGAGAAAATAAGACATAATAAAAACCAAAAGACCCAACATGACCACACAAATAAGATTCACATCCATCACTAATACCTACCTATGAAAGAACAACAAAAAATAGTACCTGTGGTTGCTTGACCAAATTAGGGTGTATACAAAAAGTAAAAAAAGCAAGGCCATAAGTACAATTGTGTGTCAATGCAACCATATTTTCTTTTAGTAGTTTAATTTGAAGAGATACTTCATTATTAATCATTATATCTAAGATTAATACAATTTTGAAACCTATAAATTCATACATATATAGAGAGATTGGAGGACATGTCTCCCAACCTTGGAGAAAAGATGAGTTGTTGCACGACCATTGAGCTTATCTCAATTATGCAACCTAATCATGTTTATAACCAAGATAATATGAGGGATCCAATCAAATCACACTATATATATAGTGAGGGTGGATGATGTAGTCACTCCATCTTATAAATTTGGTGAAGTTATATGATTTAATCAAATCTAACTTATATATTTGGTAAGATTGAGTGATTTAATCACCTCAACCTTGCAAAAGGTGAACCAACTATTATAGTAGATTCAATAATAGCTTGTAAAAGTATATCATGTGTATGATAATAGTCCATAATAATATTTGAAATCTATAAATTGATTTGATTTTGTAATTTAAGGTGCCCTTTGCATGCAATATTCACCTCATATATGTCTCAAGCTAAAATCTGAGTATAATAATGGTACCAATGTATATAATGTTACCATACCATGTATATATAAATCATATAATTATGAAATTTGGCTAATTTTAAAAAATTCAAGTATGGAGGATATGTTTCCATGACATGCCCTCACTATATTTGGAGAATTTAAGAACTAATGTAAGTGTAGAGAATAAGTTTCCATCACGTGCCCCCACTAAATCTAGAGATGTTGAGTATTAAATAAGTGTGGAGGTCATGCATTTTTTGACATTCCCCCATTAAAATATGAAACTATAAAAATGTAGAAGCCATAACTCTATGACATGCCCCCATCGATATGCCCCCCTTTTCAGGTGAGAGAAAATAGAATCTGGTAGTTACCTTATCTCAAAAGGATAAGATAATTGTATAAGTTATGTATGAATCATGTAACATATAGGAGTAACATTATAGGTAGATATAACATTGAAATATGAAGTATGTGATCACATCAAGTCGTAAGATGCATGATGCAGATCATAACAACATTTAGAGAGTAACAATACAAGCTCAAAAAATAATCAAGCACACACACAAGGGCACTTAAAAGTAAACCAAAAAGAAATGGTCCAATGGAACCTCATACAAGGTGCATGTTCAAATTCCATACAATTTAAGGGATATGACTTAATAAAATATCCAAAAAACATAAAATGACATATTAAAATGTCCATATATAACAAATTATGATATGTTTAAATGTCACAATAGACAAACAAAGGCACAAGGGTTGCAAGTGATGGAACATATTAAAATGATCAAATAAACATGACAAGAGCAAGCAAGACAAGACATTCAAGGAAGTGCAAAAATGGAAAGCATGGAATCATAAACAACCAACATAAACATATCACACTAGTCCCTAGATTTATGTGTTAACAAAAAATGTTATGTACATAGCTTATCAAGTATAATGTGAAAAATATAAGCATATATAAAGGCATGTGTAAGTACATAAGCTAAAACATGATACCAAAAATTGATCGTAGAATAATATAACCTGGGCATTTCATGATTAAATAAGTGGATGCCTCCAACATAATGATGACGTGAATAGAGGGAAGATCCAACACCCATATGTGCATATATCATGTGCTTGGGTATGTGTGTATCACACTCAAAAGATGTGTGAAAAATATGTGTGTATATAAAAAGAAAAATATGCTAGCTATCAACATGGAACCAACAACATAAATGTCAAGGAGCTAATAAAACATGAAAATGATTTTTTTTAATTTGGTATTTAGATGTTTTTACCTTAGGTTAGATCATTTACCATGTTTGACACATGGTTGGATATGTGAAAAAAGTGCATGGCATGTTCTTCCTCATGATTTACTTATGAAATAGAAGAACAATTACCATCATGTGGTATATGGGTCAATTTGTCCTCATGATAAAATGAGATACCTTGTTTATTTTGGTCAATTTTAGCTTCCATTTGGTATATAACCAAAGGGCTCCTATTGTCAATGCATATTGAGATTTTTGTGGCATAACCCATGCTATTGTTTGAATCAATTTAGGACCATAAACAATTGGTATCATTATATTTCCTAAGGATTCTTCCCAATCTCCTTTATGTTGTAAGTATTTTAGATCAAAGCCAAGTTGTTGCAAACATTTTACATTGAAAGAGGTTTTTGCTTGTGTAGGTGATTTAACAGTTTTTGGAATATTGGAGTTTTATTCCTAATTTAGTTAAGGGTCTAGAATAATAAATCAGTAAATAAAATTGCAATAATTATAGTATTGATTTGTATAATTTATTATGTCTTTTAAACCTTTTTAAAAATAGCAATAATGAGAAATACAACTTACCTTAAAACTAGACTGAGATGGTTGAGATAGACATTGAGGCTGGCTATCCAGGACTGAGACAGTGTCACAAATCAAAATTTGGCATTCACTTGGTGAAAGGATAGAAACACCAAAAATAATACATTTTGAGGTTCGATGCTATAGTCCACTCCTATCACTATTATCCAAACTAGCCACAAAGATCTGAATTTTTTAGGTTTTGTTCGCTATCCTTACATGAGTCTGCCTATGAAATCTTAAGTGTTGAATGTTGATGGATCTCTTTATAGAGATGATTTAATATTGAAACCCTAGACCTTCATTATTCTTGATAAAACTTGAGAAAGAATCGGGGTTAGTGTGTGTAAGATGCACTAAACGTGTATCCACATCCCTTATATGGGCACATTGCCTACATACCAATATTTCGAAGAGGGATCAAGCCATATGTATTTCTCTCACCTAAATGTGCTTTGCGCAATAATTTTATACAGATGTAAAAATTCTAAATTGAAATTACTTGAGGTGGCTAAGGACTGGTGTGACGGTTTGAATGTGTTTGTAGCTGTGTTGGGTGACTATATACAAAGAACGAAAAAGTTTGCCTTAGTGGTTTGTTTGTATTCTTGCTTGCTTTGTAAGATTTGTCACCTCCTTTATAAATGAACTTTGAATGGACTTTTATAATGGGAACTATTGATTATGGGTTAGATGTATTTGTGCTCGGCCTACATGATGAAGGATAAGAATCAAATGAAAATGGTGCTTTGGGCTCAAAAAGTGATTGGATAGGAGCACCAAAAATAGGACACCCTAGGGTCCAGTGCTATAATCTAGGTATGACACTCTTATCCTATAGGATTAGGACTTGGGGGATAGAATTGGCTTGGGAAATAGAGCCTGGCTGAGCTGGAAAGATTGTTTGGAAGGTTACAGATGACTAGGAACAAGCAAAAAGGTACCTAGGAGGGTCATGAGAGCATGCGAGAAGGTCCTATGGATAGGGTGTCATAAGCCACAATCAAGCTACCAATTTGGATATTTTATATGACTAAATTTGCCCCCCCCACCTTTATTATAGTAATGCAACAAAGTGAAATACTAGGATAAAGGAAAAGTAGAAAGCATACCTAAACTTGCCTATAAGGGTGAATTCCATGAAGTTGTGTGATTATGAGTGTGCATAGAGAGAGCACATCATGAAGTGTAAATTTGCAAGAGAAAAACAAAGAGTAGATCAATTCTTACTAGACACATTATATCTAAAATGAGAACATACAAAAGCTGGGTAAGAGAGAGAGGTAGAGAAAAGAACAAATATACCTCATTGTGTATGCAGACCAATACAAAACCTATTATGTTATTGAGTGATGTTGAATGATGCTAGATAATTTTTGGTATATGTTGAACCAAAAGTAATATCGTGAATGGAGTTGAGTGCTCAATTCTCCAATAGTGGCTCAAGAATGCAAAGGTTGGCCCTTTGGCTCCATCATTGCCCACTAAGTGAAGATATGTCATCATGCATATGTTAATCGATGTTTGGACTGTGTGTCCAATCCCTCTGAGTAGGTGGCTCAAGAATGCAAGGGCTAGTTAGTCTTTTGGCTCCATCGTTGCCCACTAAGTGAAGCTATGAACTGATACCAATATGAATGTGTACCGTATGAGATGGTTCTTGAAGCCCATGAATGCTCTAAAATCTAATAATGTAGCATGGATAATCGAATGTATACTATAAACTATGCCAATCTTGGCTATTCTGAAAGGTGGATATTAGGCTTTTATAAAAGCCACTCTAAAAATGGGAACTAGGCTTATGTGGAAGCCACTCAAGAATGATTCTAACTACCTACAAATAGAATAAGGCACACAATTATTGAGAATACTTGGGTAATGTACTGAACTTGAAAAGAAAAGAAATCAAATGTGTCACACACATTGCTCCCAATCACTGGTGTTTATAACATAGATTTTAATCTAGAAGTTATACTAACTGACCTATCTAAAATTGGAAGTGAGATCCATCATGTCGCACATGATGCCCCTTATATCTGGATTCTCTGAGAAAAAGCTATACTAAAATTGCTAATTATGAACTGTATTGTTACTAATAAAACTGTAACTAAACTTACCTTTCTGTCTGTTTTTGAAAAATTTGGGTTTTTTGTTGTTTGGACAAGAGTGCCAAAAATAGGACACCCTACTATCTATCACTATTGTTCAGGTCTACTGCTCTTGTCCTTTGCTAATTCTAATCATTATTCTATAGTCATCACTATTTTTTTGGTCTCTTCTACCTAGTTTGGGTTTTGGTTACTATTTTGAGTGTTTTGAAAGCTAATTTTTGACCAATACAGGGCTTTGATCTTTGTGATAAAACTCTTGTTTGTTGCCCCCTCTTATGAGGGTAGGAATGAATACCCTTTAATGACTTCCCTCAGAAGAAAGAGCCATGAAAGTATGTTATGCCATGAAATACATGATATAACAATGATAATCAAGAAGATGTCTCAAGATTTAGCATAGTTTGTATTGGAGATTGTTAGATCAATAACGATATGCCTAGATAGATGTAACCATGTATTGGAGATTTTTAGATCAGTAACAGTATGCCTAGATAGATGTAACCATGTATTAGCATGTGTAATGTGTTGAAATAAAACTAAAAAGTTTGGTTAGTTATTAGTTGTTAAGGAGGGATGGAGCATGATGTCCATCATGGCATCTAAAAGAGCAAGATAATGCATGATGTGAATCATGACATTGCATATAATTGGGAAGCAAAAAAGCACGCAAGGCAAGAAATGAGAAACATACAAGAGTGGTTAATGGGCCAAGCAAACAAGGGACATGGGCACATGTCACTCAAACTAGGAAAGTAAACATACAAGGCATGTTTAAATGCCACATACACATATAATTAAAAACAAAGAAGGTTGGCATGAAGGCCATAAGCACATAGAAGAGTACAAGCAAAGGACATTGGCAAATGTCCTAAAGCACACACAAGAATATAAGCAAATGACATTGGTAAATGTCCCAAGGCATATACAAGAAATATAATAGGAACTAAGAAATGTAATCACATCTAGCTATGCAAAGCAAGAAAGGAATGCATGTAAATGATGGAAATATAATTGCATCTAACTAATCAAAGCAAGAAGTGAAAGTATGCAAAACATGGAGTACAAGACTAGGTATATGCTAAGAAATACACAAGTGTTATATACTAGTGAATGTTGATAGAGTAATCTGTGTAAGCTAGTAAGTAATGTACATCAACATGATAAATAGAGTGTGTGGCATAGGAATGACATAACTTGGATGGTGTAGTTATGTAGAAGATGCCCCCAGTGGGTAGATATATCGATGTATGTCTTCAATGTAGAAGTAGAACACCCCCTCAATGGGTAGAGTGAAGTAATCAAGGATCTAGATGTCACTACACACACTCAAAGAAGAACAAGTGAAGCATGGTAATGTAGATAAATTGACATATAATAACATAAAACAACAAAATGTAAGTCTAACATGGTAGTATAAATGTAAAGCATGGATAATGCATACAATTGAAAAAAATATTAGTGTTTTGATTTATTTGAATGTTTCCGTATTTTGATATTTTGTAAATTTTTTTGTATTTTTGATATATTTGAATGTTTTTGGATTTTGAAATGTTATATTATTTTTGGTATTTTTGAAATGTTATGTTATTTTTGGTATTTTTGAAATGTTGATATGTACAATCAATCATAAGAAGACTATGTACAAGAAACTGAAAATAAGTTATGTACAAGCAAGACTGAGAAGAAATGATACTAATCGATGAGTCTCATGAGAGACTCCCTATCATGGTTTCTTGTATCAAGGAGAGGGATCATGAGTGATCGTGAAGCACAATGGAAGGGCTGAGACTATGGCTCTGAAAGCTATGTATGTTGTAAATGCTATGAAATATTTGTAGTGGAAACCAACTGTGGAGTCCCCCTATAAATTTGATAAGTGGATACAACTTTAGGGCTCTTAAGGACCCATCTGGTAGTAAGAGAAGCCCTCTGAACATGTGCCTTATGTGTAGAGGCATGAGACCTTAATGATATTACCCTAGGTGTGAACACTATAGCTAGAAAATGTCTAGAGTCTTGAAATTGTGGCTACTCTAAAAGAGGCCTCCATGGAAGTGTATGAACTCTTTGTGTTGGTGAGGAAGGCCTCGACTGTGTCTGAATCTAAACTGGAGGAAGAATTATAACTAGTGGATACGCTAAAAATGGTGACTATAGAGTAGTAGATGGATCTGAAGTGGGGAGTGGTAACTCATATGGAACTCCACCAATTTTAAAAGCTTGATTAACATGAATGAATTTCACACATATGTGAACTATAGAAAGTACTACATGAAGTTTATAAATCCATGGTCAACCAAACAACATATCGAAGACTCCTGCACTAGGAATAATAGTAAATGGTGTGGCCACATGTGTTGGACCAACCTATAGAGGAAGTAAAATCTCACCCAATGAACTCTGTATGTGCCCACTAAATTCACTAATAATTGTGTCCATCGAGGTAGTATCCTACTCTGAATATCCCAAATATTCTAGTAATGTTATAGTGCACATGTTCACACTAAATCCATTATCTATGATAACACTATGGATGGGATGATGATTAATGTAAGCTATGATAAAGAGTGAATGGTAATCCAAATCATCCTCAATGATCTCCTACTCTGAGAAGGAGATGGAAGGTCTAACTAGAACTATGGAATTATGCACACCAATCATGTTGTTCAAAGGGTATAACTCAACTGAAGGTGTCTGGTATGTAGCTAGTGGAGGATGTGCATGATATACATGGTGAACACTTGATGTATCCCTTGTCTCTCATTTAGAATGCCATGGAAAAGGATCTGAGAAGATTTTCAAAGATTTTTCCTATGTTTGCTTTACCTGAGGAGGCTCAACTAGAGTGCTAAGATCAATAATGTTTCCATCTATCAAGTCCTATATCTTGTGTTTCAAATTGATGCATCTATTTATTGTGTGGCTTGGTGCCCTATGAAAATTGCAAGATGCATTTTGATCATATCCCCATAGAAGAAGCATTATTGGATCAACTTCCCGAATAGGAAGGAGAGATATGATATTACATTATAATAGCTACTGTAAGACTCTAGCTGGAGATACTGGTAGATTGGTAAAAATTCACCAAGAAGGTAATGATAAAACCATTCACTGAGGGGGCTCTGAAGCTGCATTAACTATAGGTTGATTTTGACTTTTACTATCATTGACCTTTACTTTGTATGGGACTTTATTGTTACTCTTATTTGTTGTTTCTGATATGCTTGTGTACTTGAGTTTACCCATTGAAATTAGTTTGACTTCTCTTTCTTTTAGTGTATGACATAACTCAATGAAGGAAGAGAATCTTTTGAACATTATTGACTCATAAAAAGCTGGCAAAAGACTCTATTTGAAGAGATCCTGTAATTATTGATCGGCCATGGGGCTAGTCATTTTAGCCAAAATAGTCTTATATCAAAGAACATAATCTGTGAGATGCTCATTTGACTTTTGTTTATGTTATGCAACTTGGGCATAAGAAACCTTGTCATCGATGTTAATGATGAAATGAGCTAGGAACAAGTCAGCTAAAGGATTGAATGCATTGATCGATTGATTCAATAGATTATAGAACCATTGTAAAGCATAATCCTTTAGACTTCATGGAAATAGCTTAGTTATAACCAATCATTTGACACATAGTCTAAGCATGCTACGTGAAAATATCTCAAGTGTGTCTAGATCACCCTTGCCATTGCATAGAGTGAGCTTGGGTTGAATAAAACTTGGTGGCAAGTGTGTAGAAGCAATATGACATGCCAATGGTGTACGTAGTAGAGAAAAAGAATTCAAGGTCTGTGTAGGTATAAAGGCACCTTGCTCAAGGTTTAGCACCTTAGATTGAAGAGATTTTATCTCTTGCATAAGGGCATCCACATCAGGAGACAAAAATGTACTAGTCATGACTAGTGGTACCTCATAGGAAGGTTGGGCTACTATAGGGGGTTGTTGAGACGTAGTTACCCTCGTAATATCATTTGTAACTAATTGCTTTGAAGGAATGAAATACTCAACTTGTTTAGTCTTTTTAATTTCCATGATAGATTGTAAGATAAGGGTATGATCTTGGGACTATTCCCCGAGTCTTTCTATAAAACTTTATAGAATCAAATCTTTGTTGAGGGTAACTTCATTATCAATAGGTGGAAGTGGATCAAGAGTCTGATGTGGTGGGTTAAGAATATTGATATTTGTATCATCATTGTTATTCTTGTACTGCTCATTGTCAAAATTATTGTCGTGGAGATTAGTGTAATCTAGATGTGTAGGATATATAGCAGGAAACTAAGCTAGTTGTTTATCCATGGTATATGGTCAGGTTGAAGGAATCTGGGTGGCTTCAGGAGGGTTGCCACTAAGTCTTTCACTTCATCTCAAAGGAAGAGATGCAAGGAGCTTAGGTGGCATAAGGAAAACAACTTGACTAATGAAAAAAAGATTAAACAAATATAATCTAAACAATGAACTTGAATATCCATAAAAAGGATATGAAGCTCATAAACATGTAATGTGATACCTCAAAAATATGGGACCTAGTATTTGCAACTAGGGTTTAAAAGAAAATAATTTTTAAAATTACTATGGTAATTTTAAATTTTAAATGTAGAATTATAATTTAAATATTCAAGAAAAATATTGGAAAAAACTGAGACCTAGTATATGCAACTAGGGCTTTGAAGGAAAGAATTTTTAAACTTACTAAGGTAAATTTAAAAAATAAAATGTGAATTTCTTATTTAAATATGTAGGAAAAAATCAAAAAAATATTGGGACCTAGTATAGGCAACTAGGGTTTGAAATAAATAATTTAAAAAATTACTATGGTGAATTTTAAAAATTAAAATTTGAATTTATGATTTAAATATGTAGGAAAAATTAGAAAAATACTGGAAAAATAAATCAGCAAAGAATTTTTCTTAGGGTTTATAGGATTTTATGTGCAAACGAAGTAAATTGGGTTCACTAAATGATTTAACAATTTTGAGAATATTGGAGTTTTATTCCTAATTTAGTTAAGGATCTACAATAATAAAGCAATAAATAATATTATAATAATTACAATATTGATTGTATAATTTATTTCTTTTAAACCTTCTAAAAATAATAATAAATAAGGAGAAATATAACTTAGTTTAAAACTAGACTGAGATGACTAAGATAGAGGTTGAAACTAGTTATGTAGGACTGGGATAGTGTCACAAATCAAAATCTGGCTTTCGTTCAGTGAAAGGACAGGAACACCGAAAACAAGACACTTCAAGGTTTGACACTATAGTCCTCTCCTGTCGTTGTTGTCCAAACTAGTCACAAAGATCTAAATTTTTTGGGTTTTGTTCACTATCCTTGTACGAGTCTACTTGTAAAATATTAAGTGTTGAATGTTGACATAGCTCATTGTAGAGGTAATTCAATATTAAAACTCTAAACCTTTATTGTGCTTGGTAAAACTTGAGAAAGAGGGGGGGTTTGTGTGTGTAATATGCATTGAATGTGTATCCACACCCCTTGTGTGGGCACACTACCTACATACCAATACTCTGAAGAGGGATCAAGCCATATGTAGTTCTCCCACCTAAATGTTTTATGTAGATGCAAAAATGCCAAATTGAGAGTGCTTGAGGTAGTTAGGGACTAGTGTAAAGGTTTGAATGTGTTTGCAGCTATGTTGGGTGACTGTATGCAGAGAATAAGAAAGTTTATCGTAGTGGTTTATTTGTATTCTTGCTTACTCTATAAGATTTATCACCTCCTTTGTAAATGAACTTTGAATGGACTTTTATAGGAAACTATTGATCATGGGTTAGATGTATTCGCAGTAGGTCGACATGATGAAGGATAAAAATCAAATGAAAATGGTCATTTGGGCTCAAAATATGATTGGACAAGAGCATAAAAAATGGGACACCCTAGGGTCCATCACTATAGTCCATGTATGACACTCCTATGTTATAGGTTTAGGACCTGGAGGGATAGAATTGGCTTGGGAAATAAAGCCTAGTTGAGCTGAAATGATTGTCTAGAAGGCTACAGATGACTAGGAACAAGCAAAAAGGTACCTAAGAGGGTCATGAGAGCATGCAAGAAGGTCCTATGGATAGGGTATCACAAGCCACACTCAACCTACCAATTTGGACATTTTATATGACTACAATAGGATCAACATTGTTATGTCAAAAGGTAAACACCCTCATGAATAATGTAATTGTTAGATTTTATTAGCGTGAATGCTTTTTGATTTGTGTAATTTGAAGTGTTTACTGTAGATGTGTATCTTGTATTGGTAGCATATTTAGTAATGATTATAAAGCTTCCATATAGATGTGAGGAATGCCACACATTTTCTCATAGTGTTCATTTGGTAATTCATCTTCCTCATTTATATGTGGAATGAAACTTTTGTATTTGGAAGAAGAGATGTTAAGTTTATTTGAATGCATGATTACGAATGATGCATATTGTAATCACCTAAAGTGGTAATTGAATGCTAAGAGTGTCACTTGAATTAACCTATTCTTAGTTTAGCCCTAAACCTATTCTAGAGCCTTTGCCACACTTTTTCCAGTCATTGTGCAAACCATAGAAACCTACAGTTAGCTCAAACACAGTCTCAAGATAGTTTCTCAGATCCCAACCCAACTTACCCAATAGTTTGCTAGGTGGAAATTAGCACCACATTTGAGACACTACAACCACATGGTGCTAGTGTCCCCAATGGGGCCCTACTGTCCTTAGCCCTAACTTGCTCAAATGGGTGCTTTTTCAAACATGTGCCCCTCCTAAAGTTGGCATAAGCACATTTTATTATCCACCCAAGCTACAAATATCTATAAATACAAATCTAATTTACTTTTATTCACTAGATGGAAAATAGATGCAAAAACACATTCAAAACAAAGACAAGTCGAGCAAAAATTAAAGTATTTGATCCCTATTCTACCCTACTTATGCATACTACCATTTACAACAACCCTAAGCCTAGTTTTTAAATATTTCAAAGCTTAAGCACATTTGAGGCATCCAAGTCCACTCTCATTCTAGCATTCACTTGCACTTGTATCAAGCACTAGGTGAGAGAACTACATCAGACTTGATCCCTCTTCAGAGTATTGGTATGTAGACAACTCTCTTCACAATGGGGTGTTGAGGATGTCCAACCTATCCTAATAATGAATACATAATTATTTATCATTCCATACTTGTAAGGGAGATTAGGGTTTACAAACTAAATCAAGTTTTCTAGACACAACACAAAGCTCCAAATTTCTTGCATGCAAGAATAGGACCTAAAAACATAGGCATAGGTGCTCCTAGAAAATAAGAACAATCTCGTAAAGGGGACATTAGCATCACTTTGAGGACACTATAGCAACATGGCACTACTGTCCATATAGAATGTTACTATCTAATGAGCAAATAAATTCCATAATCTTGTTGACGACACTTAGAACTGGCCATAACCCAGATCATTCATGACAGTTACTTTCCAAATAAATTTCTATTTATGCCTCTTTATTACTATTTTTATAAAGTCAAAAAAGGTCAAATTTCATAACAAATCATTGCATAATTTTTATATATTATTTAACTAATTTAAACATCTTAGCCCTTTCACCAAACATATGATTTACATAGTTAAACCTTAAAAGGTTAAATCACATATCTATGAACATTTGAGTATAAGTAGGTAAATGATCTATACTGTTTATATAATTTTGTTTTCCTTAATGGGGAAAGAAGACCTCTGCTAAATATGAATTGCAATATCAAATCCAAAGGTCTAAATGCTAAGGCATATGATGTATTTTTAAATAGAATAACATAATCTTGAAAGGATTCATCATCATGTTATTTAAATTTGTGCAAATGTTCTAATGTAAGCCTAGGAACCTTAAGTATGTTGAAAGCCAAAAAAGAAGACCTCCTCTAATTGTGAAAAAATAGTTAATGAACCCTTAAGTAAGCTATAAAACCAAATGTGAGCTTCACCGATAATACACATATGAAAGACTTTTAGCAATTGTTTGTCATCTTTAGCCCATTCACCAAAAAAATGTACATATATAATCATGTGATCAAAGGGATATTTATGATGATCAAAAGTGGTAATTGTTATAGTTTAAAACCTCGAGGATAATGATATTCAAGTATACATTGTGCAATTGATTGATTGTAGAATGAGGTAATATTTGCATTAACATTATGGCAAGCCATTTGTATTTGAAGTATACATACTTATCTTTGAAGCTCTCAATAACACTCATCATGGACATGATATCATCACTAACAATGGTGGTATTGGTTCTAATCCACCACCCCCTTTGAATTTTGACATGTTAGTATTATCAACCTCATGAATAACAAGTGGAAGCTTGGAATCACTGAATTTAGGATATGTTGGCAATGGTATTGGATCTTTAAACTTTGGAACTTTTATCCTATCCTTTGTTAATTTATACACCTTTGGTAATGTTATAACAATTAGAACTTTAGATGTTTTTGGTAAAGGTACTTCTTTTGGTATATGAAGAATTTTTTGCATGAATGAACATTTTGGAAGATAAAAATCCTTTTGTTTATAAATGTTGGTTGCTATCAGTAAGAGTGCATTTTAAGGAACATTAGGATATTTTGCCACTTTAAGTTTGTAATGCACCCTTCTTCATGGTGTCTTAATGCTATTTGGTAAAGACTCCATAATTTCTTTATTTACCTTTCAATTTTTTTCAATATCAAATGAAGGAAGAAAAGAATCATCACCCTTGATGAGGAGGATATTATTTAGAAATGTTGGAAGTGTCGGAGTTCGAATCAATGTATTTGAAAAACATTCCATTTTTTATTAGTTTGTAGATCATCCATGATGTCATTGTACATCTAGCAAAAAATTTCTTGATCATACAATGAAAGATTTTGCCCATATCAATCAAATGTGGATATAGGAGATGAAAAAAAAACTTTTGCCATATTTTTTAATTTTGTTCAACTCAACTCTTGGGATGGTGGTGGCATAGACCTAGTTAGAGGGATGGTAACTAACACCATTTAAATATTTGAGATGACATGCTTGTGAATTTTGAAGAAGACAATGATAATCAATTTTTGCTCTTTCCTTGACATAAAGTTGGATAGTTTAATAATCATAGTCGTCAAGATCATCTATATCATCCATGATGAAAGAAATAAATGAAATAAATATTAGGGCAAAAAATGTGAAGAACATCAAATACATAATACTTATGTGATAATAAAACTCATAAGTTGGGTTTACCAAATTTCTAACCCCAAATTTGATGGTACAAGGGTAAATAAGGTTACAATATAGAGATGATTAAGCACAAGGGTGATAAATATATCTATAACAAGATAATTAATTTGTAAAATCAGATAAATAATATTCTAAATTTAAATATTGAAATATGCCAAAAATAGAAAGTACAATTATTGATTCATATTAAGATAAATTAGAAACAAGAGTACTTAATTGGTTTATTGGGCACATGGGGATCTGGGATGAAATAGGGTGGATGTGGACTTGATCAAGATCTTAAAATAGTTGTCAAATACTAGAATTTTGCATTCTGTGGCCTCAGAGGCTTACATTGGATCTAGACAGTTACGTTGATACACACATTTGATCTAGACGCAGGTGTTTTATACAAAATATTGACTAGATCTAGATGTGACCAACTGATACCTTGTAGGGTTTTTGTTGCCTTTATTCTAATGTATACAGATCATCCACACAAGTTGTTGCTCTTCATCAAATGATCAAAACCTAACTTCTTCACCCTTTGAGTGACTATAGGAAAAATGCATTAGTAGACACATGGTGTCAAGTTATGCCAATGACCCCTTTGTCAATGAATGTTGCCTACATAACCAATAATCTTAAGAAGGCCTCATATTTATGTAGTTCTCTCCTATGTGTTAGCTTGTGTGTGCATAAAGATGCAATATGTGATAAACAAGTATATACAATGACCTAGCTTGTAACTTGAGAAATATGACTCATGCACTGCGCCTTTAGTACTTCAGATCTATAGACAAACTGCTCCTATGACTGATATAGAAATATGAATGAATAAGACAATTTTACTCACTTGAATGTTTGATTGTTAGTTTCTTTAATGCTCTGTATGTAAGAAGTATGAATTTTCTAGGTGAGGTGTAAATGAGGGTTGATCTTACATATATACCAATCCATTTTAAAAATATCTCGCACTAAAATACTTAGACCGACCATAAAGATACATTATACTTATAAATTGGATAACTTTTGGTTACTAAACACTTAATTGAAAAATAGACATATGTGTTGACATAATCATTTGGTTGGGATGTAAGTGTCCACGAAGTTAGAAAACATATATAAATCCAAAATTGATAGAAAAAAAAAATATCAAGTTTAAAATATTTTACATAATATAAAAAGCTTAGTAATCAGAATAATATATATTAAAAATACAAAATAAACAATTTAATACAAAGAAATAGCAAACATAAACTTTTCGATAATAAAGAAGTCTTAAAAATAAAAAGTACAATTATAATAAATATTTACAGGAGTACAAAATCAAAATACTATATAATTCAGATTCATAGCGTGGTGATTACACATCGAGAGATTCCCTTCATTCATTCCTCTAAAGAAAGCAAGCAAGCGATTAGTTTTTGACGGTAGAATGGGCGATGAAGGCCACACAGCCAGCGCGTCTTCTTCTCCCTCCGAGCAGGCAAGGTTATTTCATGAGGTATGTACGAGTGCATTTATGAATATGAATATGAGTATGAGTATATGTTATGTTACATACAGGTGCTGCCGGTGCCGCTCGATGGGGGAATGCCGACGCCGGTGCCGGTGCCGATGCCGATGCCGATGATGCAGATGCAGATGATGTATGCAACGGGGGTTCAACATCATCTGAGTGGGGGGATCTATGCTGTGCCTTTTCTGCCATTAGGAGGAGGAGGAGCCCTCATTCCCTTGACCTACAACATCCCCACGTAAGTCATCAAATTTGCTGCTCCTCACGCTAATAATTAGTTGCAGTTGGAAGATTGAAACACATACTTTAAACTAAGATATGATACCCTTATTATTACACAATTTATGCGACAGATCACTATAATAGTACATTTGTGATGGATTAAAAGATTAAAAGTAATCAATTCCGAGACATCTCGTGTTCATTACCTATAGATGTTGCATTTTGGAGTCATTAAGGATCTTTGGAAATCGACTCCCATGGTTATTGTCCCGATTCCTGTGTATGCTAACTCACGTTTCTATAATTCTTGGAGTTTTTACATATGTTTTTCGGTATTTCAAAATAACCATGGTTGAGTGTGAGTTTTGGGAGAGTAACGAGTTGTATTCCATGTTTAGTTTTGTATAACTAGAGTTTTTAATTTTAGTAGTATTTAACAGAATTCATGGTGCAGTCAAGGAAAGGGGTCAAGCTAATAACAGCCTTCTCCTTGTAGTACAGGGCCAAATTTCAGTACCATTATGGTATTACCATGCTATCATTAAGAGGACATATGTTGAGGGCATTTAAACAGAAACTAGTTCATCCATTCGAAGGCTACACTATTTTCAATGGATTTTACACATCAAACCATGCTTTCCTTGTCTTTCAAATGAGGGAAACTAATGTACCAAAGAGCCCAATGATGAAGAACTCAAACAAACTGCCAATCACTCATGAACAATTATGTTCAGCTGTTATGACTTTCACTTGGAGTAAACTTGTCTGCAGTTGACAAGTTAAGACCGTTTTACCCATTTTAATGCATACAAAGATGCTTAAAGTGATACCAAAAAACCTTATTGATCAAAATTTGACATCACTCAATAATGTTCCCCGGGCACAAGAGCTTCCAAATAACCTACAACAATCTGTACAATTCACTTGTGGGACTGTTACAACAAGAAATAGAAAATTGGTATTTTTACAAACACTTAGCCTACACTTTGAAGCACTGCTGCTTGTTACAAGAAAGACATTGCTCCATAAAATTTATTGTTCCACCAACTAGATCAAAAACCCATTTTCGGAATGCTATTCTCTTTCCTCAAAACTGCTCCAAACTCCATACCCTTCAACTCACCAAAACGCCCCTGTTTTGCCAAACCCAGTTTGCACGCAGAGGAGGATGATCCAAACTGAGTGTTTCTGATCCCTTTGTTCTCCATGCCTAGACCTTTCTTTTGACACCTTTGGTACCCTTTGAAACTTCTCCAAACTATTCAACCTTTACACCACTTCCAATGCCAAAGAAAAAAACATCCTACAACAAGAATGCGTTATTTTCGTGTTTCTTCATGGGATCCTGAGTTGCTTTTTTTTTTTGCATGCTGTAGGCAGCCAAAATGTCCTACAACAAGAATGCATTTTTTTCATGTTTCTCCATGGGAGCCCAAGTTTCTCTTGTTTTTCCACGCTGTAGGCATCTAAAAGGCCCCCTCTCCCCTTGCCCCTCTGATCTGTACAACTTTTTTTTACCACTTTCCCATGTGCATTTTCCTTCCAAAATGGCCAATCATGCAAGAAAACAGATTTCACTTGTTTCTAGTCAATGCAATGTTATGAGGTTTTAATTTAAACACGTTTTTTACCATCTATATACGCTTGGAAATCAGCTCAGGTGCTGCCAAGATTCCCTCTCCTTTCATTTTCTTCTACTACCTTGCTTTGGGCTCGAAGGAGGTAAAATGCCAAAAGCCTGAAGAAACATTTTTTTAATTCCAAGTTTGGGGATGCACACACCTTTAAGAGCACAAACTCACATCAAAAGTATCCTCGGTTTGCCTTGGGCTTTCTCAAAACTTCCCAACCTTCACCATGCCTCATTATGCCGACAACAGATAAATGCTTCAATCGGTGCATGCAGGGCCTGTACACGTGTTTTCAGCATCATTACACCATCCTCATGGGAAACCCATCATGATGGTATGCTCGGTTTCGGTTGGCGCACTTCGAAACACCATATCCATGACTTGACCACTATGAGCCTTGTAAGGACAACCATGCCTTCGACGTCCTCACAATTGTTACCATCCTTACAACCTTACAAATTTGTATGATATTGTTGACACCTTATTCCTAGCATAGTGATTCCCTTAGAGGCAAAGACAAAGTTTAAACACCGCATGAAGATTATTGCTTATTTACTAATTAGCAATGCTTTTGGGTTATGCCAAATAGATGTTTTGTACCCAGGATGCTGCTGCATCAAACACCTTGGGTGGATGAAAAAGTGAGCTCCTGCTCATAAAGTGGATTGAACTCCTTTAAGGTGTGACCATAATGGCCAACCTTAGTCAAATTCAACCAAGTTGAATCTTCAGCAAATCTGTTTTTCTAGTTGACAAAATATCAAACATATTCCTTGTCCTTGTCTTTTTGATGACTCCAGAATCAAGAATGGCTTCTATTTCTTCTCTCTCCTTAGCTACTTGTTGTCTCCAACTGGGAATCTGAGAATCTGATTCATCGGCATCATCAATTGGTTGTCCTTTCATGAAAATAATATAGGTCTACCACAATAAAAATCATAGAGATGTCCATTGCCTTTAGGAAACTCGATCTCACAAGCTTTTTCTGATTTTTTCTCAGACTTTTGAATGATCCAGTCTTCTTCCATTTGAGTTGAAATAGGTCATTTCGGAAACCTTTCTTTCTCAAATGCGCTAGTACCAAGTCACCCACTTGAAAATCCTTTTCCCTTCACTTATGATCAGCATGTTCCTTGAACCTTTGAGTACTTTGCATCAGCTGTTCCTTGAGCTGTTTGTGCACCTCTTGCATGTATTCTGCAATATGTTTTGCTTCTGCACTCCTCATTCTCAAATTTTCCATGCTTCTCAACTTTGTGACAACTCTAGGACTTCATCTATAAAAAAATTGGAAAGTTGTGTTTGCTGTACTTCTGTTCATAGGATTGGTATATGCAAATTCAGCTTGTGATAAGACCAGATCCCACTGGCCTAACTTGTCTCCCACTAGACATCTCAACGAATTTCCAAGACTTTGGTTCACATGCTGAAATGAATTGTAATTTAGTACCCCACTTTTGCCATAATGTCCTCTAGAAATGGCCAATAAATTTTGTGTCTCTATCAAATGCTATGCTCTTCGGCAACTTGTAATGATATTAATATACCATTAAAGTAGAATCATATCAATAGATCACAATATGGTTGAAACAAGAGCAAAATAATGAATTATATGACTAAGCAACTTTGAGGGGGCAACCTCCACAACCTTGCAATAAGAACAAAACTCACAATATGATGATCAAATACTCATAACTATCTCCTATATATACTCTACTTGTGCTATGGAGACTTCCTAGGCTGACCCTACTATCAATATGAAGCTATAAAAATGATCATATGACTTAATTAAAGGTTATGCTAGTCAAAAGTTGGCCACACATATCCCAATACACACTATAGGCCAAGGGCATAACATGGCCCTTGTATTCAAACAAGCATTGTCCTCAATGTTAACCATCTGTGGAGGCTTCGGTATGAAATTTGCATCCTCCCATGTTGCATCCTTCCTACAGGTTCTTCCACTTGATAAGATACTTGGTGATCATCCTCGTCTTTAGCCTCTTGAAGTGAGTTTGGATAATATCCTTTGAGTTTGGATATCCTCTTGAAATGACTGTGCGCAACCTTCTCAGTTCAAATCTCCTGCCCTCTGAATGAAACCACATGAGCAACTCTTGGAAGTTCATATCAATTGTTCTGAAGGTAATGAGCCATTGGATTCCAAAAAGAATCCCTGCTCTGCCCATGGGAATGGAAAACATAAGATAATCTAGCATATAGTTTCCCATGGTGAGTTTAATGCTACGGCTTTTCCCTGAACAATTAATTGGACTCCCATTTGCAACCACAACTTGAAATTTTGGAGTTGGGTAAACAAAATTATTTAAGTGTGTAGCTGACTTACGGTTGATGAAGTAGTGATTACTTCCCAAGTCAATGAATACTATCACCTTCTGTTCTTTCAGGAGACTCACTAACTTGAGGGTTGGTGGGGTGCTAATACTTGAAAGTGCATGGCAAGAGATGGTTTGAGATCTCCTGACTCCTCTAGCTTATTAACAATCACTAATGCTTCTTCTTCACCCCGTTTTTTTTGCATTGGCACCCGCAATGTAGATATTCTTCTTTTCGCCACATTTATGTCCCCTACTATATTTTTCATCACAATTAAAATAAACTCATTTGCTTTTTTTTTCAATTTGTTGCGGCATTAATTGTGCTGGTTGAGGAAATGACGGGGCATGCGTGCTTTTATCCCTGATTCTAGTGAATGCATGTAGCCAATAATTTTTCCTTTGCCTTGCACGCCATGATAATAGAATTAGATACATTAATTGGATTAAACAAGCACACATCATGTTGAATGTGGTCCTTGAGTCTACCAAGAAATAGTGCAGTCAAGTTCTCATCTATAATAGCCTCCACTTGCAAGTACAGGGTCTTGAGTTGATGAATATAATCCTTGACCAGCCCTTTACGTCACAACTTTGTCAATTGGTTGAAGTTATTCTCCACCACACTATTGCTATAGTACGTATGCAACTCCTTCGTAAAAATTGACCAGGTGACACTAAGAGCCTTGCTTTTTCTTTTGAGCACAAAACAATTGATACTAGATGAATTGTTCAAGTTCTAGATATAAGGATGCCATGGTAACCTCTTGTCCACATGGAATCTGATGTAGATCGAAAAAATATCCATTTGGTTGATTCAGTTGAGTGGATTCTTTCCATCAAACTTACACATGTCCACCTTCTGTAGCAGGTTCCAAGGCCTGAAATTCCTTTCCATTAAACTTATGCATGTCCACCTTCGGTAGTAGGTTCCAAGGCCTGAAATTAGCGCTAGCCATGGGTTGAGGTTACACAACATTTGGATCAAGACTGGGCTGTCCCTTAGATCCACCTTGAGTTGTTTGTGAGGCTAACAACTTATTAACAAGAATTGTGAGAGAAGCCAATTTTCTTATTGATGCTAGCCATATCTCCTTTCACTTTAGATTGCATGTTGTACATATTCTCTATATCTCCTTTCATTTCAGACTGCATGTTGGGCTTATACTCCATATCTCTTTTCATTTCAAACTGCACATTGTGCACACTATCATCTAGATGGTGCATTTTGTCATCTAGTGAAAAGAACACCATATTAGAAGTCCCATCTGATCTAATCTCAGACTTTGTCTCCTCTTTGTTAGGATTTTCCTTGGCGTGTATGAATTATTTCCCCGACCTCTAGTTTGCGGCCTTGTCATACTATGGCTTGATAGTGTAGAATTTGATTATCACCTTCGACCAAACTTTGACCGCCTAAGTTCAGACCAAGATTTGCCCCAAATCCAAAAATTTAAAGAACATGCCCCCTATAGATTTTTGCAAGCATTCCAAAACTGTAAAGAAATTAGAATAATTCCAAAAATTGTGCTTTGTAGAGTGAATTTATGAAAAACCTTAAAATCACAATAACTCCCCAAAAAATGATCGTAGAAAGCTAAAAATTGGATTGTATATTTCTTGCATGAATCTCCAACTTCTAAAAAATTGCAAAAAAGTTCACAACGGTTTGTGAGATATAGACAATTCTTTAAAATTAGGGGTTCGATCACACTTTTGCCCAAATGAAAGCTCTTATACCTCTTGCAATGAAATTACTATACCACTAAAGTAGAATCATGGCAATATATCACAATGTGATTGAAATATGAGTATAATAATGAAGTACATGGCTGAGCCGCTTCAAGGGGGCAACCTATACACAACCTTACAATAAGAACATAATTTGCAATTTGATGACCAAATACTCACAACCACCTCCTAAATATACCCTACTTATGTTATGGATACTCCCTAGACCGACTCTACTACCAATATGAAGCTATAAAAGATATGCTAGCCACAAGTTGGCCATGCATATCCCAATACACACTATAGGCTAAGGACGTAGCACAACCCATGTAATCTCACCATTTCCCAATTTTTTTGTTTTGTTATATTGGTAACATCATTAGTCTTATTGCTTTGCAATGATGTGCCAACTTCAAGAAACTTTGCATAATGACAAAGATTGAGTCATCACCCATTTAGATGCAGGGTATTCTCAATACAAAGTTCATACTTATTTCCTACCACGGTCTCTTTGGTATTGGCAATGGTTTGCACAATCCCACATTTTGACTTGTACCATTGTCATACTAACATATCATGCAACTGTGCACAAACTTCATTTCATCCATAGCTGTCTTTGGCCAATATTACCTTTCATTCAATTGTGTTAATGCCTTGTCCATGCCAAAGTGCCTCGTTAAACCACTACTATGTACTTCTTTGACCAAGTTACCTCTCATTGGTCCTTGAGGAAATGCATAGTTTGATGTCCTCTAATGATTTGTAATCTAGGTGGATATTCCACACTAAGCTTCATCAACACAAATCCTATACACTTAGCTCAACATACGATTGATATATGACTTTTCTAAACTACTTTCAATGCTAAAACAAAAATAAACAACTGTTGGAAACGAAATGTACAACACATTGAACAGAAAAAATGAAGCATAAGATAAGCCAAAACATAAGATGAACACACTATATGACTTGGATAAACCCGATGTGGGAAAAATTCCAATGGGTGAGGCAATTGCTTTCCCTTTCCACTATGTAATTCATCAATTGTACAAGTTATTGCCAAACATGACCATCATGGATAGAGCTTTCATTACGACACTATCCAAAGCTTGCACATAGGACTGCTTCACATTTCTTAGACACCTCATACTGATTCAACACAACCAGAACGACCATTCACGACTAAGAAACAATGAGACAACATGAACAAGGACCCAAACTTGCAAACTAAAATGTGAATCCAATTTCAAGACTTCTCATTGATTTTTCTAATGATCTATGTCTTCAATAGAGATTGTATTTATGCCTCTAATGTTGAAACCCACCAAAGACTTCAGATGAACTGTCGCCAAGAGAAGGAAGCATTTGCAACTGCTCATCTACCTGTCTTTTGATTGGTGGCGAAATTGCCACTTTAAGCAAACTGGCGGTTTTGAAACAATGGTTTTGCAACCGCTGTTACAAATATCAATAGTTATGCAATCGCTGCCTGTAAGTTTGGGCGATTATGTAACCACTGCCTGCGCTTACCGGTAGTTTCGTCATCTTTGACGAAATCCTCAAATTCAAATGCTGCAAGATGCTGACTTCATCAATACAAGAATGTCTGGACCATCTCAAAATTAATTCTATCACTACAACTTAATTGAATAGTTCATTTTACATGAACAAGCTTGAAGAAGTGTCTTACATAGTGTTGTACATACATGGATCACACAATTGGATATAGTGGAAATGAATTATGCTAAACTAGATCCATATTTTGGATCATGCCTCCCTAGTTTGAGGCCTTTAAGTCCCTAAAAGCTTCAAGAATTATGTGAGGAAAACTCTTCCGCACATCTTCTCTGGGATACCATTTGGCTTTACTAGTAGCTGACTTTTTAACCCAACTAACCAATGCTCTTGCACTACTCTTCTTGTTGTCCTCTCTTTTTGTAGCACAACATCCTCCTCCAATTCTTGTTGACTATCAACAACAAGGCCTTCAACTGAAGGTAGCAACAACCCTTCATCTTCATTATCTAATGTAGAAGGCTCAAAGGGACGTAAGTTCTCAACATTGATGACGTATTAAATCCTCATATAAGGAGGCAAATCAAGTCTAAATGTTTTCTCGCCCACTTGTTCTAGAATTTCAAATGGACCATACCTAAGAGGGTTAAGCCTCTTAATTTTTCCTTGGAGCCTCCCTCAACTCAAGTACAACCACACCTTGTCTCCATCAAGGAAACTATGCTCAATTCTATGATGATCGTGCCTTGCTTTGTACTTGGCTTGTGACTCCAACCTCTCTTGCACTCGGAGGTGAATTTGCTGAATCTTCTCAATGAACCTTTCAACTTTGTGGATCTCTGGATCCACTTTCGCATTTCCTTTGTATGGCTGTCGCAAAACAACATCAAATGCACATGGAGGTAAGTAACCAAAACAAGTTTCAAAAGGAATTTTGCTAGTGGAAGAATGCACTGCTTTGTTATAAACATGCTGGATATACACCAAATTTTCATCCCAAATCTTAGGATGATTCTTTTTGTACCCTCTCGAACTGTACCAATGTTTTGTTCACAACTTCTGTTTGCCCATCGGTTTGTGAGTGAAAAGCGGTAGACCATTTCAGCTTGGTATCCATCTTCTCCCACAGTGTGGCCCTAAACTTACCAACAATTTTTGAGTCCCGATTTGAAACAATAGAACTAGGCTAACCAAAATAAACTCACACATTAACAAAGAACAACTCAGCTGCATCACTACCTTTGAAGGTCTTTTTATAAGGAATAACAATAAACATCTTACTAAACTGGTCCACAATGATAAAGAGATAGTCTTGCCCCTTTCTTGACATAGGCAATCTGCGTATAAAATCCATGCAAATGCTTTTTCATGGTCTAGAAGGAACCAATAATAGCATATACAAACCCAACTTGTTGTTACTAAGCTTGCTTGTGCTACATAACATGCATCCCCTTATGAACGTAACAACATCAAATTGCATATTGCATTGATAAACATGCCTCTAGAAATGTGCAATAGTCTTTGTAACACCAAAATGTCCTACAACTTTTGATGTATGTGCTTCCCTCATTAATTGAACTCTTTTCTTCTTGGGCACACAAAGCTTACCCAACTTGTATGACAACCCATATTGAAGTTAATAATCCCCTTTGGGCTCTAATTATGCACCTTGGGATCTCTTTGCTTGAATAAATGGCTCCCTAAAATCTACATCAAGTTCATATCCTTAAACATAAGACACAAACATAAAAGGCTCAAGAAGAGTTATGGTTTTAATGGCTGAAAGCAAAGGAGGTCTAGATAACAATTGATTAGTTTGTAAGTCACACCTTTCTTATATTTGCTAATCAAATGATTTTTTTCAAAAATCTCATCCATTTATAGTGTCTAGCTTGCTGAAGTTTGTTTTGTGCTTGCAAATATTGGAGAGGTTGGTGATCCATGTGGAAAATAGTTTCTTTACCAAGAAGACAATGTTTCCATTTCTTAACCAATTGAGTAAGAGCATACAATTTTTTATTGTATGTACAATAATCTAGAATCGCACCATGAAATAATTGTGAATGGTAAAATACGGGCTTACCTCCTAATATGACAACCCCCATATCATAACTACTAGCATCTGTTTCCATGTGAAAGGGTAGTTGCAAGCTAGGCAAAGCTAATACCGGAGCATGACTAATCTTGTGTTTGAACATATCAAATGCATCTTGTTGCTTCTTACCCCAAATAAAAGTCTTACCATTGGCTGTGATAGTTTGCAAAGGTGCTACTATAGAAGATAAAGCCTTAATGAACCTCCTTAAATACTGAATTGCACCAACAAAACTCCTTGTTTTGGTCACGTTAGAAGGCTTTGGCCACTTTATGATGGCCTCTATATTTGTTGGATCAATCCTCAATTCCCGTTCTCCAACCACATTCTCCATGTAGACAAGTGATTGTTGAGCAAACTCACATTTCTTCTCATTTAACACTAATTTGTTCTTCAAAATGTGCAAAACTTGTTTTAAATGATCAATATGCTCATCAATAGTTCTGTTGAAAACAAGAATATCATCCAAATACACAATGACAAAGGAATCAATAAATGACCTCATTACCTCATTCTCCAATTGCATAAAGGTTGCCTGTAGGTTGCATAGCCCAAAAGGTGGAACCAACCATTCATACAACCCTTTCTTTGTCATGAATGTTGTCTTCCAAATGTCCTTTTCTTTAATTGTCACTTAGTGATACCCAGATTTCAAATCCAGTTTAGTAAAATATTTGGCATGTTGAAGTTGATCTAGAAGATTTCAATCTATGGAAGAGGGTAACTATTCTCGATGATTATTTTTTTAAGTTAGGTACTAAAACAATATAACCACATGGAGGGCATATTACACCGTGATTAATTAAAGACTGTAATTGCTATTTTACCTCATTGGCATCCTTCTAGGGCTGCCTATACAACCTGAGCAACTGAATTTCGTGCTCAATAGGCTTCACTGGTGGCAGCCCCATGTGTTTATGAAAGATTTGCTTGAATTGTTGCACCAACTCTCCCATACACTTTTGCTCTTTGGTAATAAACATGCTACAAGAATTTTTATGTGCAACCACTTCTATATTTTAAATATCTCTCAAAAGAAGTAAAACAAACTTTCCACTTGCATTAATAAGCCTTTTAGCTTGAGAGGCACTTACCAAAAAGATTTTAGAATCTCTTTTGTAGGTTGAAATGATGTAGCGTTTGCCATACTATATAAACGTTATTGGTTGGCTTTCCTGATGAAAATAGTATCCCGGATATACAAATAAGGTCTACCAAACACTACACCACATACATAAGAGACACAACATCCACTACAACTTTATCAATGAAATGTGCATTAATACCAAACTTAATTTTATGTTGCTTGGTCACCTTGATGTCTACATTTTTCTTCACCCAACCCAAAGCATATGGGCTTGGATGATTGTAAGTCTCTATCCCCAAGTTTACCAACTCCTTGCTTATCAAATATTTTTGTGAACAAGTATAAAAAAGAGCACCCACTTTTGTTTTCTTAATCTAAATTTTAATATGGAAAAACTTAGAAAGTTCACTCTTGAGCACTTCTACTACCCAAACATACCTCTCTATTAATAGAGGTACAACACAAAGTCTCATCTACATTGAAGCTGCAACCAATGTCTTCACCTTTGAGAGAGGGGATAGCCTCCTTCTTTTAGTTCTTGAATGAATGGATGCAATTTCGGATGTAAATTTCAACAATTTTCCTCAGATGACTATCAACATCGCAATGCCCACAATGCCTTTGAATATCCTTCATACAAGTAGACATAACATTACGTTTACTTTTACCTTTATCCGTATGCTTAGAATCACTTTGTTGCTTTGAAGTGCTTTAAGAGGTAGATGAAGCTTCCTTCTTCTTGTCTGTTTCTAAGTAGTGAGTTTGAGAATAAGCCTCATCTACATCCATAGGCTTGGCCAAGAGAATAGGTCTCCTCAAATGGTTGTGGAGCCCAACAACATATTTTATCAAGCTGTCAGGGTCCACTTTATCTTTGCCCATTTGGACAGCCTTCTTGCGGTTGTGTACTCCTGCACGCTTTTGCCTAAGATATTGCAATACTATCATAACAAATAAGATAATATTGCTTCTTGAATAGCATCTTAAAATCATCTCACTTAATAATTGGAGGAAGCTTCTTAACAACCAAGGTATGAACATAAATTTCAAACCAAGTTAAAGCATGATTGGTTAGTTTTAACCTTGCAAAATAAATCTGTTGGCTCTCATTAAATTTGATGCAAATTGAAATATTCTTCTAATTGGGCTAGCCAATGGTTTAGCCTCTTCGCATTAACACCTCTGTCATATGGTTGAATCTCTATCTTTGCCTTAACCTTGAATGAAGGTAGAGCTTGGTTGGTATAGGGTTGTTCTTCCATCTTCTCATAATCGGGAGCGTCCCCCTTATTTACTTTCAATGTCTCCATAGAAACACCAAGCTTCTCCATGAGAATCCCCATAATGGACTCCAACTGATCAAGCTTGCTCATAGAAAGAGAAATGCTAGCCACTCCTTCAAGCTTGTGAAATTGCTCTTCTGCTGTATTGACGTCTTCATCAGAATGAACCTTACTCGTGATCACTTGCTTCTACTTCCTTGTGGAAATGTCGACTTCAAAGGGAGCTAGGATACCTTGACCACTAGCATTGGTTACTCTAGTGACGGGCATTTACTGTAATGTAGTCGTAAACACACCACCACACAAAGGACTAAATCTGATACTAACCCAACTCTATTACCAATTCAATCCGTAAATTAGGTGGATTTTCCATTAAGCTTCACCAACATAGATCTTATACTCCTAGCTCAACATATGATTGATAGATGATTTTACTAGACTTCTTTCAATGCTAAAACATAAGTAAACAAGTGCTGGAAATGAAATGTACAATGTATCAAACATAAAATGGAAGCATAAGATGGGCCAAAGCATAAGATGGACACACTATATGACCTAGAGAAGCCCAGTGTGGGAAAAACTTTAGTGGGTGAGGCAATTGCTCTCCCCTTCCGTTATGTAATTCAACAATTGTACAAATTTATGCGAAACATGACCTTCATGGATAGAGCTTTCATTACTACACTATGCAAAGCTTGCACACAGGACTGATTTGCACTTGTTAGACACCTCACACTGATCCAACATAATGGGAACAACCATTCACAGCTAGGAAGCAATGAGTCAACATGAACAAGGACCCAAACTTGCAAACTTCAATGTGATTCCAACCCCAAGACTTCTCACTGACTTTTTTGATGATCTATACCTTCAACAAAGATCTTATTTATTCTCTTCCACCTTGGAGCTGGATAAAGACTTCAAACAAATCGTCGTCAAGAAGAGGAAGCATTTGCAACTGCTCCTCTACTCATCTTTTGATTGGTGGCGAAACCGCTGCTTTAGGTAAATCGGTGATTTCGAAATCGCCTCGCCGCCTTTTGATATCGGCAGTTACGCAACCGCCACTTGCAAATACAGGGACTTACGCATCTGCCACTTGCAAATACAAGCACTTACGCATCTGCCACCTGCGCTTACCAATGGTTTTATCATCTTTGATGAAACCCTCAGATTCAAAGGCTACAAGGTGCTGACTTCATCGCACACAGAATATCCCAACACTGATTTTGCAATTGCAACTTAATTAAATAGTCATTTTACACGAACAAGCTTGGAGAAGTGTTTCACATAATTTTGTACATACATGAATTACAAAATTGGGTGTAGTGGAAATGAACTAGACAACATGCGTATTAAACTAGATCCATATTTTGAATCATCCGAACAAGTCATCTTGTAGAAAATAGTCCAGCCATATGTTGTATCCTTGTTGATCGGATTCTTGCTTTCTGCCTATGCTTCACTAAACTTTGGATCCTCCTTGAACAACACCTTCATGGAATCAAATCCCACTACTCTCACCTACGTTTTTGTCAAAACAAGACTCCTACTTAATGCATTAGAAACTCTTTTAGATCTCCCACTTCGATGCTTTAGTATAAATCAGTAACTTTGAAGAAAGTCAACCCATTTCATGTGTTGCCGATTCTATTTCCCTTGGCTGTTAATAAATTGCAACGCTTGATGATCTGTGTTCAAGACGAATTTCTTGGCTAGCAAGTAATGTCTCCACTTCTTCAATGCTTTTATTATGACGTAGAACTCTAGCTCATACACAAAATACTTTCTTTTTGCGTTATTCAACTTTTCATTGAAGTATGCAACGGGTTTGCCCACTTGATGCAAAACTACCCCTATCGCTGTCCCACAACCATCATAATAAATTTGAAGTACTTTGTTGAAGTTCGAAAATGCTAATACTCGCTATTCGGTTACCTTTTTTTTCAATAACTTGGAACTTTTTCCAGCTGCGGCAATCCACTTGAACTTCTTTTTGTCACCTTTCATTGTCTCGGTTATTGGAGCACAAATTCCACTAAAGTTTTTAATGAGCTTTTGGTAGAAACTAGCTAACCCATGGAAACTTCTAACTTCCTTAGTGTAGGCCACTCCAAGATAACCTTTACATTTTTAGGATCCATCTGCAATCCATTCTTGTATACCACAAATCCCAAGAAAACCTTCTTAGGTTGGCATGAAACTACATTTTTTGCAGGTTCATGGGAAACTTATTCTCCCTTAGCCTTTCTAATACCTATCTCAAATGCATTATATGTTCTTTGGCCTTGCTGAATATATGAATATCATCCAAGTACACAATCATAAACTTAGCTAGAAAAGGTTTCAGCACTTTTTCATGAGTATCTTGAAATTACTCGGTGTTTCAGGTATGCAAATTGCATGACCAACCATTCACATAATCCTTATTTTGTCTTGAAGGCTGTCTTCCATTTGTTGCCACTTATCACCTTCACAAATTAAGATATGGTGATATCCACTTTTCAAGTCAAGCTTCATGAAGTACTTTGCTTCACTCACTCAATCCATTGAGCCATTCATCCTAGGCAATGGAAATTGGTACTTGATTGTTATTTTGTTGATACTTCTTTGGTGCACAGGTCAGGAGTTGGTGGACATTCTCCACTGGCTAGCCTTCTTTGGTGCTAATAGTGTTCGTACAACACATGGGTTCAAACTTCTCAGCCCCTTCTTCAACAACTCCTGCACTTGCCCCTTCTAGACAACTTATCCTCAGCGTTCAATGCAAATTGATAAGCTTCTTCCACAGTTTGCAGTCTTGCCACACTGAACTAATCCTGCATGTTCATCTTCAGACCATTGATGTATCTGGCCCATTTACATGGTTAATTTAATCCTCGACATTGAGCTTCCTTTGCCTTAAATTCTGAAACTTCTTCAACAAATCCAATTGGTAATCAGCTGGTAGGATTTTTTCCCTTCAATTTGGCAACCTTTGTGTCTCATAGGGTGATCTTTTCTTTGCCTCCGTTTCTTTCAATTTGGACTTCCATCTGCTGCAAGGATGCATGACCTTTCAGCTTTGGTCTGAGCCACCTTCACCCTCCTAGGACATTTGATATCATCAAACTCAAAATATTCCTCTATATCTGCAAGCCAGTTTATCAAAGTTTTGGGATTCAGAATTTCTAAAATGCTTGGAACTTCCATTTTCGAGTCTCTTCCAATTCTTGAGATAACTCTAATAAGCCTATCTTTACCTGCCTCTAAATGTTGTTCATTTGTTTGCTCTTGTTCTTCTTCCTTTGTGCTTGGCTCTTCTTCAACTTCACACTCATCTCCTCTAGGTACAGAACCTCCTTTTGTCTTCTTCAACAACATGCAACCTTGTTTGCATGTTCCTCAACAAAGATACAACCTCACAAGCCATCCTGCCATGTTGGCAGCTACTGCTCCACCTCTACCCACCATTCTTCTAGGAGGCATCTTGACCCTTTTGGTCAATCCGAACCCACTATTGCAATCTCTCTCTTGGTCAATACAAACCTACTATTGCATTCTCCTTGGTTTCAAACCTATGTAGACAATGTTTACATCTTCCAACTTGATTCAACTAGCTTTGGTACGAAATAGTGTAGTCAAGGAAAAGGGATAAAGCTAATGAAAACCTTGTCGTTGAAGCACGAGGCCAAAATTCAGTACTATTACCATATTACTTCTGAGAGGAGATATGTTGAGGGTGTTCAAACAGAAACTAGTTTGTCTCTTTGAAGGTTGCACTATTTGCAATGGATTTTATATAACAAACCATGCTCCCCTTCTAGTTCAAATGACGTAAACAACTTTATACCAAAGAGCCCAATGATGAAGAACTCAACTTCTAATCAATAACGGACTGACAAGTTTCAACCACTCATGAACAATCATGTTCAGCTGCTATGACATTCACTTGAAGGAAATTTGTCTTCAATGGAAAGTAAGGACTATCACCCAATCCAATGCATATAAACAGGCTTAAAATGACAAAAAAAAAACTTATTGATCAGATTTTGACGTCATTCGTTGATGTTCCATAGGCACAAGAGCTTCCAAACAACCTACAACTCATTTATGGCACATCAAGACTGCATTTTTTCATGTTTCTTCAAGGAAGCCCAAGTTCCTCTTGTTTCTCCACACTTATGGCAGCCAAAATGTCCCTTCCCCTTCCCTTCTGATCCTTCCAATGTTTTTACACTTTCACTTTGTGTGTTTTCCTTCCAAAACGGCCCACCATGCAAGAAAATAGATTTTTCTTCATTGTAGTCTACATGATCTGGAGGTTTTGATTTAAACATGTTTTCACCATCCATATACGCTTGAAACTCATTGCAGATTCTACCAAGACCCCCTCTTCTTCCCTTTTTTTCAATTGCCCTTGTTATGAGCTCCATGGAAGTAACATGTCAAAAGCTTGAAGAAACATTATTACTTCCACGTTTGAGGCAGCACCATTCAAGAGTGAAAACTCACATCAAAAGTGTCCTTGGTTTGTCTTGGGCTTTCTTGTAACTTTGCAACCTTCACCATGCCTCATTATGCCTACACGGAAAAATGCTTCAATTGGTGCATGCGGGCCTTGAACATATATTTTGAGCATCATTACACCATCCTCATGGAAAACCCATCATGATTGTATGTTCGGTTTCAGTTGGTGAGCTCTGGAACTCCATATCCATGATTTGGCCATTATAAGCCTTGAAACAACCACCATGCTTTCAATGCCCTTCGGAAATGTTACCACCCTTACAATCTCACGAAGTGCTGATCATGGTGGCATGATATCATTGACAGTGTATTATGTGGAGGCGCTTTCATGGAGTGAAGGCTTCCACTTTTTCGTGCTAAATCATATTTAGCACTAACCACTCTAATCTTCATGGACGGAAGGCTTCTACTTTTTTGTCTAAACCATAATTAGAATTAACCACTCCTTTAATCATGCTTGATTAACCTTAAACACAGATTCACAGATAATGACATGTAAGGGTGTCGCGGGTGCTAATTGTTAGTTTTTTTGGTTGTTCAAATAATGATACGTACAATTAATGTGGACTGTTGTTATGCACATTGGTAAGCTTCAGCTTTTGAAACAAGCCCATTGGGATTCACTTCAAACTGCGTAAACTTTTAAAAAAAAAAAATTTACTTCAGCATACTTAATATCATTTTCTACACTAATAAACATAAATGCTTTACTGTTTGAAAGCTAAAAACAACTAAATATAGCATGTGTAGAAATATTATTAACCCACTAATTAAACAATGTTTTGTTTAGATTACAAAAAACATTTAGTAGTGAAGAGGATCAAATCCATGCAATAAACTATACAAAACATGGGTGGTACAGCTGCACACCAATTTAATGCATTCTTACAACGATACTGAAATAGACAACCACTACTATTCTAATTTACATGAACCATGCTCAGATATACAACCACTATTGTAATAATTAAAACAATATAGAAGGTACAATTATTACAATCTATGAAAGTACAATGGTACATTGGAGCTTTATATAACAGCTTATAATCAATACAATAGCCATGAGTATGCATCAAAATGTTTGATCAGCTGAAGAGAGGGAAGGCATCATTGGGGCATTTTTCTTCCAACCATAGATCGTTGGTCTCTCACACATCTCTCCACTAGGAGTAGCCCTTCACTTCATGGAGGGGCAGATAATGGTAGTGCAGATATCAAGAATTCAACCAAAACAGGGTGTGATACGGCTACTAATACATGCAACAGTCATAAGACCATGAAACAAAATCCTCTATCTAATATGACTTTACACACACTCATGTAAATTAGACAGTACAATGGATTGACAATGTTTACAGCTATAACATTACTTTGGCCAAAGTTTTTATTATTATAGTTTTTAGATTTCTGCGAATCCGAGTCAAATCCACACGCCCCATACTCTTTGTTATCCAGCTCTTCCTCTTTCGTGTTAACTGATGATAGGTATGTGTAATAGGTGGCTGCTCTCAGCCTATCATACCTATCATCCTTTAATGCAAAGTAGCATACAACTGGACGGCTTTTAAAACAAATCAAGAGATTTTGTTCAACTTGCAATAATCAAACAGACAAGCATATATCTCATAATCATTTAATACAAGTGTAGTCATATCCTAAACTTATGGAAAAATAACATATTTTCCCTCCATGCATTTATTTCACATCATAAGAATCTCAAATAACTATATCTATTTACAGTTGTTCACATAATAACTTCATAATTATTCATAAATATAAGCAAAGGCTTAAACATCATTTAAGGAACTCAAACAAGACTCTTAACAACATTCATTCGTAATAGCCCAGGTATCATGGCAAGGCTATTATAATAATCTTTCAACCCATGATATCTCAACTCCCATGCACTTAATTTTAACATATCAATCTACATGCTTTGTTATAAACACTATTGATGCCACTCTATAAAAAAGTACTCGTTCCCTTTACCATATGCATGCTGCCCACAAATCCTCTAAACAGAAAATAGGAATTAAAGACTAAATTTCATTTAAATACATGCATAACTTAAGGTCATACAAGAACCTTTGAAATTTCCTCTTTAACCCTTTTAAGTATCCACAAAGACATAATAGACAGTCATAAATTGTCACATGCAGGTTGTCACTCTATAAGGTTGAATACGTCTACATAATATTCCAACAAGATGAAATCATACAACTCTTAGGTGTAAATGTGGCGAAGGGCATCATTCAACAACTTCACCTACAACTTCTACCTAGCTGAAAGTGCATATTTATTCAATGAAAAGTGACACTACAGCCCATGTATGCTTATATATATGTAGCTGAAATTGACACCACCACCACCACATTTGAAGCAAGCTACAATTCTCTGCAAGGCTTCATGATGCATCCATAATTTAGCTATAAATCTAATGATATATTTCTACAACTTCATTTGAGATGTGATTCTTACAGCTCTTTTATATAGCTGAAAACAACTTCACCAAAACTTCCATACAAGGGTAAACCTATAGCCAATGTCCTTGTTGAAGATTCCCATGATCAAGCTAAAATAAAATAAACAAGTACCCTTAATTCGTTTTCGAGCACAGCTATTATATTAAGTTTTAGAATAGCCATATTCGAATTTAGCGAACCCTGATGTATACGTCCATATGCAGATAACACATGCAACAAAGTTGGTTTTATAAATTGAACCTGATCTATAAAAACTAGTCCCCTACAGCGAAGGCAAAATAAGACTCAAATTCATGACAAGGATGGAGATTATTTAAATGACAAAATGTCATCTATGGCCCAACAAATCAAAAATTACTTATTCTATAACCAAAAATAACCCCATGCATCTATTTAACAAACAATATAACTATATTTTTCCCTATGTTTATGTAAAGGAAGTTGACTAATAGAAGGGTTGTTTCAGCTGTATCAAAATGGAATGAAAACCCCTTTATCCATATTTCCATTTTCTGTGTTTTATGTAACCAGGTTGCCCATTATTCATATGGGCCTGTGGATGGAATAAGTTCCATCCTCAGGCCCGTATGAATAACCTAGGTAAGTAAATATAGAAAGGTTATTTTAAAACAAGATTACAATCAAACCAAAACCCTGATCTAAATATTTACTGTGCTAAGAGGAACAACCATGAATGGCTAAGACAACTGCCCTTTTTATTATTCAAGAGGCCTATGCTAGTTTAGTCAGGTTCGATGGTTTCATAATTTGACTAAAATAACCAGTCCATATATACACTCAATAAACCAAATCCTAATACATTTGACAAAGTAATTACACCACTTGCTTGATTTGAAGACCCAAAAGAGCAAAACGTCTCTTCTCAACAACAATGCAAGTCGTCCTCATGAATATTAGAGATGGCAGCAGCTTCTCTTAGCTTCCACGAACTCCTATTCTCCTCCTCGTTTTCTCTTTTTTCTCCTTGAATTTCCTTCTACTTATTCCCTTTTTTTCCTCTAAATTTTTGCCAGTTCGCCCAACAAAACTGCACTTCCATAATTACATGTTAATTTACATGCATAATTTCTGCCCTTAAGCCGAGTTTAAACCTTCATGGCGGTTGCATGGTACCTGCATGCAACTTTTCCAAAAATGACAATTCCAAACCCTAATGATAGCCAGGACCTAAATCTGTTCACATTGTCCATAACAAAATCTGTCTTTTGACAAAAACAAGTAATGATTAGGTCGATTGCCCCTAAGTCGACCCACTAGAAACTTCTTTAATTTTTTTTTTAACATAATAAACACAATTTCCTAAGTCCCTTATCCTTTTTGAAAAATCAATGAAATATAATGGAGTGACTTATAACCCGTGACCCCTAGGACACCAAAAAGGGGTTAGTCACAACTAATTGCTTTTTGCACATTCACAAACAAGGAGGTAATCCAATTGACATTCAACCCTTATAGATCAAGAACCAAATCAAATATTTATGACCTCAACAAGTTATTCCTTTATTTGCATACCAAAATCAAGATAACACTTAACATTACAAAGGAAGAATCTCATCTAAGCAGTTATAAACATCACATGATAACTCTCAGCGAAAGCAAATTCAAGCAGTAACAACCGCAATAGCATGCAATTAAAGCAAACATACAACACACCACAAGATACCACAACACTCAACAATTGGACAAGCAAATGTGCAACTGTGTGCGCGTATGTGTTTGTGCTGAGTTCTTGCTGTCCCCAATTACCGAAATCTGCCTCCTCCCCCATGATATTTTTCTTCTGTTCCACTCTTTGAGGGTGAGACAGTGCTGCAACCACCTCATTCAAACAAAACAGTAGTTAGTTCATTTCATTACCAAAATCTAGAAAGAAAGTAATCATTTTAATTGCTAATAGTACCACTGTACAATGTGCATCATGCATATTAATCTCATCCGTAAATGATCAACAATACTAAAATCAATGATATAACTGAAATACATAACAATTAAAATGTTAAATAAATGTATTTGATTTCATATTGCAGTGTAAAAGATCACATCATATAAACAAAACAAAGATTGTTTGGTAAGGGTGAATTGGAATGTAACATCCGTCTCCCTTTAAATAAGTCATTTTCTAGATGACTTTATTGTTAACATAACTGGTAAATAAAAAAAGTTCAGCAGAAATTTATTTAAATAAATGAGGAAACAACCTATGAAATTCCTCATAGTCCTCCAAGGTGGCACTTTCTTCATTATATTGGTCCCATTGGGCATTGTACTATGATACTTCTTTGTTACATAAACTAAGCTTACTTGTATCAATTATCTTGATTGGTTATATTGTTACCACCCCTGGATCCAGAAGCTGTAATGCATTTTTGTCCAAAACATGTGAAGGATCAGCGATATGCTTTTTAAGGTAGGATACATGAAAAACATTATGTATTTGTGTTAAAGCTGGTGGCAAAGAAAGTCTATAGACTATAGGTTTCATCACTTCTAGAACCTGAAAGGGTCTCACATATCTAGGTGATAGTTTTGTTGATTTCTCAAACTTGATGGAAATCTTTTGGGACTTGACTTGCAAAAAAACCTCATCTTCAACTGAGAATTGTCTTGCTGTCCTTTTGAGATGAACATAGCTTTTCTGCCTATCATTGCCTTCAACCAATCTTTGCCTAATTAACATCCCCTGTTCTTCCATTTCAACAAGCTTATCAGGTCCAAAAATCACTGTCCTCTAATTTATTTCAATTGATAGGTGTTCTACACCTCCTACCATACAATGCTTCAAAAGGAGCCATTTTAGAAGTTGATTGAAATGAGTTATTGTAAGCAAACTCAAAACTCAACCAATGGAAGAGATTCTTTCCATTTGTATTGCTGGTCAATGCAATACATCCTTAAAAGATCCTTCAAGATCTGATTCACTCTTTCTATTTGCTCATCCGTTTCTGGATGGTAAGTTGTATTAAAGTTTAGCTGTGTGCCCAATGCTACATTAAATGTTTGCTAAAACCTTGAGGTCATTTGGGGATCTCTATCTGAGATGATCTTCTCTAGAAACACATGCATTCTATACACTTCCTCTACAAATCTCTTTGCAAGCATTGGTGCATCATTGGTCAAATTACCTAGAATGAAGCGTGCTATTTTGGTAAGTTTATCCACAACCACCAATATCATATCATGACGATTCCTTGACATAGGCAGAGCTTGGACAAAGTACATACAGATGACTTTTCATTTCTATTCCAGTATGGAGTGTGGGTACAACAATTCAATAGGATGCACATGTTCAGTCTTGACTCGCTGACATTCCAAGCATATTGATACAAAATTCACTGCATCTTTCTTGATTCCTTTCCAGAAATACAATGGCTTCAGCTTTGCTAAGAGCTTAGTCACACTAGGATGTTCTGAATATGGAGCATTATGGAACTCTTTTAGCACAATCATCTTCAATTTTTTTTATCGGGTATGTAGATTCTTCCATTGAATTTCAAAAGTCCATTATTCTTAAATTGGAATCCTTTATCTCTAAGGTCTTGAGGATTCTTTGCTAGAGCTTTCTTAACCTACTCAAAGAATTCGTCTCCTAGTGAGAACTTCAAAATCTGATCTCGGAAGGTACTCTTGATAGTAGCCAATACTGCAATTTACTTTCCACCACTAAAGGCATCTGCAACTCTATTTTCCTTGCCCTTAATGTAGCTAATGTCAAAGTCATAATCCGCTAGGAATTTCAACCATCATTTTTGTCGAGCATACAAGTTGGGTTGAGTAAATATATACTTGAGCCCCAAATTCCCTGTTTTGAGCTCAAAAGGTTTTCCCAACAAGTAATGACCCCATATTTGTAAAGCATGCACTATGGCAGCCAACTCCAAGTCATGTGGGGCATAGTTAGCTTCATAAGGCTTCAATTTCTTTGATTCATAAGCTACAACTGAACCCTCTGCATAAAAATTCATCTTAAACCATCCTCAAATGCATCATTTATTACTACAAAAAGACCATTTGGATCTGGAATCCGCAACATTGGTGCTGAAGTAAATTTCTTTTTAAGAATTTGAAAGGCTTCTTCGCATTTATCGGTCCAAACAAAACACTGTGCTTTTCATTGCAAAGAGGTGATTGGGTTAACTATCTTAGATAAATTTGGTACAAATTTCCTGTAATATCTTGCTAAGCCCATAAAGCTATGCACCTCATGTACATTCCTGGGTGCTAGCCATTCCATGATGGCTCTTATCTTAGTTGGGTCTACTGAGATTCCTTCCGCAGATATAATATGTCCGACTTATTGTACTCTTCTTTGAAAGAAGGCACACTTTGACAATTTTCCATAGAGCTTGTGCTTTCACAACCGTTGCAAAATCAAACGCGAATGCTCAAAATGTTATTCTCTTTTGGAATATACGATGATGTCATCGAGAAAAACAAGCACAAAATGGTCAAGGTAATCCCTAAACACACTATTCATAAAATTCATGAATGCTACAGGTGCATTCGTTAGCCCAAAAGGATATAATATGTCCGACTTATTGTACTCTTCTTTGAAAGAAGGCACACTTTGACAATTTTCCATAGAGCTTGTGCTTTCACAACCGTTGCAAAATCAAATGCGAATGCTCAAAATGTTATTCTCTTTTGGAATATACGAGGATGTCGTCGAGAAAAACAAGCACAAAATGGTCAAGGTAATCCCTAAACACAGTATTCATAAAATTCATGAATGCTACAGGTGCATTCGTTAGCCCAAAAGGAAGCACTGTAAACTCATAGTGTCCATATTTTGTTTTGAAGGCTGTTTTTGGAATGTCTTACTCCTTGATCCTTAATTGATGGTACCCTACTTGTAGGTCAATCTTGGAAAATACCATTGCACCTCGCATTTGATAAAAAAGATCATCAATGCGGGGTAGGGGATACTTGTTCTTGATGGTCAATTTGTTCAATGTCCTGTAATCTATGCACAGGCGAAAGGTTTCATCCTTCTTCACGAATACTACCGGTGCACCTCAAAGGTGAAACACTTGGTCAAATCAACCCTTTGGCCAACATTTTCTCAAGTTGGGCTTTTAACTCGACTAATTTTTTTGTTGTCATTCTGTAGGGAGCCTTAGATTGAGGTTTCGATCCTTGAATGATGTCAATCGTAAAATCGAATTCTCTTTTGGGAGGTAAACAAGGTAACTATTCTAGAAAAACATTCTAGAATTTTGGCAGAAATGGGTAGTCTTCAAAGGTGGGTTCCTTGGTTCTTCTGATTTCATCGATTTTAACCAAGAATACTTGAGGTCTCTTTCGCGGATCCTTCTTCAATTGAATGGCTGAAATCTGTCTTAGTTTTAACTCTTTCTTTACTCCATGAATTTGGGTTTGATTTCCCAAACCATCTAAGTAAGCATTCAACCTTCTTTAAAAAACAATCAATCTTTGCTTTATGCCTAGAGAGCCAATTCACTCTTAGGATTACGTCATATGATCCTAGCAGTGCTGCATATAGAGCAACTATCATGGGGAAATCTGGTAACTTCACCTCTGCCTCAAAAGACACCTGTCTACCTTGACTTTATATTCATTCTCATATTGCACTGACCAAGCATTTGCGAGGAAGCCAACCTTCCTAGATAATTTATTTAACATGCTAGGAGAGATAAAACATTTAGTGGCTCATGTATCTAACAAAATGGAAATAAGATGCCCAAATAAGGTACTTGATACTTTGATGGGAGAGGCTTGAAATTCAGCTTGACGATTGTCAACAACTGCATGAATTCACCGTTGGAAGGTTCCCTACTATGATGTAGAGGTAGATGAATTTTTTATTTTTGCCTTTTGTCTTCCATTGAGGACAATTTATAGCATAATGATCTCCTCAACAAGTAAAACATCTGTCAGGTGGTCCCTTCTCAAATTGATTGCCTCCCTTGGTTTCTTGTTCCTCGAAGTATTATTGAACCTTGCATTCTGACTATTGAACCTATTCTTGGAATTTCCATTTCGTTTTCAGTCCTTTTTTTTTAAGGTAGTTTTTGGGCCACCGAATTTCTTTTTGAATGTCGCTGACCTTTGTAAGCGATTTCAACTTTTGTTCTTGCTTAACCGCTTTCTTGAAGACTTGGTCTATGGTGGATGGTCTATGTACATCCACCTCACACGTAATCTATAGCTTTAATCGTATGATGAACTTGCTGATCTGAAAATGTTCATATTTTTGGTATTAAGGTACATATTTCAGAAGCTTTGTGAATTGTTCCTAGTAATTGTTTACTGATAAAGCTCTTTATTTCAGGTTTTGAAAATTTGTTGGCTTTTGATCAAAATACCACTGTGGTAGCCACTGAACTCAAAACAAGCCTACAAACTGTTCCCAAGTGGTGGTGGTGGAGTCAAGGCCCATCCCTAGCTTCTTAATGGCCCACCAAGTTGCTACTTCAACTGTAGGCTTCCCAAATAGCCTTGGTTATATTGGAATAATTTCGAATTTCGAAATATTTTTCCATCTTTGTAAGCCAGACTTAAGCTCCGTCACCCAACATTGTACCATTGAACTTGGGTGGATTTGTTTTTTTCATATCTCGTGCAAGTTTTGCAGCGACTTGAACTCTTGCTACTTGTTCCTTAGCATGCCCTTGCACCTGGGGCCCTTCTAGACAAGTTGGTTGCTCATTTGCTCTTTTTGCTCATTTTTCTCGTTCTACCTATGAACTCCCCACTTTAGGGCTGCTAGTCTGTCCCTTGTTTCGTTCATGACTACGGGGATTTGATCATGCTTCGCAACTTGTTTAGCTGCCAACTGATTAAGATCAGCCTGAGGATTCTCATTAGAAGTCCCTTCAACATTTGATTTTCTGTGTAGCATTCTTTTTATTGAAATAGGAAAAATAGTTTAATGCTAGTGGACTCATTAGGTTTGAGCGTTTAAATCTATGCTCTAATACCACATTAAACAACCCCACTGGGATTCACTTAAAACACGGGGGGTACAACTGCACACCAATTAACATAAATGCTTTACCATTTGAGAGCTAAATACAACTAAATTATCAACATGTGTAAGAATATTATTAACCTATGGTTTAAACAATGTTTTGTTTAGTTTACAAACAACATTTAGTAGTGTATAGGATCAAATCATTGTAATAAAGTATACAAAACACGGGTGGTACAACTTCACACCAATTTAATGCATCCTTACAACTATACTGAAATAGACAACCACTACTATTCTGATTTACATGAATTATGCTTAGATATTTAGTCACTGCTGTAATAATTAAAACAATACAAAAGGTACAATTATTATAATCTATGAAAGTACAATAGTACATCGGAGCTTTATATAACAGTCCATAATAAATACAACAGCCGTTAGAATGCATCAAAATGTTTGATCAGTTGAAGAGGAGAGCATCATTGGGGTGCTTTTCTTCCAACCATAGACCGTCGGTCTCTCGCACACCTCCCTACTAAGAGTGACCCTTCCCTTCATGGAGGGGTAGATAGTGGCAGTGCGGATATTAAAAACTCAATCAAAATAGTGTGTAGTATAATCACTAATACATGCAACAATCATAAGACCCTGGAACAAAATATTTTATCTAATGACTTTACACCTGCATGTAAACTAGATAGTATAGTGAATTAACAATGTTTACAGGTATAGCATTACTTTTGCCGAAGTTTTTTTTATTATAGTTTTTAGTTTTCTACGAATCCAAGTCAAATCTACACATACTCATACTCTTTGCTATCTAGCTCTAACTCTGTGTTAACTGATGATAGGTATGTGTAATAGGTGGCTGCCCTCAGCGTATCATACCTATCATCCTTTAATGTGAAGCAGCATAGAACTGGATGACTTATAAAACAAATCTAGAGAGTTTGCTCAACTTGCAATAATAAAACAAACGGGCATATATCTCATAATCATTTAGTACAAGTATAGTAATATCCTTAACTTACGCAAAAATAACATATTTTCCCTCCATGCATTTATTTCACATCATAAGAATCTCAAACAACTATTTTTGTTTACTATTGTTCACATAATAACTTCTTTCATAATTATTCATAAATTTAAACAAACGTTGTCATGTCCCCTTTTTGAAATATTTAATTATGGAAATAATTAATAAAAATATTACAAGTTGTCCTAAGTTTTTTTATTTCATAATATGAAAAATGGACACTTATTATTATCATGTGGGTCAAAAAATAAATAATAGTTAAGTTGTGCACTTTTATTTTATAACATAAAAAGACACTTATGTATTATTATTATTAAGAGTGTCAAAAGTTAATTATTATTAAGTAGATGTAAAGTAATGTTTTATTAAAAATATTAAATACTTTTAGGGTAAATTGGATAAGGGAAAGTTATAAAAGGAGTAGATGGGTTCAAAAGAGTCATTATTCATATTTAAAATCAAAACCCTATTTTTAGGTTGGAGCTTTTGTGTTCAAATTTTCCATTAGAGGATGAAAACTCTTCGTTTTACAAGTGTAGAGGACAAAAACACTCTTACCCATTAAGGTGATTCCATCCAGGGATAACATTGTGCAGATAAGTCAAGTTATTTCCAGATTTCAATTGCGCTGAAGATTGTTATCAATTTTCAATTGTGTGAGGGTTTGGTCTATTGTTTCCTCTCCACTACTGTGCTGCACCTTGCAATTGCATTGATTGCCGTATAGACTGTCGTACCAATATAAAATGAACTTCCTTAAAACAAAAATGGACTTCGACATAATATGCTCACAGAAATTACTAACAGTATGTTATGGCCGAGCCATAATGGCTGCCATTTCCTTTGTAGTGAAAACAAATACAAAACCCAGAAATCAAACATAAACCCTACAGGGTTTTATTTATCATTCCAAGCCATTGCAAACAATTTTTATGCAAGCCATAGCACAATAAAAAGACTGCATTCATTTTTCTTTGAAAACCCATTCAATACAACAAGGTCGAACTATAAAAACAACTCATAAATTTAAATACAATAGTTACTTGAATACCGGTCAAAACAATGCAAAAGAATTTTACTTCTTTTCCTTGCCTTCACAAGCTTCCGGCCTTCCACATTACGAATGCAAAGATCAGTCGACCCATTTTAACCAAATTGAATCACTAGAAACTCCACAAAAACCCATTTAATGGCTGACAAGACAAACAAAATACTGTAGTTCGAATTACGAAGAATATTCATTCATCTAACTGCCTCTCTATTTCCCTTGGCTGCCATGCACAAAATTCGACAGAGTTTCCCCAAAGCGCAGGGCTTCCAAAATGACCAAGCAAGAACCCTAAAAGGGTTGGAAGAGTCTCGAGTGGTGAGCTAATGCCACCAAACCAAAGTCAAACAAACAAAACAAAACATTTTGACTATTGATATGTCTAAGGTGGGTTGTGGCCCCTATATACCTAGCCAAGCCAAGCTAAGCCAAGACTTGGTCCCATTAAACTATGAATGCCAACAAAGTCCCAAACCACAACAAAGACCTTAATGCAATTAAACAACAATGTCCAAAACAATTTCAAAGCGTTTTTAATGCCTTTGAATAATAAACAATGACTAATGCCTTCAAAATGAAATAGGACTGTGGCAAGAAATGAATGTCACTCAAGAGTCTAGTCACAAGTCATGTCTTCGACAACAAGTAAAATAACATTCACAAACCAATGCAATGTTGAAAACCAACAAAGCAATTAAGATGAAAAACACAATGATCAAGAATATCCAAGACAATCGAATCAACAACAAATAACACGGTCGATAAGACTAAAACATTCCATCAATGCCGACAAGTGTCGACTTGTTCAAAGAGTCAAAATCAACTGAATAAAGCAATGATCGAACATGAAGTCGAAACCGACTAATGACCAATCTAATAATGCAATCAAATCCAATAAAAGATAAACACTCAACAAATGAAGTAAAGCATAAAACAACTCAAAATATTGATAAACAGTCAAAGCTCAATATTTACAATTTTAAGTTCACTGTTTTTTTTCGCTCACTTTTTCGGTCTCACTCGATTGCTTGGAGTCACATCCAACCTAGCTCATATCATGTACCTGCAGTCATAATAGACCATTAGCAATGTTCGTACTATATAAGAGCAATCAATGCAATAACAACATTAAATACAATAATATAACTGAACTGAATAATGAATTAGTAACTCTTTAAGTATGAAATATTCAATGTTGTAATGAAAAGCATATCAAATAATTGTCTCAACAACAATTAAAATGGATCAAACATAGATCACATAACTGTATCACAACAGTAATTCAAACAATTATGTCTCGAATAGTTCATAACTAAACCATAACAAGTGAAATAAATACATCAAAAACAGGGTCATGATACTAAGAGGAGTGCTTGATTGGAAATATGATATTGGCCTCTATGAGTTTGGCTAGCTCCTTCCTCATCAAGAGTTCGAGCTTGGGGTTTATAGGCCTTTGTTTTTGCCTAATTGGTTTGACATTGGGGTCTAGCTCAATTGTGTGTTGGGCCAAGGACGGGTCGAAACCTTTGAGGCCCTGGTAACTCCATGCAAATATGTCATCATAGTTTCTACAAAGGTGGGTGAACTCTTCCTTCTCAGCCTGAGTATATATCTTTTCAGTCTTTAAGAGCTTGCCATTAGAGATGACCACTTGCTCACAATTATCCTCTTTGACTATTATGTTACTCTTCTTGCCCTCGAGCTGATTGTCGGCTTTGAAGATGTTTTCCAAGGTCAAAGCTCTGTATTTGCAATTTTAAGTTTGCTGTTTCTTGTCACTCACTTTTTCGGTCTCACTCGACTACTTGGAGTCACATCCAACCTAGCTCATATCATGTACCTGTAGTCATAACAGAGCATCAGCAACATTCGTATTATATAAGAGCAATAAATGCAATAACAACATTAAATACAATAATATAACTGAACTCAATAATGAATTAGTAACTCATTAAGCATGAAATATCCAATGCTGTAATGAAAAGCATATCAAATAACTGTCTGAACAACAATAAAAATGGATCAAACATAGATCACAAAACTGTATCACAATAGTAATCTAAACAATTATGTCTCGAATAGTTCATAACTAAACTATAACAAGTGAAATAAATACATCAAAAACAGGGTCATGATACTAAGAGGAGTGCTTGATCGGAAATATGATATTGGCCTCTATGAGTTTGGCTAGCTCCTTCCTCATCAAGAGCTCAAGCTTGGGGTTTATAGGCCTTTGCTTTTGCCTAATTGGTTTGGCATCGGGGTCTAGCTCAATTGTGTGTTGGGCCAAGGACGGGTCGAAACCTTCGAGGTCCTGGTAACTCCATGCAAATATGTCATCAGAGTTTCTACAAAGGTGGGTGAACTCTTCCTTCTTAGGCTGAGTATATATCTTTCTAGTCTTTAAGAGCTTGCCATTAGAGATGACCACTTGCTCACAATTGTCCTCTTTGACTATTATGTTCCTCTTCTTGCCCTTGAGCTGATTGTCGGCTTTGAAGATGTTTTATGAGGTGACTAGTCCTTTGGGCAGCTTGTTGCTTTTTAGCTGAATGATTTGATCTTCATATTGGGTTTGTAACTCTGACTGGTTCCTCTCGGAGAACTCTGCTTCATCTTGCAGTAAATTGACGATTTGCTGATCACTATCAAACACTTTCCAATTACATGCATTGCCTGGGACTGTTGGTCTTACTACAAGCTTGCAAGCTGTCCTGATCCTTTTATAACCTCCCGAAGCAAATTGTATTGGGAGCCCACCGTTGCAAGTCTATTAGCATCAACATTCTGTGCCCTTGGGGTGGCTTGGATATTGAAAGCGTTGAAGTCCTCAATTAGATCTTAGACCTTGTGTTTGTATGCTTTAACAAGCGGTTCTTGGAGACATTTTGGGCTCTCACTTAGTTCACAATCAGCTTGTTGTCCGCAAACACTTGCAACGCCTTAATCCCCCTCTTTTGCACCAATTGGAGGCCTTGGGTTAGCGCCTTGTATTCGGTTACATTGTTGATGCAGCTGAACTGTAGTTCGTATGTGTGAAAGTAATTTTCCTTTTGAGGGGAGATCAGTACAACCCCTGCTTTAATGCCATTCCTGCTCCTAAAGTTGTCAAAATATAATTGCCACGTTCCTTCAAGGTCCTCTTGACCCTTCATGAGGTTTGCCAACAAAGGGTTCTCCTCATGGATGCAGTAAGTGCCTAGCCTCGTTTCTTCTTTACAATCATACGGATCAAACCCATAATGCTTATTAGCCCACTCGTCTAGTGCTACATCGGGAACCTCCTCTAAAGGCGTGGTAGTTTCATGCGGAACTGCACTATCCTCTGTGGTGTGCATTGTACAATTCATATCAATGGGATTAGGTTAGTATGGCTCTATATGATACCTATAAAGAAGCCCGACGTTGATGGTTACCTTGGTCCCATATCTAGCCCTTAGTAGCATGTGTGACCAGTTAGATGAAAAGTATCCACCCATTTTTGTAGTGAAGTCCCTTGAGAGACAAATGCCAAAATAAGGAGAGAGGTCTATAACAAAGATGTCCTGGGTGATGGAGTGGCTAGGACATGCATGTAGAGTAAGGCTCCAGTCCTTAATGATCCCAATTGTTTTAACAACTGTGCCATCTAGCTGGACAATACCTTTTGTGATCGGGACGTATTCTATGCCTAACATGTTAGCAATCTTCTTAGGCATAACTGAGGTACTTGCACTCGAATCAATCATATAGTTATGGACAAGGTGCTGACCGATGATCAAGGAGATATAAAATGGTGGTGGCTTGCAGTGTTTGCTAGACTCTCCTTTCTGCTAGCTCAAACTTGTGAAAACAACTGAAGCATCTTTTGCTGGCTCATGTGGGTGGAAGGCCTTAAATGCTTCTTGCAACAAATCCCTTTGAGAAGGGATGGAAATAGACTCCCACATAGTTACAGTGAGATTCACCTTCTTCATCTGATCTACTATATTAATAGGGATTTGCACCCTTTTTGGTTGAGACTTTGTGGCAACATCTTCCTTTGGGATTTCGCTGGTTTGACGCTGACTCCCCTTTTGAGCAGTTGGACTCGCTTGTGCTTGGGCTGTCTCGGTGTTTATCTTTCCTCTAGTAGCGTCACTTGGAGCTTGGGAAGTAGAAGGCCAACCTGTTGAAGGAAATGGTTTCGCTTCTGTCGCCCTCCTTTTGGTTCTTGTGTAATATGCCATTGGATTTTTGACTGTTGGTACTTGGTTATGATTTATGGTGTAGAAGTCATTCTTATGCCAATTCACCAAAGTGGCTTCACCTTGTATCTACGCTTGGACATGTACCTCTTCCCTTTGAGGTTGGCTCCTTTGCTGGCTCGTGGAGATATGATATGCTTTGTACCATTAGGGCTTGTTTTAACACTCCATTTGCGCAAGTACCTTGATTATGTGGCTGATTGCAAGGAAAGCACCACTCATAATCTTGGGCTATATTGTTTTGGACATGCACCATAGCTTTTGAGGTGCTAGCAGCACTGACACTGCGTATTAGATGGTTTGACATAAGTGAGCTGGCCTTGGGCTTGTGCATTGCTTCGATAAGGCTGCCTAGCATGTTGATAGGACTGATTAAATGGTTGGTATGGTCTATAATGTTGGGCTTGCTCTCTCTTTAAAGCTACTAGCTCATTCCCAAAATTCTATAGTAGTGACTTCATGCAGTTCACTAGGAGGGGCAATAGAGGTAGTTGGTAGGCTGACTGAAATAGTGATAAGTGCCAGTGAAGGTTGAGAAGTAGGTTGATTGGGTGGTGGTCTTGGAAAGAGAGGCATGGGAGACCTGGGGCAATCTTTCCAGCTTGAACTGGACAATTCTCAGCCTTCACAACGTCATATGCATCAGGGAGTACAGTTTCTCTCATGGATTGGACCATTACTGCTATATCACCATTTAGAGCCCTCAAATAATATAAGAATGTAGTATTTGGAGATGGTTCTAACAAAGGTGGTATTTTGTCCTAGACTCTTTGGACCCTGAAATTAAAATCAGCCATCATCTCATGTGGGGCTCTCTTAATAGTGGTGAGTTGCTCTATCAAGGATAAGTGATCACTTTTATCTTCAAATTGCTTGCATAGATGCTCTCCTAGCTCGTCCCAATAATGAATGGAATTAGGCCTTAGACTTCTATACCATTGGAGAGCTTTACCTTTCAAAGAAGTTGCAAGTAGCCTAACTGCCACATTATCATCAGTAACATGGTGGACTGAGCAAATATTGACAATATCTTGGATGTGTTCTATGGGGGTGATTGTGTTCTCACCAGTAAAATATGACAAGCTCTTACAACTTGCAACTGGAATATCATCATACTAAGCTAGAGCCAAAGGACTATCTCGATTAAAGGGCACATACAACTGGTTTCTTGGAATAGCCATGAAAGGAATAGGAAAGAGTCTCCCTATAGGCTGGGGAAATCTTCCAAAAGGCGGAGTAGATTGAGCTCTTGGAGATGATTGTCTTGAATTGCTAGCTCTCTTAACAAGAGATAAAGATGCTGGAACCCGTCTTTTTTTGGGTGCATAAAGGCAGTTCAATAAACTGGAAGTCAATACCTGTTGAAGATGATCTTGTTTGTCTTGGCATAGGATGGAGAGCTGATTTTTTGAGAACGAGGAATACTTGGAGTTGCCAGGTGCTTGAAGGGTGTCTTTATCATTGCAAATTGGCTAAGGGTCATACCAAACTCTTAGTTGAACTTTATAAAGTGGTCCCACTGGGCATGCCAGAAACTATTATCACCCAAAGCTTGCACCCTTGGGGATAATTTGTGGCGTGGAAGTGCTTGGAGCTCGACGCGAGTGCTTGGCGTGGGGCACGGAAGTACTGGGCTTGAATGGGCACTGGGCATGAACGGGCATTGGGTTGAACGGGCACTGGGCGCGAACGAGCACTGGGTGCGAACAGGCACTGAGCTAGAATGGGCATTGGGTGCGTTTGAGACTTCTTGCACGCGCGAATAGTTCGAGGTTTCGGTGCAACAATGGGATCGTCCCTCAAGGTGTGGAACTTTTGCCCTCCTTGGGACGAACCTCTAGAGAAGGCCGACTTCCTTCTAAATTAAGTGCATCTGGTTTAGGACCAACACATAAACCTACAAAGAGCAAAAATGAAATCTATTGCTAATGCTAAACCTAATCTCTACAAAGGAAAAGGGGAGAGAGGGTGAGGGGTTTGTTGAAAGAAAAAGTGGTGATGCACCAAGAATAAAGCGAGCACCCCTACCGCCTTAAAGAACACGAAGCAACTGCAAAAAATGAGAAACTATTACACTGTCCCCAAAATGGACACTACTTGCATAAATGTTTTGCATAGAGGCGTGGGAACACAATGCAACACTATAGGGATGACAAACGGTCCACAACTAGGGCGTGCATAGACCTGGGTGTGCACATAATACGACCTGCAAGAGAGCCAAGTTTTACACGGGTGTGAATGGATGGACAACAATGTTGGGGAAAATACATCCACAAACAAAGATCAACAACCATTAAAATACACACAGAATGCAATAATCATGGAGAGAGGTAAACTCAATCTTTTCATTAGTCACTGGGTTTAGGCAGCAAAGGGCTCACGGAGAACAAATTTTAGCAGTATTTTTGTGCATAAAAATGCCCACCACTATACAATGAAAAACCCAGTTTTTGAAGATACGAGAAGACCATGGGTCATTAATTACATTGGAGAAATATAGATGAGAAGATTAAATAGAAGTCAGAGCCCATGCTTATTGAATTTTGATTGCATTCTGGACGTGGTGGTAGTTGGAGGGATTCGTTGGGATCTGTTGGATGTCATGTCCTATCGTTTGCTACAGGTTCCCATGCTCATGCAATTAACCAAATTGAATGCTCATATCAGGGGTGTCTAAGTTCTACATTGGGAATTGTTCCTCGGCCATGCCCTTTGGTCTTATTAGCCGTTGATTCAATCATTATGTCAGTTGGAGCTGATCGCTCATGATTATGCGAACCAGATCGGATTTATCCTTTTTAGGGGGGTTGACACCCGACAATTTATTGTTTAATCACCCATCCAGGTGGCTTTCACCTTTGGGCATTGGGCGCAAACAGGTATTGGGTCGGAATGGGCATTGGGTGCGGATAGGCACTGGGCCAGAACGGGCACTGGGCACAAATGGGCATTGGGTGCGGATAGGCACTGGGCCAGAACGGGCATTGAGCACAAATGGGCATTGGGTGCAAACGAGCACTGGGTCGTGTTTACTGAGCACTTATGCAACGGTCCCAACTCCATTTTGGACACGTGTGCTCTCTCGTGCCCTTGTCTTAGAGCATACGTCCTTGGGCACGAATCCTTGTGAAGGCCAAAACCTTAGCAAAGTGCGAAATCTTGGTTCCTTTAAATCTAGCCCCCTTGCGAACTCCCTGTGAACTTTGAAGAACCGTCCTCCATGAAGCACTGAGCTGAGTTCGGGGGTGGTTTTTTTTACGTGCGCATCCTACGTGCACACCCATCGTGTTAGAAGAGTTCAAGGTCATGGTGACTTGAAGGGTCAATGGTAATAAAACTACCTTTGTACCACCTTTCCAAAAAATATGTGTTCCTTGCTTCATCATGAGTTGCCTTTCTGTCAAATTGCCATGACCTTCCCAATAACACATGGCATGCATCCATTAGTATAAATCACATCATATTTCATCATTGTAAGTTTTTCCTATAGAAAACTTGATTAAACACCTTTTATATGTAGTAACTTCATTCCCTTTCTTAAACTATGAAATCTAATAAGGATGATGATGCTTTTCACATTGCAAACCTAGTTTTTCAATCATGTCCTTAGAAACCATATTTTCACAAATACCACCATTTATAATTGCCTTGCATATCTTACCTCTTGAAGTACACCTTGTTCAAAAAAATATTTGTCTGCAGCCATGTATCACCACCTTCTTTATTCTACCTCTGTTTTTTCCTTGCAACAATCATTGTTCTCCTCATCATAAGATTTTCTCTAATAACTGTTGCTGCAACTTTAGTAATTTGCTCTTCTGTCTCAACTTCAACTAAATTCAATCTGGGGTGATCCTCTCACCTCCTTTTTTGATCACCACCTTCTTTATTTTGCACTTGTTCTTTCCTTGGAGCAATCATTGCTCTCCTCATCATAAGTTCTTTTTTCCAATATCTGTTGTTGCAACTTTAGTAATTTGCTCATCTATGTTAGCTTCAACTAAATCCAATCTTGGGTGATCTTGTCACCTCCTTTATTGATCTTGGTAGTGTGGACACTCAAACACTCTATGTCCTCCACATTTGTAACAAAAATAAAAGCGTTGATTTGGAAACCATCCTCTAGGACCACCATAGGTTCGTCCTCTTTGAAATCCTCTTCCTCTTTGCTGGTATTGAAACCTTTATCTATTATCTTGTTTTTTTGCACCACGTGATGATTCTCTTCTAGTGGGATTAAACCCACCTCTCTGGTATTGAATCCAATTCGTCCTCTTATTGGAGGGGATTGTCTTCTCTTGGCCCAATACCAGAGGATCTTTTGAAATTTTGTCTATTTTGTTTTTCTTCTGCCTTCAAAGTTAATTGATAAGCCTCTTCCATGCAAATTATTCTATGCATGCTCAATTCATCTTGAATACAAAATTTCAAACCATTTACATACCTTGTAGCCATTTGTTCTTTTGTTTCGTCATGCTCCACTCATATGGGACGCTTGTAAAACTCATCTGTATACTTCTGTATACTATGATCCTTTTGTTTTAAATTTTAGAATCTTCTGTATAGAGTTTGTGCATAATCCACATAAAGAAATTTTTCCGTCAGCGTTTGCTCCATCTTTTCCCATGAGTTGATCTTCTCTTTACCTTTTCTTTGTCTCTTTTTCTGCAGTTGCTCCCACCAAATCATTGCATGACCCTTAAATTTCGTACATGCAAACTTTACTTTCTTGTTTTATTTCAGAGTTATCTATTCAAAAAACTTCTCTATGCTATTCATCTAGTCTATCAACTCCTTTGGTTTTAAGCTCCCTCCATAATCTGTGATGTCAACTTTGATTCCTTTGTTTCTTCTCTCTAAAGTCCTAACCATCCTTTCTTCCATTGATGACGACTGTCCCTCTTGTTCCTCTTCTTATTGAATTTCATATTGATGATCTGTTTCTTCCTTTGCTTCATCTTCCACTCTCCTTTGTTTTTGATTTGTGACAGTTGCAATTAATTGTTCTACTTGCCTCTGCAGCTCTTGCATAGTCCTGTTCATTTGAGCAATTCCTCCTCATCCTCATACCATCTCTTACACCTCCAAGAATCGAACGTGCTCTGATACCAAATAATTTCGCTGAATACTATCAAGATAAAAAAAATCAATAGGCACAGTACACAAAACTTTTGAAACAATAACCTACTAATTCGTATTGAATGAATAAAATAATTACATACAAGAGTATAAATAGACCTCAACTCGGAATTAGAGTTGACATGCAAAATTCAAAAATTAAAAATAAAATAAAATTTGAGCTGCTATTTTTAGTAAGTTTTGCATGCAAGTTCGGGCAACTTTAAAAATCTTCACATATCTTTGAAATATTAAAATTAATTTAACAGATGAATTTGAATTGAAGTTCATGTTGGTTACAAAAATATGCTAATTCTAAAAATAGAAAAATTCAGAAAAAAATATTAAAATTCAGTTTCGGACCCTTAAATGGTCATGATGGCCTCAAAAAAGTTTTGGAAACGTTCATAAGCGGATAAGGCGGCTTATGACTGAATTGAACTTTTCGAGACGGTCATTTTGGCACAAACGAGATCTCAAACGGAGTTACGGATCAAAAGTTATGGCCTCTGGAAGTTTGGACTCCGCATCACAAAAGAACAAAACACCTCTTCACAACAACAATTTAAGTCGCCCTCTTGAATACTAGAAATGGCAGCAGCTTCTCATAGCTTCCACAAACTCCTATTCTCCTCCTCTTTTTCTCCCTTCTCTACTTCCATTTCCTTCTACGTATTCCCTTTTTTCCTTTAAATTTTTGTCATTTCACCCAACAAAACTGCACTTACATAATTACATGCAAAATTTCAACCATTAAGCTGAGTTTAAACCTTCATGGCGGCTGCATAGAGTCCTTGCATACAATTTTCCTAAAAATGGCATAACTCCAAACCTAATGATAGCCAAGACCTAAATCCATTCACATTTTCCATCATAACGAAATCTGTCATTTGACAAAAACAAGTAATGATTAGGTCGATTGCCCCTAAGTCGACCCACTAAAAAGTTATTTAATTTCTATAATTTCTATTTTTAAACATAATAAACACAATTTCCTGAGTCCCTTATCTCTTTTAAAAGATTAATTTAATACAATGGAGTGACTTATATCTCATGATCCCTAGGCCACCAAAAAGGGGTTAGACACAACTAATTGCTTTTTGCACACTCATTAACAAGGAGGTAATCCAATTGACATTCAAACCTATAGTTCAAGAACCAAATCAAGCATTTATGACCTCAACAAGTTATTCCTTTATTTGCATACCAAAATCAAGATAACACTCAATCTTACAAAGGAAGAATCTCATCCATGCAGTTATAAACATCACAAAATAACTCACAACGAAAGCAATTCAAGCAATAACAACCGCAATAGCATGCAATTAAAGCAAACATACAACACTCCACAAGATACTGCAAACACTCAACAACTGAACAAACAAACGTACAGTTGTGTGTGTGTATGTGTTTGGGCTGAGTTCTTGCTGTTCCCAATTGCTGAAATCTGCTTCCTCCTCCCCGATGATACTCTCCCTCTGTTCCACTCTCTGAGGGTCAAACAATCCTACAACCACCTCATTCAAACAAAACAGTAGTTAGTCCATTTCATTACCAAAATTATGAAAGAAAACAATCATTTTAATTGCTAATAGTACCACTGTACAATGTGCATAATGCATATTAATCTCATCCATAAATGATCATCAATATTGAAATCAATGATATAATTGAAATACATAATTGTTAAAATATTAAATAAATGTATCTGATTTCACACTGCAGTGTAAAAGATCACATCAGCTAAAACAAAACATAGATTGTTTATTAAGAGTGAGTTGGAATGTAACAGTTTCGTTAAATTCAATTTACTCATGACTCAACCAAAAGAAAATCGGAAAAGAAAATAAAGGAACAATTTGTTATTAATATTTGCGTATATTTGAAATAGATCACATGGTGTGATCGCAATAATTGATACAAATAAATATTAGATTGTGGAAGCCATAAATATCAAGCTTTTAATTCTACGTCATGGGCTTGGGTGCGATCGAATTGTATTTGGAAATTATCTGGCCCATCTTGGAAGTAAAATAATTTGTTACCGTGCCATATCTTGGGAGGCAACACCCTCAAAAAACAAACCTATTAATCATAATTTCAAATTGATACAAATAAATCTCAAGCTTCTAATTCTTCCGAACGTTGAGAAAATTCAGTTAATAGTCACATAAAATTAATGCTCAAGGCAATTAAATTGTATTACTTTTCAGATATAAAATTTAAGGAACCTTGCCGATCGTTGTGTGCACAAGAGAGTTTCGGAAACAACGCATTTGACTCAACTCGTGCCTTGTGGAAGGATGATCGAAAAGCTAAATAATAATTAAAGACTCCATAAATGCAATTTCTCACTAATCCACAATTACCACTATACACAACTACTAATCCATAATTATTGGTCAAATCAATCATTACAAAATAGAAATTAATAACAAAACGTAAGCTTTAACCATAAATTCCGTACAGTTAGTCAGTAAAGCCGAAGTGCAGTGAAGTGTGGGGAAAAACCTGAATTTTCTTAGGAATAAGGCTTTGTGATATATCAACATAGAAGATTATATGTAGACGCTTTCCTTTAGTAGTAGTCATCTCCAATTTTCTGGATTCACTCATTTAAATCCTTGTTATGAACCCATCCCACCCTTGCAGAGCCTAATACCCAAGAATGTTAAGACCAAACCCAAAAAAAGAAAATAAACTAGATCCATTTGAAATGGGCAAGAAGTTAAAAGGAAAATGTGTGGTAATTAATTACTTCTCTACAAGAAAAACGAAGTTCGAATTGAGAAATTGAGGCAAAAAGAACGATTTGGGTTCCATTGTGATGAGGCCAATCTCTGGGTGGCCCCTTTGTATTCCTCCTCCTTCCTTATGCCCTCTTTGCAGTACTCTAACTTCACCTGCTTCTGTCTTTATCAATGGCTTGGACTTGTGCAACACAAACATGTAAATCTGACTCCCCATGTCCAAATGAATGATGATGGTGTGCTAGTCCACTGGTTATAAACATGGCTACAAGCACAATTAACACTTGTCAAGGAGCCATGATCAACATATGGCCAACCCTTAGACAAAAAGAATAATCAATCATCATTTTTTAAGTCATACAAAACATCATCCATGGGCAAACATATCAAACAATTACAAAAACTCATTACACCAAGTTTATTTAGAAAAACTCACTACAACAAGTTTATTAACAAAAACTCACTACAACAAGTTTATTTACAACCCTATTTATGACTTGCCTTTGATTTTTCTTGAAGCCCAATTACCATTGAGTTGTACTGTAATTCAATGTTGTAAATCAAAATTTTGTGTGCAGAGTAGTACTTCCAAACGAAGCAGTGGATTCAACGTCTTTTAACATTAGAATAAAAATCGAAGGCAAAGAGGATGGGGCACAACACTGATTTTGAAAGAAACACTCGGAGCATATATATATAAAAGTAGGGTCCCTTATTACTACATAAACGGTTTCGCTACATGAGCTCATATATATATAAGTAATTAATAATTTATATATATTAATTATTAATTATGTTTAAAATATAATATAAATCTAATATATAATATAATATTAAATAATAATATTATTTTAATCTAATATAATCTAACATTATAATATTTATATAATATATAGCATAATTTACTAGTAGTATAATATATTATAATATTAATATAATATATAACATATAACTAATATTAATATATTATGTTATCTTTATAATATATTTTTTTGATAGATCAAAAAAAGTGCAAAGCTCGTCTATGTAAAAAAGTTTCAAAAACCCTATTGAATTAGGGAAATACAACAAAAGGCCATTAATAACTGTAGTTCTTTTGGCAAGTAAACTTATATTAAAAACCAAGATACATATATTGCAATAGAACAAAGCAGAACAAAGACTAGACGTCCTCGGATGAGCTGGAAACCACCACTGTTGGTCCATCCATGCGCGCTTCCTTTAAAATGATTAGGGCCGTCAGAGTATCAACCAACTTGGAGTCGTCCTTGTCAACCGGTATTCTGAGTTTGTCACAGATGGCGTTTAGCTTGCAGCTTTGAGTGTTGTTGTCAACTGCAATGGCTTCAACAGATCCCAAAACTGGTCCATTCTGTGGTCCACCACATTGCCAAAGTGCTCAATGTCCTCGTGGACTGCCAGTGAGTTGGTGCTAAAGAGGACCATTTGTATGCCAATAAGTTGGGCCACCTTGAGGACGTCCTGCCTAGGGGTGGATTCCCTGGGATCCTCCAAGGCTTGGATAATTGAGTCAACAGGAGCAACAAAATTTCTACCTCTCAACCTTGTGGATAACTGAGCATGCAAGGGATTTTTAGCCATCCAATTTAGTAGTGTTTCATCTTTCCCACCATCAATAAGAGCATTCTGTCAAAAATTTAGAGCTTCCTTGGCCATGATTCTTGTTTTCTTGTCTAGCAGAAATCCAAAATTCAGTAAATGCCTCAGTTTGAGGTCGTTAACTAGCCCCAAGAAGGAATGGTGGACGTTGTCCAGTGAATACTTGTGCAACATGTTCGCAATCATTTTCTTTGATGGTATTGTGTGATGTGTCCTTACCCTTGCTTTGTCTAGTTCTCTTTGCAGGCCCCGAGTTTGACAAAGGGATTTCCATATCGACTGCAACACTTTGCTTCTCCCGGATCTTTGTTTCAGCCCACATAAAACTCAAAATGGCTAAGTGAGGCGGGCGGTGGTGGGAGATGGGAAGGGATCTCACACATGCCAGCAATGACGTGTATTGATTGCCATACTAAGTCATTATGTCCACAGGCTGCCAAAAGTAAAGCCAAATTCCTTGGGTGATGATGTGGCATGGGCCACTCGCTTCAATCATGAGTATTATTAATTGAGCAGTGATGACGATCCCACTCAATAAGGAGAGCACAGGGTCAATTAGAGCCACATTCGCCAATGTAGAGTTCATTATTACTGTCGAAGATAGAAAGCACTAGAAACTTTGAAGCCGAAAATAGAATGCACCAACCCAATTAACCAATCCCCAAAATATAATACAAGACCCATAACGACTGTGGATCACATCAAAAAATTCACACGTGGCCACAATGAATACCCCATCATATTTGCAAAAGACTTGCCAAACATCAAATCTCATGATTGGCAATCACCAACGGAAAGTGAAGGATCTTAGACTTGATCAATTAAATCTAGTCTTGGCCAAGTGTCCATATTGCTATCACCCATATAATCACTCATTTGGTCAACCTTCCAATTTGCAAAGAAGTCCGCCTACTTGTTTGCTTCTTTGAAACAATGCTCGACCGTTCATGATGACAACTCATCCAATAACGGCCAGGCATTCATTAGAATATTGTTAAGCCTCCATGCCTTAGCGTGACGATTGCGAAGAGCTTCCATAATGTGCCAACTGAATGCCCAAAATCACTGCTTGAGCTTCAGCTTCATTATTCATACCATCTTGAAGCTTTACCGACAAGGCCTTGATTAGAGAACCCGAACAATCTCTATTACAACAACCAGCCCTTGACACACTGGATTGCCTCTTGTTGTGCCATCAAAATTTAACTTAAAAAAGCTATGTTGTTTGGGTACGGGTATGGAAACACTTTAGAAATGCAGAAACGCCATTTTTCAAAAACCTTGATTGGGAAACGTCTGTACATTTTATTATTAAATATATATATTAATATATATAAAAACAATGCATATTACTCATTTTTTTAAGTAAAACACATAAAAATACATAGTATTCATTCTTTCATTGCATCAAAAGTTTAAAGTAGACATTGCAAATACATTCAAATCTAGAATAAATCATCTAGACTGCCCTCAAAATCATGAATGCCACTCACTATTTTTCAACTTCATCATTTACTGATGCTTTCTCTTGCAAGGGCTCGCCGATGCATTGAATCTCTTAGGGTGCATGCCTTAAGGGGTGCATAGGGAATGGGGGTGTTTGGGGACCGACAAGAATACCCTTGATGGCACTTTGCGAGAGATGTTCTCATACTATTCTATCATACTTACATCTCTTCATGCAACCTTCATACCTCCTATGTTGTCTCCTTGAAATCATGAAACATTGAAATATGGCTAAGACTAAAACCCTGAAACCTTGAAATTTGTCTAAGTTTGAAATATGATAGAATCCTCCAAAACCTAGAATTTGCATTATAGCTCCTAGAGGTCCGAAACCACTCTTAAACATCTCGAAAGTATATACTCTCTGGTTCATCTTTTGTCTTTAATTTTTTGATGTTAGAATCCCTTGGAAATGTCGAGAAACGACCAGAAATACTTGAACGTTTCTTGATGTTTTCGATACATTTTTGGGGCGTTTCCGTATTGGAAACATTTCTGGATAGGAAATTTGGGGGGGCATTTTCTGCAATCTTGGTTTGAAGCAAGTCCCTAGAGCTTGGTATGACAAACTCGCTGAGCACCTCTTGAACATGAATTTTAAACATTTTGAGTTTGAAGATGCAACTCTTTTTGTCAAAATAGTTAACAAAATAGTTGTATTTCTAGTGATGTATGTTGATGATTTGCTCATCACAGGGAACACTGAAAAATTCAAATCAGAGTGGATGAAGAACTTTTGAATGACAGATCTAGGTTATCTTCATTACTATTTGGATTTTGAATTGATTCAAAAACCAAAGTATATCTTCATCACTCAACAAAAATACATTGTTGAAATTCTGAGCAAGTTCGGAATAACATATTGTAAGCCTCTTCGTACGTCCATGGAATAAAACTGAAATTAATATCAAAAGATACTATAGATTTAGTAAATGCTACTAAATACAGACAACTCATGGGAATTCTGATCTATGTGACCACAACTAGACCACATTTCTATTGTTGTTGGTGTTCTTTCTCGATTCATGCAACAACCTAGAGAAAGTCATTAGGTAGTAGCAAAAAGAGTCTTTTGATATTTCAAAGGGACACAATATTTTGGGCTTAAATACTTCAGGGTAGGAGACTTCAAATTGGTTGGATACTTTGATTTTGACTATGCTAGTGGTTTTGAAGATGGAACACTTACTTTAGGTTTTCTAATGAATCTGGGAACAATAGTTGTCAGATGCAAGTGAAAGAAGTTATCAGTATCGGGAATTTCTTTAGCAGAAGCAGAATATATGGCAACTTTAGAGGCAACTAGAAAGATTTTGTGGCTCAGAATGTTTCTTTCAAATTTACAGGAATAATAGGTTTCGTCAACAACTCTTATGGTTGACAACACATCTACAATTTAATGACAAAAAATCCAGTCTTTCAAGACCAAACAAAACACATCAACACTAAATTTCATCTGATAGGGCATTATATGAAATATGACAGCGTGAAATTGCTACATTTTCCTAGATCAATCTGTAGACACCCTGACAAAAGTGCTGGGATGAGAAAAATTTGAAAAGTTCAGAGGCATACTTGGTCTCAAAATAACCCCTCAAAGTAAAGGGGGGATGTAATATTATTGTAATATATTATTGTAAATCCTAGGAGTAATTGTAGGAGAGCTTTTGTCTCATAGTGGTAAGCTAAAGAGTCTCTGTAGGGAGATGAAGAGTCTTCACGGAATATGGAATGAAGAAGCACATTCTTGGCTATTTAAAAATGTAATCTTTCTTTTTTCATTAATGCAATTTGAAATAACTTTGGTTTGTACCAAATCTCATCATTCCAATTCTAACCTGACAACAAGATTGTGAAGAAGATAAATGATAATGCTTATGAGGTAAATTTGCTACATAATTTTGATATTATTCCAGTATCTAATACTTTTGATTTATATTCATGGAGAGTAATGAAAGGGAAGAAGAAGAAAATAGAAGATGGCACAAGTGCCAAGGAAGAATAAAAGAGAAGATAACATAGGTTTTGGAAAATAAAATAGTGGATACGAAGCAGGGCAGTTACAACAAGTATCTGGTACAGTGAGAAGGATTAAAACATAAAAATAACTCGGGTTTTAAAATAGGAATTGAAAAAGTTCGATAAGGACAAATGGCAGAAGTTAAATAAGATCAACTTGCAGGCACTGAGTTCTTTTCAACCAGAGGAAAATGATGCAAGAGCATATCTTGTGAAAATCTTAACTTTTGATCCGGGATTTTATTTGAGCCATTTTTTAAAAACGAAGATCTCAAAGAGCTCAGTGTAGCCGTAAGCTACACTAGCTGCTTAGTGACTTTTTTGGCAAATTTTCAAGTCCAAAGTTGACCATCTAAAGGCTGAAAATTACAATTTCATTTATTTTTGGCTATTTTTAGAATTTTTTAAATTTATTTTTTTTATAAGTGGGCGTGAACTTGTAGTTTCAAGTCACCCTTGGGATTATTTAGACATGTAGAGAATAAGGGACAATTAGTTGGTCCATTTGAGTTTGCATGCAAAGTGTTACTTAAAATAATAGGTTTCGAAAACTACTAAAAATAACAAGTTCATTTAACTCTAAGATTAACTTTTCTTTTTATAGGACATAGTTTTTTTATGTTAAATCCATATACGAGTTGCATAGTAATAAAAGACTATTGTTTTAGAATAATAACAAAGAATTAGAATTGTTTTTTTGCTCTTCAATATTGTACTTTGTAATTTTGTTCTGTGTATCAGTTTTTTATTGATATTTAACGACATTTCATGTTGTAAATGTTTGAAGAGTAGTATATGCTTTGATTGTTTTAAGAATTCTATGGAATTACATATTTATGTTTGCTTTTATTAGTGTTACACTTAGACATGTCACCCCCATCTTGTCAATGTCTTGGAAGTACAAGATGTTTCGGGGATAGGAGGACAAGGACGAACTGTCGCCTTTGTAGACACTCCAATTTTATCACTTCCGTGTCAAATTGCAAAACGGAACGACTTCCCGTAATTTCACACGATCTATTTGAAATCATTAGTTCATCTAATACACATTTTCGAATTCACTTCGGGGCATCTCTAGGTGAGCCAATTTGTCGTATTAGATATGTTCAATTATCATTCTCTGTTCAATCATCATTCTGTATTCAATCATCATTCTGTATTCAATCATCGCTTTCTGGTCAAATTCTCTGTTCAATTACTCTGTTCTGGTCAATTCAATAATTCCCTTTTCTCTAATCAATTAATGTTAATATTTCCCCTTCTCTAAATCATTCTTCTAATTAAATTCTCTACATTGTATTAATTAAGCACCATTTCCAGCCAGTTCTCTTTTATGATGCCTTAAGAGAACCTCTTCAGCAGTAGTGTTTGAGAGTTTTGTGTAATTTCAGTTAGTGGTAAAATATGTTTTGTGTAGTGTACTTGTCACAAATGGGCACAAATACACACCAATTGAACAAGGATAGGTGCACCTATATGCCTAAGGATATGTGATAAAACATAGAGAAATTGTATTGATAATGGAAATAGATTAATTACAAAATGGGGAATCAATCCCCTATATTTAGCTAAGTCTTAGACCCAAAACCATTGTGGCATGGCCCCACAGTTACCAAGTTCAAAAATCCGGAATTTGTTTGGAAGGGCAGAAAAATCCAGAAATTTAAAACTCTCGAAAAATTTCAGAAAAATCTGGTTTGAATATATATATAAGAGTATGCCTCGCATATACATAAAGGTTGTAAATGATAAAAAAGTAAACATTAATATAAAAGATACATAACATATTGTTGTGAGATTTTACTCAAATGTATTCATTATCCTAACAATATTTTTAATCCTGTATTTTTAGTAATAACTACAAAGCAAAAAGACCCTCTTAACACACAAGCACTTGAAAGCATTTTCTAGTAGGGTGACGGAATGGTGAATATAATCCATGGCTGTGGATTTCTTATCCTCTAGCTTCCTTTGTTATTCACAAAGCTTTAAATCATACTTTAAAGAGAAGATACAAGCAAATTGCATTGTCTATATACTTTAGTATGTCCTACAGAAAATCATTAACAATTTAATATAAAGGACATTAAAAGTCACTGCCATTATATATCTCTATAGACATTAAAAGTCACTGCCATTAAAAGTCACTGCAATTTAATTGTATGATTTTGTAATTACTTTTATAAACACTAATCTTCACTATTTTCTATATATAACGTGTAATTTAAAAATTAACAAAACTAAAATTAGTTTATGTGAGATTATAACATGTTATTTAAAAAATAACAAGTAAAATAAAATTACAAATGGGTAATAATAATAAAAAATAACAAGGACAATGCCATTATTTAACATATGAGACATGCATTTATAAATAAATAAGCGAGTGAGACAAGAACCCTTGGTGATAGTGCGTCTGTACCTGCCATAATGTAGGGATTAATCTGCAAGGGATTGACGTCAGATGAAGCGTCATTCCTACCCATATTCGAATATGAAATGTTGGATTGAGAATAAACAGTTCTTCACACATCTAAAGTTAAAATATTCAACAGCAAAGTTTGTTTGATTTGGTGATCTACAGCTAGGGTTTTAGTAGAGCGTCTAAGGGTTTTAGTTCCATATTATCATAACATCGGGCAAATCCCTCACAGCTGAACCGGACAGTATAATCCACACAAATAGCATCTCAAGAGCTTCTGAACGAGCCTGAAAATGGTGACTACTGAAGGCAGCGGTGACAACTTTTCATTTGGGTTTATGAGCACTTGCAGTGCTGGGGAGTGAAGAGCTGGTCCAGACCAGATCGAACCTATCCAGTTGGTCTGAAAAATCTGGTCTGAACCTGTCTTGGCCTAGATTCAGCCAGATCTGGTAACTATGATCTCCACCATGTTATTACAATGAAAGTGATATTTACCTACCATCACTAATTATAACATTCCAAGAGGTAGGCTCCTTTACAACCAATTATAAACCTATGATTAGATACAATGAACCTAATTCTGAACTATATTAAGTTTGAGCTATGAATCAAAATAGCTCATGACATTACATAAAAAAATATGTTGTTTAGGAACACAACATGCCATCTGAGGCCCTTGGGAAGCTTTGTCCCCAAAGCTTAAGGACCAAATGGAAGCTTTCTCATGCATCTTCTTTCACTTCTTTGTCCTTCGCTTGGAGATGATCACATGCAACCACTTGAATGGGTATCATATGTTTCTATTTATGGCTCATCCGAGACATAATAAACCATTGTCACTATGTGATAAAAAATATCATCTGCATAGAGGAGGAACAAGTCCAAATTGCATTAATATTTGGCCTGGTGGTGACCTAAAAAATTACCTTTACCTTGTAGATGTGCCATGTGAATTGGGGTGAGAGAAATTTCCCAGTAAATTGTACACCATTTTCATTGCTATTCTCATCATACAAAGGAGAATTTTCAAATGCAGGCGCAAAATAAGTTATTCTCATTTGACCAAAAGAAATCTTCATACCACTCTATGCAAGCATTTTCTATATTTATCCATGAATCTATTTCATTTCAATATTTTTCTTTCACATAGAGATTAAGAGTGCATCTATCATTTTATTATCAAATGCATTTATAATTTATAATTTTTTTTTTCAGTGCTTCTGACATAACCTTGTTTGAAGATGCCGTGCTCTTTTTCATCAACATATTGTTTCCCTAGGGCTTGAACAATAAAATGGATCTTGCGTAATAATGAAAATTTGAACTAATTTTGTAGGAAAAAGTAGTTTTAAACCTTTCTTTTCAAATGCAAAAATACAACACTTGATATGCTTGCATCTCTCTCTGTCCCCCGATTCCTCTCCCCGCCCCCCTTCAACAAGGCTTTTGAGACTAAACACAAACGTTATAATCACATAGCTTTGTTCTTTTAATGCATCATGAAAATTTAATTAATACCACTCATTTTAAATTTTGGTGAATCTACCTTCTAATTAAACAATTGGCACCTCAATTGAACACATGACCTGAAATATATGTTAATCTGAAGTTATGGTATCAGAATTGACTGCATTTTCAGGCAAATCTAAACAGCAGATTGCGGCAGTACTACTCCAAAAATCATGACCGAGTCTGCAAAATGGGTTTCATCTTAAACTGATACTCTAGGAGAATGTTATACGCTTTGAAATATGCTGTACTTTTTCTGCCATATAGATATTACCTGGCTTTTATGCCACCTGTAGCGCATGACACAATTAGGCACAGCTACACCAATTAAAAAAGGATGGGTTTTTTTATACATATGGACTCCACTCACACCTGCAATCTCCAAGTGAGAATATACTTTTCCTTCTGGAGTAGATGGATTAAAAAACAGAGAATTGATTCCATATATATAATAAAGTCCTAGACCTAAAACTATAGCAAGATTCCTCACATTGTATTACAACAAAAGTGATATTTACTTACCACCACTAAGTGGAATGTTCCAAGATAAGATAAGATAAATATATTAAAGTCCAACTAGTGATCACAAAAATAGGTCAAAGGGACTGCATATTACAGAAATGTGTTAGGAAAAAGCGGGAAACCAAAAAGATCTCTGAAAACAAGAAAAACAATGTTGAAAGAAATAGTATAAAACATGGCAAAGAGTGACCACGCTCAGAGCCAAACCACCAAAGGACCCAACCACGCTCAGGGCCAACAAAGAGAGCAAAAAAAGTGAGGAATCTCCAAGAATCTGCAAAACGTTGGGAGCACGAGGATGATCCCTAAGAAAGAAGAACCAAGAGGAAACCCATCAAGAGTTCGATCGAACTCTCCTAGCATCCAAGGCCGACGAGAAGAAGCTCCGAATAGAAGTCTGAGCCGAAGAAGGGGAGGTATGATGCCTACTTTGTCCTCCAATCCTCTGCCTAGAAGGAAAAGTCTTCTATGAAGGTCTGGTGGGTCTAGTCTGCGTTCTGATGTTGGGTTTGAAGTGAATAAGCTGATGAAAACTCGAGGAATCGTGAATAACGTCTCTGGGCCTCACTGATCTAGAATGTGGGGCTGTATTGATGTCAATTTGTTGCTTAGTGCCTTTCCTTGAAGGTAGGACCATGAAAAAGGAAGTAATCCGCTGAGTGGAGATTGGGCTAGTGGGTCTCTGAATAAAATGATCACGAAGCTTCAGAGCTTCCTGATAAATAAAGCCAAACATCTCTAGTCCTCATATCTGAAGAATTCAAAAAGAGTCTGTGTCCTAAATAGGCAGTAAAACCTCCCTTTGATCTCATAGTAAATGGGACAATGAAAGATGAAGTGCTCCTCAGACTTCTTCCCCTGGGTGTTGCATAACTGACAAATCCTGTCTGCGTGATCTATCTGGTGATTAGTCTCAATCCTAACCCTGTGGGACCCCACTCGAAATTGTCCTAATGGGATGCAAAGAGAGTGTGTCTAGTGGCGGAATGTATACTATGGACGAATGATAAGCCAATCACTCAGCTCCAAGAATTGCTCTGCATAAAATGCCATCTTAGGGCGTAATTCCCCAGGAGGGTTTACCCAAGCAGTATGGATAAACTGTCTATAAATATCATCCCTAATAATCCGGTTCAACTCCTGTCTAGTGGGTAGAAGATGCGCTGGTGTGTCCAAGGAGTACATAAATGGAGGAAGTCGGTCCATCCTGATTCCCACAAACTCCAATAGATCATAAACACCTGTATACCAACAACGTCCATGGGTCGAAGGAGCTGAGAGAGCAAGATTCTTTGAGGAACAATATGCTAAGTATGGGTATCTATCACGTCCAATCGCAAAATCAACAAACCTCTGTATACGGTGTATGAAAGTGATTAGATCAAATATAGTCTCCAGTCGGAAGGGTCGGGCTCCAAACTCTGCAAGCATGATGTTTTGGGGAACTCTCTGCTTACATCTGATCATGCGGCGATGGAGAAGTGTCTGGACCCACTCAACAACAACCCAATCACCCTCATGTAGAGAGGGCCTCCAAACTATAGATCCATAGAGAACTGTGGGTCTGATAAATGTATCCATGAGTGACATCTTGGAAGAGATATCCTGAAAGTGATGCCGAAAACATTGTCGTTCAAGGAGAGCTAAAGAACTATAACCTTTGTTTATTCTAGGCTGGAGTGCCTGCCCCAAGCTGAACGTGGACTAGAAAATTGCACTCCCAGATAAGTATAGGAAGTGGTAATCTCAACTTCCTTTTCACTGAAAAAGAAATGGAGGTGGGAGGTCTTCAAGCCATTAAATACCATGACCTTAGTTTTCCCCAAGTTAACGGTCAGTTGTCGGAGATCACAAAAGAGAGCCAAAGCATTTGCCGCTGTAAGCCCTCAGGAGAAGAGGCTAGGAGAACCACATAGTCCACAAACAAGAGGATAGAAATCAAAACCTGGTGAAGGAGACACCCATCACTAGCCTAAATATGTTCATGAAGAAAGGTCTCTAACTCATCAATGTATATCCCAAATAAGGTTGGGGACAAAGGGCATCCCTGCTTGACCCCAATTGTACTCCTAATAAAGTTTGAAATCCCATAACCGTGCGGAGACAACCAAGAACATTCTCGTATAATCTCATAATGGCTGCCAAGAGGGTCTCAGAAATGCCAATATTCCTAAGTCTCTGAAAAAGTGCCTCTCTCGGAACAAAATCAAACGCTTTCCTAAAGTCTACAAAACAACAAGACTTTGAATGAGCGATGACGTGCCTCCTCAATAATGGCCCAGAGTGTGAAAATATGATCAATGGTCTAATGGGCTGGTCTAAACCCTGCCTGTCCCTTAGCTCTGAGGTGTTTTTGCTCTAGCTCTTTCGAAAGCTGCATGTGTAATACAATAGCATACAATTTCAAGAATGTGTGTCCAACCATGATCGTCCTGTAATTATTAGGATCTGAACAAGAGCCTAATTTGTATATCGGGTGAATAATGTGATGTGACCAAGAGGGTAGGAAATCCGAACAAACCACGTGGTTGAAAAGATCAACCAAATAGCTTCCAAAGCCTCTAAAACTATGCTTGAAGAACTCAGCTTGGAAACCTTCTTCATTTGCTGCCTTGTTACTATTCATCACCTTCACTGCCTCTCTAACATTTGTGTATGTGAAAAAGTGAGAAGAAGATGGTGGAGAAGCAACATGGGTTTGCGTTTGGTTAGGAATATCATAAAGGGTGGAGGTATGGGAAATCATGGATGTGGGATTAAGCTTAGTGGGGAGGGGAGAATGTCTTGGGAGGATGGTACGCCAAAAGAGTTTGGGGGAGTGAATGTAGGAAGCCCGTAAGATCCATCTCCTTTGAGAAACAAAAAGACGTTTCTTATGTCGGAGAAGGCAATGATAGGATGATTTTAAGGCTGGGTAAGAGGGGTGAGAATGGAGGAAGGCGCACCGAAGTTGACGGTGGAGAGTCCTACAATCATCATCATACCACTTATTCATGGGGCAATATCTTTTAGATTGATGGGAAGTAGACATATATGTAGAGCCGGTGTAGTTAGGAAAAGATTTGAGGGCAGATTCCCAAATAATGGAGGAAAGATGTGTACTTGGAATTAACACAACCAAGTGAGAAGAACTGGGGTTTTGGAGGTAGAGGCTAGCCGATGTGAGAAAGGAAAATGTCAGAGTCCCCATCTTCAAAATGGAAAATGCTCTGTGGTATACTGAAAGAGGGGGTTGTAATAGGAGGGGAGAAATCAGCCCAGATGGAGAAAGAGAGAAGAGCATGGTCCACAAGGGTAATGGGGAAAATGGAAAAATGATGGATGAAGGGCAAAAGGTTCTGACTAGATAAGACATAATCCACCACTCTTACCTCCCCCATGAGGTGTAAATGTGAAAGAGTGTGAATTTGGAAAGCAAGGTAGCCCATTAAGAATCAACAAATCATGAGATTCCCCCAACTGTAAGAGGTGTCTTCCATATGCTGTGTAAGGACCTGAAACATCATCTGACCTCCTATGCAACCCCACTGACTCTGAATCAATCTCCTGTGTGCAGAGTGTATCAACAAAACGATCGTGGAGAGGTATTTGAAAGTCTCTGGTATGGGCATTGAAGTCACCAAGAAGGATATCTTCTCCAACAGTTGAGAATTGAGAGATCTCGGTATATAAAACTATAAAAGGGTCCCCTTTTAAGACCACTATGAATGGCATATGATGATGCTGGAGGAAAGTAACAAATTGCTATGCAAATATCTCTGGAAAGTGGGGCAATCCGATTAATCTGGATCCACATGAATCTAGCAAATTCATCAGACACCTCCATTGAAATTCTGCTCTAGAGTGAGTCTTTAAATAAACAAGCCATCCCACTAGAACCTCTAACCCCACAAGAACTCCTAGTTTCCTGGTGACAAGCTGAAAACCAACAGTACCCTGTAATGTTTGGGAGAGGCCGTACCGGGCTCTCATGAGTCTCTGTAATAAAAAGAATGTCTGACGACCCAAGAGCGTAAAAAATTAGGCTTGGAGAAGGCCATAAAGTACCGTTACAATTCCAAGAAGTAATGGAGATGTCATCATCGCCCATCGAGAACTGAGGTTGTTGTCATGCTGACGGTCCAGGGTGTGACCACCCTGGTGGGGGAGAGTCATGAATGACAGACCTACAATCTCTGATAACATCCCACTTGTTCTCCTTCCTGGCAGCTACCACCTGAATACGAGCTTTTCGAAGCTCTTCGACTTGAGTTGTGTGAGATCAACATCTAAATAAATTGTCTGTGGAAGGGAAAAGATCTTTTTTGCTTTAAGAACTTGTAGACGCTCTTCAACAACTTGGAATTGTATAACAAGGGTATTGTTCGGCAATGTCCAAGCTTTTTAAGGTAGATATCTTTCAAGTCCAAGGATTCATGCAAGAATGCATGCCCTGCTTGTAGGGTATCAGTTGATTTAGGGAGGCCATGAACACGAAGGTTGAGTTCCTTGGTTTGACGTCCCTTTTCTTCTTCAAATTTTTCTTAGACAACCATTTCCACAACTGGAGGTGCTTTCTTCCCCTTAACCACTTGAACCCATGAATTGTGTTCCTCAACCTGTTTTTGGATAGATTGTTGTTGAACTGTGGTTTCTTTTTTAAGGTGTTCGTGCTGAGTGATTATCTCGGATTGCTTGTTCTGAATTTCTGAAACCACTTCGTTAAGCTGTTGTAGGCATAGAGAATCTATGGGGGTGGCTAGGGTTTGTTCAAGTTTAGTGATTCGAGCTTGCAAACCAGCAATAATACCATCTTTCTCTTGCAATTGTACCTGAAACAACGACAAGAGATCTCGAAGTTATGAACCAAGGGCTTCAATGTTGGACATTCGGGCGCAAATGCTAGTGTACTTAAGTTTTGGGGTCAACACCTTGTGATGGCGAGGAGTTTTAAACTCTCCTGTGTTAGATGGAACTCCATTCTGTTCACTATATGAGCTTGCTGATACACAAAATCTGCAAATCGCTGTGGTTTAGGACTGTATGTTCATAATAGTTTGCACAACTAGTTGAACAGTACGGAATAGGATTATTTCAATGCTATGCACATGGACCTTTATCTTGACAATACATAAGGACCTTAAAAACCTAGAGCTGTATGTTCATTGTTGGATTGTATATTCATTATTTGTTATTGGTGTTCACCTTCTATTGCAAACTGCGTCAAATTCCTCACTACTGTGTGAAGAGAGGCCCTTTGTACTTGTAACTTATATTTTGGTTGAATCTCAATTGTTTGCACTCGGATATCTTAAATCTCTAACTATAATTTCTGTGTCCTAGCTTTCTGCATTTTCCATCCTTTTTGATGCAACCAACTGGTATGTTCTGCCGTAACCTAGCATCTGACTGCTGTCTTTCGAACTAATCCCTTCTATGTGAACGGAGGGTAGATCTCATATGGCCTTCCCGTTGTGATTTCCTAACAGTCTCGTCGACTGTAGGTGGAAGAATCCTGTTGCGATTCCTTGACTAAGGTAGTTTATCTCAGTTTTATCCTGGACTATAGGTAGTTTTATCTCATAAGCAGTTGCTTTGACCTCTTTCCTGATGTTCTGGTCGCTACCTTGCCAATAGAAATCACAAGGCTCAGTCGTGATACGAGATAGGCAAAACAACGCGATCCCAGACACGACGCGGAGTTTGAACCACTCCACAAGAAAGATGAACATAGTAGATCTTGGATGGCATTCCTGTCGCGATTTACTAATAGTCCCATCGATTGTAGGTAGAAGAGTCCCATCGCAATTCCACGACTGTAGGTAGAGGAATCCCGTTTGATCGCGATGAAGAACGTTCGGAGAACTCAGTCACGGTAAAGAGCTATTAAAAATCAATGATTGAATATAATGATCATAGTTGTGATCGATATAAAGTTTGAGCTCTATATCAAAATAGCTCATTGTTATGTCAAAAAATATTTTGTGTTTAGGAACACAACATTTTTTTTTTTTATTAATCAACATTGATTCAACTTTGATGTTAAAGGCAAATATGCAATAGAGAGTAATTCCTACAAAGGAAAGTAACTATAAATGAATTCTTAGACCATAGAAACCAGGGATGTTTTGGATGGAAGTGATTTGTGAACAAGTCTCTGTAGATTTGGGCTAATCAGGGCCAATAATATCCCTTGGTGGTTAGTTGGCCTTAGTGGGCGCTCATATCTTCTAAGGAAAGTTGATTATTCCTAGGTGTCATATAATCTATGAGTGAAAAAATCAACCATATTTGTAAATCTTCCAAACAATTGAAGCCCATAATCATCTGTGAAGTGCTGACAATCCAAGTCTTCATATGTGTGAAGAATGAGAGCTCTTAGCCCAAACCATCAAATATTTGAGTCAACAAACAACCACATTTCTGAGAACACAACAAAAGTATCCAAATCTAATTTCTATATGAGAACAATGAATCATCTGCAATCTTGAACAACCAAAGTTGCAAACCTCTCAAATCATCCTTAGTGCATTGGGTGATCCCAACCATCAAGAATTTTTTGAAAAATCATTTCAAGTCTGTAAAGAATCTGAAGATTCTACACAATCCTCAATGTTTATATTTGGCCAATGTGAACAAATCTCCGAATAATCCAAGGGTGAATCATGGACAACATGTACAAGTATAAAAAATAATCTGCAAAACTGCAAGCCTGTGAATAGACAGAATATTGAAATTTCTATATGCATCTATGCTTTCTCCATCTCCAAGTCTAGACAATTACTAATCAGGCCTAAAAAATCTCCAGAAGTTGATGCAGGAACTAATCATGTCAACACGATGACAATCAAAATCTGTAAACAATGAACAAATCTCCAATACCTTTAATTTATTCTCAACCAATAATCTACAATGTGGTCAACCCAGATCCCTGAATGAAGCTGTGACTGATTGCTGTGAATCTAATGAATCATCAACACTATGATGAAGAAACTTGCAAAAGTACAAATTCAAGTCCCATAAACTAACAACAATCCTTGCATAGAAAATATGTAAGCAACACTGTAATGATGCTTAGGTGTGAAATAAACTTGACATCTAAACCAATCAACATTCAATGAGCTGTCCATAATGCATAAGCAATCAACATGCCCCATGCAATGAATGCCTGAAGCCTAAATCAGTACATCAACCTGTAAGCTTCGTACATTCTGATCATCATTGTACTATGCATTATTGACAGCTTGTTGATGGCAAGGATCATCATCAATGTACTATGCATTCAGCCAAGTCTGTGAATATGAAACATTTGTCTTAGTGTATCAGGCACAAGAGATAAACCCCCAAAAAATACTGTGCAACAATGCACAAATCCATTTGATTATCCAAAAGTTTGCTTGACAATCAATAATTACATAAACTTGACATTCCAAAAACAAAGTGCACCAGCTCAACAATCCAAAAGTGCATGCTTGGAAATTGATTACTATATCTTCTCTCTTATCAGATGAGAGCTGGGAAGAGTGCGAATGATGAATCATATTATCTAACCTCCATGAATGTGAAAAGGGATAGGCAACAAATGGGCCCTGGTCTTGCCCTATGTGATATCTCTCCTGTAAAAAAACTCCATATCACTCCTATAAACGACCATGAAAGGAATGTCTTTCCTACAGAACTCTCTGAACACAACAAATCACCATCAACATCAACTGATTTCTGTAGCTCAACATGCAAAACATCATTGGATTACCCTTGGTCAATATGTAAACATTATCCGAATGCTTTGGGTCAATATGCAAAATATCAATTTACTGCTCTGGGTCAATATGCAAAATATCTTCTGACTGCTCTGGATTAAATATGCAAATCAACATCTGTATGGTCTGGATCACTCTCTGAATCTACAATGGAACTTATGCATTCTAAATCTGAAGAAAACTCAACAAATGATTTTTCTCTATGATATGATTTCGTCAAAGGTGCATTCTCAATGCTCCATCCTTGAAAATCTATCCAGCCAAACTAAGTTTTCTGATAAAATTGTTAGAGGCTCCCTTGGCATAGCTTCTATCTGATGAATGTGTTTTCCTTCCACAATGCAGGCATGGATGCAAACCATTATAGGTGTTTGAAATGTGTCCTGCCCCATCACAATGTCAACCTATCTGCAATTAGAATACTCACTGAAATCTTGTCATTCAATAGAGCCCCGTTGACAAGATATATGGGCTTGGATTAGTTTGGCATACGAAATGTTGCATTACTTTCATAACTTAGTCCTTCACTGTTTCTTTTCTCTACAAGTTCTTCACAATGTTCATGACCTTCTATTTGCTCAAATGTTGGTTTTGCAACCTACTGAGCTGGTGGCTCCATCATAGGCTGTACATGTTTCTCAACTATGGACTTTTCAATGGGCTCAATATTTTGTGTGAGAGACCCCCTTTGATAAGATATATGAGCTTGGAATAATTTGGTATAAGAAACATTGCATTACTTTCATAACCTAGCCCTTGACTGTTTCTTTTGTCTGCAAGTTCTTTACAATGTTCGTAAACTTCTATTTGCTCAATTGTTGGTTTTGAAACCGTTTAAGCTGATGGCTTCATCATAGGCTCTACATATTGTTTCTCACCTATGGACTGTCAATGGGCTCAATATGTCATGTCAGAAAATTCTCGTTCTCTATTTACAATTTTTGAATTTCATCCCTAAGACTCAATGAATCATCACAAATGCTGACGAAAGATGAATAGATCATTTTTGAGTATTGACTACCTGTAGGAGATCTTGTTGTGATTCTATGATTCTATCTTCGTCCCAAACCAAAGTGTCTGATTTCTTTATGCCCATTCTACCATTATGAGAATAATACTGTAAAGCCTGAAAGAACAACTAATTTCTTGAAGAATTAACACTGACCAGAGATACAATGTAACCAAAAATGCTCTCTGTGTTGGAAAATACCAAATTTGTATGTGTTTTCAATCACCAACCAAGCAAGCTCAAAATCAGTACAATAGAAATGTTGAGGGGAAACTCCAAATCTGAATATTACCAATCACTAAGTGTGTTCAGGGTCAAAATATCGGTCTGAGTTTCAAGTGTGAAATCCAGATACTCAATCCAAATGCCAGAATTGCATTATCATCAAGTATGCACAATCGCCATGAAAGATAGCAAAAAGGAGCAGGAGGAAAACCCACCAATCACCCGAAGGGATCAAGGATAGGATTGTACTGGTATATTGCACTAAACCTTCAAGTAGCTCTGTACATTATGTACAAATCTTTAGTGCCAAGTCAAAAAATAAAAGCAACAATGTTGTACCATAAAAAAATACTTAAAATCCTTCAAAAGTGACTATGCTAGGACAATTCACTGTGCCCACTAGCTCGTTGAAGTGCAAATACGCCACAAAGAAAGCTGCAAAATTTTGTCAAGATCAACCCCCAAATTGCCCAAAATGCTCCTGGGGTGGTAATTTCTTCCTGACTCAATATGCTTATAAAAATCCCTTGGATAAACGGTAACCCACAATGGAGATGGAGTAATCACTCTAGACGCAAGATGTAAAATGCTTCATCTAGCCACCTTTAGAGAAGCATAATAATTCACCCCTTACATATGTTTGAGATCCAAAAGAGTTTACAAAATATCACTTTACTCCTACAAAGTGAAGTAGCCCAGGTAATAACACTGAAAAACATCAAAGCCTTGAATCTGGAATCATGTCCTTGAGCATGGTGTATCAAAATACACGATCTTCAACCTAGGAGACAATCAGCATGTAGGTCCTTGGTTATGACCTATTCCAAAATCACTAAAAATGGCTCCATATCATCCAAAACTGGAACCTGTAAATCTTAAACTGTAAAAATTTCCAAAAAATTGAGAACTGCCAATTCTGCCTATAATGATGGAGTACTATAATGCTGGAAAAGTGGATGATATCACAATGATACTTGTGATCCACCTGCAAACCCCTATGAAATCAGGCACCTCATGGTCCAATTTCGATGGTCCTGTCCTCGCTAAATGTTCACCATGTAAGTGAATTGCATATGATAGATGAGAGCAAACTGAAAATGTTGGATTCGTCAATTTGTCTCCGTCTCACAAGTATCTGATCCCCTGAAAGGCCATCTTGGATTTTGTGTGCTGCAGTTGCATTCCTCTGTGAGATGCCTGACCATCTGCAAAGCAAATAAGTGACCATCCCATCCAAGTGATGATCCCTGTCAATCCATAGATTTGAACTGTACGAGTCTATTGTGCTCTTGAGTCAATGCCTCCATGATCTGGCATCATGAACACAAAAATCTGTCATCCTCCAATTGACAGAAAAATTGTATCCAATACCTGTATTCCAATTGAGAGGTTCATTAGGTATAAACTCTTACATCTCGAATCACGTACATGCAAAATCTGTATAATCCATAATAAACTGAGATTCATTAGGTATTAACTCTTACCACTCGAATCATGTATAAACAAAACCTGTATAATCCATAATAAACTGAGAAGTGTATCAGGAATGAATTCTGTCGCATCTTGAACCCTGTATCTCTGTATCCTTGATCATATGGCTGAAAACATTCTAACTCAACAACCATCCAAGTGGTCAACAACCCCTATGTCAATCAATTCGAATGTCCTACAAGTCTCTAAGTCTATTTTCTGCTGAACACAATAAGTAGTGCTAAAAAAAGGAAAAAAGAAAGAATGATCACCCACTCAAACACAATATGCAACACACAGGATTTCTACTGGGACTTGACACTTGACCCTCAAGTAGATCCTTTTAAGACATCTCATATTTCACTGAAAACAAAATACAAGAAAATATTTTATGCTCCCAACAAACTTTGCCAACTTTACAGAAAAATACTCTTTCAGGACACGCCTTGACAATTACTTTGACCATAAAAACAATTTTGAGTATAAAATTTCTCCTTTTTGGGCTTCTAACAAGAAATTAAATAACCACCTCTCTTTACAAAGCAAATTTCATCCCTTTGACCCTTCAATTTTCATCACCTAGACACACTAGACTCCCCTATTTTTGAAATTTATACTTTAACTTCACAAAATACCCCTCCAATTTAAAATATTAATCTGTTTTAAAAAAATTGAAAATGAAGTTTTAAAATTTTAAACTTTCTATTTTCTGTTGTTGAGGAAACTGTTAGAAGGTAATGCGTTCTTTGTTATTTTATGTCTGCTTCAGCCGATTATGTACATGTAGGGATCTCCAAATTTCATGCTGAATCGAGGCTCTACATACATTTGTAAAACTTTGCAAAATTTTGAGGGAAATCTCAACTCAGACTCACAACTACTTCCCAATTGCTTGATGTGTTGTGTTTTTTGTCTGATAAACTTCCGAACGCTCAACAATTTGGAAATTTCATGCACCCTGCAAGGAGAGATCTGTCTGCAAACCTAGAGCCCTCATTCACCATGGAAACATGTTCTTCTTTATGAAATCCAATCAATTGCAGAAGGTATTTATGAATTCTTCAATCTGATTTTCAAGCTCTGATTTGCCTTAAAAAACACTGAAAGGTATTGAGTGTAAGTAGAAAATCATAAAAAATTTGCAAACTGTTCGCTGCTTGTCAAAACTGATTCCTTGCTGTTGTGTGATGAAATTCTCTCAAACCAAGTCTTGATTTGAAAACCCAAGATTACCCTTTGAGCAGCTTCGAGTCTAGTTTCTTGTAACATCTGCCTTTTTGAGGCAGGGTGTGCCCCTATAAAAGGACCATAATGGTTGATGGTGATGCCAAAGTGGTTGTGCAAGTGGGCAAATGCTTGAGTGTCCAGTGGGTCCACTCTCTTTGTGATTATTATGCAATGAGTATGCCAAATATAAAGCATAAGGTAAAATGTCATTAGGGTAATGACTACTCATCTAGGGCACTGAGACACTTTATGCTTACCTGGGTGTAAATCCATAAAATAATAATAATAAAGCTATTATTATTATTATTACTCTTAGAATAATAATAGCGGTTGTATTAAATTGGAGATGTTTTATCAGCATCCATTGACATGTACTCTTGAGGGAGCATGCAATCAATTAACTTAGGAGTTAATTGATAGAAGAGGCAGTCTCTCATGTAGAGATGGTGGGCAAAACTATTTTTAGAAATAGATTGGTGTTCAAATTAAAAGAGCGGAAGTAATTACAGAACTAGAGAATTATGTGCAAGTAAGAGGTGGTTGTTTTGTCATTTAATTTTCATGCACGTTTTGGAATGCCAAGTAGCAGTTATAGAACTGGAACCATCGTTGACAAATGATGATTCTATTATTATTGAGGGAAAATGTTGGAAAAGGGAGGCGATTTATCTCTCTTTGGATAAGTTAGTCATGGCAAAGATATCTGAGTTTGATGTTAAGCGTTAAGGGGCTCATTCGTAGGAGGAGAACTTCGCTTTTTTTTTGGAAAATAGTTTGCAGAGTGGGGAAGAATGTAAAAGGATTGCATGTTGAAGATATCTAAGATGTAGGAAATGCAAGCCCCCTCCCGCCCAATGTTTCAGAAGCAAATTTCGGATCCAGAACGCATTGGAAATGTCCTGGAAACACTGTGTTCGCCTGGTCATGTGCTGGAAATGGTATGGAAATGTTAGTGACATTGCTGGCACATGCCTGGGCGTTTCCAGGACGCTTTTGGCGGCGCCGCTGGGTTTTAAAAGTTAAAAACTAAAAACAAAGCAAATTATATATTTAAAAAAACTAAACTTCTAAAAAGAGAAACACTAAAACCCTATGTGGTGTTTGTAGTGCTACTGATGATATTGATTTTGAGGAGAATTTAGATGATATATTCTAGATTATAATCCTTGCATAGTGAACTAGTTCGAGATTTTGCATTTGCTTTTTGAAATTTGAAGCTATAAAACATGATATGTCACACGAACATATGAAATTTTAAGCATGTTTAATGTTTTGAATTATCGTCAATGCTATATTATTTAAGTGTGTTATCTTTTATGGACTAAAAATGAGTATTATGCATTTTATTTTTATTTTTTATATATTTTATAATTTGTATGGACATTTCTGTTGCCATTTTGTTTCCAAGGGTTTTTGGAAAATCAGCATTTCCATGTTTCCGATTCATTTCCGTTTCTTGGCAACTTAGGATTATATGGATGTGCTAGTATAGCTAGACATTGGATGGATAGAGCAGAATGACTATTAAAAACCATATGGTCCATTCTTTTCTCTAGATCTGAGGCCTGAAGCAGACAATTGGAGGTATGTTGCTGGTGAATATGTGAAGAAGCTTCCCAACAAAGTTATTGGCTATTACATTGAGAGCAATGCTTCAACATTGACATTTGATGGGGTTGATTGGATGGGTGTTCGGTTAGCTGAAGAAGTTAAGGCAGCCATAGAATAAGCCTGGAGTGAAAACAAATATCATTTGTTGTCACTCACTGATGGCTTTGTAGCAAGATATGTTATTGGGATATTATATGAACCACCTTTGGAAAGCGAATTTGGAGTACAAAGTAGCCGTGATTCAGATTTAGTTAATATCAACGTCAATCATAATTTCAAGGAAGAGTTGAAGGGTAAAATTGTTGGTTTGGAGCTTATAAATTTTATAACTTTTGCGACACTTCACCTGGGGTCCAGAGGACATAAGCAGCTTCCGTTTCTTTGTGGTATTTGTCTATTGGAGAATGCTGCATCTTGTAGTGCACACTGGTCTGCCAGAAGATCTGGCAAACATCTTTTTCATACTGACAATGATGATGGAAAGCTTCCACTTCTGCATTGCATGGTCACTGATTACAGTGATCAGCATTTCATGTCTGCTTTGTGTGCATTCAAATGGCGTGTTGCCTATGCAAGTGTGAGGTATGACAATATGGTGGGCTGGCAGACTGCTTCGATTCAATGCCAATGTGAATTGGCTAAGCTGTGCAAGGTTCCTATAAATGAGAAGTATCTATACATCATTAATGTAGAGAGTGGGGATTGTGATGACAATATTATAAGAGCATTTTCACCAAAACCTGATCATATTACACATACAATCGAAGAAGAAATGACTGCAAATCTTACTTAAGTACCGTGGGCAAGAGTTGATGTATGCTTTCATAGAAGCATGGAAGGGCTCCTTGCTCACTGTACAATACAACAGTCATTTTGAGATCGAAAGCAGAAATTGACTTTTCACCTTTGACATACCCAGATATAGCACATGCCAGTGATGGGAATTTCCATACTGTAATATTATTTGATCCCAACAAAGAGCAGAGGCGAGAAGCAGAATGATTCAATAATTGCATGATCCATATCTACATTATTGATTGGAGGAACTTGCATGAGAGGGAAGGGTGTAGGAGCTGGGAAAATGAAGAAAACACTGGGCACAATCCATATTTGGATACGAAATATTAATGAGGTTCGGTCTGGCAACTGAGTGGTTCTGGGGTTTCAAGATCCCCAGATATATTGGATGTGGAAATTAGACGTAATTGATGGTCTTAGTTATGTTGCCTGGCAATGAGTCACTTTGGGGAAGTAGGTGAGTACATGGTGCGTCCATTATCTATGTATGTGCATGGGGAACTCACTAAATGTTATTTTTCACTTTCACCTTATATGTGGAGTGAGAATATTATGTGTATAGTTGTCAACACAGAGAGAAAATAGTTGCTAGCATATTAGAGCATGACTCCATATCGAAATAGAGTGATTAACTCTATCAGGTGAGAGTGCAAGTGCTCTATTTCGAAATAGAATGAGTAGTTCTGTAATGTGATAGAGAAAATAGCTAATTGAAGCAGACCTTAGTGGCTCTATTTTATAGAACAAAGTGGTTCTATTAATTAGAGCAACAATAGCTCTATTAAATCGAGCCAATGACTATGTATTAAAGAGCGGAGGGCTCTATAAAATAATTAGAGAAAATGACTTTATTAATACAAGAATTAATTTGGTAAAGTATGATTTTTTTGTAAATAACTGCAATGCCACTATGTTTAAATATAGCAAGGCTATATATTATAATAGAGTGAAGATCTATATTGTAAATAGAGCAAGAGCTCTATATTGTGATAGAGCAACGGTTGTAAAATCTAGAACAATCAGATTTTAAACATAAAACCTTGGTTGTTAAACCTAGAATAATGATTGCTAAACATAGGACAAACAATTGTTAAGCTTAGAGCAAATGATATTAAAACTAGGTAAAATGGTTGTAGACGCAAGAAGCAAATAGCTCTATGGTAATTAAAGCAAATAACTTTAATGGTAATTGTTGTCAACCTGGAGTTGCACCCTGAAACGAAGACATGCTGAAATGGCTAATCCTCTCTCCAGTTGAAACAATGGGATCTTCTCACGAGGGTGGGTGCCTCAATGGTGAGAAGAACCTCCGGAGATGGCTATTGTAAGATGTATCAATGCGGATCTCTACTCTGTACTGCGAATCTACCATAGAAAAAGGAGAAATAAACTTAAAAGAAAAATCCTACCTAGTGACAGTGATACACCAAAAGTTGATCCACTCTACTTGGAACCTTGAACACTGAATTAAACAAGGGAAAATGAAGACTTTTGATTTCAATTGATCACTATGCATAAGTATTTCATGAGAAGGTTCGATCCAATGACAAAAACGTGAGAGAAAACGATGGAGAGAGGTCTGATATAAGACACTTTGCAGCCACCGAACATCCACTTACAGCGTCAACAAAAGACATAAAACACTGAACATGACCTGCATAACATGATGAGCTAGCAACTAGGTACGAATCATAATTTGGGGAGAGAAATCTACCATGTATGCAAATCGCTGAATGAATGTACACCATGTCAGCACTTGAAATTTGAAAGTACAGTCCTATTGATTGAAGAGGTTACATAACTCACCAATGACAGAGTCTGGTCTTACTAAGAGGGATGGATTTTACAAGGTTGAAAAACCATTAACATAGAAATTTACAACAAGCCAAGTGATTGGCGTTGAAAAAAGAAGTTAACTCTTCATTAGCCCAAGTCCAAATTGCATTGCATGGATCTTCCAAATTTGTCTTTCCTTGGCTTATACTTGGCTGTCTTGCATGAAGAATCTTTGGCGTTGAAAAAGAAGAAGACAAGCTTTGGATGCATGACACCTTTGAATGGATGTCTTGACTTGAAAACTAGTCAACTTCAAAACAAGAGTAGTCAAACTCACTCGAATTGTTGGAACGTTTGAAAGTCTCCCATTTGCATAAAATCATTGCAAATGCCAAATTAAGAATTGTTTTTGAACTGTCGGAATGTTTCGAGCAAACGAGAGTGCGTGCATGGAATTTCTGGGTGTTTGAAACGTTCAACGCTTTGCCTGTTCATCATGCAAGACAACTCTATTTTCAGAACTGAAGCGTACTTGCTTTCTTAAACGCGTTCACTTCATTGAAGTCACTCACGTTAGTTTGTGCATGATCTTTGTTTATCCTACCTTTGTCTTTATTCTGCGTTGGTTTTATTTACGGTTCATGCTTATGTCTATGTTCAGTTCTACTTTAATCTTTGCTCAATTCACTTCTTGTTTTCTCTGGGTTTTCCTGTGTTCTGCTTTAATTCGAGAATCAGGTTTTATTTGAGCTTTTGTCCGTCAGACAAATTGTCTGAAGGACTCTCTGTCTCTTCTCTTTCTCGGGCTTGGCATTTCCTTTTCTCTTTTTTGGCTTTGGCTTACGCCCTTGTCTTTTCTATTGGGTTTTTTGAAACTGTCCTTATTCCTTTGAACTTTTTGTCTGAAGGAATTCCTTCGGACAAAAAGTCCGAAGGAATTCGTTTCCTTGCCAATTTTCCCGAATTTATTCTTTTAGGCTCTTATGTCCTGCGCTTTGATTTTCTTCGGACTTTTGTTGACTTTATATTCTCGCGGATTTCCTATTTGACAATTATTCGAAGGATCTCCTTTTTGCCTTTGTTCTTTTTATTTTCTTTGAGTTTTTATTCTCCCAAATTTTTTCGGTTGTCCGAAGGAATTCCTTTGGCTATCTTTTCCCTAAAAGGCAAGTGCCCTTCGGGAACTTTGCTTGTCCTTTGCTTTATTGAGGTGCCCTCTGCAAGGGCTTCTGCTTCCCAATAATGCCCTTCGAAACTTTTGAAAGGGTCCTGCCACCGACCAAGTGCCTTCCGCAAGGGCAGGTGTCCTTCAGAAAAAATGAATTTTGTTTTTCGAAATTTTGCCAAGGTATTCTTCGTGCTTGAAGTGTACCTCTCAAGGGCACATACCCTTCCGGAAAATTGTAAATGTCCCTACGCAATGCCTAGATGTCCTCCACAAGGGCTATGTCTTCCAAGAGTGCCCTTTGAAAGAATTGAAAAGGTCCACTTAACCGACCATGTGCCCTTCGGAAGGGCATGTCTGCCTTGAAAAGTGTCCTTCGAAAGAATTGTAAGGCACCCGGGCTTTTTGAAGGGCACCCGAGCTTTTTGTAAGTCACCTGGGCTTTTTGAAGGGCACCCGAGCTTTTTGTAAGTCACCTGGGCTTTTTGAAGGGCACCCGAGCTTTTTGCAGGGCACCCGGATTTTTTGTAGGTCACTCGGGCTTTTTGTAGGGCACTTGGGATTTTTGTAGGTTACTCGAGCTTTTTGAAACTGTCCTTATTCCTTCGGACTTTTGTCTTGACTTGAAAACCGGTCTTCTCAATTGTGTTTTTTTCTTTTCTTTCGGACCAAAAGTCAGAAGAAAATAAGCCTTGAACGACTGCCACTTAGTCATTTTTTCGGACTTTTACACAGTCCTTTGAGAGCTCTTTCTCTCGGACAAAATGTCCGAAGAAATAGTCCACCTCTTATACTCGAAAAATTCCTTGGGAAGACAATAAATAAACTTACAACTTGTATATCTTGGCTGTATTTGCACATTTGGCTGTAATCAAGCAAGCTCCTTGGAAATCTTTGAATGACTAAAATTCAACTGGCTGTAGATGGCCACTTGGGTGGCTGTAAATGCTCATTTAAGGACCCCAAAACTGATTCACAAGACAAACTTGGCACCATAGCAAAGTTCTGAAGTGTAGGGGTGACAATTTGCCATGTGGGGGGCAAAATTGTCAACATTTTTGATGACTCTGCTGGGAAACATGCCTGCTACATTAGAGAACTTAGACCATATAGATGCTATTCGAACTCTCAAATGGTGAACTTGATTTCTGACTGAAAATCTCCTCCTGACCGTGGTTGAAGTAACTTTTTTCCCTAAAAAAGAAGGGAAAAACACGAAAGCAGGAAAACTAAGAAGCAAATGTGCAAACAAGCACTTATTGAACAAAACTGAAGCAAACTACTGTGCTTGAACAACACTTGGAGGAAAGCAAAAGCAACTATGTACATAGAGCTTTAATCTTCAATAGCAATGTTTCAAATGTATCCCATTGACTGGGATTGGAAGCTTTTGGCCGTCCATCTTGGCAAGTTGGAAGGCGTTATGGAATTTGCAGCTGGAGATCGTGTATGGGCCATGTTGACAAATCTTCCACAAGTCAGATTGTCTCTCGCCATTTGAAAATACACGTCTCTAGCCAAGGAAAAAAGAATACATTGTTTTTCTTTGTTAAGGGCCTTTGCTGCAAAAGAATGAATTCCTTTGGACTTTTGTCCGAAGGAATGGTGTTCGTCAAAGAAGGCTAAGCCAAAGAAATGACAAATCAACGGAATTCCTTCGGAGAATCCAAAAGTCCGCACAAAAGGCAGGTAAAATCCAAGGAAGTACCCTTCGGAAGGATCGTTTTCAACATTCCCGAAGGGCACCTACTTTTCGAGAAGGCACAAGACCAAATTCAGAACCTTAGCAAAAAGTCTGGGTGTCCTACAATTTTTCCGAAAGGCACAGAGGAAGAGCTAAATGCCCTTGCAGAGGACACTTGGTCGGCGGAAGGGACCATGACATATTTCCCGAAGGGCACATTTCAAAGGCCGAAGGGCACATTTGGAGGAAAAGGCAAGGGAAGATATCCTTCGGATTTTTTGTCCGAAGGAATTCCTTTGGACAAAAAGTCCGAAGGAATTTTGAAGACACAAGGAGGGACCAAAAGAAGAGAAAGAACAAGAAAATGAATTATTTCGGACTTTTGTCCGAAGGAATTTCTTTGGACAAAGGACCGTAAAATAAACCCGATAGAAGAAATCCCGAAGAAATTCGGAAAAGTTGGAAAGCAAAGGCAAAGGCAAAGGCAGGAAAAAGAGACTTTCGGACTTTTGTCCGAAGGAATTCCTTCGAACAAATAGTCCGAAGAAATTCGGAAAATAAACCCGACAAAAAACCTGAAGTAAGAATTCCGAAGGCCAGATACCGAGATAATTCTTGCGGACATTTTGTCCGCGGGAAAGAGGCGAGACAAAAGTCTAAAGATAAACAGAGAAGAGGTTCCGAAGGAAATAAGAAAACTTACGGTGACGTCTCGCAAGCCATCAAATTTTGACCGCGAGAAGTAACTGCTGGAACAGGGGTAAAGCCAGAATTCCGAAAGAAAAAGCCAAACGGAAAAAAATATAGACAAATACATATGAATATAGAATCCCGCCAGAAATAGACATGAACAGACAAACTAGAATAGGACATAATACATGCAAGCAGGAGCTATTTTCAAACACCAGTCAAAGGTTCAGTCGACTGGTTATGGAAGTCCCGCTCGTCTCCAGATCATCTCACGCATCCGAGAGTCCAATTGAAGTTCCACATTCAAATGTCGAGTTGACTGCTCCAGATTTAGAGTTGATTAATTGTTAAATGCCGCATTCACTAGGAGCTTTCAATGCGAAGGAGAATGATCTCTTTGTCCAACTCAGCGTACCAAATAGTCCAACTCAGCGTGATCTCTTCGTCCAACTCACCCTGACCTCTTCGTTTAACTAAGCTTTCAAACACTACAACTCATCATCAAGCAGCTCACGAAGTTCTAAAATTGACATTTGCGTGGATTTCCATGCAAAGAGAGGCAGGCGGTTCATAACAAAGACAAGTTCACTTCATCAAGCGCAAGAAACTTCATGCAAAGATAAAAGAAAACATATTTTATTGAAAGGTCAAGTAAAGCCTGGAGTTAACCTATTGAATCCTTCTCTTCAAATTTCTCAGCGTCAATCTTTGGCCTCTTGTAATTTTCTATATAATGGCTTTCAGCCTTGATTAAAAATCATCCAATCTCTCTCTTGGTTAGACCAGACTCTGCCATTGGTGAGTTGTGTAACCTCTTCAATCAATAAGGACTGTACTTTCAGATTTCAAGTGCTGGCATAGTGTATATTTCTTCAACAATTTGCACAAGTGGTAGATTTCTCTCCCTTCCCAAATTCTGATTTATACCTAGTTGCTAGATTATCCTTATGCAGGTCATGTTAAAGTGTTCTTTATGTCTTTTGCTGAAGCTGTAAGTGGATGTTAGGTGGTTGCAAAGTGTATTTTATCAGACCTCTTTCCATCGTTTTCCTTCATATTTTGGTCATTAGATCGAACCTCTCCATGAAATATTTATGCATAAGTGATTGATTGAAATCATAGGTCTTCCTTTTCCCTTGTTTGTTCAGTGTTCAAGGTTCCAAGTTGAGTGGATCAAACTTATGGTGTATCACCCCTTTTAGGTAGGATTTCCCCTTTAAGTTTCTTTCTCCCTTTTCCATGGTAGTCCGCAGCATAGAGTAGGGATCTTCATTGATACATCATACATGAACCAACCTTCTGTGGAGGTTCCTCACCATTGAGGCACCCACCCTCGTGAGAAGATCCCATTGTTTCAGTGGGATAGAAGACTGGCCGTTTCGTGCACGTCTTCGATTCAGGGCGCAGCTCCAAGTTGACAGTAGTTTTTGGCACGCCCGGTGGGACCTATTTTAGCTGGTCTTGATGAAATTGCAGTTGTAGCAGTGTTCTTCAAGAAGTATTTGGTGATTCCAAGCTCAAGCAATTGTTGCTTCTAACAGTTCAGGGACAGCGTCCATGTATGTCTATTTCTATTGTATTATCGTGAATGAATTATGATGGTTGTGTATGAATAGAATTCCTGTGCTATATTTCCTTATCAGCGTAATGATGGATCATACCAGCCTGGTCATGATACCTATGAGCCTCTTTATGACTCTGATCACCCTTATCAAGAATATTATCAAAGCTATGTTGAGCCTTATCAAGTTTCTCATAATCAGCCTTATCAGGAGCATGAATCTTACCTTCTTGGTAAGCCATATCAGTCTCAAGATCAGAGTTCATCTTTCCCATATGGCTATGATGTTGCATATGAGCAGTATTGCCTTCAAGAGAAAATGAATGAAATAGAGCTCAAAATACTAGCATATGCAAGAAAGGTTTGTTCTAACTCTCAGTATGAGGAAGTGAATAGTCTATTTCGAAATGTGTCCAATGATCCAGAAGAGATAAATGGACTATGTATTCTTGTATTGGAAAAGATAGAGACTTGGGAAAGGCAGAAAATCGAGTTAAACCAATTGTCTATAAAAGGCTATTGTGCTTCTTATTCTCATGAAGTACTTAACCATGCCCAATGTGTGCCAAGGGAGCTTTCTAGTTGGATTCAAGAGCCTATTCAAGAGCATTTCCAAGAGCCTATTCAAGTGACTATTTATGAGACTAAACCTTCCTATAGTCCCCTTTCCTCACCAATCATCCCTCAAGCTCAAGTTGTCCAGGTAGACAAGCAGGTTCTAGATTTTGATGAGGTAATGGCCAAGTAGAAGGAACAAAATATAGACGTCTTTATGAGTTTCTCTTTCCCTCCCCTCCAAAACTCCCTAGATAATTCCATTGCCCTCAAGATTCCAAAATCTGATCATGATCAACCTCCCATGCTTCATTTTCCCTCTCGAACAAATGAATTTCATCACTGTCCCACCATTCCCTTTCCTCAAGAGGATCCTGTTCTTTGGAGTATTGAGAAAGAGGTTGCAGCTACAAGGCAAGTTCTTGCAGAGTGTGTAGAGGATGCTTCAGAAGTGTTTGAGGAAGAATTTCCTATTGATACTTCTCTTGAGGTTGTAATTAAGCATCCAATTATAGTTGAGAGTGAGAAGACTGATCTTGATGTAGATGAACTTCAAGAGGCGCTGGTACAAATTGAAGTCATACATGAGTTACAAGTAGCTCTTATTGAGAAGGATCCAAATAGTGTTACAGCGGCTTCAGTTCAAATAGATCAAAATGAGGAACAAAAAGAGGATTGGCGACTGTGCCTCGAACCTCTACAAGAGATTGAAGAGCTTTGTACAGATATGTTGGCTATTGAAGAGCATGTTTATGAGAAATTTGATCAAGAATCACCTATATTCAAGGTCACAGTACAGATTGGGTTGCTTGCTCAAAGCTCCTTGAAGAGCTGGATGAACTTGCAACAGTCAATAAGAAGGATTTGGTCACCAAAAAACCATGCATAAATGAGGTATCACTTGACATGGTGGTAGATGACAAGCAATCTGAAAAGGATCAAGAGGTACTTGATGAGTTTGTCTAGTTTGCTGTTGACGACTCATTCAAGAAGATGCTAATACAGTTCGTAGACAAGGAAAATGCCTCATCTAAGGTTATGACTAATAAACATCCTGCTTTGCAAATTGTACCATCTCTCGGAACGAGTGAGTTCAAGAATTTTCCATTTGATCCAGGTGGATCATGCCTTATCATGGTTAGCTAGGTTATTTAAGTTGTTTCTACTTTCCTCCAAGTGCTGTTCAAGCACAATAGTTTGCTTCAGTTTTGTTCCAATAAGTGCTTGTTTGCACATTTGCTTCTTAGTTAGTTTTCTACTTTCGTGTGTTTTCCTTCTTATTTTGAAGGAGGTTACTACAGCCATGATCAGAGCAGATTTTCAATTAGAAATCAGGTTCGCCATTTGAGAATTCGAATAGCGTCTATACATGGTCTGAGTTCTCAAGCATAGCAGGCATGCTTCCCAGTTGAGTCGCCAGATTGTTGACAAATCTTCCACAAGTCAGATTGTCTCTCGCCATTTGAAAATACACGTCTCTAGCCAAGGAAAAAAGAATACATTTTTTTCTTTGTTAAGGGCCTTTGCTGCAAAAGAATGAATTCCTTCAGACTTTTGTCCGAAGGAATGGTGTTCGTCAAAGAAGGCTAAGCCAAGGAAATGACAAATCAACGGAATTCCGTCAAAGAATCCAAAAGTCCGCACAAAAGGTAGGTAAAAGCCAAGGAAGTACCCTTCGGAAGGATCGTTTTCAACATTCCCGAAGGGCACCTACCTTTCGGGACGGCACAAGACCAAATTCTGAACCTTAGCAAAAAGTCTGGGTGTCCTACAATTTTTTCGAAAGGCATTGAGGAAGAGCTAAATGCCCTTGCAGAGGACACTTGGTCGGTGGAAGGGACCATGACAAATTTTCCGAAGGGCACATTTCAAAGGCCGAAGGGCCCATTCGGAGGAAAAGGCAAGGGAAGATATCCTTCGGACTTTTTGTCCGAAGGAATTCCTTCGGACAAAAAGTCTGAAGGAATTCTGAAGACACAAGGAGGGACCAAAAGAAGAGAAAGAACAAGAAAATGAATTCTTTCGGACTTTTGTCTGAAGGAATTCCTTCAGACAAAAAGTCCAAAGAAATTCGGACAAAGGCCCGTAAAATAAACTTGACGGAAGAAATCCCGAAGAAATTCGGAAAAGTTGCAAAGCGAAGGCAAAGGCAGGAAAAAGAGACTTTCGGACTTTTGTTCGAAGGAATTCATTCGGACAAATAGTCCGAAGAAATTCAAAAAATAAACCTGACGAAAAACCCGAAGTAGGAATTTCGAAGCCCAGAGACCGAGATAATTCTTGTGGACATTTTGTCTGCGGGAAAGAGGCGAGACAAAAGTCTGAAGATAAACAGAGAAGAGGTTCCGAAGGAAATAAGAAAACTTCCGGTGACGTCCCGCAAGCCGTCAAATTTTGACCGCAGGAAGTAACCGTTGGAACAAGGGTAAAGCCGAAATTCCAAAAGAAAAGGCCAATGGGGAAAAATATAGACAAATACCTGCGAATATAGAATCTTGCCAGAAATAGACATGAACAGGTAGACTAGAATATGACAGAATACATGCAAGCAGGGGCTATTTTCGAACACCGGTCAAAGCTTCAGTCGATTGGTTATGGAAGTCCCGCTCGTCTCCAGATCATCTCACGCATCCAAGAGTCCAACTGAAGTTCCAAATTCAAATGTCGAGTTGACTGCTCCAGATTTAGAGTTGACTAATTGTTAAACACCGCATTCACTAGGAGCTTTCCATGCGAAGGAGAATGATCTCTTCGTCCAACTCAGCATACCAAACAATCCAATTCAGCTTGATCTCTTCGTCCAACTCAGCGTGACCTCTTTGTTTAACTAAGCTTTCAAACGCTACAACTCAGCATCAAGCAACTCACTAAGAAGTTCTAAAATTGTCATTTGCGTGGATTTCCATGCAAAGAGAGGCGGACGGTTCATAACAAAGACAAGTTCACTTCATCAAGCGCAATAAACTTCATGCAAAGATAAAAGAAAACATATTTTATTGAAAGGACAAGTAAAGCCTGGAGTTAACCTAGTGAATCCTTCTCTTCAAATTTTCAGTGCCAATCTTTGGCCTCTTGTAATTTTCTATATAATGGCTTTCAGTCTTGATTAAAAATCATCCAATCTCTCTCTTGGTTAGACCAGACTCTGCCATTGGTGAGTTGTGTAACTTCTTCAATCAATAAGGACTGTACTCTTAGATTTCAAGTGCTGACATAGTGTATATTTTTTCAGCAATTTGCACAAGTGGTAGATTTCTCTCCCTTTCCAAATTTTGATTCATACCTAGTTGCTAGATTATCCTTATGCAGATCATGTTAAAGTGTTCTTTATGTCTTTTGCTGAAGCTATAAGTGGATGTTAGGTGGCTACAAAGTGTCTTTTATCAGACCTCTTTCCATCGTTTTCCTTCATATTTTGATCATTAGATCGAACCTCTCCATGAAATATTTATGCATAAGTGATTGATTGAAATCATAGGTCTTCCTTTTCCCTTGTTTGTTCAGTGTTCAAGGTTCCAAGTTGAGTAGATCAAACTTATGGTGTATCACCCCGTTTAGGTAGGATTTTCCCTTTAAGTTTCTTTCTCCCTTTTCCATGGTAGTCCGCAGCATAGAGTAGAGATCTTCATTGATACATCATACATGAATTAGGCTTCTCTGGAGGTTTTTCTCACCATTGAGGCACCAACCCTCATGAGAAGATCCCATTGTTTCAGCCGGATAGAAGACTAGCCATTTTGTGCACGTCTTTGATTCAGGGCGCAGCTCCAGGTTGACAACAGGCCACTCCAAAGGGAATCAAACTTCGTGTGCCTTCCTAGTTTGGCTTGATCCTCATCCCACTTGAGGACCAAATCTCTTTCATTGAAGCTTCGTGAGGAAGCTCCTTTGTCAAATGTTCTTTTCACCTGTGCCTGATGACTTTTCATGGCTAACATGGATTGATTTCTTGTCTCTTCCAACTCCATAAGCTCTGCATACCTGATTTCCATAGGCTCATTCTCCAACAACTCAAGTTGATGCATAAGTTCTAAAGCTGAAAACTCAAGAAATAGGTAACCTTGCTTCCTTACCATAGACTAGCTTGTATGGAGAGTTGGCTATTGACCTCTTGTAGGTGATCCTATTAGCCCATAGAGCTGACTTCAACTTGAGATGCTATGACCGCTGATTGTCTTCAATAGTTTTTCGTATGATCCTTAAGAGGTTTTTGTTCGTAGATTTAGCAAGGCCATTTCCTTCTGGATAATAGTTCGATGAAGTGTTGAGATAAACTCCGTGTTGGACAACCCATTGACTGATCCTAGATCCCACAAAAGCCATTGCATTGTTAGAAATAATAGTCGAATAAACTCCAAACCTAGTAAGCAGACCTTCATAGAAATCAAGAACGTTAGTTTCATTTGCTTTTTTCAATGCAATTGCTTCTGTCCAACGTGTGAAGTAATCTGTAGCTGTTAGAATCCACTTATGCCTTGAACTCGAAGGAGGATTAATGTGACCAATAAAGTCCAATCTCCATTGGATAAAACGCTGATTCATTGCAATTTAATTTTTCCTACAAACATAGCACATTGTTTGCACTTCCTAACCCATGTATGGCAATTGCCAAATATAGTAGGCCAATAGTACCCACCTCTCATGATTTTAAGTGTTGTAATTCTTGCGAAAAAATGTCTTCCACCATGTCTATCATGGAAATCTTCAAGTAATCTTTGAGTTTGGCTTGGTTTCACACACCTTAGTAACATTCTATTAATATCTTTTTTGAACAAAACACCATCAACGAGCAAAAATGGAATTGATTGCAATCTGAAATACCTTCTTTTTGAAGCACTTAGGTGAGAAGGGTAAAAATCATCTTGCAGATAGCTTACCAAATCACGAAACCAGCTGGAAAGTGAGTTGTGAACAACAATCTCTTCATCATTTGACACTAAAACAACTTCATTAGTTTCTTGCAAGTCCTGAGCTAGATGCTCACAAAGTCTTTTGCCTCTAACCAGCTTTGTAATCTTAATTTCCATGTCATATTCTATTCCCTTGGTTATCCAACCAATGCTCTTCTTATTTATGTCTTTGTTCAGAAGAAATTCTTTGATACTTGGATGAGCAACCATTAGATGTATTTTATTATTAGACAAGTGCCTAAATTTCTTCAGAGATTTTATAACTGAAAGGACATGCTTTCCAATAAAATAATACCTTGTTTCATACACCTCCAAGCCTTGGTTGTAGAAAGCTATTGGCTGCTCCAAATCTTTATGATTCTACTGCATAAGAATCCCTAAAATGGTGGTGTCCATATTAACATACGTATATAGAATGAAATCTTTCATAAAATTTGTATTTAAAAGCATAGGAGCACTTGCTATGGCTTTCTTAACATCTTCAAACCCTGTTACTCCCTCCTTGGACCAACTGAAATTCTAATTTTTCTTTAACATGGCTGTAAGTGGTTTAGCTACAGTCGCAAAATCTGAAATGTATCTCTTTTTAAAATTGATTTTTCCAAAGAAACTTTGCAAAGCCTTTTTGCTCTTAGGCAAGGAGAGTGCAAGAATGGATTGAATCCTTTCAGAGTTTGTTTAAACCGTGCTTTGAAATATGTTCAAGAAGCTTACCTTCATGAACTGAAAATACACACTTTTTGGGATTTAGAGATATCCCAAATTGCCTACACCTTTCAAAAACTTGCTTGAGATGAACCATGTGATCTTCTGCATCTTTTGAAAACACTGTTATATCATCTAAATAAACAAGCACAAACCTGTTAAGAAGGCTTTGGAAGGCCATATCCATGGCTCTCTGAAAGGTTACTCCAGCATTAGACAAATCGAATGGCATCTTTTTGTATGCAAATGTCCCCCACTTAGTCGTGAAAGCTGTCTTGAATTGGTCCTCTTTTTTGACCAAAATCTGATTGTAACCAATATATCCATCCAACAAGGAAATCCTCTCTGAACCTGCAACAAGCTGTAAAATATGTTCCATTGATGGCAATGGATAGTGGTCTTTGAACGAAGCTCTGTTTAAATCACAGAAATCAACACACAAACGAATCTCACCATTCTTTTTTCGAATTGGAACGAGGTTCACCACCCAAGTTGAGTGCTTGGTTGGAAATATAATGGCTGATTTTATGAGCTTGTGAAGCTCAGCGCTCATCAAAGGCTCAAGCTTTGAATTTATTGGCCTTTGTCTTTGTCTCACTGGTTTAGTTTCCTCTTGTAACTCAATGGTGTGTTGAGCCAAACTTGGATCAAAACCTTTTAGATCACTATACTGCCATCCGAATATATCAGCAAAACTTGTGCATAAATCAATGAAAGCTTTCTTTTGTGGAGTGCATACCTTGCCGAATTTCAAAGTTTTACCAGCTGCAATCTCTACATTGGCATAGTGCTCTTCCTTTGTTGACAAGGATGGTTTCTCTTTCCTTAGCTCATCATCTTCATTGAAAATATTTTCAAGAGTGACCAATCCCTTGGATAGCCTATTCGTTTTCAGTTGTACACTCTAATCACCATACTGCTGTAAGTGTTTTGACTATTTTTTAAAGAAAACTCAGCCTCTTCTTGCAAAAATCCCACAATTTGATTGTCATTTTCAAACACCTGCCAATTCTCTTGGTTATTCGGAACATAAGGCCTTACAACCACCTTTATATGTGACTGAAAAATGTCACTTTTTACATCAGCTGAAATATCAAATTGTGCCCCAACAACGGCCAACCTATCAACATGTTTATTCTTATCTCTTGGTATTACCTGAATATTAAAAACTTGAAAAATTTCAAGTAAATTCCAAACTCTGTTTCTGTAAGATTTAAATAACAGATTTTTGCATACATTCAAACCTCTTATTTGGTGGACTACAAGTTCACTATCTCCAAACACTTGCAAACAATTTAATTTCATCTTCCTAGCCCATTGCAAACCGTGACCTAGTGCTTCATTTTCAACAACGTTTGAACAGTCAAACTGAAATTTAATAGAAGAGAAATACCTTTGTTATGTAGGAGAAATTAACATCATTCCAGCTACGATTCCATGCTTATTTCTTGATCCATCAAAGTACAATTGCCACAAGCCTTCATTAGATTCGTCTTTTGTGACCATGGTTGGAATTGGTGCTTCATTCTTATGAAGACAATACACACCAAGACCTTCCTCTTCGATCAGCTTGTAGGGATCATGTTCATGCAAGGTGGAAGCTCACTCATCAAGAAACAAATATGGAACTCCATCCAAAGGCGGGTTCTTTTCTACATCACTAGTTTGTAATATTTTATCTGAGATGATACAATTAACATTGACCATATTTAGCGTATAAAGCTCCATATGAAAACGTGCAATAGGCTCTGAATGAATTGTTACTTTTGTATCATATCTGGTTTTGAACAACAAATAGGTCCAATCAGTTGATAAATATCCCCCAATCTTTGAGATGAAATCTCTTGAAAAGCACAGCGAAATAAGGAGGCAAGTCCACTACAACATCCTGCTGAATAGTAACGTGAGGACATGGATGTAATGTCAATTTCAAATCTTTGATAATGCCTATCGTTTTTGTTGGTGAACCATCCAACTGCAATACCCCTTTAGTATTCAACTCATAAACAAGGCCAAGCTTGTCTGCATCTATTTGGGCATTACTGTACTGCTAGATCCACTATCCACCATACAATTATGAACCAAAGTATCACCCACTATCAAAGAAAGATAAAAGGGGGAGTTTTTTTCGTTTTTACCTCAATTTTTGCCACCTTTAACATCTTATCTCCTTGCTGCACTTGTTGCTTAGTTCGTTGATCTGAATTTGTCAAGACAACACCTTTCTCAACTGATTTTGGAGACAATTTAAGAGCTGAAAGTTCTTGAATGAGTTTATCCTTTTGCTCTGGAATTGAAAGAGAATCCCACATGCTAATGCTGATGTTAGACTTCTTCATTTGATCCACAATACTGAATTGAGATGCACTAATTTTTGATTGCGCTTTTTGTGGTACTTGCTGCTCACGAATTAGAGGTATTTGCTACACTTTACTAACCTCTATATTCTGATTTTTTTGAGTTGTGGGAGCAGCAAGCTGCTCTTTTGTACTTTGAGCAACAATACTAGGAGCACTTGAAGCATTTGCTACCGCTTGGGCTTCCTCAACAACTCTTTTTTTAGTTCTCTGATAGGTTATAGCTGCAACTTGACCACTTGAATCGTTAGTTTTAACATCTTGAGTAAAAACATGATCATCGACCTACCAATTTACATTAATAGCATCAGGTTGCCCTTGAACTTGATGAGTCACTCCTTGTGATGTCAAATCTGTATTTTGATATTGACCTCTTTGAAAAGAGAACTCTTCTTGTGTCATCTGTGGCGTGGTGATGTTTTGTGATACCAAGGCTTGGTTTTGAGCATCATTGAGATTTGAGGGTTGCCAACTTGATTCCTGCACCAAATTATTTTGAGGTGGGGTTGGAACAATGGCTTTTTAAGTGGAAAGAGCATTCGGATCAAGAGCAACATATGGCTTAGCTGGGGTTATGGCTCTTTGTGCTTGATAGGGTGGTCTATTTTCTCTAAAACCCTGATAAGGAGACCTTTGATCTTTGAAGAACTGATAGTTATTTTGATTTTGCTGTTGATAGGGCCCATTTGACTGAAATTGCTCCGTTTTGAACTGTACTATTTCATTTTCAAAAGATTGTAGTAAACTTTTCAACTCTCCTATCTCACTAGCTTGACCAGTAGGGGCTGCAATAAGAACTTGAGGTGCTGGAATATGAGATAAAAATGGAATTTGAGGAACTTGAGAGGCTGGTACAGAACTTATTTCTGGAAATATGGGCATTGGAGGGCTTAGAGAAAGCTTACCTGCTTGTATCAAACTATTTTTTGCCTTTATTGCAACTTCATAAGCATTTGGCAAAGTCGTACCATCCATTGACTGTATCATCACACTAATGTCAGAAGTAATAGCTTTCAACCAATACAAAAATGCATATTCAGGGGATGGGTTCAGGGGATGGCCTAATCAAAACCGGTATCCTGGTTCATGTCTTTTGGAATATGAGATTAAAATCGGACATGAACTCATGAGGAGCTCTCTGTATGGCAGTTAATTGCTCAACTAAAGATAAATGATCAGATTTGTCTTCAAACTGCTTGACTAAGGCTGCACCCAATTCATCCCAGGTGGAAACGGATCTAAGTGGGAGGGTTCTATATCACTGTAATGCTTTTTCTTTGAAAGAAGCAGCAAACAATCTTATAGCAACATTATCTTCAACAACATTATGAACTAAACAAAGATTAGCCACATCCTGGATATGCTCAATAAGGGTTGTTTGATTTTCCCCTGAGAAGAATGAAATACTTTTGAGGGTAGATACATGAATATCGTCTAATTGTGCTAGATTCAGTGGACTTCCCCTATTGAATGGAGCAAACACTTGATTTCTAACGGCCATCTGGATGGTGGGGATTGCAGTGTTTAAAACGATAGGATGAGGGGGAGGTAAATATTCCCTTTGAGGATATGGATTTGCCCTCTTAGACCTTGCTCTTTTATAAGTTACAAATTCAAAAGGAATACTTTTACTTGCTAATCCTGTGGTAACTTTTGGCATGAATGGATTGCCTGAATGATGCTATGAACTTTGCAACTGGATGTAGATGAATATCCTCTGCTGCTGCTAAAACTCTATGCAAAGAATTTTTTTGTGGTCTCACTGGGCGTGCTAAAAATCGTTGTCAACTTGGGGTTGCACCTTGAAACGAAGACGTGTTGAAATGGCTAATCCTTTCCAGTTGAAACAATGGGATCTTCTCACGAGGGTGGGTGCCTTAATGGTGAGAAGAACTTTCAGAAATGGTTGGTTCTTGTAAGATGTATCAATGCGGATCTTTACTCTGTGCTGCGAATCTACCATGGAAAAGGGAGAAAGAAACTTGAAAGGGAAATCCTACCTAATGAAGGTGATACACCAAAATGTTGATCCACTCTACTTGGAACCTTGAACACTAAATCAAACAAGGGAAAAGGAAGACTTTTAATTTCAATTGATCACTATGCATAAGTATTTCATGAGAAGGTTCGATCCAATGACAAAAACGTGAGGGAAAACGATGGAGAGAGGTTTGATAAAAGACACTTTGCAGCGACCTAACATCCACTTACAGCTTCAGCAAAAGACATATAAAACACTGAACATGACTTGAATAACATGATGAGCTAGCAACTAGGTATGAATCATAATTTGGGAAGGGAGAGAAATTTACTACGTAGGCAAATTGCTGAATGAATGTATACTATGTCAGCACTTGAAATCTGAAAGTATAGTCTTTCTATTGATTGAAGAGGTTACACAACACACCAATGGCAGAGTCTGGGCCTAGCAAGAGAGATGGATTTTACAAGGCTGAAAAGCCATTAATATAGAAATTTACAACAAGCCAAGAGATTGGCATTGAAAAAAGGAGAAGTTAACTCTTCATTAGCCCAAGTCCAAATTGCATTGCATGGATCTTCCAAATTTGTCTTTCCTTGGCTTATACCTGGCTGTCTTGCATGAAGAATCCTTGGAGTTGAAAAAGAAGAAGACAAGATTTGGATGCATGACAATTACGAATAGATGTTTTGACTTGAAAACTAGTCAACTTCAAAACAAGAGTGGTCAAACTCACTCGAACTACTGGAATGTTTGAAAGTCTCCCCTTTACATGAAATCAATGCAAATGCCAAATTAAGAATTGCGTTTGAACCGTCAGAATGTTTCGAGCAAACAAGAGTGCGTGCATGGAATTTTTGGCTATTTGAAACGTTCAACGCTTTGCCTGTTCATCATGCAAGACAACTCTATTTTCAGAACTGAAGCGTGCTTGCTTTCTTAAACGCGTTCACTTTGTTGGAGTCACTCAAGTTAGTCTGTGCATGATCCTTGTTTATCCTGTCTTTGTCTTTATTCTGCGTTGGTTTTATTTACTGTTCATGCTTATGTCTATGTTTAGTTTTGCTTTAATCTTTGCTCAGTTCACTTTGTGTTTTCTCTGGCTTTTTCTGTGTTCTGCTTTAATTTGGGAATCGGGATTTATTTTAGCTTTCGTCTTTCAGACAAATAGTCCGAAGGACTCTCTGTCTCTTCTCTTTCTTGGGCTTGGCATTTCTGTTTCTCTTTTTTGGCTTTGGCTTACGCCCTTGTCTTTTTTATCGTGTTTTTTGAAACTGTCCTTATTCCTTCGGACTTTTTGTCCGAAGGAATTCCTTTCCTTGCCAATTTTTTTGAATTTATTCTTTTAGGCTCTTATGTCCTACCCTTTGATTTTCTTCGGACTTTTGTTGACTTCATATTCTCGCGGATTTCCTGTTTGACAATTATTCCAAAGGATCTCCTTTTTGACAATTATTCCGAAGGATCTCCTTTTTTCCTTTGTTCTTTTTATTTTCTTCGGGTTTTTATCCTCCCGAATTTCTTCGGACTTTTTGTCCGAAGGAATTCCTTTGGCTATCTTTTCCCTGAAGGGCAAGTTCCCTTCGAGAACTTTGCTTTTGTCCTTTGCTTTATGGAGGTGCCCTCCGCAAGGGCTTCTGCTTCCCAATAATGCCCTTCGAAACTTTTGAAAGGGTCCTGCCACCGACCAAGTGCCCTCCGCAAGGGCAGGTGTCCTTCGGAAAAAATGAATTTTGTCTTTCAGAATTTTGCCAAGGTCTTCTTCGTGCTTGAAGTGTACCCTGCAAGGGCACATGCCCTTTGGGGAAATTGTAAACGTCCCTATGCGACTCCTAGATGTCCTCCGCAAGGGCTATGTCTTCTAGGAGTGCCCTTCGGAAGAATTGAAAAGGTCCACTTCACCAACCATGTGCCCTCCGGAAGGGCATGTTTGCCTTCAAAAGTGTCCTTTGGAAGAATTGTAGGGCACCCGGGCTTTTTGAAGGGCACTTGGACTTTTTGTAGGGCACTCGGGCTTTTTCAAACTGTCCTTATTCCTTCAGACTTTTGTCTTGACTTGAAAACCGGTCTTCTGAATTGTGCTTTTCTCCTTTCTTTTGGACAAAAAGTCCGAAGAAAATAAACCTTGAACGACTACCACTTAGTCATTTTTTCGGACTTTTACACAGTCCTTTGAGAGCTCTTTCTCTTGGACAAAATGTCCGAAGAAATAGTCCACCTCTTATACCCGAAAAATTCCTTGGGAAGACAAAATAAGTAAACTTACAGCTTGTATATCTTGGCTGTATTTGCACATTTGGCTGTAATCAAGCAAGCTCCTTGGAAACCTCTGAATGACTAAAATTCACCTCGCTGTAGATGGCCACTTGGGTGGCTGTAAATGCTCATTTAAGGACCCCAAAACTGATTCACAAGACAAACTTGGCACCATAGCAAAGTTTCGAAGTGTAGGGGTGACAATTTGCCCTGTGGGGGGCAAAATTGTCAACAGTAATTAGAGAAAATAGCTCTATAAAGTGGGAAAGCAAATGATTGTTAGCCATGGTTAAATGGAGCATGTACTATATATGGTTAAATGCAACATGAAGCTTTATGTGTTAAATGGAACACGAGCTCTATATGGTTAAATAGAATATTTGCTCTTGTGTGTTAAATGAAGCATGTGCTCTATGTGTTAAATGGAGCATTTGCTCTATAGTGTAAATAAGAGTGTGTGCTCTATTGTGTAAATAGAGCTTGTTGGGCTTGATGTGTTAATTGAGCACAATGTATGTGCCTATGGCTTTTTAGAACTCGGGTTGTGTTCGAAAACAAAAGGGAACACAAGCTGTGTTTCGAAAACAAAAGGGAGCACAATTGGTGTTTCGAAAACAAAAGAGTATTGGTTGTGTACGAAAACAATAGAGAACATTGCTTGTGTTCAAAAACACATTTGTTGTGTGTCACAATTATAACACAGAAGGTGTGTATATACAAAGTATTTGATTTGCTTCGCATTTGCTCTATAGTGTAAATAAAAGTTTGTGCTCTATTTTGTAAATAGAGCTTGTTAGGATTGACGTGTTAATTGAGCACATTGTATGTGTCTATGGCTTTTAAGAACACGGGTTTTGTTCGAAAACAAAAGGGAACACAAGTTATGTTCGAAAACAAAAGACTGTTTTGCCCATATTTCTTGTCCAATAAAACCAAATAAAACATGTTAATGTTTTTGATTAATTAATTATTTTAATTATTTATTATTACCCAACAACAAATGATACAAGGGAAGATCGATACTATAATGAAATAGTAATGTATCTTACAACATTATGAAAATTGATTTGAAACAATTAAGCACATGAAGTCATCGATCCCCCTTTTAGTAGTGAAATATTAATTCATTTTTGAATCACTTGACATTTCGTTCAACTTAATTTCCTTATCAAGTTCAACAAGAATGTGATATGTATTATTTATAAGTAGATAATTTAATACCAATTCTTTTCATACCAGCGAGGTACAAACATCTCTAACAGATGTTATGCCTCTAATGGGTTGTCAAAATTCGCTACACAACAAAATGACTCATATTAACAATCACTTATCATTCCTTTCACGTAGGGAAACATACAAGTAATAATAGATATAAATAAGACATCATAGCAAAATGAATTTTTTAACTATATTTTCTTTTCATTACTTCAAGTGTGTGTAAACAAGCTATCATTCTCCTAAGGTCAATCATTTAGTAGTTGCATTTGGCATACAAGTCGATCATCAACAAACTTAGGTTATGTTTAACATTTGATAGGGTAGGAGAAGGTCTTAATTACAATCCTCAGCCAAACATTGCTTCAAGAGAACACACAAAAAGGAAAGATGTTACTCTATTACAATCATCACATAGGCTAATAAACATCATTTCGTTATACATATGGTAGTAATGTTGACAACATTTAGAACTTAGATTAAACATATATGTCTTTACTACTTTGTTATGCTTATGATCCCTACAAAAGAGTTTAAGCCTAACTTGAGGTTTAGCAATATGGAAACCCGTACCTAGCCTAAGTCCTGAGACTCGATGCCCCCTCAATTGGGCAGCCCGCATATCTACTCCTCAAAATCAAGGTCAGATTTAGTTCTCTTTTTGCATGAGTGAACCATCTCCTCCACGAGACATCATCTCAAAAGGGGTTGGTTAGCTAAGCCAATGCAAAGCACAAAATTATATCTATTTTAATAAGCTTCTATAAGATCTAAAAGTGTAACAATGGAACATTAACCATTTGCCTTCGTTAAAACCTAGCGTTTATTTCCATCTTTTGATGTCGGTGAGATTGAGACAGAAGACACACGAACATCCTAGGTTCCTTGTGCTCTCACAAAAGCAACATTTTACAATAGTATAAATTAGTGTTGCTAGGATTATTGAGGAAGCCTATTCTTTTCTAATCATCAAACAATTACAGAGTTTTGACAATAATAATCTCACATCAACTAGGAATCATTTTGCCTCCGAGAGAGTTTTCGTCAAAGAAAATGATTTATTAAGTTGTAGCCACGTTTTCAAACTTCACTCAACATTATAACAACTTAAGCCACCACCCAGTTATATTATTATTAGCCACACACTAATTAGACTTACATCTTACATGGTTAACAAGGCAGGGAAGTACACTTCATGCACAATGTTAGTTATTGCCCATGCCTACTCCCCAAGCTACCTACATATTTGCTTATGTGCGCTTGCACAAGTGGAATTAGACAAAACTGTAGTTCACCAATAAGCATGAGTGTTAGTCTCTACTGCGAAGGCAACTGACCTTTGCCACACAACCTCGCGGTGTTTGCTCTTATAATTACCCCCACGGGTAACATCGTGGCCACAAACAAGCCCACACACCCAATTAGTTCTCACCAAGGTTAAGAAGAGACACTTGTAATATCCCCGAACTCAGCCTCAATAAAATTGCTGAAGGGTATTCAGCCATTGACCATCCAATTGCTAAACACCAGCAGTAATGCAAATCGCTACCCGTCAAGCAACCCAATGCCAGGGAGAAATTGTCTCTGCCAAGGAAGAGATCACTGCCAAGGCAGAGATCGCTGCAAGGAAGAGATTGCTGCCAAGAAGAATATTATTGCTAAGAGGCGGATCGCTGCCATTAGACAGCAGCAATTATTTATTAAGGAACAACAACAATTACTTTAGGAGGTCGCCACACTAAGGAGATCGCCACACTTAGTTATTTAGGAGATCGGAACGACAACAATTAGTTATTTATTAATTAAATAATTAATAAATTGTTAACTAGCATTCATTAAGACAAAGGACACCACCCTTGGGAATATACCTCTTGGGACAAGACATTCGGAAAAGTCATGTCTCTTCGATGGAAGGATTTGAAGATATAAATAATCAGCCATTGGGATATGAGACATCATTCAATTATGTATTCAATCATCTAACTTCGTATAAGCGTCATGCTATACAACCACTCTCAAGGACAAAAACCCTTGTGATTATAATAGCCCAATGACGAAACCCCTTGTGGACTTATATTTTATTAAATTTATTATTTTAAATGCAATATTTATAGTGATAAAAAAATATGATTTTCGAGAAAACAAAATTAATGTAAAATATTTCGATTTGGAATATTACAGTGGTATCAGAGTTGTTTTTTCTTGCCAACCTGTGAACCATGGGGTCACTACAAAAGGAAATTATGGATAGATACAAGTCGTACAACATCCTTTCCGCAACGATTTGAAAAGAAATCTCTTTTTCAGACTATTTGGATTCCAAAGAGTTATGGAATGGAAATAGGGACTATGAGGAAGACGAGTTTGTGAATCATAGTTATGGCAGTGCTGAATATGAAGAGATTCAATTTTCAAGAGGTTCCGGAAGAAAGGAAGATGACAAATTCCAATACTGATTTCCCTATCTAGAAGCAAACCAATGAGGCATCCAACGTTGAACTAAGGGAACGCCCAAACATACTTATCCAAGAAGAAGTTGATATTTATAGAGACTCGTCTATTGGGAAGAATGACATAAAAACTCTGGATATTAGAGATGAACACGAGTTATCTATCCAAAACACTAATGATGATGTTGATATGTGTTGTCTATGTCAAAGTGAAGATAAACTTCAATGTGTGCAAGAGAGAGGTCTTGAGGACTATTCCCCGAACACAGGTTTTAAGTTTAATAAACCAATTGATTGTCTAATTAATGCACACTATCAACAAGATATCATGGGCTATGGTCTTAAAATTAAACAAGATGGAGAGCCAACCAAAATAATTGATAGAATATGGAAAAAATTCCACCAGATAACCTTGATACCTTGGAAGATAATCAATCATTAAATGCACCTCACTTGTTGAAGGATACTAAAGAGACTTCCAGTGATATTATGGATAACAAACAAGACTCTACATGTGCACCTTTTCTTTTAGATTTGCCTGGCTATCTTGGAGTAATAGGAAATTCACATGTTGAACATGGAGAGTCCTTGGAGGTACATTTAGAAATCAATAAAGGCAATCAAGTGGTATTTGTTAATCTTGGAAATGCTGCACTTGAGGGCTGTGACTTAGAGATAAATTACACATAGCCATCTACAACAAAAGATGAATGAGAAACTGATTCCATGCCTGCTTCTTTGGTAGGAGGGGCTCAAGTGACATTGAAAGACATAAACTATGATGATGGGCTATTAAAGGATGTTGATGAATGGCATGCCAAGGTGGTTCTGAACCTAACAACTGGACTAAAAAGTCCAAATTTGTTCATATTAAATATAAGGGTTGTGTATCCATACATCAAGCGATTAGAGGATGTAGATCTTCAAGTGTGGACTTTTAAGGAGCTTGAAGTTATCAATAATTCAAAATTCATATTTCCGGAGTTACAATATCATGAGTCTCAAGAGTTTGAACTGGGCTTTACATCTAAAATGGTTAAACCTTCGTTAGTGTATAGGGAAGAAGACATTCTTCATGGAAGTTTGTATTCAAAACATGGGACCCAAACTTGATATTAGAAGGTTTAAGTTTCTCAAATCCACATGAACCATGGTTTGGTGCCCCTTACCTTGTTTAAGACATTCCATTTCCTATTTTAGAGGAAAGAAAAAGGCCTTTTTTGAGAGACTCCACTCTACATCTGCCACTTAAACATAATTATCTTCTGGAGCACTATTGTATAACAAACTTAATTGGCTTGAAGAATTTTGAACCGAACCTAGAAATTCCCAAATGTGTAGGAGATGATCATTTGATCAAAGTATGACCTGAACAGCAAGAGATTGCAGTTTCATCAAGTGATTGTCTAGAGACAAATGTGAACAAAATAGATGAACATAATGACAATCATACTATTGTTAAAGATGAAGACAAAACTATTCAACCTGTTTGTAACATTTTCCGAAATGGCAGGATTGGAACTGATGGATTGTTACATACAATTGCGCCTATTGACGAGACCAAAATTGCTTGTCCTCAGGCAATCACAATATCCAGACAGGCGTCCCAACATACCTTATAATGCAATGTCCACTTGAGATTTCTTCCCATGGAAAAGAACCCTCAATTGGTCTCATCATCCTACTGTTCCTGTATTTTGGGGGCTGCCCCCAAGAGCTAGAAGTGTCATCATAGCCTTCCAAAGGCTGCACATGTTCCCAATCAACCTTCCTTTTCAATACCAAAAGGAAGATAAGCAAATTCTTTTCCTTCATACCTTCAAAGGGGGGTGCTACGTGACCCAAGGTTGCAACAAAAAATATGAGAGAATAAGATTCCCTTGCTGTCCTGTGGACTAAGACCTCCAAAATGCCATGCTATAACCTTCCAACCATGCAAAAAGAAATCAACAAGATACTATGATGATATGCCTTAAAGACATACCGCTCACCATATATGGGCATCTTTGTGCCACTCATGTACCTTCCAAAAGGCTGCTCCTTGTTACTTATCCTATGTATAAATGAGACACTCCAAAAACTTCTCAATAGCTCCCAAACACTCATCAAATAAAGCTGTCCATGCATGTATATCCCTGATTTTACATGTTGGCTAAATCTGAAATTGATATAAGCACACTTTTCTTCATATTGAAATCTGATTAGAGGACAGTAATTAGACCTTCCAGCCTTGTAAGTGCCCCAAAAACTCACCAAGTTTACTTTTCCAAGGGCTGTATTTTTCTTTGTAAATCTGAATATGTATCTAGGTGGGTTGTAATAATGCAGTACAACTATGTTTTTGCCCCATATCTTCAATTTTTTCAACATTAGACTGTATCTTAGTGACCCTTTTTCCTCCATATTTCTCCAATAATCATCCCATGATCCCGAATTTGCAAAAAAAAAGTTATGACTGTCAAACAAAATTAATTTTTCATAATACATAAGGCTGTCCAGTGTCACATTTTCTCCTTTAAAGAGTATTTGGGAGTGAATTCCTTCATAACATACATTCTCCAATTTTCCTTTGATGCCATGCTCCTCAAAATTAATATTTTCACCATGTATCATAAGCTGGAAGTGGTCAAAAAAATCATAATTCATACCTTTAAGACACAGCTGTACCTTCCTTGTGTATTCGGGTTTTTTTATGCAACAATCTTCAGTATTTCCATCTTTGTTAGATGGCTGTTCCTCCTTATCAAACTCAGAAATTTTCTCAGAGAAATCAGAGTTTGTACCTTGAATGTGGGACTGCACTTTCCATGGGGATCCAAACATTATAAAGTCACCAAAATCAGTACCTTTATCTTTATATTACCGCTGTACCTTTCCTTTCAACTCAGCATCTTTTAAGTAATAATCAGACCTTATATTACTTTGGCATTTAGGAATGAAGTGTTTTGACAACAATTTTGGGGCTGCCTTTGTGAACAATCAAATTCATCTATCCAACCTTTAGGTGACAAGCAAAAATCATAATTACTTAAGTTTATTTCTTGCAACCTTACCTTTCCTTTTTGGTAAGTACATGGCTACCCATAGTGTCTAGGAACAGCCCTATCCTTGTCTTCTTTCCCAATCCAGCTCATGCTCATAAAACACCCTTCCATCATACGGTTTGATGAAGGTGGACGTGTTTCTCTTTCACTCAAGCTATGCAAGATAATTTCATTGTTTCTCATTGTAACATGCCCAAATGGTTGTTCATATTTGAAAATCATAAAATGCCTTGCAACTTTTATGTTTATTGCAACCAGTTCCCTTGTTGACTTTACACGAGGCAAACATGTTAGAAAAAAACCTTAGTGTTTAGCAACATTTCTAAAATGATGTTATCATGCCTTATGAGCATGATATGGATCTTCTTTTCATATCCTACCTTTTTCTTGTCATAGCTGTAGAAAATATTTTCCATCTTCCAATTCCACCTTTCAGTGGCTGGAAATTCACTAATACACATTTGGACCATCCCCAAGGTGTTAAGGTGTGAGAAGCACATTTTCTTAAGGTCCCCACTCATCTTGGTGACAAGAAACCTTAAGGAGAACAAACTGAAAATACTAAAAACAACGGTCATTATGATCTTGGGACCATGACAATTCTTACTTCATTCTTTATTTTGGCCCAAGACATGGTAGCAACATTACTCTTGTAGAGCTCACTAGGATCCCATAGTCATGATGGATATTTGTCATGTTCCTTCCTCATTGAGTGCCTTTCACCTCAACCATAGTGACAACATAAGTTTTGCAACCAAGATAATGATAGAACCAATCATGAAGAGAAAACAATGAACACTTACCAATATGATCACTCACTTGTTTATTCATGCACACATCTGCTTTTTCTGTTTCATTAACTCCTTCATAGGATTCCCTTGCTTTGTCCACCTTGGTTATGGTTTGTGCTTCTTCTCCAAGTGCCAACGACACTTGTCTTTCCCAAGCTTCTTCATGAAATCTAAAATTATGAAAAGAAAGAGATCTATGATGAGGAACAATACAAATTCTTTCGTCTGAGACACACCTTTCTATTATAGTGTCTACTATTTGCAACCCCATTGGCTGCTTCATAGCTTGTTGGGAGTCTTCACTTGGCTGCCCCTGATTTTTTGGTTCTTGTGTAACAAAAAATCCTATCATTGGCTGTCCACAAACTTCTGATTTTTCTTTTTTTTTTGCTCCTTTACCTCATAAGGCTTTAAGCTCTCCTCACAATTATTTGCAACATTCTTAAACAATTGATGTGCAATGGGAAATTTACTTTCTTCCACCTTCAAACTTGTCAACACAATAGCCCATAGTGTTTTAGAAATATCTTCACCTTCATTGAGTGTCATAGTCATCATCTCTTGCATATTCATTATGATATTCTTGGATGGATTCTTATAAGCAATAGCAAGAAAATGTTGAAACATTAGAACAATAAGTTCATCACATCCTAAATCAAATATCAAATTATGTAACTTAAGTGAAGTCATGGTTTCCAAGATGTTGACCCTTCTAGCCCATGAATGTCTTTTGTCCTCAATGAAACCTTGGAAGCTTTCCACCATCAATGAGAGTATTTCCTTCAAGATTTTATCACTATAGGGAATATCATGAATCGTTAGTCTCAATGTCTCACAAATGCAATTAGAGACCAAGAGCTTTATCTCCTCATCTGTGTCTCTTGAGTTTATGTTGAACCAAGTAAGTTATTCAGGGCTGTACTGCCTATCTCATGAGTTTATATTGTGATTGATTTACCATGGATAACATCTTTTCTACTTCTTCCAAGGTGTTGATCACATCTTCCACCTGTTGGCATAAGTTCCCTAGCTTTGTATCTGCATTGCAAAGTCTTTTTCCCTTCATGGCTTCCATGTCTATTCCTTGTTCGTATTTTCACTCCACAATTTAGTCAAGATATGGCTTTGATACCACTGTAAGAACCGCAAATAGGATCTCAAGCAAAAAATAAGTAATATCCTTCAAACTCCAACATAAACTAAATTTTGAAATGTAAATCAACAACTCAACACTTCACAATTAATTTGCCATTTTTCACCGTTCACACATAAATCGCCCAAACCCTAGGCGGTTGGGTTTTATGGTGGTTTCAGCGCCTTAGACACTTCCAAAAAATATGAAATTTTGTAGGAATGTAGGAAAAAATATACTTAATTCACTTGTCCAATCATATTTGGAAAAAAGCTGTATTTCTGATTTTATATGGCGAAAATACAGCTGAAACTTATAAAATCCATAACTTCTGAAATACTTGGACATTTAATGCAAATGATAGCTCAAAATAATCACAAAAATAACAAATATCAAATAAAATTAGTTTCAGAATTTTTCACCCACGAAAGGTCCCTCAAAAGATGTCCCATAGTTTTGAAAACCCTAGTTACAGCCTTAAAATTATGTAGATAATTTCTTGAATATCAAACCCTTGGAATCAACTCAAAAACACCTCAACCATGCCTCAAAAATGTTTTGCTCCACCTAAAAAAATTAGCAAAAATTATTAAAACTCTAGGAGAGGGTTTTAACCAACAATAAACCCTCCAAAGTGATGTTTTCAAGCCTTCAGATGAATCGCCGATGGTGCAAACAACAATCCTCCACCTCTAAGCAAATTGCCAACCTTCTATAGACTTTCAAGTGAATTCTTTATAGCTGCAAATATTAGATAAAAATCTCAAATAACTTTTCAAGTCATAGCACAATTTTCGAAAAATAGGTGGTGTCAATAGACACCATTTATAGAGCATCATAGCTCTTGGAGGGTAACATTCCCCAAGAAACTATGTTGAAGACAATCAAACTTGACATACTTGACCTCTTTTTCAAATATCCAAATCAACATGTTCTTCAAATGAGCCCTCATCCTTCTTAAATAGCCTCCTCCAAGTGTAGCGCCCAATTTGGAGGGAAGAGTTAATTTAAAAATATTAAAAAGAACTACTTATAATTTCACTTTAGGCCTTAAGTGTCCATGACCCTTAAAAGGCCCCAACTTAAGTGGAATTTATAACATAAAGTGTCTTTTCTATTAATTATCTTTATTTTTAAGTATTTAAAAATATTTTTTATTTTAGCAATAATATTATTTAACTCTTCTTAAAAAAAGGGGACATTACAGCATGTAAAATCTTTTTTAAATAAAAGTTACTTTTTGGTAAAAAAAACTCTTAAAAGATTTTAAAGATGGGGGCCACTAGATATTTGCATGGAAAGTAGATTTTTAAAAAATAAATTATTTTTAAAATATTTTCACAAACTATATGAAAATATATACTTGCCTATAGCACACACAGGGAGAACGATGACAAAAGAAGAATTTTGGAGACTTATTGTAACCTGGGTAAGCCACCTCACAACATGAAAATTAGCCGGCGTTCCTAGAATCTTGAGGCAAGGCAAAATTGATCTTAAAAATTTGGTTTTTGGTGTAGAAAACAAGTTTTTCATTCACCTAGGCTGTATAGTGCCGTACAATGGCATCCCAATGGCTGAGAGAAAATTTGTAAATGCTTGGAGACCCTTCTCAGGGGCTGAAAATTCGCAATTGGGCTTAAAATTGCAAAACTAAGCAGTTAGAAACTTTAAAACTGAATTTTTGATGATGGAACTAGATTTTTGAAAATTTTCAATGCCACAGAGTCGTATATCAACAAAAATTGTGTTTTATAACAACAATCTCCAAAAAATAATTATTTGAATGTGATCTGAGATATCTGAATTGCTTGCTAATCATCAATACACCCCCTTGCTCTGATTCAATGAAAGAATTCATGTATAGATATATGAAGCAATACACAAATGTACAAGATCTAGAAGAGAGATTGATTGCAAAGCATAATAAAATTACAGATCAATTTACACAGAACACGTATTTTAAAGTGAGAAAACCTCCAAGAGGTAAAAAAACCCACTAGTGATATTCAACGAATGAGAAACAATAATAACCCCAATACAAATTTTTTTGCCTTCTCATTTCTTCATAGAATGGCCTTCACAAAACTCGTGGTTTGAATATGATAAAATAATTTCATATTCGAATTGATTTCACAATAGGGGTAAAATCCTATTTATAGTGAAATACCAAGGGAGGTGACCATTGTGAAAATAATGGGTCCATCCATCCTGATAAAGTTATTTAATTAAATTTTAGTATCTTATTAAATAATTATAACTTTATTATTTATTTTCACGAGGTTTTCACCTCATTTTAATAAATAATATACTATTATTATTTAATAACTTTACCAAGGCTAAGGGTCAATAAACCCACTTAGGATTAAATGCTCTAAAAAAAAGTTCGACGACTTGTACAAATCGCAGAAAGCTGTCATAATGTTTAAACTAAAGACCAACGTTGTAAATCTTTCTAGTCATAACTTGGATGTTGCTGCTTCAAAAACTCTTGATTATGGATTAAATTTCGCCATTATGCCTAAATGCATCCCTTTTGAAGATCTAATCTGTAGGATAGAAGAGTCTATCAACTCTGTTCCGATTGAGGTTGCTGATGAGATCAGGGAAGACTGCATTGTCTCTCTTAGAAATGCCAGGCCGCCTAAACAAACATTTCAAAAGATGAAGCTATTGCTTTAAAAAATTTGAGAGCTAATAATAAGATAACAATATTCAGAGCCGATAAGGGAAATGCCACTGTTATTATGGATACTTTTGACTATGAAAGGAAAATGTTAGAACACTTAACTATGTGAGGAAGTTATAGCAGATTGGAAAAGGATCCTAGTAATAAAGTTATGGAGGTAGAACATGTAGTGAAAAGCTCCTCGCTTGATAATATTACTCAAAAAAGACTTATCCCTAAAACTTGCCTTTTTCCACGTATCTATGGTCTTCCAAAAATCCATAAGGGAATCCCTTACGTTCCATTGTCAATACGATAGGATCGCCCTATTACAACCTCGCAAAATTTCTCTCGGATAAATCAAAAACATTTGTTGGTGGCACAAACTCTTTTATCAAATATTCTACCCACTTGGTTTTGGAAATGAGGAATTTAAAGGTTGATAGGCAAGACACATTAGTTAGCTTTTATGTGGTCTTGCTCTTCACCAAAATCCCTATGAATGATGCAATATACATCATTAAAAACATTATTGGTGATGAAATGACTTATTTGGTCAAAATATGTTTAAAATCAACCTATTTTAGATTTAGAGGCAACATATATGAGCAGATCGAAGGTATTGCTATGGGGTCTCCGCTCTCACTTGTGGTCGCAAATATATACATGGAAAAAATTGAAAAATTAGCCCTTGATTCTCTCAACCTAAATGGTGAAAGCGATTTGTTGATGATAGTAATGCTAATTGACCGCATGGTAGGGATAGCTTAGAGAGTTTTGTTGAGTATCTAAATAACAGATCAGATCACATAAAATTCATTATGGAGGTCGAAGAAAACAATAGAATACCTTTTTTAGATGTTCTCATTAGCAAGGAGGATGGCTCCTTAGCCCACCAGGTTTATAGAAAGAAAACTCATACGGATAAATATTTACATGCTGATTCTCATCATCATCTTGCACAAAAGCTTGACATTATTAATACCTTGGTGACGTGCTATGAGAATCTCGGATTCAGATCATCTTGAACAGGTACTTGAACATCTATCTTCGACCTTTATAGAGAATGGTTACAATATTAGACAAGTCAGAGATGTGATCCACAAGGTTAGAAATGGACCTCGCTTTAGGCAAGAAGATGAGAGTATTGGTAAGGTTACTCTCCCTTATATCAAAGGTACGATTGGAGAATCTCGGATTTAGATCATCTTGAAGAGGTACTTGAACATCTATCTTCGACATTTATAGAGAATGGTTACAATAGTAGACAAGTCAGAGATGTGATCCACAATGTCAGAAATGGACCTCGCTTTCGGCAAGAAGATTAGAGTATTGGTAAGGTTACTCTCCCTTATATCAAAGGTACAACTGATACTCTAGCTAAAATTCTCAATAAAAAGAACATTAAGGTGTCTTTCTCCCCTCTCATCACAATCAGGGACATGTTGGACAAGACTAAGGACATTTCTAATCCTATTTGTCACAAAGGGATTTATTCTATTCCTTGCAGCTGTGGAAAGGTTTATATCGGTGAATCTGGTCGTTTTATTCAAGTTAGACTCAAAGAGCACTATGCTGACCTCACGCATAATTGTTTCCAAAAATATGCCATTGCTGAACATTCACATAACACTAGTCATCATATCTGCATGGACGAAGCTAAATTTATTATTAAAGAAGACTATTACTTGAGAAGATGGGTGTGAGAAGCTATTGAAATTGAGAAGAATCATTTTAATTTAAATAGGGATGATGGTTGGAGATTAAACATGAATTGGAGACCTATTACTCAGTTTTTAAATAATAAATCTAATATTGTTCATACTCCTTAGCCGACCCCTTTTTTTGACCTTTGGACATGTATTTATTGAATATCATTCTTGTCTTATTTCATCATAATCCGCCTGATGATAGGCCTAGCATGAGGCCTGAAATGTTGAGGCTCCAAAACTACTCTTAACGCAGTTCCGCCCTCATAATATTTTATTACCCGTGTATTGTCATGAACTTTTTAATAATAATATAGTTAATAGATGCGGTAGGAGTGCCTATAAAATGTGTGCCATATAGTGGGGAACTACATTGACATTGTTTGTGTGGTCTTGTGTGAGCGGTAGGACCAACTGCAATTTTTTTCTTTTTCTTTCTATTTAGAAAAAAATACATGAAAATTAGAGTAGCAAAGACAATACAACAAGAAGAGAGGCACTTTTTTTAAAAACTTGTGTCTGATCGTGATTGATTTTATTGCTTCTCGATAAGTATCAAGGGGATGAAGTGTTGTAAACTCTTAAATGGATCCAGGGAAGTCACAAATGTATCCATTTGTGGTTATCGGTTATCATCAACCATTAAACGTTTCGCTTTTATGAATTTGTCAAGGGATAATTTGTGCTTGGGGGCTATTTTCTCCAAACCAGTCACTTGTAACATAAGATCATCATTGAACCTAGTAAATTAGATATATGAATATCATATAAATCAATGTATCAATATATGTCACAAGCCAATCATAAAATAATATTGAAAGTGTTCAACAACTGTTTGTTACTATATATAAATCAAATATATAGAAAATTACAAAATCATGTAGTCTGTCATATGTCATCCACGCAAAAGTAATATGAAAGGCATGAATTGAGACGAGAAAGAAGGCTGTGCTGGAGGAGGATCTGCATCATCTAAGCTGGAGAGATCGTCATCCACATCATTGTCATACATTAATTGTTGAAGAAGCATCTCAATCTCAAGATCTGTATCAGTGAGTAAATCAGGATCATCACTGAAAATCAACTCTGAAAACCCATTTCTAGGACTCCTCATCTACGATTTGAGTTCCTTTAAAATTATTTTTATGATATTTTAAATGTGTGTTAAAAATCAGGGCAAATACTCTCATCTATGAATTGAGTTTCTTTAAAATTAGTTTTATGATATTTTAAGTGGGTGTTAAAAATTAAAGAAAATGTGCCCAGGAGCAAATGTGCCTGGGGAACTTAGGGATATTATGCTGCACTGGTTGTCTTGCACCTGCACCTGCGTACTGGGTGTGGCCCAAATCTGGCTGAGTACGTGCACCAGACAACCTTGCAAAATACAAATTTAGGATCAATGAGAACCGTTTCAAGGGAATCATCTCTGTTTACATTTTTGGGACAGGTTTATTGGCTTTCTTGAGCATGATATTTGCTCCAAACCAGTCACAACATGTAAATGAGCTTGTGATGGTTCCTTACATGCTATTAGAGCTTCAGATGTGCCAACCAAAATGTTGGCAACAAGAAACGATTCACAATGTCACATTAAGGGCTCTTATAGGTTAAGGCTTGCAATGATTCAAGATATAAAAAATAATAGTCCTGCGTAATTGACCATTCAACCTCCTCTTTTCATCATCTGTCACCGATAATCAACACTTGACAGACTTTCCTTTCAATTTGAATGTGCATCGAGTATTGACTGTTAAGAAAGGTGTTAACCAATGATGAGATTCTTGGGATTGCGTTGACAAATTGGTGATTGACTGTTCTGAAGGGTTGAATTTTATAGTAGATACTATTGGGATTCAGATATGCTCATATGGATTGAAGGATTGAAAATGGCTATGGCTGGCTTAAATCACTGCTGTTATGAATTGCATATCATTTGTGCCTTTTCTAATGGTTATGCATAATGCTATGAAAATTTCTTTATGTAGTCGCAGCATCACTGCATTTTTTTATTGCCAGCATGTTTAACACGTCTATTTTAAATCTTGATTGTACATTCTTAATGAATGCTTGGGGTCAGTCTTCTTATAGTAAGAATAATTCTACCAGAAAAATAATATATACATATGCAAACCTATGTTAAAATACATTTAAGGTCTAGAGGACTGGAGGTTCAAAATTTCCACATAGTAAGTGGAATGGAAATTTGAAAGGATTTCCTAGCTACTGCAATTGTGAGTGTTTGAAAGTCCAAAAAAGCTACACCCCACAAGTATGTAGGTTAGTAGGAATTTTTTCTGTTCTAAGCCATTTTAAAACCTACAACTTATTTTGAGAGATTATATATGCTGAGGAACCGTTCCGTTGGGCCCTTTCATTAGCTTGCTTGTAGGTCATGTTTTGAATTCCAAATTAAGCTTGTGATGCCCATGATTGCACTTTTGGATTGTATGGAAGTGTTTGAATTTGAATGAATTAAAATGTTTCTAAAGAATTACAAGTAAAAATCATTTTTTTGAAATTTGGTACTTTTTCCCAGTAGTATTACTACAGGTGCAGAGAATGCTCAATCAGATGGACCCTCGACTCAATCAGACACTGGAAGAGGGTCTCCTGCTGAAGCTCGTGAAGTTCCTGCTCCGGAAGGATTGCATCAACAGCATGGAGCTCGTGCCAGAGATGCTCAAGGACAGAGACATGACAACCGAAGGCAGTTAGTGAGAAGGTTTCAAGTGGGATTCCAATTGGATTTGTTACTTATACTCAAGCTTGCCATAGTGGTATTTGTTTTTAATCAAGATGGATCCAAGGAAAGACTCTTTCTTCTGCTGTCCCTTGCAACTTTGGTTTACTTGTAAGTGACATATTTTCTGTGCAAATATATTTTTCAAAATTCTCCTCTTTTGTTGCAACTTCTTGATGAAAGCTGTTATTGTGTCAACAACTTTTTTGAGGATTGCAGGCATCAAACTGGAGCTCTTGCTCCTCTTTTACGATGGATTTCAGAGAGTTCGCAACGGGCTAGGCTACCACCTCAGCCTGCTGCTCGACTTTTAAACCCTCAGCATGCTGCAAGGCCTGGTAAGCATGCGGTAAAGTCTTCCTAACAGTTGACACTTTATTCTATCATTTTCACGGTGTCTTTGATATTTTAAGTGTTCCCTAATGATACTTGAAAGTTGAATGCATTTTGCAGAGGACCTCCAAGAGGCTGGAAATGAGCATAATGCACAAAATGTTGAAAGGCAGGGTCCTCAAGATGTGGTTGCTCAAGAGGTTCCTAATGATCCCAATGGACCTGCAGGCAGAGTCAATCACGGTGCTGGACATCCACAAAGGCTCAACTGGTGGGGCTTTGTGAAGGAGGTTCAGATGATTGTTGTAGGCTTTGTGATGTCTCTTTTGCCAGGCTTCCATCACCACGCTGATTAGATCAGTTCTTATTTCAAAGCTCTTCTTTGTAAATGAGATTAATAATAACTAAAATGTGCTGTTTGATTTCATCTAGTGGTAGCTAAGAGGACAACTTTGTTTAGCTGCTTCTTTATAACCATTGATAGTTTTCAATTTGTTGAGACCCAATAAGAATTGTGCATACAGCCATTGTATAAGGTAAATGGAAAGAAATCCTCTCGTGGGCTTTCACAACAGGGGTATCATATGCCAAATTTGCGTCTGGCCTGGCTGTGACATCAAAAACCACCTTTATCTATTTAATTCACATTTAAAATTATCGTTCTTGTGCCACAGCTCTAATCACAATTTTAAATTGTTTTCAATAGACCTACTACACCAATTTCAACTTCTGAGTACACTTTTTACTGTTATCTCATCTTAATTTCCCGAATTCTAGAGAAATCTCAAGATCAAATGCATCAACTCTGCATGCTATAATTGCTTGTAAAAGATCATATGTGCAATAGTGATCTGAGTATCCTTTCAAAAATCGTCTAAATTTTGAATACAAGGTTAGTGTTCTCATATGGGAAAAACATAACTTTTTTACTGGAAATGCTCTAAAACATTACTTGGTGAACATTGGGATGCTATTTATAATGTTTGTGACTGAATAATGGTTCGAAGTTGACAGGTCGTTGCTCTTTACTTGTTAAATCTCAGGGGAGGTTATGAATTGACTTCATTGGAGTGCACATTCAATGTACACGGTGTTGCCACATAGCCATTAGAATTGTGGGCAGTCTTATTACAGGGGGGATTTTTGAACTTGGGTTGCAGTATTTCCTGTGCTCTCCATCACCATTTCACAGCCCATTCGGCGAAGTTGAGTGATTTTGACCAAGGAATATTTTGGAATAAGAGGTGCATCATGCATGGACACAAAAATAATGCCTAGAGTTAATTCATAATTTAACGTTGTCGAAACTGTGTTTAAGCGTCTGTGGACCAATAATTCTACATGCTAGTCTAGAGTGTGCGAGGCTGTAAATTTAACTTACGCTGGTTTAAAAGGAAATGTATAGAAACTAGCTATTTTGTTAAAAAAAGTTGCCCTACTAGATGATATATGGTTCCAGTTTATAATAGTTCGCAACCATAGGTGGTCATGGTCACCTAAGTTTTTTGATTAGATAGAACATTGCACAAAGATTCAAGTTGTACACTGAATTAAAGTATGTTATTAATTTGATAAAATCTCGAGAATTATTTATGTTAATTTGTGCAAAGTTCTCTGTATTCTGAAAGAGGGTTATGGACTGGGTTTTATAATATAACACAAATAAATTTTAATATTTAAAAATTTTTCACCTTGCTTTTTGAGGAGTTTAACAATTATTAACATGCCAAGTGTGATAAATAAAGGCTAAATGGTAAAACACGTGTATTGTGGTGTTATAGATATAAATACACACACACTCTCTCTCTCTCACACACACAAACACTCTCTCTCTCTCACACACACACATATACATATACATATAGAATTGGTGAATTAGTGGTTGCAACATTCCCTTGCCCATAAAACACGAAAAATCAAATTTTGAATTTGAAAATTTATCAGTCAACCTATGTAAAATTCCACTGCAAAAAGAAGCACTTTGTTCTTGATGATAGGTATAGCATATTTATATTTATTAAATTCAAGGGTAATAGGTATAGCATATTTATATTTATTAAATTCAAGGGTAAGAGGTTTGTGAGATGCTGAAAAAGAGTAGGATAATATATTAAGTTTTGAACATTTTCATTTATTGCTCCCTGCTTGATCATTGTTCCACATTTTGTTTTATCTAAGGGGTTAGTTTGAAGGAGGACAAGGGTGACCATTGTCATATCATTTTTTTAGAGAGGCCAGACAATTTCTTAATTCCAATCTACTCCGATTTGATTTCTCATTGCAATTCCAAATATCTATCTAAGCATATGACACTAATTGATATATAGCTTCTAGAGGACGTTTAATTTTAGCCCAAGGGTTATACTCTACTTATTGTGTTTCAACTCAATTTGACCAGCATGTATTGTTATGTACATATGTATATGTTATTATAATGCATATGAGTTGATCGAAATGCTGACATGCGACACATATCCTCCTTAATTAGGCTGTATTGGGTCAAATATGTAACTTATGGAATTAGCTATGTTGGGCAATGAATCAACGTATATTAGGATTAATGGTTTGCTCATCTATCATCAATAAGAGGTTTATAAAGAGGAGATGAATATCATTGTGAAAGATGTGAAACAAGAAACTATTTTATTTGGTACAAGCATATTTAGAGGTTGTCCCCTAAGAAGTTGCATACCCATGTTGAGAGATCTTGTGGTATTATTTCTTTCTTAGGGAGTATTGTAAAGTGTTGCGTTAGCTTAAGGGCAATTATTATATTTACCAGTATAGTGCATATTAGGGCATTTGGCCCACAAGAATATCTTGTATTGTGTGATCTATATTATATTATGTAAATTTTGGTTACTATTAGGCGTATTCTATTATTACACTTCAAAGAAGAAAGTTTTAATATTTTAGTTTCGTGAATGCATTCAAAAGTAGGTGGTCATTGTATCCATAATCTTAAGCAATAGGTATAACTTCATCCCTTGAATCAAGCACAAGAGAGTGGGAGAGGGGCTCCTCCAACTCATCAATACGCTATTATATGGAGATTTCCAAGATAAGGCCAGGGCATGCTTTGTGTGTTTTTGAGGTAGCCATGGACACAACCATAAGGCCTTCTCTTTAAGATTCTTCACATATTGTATAAATTCTAGGCAATGCCACCTCATTGGCTCACACATTGAGTTTCATCCCTAGGAAGTTTTACGTCTTCTTTGATCTCGGGTTCATCGTCCTCTACAAAAGGCATGTAGCCTTATGTGTGTAGGGCTTTGCCCAACATCTAGTCACACACCTCTTCGTTATTGGCCGTAATTGCTAGTTTATATTGATAATCCTCTTGAATGGAGGATCATGAACATTTGGTCTCAATAAACACCTCTGATTGTTTCACTAGAGTCCAGGGTCAATTATGATCTCGTCATGGAGGCAGTCCCTCTGTTATATCTTTCACCATCTTGCGTAGTAGGGAGATGCAACCACTTGTTTCGCAATCCAAAAGGGCTTTTTGTAGAAACCTCTTGAGAGTCGAAATTGATAAAGACTATGCCACTATTGCCCCATTTATCACCACCATTGAATGTTGAGGGGGACCATAAATGCATTTTTGACAAAATGTCTACCTAATATTTGTACATACAATGATAAAAATCTACATCCAAGCTCTTAATATTTGGCACAAGTTTTCAACATTTAGCCCCCTTTTCGAAGATTTCTCCTCCATCGCGATTTATATACTTTTTTTCTTCATTTAAGTTTCTACCTAATATTCATTTTTTCCCCTCAATTAATGTTACCTCCCTTGAAGTAGTGGTTGCTTATGCAAGGAACATGGGTATTCAAACCAATAATTGGGCAGAAGCTTTGATAGCACTTTGGGGCTTACAACTAGCTAAAGAAGTTGGCATGAATCAACTGTTAATATGAGATTCCCTTAATATAGTTTTTGTCTTTCTAGGAAAAATGAAATGAATTGGACAATTAAACATATGATGGAGGAGACTCATAATATCATTTGTTATTTTGAAATGCTCTGTATGTAACATGTTTTTAGGGAAGGAAACCAAATTGCGGATTAGTTTGCAAATTTGGGGGTGGTTTACCAGAGTTTCAAGAAATGGGATAGAAAGGAATAATGTTTGATGTTGTCCTTCAAAAGATTTATAGGGAGGTTCTCAATTAGAGCCTTCAAGCATCTTGTAAATGGTCATAAAAGGGATGAAGGTTACTACTATCCTAAGGGGAGTTTTATGGTAAATTTGATGTGGAATAACATAATGTTTAAGAAAGGGGAGTTAAGGACTTTAATGAATAATAATGAGAATTGGGTTGGCCATAACTTCACTCGTGGGATGAGGGATAGTGAGCGTAACCTTGCCATGATTGTTTTTGTGGTGTGGCATGATCATTGGCAAATTGAGCGTGGGAAGGCTTTGAAGAGTTGTTATTTCTTTACTGTTAGTTGTAGACCAGTTTTTCTTAGAGGCAATTTGGGTAGTGTGGACAATATCTGAGCGAATATGGGCGGTGATTTGTGTAGGGTGGAGCCTTCCTCGATGGATGTTTTGGAAAAGAACACAGAGTTGGGGGAATTTTGCAGGAAGGAGGTATGCCCAATTTCATTCAAATAATTCAAGGGTATGATTTGCATATTTTGAAGGAATTTGCAAAGAGTTGGAATGACAATGGTTGAGATGAAAGGGGTCAGCATAGAAGTGACGGAGTAGCTCATTGCTCAAGTTACGGTTATGAAAACAAAGAAATCAAATATTTCAAATCCAACATAGATAATAAAGAAGAGGAGAGGTTCTTGATGGGTGACAAGCAACTCATTGATTTTCAAGGAGGCTACCTACAGGATTCACTCCCACATCCTCATAATGAAGTGGCTAAACAAATTATGAAGTTTATAACTTTGGAGGGAAGGTACAAGGTTGTTCATGCTTTTCATTTTGTGTTTCTTAACTATTTTAGGCACCATGTTCTTGTTAATTTGTCGTTTTACATTTTGAAGTCTTTGAGGAAAGCTCTGTGGAGAATGTTAAAATGGGAAAAAGGATATTTCCTCTGCATCAAGTTGTCATCTTCTTGATATACACGCATTCTAAGTCTTTTTATGTTGGTTTGACTCGAGAGGAAAATAGGGTGATACCTCAAAATAGGGAAAGCTTGGTGATTAAGAAAACTCTCACAAGTGTTGGTAAGGGGAAACATCCAAATATTTTTGCAATTAAGGGTTCTGAGGTGTAAAAGAGGAAGGTTGGAGTTCAGAGCAATGAAGTCAGATAATAATAAGGATAAGATGGGTTTTTTAGGTGAAAAAATCGAGGAAGTGGTTACAACGCTGAAACTATTGAAAGGTTAAAGTGCTGAGGATTTCAAGAAAGACAAGGCATATGAGATTGCTAAAGGGAAAAAGGTGGTTGATGAATTAAATGTAATTACAGAGGAGCTCAATAGGCAGAGCAAGATGAATGCAATTTTTAAAGAGTTGGATCTGCATAAAGGTTTTAGAAGGTGGTTCATGAAGGACCACAAATTAATGAAAGAATACATTAGGAATCATAATGTGGAGTATGGTGACATTTGTAGCAAAGAGGACTTGAAGGAGGTGTTGTTAGAGGAGAAGAGGGTGGAGGAGAAACTTATCAATCTTGAGAAGGAGAATGAGATAATCAAGAAAAATATTGGTATGCTAGGTTTTTACAGTAAAACGACTATACAAAATTGATTGGCGATCATGGATGGGTTCAGGTAGTTTCTTAAGAGGCAAGAGGATGGGGGTCCGAGTAGGCCGAGTAAGAAAGCTAAGGGAGTGTCGAAGAGTAAAGATGAGGATCCAAAAATGCAAAGGATGGAACACATGTAAAAAATCTTGAAGAATATGGTGGACACTTGGGATGAGGCCCTTGGTGAGTTGACAAATTAACTGTTTTGTTGCTTAGCTAGTTCTTGCTTGTTTGGTTCGTTATTTTGGTGCTGCGTAGTTGTTTGTTGGTGGTGGTTAGTTTTTGTGGGAAGAACATTATGAATCTTTCCGGCTTTGTTGGTCTGTCTGTTTAGGTCTTGTAAACGGGTTATATCCCTATAAAAAAACCCTCGTTTACCAATAATAATGAAAATGTTGCCTCCCTTTGATATTTTCATTGCAAGGTGACCAACATTAGATGGATAAGATATCATAGATTAGCAATGAGTGGAGATCTCTCCATTCATTTGGTAATGGCATCGGTTAGGGATGAGATTGGGTCTTGATTGACAATGGCATTCACCAAAATGTCCACAAAATGATTTCATTCTCTACAGTAATGTCCTAAAGATATGCTATTGAGTCTAAGGGAGATACTTCTTACCCCCTGTATGCACCCAAAATTTACATGGTGCGACATTCCTAGTTCAATGTCCAATGATAATGTATTGATCTCCAAATTTATGCTCAAAGCGGGTTCTCTTTAACACTCTATTCCTTTCCCTCTTTATTTCTCTCTTAGACCCCTAAAACCTCCCTTTTGTTTAGCTTTGGTGGCCACTTTGAGTCTATTTTAAAAACCTTCTATGGGAGACAAAACCACCCCTCGGTGATGGAACTACCGTGGTTTATTATAGAATCGCCCCTAAGGTGACGAAACCATTGTGATGACTTTAAAAATCATTATGACAAAATCATCATCGACAGATCAATTCCAACATCCCATGCGTTAGTTCTATTCCTGGGAGCGGCAATTACGTCACTAGATCTGGTGGTTGCATAGCTGCCCTTTCAAACAGGTGCATTTCTGTCACCATTGGTACATGTTCTAAATTTATCCTTTGAAACTCAAGCTTTCATGCATTTTACATGCTTCTTGTCATGTTTCTTGTTCTTGTCACTTTGAGTTTGCCTCCATGCTAGCCTAGCTCACTCTTCTATTTTTAATCATTTTTTAGTCTCTCCTAAGTTCTACTTCCAGTTCAACTCAGTTAAATTCCCCCTTGCAACTTACATTCCTCTTCTACAAGCATTCTATTTTAAATGAATTTCAAATCTAAAAATTGGCATTAGAGATTGGAAGATTTGAATATGTCTATAGCCACAATATGCTTACCATTGTTTTGGAGCTTTGCTTTGATCATTTTCATGCTAAACTACATAATTGCAAGCAAGGAGAGTCATTGTTTTTATAACTAGATCTTTACAAACAGTGTTCTTAACCAACCATAGTTATTTATTTATTTGGAGTTGTGTCTCTCTCTTCTTCATTTTATTACTGTCATTTGATCATCGTCTTGGTTAGAGACTTCCTTCAATCATTGTTGAGTAGAAGATCTGGCACATCGAGGACCATATTACAATTACATCTCTTGCTTCTAGCTGGTCTACATCGCGATCAAATTGAGAGTTTGTAGTTTTAGTTTCTTTCATTTGTTCAATAGATTAGATTAGATAAGTTTCCTTTCTTGTATTAGTTTAAATCTCTATTTTGGAAAAATAAATTAAATAGGAAAAATAATTCTTCTGTTTCCCTTCTTTGCACAAAAAGATTAGTTAGTTTCTTTATTGCTTGCAGCGATACAATAAATCCTTTCAAAGCACATAGATTTGCATTCTAAACCTTAGGTGAATATTGGAAAAAAGACAAAGCAAACACTTTTCGCTGTAACCATTATCAATTCTTAGTTTGAAAACAAGTTCTTATCTACACAAACTCACACACTAGCAAACAGAAAAACCCTAGTCAAACTTAGGTAATCACAAGGTATTTTTTTTTTTTTTAATTTTATTTGTTTAAGTAAATTAGATTTTTTTTTTTTTTTAGATTACAAATTTAGAACATCAGAATTCAAGTGTTCACTTATATTTAAAACAAATCATCCATAGTTAGTGTGCAATCATTTAGAAACACTGAAAACTTATTTTATCTTGCATATGTAAAAGAACCATTGGGTGTTTAGTGATATTGTTGTTTAATATATAAATCTCCTTTCTTGTTACTTCCATGTTAATAAAACTTAGTTTGCCTACTAGATTCATTTATCTATCAATCTGAAAACACACAAAAAAAATTTCATGTAGTTTGCACTTAGAAAAGCTAGAAATCAAGATTTATATTGTTAGTCTAGAATTGGTTTTCTAGTATTGCATGCATCAAAAAATGAATTGAAAATTTTCAAAAAGAACTATTCTTTCATTTATTTCTATCTATTTATGTTATTTAATTTTAGCAAATAATTACTTTTGTTTTTAGTCAAAACATTGCTAAAAATAAAAAACAAATCAACAACCAAAGCCTTGTACCAACAAGCACAAACATTCCTAAAACCTTGCTTCAAATAGAATAAGAAGTCTAATCACATATCACCTTCATAACAAGCTCTTCTGATTATACATTACCACACTTAGCCTCTTGGATGACACTCCATGAACGCCCATACCTCTATAGGGCAGGTCTCCTTACCAGAGTTAGAGCACCAGGTCCTATTATCAATACTCAATCAAATATTAGTTTTGAGCTTAAAAATTAAGGTTTTCATTCCACACCTATCCCCCTTTGTTTTCAATTCTCTAAGTGCCCTAGAGGATCAAGAGCATATCCCTGCTCCACCCATCATCATCCTCCCTCAAAATTGAGGCCGTTAATACAACATGATCCAGTCCTAGGTTCTCATTTCCACTCCCCTTTATATTACTTGGGTTTAGCCTCATCATTTATCATTCACATTTGTGTATGATATTGACAAGTCATAGATAGCCCGATATAGTCGACCAAATTCTCCAAGACATTCAACCGAACCATTCCCACTTTGACATTCATAGTATTGATTAGGAATTTCATCTCTTTGTCATCTGTAGTACTGAAGGACCTTGGAGTTTTGTTTCCACTCAGTTAAATTTTATTAATGAGAAACGTGATGCAACAGAACTCTTTTAGTTCCATAATGAGCATCCTTTGCCTGTTATCATCTCAAATCTGATCCCACTGAACAATCAATCCAATCCATAGTTCCATCCATCAGCTATCCATCATGTTAGCTATCTCAACCTGACCTTGGGAAGTCAAGTGCACAATTTAGTGTATACTAATCACGTGCATACATTTTGGTGAACTCGATGTGAAAGACTTCCATTTTTATGTTTCCCCTTTTCTTCTCCTTCTTTCTCCTTTCTCTACCTTCCCCTCTCCTTCCATTTATTCTGTGGGTATCCATATACGCCTTGAATATGTCTAAACAAGTCTTAGGTGGATCTCTTGGCCTAAAGGGATATAAAAAGAGCCAACTTAACTCTAGTGAGGCTTCATTAGTAAGTTGGAACAATTCTAATTTTGAAACCAATGTAGACTATCAATTGTATGATTATTCTCATTCCAATACTTAAACCATGAGTAGAATCCTTATTCATGAGGTGTGGGATTCATTTGAAACTGATAACTGTTGTAACATTTAATGTCTAAGAGGTGCAATTATAATACCCTTAGTACATTCTAGATAATTAAATAATAAATATTTATTATTTATTAACACAGGTTAACAACCTCTTGTGAATAAATAATAAAACATAAATTATTTATACTTATTGGTAAAAATAAAACATAATTATTTATTTTATTATGATAAAATAGACACACCAATGCATAGGATATTGAAAGTAATTGAATAAAAAAACATAACACATTGACATATAGATTAGGTGGGAAAACCTCCAAAGGAGGTAAAAAATCCATAGTAGTTGATATTCAATATATGAGAAACAATAATAACCCCAATACAAATTATTTTGCCTTCTCACTTCTTCACTGGATGACTTCACAAACACTCTCCCAAATCTAATGCTGACTCTCACAAGAGGGAGTGTATCCACTCCATATATGGCTACTAGAGCATCAATTAGCCTATAGAACACAAATGTGGAAAGCTCTGTTAGGTATGACATATATCTAGGTGGGATCCATTATTTGGAGGATGAGGTTAACCACATGCATATGACTATACATCCCCCCTAGCAGGATTCAAAATGCCTCTAATCCACTAGTACAAAACCTAACCATTACCCCTAAGGCTCCCATTACAAATCAATCTCTTCACACTAACCAATCTATCACCTATATCCCTCATGTGTAGGAGGCTCCCAAACCTAATGCCACCACTAGCTTGAATGAACTCATCAATACTTTGGTGGGTCGCATTCATGATTTAGAGAGTAACTAACAATATTTGAATCAAGGAGTGATCCCTAACCCTCCTACCCATGCTCATTTCCCCTCTATTATTGTCCAAACAATAGTTCATCAACTATTGCACCAACAAACTTACATGCACCCATCGTAACAAGAAAATGTGCCTCCACCAAGTTATACCTCTAACCAACCCCTTAGGGACATCCTTTCTTACAGAGTCCCTAACCCAAACACCTTAAAAAATATTCCACCCTACCAAGCACATGCCCAAACCTCGATGGGAGGTGTAGTCACCTACACCCCCTCACAAGCCAATGTGGTGACCTATAATCCACTACTCTTCACCGCTTTGAGTTACGTGCCTCCCATGTACACATCTCTATGAATTGGCTATGTGCCACCCTATGTTCCTCCAGGATATGTATAAACCATGTATGACCCTCCTCAATAAATCACTAATCTTTTTACATCTAATGATCTTCCTCCCTACTATATTTTCTCTAAGTCTACCCAACTGGATAATTATGTTTTGGCTTATTTCAATTCATCTTATCAAGCTTTTTCCATTCTTCCTAGTGGTTATCTGAGCAACCCCTATGCGATCCCACCTTTCTAATTTAGTTTGACTATGTTAACAACATGAGGACCTATGCCAAGTACCTTATGGAACCCCTTAATTTCAACATACGAGGGTCCCTTCTTCCACATCGCCTAATGAATCTTCCCAAGTTTAAAGGGGATGGATATCCCAATGCACACATCAAGGCTTATGCCATGGATATCAGGGAAATCTTACCTTGGGATGGGGTTGTTGCCCAATTTTCCCTAAAACCCTATAAAGAATCACTATTGATTGGTATTATGCCTTATTGAGGGGTCCATTCATCCATTCAGATAATTGATGGTTGAATTTGTTAAGGCATTTGACATGAACAAGCTTCTCAATATTGGGATTTGAGAAATCCTTTATATCAAACAAGAACATAATGAATCAACTACCAATTTCATCATGATATGGTGGTAGGTTCTATATTTATTTGATAGTGTACCTTACATGGGATAGAGGGAATTATGTGACCTTTTCCTTCACTCCTTTAACAAGGAGATAAGGGAATACATCCAAAAGTTCCCTTATCAGTCTCATAAATAGTCTCTTGAAAGTGATTTATGAATTGATCAAACAACTATTGATAGTGGTCGTTGAACCTATGGGGATAATGAGTGCATTATCATCCTAAACCAAAACAATTGAGGATTAAAAAATGTGAGCCAAAATAATTTTAGTAATCAAGGCCCCAAAATCCTTAGCCGAAAAAGGAATTCCACCATTGATGGCGTGATCGACCAGGGAAAAAAGCCAAACCTAGTGAACAATAATCAGTCTCTACTCATGAATAACACCAACACAAATAACAATATAGGTGCTAGGAACCAAAAACACTCACCTATAGTTCATTTGGTTGACTTCAACCAACCTTCACCTTGTAACATGCAGTATCAAAACCAGTTTCAACATTTGGACATTTTTTGTAGTTCCATAACCAACCCTATTATCAAAGGAAATATCAACAAGGGTTTGGTTAGCAAGGACAAAATTAGAGGGATAAGGAATATGATCCCAACATTTATTGTCTCTTCCATTGAGTTATCGATCATGATACTCGAAATTAAAAAGAATATAACAAGTTAATCTAGAGACTCATTAAGGGCCAGATGGAAAGTTTCATATACATGTTACTAGGGAATGTAGATGCAAACCACCAAACATTTCAAAATGGTCCTATTGCACCACAACTACAATCTCTAGATTTACCAAAATCCTTTTTTGAACCACCAAATGTGAGCTGACCTAAACCAAACTCAGGTTAACTTATAGAATCAAGTGGTTCATCATAATCAACCTACATAAACATGTACCAATGATACTCAGGCCTCCACTCTTAGAACTGCCAATTCTAATGTCGCCCCCAATTGGGAGCCCAAGGTAAAACCAAAATTATAGGGGTTGAAGATTTGGAATTTGAAGAGGAAGTAAATATAATTACTTTCACTAGGGAATATTAGCCCATGATTCTTCACCCTTCGAACATCCTAGATACTGAGGCCATCCTTAAGCTTATGGGGAATTACAATTTGATCTTAGATCCTACAAAAATGTTCTCACACATTTCATTTCTTGACTTGATTAGGAACTCTCTTGCCCATCATTCCATGTTACTTGATGCTTTAGGATTGAGGCATTTATTCAATGTAACTGTCCCACCATAGGATAAGATCAATCACATTGATCTATATGTTTTACCACCTGGGTAAGATTCTCGGGATGCTGGCTATATATCTGAGATTAATAGTCTTACTCTTGATTTTGAGTTGGCAAGGAGGGGTATCCAACTTTGTTTTTACAAGTATGGATCTATAATAACTACATAAAGAGAGCCATGGTTGATGATGGGGTAGCCATGAATATTTTCCCCTTCTCTTTATTATAAAAACTTGGTTACAGGGAAACCAAATGTTCCATAACTCACAATACTCTATGAGGCTACGATAGCCTCAAGTGTACCTCTATAGGAACCATTACTCTTCTAGTCACTATAGGTCCCATGATTGTGTTAACATAATTTTACGTGATTAAAAAAAAAAATTATAAAATGATCTTGGCAAGACCCTGAATTCACAGGATGAAGGCCATCCCTTCAACCTTGTTCCAACAAATTAGGTTCTTCCATCTGGGTAAGTTTTTAGTGGCCAAGGGGATCCCAAACCTTTTTGACATGTGTCAAATGACCATGCACAAATAACCAAACTTGCACATTGACTATCACTTGCCTACCAACAGGGTCGCAAAACCCCCATGGTTGGTGGATGTTACAAAACCTGTAAAGCCCGAAGTGGTTCTTCTGAATAAAGGGGAAGAAATACCTCAAGCATTATTGAAATATAAACCAAAGGAAAAAGAGGTAACATATACAAAAAATAGTAGTGATTTAGATCCAATACTTGTGCTTATAGTTTCAACTATATCAATGATTAAGATTATTGATATTATGGAAAAGGATGCACCACTCATTCTCCTATTTGACCCAAGGGGTATGGACTTATAATTTATCTGAATCTTAAAACCAGGAGCTCCACGAGGGGTTAGCCAATGTAATTAAAATCCACATGGTTGAGATATCAGAAGATCATGAATCCCTTCCCAACGATGATCCTTCCTCTACACATGGTCAATGATTCCTTCACTATGATGGGCCAAATGTTATTTTGGTGCAAAAGCATGGTTGATCCTAGTCTCTCCTAAGGGAGTGGTCCCATCTTTCAGTTTAAGACTTGAATTTGTGTGCACCAACAATGGGGTGAATTATGAAGATTTATTTCTTGGGACGTTTATCACTAAATGATTGGGAATTCAAAACCTAAAAATCTAAGGTGATTCATAGCTAGTGACCAATCAAGTCTCATAAATTTATCAAACCAAAGCTAAGCACTTACAACTTTATAAGGCCATAGTGTAAGAAGTTGGCAAGGGTTTTAACCTCATTTCTATAGAAGCAATGCTGAGGGAAATTAATCAAATTCTCAATTCTATGGCTACTTCCTCATATTGTTTTGGTCCCCACCCAATGATACCAGAGTCAGATTTCATGGTTTCTATTAGAATAGAGCCTATAAAATTCCTAATGACCTAACCCGCACTTATATAGGGAGAGATGCTAGATTGCTATTCCTAGGTGTGATTGAAAATGATGAAGCTATCTTAGGGTTCCTTCATGTTTATGACAATCTCTCACATTTTCACTATAAGAGAGGTTTTTATCTCGTATTATCCTACATCTGTTCTTGGGAAAGATTCTTATGAATCTTACTGCAAGGTTGAGGATTATTTATCTTCCAATGAAGAGCTTGACATTTTTAATATAGAGGTCAAGGACATTGACCTCCCACTGACACTTGATCAATTTAAAGAGGTGATGCTTCTCTCATTGAAGATACTATTGATATAAATATAAGAACTGAGGAGAACCCCAATTTACTCAAGATCGGGTCTTCGCTTTCCTCATAGGAGGTAGAATACTACAAGTAACTTCTCATCTAGTTGTCTAAAGCCTTCACTTTATTCTATGTGGATATAGTATGAATCAAGACTGAAGTAGTTGTCTATAGCCTAGTCATGATGCCTGATGCACATCTTGTAAAACATAAGCTCAGGATAATCAAGCCAAAGGTAACATTAGTGATGAAAGAAGAAGTCATAAAACTCCTCAAAGTAGGGTTTATAAAGCTTGTGGGTTCTTCCAAATGGATGCCCAACATCATCCCATTCCTAAAAAATAATGATAATATTAGGATATGTTTTGACTTCCACAACATCAACAAATCATACCCTAAGGATGATTTTCCTCTTCCATCTATCGATGTTATAGTTGATGCTACAACTGGTTATGAGTTGCTATCACTCATGGATGGTTTTTACAGCTATAATTAAATATGTATTTCTGATGAAGATCAAATCAAAACCTCCTTTGCCATAGTATGGGGGATTTTTTTTATGTAGTCATACATTTTGGCCCAAAAAATGTTGGGGCAACATATCATAGGGGCATGACCTACATTTTCCATGATCTCTTTCATAGGATAGTAGAGGTCTACATAGATGGTCTTATAGGAAAGGTGAAACAAATAATTGACCATCTAGGAGTGTAACACATTATCTTCACATGTTTAATTAAATATGGTGTTATTCTCAACCCTGAGTAGTGTGTGTTTGGAGTCACCAATAGAATTTTTTTTGGCTATATTATCTCCCAGTTCATAATTGATATCGTACACACCAAAATTCATGAAATCGTTGACATGATCCCCCCACGGATGAGTCAGGAATTAGGCCATTCCTAGGAAAGTTGGGATCCATTTGATGATTCATATGAGACCTCACCTATGTAGTTCATCTGATCAATATTTTACTTATGAAAGCAAGCAACTTGACTTAGATGAGTGATTTTTAGGATGCATTTAAGGTAGTAAAATGCTTCCTTATGTCTCCTTCAATGCTCATGGTGCCCAAATCTAACAAGTTCCTCATAATTTATATTAGGGTAATAGAAGTGTCTATTTATTGTATGTTAGCTCAAGAGGATGATGATGACAAGGAGTGTGTCATCTAATTCATTGTATACACTCTCATAGATTATGAAACACACCACACACAAATAAAGAAAGAGTGTTCAAAAATTATGTTCACAACTATGTGATTACAACACTATATGCTTAATAAAAAAACTCAGGTCATAGTAAGGTCTCAAGCCTTACAAACGTTCTTGACCCAACCGACCCTCTCATAAAAGGTTGGATATTTTATCATGCTTTTGAGAAAGTTTGAGCTTACTTACATCAACCAAAAGTCCATCAAGGGACAAGCCATTACTGATTGGTTGGTAGACTCTCCTATGGAGGTCAGAGATCTTGTTGATACCAATTTTCCCAATGAATTCATTTTTTACATAGAGAAACCTCCTATCATTTCTTCTCTTTGGTATTCTAATATCATTCATTACTTAATTAACCATGCCTATCCTGAAGGGGCCGACTCTCAACAAAAGTGATGTCTTCATGTTATCACTTCAAAATATGTTATTTTAGATGAGGTTATTTACTACAAGGGATTTGATGAAATGTTGCTAAGATGTGTAGACCAAGAGGAGTTGGAAAGGGTCCTTTTCCATTGTGACAATGGGGTTTACGAAGGTCACTTTGGTGGCCATATGATTGCTTGTAAAATACATAGAATGAGATACTTATGGACCACTATTAGACATGATGCCATCAAATGTGTTTAGAAATGTGATAAGTGCCAACACTTCTCTCATGAGATCCTAACTCCTCCTTGGGATCTATAACCCATTATTACACCTTGGCCCTTCTCCACTTGGGGTCTAGATCTTGTAAGTAAGCTTTCCCTCACTTCTTTAGATGGTCATCACAACATCATCATGGGCACCAAATATTTCACTAAGTGGGAAAAAACAATGCCCATTATAATTATTATTGGTTCAATAATTGAAAAATATATTTTAAACTAGATCATTTTTCAATTTAGAGTTCCATAAATCATCATAATAGACAATAGATCTCCCTTTAAAAACATTGAGGTACATAAAGTATGCAAAAAATTTCCCATATCACATCACATGGTCTCCTTCTATTATCCATAGGATAATGGTCAGGCTGAAGCCACCAATAAAACATGTTGAATTTCCAAGTCACCCCTGTAGCATGATCTGAACTCACAAGGACCACACAAGAGATTGTGTGTTTACATGGTGTCAATTTCCCTAAAAACAAGTATGCGTGTAGATACTTCCCATCTATGCCCAGAATCGATAGTCAACATGGGATGACACATAAACGAAGTGTTGATACACACCTATAAGTAGTTATCAATGCATTGCCCATGCCAAGATCTTTCATTGCACCAACACGATGCACAAGTTAGAGTGAGTAGGTCTCCTCAATTTCAAGAAGTGAAAGAGAGGAGTGTGTATGGAGTAGTTATAAATAATGAAGAGTGCACTCAAGATCCTCAAATAATCTTTCACTTTTTAATTTAAAGACTTCCTCACAATCAAATGGTGAAGTCCTATTCCAAGTCAGATTTTCACATTTGTGACCTTTTAAAATGTAGAGTGTGATCTCAACTGTGTAGTGTTCTCTTCACAGACCAACATAAGTTCTAGATGAAGGTGCATAATATGAAGACCACCAGAAGATACTAGGAATAGAAATATTTTGGGCCTTGTGAATTTTCATAGAGGATCTCTCTCAGTGCCATTCACAAATTCATATCCACACTACACAACCAATTCTCTATGTAATCTTTAGTGCATACCTTTTGCATAGAATGTATTTAACTATCTATTCACAACCACACATGAGAGTACATAAAGAAGGGAGTGCACACGGGATAAGGTGAATATGGTACCAAATTTAGATGCATGTAATAAATCCAATACCTATGAAAGATGATTAGGCAGAACCTAAAGATACACCTGTGTAGTCCCACATCAATAGGTTAGTCTAGATGGATTAGCAGGTGACCGCCATAAATGGGGATGGTAGTTGAGATCAATTGGACATCAAGGGAACCCAATAAAAATAGAATTAAATATAGTGTATATTTTAGAGTGTTAGTACATGATCACATGCCACCCTTGGCTGCCTAGACACCCTTCATTCTTAAATGCACACATGGATCTATGAGAGACCTTTCAACTATTTTGATGATGAAATTGTTAGATCGAGGTTGAATTGTAGAAGTTATTGAAAATATTTTGATGCTCTTAATCAACCTAATATTTGAATGTTGCTTCCAACCTACCTACTGTTGTCTCCTAAAAATAACAATCATTTTTGGAACAACATTTGAATTATTTTGGTTCTATAAACCAAAATAATTTCTTCCATTTTTAAAATTTGTCTTAGGTATTCAGATTTCTCATTTTCAGAGCTTCTCAGAAAATCTACAGACTCTTGCAGGCGGTTTTTAGTCAAAAGAATTGATTTTCAGCATTTGTTCATTTTCCTAGAAAAGTTCAAAGTTCAGTCGCTTCAACAAGTTCAACAGTCGGTTCAACCAAAGGAACAGTTTAACGTCCAAGTTCAATGAGCTTCACAACTTCTGCAGGAATTTTCATCGACAAACAATCAGTAGCAGGTTCAACATTTGGTTCATCCTTTGGTTCAACTTCAAACAGTTCAAAGGCAGGTTCAATCAAGTGGTTCAACACTTTCATTGACTTTGCTTCAAAGGCTTGGCGCACTTCATTGAACCTTTGAACTGGTTCAATAAAGGTTTATCGACTAGGTTCAAAGGGTTGGTTCAAAGCCAAAAGGACTTTTCTAAAGGACAAGTGTCCTTGAGGAGGACACTTCACCGACCAAAGCACCCTTTGATTTTTTTTCAAAGATTTGTTAAAAGCCCGCGGGAATTTCACCCAGACTTTTTGCTTGGGGAATTTCACCTGAGGAAAATGTCCGCGGGAATGTTCAAAGGAAAGCTCGAAGGAAATCCGCAGGTATGCAGAAAGCGAATGGCCCGAGGAATTTTTTTGAAGGACCATTTCTCAGGGCCTGAAAGGTTAAAGTGCAATGTAAAATGCACCAAGTGGAAGATAAAAGAAGACCAAGGGATGACGTGCCTGAGCACGTCAAATTCAACACAGTTAACTAGCCATTAAAAACACAGTGACGGGCATAAAAACGTTAATTTTAGAGACAATAAAATAACCGTTGATCCTTTGATTCATAGAATAAAATACATTCACAATTTTCAAGGCCAAGACCAATAGAATGCGGGGAAGAAGCAGAATAACAAATTAAATCCAGGGCCCGATTCAATTAGTCGAATAAAGAAGAATAATGAAGATAAGATCAAATTGCCAGGTGGAACATTGGAAGTTACAAACTTTCAAAATAGGCGCGACTTATTTCCTTGCATTGATCAAATCAAATGGGGAAAAGGCCCCGAAGTTCCAGCATGTCTCCTTAACAGATTTCAATGCAAATTGATGTATTGATTGTTCCCAAGTCCTTTTTGGAGGAGACTTTATAAGAGACTTTCTTAAATTGTAATAGGATCTTTTATTTGAGAATTGGAACGAAACTCTGCCGAAATTGAGAGGCATCATTGAGACTTTGTGCTCAGTCTGTTTATCATATTTTGTTAATGAAAACAAGGGACTTTTTCAGAGTTTGTGCTGTGATATCTTATTTGTTTCATTGATTTAATAAGCAGAATTAGTTAATTTGTCAAGAAGGTGTCTTGGAGAATCAACTGTGGAGAGACTTTGCGCCCCCATAGCTGCCTTCAGTGTGTTTGTATTTTCATTGCTGTGTAAAGAACTTTGGAAAGACTTTGAGCTTTTATTGTTCTTCATATATCACTCTTGAGTATTTCATGTGCAAACTTTGTGCTGTGTCTTGATTTGCTAGTTACCATACTTCAGTCATATTCTATTTTTATTTCCAGGAGTATTCTTGTGGCTGGTTGAACAGTTCTTTTGAAAGAAGAGGATTGCTGTCTATCATTCTCTTGAGTTCTTCCTTTGTTTTGTATACATCATCTCTGAATAAAGAGAGATGGATGTCTGGTCCTACCCTTGAGTACTATTTTTTGTTCATATATATACATAGCATATCTACAGGGAACCTCCCCTTGATGAGAGGAGCGAGAAGTCTCCTTCTGATGTTATAAACTTACACATTAGGATGACTAATCTTATTGATTTGGTTGATAAGACCTATTTTGTTTACCAGTACACTGATAGACAAAATAATCAACCAACAGTTTTTGGCGACTCCGCTGGGGAAACTTGAACAAGCAGTCCCTACCCTTATCCATTATAGAGTCTGGCGACTCCCATCTTGGTCTTACCCACTATCATTATAGCCTTATTATCTCCCTCCATCCTCCATATCCATTACATCATCTAGTCTGTAAACCAGATCCACTGGAAAAGACAAGCAGTTTGAAGCCTCAAGCTCCAGGTTGAAGCATGACCAGTCCTTTTTCTTTTTTTTTTGTTTTAAATCTGGAAACTCCATGCTACACAAGAATCCAAAGATCTAAGGGTGTTTTTGACCCTGTGTTTGAGTTGGCACAACAGAGCAATTTTGATCTGATTCCTCCACCACCTTTCCTCTAATGATCTAAGAGTCTTCCTCCTGACCTTATCGGGTCACCAACACAAGGCAGAGCTTCTTTTTCTGCTGTTAATAGAGTCCCTATAATGGCAGTTCAAGGTCCCTGGGGTAATGCTTTTGGCCCTCTCAATCTTACTCCTCCTCTACATGAACTTCCACACAGTTCTAGGAAGAATTTTTTGAAATTCCATGGTGATGGGAAAGTTCATCCTGATGAACATATTGCAACATTCAGTATAGCATGTGGAGTAATTGGGGTAGAGTTTGAAGATGTAGCAGTCAAGATTTTTGTTGAAACACTACAAGGTCCTGCTGCAAATTGGTTTTATCATTTACAAGCTCGATTTGTGACTGATTGGAATGCTTTGAAAGATAAGTTTGAAGCCAGATTCAAACCTGCAGAAGATGCACATACACTTCTAGCTTAACTTACACAAATGAAAAAAGAGCCACATGAGCTTATGAGAGACTTCATAGCTAACTTTGACAAGTTGAGAAACAAAATTCCTATGATTTCCAGACCTACAACTGAGAATCTTAAATGCTTTTTTATTAATTCTCAGCTACCTAAAGTCAGTTTCCTCTTGAGATGTGCTGGCCAAATAGATCTCGAGGTAGCTCAACTTTTGGCCATTAAAGTAGAAGATGATCTCATATTAGCAGGAAAAATAAGAAGAGATCCCAATAAAAATAGAGTTTCATCATCATCTGAATTTGCATCTACAAGCACCACATATCCAATGGTGCAGAAATTAGTGAATGAACTCTTTGCCCTCAAAAAGCAAATGGCTCAAGGAATGTCTTCTGCTCCTACATACAGAAGAACATTCCCAAATCAGTCATATTAGGGAAATGTTACCAGAAACCAAGGACAACAAAATCATCTTCCTCCTCCACAAGGAAAACTTTCCTTGGAAGTTCCTCCAACTAATTCAGCAATGGGATATCTTGAGACAATCAATTTTTTTTTATCAGCCTAACTTATATCAAGAAAATGATGCTGATATCATTGAAGACAGTCAAGAAGAATCAGCTGATGACTCCCACATTGATTTCCTTAATTATCAGGTTGAACTCGAAAGCAAAGGAGAAGCTTCAGATGGATCATATGCATTATTTACTAAATCTAAGAATCAATCAGTCCAGCAAGCTGATAAAAAAAAGATAGAAGAGCAATCACAGCCAACAGTTACTATTGCCAAGCATGGAACAATTCTACCCTTTCAACCAAAAGATCTAGTAATCACTCAAAAGGTAAATACATCTGCTGTGCCTTCCCCTTCTACTTCTAATTCACAAACCAGTATACCTCCCATCCCTTCTAAAACTCAGAAAGCTGAAGTACCTTTTTTTGTACCTAGTTCAATTCAAACATTTGACATAATTGATCATGTAAAAAAGACAAAAATACAAATGTCTGAATTTGAGTACTTGTAGTCCAATCCAGATCAACTGAATAAGTTGGTCCAATATGTTAAAAATTAGACCATCCCTGCAGTACAAAAGGCCAAAAAAGTGATTTCTGATTCCCCAATAAATACGCCTAGTCTAAATAATCTGATTATTACTCCTCCAACTACTTCTAGAAAAATAGAACCCTTTTATGTTTCCTTGTTAATCAATGGCCACAAGTTGAGTAATTGTATAATAGATTTAGGCGCATCTGATAATGTTATGCCTGCCAAAATTGTTGAGTCTCTTGGTCTCACATTGACCAAGACGTTTGGTAGATGTTTCTCCATGAAGAATAAACAAGTGTCATTGTTGGGGTAGATCAAAGATGCTCAATTTGCATTTGTAGCCTTTTCAGATAAGAGGATTAAAATGACTGTATTAGTGGCTGAAGTCCCAGTGTCTTATGGTATTTTACTTGGATGAAATTTTTGTAAAGACATGGGAGGAGAGCTGAACATGGATCTATCTGAGGCAAAGATCCTTGTATAAGGCATGATGAAGAGATTACTTCCTAAAAAGGAAGCAAAATATATAGTCACCAAGACATCAACGCCTGAAGCTCAAATCCTTTTTGAATTCATAGGTATGGGTAATTACTTTTTATATACAGATCATGAAGAAAGACCCTTCATCTCTGATGAGGGAAACTCTGAAGTAAAGCTAGTGTCTGATGAGATTTAGACTCTAGAATTTGACGGTAGTTGTTCTTCTTCCGGTTTTGGAGCTGGAATTGTTTTGATATCTCCTCAAGGAGATATATTACCTTCATCATATAAGTTACAGTTTAGCAACACAAATAATACAGTTGAATATGAATCACTGTTGCTGGGCATGAAGGCTGCTCAAGAAAGAGGCATCAAGTATCTTCATGCTAAAGGGGACACCGAATTAGTGGTCTGCCAAGTGAGAAATTCATATCAGACTAAGAATGAAAGGCTGCGCCATTACTGTAATCTTGTTTGGGATCAAATTGAAAGCTTTGACGCTTTCAACATTTCTTTCATTCCAAGAGAATTCAATGATAGAGCTGATGCACTTGCTGTTTTAGGAACTCTTTTAGTTCCACATTCTAATTTTAAAGAAGCCAAATATACCATTGAGTTGATCTATAGGCTGAGTGTTCATGATAATGCTGATCATTGGCAAATTTTAAATGATGATAATCAGATCATTGCCTTTTTGGAAAGAAAAGACAATTTTGAACAACTGTATTTTGAAGGCAGCGAATCTTAGAAGTCTGAATTAATTTATGAATCTAGTTTATATGTAAATGATGAGTTTATACAGCTGAAAGGAAATAAAATTCCTAAAGGTTTGGTTTCTCTTGAAAAGTTGTTTGACAAGCATGATAGATTCATCAAGCAACAACAGACAGATTCAAATTTCTCTCAGGGATTTGACCAAGTGAATCTGACCAATGAAGAAAATCTAAAAAAAGTCAACATTGGTAAGTGTTGTACACCTAAAGAAAAATTCAAAATTACTTCTTTGCTTTGTCAATATATTGATGTCTTGGCATATTCATACGAAGGTCTGAAGTCTCTCAATCTTGATGAAATTCATCATCATATTCCTCTCAAGGCTGATTCAACGCCTTACAAGTAGAAATCTAGACAATACAATCCAAAGATTTCAAGTACAATTATGTCTGAGATTCAGAAAATGTTAAATGCTAGGATTATTTTTTCAATCCATCATTCTACATGGAATGCAAACATAGTTTCGATAAGGAAGAAAAATGGTGAAATCTGCATTTGTGTAGATTTCTAGAATTTGAACCAGTCATCTCTGAAAGACAATTATCCTTTGCCAATCATGAACCAAGTGCTCCAAACAGTAACAAGATCAGAAATGTTATCAATGTTGGATGGTTTCTCAGGTTATAACCAAGTTGAAGTTGCTGGAACTGATCAATACAAGACTGCATTCACCATGCCTTGGGGTAATTTTGCATACAAAAGAATGTCTTTTGGATTAATAAATGTAGGTGCTACCTTTTAGAGAGCTATAGATATGGATTTCAAAGATGAAATTGTCAAATTCATAGTTGTATATCTTGATGATTTAACTGTCTTTTCAGAGCGTAAATCTGATCATATGCGCCATTTGCAGCAAGTGCTGGAACGCTGCCAGGAAAATGGTATTTCTTTGAATCCTAAAAAGTCTATTTTTGGTGTGACAGAAGGAAAACTCCTTGGACACATTATGTCTAAAGAAGGAATAAAGATTGACTCAGACAGGGTCAAGTCTATTCAAGAGCTGAATTTGCTTGCAAGTAAGAAAGCTGTTCACTCTTTCTTCAAAAAAGTGAATTTTTTACAGAGATTTATCCCTAAATTTGCTGAGAAGATAAGACACATTGTAAATATGATGAAAGGAAAGAATACCTTCAGCTGGACCAAAGAAGACAAAGCAACATTTCAAGATATCAAAGTCGCTATTGCTCACGCCCCCACCTTGGTTTGCCCAGATTATCACATAGATTTCATTATATACAGCTATGGATCTGAGCATACTCTCAGCGATTCTTGTCCAACAAGACAAATAATGTATAAAATCTCTTGTCTCTTTCATGAGCTGTCCTCTGAAAACTCATGAATTGAAGTATTCGAATATAGAGAAGCACGCTTATGCCTTGGTAAAAGCAGTCAACCACTTTCGCTTTTATATTCTGAATTCACATATTACTGCCTTAGTTCCTGACGGTACAATCAAGGCTATATTAACTCAACATGAGTTTGGCACAAATAGAGGTAATTAGATTGCAAAGATCCAATAATTTGATCTAGATATCAAGCCAACAAAGCTGGTCAGAGGTAAAGGTCTTTGTCAATTAATGGCTGATAATAAGCCAAAAGATATACAATTTGAAGAGGCTGAAATAGACAGTATGCCAACAGTCCTTTTTGTTTCTACTACCAATGAATGGTATTCAGATATTGCTTATTTTCTGACTTATGGAGACTGTCCTGCGCATTTGTCTTATAAAGAGAGGAGAACCATCATATTGAAAGCTACCAATTTTGTCCTTTGGGACAACACCCTGTATAAAAGAAACATAGATGGAGTTTTTCTTCACTGTGTAGACAAAGAACAATAGACTCAGCTCTTGAAATCTTTCCATAATCTAGCTTGTGGAGGACATTTTTCTGCCCCTGTGACTGCTCATAAAATTCTAAGAGCCAGGTATTATTGGCTGACTCTTTTTCAAGATGCACATAAATGGATATGGAAATGTGAACTTTGCCAGCAATTTGTTGGAAAACCCAAGTTGGCTGCTCTGCCTCTTAAGCCAGTGATCATAGAGGAACCTTTCCAGCAGTGGGGACTCGATTTTATTGGGACAATAAATCCATCATCAAGCACTGGACATGATTATGTCCTTAAAACGACTGATTATTTCACTAAGTGGGTAAAAGCAATCCCGACAAAGCATGCTACCTCAGAAGTTGTATGCAATTTCTTGAAAGAGAACATCATTTCTAGATTTGGAGTCCCACTCAAAATTGTTACTGATAATTCAACTTGTTTCACCTCTCAAGAAATCATGCAATTCTATTTTTATTATGGAATTACGCTTTCTCATTCTTCTGATTATTTTTCACAAGGAAATGGACAAGCTGAGTCCAGCAATAAAAATTTGGTAACTATTATCACAAAACTTGCAGATGATAATCAAAGGATGTGGCACAAAGCATTGGTAGACGCTCTGTGGGCTGACAAAATCATGCTAAAAAGGGCAATTGGTATGTCCCCTTTTCAACTTCTCTATGATATTAATGCTGAGATACCAATCACTTTAGAGTTACCAGCCTTGAAATTGGTGAAGACTATTGAAGATCAGACATATGAGAGTTCTCTTGACAAAAGAATCATGTACCTGACTCAACTGGAAGAACAAATAGCTATGGTGGTAGATAGAATTGTTGTTCATCAAAATATGATAAAGAAACTTTTTGATCAGAAAGCCAAAAATCATGATTTTCAGATTGGGGATAAAGTCCTGTTGTGGGACAAAAGAAGAGAGCCAAAAGGGATGCATGGAAAGTTTGACTCCATTTAGAGAGGCCCATTCAAAATTCATCAGCACATGGGTGAAAATAGATTTTTGTTGAAATACCAAGATGGCACGCTCTTTTCTTTGCCCCATAATGGGCACCATTTGAAACACTTCAATTCTTGAAGTGTTAGATCATTACCTCTGTATATATGTATACTTGTATAGTTTTAATTTTTGTTTTGTTGTGTTTGTTTTCATTCTTGTTGCCTTTGATTTTTGAAAAGCATGACTCTGAAGCCCAATGGTACACTTGAAGACACTAGAGATTCTGAATTCTACTCCTTCCAATTAGTTTTGCAATTGACAAAAGTCCCCCAACTGGAGCGAACTGTTGTCTCCTAAAAATAACAGTCATTTTTGGAACAACATTTGAATTATTTTGGTTCTACAAACCAAAATAATATCTTTCATTTTTAAAATTTGTCTTAGGTATTCATATTTCTCATTTTCAAAGCTTCTCAAAAACTCTATAGACTCTTGCAGGTGGTTTTCAGTCAAAAGAATTGATTTTCAGCATTTGTTCATTTTTTGGGAAAAGTTCAAAGTTCAGTCACTTCAATAGGTTCAACAGTCGGTTCAACCAAAGGAACAATTCAATGAGCTTCACGAATTCTACAAGAATTTTCATCGATAAACAATCAGTAGCAGGTTCAACATTTGGTTCATCCTTTGGTTCAACTTCAAACAGTTCAAAGGCGGGTTCAATCAAGCAGTTCAATGCTTTTATTGGCTTTGTTTCAAAGGTTTGGCGTGCTTCATTGAACCTTTGAACTAGTTCAACAAAGGTTCATCGACTAGGTTCAAAGGGTTGGTTCAAAGCCAAGAGGACTTTTCTAAAGGACAAGTGTCCTTGTGGAGGACACTTCACTGACCAAAGCACCCTTTGACTTTTTTCAAAGATTTGTTAAAAGCCCGCAGGAATTTCACCCAGAATTTTTTCTTGGGGAATTTCACCTGGGGAAAATGTCCACGGGAATGTTCAAAGGAAAGCTTGAAGGAAATCCACAGGTATGCAAAAAGTGAATGGCCTGAGGAGAAGCCCGAGGAAAATTTTTGAAGGACCATTTCTCAGGGATCGAAAGGTTAATGTGCAGTCTGAAAAGCACCAAGTGGAAGATAAAAGAAGACCAAGGGATGACGTGCCCGAGCACGTCAAATTCAACACAGTTAACTAGCCATTGGAAACACAGTGACAGGCATAAAAATGTCAATTTTAGAGACAATAAAATAGCCATTGATCCTTTGATTCAATGAATAGAATACATTCACAATTTTCAAGGCCAAGACCAGCAGAATGCGGGGAAGAAGCAGAATAACAAATTAAATCTAGGGCCTGATTCAATTAGTCGAATAAGGAAGAACAATGAAGATAAGATCAAATTGCCAGGTGGAACATTGGAAGTTACAAACTTTCAAAATAGGTGCGACTTATTTCCTTGCATTGATAAAATTAAATCGGGAAAAGGCCCCAAAGTTCCAGCATGTCTCCTTAACAGATTTCAATGCAAATTGATGTATTGATTGTTCTCAAGTCCTTTTTGGAGGAGACTTTATAAGGGACTTTCTTAAATTGTAATAGGATCTTTTTTTTTTGAGAATCAAAATGAAACTCTGCCGAAATTGAGAGGCATCATTGAGACTTTGTGCTCAGTCTGTTTATCATATTTTGTTAATGAAAACAAGGGACTTTTTTAGAGTTTGTGTTGTGATATCTTATTTGTTTCATTGATTTAATAAGCAAAATTAGTTAATTTGTCAAGGTGTCCTGGAGAATCAACTATGGAGAGACTTTTCACCCCCATAGCTGCCTTTAGTGTGTTTGTATTTTCATTGCTGTGTAAAGAACTTTGGAAAGACTTTGAGCTTTCATTGTTCTTCGTATATCACTCTTGAGTATTCCATGTGCAGACTTTGTGCTGTGTCTTGATTTTTTGGTTACCATACTTCAGTCATATTCTACTTTTATTTCTAGGAGTATTCTTTTGGCTGGTTGAACAATTTTTTTGAAAGAAGAGGAGTGTTGTCTGTCATTCTCTTGAGTTCTTCCTTTGTTTTGTATACATCATCCCTTAAGAAAGAGAGATGAATGTTTGGTCCTACCCTTGAGTACTATTTTCTATTCATATATATACATAGCATATCCATAGGGAATCTCCCCTTGATGAGAGGAGAGACAAGTCTCCTTCTGATGTTATAAACTTACACATTAGGATGACTAATCTTATTGCTTTGGCTGATAAGACCTATTTTGTTTACCAGTACGCTGATAGACAAAATAATCAACCAACACCTACCACCTCTAATGGTGAATTGATCATGTAGGGCCTTGTCCCATGCTATATAAACTTTGATTTTTATTGTAAAAGGTGGACATATCTAGGCACTGTAACACTGCCAAAATTTTCCATCCAAAATCCCTCTCTTGGTATAACAAATACCTACCTATTTAAGTTTGTAATATTTCTTTAGACCTTAAAATTAATAAGAACTAATTTACTTTTCTTCTTCATGATTTGTGTTTTATGTGCATTTATGGTTGATCTTTGTTATTGGATTTCTGTCCCTCTCATTACCATCCTCCATTCACACCTCTACATAAAAATGAAAGTAAATACAGGTCTTATGTGTATACATAGGTCTATGGAAGCATTATCTGTGGACCATTCTTCATCCCTCCTAACAATGCATTGTGTTCCTTTACCTCCATACAAAATACTTATGTAGTGCACCCAGTTTGAAGATTTAGGAACTCTATTAGTTTTATTATGTCATTATGTAGGTAAGGAACTCACTCTATTCTTGGTGACCTTTTACATTCTAACAATCTCTTACCTTTCCCTCCCTTTTCCCCTTTATCAAATTTAGTTTTAATACTAGTTTTGGATTTCATTCTACTCTTTGTAGGTTTGTGCATTGGTCCTAAACTAGGTGCATCTAGGATAGAAGGAAGTCTACCTACTCTAGAGGTTAATCCCAAGGATCACAAGAGTCCCACACTTTGGGGGATGATCCTATTATTACAGTGAGACACCTAATCACTCTTCAATACATAAGTCTAAGACACAAAGCACGACAAAGCTATGTGTTAGCATGCACAAGATCCATTCACATACAGGTGCACATTTTAGGTGATAATAATTTATGGTATGCTTGGTGGGACAAAGTTTAAAATTTGGCTAAAATATTGGTGTTACTCTCAAGGATTCAAGTGTTGAATATAGTTTGTAGAGCACCTAGTGACTCCAAACATTCCTGGTTCATAAAGATCAACCTTTCATCTATATTCCAAGATAGATGAGATCATCTTCAAGGGGCATTGATTTTAATTTCATTGAGTTACTTATAGTTTCTAGAAGAAGGGGAGTTTAGTGTATCCTTGCCTCTTGTCAATAGGGTTGGTGATGTAAGGCGACTTCTCCTAAGCTTAGTCTACACCCCCATTTGGCTGATTCCCTATGCATAGAGGAATGTTATTCCCTATTCCCTTCATGGATGCACAAAGAAACCAACCCTTTGTTCCCTTTAATGGAGGTATCCCATTGATCCTTCCATAGTATGATGATATTCCCATAACTTCTTTTAAGAGCATCCCCTACTTTTCTAAAAAAATTATACTACCTTGGTAGATCATATATAAGACACTGAAAATATTTGCTCTATCTATAATGTGACTAAAGCCAACATCATATTGTGACTCCTTGACTCTTATTTAAAAGGGAGAGAGCTTAATGGGACCATAATTTGGCACTAAATTCTATTCATAACTGGGACAAGTTGGGTGTGGCATTATGCAGGTAGTTTAAACAAAAGACTAACCACTTATCACTGATAGAGGAAACTCACAACCATCAACATGGCTCCACATGAGTAGATGGTCAAATTAAAATTTAGGTTTTAGAGGACTTGGGACTGAGTTCCACTCCTAGTAAGGCCAAATCCTAACACTGCATTCTTATATATTTTGAGAATGCTAAATAATGATGTGGCCATAATGATCCAATCTATGGAAGGTGCAGCATTACCAAATGCCTATGAGGTCTCTATGTGAACAAAAAACTTCTTTATTTAAGTAGGGAAAATTTCATCTAACCCCCATGTATAAGTTCATCTGCCCACCTCTTGTTCCAACTCTGGCCCCCATTCTTGTTGCTATCAGCCTGCTAATTCCATGAACTTCTACACCTTTGAGCGAGCTACACGAGGTCAATTCGTTATTGAAGATATTTGAAAATGATCTAGTGGTACTCAAAAGGTAGAAATCATTAAATTCTAGGCCTTATCAACCCTTCAACCAATAATATCGACCAAACAAGATTCCATACCAACATGTTGCACAAACTCAGAACCAACTCACATATAATAGACCACCCTATACACCAAATCCTAAAATTGTGAGCACTTATAGAGATCTTTTACATGTACAAAATAACATGGTTTAGGGCTATTAATGGTGTTATCTAAGCAATCAACCATATGATTAAGTCATGTGCATGAATGGAGCGATGAATGAGGCACGTATGATGTAGAATGTGCCACTTCCTCAAGAGCCTCCATATACTTCATATTATCTAAGGGATGAACCACAAGAATGAATTAAAGAGTAGGGAAGGTATACCCTCTTAAATTAGTAGGAGGGTAACTTCAATTCTATAAATCAAAATGAAGTGCCGAGCACAAGAAGAAACCTAGTTGATTTTAACACAAGATTCAAAAAGAAAGCAATGGTAGATGAACCCTCTTCTTCAGTGCAGGGTTAGAGAATTTAATGACTAAGTGGTGATTATTTAACCCTTAGAATATATTATGTGATTTATTAAATAATAATAATAATATATTATTTATAAACATGAGGTGGAAACCTCATAAAAATAAATAACATTATTATTATTTAATATTTACCAATATTTTATTTAATGACTCTTCAGGATGGTTGGACCCATTATTCATAATGGTCACTTCCATTAAAAATTCACTATAAAATAGAGTTTACCCTTATTGGTTATTAATTTTCATACATGGGATTATTCACATGAATTTACTCAAGAGTTTTGTGAAGGTTATTTTGGAGAAGAGAAGTGAGAAGAGAAGTTGTATTGGGGTAAACTTATTTTTTGATATATAAAAATCACTTTTGGTGGGTTTTTTACCTTGTAGAGGTTTTTCCATGGTAATTCATGTGTCTCTATATGTTTAATTGATGTATTCATTCTATGATTTCTAATCAATTATATTCTAGATCATATATATGCATAATGCATTCCTTTAGTAAATTTTATATGGTAGTAGAGCATGAGGGAGTATAGTTGGTGGAGAAAGCCATTTACATTCAATTAAAAATATACATTTTAATTATTTTCAAGACTATTATAGACATGGAAGCATTTCATATGGTGTAAAATTTTTCTTGGTTCATTCTTTGATTTGTGAAGCCTAACAATGATCAGAGTGAACATTTAAACCTCAAACAAGCAACCAAACATCAATCTAAGGTCTTTTTTTCCAAAAAAAAATTTTTTGGGATGCCATTTTCACATTTGTATGGCCCATGTAAATAATAAATTTAGAAACAAATCATTTCAATCATTTTGTAGGATATTTAGTGCTCTGAGAGGTCCTTGTATACATATTTAAGCATTCTCAATTCATTCTCAAAGCATAAGAAGCTTTCATCCAACCTCTAAAATTTTGCATAGCCTCTTCAATGCATATGTACAAATTGGAGGAATTAAACAACAAATTATCCACCAATTATTTTATTTTGAAGCTTGTTCTAGCTTTAATAGGTAATTTAAAGAGGATTCTCAAAAATTCAATTGATTTGGTGGATTGTACATGCACCAATAAATTCTCAAACTTTCCTTGAGCGCCATAATCAACTAAAACAATATTATGAGGTAATTATAATGTTTTTAAAGTTTATTTAATAAATTTTTATTTATTTATTATAGACTTTCCATGCAAGCAAGCCCTGGGTCCCACTTTAAATAGTTATTTTTACCAAAAAAGTTAAAACTTTGAAATCTATTTTCATTTTTCAAATTATATGCAAGTATTTATTTTTAATTATTTTTTAAAAATTAAAAATAATAAAAATTAAGCTTTAAATATTAATTAGTGCATATCAACTCATAATAAGGTTGTTAGATGAATTGGTGGACCTTAGTTCACTAAAAGCTTGTCATTAGAGAGGTTTTATGTTCAAAACTCCCTAAAATCATTTTTTTGGTTATTTTTTAATTTGGTAAAATTAAATTCAAATTAAATTAAATTAAATTAAAGTTCATTCTTGGTTTGCATGCCAAGATTTGTGTGCTCAAAACCTTAGTTAACCTATCGACCTTGTTTCAATATTTGACTTAGTCAAAACTAGACTAGTATAGTCATGTAACCAGTCAATCCTTAGGTTTTGAAACCTTATAGATGCATCTACATGTTCTATTTCATGGTTTAAAACTACTTATTATAGTTTATACACAATTTTTAATAATAGTGATTAAGTGGTTGTTTTGAGTGTGATTCTTTCAACACCTAGTTTAATGCATTTGTCATTTCAAAATTTTATATTATTTTGCATCTAATTAGATCCTTAAATAAATTTGCACTTATGATTTATTTTATTTTACAAAAAAATATAAAAATTTATTAAAAAGTTAATTTTTAAAATTATTCTTATATTAGCGTACATTTACGACACTTATGACACCCTATTTTATCACAATCTCACCATTTTATTACTTTATGTAGCATTAAATTGAATAATTATTATGTGTTTACACTTTCAACCTTTTTTTACTATCAAATAAAGTTTAATTCACATTAAAAAAGCTTTCATTGTAAGCATTTGTTTACTATCCTATTTAAAGAGAAGTTATGGCTTCATTTCATTTTTCATTAGATAAATATCAAATACTTAATGAAAACAACTATAATATATAGAAAATCTATTCTAAAGCTGTATTTATGACCCACAAGTTATAAAATGTTGTCAATGGGATCAAAAAAGCCCCTTTTAGATGACATGTGACCCTTGAGCTTGCCAATGTATTTCAACATAAATCGTAGGAAGCTATGTCTATTATCTTGTAAAGTGTTAAGGATGAATTCCTTATTTACATTGGTAATCAAGAGTATCCTAGCAATGATTGGAAACTCCTTGAATCCATGCATGATGGCACTCACCTCTCAAATATTATTAAGTTAATCCTTGAATTGCTAACTACACCTATGAAAGGTGATGAAAAAGTTGTGAATTTTCTTGCTAAAATAAAAAATATTAAAGCTTAGTTAGATGGATATAATTGTAATTTGATTCAAGATCAATTATTTTATTTTATCAATCAATTAAATATTTATAAAAAATTTAAAAATTTTATTTCAATTTTGAATTCTAAGTATCAAAGTGAGCAAGATATCTCTGACTTTACCACCTTGTCTGCTCTCCTGATTCAAGAAGAAAAAGTGATGACCAATTTTGATTCTAAAAAAAATACCATTCAGGGACTTATCACTCTTAATAATATTTTTAATAACACTAAAAACCAAAAATCTAACCCTAATCTATTAAAGGCAAATACAAGAATAAAAAATCTAATAATAAGAATCATACACCTAAGTTTAATGAAAATTATAATCTATGTGGTAAATTTTGCCATAGAAAAGAAACTTGTTATAAAAACAAGGATATAAATAATAATAAAATTTCTAAAAACAAATAAAAGAATAAATCTAATCAAAATAAATAGAATAATCAAAACCTTAATCAAAATAATAATCAAGATTCAAATGTTATTGCTTTATATGCTACAAATGAAAATGAATAGAATTTAGATAGTAGGAAATCACACCATATGAAATGCTTATCTGATACTAATATGATTCTAGAGATATCTCTAAAATAATTTACTTAGGAGCTAATTCTTTTTTAGAAACAACTAAACATGGAAAAATAATGTTTTCGAATATTACTATAAATGATGTTTTTTATGTACCTAAGTTTAAAAAGAATTTATTATCTTGATCTCAAATTATAAATTATAATTTCATTATAACATTACTTAATGATAGTTGATCCATTAGAAATCATTCTGGTTTCCTGATTGTTGAAGGTGTTCAAAAGAATGGTTTATATACCTTTTCTCCTTCTGCATATTTTCTTTCATCACATAGTAATAATGAATATCAATTATGAAATAAAAGATTAAGACATATTAATTTTATAAGTTTATATAATATATCTACAAATAATATTTTGTTGAACTTCCTTCTATCCCTTCTCATCATGAAACTTGTAGTGAGGGTTGCTTACGTGGTAAGCAACATACTAACCCCTTTCACAAAAATCATGATGAAAATTCCTCACATCTTTTAGAATTGATTCATAGTGATGTTTTAGGACCTACTGACGTTTTATATTTTAATGGTTTATTTATGTTCTATTACTTTTATTGATTATTACACTAGAATGATCTAATCTTTTTTTATTTAAAAAAATCTGATGTGTTATCTAAATTCAAAGAATTTAAAGTTAGAGCTGAAAATGCATCTAATTTTTCTATTAAAAGATTAAGAACTGATAATGGTGGTGAATATGTTAGTAAAAAGTTTGATTCTTTTTTCATTAGTTTAAGTATTCAAAGGGAACTAAAAACTCCGTATTTCCTTCAGCAAAATGATATTGCTAAAATGAAAAATTGCACCATCATAGAAATAACTAGAATAATGTGGTACTCTGCAAATGTTTCTAAATTTTTATGGGCCAAAGTCATGAATACTACTGTGTATATTATAAATAGAGTCCCTATTAAATCTTTGCATCTTTATACCTTTTTAGAAATGTGGACTAAAAAGAAACCTAGTGTGGCTCATTTTAGGATTTTTGGCAGTCCTGTTTCTATATTTATTCATAAAGTTGAAAGAAAGAAGATCAATCCCACTTCCCATTTTGAATGTTTGTAGGTTATGGAGGTAAGATAAAAGGTTTAAAAGTGTATGATCCTTCTAAATGTTAGATCATTGAAAATATGAATGTTCTTATTCTCAAAAAATCTTTTTGTGAGCCCTTTGTGGATATTCTTCAATGTTATTGTGTTGATGAAAATGACTCTCATGTTTCTCCTTGTGATGAAATGGATGCCCTTGAAGAAGTTGTTCCAATTATAGATAACTTAGAGTCTAAGAAAATCTTTGAGTTTCAAATTCAAGCTAAAAAACTTAAATGGACATAATCCCTAATTCAATCTTCTAATATTGATAACCTTAATAAATTAATTAGAAGTCAACATTTTTATCATACATTAATCATTACGGTTGAATGTAAACCTCAATCATTTGAAGAAGTCACTTAAAATGATAGATAAAATATTATTATGCAAGCTGAACATAATGCCTTCATTAAAAATCAAACTTGGGATCTTGTCACTCCTTTGCCTAAATGGCATATTGTCAATTATAGATGGCTTTATAAGATTATATATAATTCAATTGGTAAAATTAACAAGTTTAAATCTATATTAGTTACTCATGGGTTTAGCTAAAAACTCAAGATTGACTATGTTGAAACCTTTGTTTCTATAGCAAAAATGAGTACTATTAGACTTCTTATTGCTCTTATATTCCAAAATAGTTGGATTATCTACCAAATAGATGTTAAGAATGTATTTCGAAATAGTGATTTTGAAAAATAAATCGACATGACTTAGCCTAAAGGTTTTACTGACCTTAACAAAGAACATTATGTATGCAAATTAAAGAAATATTTGTATGGTATAAAACAAGCTCCTCAAGCTTGGTATTTTAAGATTACTTTTTTTTGTCAAAGAATTAGATTTTTCTAATTACTATTCAAATAATGATCTCCTTGTTAAAGTTGAAAATGGTCATTTGATTTTAATTGTATTATATATTTATAATTTGTTGATTACTGATGATCTAACTAGTTTAATTCATAAATATATGGATAAACTAAGTCAAATATTTGAAATGACTAATTTAAGCATTCTACATCATTTTTTAGGAATGAATATATTTCAGAATAAACATTCTATTGTTGTATCATAATCTTAGTATGCACATAATATTTTTGTTAATTTTGACATGATTGATTGTAAATCTACCATTACTCCTATTGAAGTTCATATTAAAATTGATCCTAAACATGCATGTAAAAAAGTTAACCTTACTTTATATAGACAGCTTATTAGATGTTTGATTTACCTAACCATTACTAGGCCAAATATTTTATATGTTATTAGTGTTACTTTTATATTTATGCAAGATCCTTATTTAGATCATTAAAAATTAGCTAAACGTATTCTTTGTTATAGCAAAGAAATAATTAATTTTGATTTATTTTATTCTTCCATTAATAATACTAAATTATATGGTTATTATGATGTTGACCATGTTTGGTACATGTGCTATTACTTGGAGCAACAAGAAGCAACCTACTATCTCTCTCTCTTCTATAGAAGTGCTATGAAAAATGCTAAATAAGCCATGTGGCTATAAAGGATGTTATGATAACTTCATATGGATGTTTCTCAGAGTACCATCTTTTATTGTGATAAATAAAATTATATAGCTCTAGCAGAAAATCTAGTTTAACACCAAAAAACTAAACACATTAAAGTTCATGCACATTTCATCTAAGAAAAAGTCCTCAATAGTGATATTAATTTGCAGTTCTATCCTACAGATGAATAAATGATAGATATATTTACAAAATTAGTTGATGCTACTAAGTTTTATCATTTTTATGCAATGTTGGGCTTCTCAGAGTTGCCATTGAGGGGGACTGTGCATGACAATGCCACTTCCTAATGGACATATGTTACTTCTTTTTATCTATAATTATTTTAATTTTAAATAATTATAAAAACTTCGTATGAAAGTTATGTGATTTAAGTAAACTTTGTGTAGAAGTTTTACTTTTATACCCTAGTACATTAAAAAACATAATTTGTAATGGATGTCCTTATGTTATTAAAGGCTCCAAATATGCTTAGTGATATTTCATGATAAATAATGAGATGTAATCTCATAATTATGCTAGCCTCAACTTAATTCTGAGTAGTTTACAAATTATAATTCTTTTTGTTTTAAAAGGTGACTTTTGGCATGATGAAGATTTTAAAGTCCTTCAATTTTGCATATAGTATAATTTCTTTATGGTGACTATGGATTTTATCCCCACTTAGCATTAAGGGGGAGTGTTAGAGCATTTAATAACTAAGTGTTAATTATTTAACCCTTAATCTATATTAGGTGATTTATTAAATAATAATAATATATTATTTATTCATGAGGTGGAAACCTCATTAAAATAAATAACAGTATTATAATTATTTAATAGTTAACAATATTTTATTTAATGACTCTTTAAGATGGTTGGATGCATTATTCACAATGATCACCTCCCTTAAAAATTCACTATAAAATAGGGTTTACCCCTATTAGTTATTCATTTGAACTCATGAGAATTTACTCAAGATTTTTATGAAGGTTATATTGGAGAGGAGAAGTGAAAAGAGAAGTTGTATTGGGGTAAAATTATTTCGCGATATATGAAAATCACTTTTGAAGGGTTTTTTACTTCACAAAGGTTTTCCCATGATAATTCATGTGTCTCTATGTGTTTAATTGATGTATTCATTATATGATTTTCTAAGCAATTATATTTTAGATCTTATATATGCATAGTGCATTCCTTCAGTAAATTTTACATCACATGCATGGAAAGGTTTTCTCTACTACATGGTTATTCAAGATATAACTATGTGCTTGTGCAAGAGTATGATTAATTCAAGAATATATTCACCATAAGTGGGGCACCTTAACATACCAAAGGATGCCATTTGGTTTGACAAGTGCAAGAGCTACCTTCCAGAGGGCCATGTATATAGCATTAAAGGGACTCCTTAACAACATCTTGGTTTACCTTGATGGTATAATTTTTTTTCAAAGCATGTAATGGATCATTTGGGTCATCTAGAACAAGTCTTTGAAATTTTTTGAGAGTTTGGGATCTCTCTAAACCCAAGTAAGTACATATTCACAGTGCATGAAGGAAATTTTTTGGAACACATCATCTCCAAATATGGACCTATAATTGATCTTGAATGATTCAAGGCCATTCTATTGCTCCTCCCAAGTCACAAGAAGGGTCTCCAAATATTCTTGGGAAAAATAAACTTCATCAGAATATTTGTGCCAAAATTTTCAACTTTGGTCAAGCCCCTCACAACAATTCTCAATAATAATGTTGCATTCAAATGGAGCCAAGAAGGCTAACATAGTTTTGAGGATATCAAACATGCCATCATAGAGGCTCATTCTTTGATAACCTAGATTATAACAAGGATTTCATCCTTTATACATTTAGCAGAGCTTAAGGCATTTCAACCATTCTTGTGTAGCATAACAATAACCAACTAGAGTAGTCTATCACTTTCTTAAATAAACACTTAAGGATTATGAGCTTCACTACAAATTTGTAGAGAAGCACACCCTTGAGGTAATAAGAGAGCTCAAGAATTTTAGTCATAAACTCTCCAATAATAAGAACTAGCTTATGGTCTCACACTTGAGTATAAAACAATTCTTACTCAATAAGGACATCTAAAATAAGACAACTAGTTGGGTCATAAAGGTTGTGGAATATGACATAGACATCCATAACACCAATCTGTTACAAGGCAAAGGACTCTACGAACAACTAGTAGAGGATGTGAAGAATGACGATTGCAAGTTCTTACATTGCACAAGATCCAACCAAAAGACCAAGACACTATAATAAGATGGACTAAGAGCATTAATATCTTATTTCAGACTAATACACATCCATAATGCTTAAATAAATCTAAACATAGACACTTTAAATTATAAGCCATCCCTTATGTGATTGTTTGTGGTGTTCTTTTCAGAAGAGATATCAATGGAATCCTCTTGTAATGCATAGATAAGAATTAGGTGAATAGGATCCTAGAAGAGTTCCATGAAGGACCATCAGGAGACCATTACTTGCCTAAAAACACTATAGTGAAAATCATGTGAGATGGTTATTATTGTCCAATTCTATTCAAATATGTGCAAACATGGGTGAGAGGTTAAAAGATGTGCACCTTCTTTGTAGGCAAGCAAAAACTGGTAGACCTACCCCTATGCCCAATACAAGCTGATCAACCATTTGTGGAGTGGGGCCTAGACTTCATCAATATGTTAAATCCAATGTCAAACATAGGAAAAAAATGGATCCTCATGGAAATCGACTACTTCACAAGGTGGATAGAGGTAGTAGGGCTAAAGAAAGATAACAATGATTCCATCTTGGACTTATATGAAAGCATTATCACAAGATTTGGTATTCTAACCACTATTCTCTTAGATAATACACTAGCATTTCTTGGAGCCAAGATCAATGAATGGGAAAATAGACATAACATCCATCTGAGCACCTCTTCAAACTATTACCCCTAGGTAATGGTTTGGCTGAATCAACTAACAAGAATTTGGTTTGTATCATCAAGTAAACCAAGGAAGATAATTAGTGATCTTGGCAAACCAAGATCAAGATAACCTTATGGGAAGATCAAATGATGCCAAAAAGAGTGTTGGGGAATTCACCCTTCATGTTAATCTATGGAAAGGAAGCAAGATTGCATGTGTCTCCCAAATTACTTTCACTGGAGATAGCTCATCAATTAGAAGTGCATGAAAGTGACCCCATGATAATAAGGTTAACTAAGATAATGGAGCTTGTAGAACTCAAGTTACATGCCATGTCTACTATGGAGCTTTAAAAAGCACAAACCAAGAGAAAATTTGATAGAAGGGATATTGATGGAATCTTCAATGAAGGATACTTGGTAATCAAATGGGACACATAAAGAAAAAAAGTTGGGAAGCATATAAAGTTCAATGATATAAATAAAGACCCATATATTATAGTCAGTTACAAGTAAACTAATGCATACCGACTCGTAAATATAAAAAAAAAGGTATTACCCATCCCAGCCAATGGGATTCACCTCAAGTACTATATCTGATGATCATGAACACCCTTGTAAATAATTACTTTATATTTTTTAATTTCCCTAAGTGTCATGTGCACATGCTATTATTTAGAGTAGTTTATTTTCCTTCAAGTGCTTGTGCATAGTTCTGTTAGCTTAGTTTTGTAATTACTCTAAGCACCATTCAACACAGTTGTTTGATATGTTTGTCCTTATAGATATTATCTCATTTCCTTCTAAGGTCAAGTGGGATTCTCACACCTAATCATAATTAGGAGAAAGAAGAGTAAGGTATTCTAGGTGACTCCATACCCAATGGATTATTTCAAGGCTAATGGATTCCTACTTAGTAGTAAAATGGTCTACAAAGGTTACAAAAAGTGTTGAATTTCCAAATCACCCCTTCAACATGCACTTAACTCATAAGGACTACATAGGAGGTTTCACATTTGTGAGGTGTTGATTTTTCTAAAAGAAAGTGTGAGCACATCTACTTCCTATCTATATCTACACTTGACAACCAACATGGGTTCACATATCAATGAAGTATTGATCCACACCTATAATTAGTTATAAATATGTGTCCCACACTAATATCCTTTATTTTACCAACACGATGTGAAAATAAGAGCATGCAGGTCTCCCTGACTTCAATAAGTGAAAGGAAGGAGTGCACAAGGAGTAAATCCAAATCATGAATAACATGATCATAATCCTTAAATATTATTGCATTCTCTTATTCAGATACTTCTTCACACTCAAATGGTAAAGTCCCATGCCAAATCATAGAGTTTCACATCTATGTCCTTGTAAAACACATACTAAAATCTAGACTGCACAACATTGTCTTCATAGACCAACATAAGTTCTAGATGAAGGCACAGACTGCAAAGACCATTAAAAGAGACTAGACATAGAAAGAGTTTGAGCCTTGTGCATTTTTATAGAAGATATCCCTCAACACCTTTCAAAATTTTTTATCCATACTATACATCTAAGTCTTTATATATTATTTAGTGTACACCATTTTCTACAAAATGTACATAACTATTTGTGCACAATCATACATGAGGCTCTGTAAAGAAGGAAGTGTGCATGGGCTAGTCTTTATATGGTCCCAAAGGGAGATGTATACAGCAAATCCACTCCCTATGCAAGATGATGAGGTAGATCCTAAAGATACACTTACATAGTCCCACATCAATAGGGTAGGCTAGATGGATTAACAGGTGACCACCATAAATGGAGATGGTAGTTAAGCTCAATTGGATATAAGGGGAATCAAATAAGAATAAAATTAAATGTAAGGTGGATATTATAATGTCAGTACATGATTGCATGCCACCCTTGGCTACCTATATGTCTTTGATTCTTAAACACACACATGGATCCATGAGTGACCATCCAGCTACTTTAATGATCAAATTATCAGATCCAGGTTGAATAAGGATGGCTTGTATTAGTTATTGAAAATATCTTAATTCTCTTATTCAACTTTGATCTCTAGATGTCACTTATGAAATCAAATTTTTACCTACCATTTTTACTTTGATTTTGATTATAAATAGTAGACATTTCTGGGCATCGTAATGCTAACAAAATTTTCCCTTTAAGATCCCTCTCCTAGTATAATAAATCTATACCTATTCGAGTTTGTAATATTAACCTAGACCTTGAAATTAATAAGAACTGATTTACTTTTCTTTATGATCTATGTTCTGTGTGCATTCATGGTTGTTGATTTTTGTCTGTGGATTCTCATCCCTCTCATTTCCATCCTCCCTTCACACCCCTACGTAAAACTAAAAGTTACTATAGGTCTCATGTTATGTATACACAAGTTTTTATAGGTATTATATATGGATTGTTCATTGTCCCTCCTAACTTTGTATTGTATTCCATTACCTCCATGCGAAACACTTATGTAGTGCACTCAATTTAAATATTTTTTAACCAGTCTATTAGTTTTATTATGTCATTAAGTGGGAAAGACACATGCTCTATTCTTGGTGCATCACCTATTACATTTCAATAATATCTTATCCTTTCCCTTCCTTTTCCCTTTTATCAAGTTTAGGTTTAGTGATAGCCATAAATTTGATTATGCACTTTATAGGTCTATGCACTGGTCCTAAAACAGATGCATATAGGATAAAAGGAAGTTGACCTAATCTAGAGGTTTGTATCAAGGAGTGAAAGAGTCCAACACCTTGGGGGATGATCCCAATTTTTATAGTGATACACTACATTTCTCTCTGGTGTGCATGTCCAAGGTGCTAGGCATGGAAGAATCATATGCCAATGTGCATGCGAGACCATCACACACAAGCACACATTTTGGGTGATAACAAACCCTAAAGCTTATATTGTTCAAGATAGTCAAAGATTCTAAATGAGATTAGCATTTGTAGTTTTATCCAATACTTTGGGCTTATAGAATGATAATTAAAACAACCATAGGGGAAACCTTGTATTCCTTTGTGTTTGGATCTGAAGCTTTTTTACCTCTTGAGGTTTATATACCTAACCTTAATGTATTTTTTAAGGTCTCTTCAACTATAAGGAGTATGATAATTCATGATTAATTGAACTTGAGAGTTTAGACATGATGACTCATTATTGCTTAGAACCATGTTGCATATATAAATCACATTGGCATACAATACAATAAAAATGTCCATGAGCACCCAATACATTCAGGATACCTTGTCCTTACGCTCAAAAACCACATAAACAAAAATAAATGAGAAGGCCAGAGGTTTAAATATAATTGGTTATGCCCTTACCTAGTGACTGAGGATTTTAATAATGAAGCCTATCAGTTATGCACTTTAAAGGGAAATGAGTTTGGTGAATATATGAACTCTAAAAACCTTAAACATTTATATATTTAATTTTTGCATGTCACATTACCCTCATTGCATTGAATTTTTCATAGTTTATGTGTTGAGATGCATATCAGATGTTATGTTTGGTTATTATTTGGTTGTTAGTTCACATAGTATAAAACTTCTAAAATTGTAGCATATCATATCATTAGATATTCACATTACCTTATTGTCCCATATAAAATATTTTAAAAATCAACATTACATTTTTTTTTCCTTAGTTCAGGTGGATGTTCATATGGAATTCTAAAAATTGTAATTAGCCTATTAACATGAATGCATTTAACACACCCTTGCACTATAGAAGGTACTACACATAGTGTATGTATCTAAGGTTATCCTAATAAAATATCAATGATTCATGTGTATGGTATAACTGAGAATGTAGTGGCCACAAGTGCCAAGCTAATATATAGATCTAAGTCAATCTCATTGAGAACTTGATGTGAGGTCCCATCAAATGCTCTAACTAATTCAGTCAAAGGATGTAAATCATAATTTGTATAACTTAGTTGTGTAAATAATGTCATGGTATAAACATTATTTCTTGTACCATTAATAATACTAATAATTTTTATAGGTTGGTGATAAAGATATGTGTGAATGAATAAGGAATGAAGATATGAGTCATCATCCACAATCTCATTGTCATTGAAAGTAATAGAAGGTCTCTGAACCATAAGAGGTATATGCTACGTATAAGTAACAGTAATCCAATCTAATGGGTCCCCATAATATGGTGGAGGAGGATGTGCATTATATGCCATTTTAAATTTTGGTTCCTTCTTAAAAGGGTGACTATGTAATGGAGCAAGCAAAATTTACTTGAAGATGTCTTGAAGTTATTTATCTACCATTGGATTGGTCATTTTATCCAACACTGTCTTGTATCTTAAGACATATTCATTGATAGGTTTATTATTTATTTGATTGATCTTTGAAATTTGGGCATATGAAACATTTTTGGTAATATTGATAGAGAAGTGTGCCAAAAATTGATTAACAAGAGGTTTGAATGTTTTTACTGATTGGATTGGTAAGTCATAAAACCACCTTAGAGCATAGTCATTGAGGCTTCCTGGAAAAAATTTAGTAAATTTTTTATCATTAGAGGCATAATCAAGGCATTTCACATAGAAATATCAAAGATTTTGTTTATAATCACCCTTGACATCATAAAATGTGAACATAGGTGCAACAAATATAGTTTTTAAGGAGTACAAAGATATTTTAGGTGCAAGAGGGTTATGTAACACTTCTTGTAAATCAATAACAAAAGGTGACTTGATATAATTATGTTCAATATTTGTAACCTTAGATGGAAAAGTTTTATAGTTTGGACAAGATCTTTCACATCTTGGTCACTAAGGTTTTAACTTTAAGAAGTCACAAATGAGGTGTCCCCATAGTTTTAGTAGATATAGCCATCAAAACTAGTAATTTGGTTGAAGTATTAATGTTTCTCATGTAAGATGTAACAATAGTAGTTTCATGGAACAAAGGTTGTAAGACATAATCCATGCCCCCACTAGATGTTGAGAGGTTGATTGGTATAGAATCACTTGTAGTACCACTTAAGGATTCACAATCATTAGGTGAGGATGCCTTAGCCTTAACATGTTTACTAATTTAATCTCTTATAACATACAAAAAATACATCCATTAAGATATTTTTATTAAGATGAGAGACTGATGATTCTTTATCTTATATTTGAAAATGATTCTGTTGATTAACATTTTCCATTGTTTACAAATAAAAAATTTAGATTTTGAAATAAAGTACAATAAACTAAAACCCTAGCTCACTAAAAAATCTAGGAATTAGGTTTTTTTATATACACATACGTCAGGTTTACCAAAATGTTTCACTCTAAATTGAGATAGATCAATATAGAAATGAATAAGAACAAGTGTGATAAATTAATCTATAACAAACCAATTAATTGAAAACTTAGATAAGAAATATTCTAAATTTAAATATTGAGATATGCTAAAAATAAAAAAGTATATTTATTGATTGATATTACAATGAATTGAAAACAAGAGTACTTAGATAGTTTATTGTGCACATATAGATATGAATAGAAATAATTTATAAGTTGACTAGATCTGGATTCTGGATTGATCATCAAATTCTATAAATTTTCACTTTGTGGCCTTAGATGCTTGCATCAGATTTGGATGGTTGTGTCAACACATCTGTCTAACTTGGATGTAGGTATATAGTATAAAATATTGAATATATTTGGATGTGACCACCTATAAATTTCTAGGTTTTCTATCATATTTTCTTTTATGTGTTTAGATTTAATGCACATGCTATCAATCATTGTCAAATGATCAAAACCTAACTTCCTCACCCTTGGATTGATTATGGAAAAAATGATTAATGGGATCATAGTTTTGGTCTACCCCAAGGAATCCTCTATTAATAGGCACTTTATATATAACCAATATTACAAATAGGGCCTCAGACTTATGTAGTTTTCCCTTACATGTTGGCTTGTGTGTGTATAAGAATGCAATGTGTGATAAATAAGTACATAGTGACCTAGCTTGTAACTTGAAAAATATGGCTCATGGGATACTGTTTAATTAATTTAGACTTGTAGATGGGTTGTAGCTATGATTTATATTTAAATATGAAAGAATAGGGAAGCTTTGATCACTTTAATGCTTAAGTGTTTTTGGTAAGTTATGTTTGGAAGTGCTAGGTCTTTTCTAGGTGAGTAATGAATGAGGACTGATCATGTATATATACCAATCTATTTGGGAAATATATCACATTAAATCACTTAGAATGGACATAAGGACATGTTATAATACAAATTTTATGACTTTAGGGTACTAGACATTTTGTTTTACACATGACACTTGCATCGATGTAGGCATCTGGATGGGATGCAAGTGTCAAATAAGCTTGAAAATAGCTACAAGTCCAAAACTTGTAGAGGATGATAATAATTATGTTTATAGCATTTTGAATAGCATAAAATCTTGGTTATTAAATTAACATATGGTTAGACTAAGAGATAAGCAATAGGCATAAGAGATAGTGGATGTGAGCCTTTCAATAATGGGAATCTATATGAACTCATGGGTACAACCATTATAAGTAATTACCAAGTATACAATATTGAGGTGCTATATAATTTAGATTTAGTATCTAAAGGTATAAAATTACATGACTAGCCATCTAAAGTGCATAAACTGAGAAATAAACATAGAAATTAAAACCCATAACATATAATGAAAAGTCACTAAAAGGTAAACCAAAATGTATCTATATATCATAATAACTATTGAGTTTGTATAATGTAAATCTCCACTGAAATCACCTTCATAGAGGTCCAATGTGTTTTAAGTCCTCAAACATAAAAAAATAAATTGTACAATAAGTATTGATATGTATAATAGCTCAACATACTAGCCTCCTCCTTTGGGAGGGTCCTAATGCAAAAGAGTGATGGGGGATGTGTCTCCTATGACATATATTACTAGAATCACCACAAAAAACAATATATCTAGCCAAAGGGATCCTATCTCCCCTCTTTTTGGCACCTCCCTACAAGGTTGTGTCTCTTATTTGTTGGTTAGAAGAAGATCAACCTACACCAGATACCATTGCTTCCACTAGGGCCTCTGCTCTCTAGGATCTCACCTCAAGAGTGTTATTTTCCACTCTCAACCTAGTCAACATAACAAAGATGATAGGATGGAGTAAAGACATTAGTGTGCTAACCTATCTTGATAACCAATCCAGGATCTACTTGTAGTTCATCTCTGGTCATATCTATACCTAACTAAAAAACATTGATCAAGATGTCCTTGATTATGGTCCTCCATCCCATCAAGATATCTATAATCATAAAGTATAAGAATCAATATCAGATCCACTCATACAAAAATCTAAGTAGCAAATCAAATAATTAATTAAGCCTAAAATCAAAATATCAAGTAATAAGCTGAAACACATAAATTAATAGTTTACCTAGGTCATCCTTGTGCTAATCTATATCATAATCATATTCAACATCCTCCTACTCATCCACATCAAGTTATTTATCCAGTTGAATATACTTTGGGCCTTCACTATCTCCTCACACCTACTGTTATGCTAGATTCTTCTCATTAAGGACTTGTTATGATAGTGGTGGGGGGGGACACTATTAGTTGTTGTCCTATTAGAGACTTACCCCCATATGCAAATCTTAGATGAATTGCTTGAGTAATAGCCACCCATTATACAATTAGGTGCCATGCCATCCACCCTAATCTCCTATTGATACACCTAGATGTATTAGTAGGTTCATATAGTGTTTAAGAAACACTTCTCATTTTTGGATTCAAAAAATCCATTGCATGAGTTGCTGGTTATGATAATCCTGTTATCCTTGGTGGAATAGAGGTAGAACAGGTTGACTGTTTCATAAATTTATATTAGTTGGTGGTTGGGAGCCACCATGGCTCAATAGTTGATCTTTGATTTTGGAGATTACCTATGCTAATCTAAGTGAATTGTGTTCAAAACCTAAGTCTATTCATGATGAAACTGATTTAAGGTGAATTGATAAAAAAGGAGTAAAAGGAATGATATGATAAAAAAGAGAGGTGTTGTTGATCTTTGTTTCAAACATTATGACAAAGTTCCAATTTCATCTAAACATGCATTTAGATAATGTGCAACATGAAGTAGCATAAGCTCAAATCTTACCACACATTATGCAAACATCTAATTAAAGTATGAAAAGATGAAAAGAATAATACGATTTTATTTAAGAATTTTACCCTTGCAAGCAAATAACATTAGCCCAGATGCAAGAAGAGCAAAGAAAGTGAAGTAAACCTAAGAACTTTTAACTAATCTAGCATTAACACAAATTAGTAACTCTACATTTAAATATGCACATCTAGAATTCAAAATAACCATTCAAATATGAAGATAAGATTAAAAAAATGAGAGAGAAACCATGATAGCAATTCACACAAGTAAATATGGACAAAATTTTTAGAACTCCTTGCTTATATTAATTTGGTCAAAATTTATAAATAGTTTTTTAGATCCAAAAGCTCTCTCCCCTTTTATAATTGGACATACCTCTTTATATAGACCATTCATGAGGTATGCTGGTTAGTAATGACAAATTACATTTGTACATGTGTCTAGGATAACTGTCCTTTCTATTACATTCTATAACTAATGACCTTTTCTAATAAACTGACCTATACGCAATGTAATTTACAAGCTATACATGCCTTTATAAAAAAGAATATTCCTTTTCTATAATATACAATGCTAATTGCAAAATAATATTCCTAATCTAACTAGCTTTGGGACCTTGGTGCTATTACAGCCTTATGCCTTCCTTGCAAGATATTCATTCTATAATGTTACTCATTGATCAACTAGAGGTCAATAATGGGTCTCATGAATAACTCTTTTTCTTAATCTCCTAGGTTACTGAGATCTTTCTCATCTATCTCCAAATCTTGTTTGATGCTCCTAGCATCTCCTATCTTCTCCTCAATTGATAATAGTAGGCCCATGATCTTCTTATTATCAGCCCCTATCTTCCTTTGACCTTGGTTCCTCACCTCCTACATGAATTAAGAAGTTATATGCTTGAACTCCTCATCAGTGATAAAGCCCAAAGGACTAAGTGAGGTGGGCTCTTTGATTAAGATATCCAACATGTGTAGCATTTTATCTTCCTACTATTTGAGATCCTTGGAAATTTCCTCCATCTACTTTGGCCATCTACTCAGGGCTTTGATTTTTTCCACCAATACAGCCATAGCCATATTTAAATAGACTAGGCTGACTATCCTAAATTCAGGGACTTGATTCTTGGTCAAGGCTTTGATCAAGTTTTTCACTTAATAGCTTGAATCCTGCCATTGGCCAACTTGGCCTTTAGCCATGGAATTTTGCCTACTTTTGCCTCTTGTTTTTTTTTGACTAAATTTAAGGAATTGAATAAGTCAATCATAGTTTCCTCAAATAGATTGAATTTATTTGCTTGGATTGACATGATGGCAGCCTCTTCTAAATTTTTCTATTGTTACATCATGCCTTTGATGATAGCCTACAATTGAACAAATTGTGCTTGAGCCAACTTCAATGGGTCCTTTTTAAATATAAGAACCTTACCAGGTCTCTGTCTTTCCACTAGAGTCAAACTAGTGAATGGTTCCACTTTTTGAAAGGTGAATTCCTCTTCATCAATCATGGTCTTTTTTTTGTCATTCTTTCCAAGCTAGTGGTATCTAGATTAAATTGAACCCCCACTGATGATTGAGTCACTTTTGGAGTTGGGGTTTCTATTTTTTCTCCACTTGATGCTCCTAAGGCAACCATTATTTTCTCCTCTTCCTTTTATAGATCCATAATCCATGGCTTAAGCTCTTCATGCACAGTGACTTTGACAAACTTTGTTATTACCCAAAGATGGTGCACAATAGGGAGTTTTTTAAATTTTCCATACTGGCTATGAATTTGTTCAAATGGCTCACTAGTGGCATGCACTTTAGTTTTGAATTGAATTTTTCTTGGATAGATGATAATTTAACTCTCTTAGGATTGATTATGATCAATACAGGGTTGAATTAGGGCTTTAGTGCATGCTATGGCTCTTCTGAATGTCTTTTTAGTGCTTTAATGGTGGAAGCTAATTCAAATGGTGAATTTCATGACATCTATGTGGAATTTTCATGGCACTTTATTTATTAATATTTAAAAAGTGACCATTATCTTTTAAAAATTCCACCTTCATCTCACACCATTGGATTTTTTTGCATAGATTAGCATAGACCATTGATCTCAATTTGAAAGATCAAAGGCCATTAGTTGATTTACTATGTTCCTCATGGTTGTGACACTTGTCACTGCCACATTTGTTCTTATTTCTTTAAATTATCAACCTCCATCTCTCACCATTGGATCTTTTATGACTAATAAAATGTGCACCATTGATCTCAATCCATTAGATTATACCTTTTGATTTATAGACCATTGAACATAATGTGTACATGAGCCATGTACCATCAATATTTGGAAGATTCTCAAAATTAATTTGTAGTACATGATTGTGCCACTTATCACCTTCATGGTTGTCTTTAGGACTCTTGACTTTTCAACCTTTATTATGCATCATCGGATCTTGATTAGATGAATCAATGTGCTTCATTAGATATTGATTTACAAGGTTGAATGCCATTGGTTGCTGAGTGTTTTTTGGATGCAAGTGTCACACTTGTCACCTTCTCGCTATTTTAAGGCTCCATTAAAGCTTTGACTTATGCATCATTTGATCAACTCTACCTAAGAAAATGTGTACCATTGATCTTGATGGTTAAAATTATATTTAAGTCAGGGTTAAGAAAATAAAGAACTTAACTTAAAATTTTTAGACTATGGTTTTATTTCATGTTAATAAACATGGGTAAGACTTTAGGATAAACATTTTAAGATCAGTTTTAAACATGATAAAGGTGACTCCACAAATAATAAAAGAGATGGCATAAAGTCTTAGGATAAGGCTTTTAGCTAAGGTTTAAAACATAAGAAAAGGACTTGATGGTTAGTTAGACCATGTGGAAATGAAAGGGACCAAGGGGGCTTGGGACATAAAGGGACCAAACATAAAATTTTTAGACTAAGGTTTGGTCTCGTTAATAAACAGAGCTAAACCTTGGGATAAAAATTGAACTAAGTCCATAGCATGATTAATCATTCATGCATAAATTATTCTTAAAAAATTTAAATTTGATTCAAAATAACCTAAGCTAGGGTGATTTGACTGAGGTTTTTAAGATGCTTTCAGTTTGATTTTCAATAGACCAAATGCTAGTAAAAGGCCAAATTGGTATAAAAATCATGAAACCTAATCATTGCCCATTCCAAATGGACTGTATTAGAATTACAACCTGAAACATAAAGATCCAATATTAGAAATTTTAGGCAAGATTAAATCAAAATTGTAAATAAATATGCCAACCAAATTAAGTGCGAATGATCTTCAATTGAAAATAAAATGTAAACATGCTAATGGTGCTCTGATCAAGTTAATTTTCAATTTTAAGGTATAAATTTACATAATTTGAAATAAGGGTTTTTTTTGTTAGAAATGGGGGTATGTTTACCTCAACATATGGATACTTTGAGGGGAAACCTAGCAATATGTTATAATTGAAAGATTTTGGTTCAGACTAATAGCTAGTTTAGTCATTCTATTTGATGAAGTACCATCATTAAGATCAATTCATGGTTAAAACAAGTCTTACATGTGTAGAATTAGGATCAAACATCAAACCTAGTCATGCTATGTATGTGATTTGATTCTACTTAATGATTGCCATATGATTTAGAGAGCAACTTCTAGATTCATAACCTTAACCATTAACATTAACTTACAACATATTTGGATGTTCATTAAGGATCATGCTTTATATCAGGGAGGGCTTGGGAATTTCTCTACTACCATCTAGGAGTCCATATCCCTAATAGAGATGCCTTTGGCTCCACTCAAGTCCTTGCTCCATTACTAGATAGGCATCCATAACCACGATGGAAATTACCATAATCATCTTTGATTAGAAAGATTTTAAATTTTACAATAAAGCTCTTATTTTTTAAATTTTTTTCAAATCATTTTAAATTTTTAGCAAAGGTTGGGAACCAAGTTAACCAAGTTTTGGGATTTGGTTGAATGTTTGGTCTTTAGACAATCATTGTTTATTAAGTCCAAATATAACTTTGTTTTAATAATTAAATCTTTCATCCTACATATGCCATCCTTATTAGAATAAATCTTAGACCAAAATAAGGCTTAAAATATCAAGGAATAATTATCCTACATTAGTATTTTACTAAGTTCTCTAAACTATAACATTAAGCTCATATTCCAATAATCTATGATCAACCAATGCTGAGAAAACATACCTACATTCCTGAACCATGGAGTTATTCTTGATAATCTAAATGTATTTTGACTTGAGGAATGTCCAAAAGGACTTATTGAAAGAAAGAAACAAAGAAAAAAAAGGAAACAAACCAAAACACAAAGAAAATAAGTAAACAAACATGCAAAAACACTATGCACAAATAAGGGACATGAAGGAAAGAAACATGAAAGAAACTAATCCAAAACCTACCTACACTAACTTTAACTAATTGTACAGTTTACTCCATGAAGAATTTAGGTGGGACAACAAAGAAATAGTGCTTGAGGTATTCCCCATTGGTTGGAAATGTGAACTATGATCTTTGTAAGTATTTTAATTTAAATGTGTTAACCTCCTGGGTCTCAACAATCTGATATGGGCCAATCCACAAGGGTGTGAATTTTCCATGTTTTCCTTTTGGTTTTTAGGCCTTATACAAAATAAGAAATAAATATCCTTGTCCAAACACATTTATATTTGAATTTTTATCAAACCACCTATTGATTATGGTTAGGTGTCTGATAAAATCAGCAAGAGCTTCTTCTCTTGCACCCTCCATCTGTATGATGTCTAACAACCTTGAACTTGCAAATTATTGATCCTCCTCTATGTACTCTTGTATGAACCTGTAGGTTGGAAACTTGAGCGTTATGGAAAATATATGTTCTTGACCATATACTAGAAACAATGGTGATGATTTGAGAGCTTTTTTGACTCTAGTTATATCTACCCAAAGTACATACTTAAGTAGCTTGTGTCATGTTGTTGGTTTATTAGCTATAAACTTCTTTATGGATTTCAACAAGTTTTTATTCATTGATTCAGACACCCTATTACCTTAAGGGTAATGTTTTGATGAGAAATTAAGAATAATGTTGTATAATATGCCCATTCCATCATCTAAATGGATATAAAATCAAATCCATTATCATATACTAGAGACAATGGCATTCCAAACCTTGTGCATATGTCTTCTTCTAGGAATTTGATCACCTCTTTAGTCCTGCACTACTTGGTTTCCACTACTTTAATCCATCTTATGCAGTAGTTACTAAAATTTAGAACATACTTTTGACCATTTGATGAATTAGGGTTAATGACCCCCAAAAAATCCAATCCCCATTGGGTAAAGGGTTTATCAATAATTACTAACTTTAATGGCATGGTTGCCTTGGGATTTTTAGTGTTGAAGATTTGACATGAGTGGCATTCTCTCACATGCTTGTGAGCATCTTTGAAGATAGTGGGCTAGTAGTAATGAACCCTAAGGATCTTATGGGCTATTGTACTTTTAGATGGATGTTCACTTCTCAATTTTTTGTGGAAAGTGATCAAGATCTCAGCTACCTCTTCCTTGAAAACACACCTTAGGTAAATGCCTTCAAACTTCTTCTTATACAACACTCCATCCTTGATTAGAAAATAAGATACTTTGAGCCTTAAAGCTCTATTTTATATCTACTTAACCTTGCGTGACAGTAGCCATTGATTATCAAATAAATAATAGGATCATATTAATCATTGGGATGAAATTTTTGTTTTTCTACCTGCATGACACTTAATTTGGGATATGTATTGGCAATCAATTGAATTAAACTTTGACATCTTACCAAATTTATAGCCTTCATCTCTAGATCATATTATTATAAAATAGACATCCACTTACCTCTCCTTTTTCCAAGTTCACATTGACTAAGCATGAGCTTAGTGGCAGGGTCTGGTAGTATTGTAGGTACGTTATTTCTAAGGATATAATGCCTAAATTTATTCACAGCCTTGACCAAAGCACATGATTGTTTGTTAATAAGAGAATAATTCAATTCAACATCTTGAAAATTAGTACTCATGAAAGTAATAATATGATAACATCCATCTATTTTTTGAGTTAGGACAACTTCAATTGTATGGTTAGAAGCAAAAGAGTAAAGATAGAAGTCTTTAGTAAAGTTATGAATTATTAACACATGGGCTTGTCCAATTGCTTCTTTGATTTCCTTGAAGGCCATCTTAGTCTCTTCATTCCAAGTGATATTATCATCTTTCTTCAACATGTCATTCAAAGGTCTCACTATTTTTTAAAAACTAGAAATAAACTTCCTCACAAAGTTGGTTTTACCAAAGAAAGACTTTAGTTCCTTCCTATTATTAGGGGGTTATATCTTTGATATTTCATTTACTCTATCTTGGTATATAGAGATCCCCTCCTTAGTTATAACATATCCCAAAAATTTTCCCTCAGTTACACAAAAAATGCTCTTCTTTGGGTTGAGAGGAATTCCATACTTTCTACACCTTTCAAATACTTATTGTAAATGCATGATGTGATCTTACCTATTCTTTAAAAAGATAGTCAGATCATTCATGTAAATAATAATGCACATACCTATACTTGAAACCTTGATAAGATATTACAAATTACATTGATATTTACTCTTGACCTAATTAACTAATAGTTTAGAATCACCAAAAACTAAAAGTTCCTTGAACTTATGCTTTATTGCAAATTATAATCCAAGCATAAGTGCTTCATAATCTATGATATTATTAGTGCATGTGAATTGGAGTTTGTAAGAGGAATTATATTATTTCCCAATGGGATTGATTAATACCACTCCTACTCTAGAACTGAGTTAACCATAAAAATATAACTTCCATAATCCAAGTATAACATGAGAAGGATTGGAGTTACATACCTTTGTGGTGTCAAGAGTGTAAAAACCTAGATTTGAGTTAACCATGTTGACCCTCTCATTGGTTACATTGTACTTAATGATCATATAATTAATTTTAAGTTCCCTTTCTATCTTGATCTAATTTGGAACTAATTTATAAGGTAACCACATGTGTGAATAGTCAAATGACATATAACCATTCACAGATCTAGTCCAATCCCTACTTAACAACATTCCATATGTATAAGGAATATCCACTACTTAGATGTCAATGAATTTTTGTATCCTTGGTTCAGAAGCAATCTGCATGTGAACATTTAATAATTCACCAATCACTTTGAATCTTGATTTATTTAATTAAGTCACAAATCTATTAGATTTAATTGGAGTCAAACCTAATTATTCATAAATAATCTTAGGCATGATATTTTTAGATGCACTTGAATCTACCAAGAAATTGTGTAAATTATTACCAAAGATCCTGACTATGAGTAGGAAAGGTAGAATCTCTACATTATTTTTATGTATTACAACATTAACATGTGCAACCTTTTGAGACTTACCAAGATTCTTGGATAAATATTCCAATAATAGATCCTTTTATTCTATAATCTGAGTCAACTCATGGAAGGTAATGTTAGCTTTGATCTTTTTCATGTCCTCTACTATATTATACCTAGTCTTATGGGAAGAGTTAGATGTATCAACATTAGGTTTAGAGGTACTTCCCTTAAGAGGCTATGGATTGTTATTTGATGTAGTATCAAGAGGAATGTTAAAATTATTTGGTGGAGTTGAGGTAGTCAAAGGTTAATTTTTCTCCCTGTTCCTCAGAGGATAGGTCTTATTTAGATATTGCTGAAAAACATGAATCTCTTCAGGGATATCCTCAGGCTCATTCTCTTATTAGAATGGGAACTCAAATGTCTCCACCATGAGAGTTGAATTAGAATATTTAGATGACCTTGAATAACTTGAGGTACCTGCACCATTATCTTTATTCGGTACAACTTAAAAAGTATCCAATTCTTCTTGAAAAGATTCAAAATCATTGCAAAACTCTAGACAATCCAATTCACCATGCTTTGAAGTTTAATGAACTCTAAAATAATCAAGAAAAGATATATCACCAAGATTTATATTAGATACATTATTATTAATAGATGACTCATTATTATGGATATTTTTATTATTATTTTAAAATCTATTTGAAGGCCTATTGAAACTTTGGAAAGAGAAGTTCCTTTTAGAGATTTCTCCAGTATTACCAACTTGCTTTTGCAGTTGGATGAAATAAATGATTATCTTTTGAACCATATTCAAGATATAATCACTCTCATTCTTGGGTGATTTAGAATTATGAACTTGAGTATTACTATTGGCTATGGGCATCAAAGCTCTCTAGTCTTGTAGATGAGATCCATTAGTAGAGTTGTTCAAGAATCCTAGGTTTTGGCCAGGATGTGCATGGTTCAAAGGCAATTGGTTCATAACTAGAAGTTGATTTAAGGCAAACATATTTTGATTAGCATTGGGATTGACATTCAAAATAGGAAAATTTGGATTAATGTTGGGAATACTGCATGCCATTTGGCCCTAAGATTGCATCTGATCATTAATGATCACGACTTCAACATAAGATAGGGCTAGTGTATTAATGATCTAAATAGATCTTTTAAAAAATAAAAAAGTCATGGAATCCAAGGCATCCTTATAGATATTTAAGGTTAAAGCCTCATCAAGTCTATAAGGAGCTATGGTTATGCTAATTTTTTTTGGAATCTAGCATTAAATGCTCTTATGGGCTCATTTAAATCTCTTTTGACTATGGTAAACTATAGGTATAGGACACATGGACTAATGATTTTTCCAAATTGATCAATAAAGTAATTATTAAAATTATTCCAACTAGCTATGTAGTTTTTAGGAAGGTTAAAGAACCATTCATATGTAACATCTTTGAATGTAAATGGAAATAATCTACATGTTACATCTTCATGAACAACATTCAAAAGTCTTAAAGTAGCTTTGAATATTTTAATGTGATCTTTATCAGTTACAACACCATTAGGACTAAAAGTAGGTAAATACTTTTCAAGATAACAAGGAAGGTCATGTACCACTCCTGACACATTGATTGAAGAACCACCTAACCAAGACATATCTTGATAGGAATTGAACATAGGAACACCCTGAATTAGTGAATTTGGTTGAGACTTTGAAATTCTATGTTTAATTTTATCTCAACTAGCTCTCATATGGACTTCTAATGAAAGAAGGGGAACCGTTGTCTCTAAACATGACCTGGTCCTTATCCTTGGCAACTCTAGCTTGAGATATTTGAAATCTATTTGAAATATAATGTGTAAGTCTTATCTTTACAAATAATAATGATTAGACTTACACATTAAGAAATTTTTGCACAAATATGTATAAATAATGGCAAAGGAAATCAATATTTAACTAAATTAGGTCAAAAATGTGTCCAAATACATAAATCTGAATGCTATTTACATGTTTCAAGCTCAAATAAACTCAAATGTGTAGAGATCCAATCAATCGTTGAATAAAATAGCTGTTACTAACCTCAAACACCTTGGATTCATAGATCTTAAGCCATATTTACCAAAATTACTCATGAATCTTCAAATAATATCTCTCTTTATCTAAATAAGCATAAAGACTAGTCTAAAATCATTAAGATTATGATTTTTACACAAATATGCTAAAATAAACACAAATATGCAAAGAATACATCAATATTTGAATATAATTCACCAAAATTAGCAAAGATGTTGCAAATTTATAAAGCTTTAGCTTAAAGCCTTCCTTTTAGCACCAATTTTTCCCTTATTGATGCAACTAGATGTATCAATTGGTTCATATAGTGTTTAAAAAATACTTCTCATTTTTGGATTCAAAGAATCCATTACATGAGTTATTGGTTAAAAACATCTTATTATCCTTGATGGAATAGATGCAAAACAGGTTGATTATTTCATAAATTTATATTAGTTGGTGGTTGGGAGCCACCATGGCTCAATAGTTAATCTTTGATATTGGAGAATACTTATGCTAATCTGAGTGAATTATTCTCAAAACCTAAGTCTAAAGCTAAACCAATATGAATACTCATGATGAAATTGATCTAAGGTGAATTGATAAAACAGGAGTAAAAGGAAGGGTAGGGAAAAAATGAGAGGCATTGTTGATCTTTATTTCAAACATTATGACAAAGTTTCAATTTTATTTGAACATGCATTTAACCAATGTACAAAATTAATTAGCATAAGCTCAAATCCTAACACACATTAGGCAAACATCTAAGGAAAGTATGAAAAGATACAATTAATAACAAGATTTACTTTTAAGAATTTTAAATAATCTAACATTATCACAAATTAGCAACTTTGAATTTAAATATGTACATCCAAAATTCACAATAACCATTCAAATCTAAAGATAAGATCAAAAAAATGAGAGCAAAACCATGATAACAATTCACACAAGCAAATGTGGACAAACTTTGTAGAGCTACTTGCTTATATTAATTTGGTCAAAAGTTACATATAGTTTTTTGGCTCCAAAAACTCTCTCCCCTTATACAATTGGCCATACCTCTTTATATAGACCATTCATGAGGTATGCAAATCAGTAATGCCAAATGACATTTGTACATGTGTCTATGATAAATATCCTTTATGTTACATTCTAGAAAAAATTACCTTTTCTAATATACTAACCTATAGGAAATGTACTTTACAAGATGTACATGCCTTTACAAAAAGAATATTCCTTTTCCAAAATATACAATTCTAGTTACAAAAGAATATTCCTAATCAAAATAACTTTGAGACCCTGGTGATACTGCAACCTTTTGCCTTACTTGTAGGATCTTTATTCTATAATGTTTCTCATTGATCAGCTAGAGGTCAATAATGGGTCTCATAAAAAACTCCTTTTCTTAATCTCCTAGGTTAGTGAGATCTTTCTCAACTCTCTCCAAAGCTTGTTTGATGCTCCCATCATCTCGTATCTTCTCCTCATATGACAACACTAGGCCCATGATCTTCTTATTATCAGCCCCTATCTTCCCTTGACCTTGGTTCCTCACCTCTTGCATGAATTGAGAAGTTATATACTTGAAATCCTCATCAATGATAAAGCCCAAAGGACTAAGTGAGGTGGGTTCTTTGATTAAGTTGTCCAACATGTGTAGCATTTTATCTTCCTACTATTTAATGTCTTTGGAAATGTCCTCCATCTACTTGGACCATCTGCTTAGGGCTTTGATTTTATCCACCAATACATCCATATCCATATTTAAATAGGATCTGTTGATTATCCTAAATTGAGGGGCTTGATTCTTGGTGAAGGCTTTGATCAATTCTTTCACTTGATAGCTTGAAGCCTGTCATTGGCCAACTTGGCCTTTAGCCATGGAATTTCACTTACTTATTCCTTCTTGTTTGGTTTTGACTAACTTTAAGGAATTAAATAAGTCAATCATGGTGTAATCAAATCTATAGAATATATCTTCTTAGATTGACAAGATGAAAATATCTTCTAATTTTTTCTATTATTGGATCATGCCTTTGATGACAGCCTACAATTGATCAGATTGTGCTTGATCTAGCTTCAATGGGTCCTCTTTAAAGATAATAACCTCACCAAGACTCTATCCTTCTACTGAAGTCAAATCAAAGAGTGGTTCCACTTTTTTAAAGGTGAATTACTTTCAATCAATCATGGCCTTTTTTTATTTCACTCTTTCCAAGATGGTGGTCTTTGTCTTAAATTGAAACCCCATTGATGATTGAGTCACTTTTAGAGCTAAGGTTTCTATTTTTACTCCACCTAATGCTTCTAAGGTATCCATTATTTTCTCCTCTTCATTTTGTATATCCACAATCCATGTCTTAAGCTCTTCATGAATAGTGATGTTGATAGACTTTATTATTACCCAAAGATGGTGCACAATAGGAACTTTCTACAATTTTCCATAGTGGTTATGAATTTGTTCAAATTGATCACTAGTGGTCTATACTTTGGTTCTAGAGTGAATTTTTCTTGCACAAATAATAATTCAACTCTCTTTAGATTGATTATGATCAATATGTGGTTGAATTAGGGATTTAGTGCATGCTAGGGCTCTTTTGAAGGTCTTATTAGTACTTTAATAGTGGTAACTAATTCAAATGGCAAGCTTCATGGCATCCTTGTTGCATTTTAGTAGTAATTTGCTCATTGATATTTAAAAAGTGACCATTGTGTTTTATAAATTCCACCTTAATCTTGTATTATTGGATTCATTTTTGCACATATCAATATAGACCATTGATCTCAATCTGAAAGATTGAACACCATTGGCTACTTTGTGATGTTCTTTGTAGTTTTGACACTTGTCATCACTGTATTTATTCCCACTTTTTTAAATTATCAACCTCCATTTCAAACCATTGGATCCTTTATGATTGATCAAATTCACACCATTGATATTGATCCATTAGATTATACCCTTTGCTCCATAGACCGTTGATCAGAATGTGTATGTGAGCCATGTACTATTAATATTTGAAAGGTACTCAAACTTTAATTTATGATACATTGTTTTTATACTTATCACTTTCATAATTATCTTTAGGAATCTTGAATATTTAACCTTTATTATGCATCATCATATCTTGATTGTTTGGATCAATGCATTCCATTGGATCATGATCCGTAAGGTCAAACACCATTAGTTGCTGAGTGTTCTTTAGCTAAGAGTGTGACACTTATCACCTGCTCACTATCTTGGGGCTCTTATGAAGCTTTGACTTATTGTACATCATTTGATCAACTCTACTTGAGAAAATGTGTACCATTGATCTTATAGGTGAAAATGATATATAGCTCAGGCTAGAGAAAATAAATAACTTAGCATAAAGTTTTTAGACTATGGTTTTATTTCATGTTAATAAACATGGGTAAGACCTTAGGATAAAAATTTTAAACTAAGTTTTAAACATGATAAAGGGGACCCCATGAATAATAAAAGAGATGGCATAAATTCTAAGGATAAGGATTTTACCTAAAGCCTAAAACATAAAAAAATGACTCAATGGTTAGTTAGACCATGTGGAAATAAAAGGGACCAAGGGGGCTCAGGATATAAAGGGACCAAACATAATTTTTTTAGACTAAGGTTTGGTCATGTTAATAAACATAGCTAAACTTTGGGATAAAAAATGAACTAAGTCAATGATATGATTAATCATTATGATGTAAATTATTCCCATTAAATTTTAATTTGTTTTAAAATAACCTAAGCTAGGGTAATTTGAATGAGGGTTTCAGGATGATTTCAGTTTGATTTTCAATACACCAAAGGCTAGTAAAAGGCCAAATTGGTATAAAAACCATGAAACCTAGGCATTTCCCATTCCAAATTGACTCCATTAGAGCTGCAACCTAAAACATAAAGATCCAATGTTAGTAAATTTAGGAAATATTAAATCAAAATTATGAACAAATATGTTAACTAAATAAAGCGTGAATGATCTTCAAATGAAAAAAACATGCAAACATGCTAATGGTTCTTTGATCAAGTGAATTTCAATTTTAAGGTACAAATCTGCATAATTTGAAATAAGGGTCCCTATTTATTCATACATGGGGGTATGTTGACCTCAACATCTCCTTCACTATGTATCTCACATGCCTATTTATACCACTACTAGTATGGGAAGGTTAACTATGTAGGGCATGCCAAACTATTGAGGTACCCTATCCACTTGGTGTATCTCAACTTGTACTAGTATATCTTATACCTTGGTTACCCCAATAACCATCAAAAGATAGGTGGCCTCCCTATCTCATTATCCAACCATGACCTAGTAGGGTAGGGATATCAAATATGCAACTATCAAAGTCTTCACTACCTAGGGTAAATCTCAAAATAGTGCCACATCTATTCATCTCAAGGACCTGATGGCTTTTGCATCCTCAATAACTACTCCCCTTTGGTAGGGGATCATACTCTCATACACATAACTCATTAGGAGCATGGGGTTACTAATAAAAAGTGCTTATAGTATGTTCACATGGTATAAATATCTATAGGTACAAGCCAAGATATTCTAACCTAAAGAGAATTAGGATCCCCTCTCCTCAATCTAGTAGATAATTGGGGATAAATATATATTAACCTATTGCTATCCTTGTCCCCCACTAGTTGGGAGGTAAGGATACCGATGATTCTATTCTATAGATTTGAGATCGCTAACACCTTAATCCTAAAAAGCCTCACTTCACACTTCATACCTCATTAAGTGCATCCACATATCTAAAATGAATTTCCTAGCCTACTGTCCAAACCTACCTATGGTTTCTCGGAGGGCCTCCAAATGACTTGTTATCACTAAAATTGTGATCCTGGACACATTGACCAAAGTGATGGTCCACTCTCTTGGAGCTTGAGGTAACACAAAACATTTCTATTTAAGGTTCCAATAAGTGAGTAGGTCACCCAATAACCAACTCAAGATAAGGATGATTCCCACTTGTACCACTCAAAGTATGTTAGCTTGATTTAGAATCACTAGCTCATCTACTGTCAATAACACCATAACTTAGGGGAGCCACCCCTGATCTTGAACTCTGATCCAATGAATGTAGGTCCCCTATTGTAGAAAAAGACCCCAAGTTGGCCTTTCCCTATCCCTATCCTTAAATTATCCAAATTTTCCCTCTTGATCATAATGAATGGAATTATTGTTGTCTATATATGGTGGTTATAAAACCACCCTAGGGTAGTTATGTAACTATAATAGATGATTATGCAACCATCATCTAATGATGGTTATATAATTGTCATAGATGATTATGCAACCATCATCTATCAATAGTTACATAACCATCATAGGTGATTATGTAACCACCATATAGAGATGGTTATGTAACCATCAACCCTACAAGGATCAATGATTATGGATCCACTATGATGATTATAATAATAGTTGGTCTATAAAGACCAATAGTTCCATCTACCGACTACGTCTAGCCAAAAATCTCTAAACACCCTCAAATTCCTTATCAAAACACAATTTTTTGTTAGAATCCTAGTCTAACCCTCCCTAAAAATATTTTAAAACAAAAAAATTCAAAAATCACCAAAATTTTAGTGGTTTAAGCAAAATTTCAAAATTGGGGCAAAAGAGGAAAATCCAATAAAAAACTTCTTGTTCCTGTCCTAAACTACCTATCATTAGTATATTCACCATCCTCATCTCATGCTCATTATTTTGAATTCTCTCTAACTCAAAACTATCATAGATAATTCAGAGATCAAAATTTCATAGAGTCAATTTGCATAAATGAATCTATTTTGACAAGTTTTTGAATATATTGGCTCCCAAACTAGCCTTTTTAGTTTGAAAGTTTTATAATTTTGGTATATTTTATCACTAATTCTTATTTTTATGATTAATTTTTTTATTATTGTTATATTTTATGACTCATACTTCAAACTAAAAATTTGATGGTTTTCTATTTTCTATAGCACATTTTATAGTTTTACAAGTATACAATGACTTGGCATTAGATTTTATCCCTTGACAAAATGTTTTAGGTAGTATGATCTTCCCCACAAAAATGGTAATTAATCTTATCCATGATTTTATTACGTAATATATTTTTTGTTTTTTCATTAAATTGCATTTTATTTTCATCTTTTGTTTGTAGGTTGCACAGAGTCTTGGCTGGATTTGTTGTGTCATTAAGGTAAGCAAGGTGAGTATTTATAAACTCATAATTCCATTTTTAATGCCACTTCTTAGGACCACACCCTTGTTAATTCATAAAAAGACATCATCTCGAGAGGGCAATATATATGTACCTAAAATTTATATGGTGTGATATTATTGATTTAATGTCTAATGATGATGCAATGATATTCTAATTTATGCTCAAACTAGGTTCTTTCTAAAAATATAATACTTTCCCTCCTTATTTCTCTCTTATACCTTTCAAACCCCCCTTTTAAGCTTTGGTAGTCCCTTTGAGCCTATTTTAAAAACCTTCTGTGGGAGATGAATCCACCTCTCTTGGTGATGGAACCACCACAGTCCATTATGGAACCACCTCTAAAGTGACAAAACCACTGTAGTGGTTTTGAAAATTACCATGACAAAACCATCATTGATAAGGTAGTTCTATCATTCCATGTGGTGGATCTATTCTTGGGAGTGATGGTTTTGTCATCTTTGGTCTGTGTTCTAAATTTAACCTCTAAAACTCAAACTTTCAAAAGTTTTCATGTTTATTGTTATGTTTCTTGGTTTTTTCATCTTGAGATCAACTCCATGCTGGCCTAGCTCACTCCCTGTTCCATTTTTAATCATTTTTGAGTTCTAATCCCATTTCAATTTGATTAAAATCCCCCTTATAATTTCCATTCATCTTCTACAAGTATTTAATTTCTATATGAATTTAAAATCTAAAAATTAGCATTAGAGATTGGAGATTTGAAGATTTATACAACCACAACCTGTTTACCATTGCTTTTTAGCTTTAGTTTTATCATTTTCATGCTAAGCTACATAATTTAAAGCAAGGAGAGTTATTATTTTCACAACTACATCTTTATAATTTGTGTTCTTAAATAACCAAAGTCAGTTATAATTTTTTTGGAGTTGTGTCTATCTCTCTTCTTCTCCTTTTTTTACTATCTTTTGATCATCCTCCTGACTAGAGAGTTTATTCAATCTTTTTTGAGTGGAAGAGCTAGCACACTAAGGTCCATATCACAAATACATCTCTTACTTCTAGCTAGTCTACATTATGATTAGGTTGGGGGTTTGTAGTTTTAGTTTATTTCATTTTTTATAGTAGATTGGATTAGAGTAGTTTTATTTCTTGCATTAATTCAAATCTCTATTTTGAAAAAAACAATTTTGATAGGAAAAATAATTATTTTCTCTCCCATCTTTGCATAAAAAAATTAGTTAGTTTCTTTATTGTTTACAACCATACAATAAATCCTTTCAAATCATATAAATTTGTATTCTAAACTCTTAGAAAATATTGGAAAAAAAATAAGCAAATACTTTTAGCTGTAACCATTATCAATTTTTAGTTTGAAAACAAGTTCTTATCTACACAAACTCACACACTAGCAAAGAGAAAACCCTAATCAAACCTAGGTAATTACAAGGTATTATTTTGATTTTGATTTTATTTATTTAATAAAATTAGAAATTTTGTTTTTAGATTATAAATTAAGAAGATCATAATTCAAGTGTTCACCAATCATCCAGAGTTAGTGTGATTTCATCTAGAAACACTAAAAACTTGTTTTTTAGCTTGCATATTGAAAAGAACCATTGGGTGTTTAGTGGTATTGCTGTTTAATATTCAAATATTATTTCATTTTACTTGCATGTTAGTAAAAATTAGGTTTCATACTAGATTAATTTATCTATCAATTTGAAAATACACAAAAATAATTCTATTTAGTTTGTATTTAAAAAATCTAGAAATCAACATTTGCATTGTTAGTCTATATTTAGTTTTCTAGTATTGCATGCATCAAAAATGAATTGAAAAATACCAAAAATAAACATTCTTTAATTTATTTCTAGTTTTTCATTTTTATTTACTTCAATAAGTAATTAAATTTCTTTTTAGTCAAAACATTACCAAAAATATAAAATAAATAAATAACTAAGCCTTGTACCAATGAGCATGAGCATCCCTAAAACCTTGTTTCCAACAAAACAAGAAGTACACTCACATATCACCTTCAAAATAAGATCTTATGTTTATAAATTTGAACCTTAGCCTCTTTGATGACACTCCTTGAACATTCATACTTCTATAGAGTAGGTCTCTTTTCCAAAGTTAGAGCACTAGGTCCTACTATCAATACTCAAGCACATATTAGTTCTGAGCTTATAATTGAGGTTTTATATTCCAAATATATCCCCATCTCATTGTCAATGCTCTCAGTGCTTTAAAAGAACAAGAACAAATCCCTGCTCCACCCATCATTATCCTCCCCAAGCCATCAATACAATGTGATCCAAGCCTATGTTCTTATTTCCACTCCCATTTCTTCTCCTTGGGTCTAGATTTATCATATATCATTCAAATTTATGTATGACATTGAAAAGGAATAGATAACCTGATAGATTTGACCAAATTCCCCAAGTCATTCAATTAAACCATTCCCACCTTGACATTCATAGTATTGATCAAGAACTTCATCTCTTCATCATCACCAGTATTGAAGGAACTTCAAGTTATGTTTTTGATTAGTTAGACACTCTTAATAAGCAATGTGATGCAACATAACTCTTTTGGTTCCATCATGATCATCCCTTACCTCTTATCATTCGAAATCCCATCCTATCAAATAATTAACCTAGTCTATAGTTCCACCCATCACTCATCCATTACATCGATTATCTCAACTCGATCTTAAGAAATCAAGTGCATAATTTAACGTGTGCTATTCATGTGCATATACCTCCCATATGATTCTATCAATATTCTAATTTAATGTCTTGTATGTATTCATAACGTTAATGATAATCATGGAGTCAAATTTCACCATTACATTTTTTATTCCTTTTTTAGTTGTGATCCTCAACCCTTCCATTAGAGGAATAAACTTGCATTCATTATTTGTGACCTTAGGAATAGAAAAATATCCACTAGGTTGAAAGATTACATTTTATTCCAAATCAACCAACTTGCCCTTGTGAGACTAGGTTGCCTCATGGGTAACCATCAAAATTCAATTTCATAAATTAGGGAGGTGGGGACCTATATTTTTCTTATTTTCTTTTCTCCAGGGTGTCACTTACTCCCTTAATGGGTATGAAGGATACTTATGACCAATTCTTTTATTATGTATTCCATTTTTTATAAGGTGAATGACAATTAATTTTCAACATGATCGATGTATTTTCAAAAATTGCTACTTTTTCTTTAGCTGACATATTTCAAAAGATGAGGATTCTTATTGGAATACACTCTTGATTCATTCAAACTAGATTCTCTATAATACACTTGTTCAGGCAACTTGTCAAAGGGGTCCCAAATGCCATAATCCCTATATCCATAAAAGGAATGTGTCCTTAACCATTACAAGGAAACCCCATGATAGATTTAGTTTAGTAAGGATATGGTTCCACATATTTTGAGCAAACTTGTAATGGATCATAAAGTGGTCATCCTTCTATGCCTTAGTTTTTTAAAGGATGTAGTAGAAAGGTCATTTTAATCCTATTTTTTAGTCTATCATGAGTTATAATTTTATTCACATGGGCTATCCAAGAAAATGAACAAGGTTTTGGAGTGCTATATTTATTCTAGATCATCTTATCAAGGCATTCATACTCTCAAGGGATTTCTTTGGTATCCATCTCATAGCTAGCTCCACTTTGTATCTACATATTTTATTGATACTCCATCTAAATAAGTCTTCTTCTATATTGCATTAAAGACGAGGGACAAAAGTGAGTTATATACTTGTAGGAATGGGAATTTTTGATTTTTTTCTAGCTTTCATGTGTCCAACTATTCATCTATGTTAGCCACACAAATTTTTGGTATGGTCCTGCTAGGATTCCTCCCAAAAGTATACCATTTGTCCATTCTTTATTTTACCATGTGTGACTTAAATAGGGGATTGTAGACAATGAAAATGCTTCATTATTCAAAGAATGAAGAGAGTTTCAATCGATGGTCTTTGTTGTGGATAGTCAAATATTTGAGTTTTTATCTCTTACTCTCTTTCATCTGCATAACATTCCCCATTTCAACATTAGGGTTTTCTTACCATTGAAAATATTTGATTAAATCTAATTATTTTTTACTACTACCCTAGGATGGAGAAGATGCAACACTACTTAATGTGTTTGTACTTGCCAACCTGAGCCATTTTGCCTCCTAGAATCCCAAAATTTCCATATGGGCATGATACTTTCAAAATTTCCTGCTTGATGATTTTTCATAAGAGGTTAGGGTATATTTAAAGACCTTGATTATGCACATCAAAACATGATTAGATTTATATTTGGGAGATATTTTTAGTTCTTTAATAAATCCATATTTTTTTATAGCCTAACACCTCAACCATATAAATTATTAAGGAAACCAAAGGTTATGAGGAAGTAGTTCAAGTACCTTTTTATTTTGAGTGAATTAAAAATCTCATCATCACTCATTAATTACTTAAATATTCATTAAATTATGTATAAATTTTTTTCTCTTTAATCTCCCTATGATACCCTTATAGATTATTGCATAGAGATATACACAAGTCACAGTAAAAACAAGGGGTTTAGTCAAAATTGGAAAAGATTCAATTTTATTTTCTTTTATTGATTTGATGCTTTCATATTCGTATCATTATTTATATTATACATAATGTTTTTTCAAATAAACATGTCTTATTATACCAAATAATATCAATATTTATCCATTTTTAATGAGTTAAACATGAGTTACACATTATACTCTCAATTTAGTCTACTTGTGCAGAGGTTGGTTTTCCCAGATTTGGTCAATATCATTCATCGATAATGACTTGATCTAGTTAAAACCAATCCTCTTCTAATAAAGATTTATTTTATAAATAAAAATATCCTTAGGGTTGGATCATTTGTTTATCACATCAGTGAGAAATTACCCTATTGGACTAATATATAAAAAAATGAAAATCTCATTCAAAATGAAATTGACACTTATTTGAAACACATCTATATACTATTGCACATTGAGAAAATATGATCTATTTTTATCAAATTAACAACCTATCACTAAGATCTATCATAAGCCATGTTTGAAGTACACTAAAGCTAAGTCAAATCAAGAATTTTCAAGTATCAAATCTAAATAATTAGCTACATGCATATAATGAAGGAGCACAATTATAAAATCACACTAGATGAGATAACCATGTGTGGATTAATTTCCCTCCTCAGGGTCTCAAATATATAGGCAATAATCAATCATTCAACAAGGGTGATTGGGCTCAACTCAACCCATTACACTTTCCCTATTTTTGAAGGTTTATAGCCCTCATAAGCACACCCAACATTTCAAGTTAAAAGAGATTGATTTTTAGAGCCACATGCATCATCTAATTTCAAAATCATAGATACCATGCATAAAAAGATAGACATAGTTGATGGTATGACTATAATTCCTCATTTATTCATAGTTAATACTGATTAACACATGTTAATATGTGCTAATGATACTGACATAGATTAATAGAATCAACCTTACACAAACAAAGAATTAGTTCCAAAATATAAAGTACTAAAATATTGTTTATCTCAATTTCCACTTGTATAGTCACAAGCAAACAATCACCCCAAAAATTTAAGTACTCATCCCTTTGTTGTACTTACTATATTTGGCATATGCCACTTGTTGAATCATTGCAATTAGTTTTAGTATTTTGTATTTAAATTGTTATGAATGATAAAGGCATTCCAAACCAATAATTTGAAGTGTTAGAAATAAAACATCAACAAGGAAGCTACATATATGATATGCAAAAAATAAGGTAAATCATATATTATTAAAAATGAAGCATGATAGCATAATATGAAATCTCTTGCAAAAATAGGCAAGGTGAAACATAAAAATAGCCTAACTGGACAATGTGGGATAAATCCTCATATAGGATAAACTCACTATAATATGAAATAACTAGCTAATACACTATTAAACATGATAAATTACATGAAATACCTAATCTAACACCCCCCTTAAGTGAAGTTAGGGGATAAAAATAGACAAAAAAGAAATAGTGGCATATCTATAGTATGCGTCCTAGAAACTACACTTGATAAGGTACTCATGTACATTATGTATCCATAAAAAGAATAAGGAATATGTCCTCAAAAACACCCCCAAAGATAAATTATGAAATCCAAAGCATGCCACACAACTCAAGGAAATGAGGTGATGCAAAAGGTTTTGTGAAGATGTCTGTAACCTATTGATAAGTTAGAATATTCTTCAAGCTAAGAAAACCATCCTAAATGTGTTGATTAATGAAGTGCATATGTACCTTAATGTGCTTGCTTTATTGATTCTCAATTAGGTTGAGAGATATGTGAATCAAACTCTAGTTGTCACACCAAAGTACAATGGTTGAATCCTACATGAAACCAGACTCTATCAATAATTGATGAAAATAAAGAATCTATTGACTTGCTATAACTACTTCCCTATACATAGCCTCTATAGATGAAAGTGAAATAGCCTACTACTTCTTTCACAACCAAATAATAGGTGAAGAACCAAGATAAAATATGTATCTAGAATTAGAATACTTATCATCAAGAGAACCTATCTAATTTGAATCATTGTATCCAACCAACTAAGTAGAACCCATGGTATAGTGTAATCCAAAATGAATAGTGCCTCATAGATATCACAAAATCCTATTGGAAGCTTGTCAATGACTTTTATGAGGGTCATATGCAAACCTAGGTACAAGCCTAACTACAAATGAAATGTTAGGGTGAGTATGGGTTAAATACATAAGACTCCTAATAATATACCTATACAATGTAGGATCACAAAGTGGAGTAGTATAAGAGGTAGTGAGAGTCACCCCAAACTAAAAAGAAGAAGGACTTGGCTTGCAATCAACCATGCCAAAATGCTAAAGAAGATCAAGGGTATATTTATGATAACTCAAATAAATACTTGTATCTAACTATGAAATATATAAACTAAGGAAGAAATGCAAAATACAAGGATCTATCATGTTGAACTGTGCCAAGAGTGCCTGATGAATAGTCTGAATCTAAGATGATAAGCTACTTGTGAGAAGTAGATCATCAACATACAAGACTAGAATAATAAAGTCCTCTCAAATACACTAAATATACAATGTGGGATCAAAGTGTTAATGAACAAATCTAATAGAGAGAAGAAATGAATCCATATTATCATACCAAGCCTAAGGGTCCTATTTGAGACTGTAAAGAGACCTCCTAAGTCAAAAAGTAAGAGAAAAACCATAAACAAACCTAGCAGGCTACTCCATATAGATTTTATCATGTGATTCTCCATAAAATAAAGCACTCTTAACATCCATTTGATATACTATCTAACCCTATGATGTAGAAAGAGAAAGTATAAGGCAACCAAAATCCATCTTGGTATTGGGTGTAAAAGTCTCAGAGTAGTTAATACCTTTGACCTATGAGAATCCCTTTGCAATAAGACATGCCTTATACTTGTATATGGACCCATCAACTACATACTTGGTGTGGTAAATCCAATTACACCTATCCAAATTTATTACCTTAGAAAGAGTGACCAAATCTCAAGTGTGATTATTCATAATGATGAATACTCATATATCATTTCACCATCCCACTCTTATGTCCCATGAGCCTATGAAAAAGATTGTGGATCCCTAGAGAATACCTAACATAAAATTCTAGTACTTATAGAAAGTACATGATGATTTTGAGTAGGTGGAAGATAATGTATGAATGGTGTTACCTCATAAACTATAACACATGCCCACCTAGTCATAGTGGCAACATCAATGTGAATAGGATCCTCATTCCTTATAACCTCCTTAGGAATATCCTAAACTGACTCCTTAAAGAATGAATCTTCAAGAGGAGGAAAATCATTGAAAGAATAAGAAGGCTTAGAAGAAGATGAAGATTCATGAGATATGAAATTCTCATCAAATTGTACATTAGTTTGAAAATGAACATCATGAGTATCAGGATCTAAAAGATGATAAGCTCTCATGTCTTCATAATGCCCTACAAAAACCAAAGGTTTTCTCTTCTTGTCCAATGATTTCCTTTTCTTCTTTGGAACAAACACCCAAGTAAGACTCCTAAAGACTCAAAAAATGAGACATTAGGCTTTATTTTAGACTAGGCCTCCTCCATAGTCATATTCTCAAGTGCTTAATGTGGTGTGAGGTTTTGAATGTAGTTCACATAATTAACTACTTCTACCCAATAGATAGGAGGTAAATCTCATAAATGCATCATATAGTTAGACATCTCCTTTAAATTTTGGTTCTTCCTTTCCACTAATACATTCTAATATGGAGTATGTGTATCAAAATGATGGTGAATAATACCATGGAATACCAAAAAATTAGAGAACTTTCAACTCAAGTACTCCCCTCATTGTCTGTATGAAGCTTCTTGATGTTACTTGAAGACTGTTTCTCGACCAAAGCCTTAAAGACTTTGAAGTGAGTAAAGACATCTCTCTTATACTTGAGGAAATAAATCTAAGTATTCCTTGATAAAATTTTAATAAAGGTAAGTGTATACTTATCTCTATTGAAATAAAGAGTAGGAAAGACCATTAAATCATTGTGCACAATTTCAAGTTCTGAAGATTATCTCATGGACATACCCTTAGGAAACAAATATTGGTTTTCTTTCCCTAATGCAATATCAAGACAAATTTTATCAAGACATGAAACTATAGGAAGACCCTCTACCATACTGTGAGTGCTCAACTCCTTCAAATATCTATAGTATAGGTGTCTAAATATCTCATGTCAAAACTAACTCTCAAAATCTACATGAGAAACTAAACATGTCCCTAAAGGAGGAGTATAATAAAAAATATCAAAATAGTAAATTAAATAACTATGATAAACAACACATTATGTAATAAGTGTGTAAATCTAACAAAAATCAAACTTCAGCACCTTGTGGTGTGAAAGTCACTATCTTGCCATGACCAGAATGACAAATTTGATAAACTGAAAGTAGATTGGTGGTGATGTTTTCAACATATAATGCATCATTGATGTGGACAACAAATAGTTTTATGTCACCCTTCCCTTTAATATAAATGTAAGAATAATCTCCAACCTTAATGTTGGAAGTAAAACTTAGACCAAGAGATATAAATGACTCCTTAGTAGAAGTCATATGGTGTGAAGCACTAGAATCTAGAATCCAACTATTTGAAATAGGTAAATATGATCTTATGAAAACATTAAGTGATTTACCATGCTCATGAGATAGAGGAGTGGAGATATAAATCTTGTGTTTCCTAATGACATCCTTTAGGGATTGCATTCTCTTGAAACACCTAGACTTTTCATGACTAGCCCTCCCCATAATAAGAACAAGATAGGTTAGACTTATTCTTAGATTTGGAAGATGGTTTGGGTTTAAATGTATTAGTGTTGAACTTAGGTGTATTTTGAGATGGAGGAGGAGTATTCTTATTCTTACCCTTGGATTTTCTTTTAGTCTTAGGATGTGATACAACTAATGCTTTTTGAGAGGTGAAAGAATCAAGGTGAGACAATTTGGATTCCTCCCTAGTAAGTCTCTCACAAAAAAAAATATAAATATGGAATTTTGAATGTGGCACCTAAGGCATCCATATTAGAGAAAAAAGTATAAGTAAAGATTTGGAATGTGCTACTTAATTTAGACAAGATCAAGTACACACACTATTCATCCTTTTTATCTCATCCACTCCCCTTCAACTATGTCAATAAATGCTTAAACTTTGTGAGGTAGTCTAAAATGGAGGTAAAATCATCTAGATTTAGTAAAATAAGCTCCACTTGAAGCTGCATAAGTCTCAAGTGATCTACTTTTCCAAAAAAATCCTTTAACTTAGCCCACATTTTGAATAGAAAATCATATCCATCAGAATGAAACAAAAGAATGTCACTCATATAACCTCAAATCAAGACCACACACTCTTCAAACTTACTTTAATGCTAATTTTTTTCAAATTCATGTGTAAAATATGGTTTCATTTCATTCATTAAAGACCATAATCCTTTATACTTTATGATTGTTTCTATTCAAGGTCTCCATGTGTGGTAATTATGTGTAGTCAAAGACTCATAATGGTCAACATCAGAAGTAGAATCCATGCTAACTAATCACCAAAGAGAATAAAGAATGAAAAAGGGTGCACAAAATTGACACCGAGACAACCCCCTAAAATATTGTATTAAAGGACCCCCCTAATTTGAAACTTTATAAACATAATGAGTTTTTATTAATTAAAGACACCAATAGATATATAATAAAAAACCATGCACTTTAAAAAAAACTAGAACTCAAATCTGAGTTATGCTTCTAAAGTTATTGGTATTATAATTTTCCATAAAATGGGTCAACACATTAAAAAAACACTACAAATTAGTTTTTGAGACTAAATAAAAAAAGAACATAGTCATCCAACCAGTTGTTGAAACAAAAATTGAACCACATACTTAGAAATGCCAACCAACATGAAAAAATATACTCCTGGTTAATGTTATGATTGCACAAGTGAACAATGCTTCGTCTTGAGGCAAAAATTCAGCTTGGTAATAGTAAAATGAATAAAACCAACTATTTTGAGAGGAAAGAAAAGGTGATTTATTATTATTTTCATCTCCAAATCTAAAAGGAAAATGCAAACTTATATTCTTTTCTTTCTCCTTGGAAAATCCAAAAAATAACTCAGTAGTCTAAAGAAAAAAAATGCTCTATTCTCTTCCAATGCCCTGCCAAATTTTGGTTAACACCTTTGTAAGGACACCATCTCTCTCCTTAGATTAAGATTGTTCTCTATCCTTAGATCTACCAACTTTAACACCAAAATAAAGCATGCAACATAGATGATTTTTTTTTATTAAGATGCCTTATTCTATCTATGTCTAATGTCTAATTGAAAAGAAAATGATGGTAAACAAAAAAATAGATTAGATCTGAAGTATCCACATAATAATCCAAGATCAAATATGAAAAGATAAAAAATAACATTTCTAATGCCTCCCATAAGATGATAAGCAGATCAGATCTCAATGCCTCCTTTATTCCAACTTCAATGCTAAAGTAAATCGGAAACAAACCTTAGATAAAAAATGCCTCAGAAAGAAAGTGCCAAGATAAAAAAAATAATGACTCCAAACTTGAAAATTCTAAGATCACCATGATAATGCCAATGCCAATATATTTTCACAAGATCATCTAATGCAACAAAAAGAAAAGAGTTTAGATCTTCATCATAAACTTCAATGCCTAGTTTGGATAAAAAATGATGCCACAAAAAGATGACACCTCTTTACCTTTCTTCTTCCTTGGTAGATGTAATGCCTTATCTATTAATTCCTTTGCCTCTAATCAAGGATGCCACAGTAGAAAATGATGATATATTTTAAGATTACAATACTTGGCTAAAGCATATCTTAGTCAATGATGCCAATCTTTAAATTTCAATGCCAATATTTGAAGAGGAAAAAGGACACCTCTCAAAGTGAAAGGAACAATTATCCAATGCCTATCCTCCTTGGACAAGCTTAGATCTAACACTTCTCTTTCAAATATGATATTCCAAGCTTTGAAGAATAAAAATGGATGCCACACTTGGATTTCTTTTAATCTCCATGTGAAGCTTGAAAAAAAAGATTAAAAAATAATGAAATCTTTAAAAAGTCTTGAAAAAGGGCACCAAGATATCCTTTCACACCTCTCTTCTATGATTTCTCTTCATGACAAAGGAAGAAGTAGTAACAAGGGAAGTAGAATAAAATTATATAAAAATTACAAGCTAATAGATGGTTGCAACTTCTTCAAGACTTTGGTACCATGTTAGGAATGGTAAAGGCTTTCCAAATAAAGAATATAAAGTGTTAGCAACAAAACATCACACAAGGAAGCTATAGATATTATATGAAAAAACAATAAAAATCATATATTATTTAGAATGAAGCATGTTAGTACAATAGACAATCTCTTTCATAAATAGGCAAGGTGAAACATATAACTAGCCTAACTAGCCAATGTGGGATAAATCCTCACATAGGAAAAACTCACTAGAGATAAAATAACTATCTAATACACTAGAAAACATGAGAAAATGCATGAAATACATACTCTAACATAGATGAATGCTTGAATTCCATATCTTAATTACTAAATTACATTTCAAGTTTCTATCCTATTAGGTTTAGTATTTTTTATATTAATCTAAAATAGGATAAAACATATTAGTGAATTCGTACACATATCAAACTATGTTAAACCTTGGGTTTCATTTAGGGTTTCATCCTTCCAAGGTTTCAATTTTTTTTGTTATAAGGTTTCAAATCTCATTTTAGATTCCATACATTAAAAATATTATTCATATTTTTGTCCATGTTTCAGATCTTATTTTTTTATTTCCATACACAAATAATCTTGTCACCTTCAACCCTAGATATTTATTGGGGTTTCATCCTAATAGGGTTTTATATTGTAGTCTTAAAGTTTCATTTTTAGACTTGGTCTCTAATAATTCCCTAATCATACACATTAATAATGACCATATTGGATGAACATTATTGGTTAACTTAAGTCATGAAGGTTCTCATTTCATATTGTTTTACATGGATAGTGTATATTATTGGGATCAATTATGTAAGTAAATGGGTCAAAAGGATCAAATATAATAAATTAATAAGGATAAAGTACCAATAAATAATCCCAAGCCTTATTCAAATCCTTCAAGGTTGTAATAGTTACCATTCTACTCCCATTATTCACCCATGGATTATTTTGGATTATGTGGTCTATGCTATCAATACTATATGAGATAGGGTACCATATCACAAATATAGTAAACATATTCCTCATCAACCACCTCTACCGCCCATGAGGCAAACTAAACAACCTAAATGATATTAAATAATCGATTAACTAAAGAAAACCCATGGTAAGATTTATATCTTAGAGTTACTCAAGAGATCAACAGTCTACAAAGACATCTTATACAATAAATCACAAGAAACAAATATACCTAGTGATACAAAACTTGCATCATTTAGCTCCATTATGAACACATTAAACATTTATGACAAAGTCATCACTTATTATAGAGAAGACTTACCTATGTAACACATGATAGAGCATAACCTGCCATTATTCATTCAAGTTTAAGTACAAAGAAAATTGGTCAAACATATCTTGGTAGATAATGGTTTAGGATTGAAAGTTTATAACACTACATTCTTAAAATTATTGAGGACCTACATGTCTATCATTCAAAATTTTTATAAAATCAAAAAATGATTCAAAAACATTCCAAATGATCTAATTAGAACCATATCATTGGATATGAACTAGGTCCTAAGATTATACCCACTACTTTCCATGTTATGCCTAATCAACCAGATTAAAAATTTATTTTGGGGTGACCATGGATACATGATATTAAATCAATACCATCAACATTACATAAATGTATCAAATATATGCACAAAAACTATTCTTATTCAAAACCAACATATGATGTCACTTTTATATATTGAAAACTAACTAAATCTACTAATGAGGATCAATCACAATAACCTTTGGAAGATCATACTATTATTTATCCATTGTATCTCATTCCAATAGATCATATGAATACATATGAGGTGAGTGAATCAAGTAAAAAAAAATGATAATGAACCAATTTTAACATAAAAAATATTGTACAACATAAGCCACAAGTTAATATAGAAAAATCACAACCTATTCCCAATCTTCCTTTACTATTAAACTCAGAATATCAATGGCATAGGATTAAACTATTAGGATAGTGATGATGAAGATACCAACATAAAAAATATGTTATATAGTTAACTACATAATTTAAACTTCAATACTTCATAGGAATACCTACCTCACACTCTAGTTGCACCTATTAGAGTTAGAGAATATCAATATGATTCATATACAACAAAAAAGGAAAATAAGAAACTCCTATTCAGGCATAATAATCTAAGGGAAAAGTAAAGGAAACAATTATAGATCATGATTACATTCTAAATGAAAATAGTAGTTGTAATACTATTTCACACCAGACACATGAAACACTAAAGCTAAACATGACTTGGACAAAGAAGAAATCATAGATTTAGGTAAAAAATGTGGAGATAGAAGATACTAAGACTTCAACACCATTACAAATAAAAATTGTTTAGGATAAAACAAGACAAGTATTGTATAAATTAATTAATCATATTCTCATCACATTACCATCTACTCAACATCGAGTCATGGGATGTCTTTCACATAAAAAAGGCAAATCATATTGTGATTATCACCAAATCATGATCATTGTAATGCATTAAAAAAGTAGATTAAAAAATATAAGAATGGAATCATTATCAATATATTATAACATCAGTAGATACCACTCACATCAAGCTCTGTAAAGACACCATCTTCACTAACAATGGTGAAAAATATCCTAATAGGATCCATTGACCATTACAATATACATGGAACCTACCTAGTATAAAAAAAATTAGATTGATAGAAATAAACATAAATCCATATGCAATGTTATAGTCTTAAAAAAATTAGGACATGAAATTAAATAATTAAAACATAACACACATTGGAAATAACCCCTTCGATACATCATTTTAACAATAGCCTATGGGCTAAAAGTGGTTGATATACACATATAGGTCATGCCTTCTACGTATCAGGTGCCATTCAAAATTAGATTATAATGGTTAAAAAAGTATAGGCTACAATAAGTACAACCATTAAATATCTCACCTTCTCACATGCAAGAATAATAATCATGATGGTAATGCTTACCTTCTAAAAGTATAATCTTTAGAAATGACATAAAGTATGAAATTTAAACAATCATAACTAGAAGAGGAAGTAGAGCAATGCAATTACATAATTTCAAGGACAAGCCATGATATGTTAAATTAAATCTCTATGAGCATGATGACCTAATTACATATATGTGAGACCAAACCTTAAATATTCTAAAAATATAAAAAAAATAAAAAAATACAAAAACATACAAATATTTTAAAATAAATATAAAAAATCAAGACATGAGCATTACATGATTACTAAATTACACTATTTACATATGTTATTTATCACATGTTTGGTAGATGACATTTATTTTTATACACGTGCATTTCATGATATATGAGTGTAGTGCAAGACATACATGTTATACATGGACATACATATGTTGATATTTTACTCTACCCAGTGGCCATGTAGATACTAGGGGCATATTATTATATAGGTTTATTATACAGGTCATATATTCTTATGATATTTATATCATGTTGAACTACCTATATATATTAAATATGCATTTATATTCACTCATATCTTACAAAGTGATACATAAATATGCTATTATACTATGGTGTGACATTGATACATATGGATAGTGTAGGCTAGTATTTACTTATTCTATGTTCCATTGATGTTGTTTTTATATTACATGATAGGATACTTTATGATTATATATTCTATGTGGCCCTTGGAATTGTCTATTGTGACACATTTATGTCCCTTGGGCCTTGTTTTCTGTGACACATTTATGTACCTTGAGTGTGGCCCTTGGGCCTTATTTAAAGCATCTTTATGTCTCATGAATGTGGCACTTGTCTTTGTTTTATGTGACATATTTTATGTCCATTGTCTATGACATATTTATATCCCCTTACTTATGACCCTTGGATTTTTTTGTTACAACATCTTTATGTCTATTTTATGCATCTCTTGGCCTTATGTGTGACACTAACACTTACGCTTGTTTAACTTGTTGACACTAAGTGGTACCATGATCTATATCTTTCAATTTTACCATGCAGTATTATTCAATGACCTTACTACTATGTGTTTCATTAATACACCTATCTAGACATGAAAATTATGTCTTGCATTATTTATGTTACATTCATGCCTTGATAACATATAAATTACTATGATGCCATACTCTCCACATATTCACTTGATATTACCTAATGCTATATTTATAAATTAAAATGATATAATTAACTCTTTTTTTGAGATGCTTGACTTATATGATACATTATTCATCCCAAAAGGAGGGCATTATAGTGGAATTTTCATAGAGACACAAGTATCTATGTGTTTAACTATAAATTTATATAAGGGAAATTACTAGTTTAAAATAAATAAGTGCATACCTGGGTGTATATAACACACCTTATCTTTGTGTGAGCCCACCTTCAGTGCTTTGTTAGTGACTGACTTGAAACTAAGATTATGTTATAATATATAATAAATGTATGGAATCTGAGATTGAAAAATTTTAAATGCTTGAAAGTAAAAAGATCAAGCTTAAGAGTACTCCTATGTGTTAATACAACCATCTTATGTTTAGACAATTTATTTGAAAGGATACCTCATTATGAAGCATTAAATATGATATTAGGACAAATATGAATGTGCAAGTGCATATATATATGTGAGAGGACACATGCCCCTAACCTTGATGTAATGGTGAGTTTCAACACATTCACTGACATTATTTCATCTTAATTATCTAACCCAAATATGTGCATGATCTAGTGAGTGTGATTGATTTAATAAACTCACAACATATATATAGTGAGGGTGGATGATTTTATCAAATCAACCTATAAGTATGGTAAATTTTAGACAATTTAATCAAGTCTAACTTATAATCTTGGTAAGATTGAGTTATTTAATCAACTCAAACCTTCCAAAAATGAACTAAAAAATGCATTATATTGGCTCAATAACAATCCATAAAAGTCCAACCTAGGTATAATAACAATAGTAATGTATATAATACTACCACAAATGTGTATATTAATCATATAGATGTGAAGTCTAGTAAATTTAGAATCTATGCATGTGGAAAACATGTTTTCATAACATGCCTCCACTATAATCTAGAGAATATAAGGATTGGTGTAAATATAGAGAATATGTTTCCATAATATGCCCCCTTTGTAACTTGAATAATCTATGAAAGTATGGAATCCATGCCTCTATTACATGCCCCCACTGATATGCCCTTCATTTTGAGGTGAGGGGTAATATGTATAGGTAGATAAAACATTTAGGCATGTAGTATGTGATCACATCATGTCCTAACATGCATGATGTAGATCATGGAAATGTAAATATAGTAACATTACAAGCTCAGAAAGAAATCAAGTACACAACACAAGATCACTCAAAAGTATAACAATAGGAAACGGTCCAAACTAACCTCATATAAGAGGCATGTTAAAATGCCACATAATTGAAGGGACATGAATTAGTTAAATTTCCACAAATCATAGATTGACATATTAAAATGTCCACAAACATCAAATCATGACATGCTCAAATGTTAAAATAGGAAAGCATAAGCACGAGGGCCACAATCAATGGAACATATTCAAATTCTAAAAATATGCAATACAATGCAAGACAATATCAAACAAGGAGAATAATAAACCAACATGAACATATCATACTATTTACTAAACATGTGTGTTTACAAGCAATGTTAAGTACATAGCATATCAAGTATACTATGAAAGACATAAGCATGGATGTAAGCATGTGTAAGTATATAATCTCAAACATAATAATGCAAGGTGATCATAGTATAATGTAACCTAGGTGTATCATGATCAAAGAAGAAACCCCCCCCCCCCCCCCAATGTAGTTAGGATGTGAGTGGAGGGTAATCCCAATATCTATATGTGCATATATCATGTACCTAGGTATGCCTGTATCACACTTAAATGAAGCATAAAATGCATGCATATCTAAATGAATGATATGATGTCTACTAACATGGAGAAAACAACACATGCATATGAAATAATACAACTAAGAACATCTTGATTTTTTTTGGTATTTTTGTTATTTTTGATTTTTTTGGGTATTAATGATAGATTGATTAATATAATAAGTAATTATCCTCAAAGGGGATAAAACCACCTAATAATCCACTTTTTTGATACAATAATTTGTATTGAATGATTTCTATTTCTTCAATTTTTGTTTGCATTTGTTCACCGTCTATAATTGGTATAAGTCTATGATTATATCCATCATGTAGAATGTGTCAAAAGGAAAATTAAGGCACATATTGGTAGTATCCATTGTTGCATTCATATTGGCTAACCAATCTTGACCAAAATGAAGATTTAAGTGTGGCTCATAATCTATTACCCATTTAATTGTTGGGGAAAATTTTAATCCACATGTAATAGGTACTTGAATGTATCCACATGATTCTAGAAAATTTGAGGAATGTTGTAAATCCTCCATAGTATACCCAAACTATTGTAATGAGAAAATTCTACAAATTATGTTCCAATTATTTATATAAATCTAAAGACATTCAAAATAGGATCCATTAATATTTTTGGTAATAATTAGATTGTCTTATCATGAGAACTTTATAGTATGAGAAGATTCCATAGTATGAGAATATTACATAGTATGAGAAGATTCCATATTATCTTATTATTTAGTATTGACCAATAAGCAAAGATCAAATGTGGGATTTTATTTTTATTTTGGCACATTGTCTCTTTTTAAAATGGTTATTGTCCTTTATGTGCCTATATGTGCACCTCAATGGTTAGTGATTTATTTATTTCTTAAGGTAAAGGAGTCATGATGATTGACGACCCCATTTCATACATTTGTATATTTTCAAGTGGAATGTAATGTTTAGGTGATACCACTTTAGGTATCCATTCTATGTCAAAATACATCATTTTATGATATTTGAAGGGTTCATAATTAGTAGGCATAGTGAATAAGATTCCATCATGTATAAATTTAACACATTAATGTAATGTAGATGAGATGGATTCCATGGTACATATCCATGGTCTACCCAAAAGTAAGTTATAGTGCAATGACTGAGACATTTATTTGAATGTAGTGGGAACCATTTTTGGCCCCAATGACACATCTAATGTGATTTGGACAACTAGATGACTATATGAATTATCAAATTATTTTATATGTATATTATATTTTTGGATAAGATTTATGATAATACCCATGGTGGCTAGGACATCCATGCAAAATAAGTAATATTATATTATATTATATTTTAAACAAAGATGGTGAAATAAAGATGGTGAAGGGGTATTATATTAAATTTTAAACAAAGATGGTGAAATAATATAATGAACATGTTAATTAATAAAAACTCAAATAAGTAATATTCTAAAGTGATACAACTAAGATTGTTAAAAATAGTAAAATATAGCTATTGATAAATATTGTAATAAAAGAGAACAATTGATACTTTGATAGTTTATTGTGATCATGTAGGTATTATATGGAATAGGCTGAAAGTGGACTAGAAGGTGATCCTAGAACAATATTTATATTCTAGGAAGATTATTTTTGTGGCCTTAGATGCTTGTGTTGGATCTGAATAGTTGCATTGACGTAGGTATCTAAATTTGATGTAAGAATATAGTATAAAACATTAAATAGATCTAGATGCAACCCACTAGAGCCTTTTAAACTTTTTGTCACTTTTATTTTAATTTATGTAGATCATGTGCATAGGTTTTTTCTCTTTGTCAAATGATCAAACCTTAACTTCCTCACCCTTAGAGTGACTATGGTAACAATGGGTTAGTTGGCTCATGACATTGAGATTCCCAAAGGACCCCTCTATAAATGAGAAATTCCTACATATACAATAGTTTAAGGAGGGCCTCATATTTATGTATTTATCCCCTATATGTTTCCCTATGTGTATCAAGATCAAATGTGTTATAAATAATAGTAGGTAGTGACCTAGCTTATAACTTGGAAAATATGGATCATATACTAATATTTGAATTCTAAAAACCTATGGGAATACTTATGATATGAATGATATGGAAATAAGGATGAATAGGGTAGGTTTGCTCACTTAAATGATTTATTGAGTGCTTCTTGGCAAGTTGCCTTATGAGTTATTAGTATTTTCTAGGTAAGGAATGAATGAGGGTTGATATTTATATATACCAATTATTTTTTAAAATACATCACATTAAATCACTTAATATGACCTTTAGGATACATTTCATTTACAAATTGGATGACTTTTGGGCACTAGATGCTTTGTAGGAAAATTAGACACTTACGTCGATGCATATTTTTGTCTGGGACACAAGTGTCTAAGAAGATAGAAAATAGGTACAAGTCTAAAACTAATAGTGAAGGATAATAATTATGGTTCCAATTTTTTCACAATATATATGTCTTGGTCATCAAAATAATAATGGTTGGACTAAGAGATAAATAATTTAGGCACAAATAGATAGTAAATATGAGCCTTTTGACAATGGGCATGTCTATAAATGAAAGGTACAACCATGATGGATATTTACCAAGTGGAAAAAACTATATTACCACATAAATTAGATTTTTGTATCTAAACCATGAAAAAAAAACATATTAGAGTACATATTTTAGAGATTTACAATGGTTTAACTACTAGATGGTTCAATTATATGAAAAATATTGAGACATCAATATAGATTATAGAGGCATATGCCATGAATATGAATTCACTTTACATACACTTGAGAATAAATTTATACATATTTAGGTGCATATGCATGATAACATGTGCACAAATTTATAATAAGACAAGTTATAATTTTCCATATACAAATACATTTGAGATAAAGGTTCTCAAATTGAACATTTAGATGCATAACATTCTATATCAATTGGTAAAGATTAATGGGGCATGATATTAGTTCATACACACATACACTCTTTTAGATTCATGAGGCATGATATTAGTTTATACATGCATACAAAAACAAATTTTACAGTTGAATGGAAAACTAGTTTTCATTCCACTTCACACTTTTCTTATTTGCGATCATGATGGGGGTGTGAACATTGTTTATTCTCTTTTGATCATGAATTTTATTATACATTGATAAAATATTAGAAAAATATAGAGTCAAACCTGAATTCATAATGGGGCATGAATATTTTTCATTCCCTTTAGATCATGCATTTTTGTTCATAGAGTGAACCTGAGAAAACCTATATAATTGAATTTATAATCCATTTATAGTGGTTGATTCAATTTATTTGAATTAATATAACCTAATAGTTTCCTCTTTACCTACATAGTTATTTGGGTTATTACATTGTGTACTTATCCCCATATTCATGAGGGTTGGGACATGTTTCCTTCCCAACCCAAGAGGATATATAGTTAAAAAAATTTGGGGCACAAGCACCCTAACTCTCCATGTAATTTATTAAGGAAATCACAAGTTTATCTAATGATTCAACAAGGACGCATCATCTCCAAAAATTTGCAAGGAAAACATGGTTCTCACCAACACAATGTTGGAGATTTATAATAAAGACAAAGTGTTTTATACACACTCAGGTATATATTTCCTTTTACTTTATAAACTATATTACTAGAATAAAATGGGGATAATTTTAGATACTAAACCATGGTACTAAGTAATTGAAAATGAAAATATTGATACACATTTACCACACATGAATTGAATGCATAAAAAAGGTCCTAATATGCCATTATCTCACACTTGCATGCTATCTCATGACTTGACCATTCCATTATGCTGTTACACACTTATAGGGTTCTCATTGTCTATTTTAAACTTGATAAATATCCTACATAGACATTTACAGTCTCTCAATTCAATTTGCCTATACATAGATTGGTTCGACTAAATTTGATCAGTATCACCAATTGATAATGACTTGTATTGGTTGGAAATGATCCTCTCATAGAAATAAATGCTTTTTAAAATAAAAAATTTCCTTAGGTTTGTCCCATTTATCTAGTTTTTTGATGGCGTAATAAATTAACCAATTGGACTCAAATATAAACAAATGAAGGTTTCATTCAAAAGGGACTTGACACTTATATGGAACACATCTATACATTATTTCACATTGAACAATTTTCCCTATTCTTCCCAAATTGAAAACCTATCACTAGGAATAGTCACAATCCAAGTTTGAAGTAAAGTAAAGCCAAGTCGAGACAAACATTGTCAAGTATGAAATCCAAATCATAAGCTACATACATATATTTAAGGATCAAAATTTCATAATCACACTATGTTGGATAACTATTTGTGGTTGGACATCCATCATCTGAGTACCATACACATAGGTAGTGGTTAATAATATAATAAGGTTGATTATGGTCATCTTATCCCATTATACTTTCTCATTTTTTTATAATTTTATATCCTTCATAGGCACACCTAGGATTTCAAGGTGAAAGAGAATGATTTATGGTGCTATAACATCATCCAAATCTGGGATTATAAATATAGAGCATAAAAAGACAAGTGTAGGTGACTGTAAGGCAACATTTCCTCATTTTACATAAATTAGTACTAACCAACACAAGTTAGTATAAATTTATGATACTAACCTAGATCAGTTGATGAACCTATGCAAATAAATAACTAGTTACGAAATTAAATCAACCAAATGTATATTTTATCTTGGTTTACACTTCTAAAATATAGTCATAGTCAAATAGTCACCCAAAAAACCTAAGTGGTCATACATTTGCTGTACTTATTATATTTAGAATATGCCACTTATCAAATCATTGTAATCAGTTTCACTATTTTACACTCATGTATTCTTGAATTCCATAACTTAACATATATATTACATTATAAGTTTCTATCTTGTTAGGGTTAGTATTGATTTCATTAATCCAAAGTAGGGTAAAATAATATCTTATACTTGATAAATTATTTGATAGTTTTTAAGTTAACTTTTTATAATTTATTTACAATGGATAAATATGCAAACCAACATGGATCAAAAGTTTCTCTACCAATAAGAGGAAGGCATAAGGATGATGCATTTTATCATCTTTACATATTTCCATCAAGAAATATCTAACTGGTATTCACTCAACCTAGAGGAAAAATTACTACTGCATGTGCTTTTTGTGAACAAGAAAAAAATGTTTATGAAATCTACTTGGATATTATTTTTTAAAACTACACTATTGTATAAATATTCAAATATTATAGTTGACATGATTTATCAAAAACCTAATGAGAATAAACCTTTAAATTCTATTGATATGAATTACACTCTAGTCCAATAGTGTACAATATAACCTCTTCACACCAATGAATGCACTGAAAAAAGGTTTCGTTAAAAAAATGCACACCCATAATAATATAAATTAGATTCAAGTTAAAACTATCTTGTATATTTATTAAAAATATTATCATGAGTGTTTCCCTAAAGTCAATTGGACATCAAATTTTATTTTGAAATATTGATCACAATGGAAAAGTTGTAAGAAATCACACTTTAAATCAATAATATTTACATAGTTCATTCCTTGGAATGCGTAAATGTATTTTTAAAAATAATTAATTTGATCAAGTGATATCTCAAATTTAAATCATGAAAAACAAATTGATAATAGAGTAAATGCCAATGTGTTGCATAATATTTGAAAATAGATTCTAATACACCTTAAGAAACTATGAAAACTCTGTATGTTCACTCTTTCATTCAATTAGAACACATGAATGAGCCTTTATAAATTTAAAATCTACAATATACTTTATTGCTTCAAGATTAATTACAAGACACAAACAAAGAGAACATTGATACAAGTCACAATGATATAGGAGAACATACAAACACATTTTTTAGATTCATCTTTGGGGAAGTGAGGGTTTAAACATATGTATGTCAAAGATTATTATACATTGTTATATAATCACAAAAATATATTATAAAAAAATAATGTTTTAGTTAAAGTAAATGATTTTTTTCCACACAAAATCCTAAATAAATACATTCATATGTGATATTTTATGCACTATTTCTAAGTTATACATAATGATAATAAACTTCATATGTGATCCAGGTAAGTGTCCAAATTTTATTTTTTATTTTTACCTTACTATGTTGTAGTTATTTTATATTATTATCTAGTCATTATTTCACATAAATGGTATGAACTAAACCCTTAGTTTGATCTATGTAAATAAGGGGAATAAAATTTGTACAAGTGTATTAAAAATATAGACCCTTCATTAGTTAACAATGAATTAAAAATAATGAATAACTATAACATCAATAGAATTAATGATGAAAAGGAACATGACATATCATAATATTTTTACTCTTAAATGAAATTATTATTGAAATAAAACAATTGGAATTTTATGCTAGAACTATTACAATTCACACATTAGATAATGAATGACCTTGTTTATTGTTTTAGATTATGGTAAAATCAGGTTTTGAAGGGACCCCGAAACCCTATACAAGGAGAAAAATTAACCTTAAAGCACAACCAAGTTAACAAAGGAACCTGGTTACAGAGCAGAACCAAAACCAGGTTTTACAGGGACCTGTTACCAACAAAAAAGACCATAAAAAAATAGCTATCAAAACACCGATCTGAAAGTTTACCAACTGGAATAGCATGCTAAACAAACTTCCAGACCAGTAACCAGTAAACCAAGAAAGCGACCAGTTTACTACCCCCAAAAAACCACTCAGCAGAATGGAACTTTGGAGGAATCTTTTAAGTTAAGATTTTTCTTTTTGCATGACTGAAGATTCATATCTAGAGGAGGGACCAAAGGCTTAGACTTCTTTCTTCTAACTGCTGTCCACCCTTCCTCTACCTTAGCTTCCTCAGCAACCCATGCCTCAGAAGACACTGATCTTTGGACACCAGTAGGCATTAACTCCTTTTGAAAGTCAAACACAGTCTAGCTCTTAAAAAGATCCTTCAAAACAGGGGAAGAGACCACCACCTCCTCCTCAGGCTCAGTTGTATCACTAACTACAGCCTCCTTAGAAGCTTCATTTGAATGATTCTCTAGTGATTCCTCTTCATCTTCTGATTCAGATTGCAACCTATCCTCATTCTCGGTCTCAGATTCTATTGTTGTTTCCATAGGTTGTTTGTCCATGCTATGTTCAGAGAGATCCTTTGGCCACCAAGAAGGTGAACGTCTAGGGATGGTTTTCCCTGCACCACAACGAGTAGCAATATGTCCCGTCTGGTGACACTTCCTACACCGAAAGGGTATCCCCTCATAATCAAGGATTTGTGTCCAGGTACCCCTTGGGGAATCAATGCAAATCACCTCAGGAAGGCCCTTTGAAACATCCAGATCAACTAGAAGTCATGCACAAGTGGAGTGGTAACTCTTCGAACTGTCTTCTTCATATAAAAACTCCCCTATTGCGTTTCCTATGGTTTTATAAACTGCCTCTTGCCACAAATGTATCAGAAGATAAGGGAGCCGCACCCATATAGGGATCTTGTTAAAGGATTCTGACAGAGGATTAAAATCCTTATGCCAAGGTTTGGTCATAAGAGGAAATCTACCCTGCCAAGAAAAAATATTGTGACACAATATAGACTTTCTATCTTTAGGGCTTTGAAATACTACTATAAAAAAACCCCTGACGCAAGGCAGGATTTGACTGTCTTTAATTTGCAGCCAACTCTTGGCTATCCAGTTCTGTAGATCTATAAAAGAGGGCCAAAAACCTTGGAAATGAAAAATGGTAGCACAAGAGGTAAACCGTTTTTCCTCTTGGAAGATATTTTCTGCTAATTCAGGGTCTAGAGTAACCCTAATAGGTTTTAAAGCACTTACAGGTGATACGTGGGTAGGTACAGGTGTTGTATGAGGCAGAGCATCATGTATATCTGCTTTAAAGGCCACCACATTTGCATAGGTTCTCCCTCCAGGTCCCTGCCCTGAACCAGGAACAAAAGCCGAACGCACAACAGTAATATCTTCAATCCCCACAGCAGAAATCCCTTTGGGGGTATTCTAGTTCCTCCCTCTACTGACTAAATAAACCTCCTCCGTAACGGCTACCGCAGCCTCACCAGCCACTTGGTTCACAGCAGCCGATTTCAAATTTTTTGGGTTCACGCGCGCAGGACCCATTTGAGCGCTTCCCTAAAGAATAGCTGAAAAAAATGACCTTGTTTATTGTTTATTATGATCTTTATGCTTGATATCAAACTATTGTAAAGATGTTTCAAAAGTTAATAAAATAACACAATATTATAAAAAGATACATCTATCTATTTTACCTTATTTTGCATAAATGTGATAACATAAGATAAAACTTTTAAACTATCCATTTGTATAAGATATTAAAGTAAAACATAAATCTAAATGGTATAATAGAGTATGATTTAATAATTGTAATTTAATACTTATGGAAAGCATTAAGAGAATTTAAGTACTTAGATTTTTTTGTATCTATGTAAGACCGTGACCATGTACAAGTGACTAAAAGAACTAGAAATGGATTAAGAGCCACTTATATCAGGAAACTGGATGTCTAATTTCATTTGGATGAGTTTGTTAGCATCTAGATGCCTACATCAGATAAAGGTATTTGGCTATCCCAAATTAATCCAATCCCTTAATGTTTTAAAAAAGACATTATTTCTACTTTTAAACCATATCTATGTGCAATATTATTCATTATCTATCTTCATAGAATCTAAAATATTATCTCCTATTCAAATCCCTAGCTTAATTTTCAACACTATGTTGACCTTAAAATATGAGGAATAGTGATGGGTTGAGTTGAATTCAACCACTCCATAATGATTACTTGAGCATTGCCTACATATATAATGGTATCAAGATGAAAATAAAATCACAATTAGTCTTCTATTTAAGTGAATGTGTGCAACTGTGATCCACTAGTATGAATGAATCATGTAATGTAGCTTTTGACACTTGATAATGGAAAAATTGACTTGGAATAGGTGATTTAGACTTATATAGGGCCTAATATTTATGAATGATTTATAATTTGGGAAGTTTAGGGTATTCCCTCTTAATGTGCATATATCTCTTTGATAATTATTAGATGATTTCCAAATAGGGAATAAGATTAGACCTTATATGTATTTATATAAGACTATTTGGGTAACTTCCTAAGCCAAAAACATATGAAATGTATGAGCCTATATATAAAGATGATTTATATTTTTAAAAATACCATTACTTAGTGTGTAGACAAGTATGGTCGAGGTGGACAATTTTAGAAATCTAGATTGTTTGAGTATTCTTGGAGGTGTCTAGAGAGACAAGGATGGTAATATGATGAAAACAATATAGTATGATTATGATTATGAAGTGATTAAAAATAGACTAGATAATTATTTTAGGTGGTTGATAGCATATTATTAAGGTCAAAACATAAAAGGTAAGAATTTATGTGATAAGGGTGGGAAATAACCATATGTGTATGAAAAATTCATGTAAGGTGAAGGTAGGTCAAGACTGACATTTCTAAGTGTCTAATAATATATTTTAGTGTCTAAAAATGCCCCCTTTTATTTTAATATTGAAAATGAAATTATGATAGATTAAAAGGATAAATAAATGTACCTTAGTGTGTAAACACACTTATCTTTAGGAGAAGGCTCCATGTGTGTAACTTTTTCCATGTAAAACTGTAACAAAACATGAAATAATCAATGTTTATATATTAAATGAAATATTAATAAACTAAGATCAATGAAAATTTCAAATTTAAAAATCAAAGATGCAATACACTTATAAGTGGGTGAATAATACCACCCTCTATAATTTTGGGAATGTGCTTCCTTGTGAAGCATTCGATATTGGGGGTGACCACGCCCTAGTGGATAATGACATGGTGTCCTAAGGAAAATGCCATTATTCAAATAGTGGATTGGTAAAAAAATGCCCCAACCCTCATAAAAAAATAGTAGTGCTAGGTCATGTAGTGACATGAAACCTTAACCACACTAATTTAACTAATATTGAACCTTAAGATGAAAGGGGAAACCTATATTGGGCTCATGTAAAGGTGAATCAATGATTGTTTAGCCCTTTTTAGATGTTTGGGTGCAGGTTAAAGGGGTAGAACAACCTATACACAAGGATGCATAAAACTATTCTAGAGGAGGATAATTAATTAAAAACTCAGCTAAATGAATATTATGAATTAAAATGCTAAGTAATGTTAAACATAGAAAGTACATTCAAAATAGTAGTTTTATTACATAAATACTAGGAAGAGATAATATTATTTAACCCTAAATTGATAAGAGGGGTTATCAAGGGTTAAGAATACAGGAATGAATAAGCACAAGGGTTATAAATAGATCTATAATATGCTAATTAATTTTAAAACTCATATAAACAACATTCTAAATTTATAATACTGAGATATGCCAAAAATAGAAATTAAAACTATTGATTAATATTACAATAAATTATAAATAAGAGTACTTGGTTTAGTATGCACATGTAGATTTGGGTAGTGGACTAGATCAAGATCCTCAAAAAATCATTATATTTTATAATTTTACACTCTGTGGCCTTAGATGTTTATGTCTGGATAATTATGTTGATTTTGATGTCGAAATAAGATGTGTCTTGTATAGTATAGTGACAAGATCTAAATGTGACCAACTAGATCCTTCTATTTTTATATCACCTTTATTATGGTGTATATATATTGTGCACATAGGTTATCCCTCTTCCTCAAATGATAAAAACCCTAGCTGCCTCACCCTTAGAGTACTTGTGGGAAAAATGGGTTAGTGGGCACACAGTGTTGAGATGCCCCAAGGACCCCTGTATCAATGGGGACTACCTACAAAGAAAATAATTTGAATATGGTTTTATAATTATGTAATTATCCCCATACATGTTGTTTTTTGTGTGCATAATCATGCAATGTGTGATAAGCAAGAACACGCAATGATCTAGCTTGTAAGTTGGAAAATATGGCTCATAGGATGCTCATTTAATAATTTAGATATGTGGGGATATTGATCCTATGACTGATACATAAATAAGGTTGAATACGGTATATTTTCTCACTTTAATTATTGATTGAGTGCTTTTGGTAAGTTTCCTTGTGAGTTACCAGTATTGACTAGGTGAGGAATGAATGAATGAGGCTTGATTTTGTATATATACCAATATTTTTTAAAAACATCTCATACTAATACACTTAGGTCAACCATAATAATACATTTTATTTTAAATTTGGATGACTTTTGGGAATTAGACACTTATTTGGAAAAGGGACACATGCATCGACATAGGCATTTGGATAGGACACAAGTGTCTAGGAAGCTAGAAAATAGGTATGGGTACAAAATTGCCAGAGAAGGATAATGATCAGGTTTGGAGCATTTCACATAGTATAGAATGCCTAGTCATCATAATGATAGTGATTAAACTAAGAGATAATCAATTTGGCATAAAGAGATACTGAACATGAACCTTTTGGCAATGGAAAGGTATTATAAATGAAGGGTACAACCATGAAAGATATACAAGATTAAAGTGTTATATAATTCAGATTTAGTGTCTACAATTTCCCCACCTTTAATTTAATAATGAAATTACTAGTTTAAAGGAAAAGAAATGTGTACCGGGTGTGTAAAACATACCTTATCTTTGCATGCACCCAATTTGAGTGTTTTTTTGGTGACTACATTGTAACTTATTGAGGTCAACATACCCCCATTTGTAAAAAATGGGGACTCATGTCAAATTTTGCAAATTTTTACCTTGAAATTAAAGATTCATGTGATCAAAAAGTCATTATCATGATTGCATATTTTTTTTTTAAGATCATCCACACCATGGTCTGTCTGACTAATTTGTTCATGGTCTAGTTTATCTTATTTGAAGTGTTAACACTGGATATTTGTGTTTTAGTTTGTAAGTTTAATGGATCCTATTTGAGAATGAACATGCTTAGGGTTTTATGATTCAATGTTAAATTGATCTTTTACTAACCTTGGTCTATAATTGATTGATTGAATTCATATTTTGAAACCCTAGCCTAATGTTTTACCTAGACCTTTTAATTAAAATTAAAATTTGGTGAAAGTTTTAATTTAAATTTAAGTGGGAACAAATTAATCATACTATGGACTTAGTTTAATTTTTATCCTAAGGCTTGGTCATGTTTTTCAACACAACCAAAGCTTAGGTTAAAAATCTTATGCTTGGTCTCTTTTATCCCCCATGATCCCTTTGTTTCATTCTATCATAGCTTGGTCTATATAATCACATGGTCCATTCATTATAAATCTTAGCCTAAAGTCTTATCCTAAGGTTTGTCATATTTATTAATATGATAAAAACCTTAGGTTAAGACTTTATGTTATGCATTTATTATTTGAAGGGTCTATTTGTGTTAAGTTTCTAACCTTGGTCCAAAGTCTTTATGCCTTGGTCCTTTTTAATTCATGGGGTCCCCTTTAATACATTTATAACTTAGATTAAATCTTTTATCCTAAGTCCTTTATATATGATCTCAATCTTAAAATTCATTCTTGTTTGCAAGATTATTGATCTACATTCACTCAGAAGAGATTAATAAAATAATGCATGGAATATTGAATTATCAAAGGTTCTATGAAGCTTCATGGGGGTGACAAGTGTCACCATCATGGGATCCCAATATAAAGATCAAATGATGCATGAGATCCTAGTATAAATAACATAAAAGTATCGAGCAGTCACCATATGACACACATAAGAAATAAGATTAAATCGAAAAGGATAAGTGGCAAGTTTGGAAAATAGTACCTAAAACACATTTAAAATTGATGGTAATGCACCCATCAATGACATCCATGTAAATGTCAAATGATGGTCACATGGATATCAAATTTAAGATAAAAAATATCCCTAGGGATGTTTTTAAAATTGATAGTTGCGTGCCCATTAATGACATTTACATGGATGTGAAATGATGGTCACATGGATGTCCAATTTAATATATCAAAGATCTTATGGACATGTTTAAAATTGATGACCACATGTCCATCAATGATGTTCATATGGATGTCAAATGATGATCATGAGGACATCAATTTTAATATAACTAGATGGATCTAAATAATATAAAGATCTATGATTTGTATTGATCTATGCAGGCTGATCTATTGGTGCAAAGCAAAGATGGAATTTTAAAGGGGCTCAAAACTAATGAAATTTAGTAGGATGCCACAAAATTTCAATTAAGGTGCCACATAAGTAAAATGAATAAATTGAAGATTTTATGGATCAATAATGCAAATTTATGAATAAAATGTAGTCTAAGCCTTGAAATTATGATCAGAGCTCACAATTGCCACCATTAAAACTCCTTGAGAACCTGCTTAAATGATAAAAAAGCCACAGTGAGTATGGAGATCCAAATATTACCATGTGTTCATTAAGACCAATCTAAGGAGAGTTAGACTATCACCTATGTAATAACATTTCGATCCAAAAGATGATCTAAATTCCAGTTGGGTTATTGATAGATAGGGTTAAAAACATGGAACATGAGATTAGAAAGTTGCCTTGAAGATGAAAAGTAGATCTTGAACACTAATAAGAGATTGGGAATGCAAGTAGTACCAAAGAAATCCTAAGAAATGGAGGACATCTCCAATGACCTTGGGAAACTTATTCAAAGACCTACTACACTCAATCCAATTGGGTTATTAATAGATAAGGTTTAAAACTTGGCACAAGAGCTTAGAAACTCCCCTTGAAGATGACAAGTAGCTCCTAAACACTAAGAAATTATTGGGAATACAAGGAGTACCAAAGAAATTTTAAGAAATGGAGGACATATCTAATAACCTTGAACAACTTAGTTAAAGACCTACTACACATAGTCCAACTAGTCTAAATACAGATGATAAGGTCAAGTAAAGAGCCTCTTAATTTGTTCAAAGGATAAGGCACCAAAGCTCAGGTAAGACTACCGTCGACCTTAATAGGATCATGGAGATGATTATAAATACAAGGGAAATAATCAATGCAATCAAAAACATTAGATAGAGTAAATAAATACCACAAGGATGTAGTAGATCAATGAAAGAGATCTTCATGAAACTAATTAGAAAACTTGAGAATTAACATTATAGGATGAAAATACTTCTAGAAAGATAAAATACTGCAATAGGAGATTCCATCAACCATAGGGTCCCAAGGTTAATTAGATTAGGAATATTGTTTTATAGCTTAAAAGGTATAATATTTTGAAAAAGGAATAATCTTTTAGACACGTGCATCTTTTAAATCACTTAGTCTATAAGTTAGTCTAAAAGGTCATCTATTTTAGAAAGAACAAAAAGGAAACCTATCCTATACACTTGTATAAATATAATTGGATAAGATTGACCAACAGACTACCTTGATCTTAGATAAAAGGGGTTTGGTCCATTGTAAGAAAGGAGGGAGTTATTAGAGCTAACTTACTTTGTAAACTTTGAGCAATGAATACAAACAAGGAATTTTGCCAAGTCTATCCATATTTGCTTGCATGGAGTGCTATATGGTTTCTCTCTTAGTTGTCTAGTTGAAATTTCAAATTTGAATGGTTCCTATGGATTTTAGATGTGTATATTGAATGTAGAGTTGCTAATTTGTGCCAATGCTAGATTAGTTGAAAGTTCTTAGGCTTATTTCATTTTTTGCACTTATTTTGCATTTGGGCTAATGTTGTTTGCTTGTAGGAGTGAATATTTAAAATGAGACTGGTTCCTATTTGCATCATTTCATACCTTCCTTAGAAGCTTACCTGATGTATGTTATGATTTGAGCTTATGATAATTATCTTCATACATTGGTTAAATGCTTGTTTAAATGAGATTTGAACTTTGTCATAATGTCTGGAATAAATACCAGCAATATCTTTCTTTTCTACCCTACCCTTCCTTTTGCTCCTTTTTTAACCATATCACTTTAGCTTAATTCTCAGTATAAATATCCATCTTAGATTAGTTTTTAGGTTAGTTATTGATAATAATTCACTATTCTTAGCATATATTCTACTTATTTTTCATATATCTACTATTTGTCCATGGTGGCTCCCAACCACCAAACATTATAAATATTGTGAACATTCCACTTACTTTGCCTCTATTCCATCAAAGATAATAGGATTATCAAAACCTAAAAATCATGCACTAAATTCATAGAATTGTAAAATGAGAAGTGTTTCTTAAACACTCTAGGCACTTGTGATACATATTCAGGCATTAACAAGAGGAGCTTTATTGGTGCTAGAAGGAGGGACCTTAGTTAGATCTTTGTGAATTTGTAGAATCTTTGCTAATTTTGGTGTATTTTGATCCAATATTGGCATAATATTTTCATATTTATGTTTATTTTAGAATATTTGTGTAAATATCATTGAACTTGATGGTCTTAGATGAATCTTTATGCTTTTTTTAGACAAAAAGCAATATTCTTTGAAGATCCATGGATATTCATGCAAAGGTAGTTCAGGGTTTGTGTATTTACCATGTTTAAGGTTAGTAATAGCATTTTGTACAAAGAGTGATTGGTTCTTTGAAAATTTGAGTTTATTTGAGCTTAGAGGTGTAAATACACCTCTCATTCATTAGTCTAAACATATATTTTAACTTATTTAGTTAAATATAGTCATTCTTCAAATGTATTTGTGCAAAATTGGCTTAATGTCAAAACTTAATCATTATACTTTACAAAGATCAATTTGATTCATCATATTTTAAATAGGTTTCAAGGTCACAAGATGGAATTAACCAAGGAGAGGATTAGGTGAGTGAAATTCCTAAAGTCTCAAACACTTCACCATTTCAAGGTACTCATGTGTTCAAAGTATGGCTTGGCTAGGTGGTTCTTCAATCAACATGCCAGGTATAGTACATGATGTTTCTAAAAAATCTAAAAGGTATTTACCTTCTTTTAGTCCTAATAAAATTTTCACAAATGAAGAACATGTTCAAAGTTTCAAATTTGCTTTAATATTGTTGAATGTGACTGATGAAGATGCAACATGTAGATTGTTTCCATTCACTTTCAAAGATGGTGCATATGAATGGTTCCTTAACCTTTCAGAGAACTACATTTCTAGTTGGGATAACTTTAACAATGTCTTCATTAATCTATTTGGCAAAATCATTAGTCCCTGTGTCGTATATCAATAATTCACCATAATTAAAAGGGATGCTAATAAGACCATTAGAGCCTTTATTCCTAGGTTTTATAAAATGTTCAGTAGAACCATATCCCATTATAGACCCAATGAGGCTTTAGCCTTAGAAATTTATAAGGATGCTATAGATCCTATGACCTACGTGTTCTTGAAAAGGTCTTTTTCCATCCTAAACACATGGACTTGAGTCTATTTTGAAGTCATGATCATTAATGACCAACTACAAACTCAAGGTTAGATGGCATATTCTATTCCCAATGTTAATCCAAACTAGACCCTTCTAAATGTGATTCCCATTTCCCACCAAAATATGCCTATTCTAAATCAACTCACATGTTTGAACCAATTAACCTTGAGTCATACATATCCTAGACAAAACTTAGGGTCCCTAGATAACACTGGTAGTGGACTTCATCCACAAAATCATAGAAATCTAGTGCCCACAAAAATTAGTAATGCTCCAGTTCATGAGCCTGAAACACTAAAAAATTCAAATGACTTAATACTAGAAATAGTCCAAAAATTGATTACTGAATTCTTTCAGTTACAAAAATAGGTAGGCAATAATAGGGAGGATTCTAATGTGAGTTTTTCCTTTACAAGGCTCAATAGACCTTCAAACAGGTTTCATGATAACAACAATAATAGATCATTTGAAAGCATACAAATGATTTTTTGTAATATAGATTTGGTTGATCATTGTAATGTTTTTGAAGCATCTCAAGGTGAAAGGGATACAACTAAAATTGTGCCTAACCAAGACAATATTGTAAGGAAATCTCAAGGTTTCATGGAAAAGGCTTTTGATTTTCCATTTGAAGAGGAAAGTGAACTTGAAGATACTTTCGAAGAAGGAATAACTCTTCAAGATGAACAACCCCATGAAAAAGATCAGATGCAAGCTGACCTATTTTTAGAAGATAGCTGTGAGGACAATTTATATGAATACATTATTGGAATAGAGATACTACCGAAGAACATAATTGTGGAAAAAAATTACACCAAGATTTCTTGAAAGAAATTGAGGTGTCCCAAGAAGGCAATGAAGTCCAAGAAATCCCAAAACTTGAAGAAATATAACTCAATTGGGTAGAAGAGCTACCTTTCTTCACTAAGGATGAATATGAAGTGAACATGATAAATCAAGAATTGTCATATGACTTCATCAAAAGATTAGGAGTATGGGACCAACATGGTAAGATTATATATGAGCATCATTCAGTTGATCTAGATAAATAAGCCTTTTAGGATGAGTTGGAAGTTTTTTGTGCAAAGATTGATAGTCCATTCACACCTCAAAAAAGACCTAATAAAGACATCAGTCTAAGGATACTAGATAAACTACCATTATTAAGTAAAGATGATATAATCCATTATTTGTCTATGCATGAAGCAGAACAAGAATTCTTATTAAAAATTAGAAGAATTTAGGAGGAAGATGATTGGAGCTTGGATTCATATCTTTGATCCATGCACCTGAGAATGATGATAGGAGACCATGATACATCACCTAGAAGACACAAGCATACAAGTGATCCTATCCATAAGAAGAGGCCATTGAATGGAATTAATCATGCTTCAAGATTCTGTAGTAGACTAAATAATTTTACTTTTAATTTGGGAGGTAAGTACTTTATACAATTAGTGTAGGTCTTAATTAGTTTCTTTTCTATTATTTGTGTCTTGATTTTTTCCTTCATATCCCTTATTTGTAAATAGTGCCTATTTATATTTTTTTGCTTTCTGTTGATTTGTTCCTTACTTTTAAATAAGTCCTTTTAGACAATTTTCAGCTCAAGTTTTATCTAGTTGCTCAAGAAAATTCACAGTTCAAAAATGCAGGTATGACTTCTCAATTTTGGTTGATCACATATTATTGAAATATGAGATTGATGTTATAGTTTAGAGAAGCTAGAAAATATTGGTTGATAAGTTAATTATTCCTTGAGATTTTAAACCTTGTTTTTTTCTAAGCTCAATTTTAAGAAGGATTGCACATGTAGGATGAAATTTTAAACTATTAGGACACAATCATGCTTGCACTTAAAAAAACATTAATTATTTAGGAAAAAATTTACAACCAAGGATGATTGTCTAAAAATAAAGCACTTGACCAAATCCCTAACCATGGCTAACCTAGTTCCCAACCTTTGTTATAAAGTCAAAATGACTTAAAAAAAAATCCAAAAATAAGATACTTATTGCAAGATTCAAAGAGATTTCTAATTAGAGGTGATTCTAGTATTCTCCATCAGGGATATAAATGTCAGGATATCAATGGAGTAAGGCCTTGAATGGAGATACAGGTATCTATATCAAAGCTATGGATGTTTGGATGGAAGCAGAGCAATGCCCAAGCCTTCCTTGAGCTAAAGCATAGTTCTTAATGAATATTCAAACATGCAGAAAGTCAATGTTAATGATTAAATTCATAGACTTGGAAGTTGTTCTCTAAATACTTTGGTAATTAGTAAGTGGAATCAAATCACACACATAACACGACTGAGTTTTGATGTTTAATCCCAATTTTGCATATGCAAGATTTGTTTTAACCATAAACTAATCTTAATAATGGTGCCTGATCAAATGGATTAAGTAGCTTAATTATTAGTATAAACTAAAGTCTCTAAATTCTAATATATTGCTATGTTTCCCCCAGAAGTTGCCATTTTTTGAGGTCAACATACACCCATTTCTAAAAAATGTGGACCCATGTGTCAAATTATGCAAATTTGTACCTTGAAATTGAATATTCAAATGATCAAAGAGTCATTAACATGATTGCACATTATTTTTACTTGAAGATCATCCACACCATGATCTGGGTGACTTATTTATTCATGGTTCTAGTTTAATCTTAGCTAAAGTGTTAAAATTGGATATTTGTGTTTCAAGTTGTAAGTTTAATGGAGCCCATTTGGAAATGAACATGGTTAGGCCTTTGTACTTCAATGTTAAATTGATATTTTACTGACCTTGGTCTATAATTGATTGATTAAATTCATATTTTGAAACCCTACCTAATGTTTTACTTGGATCTTTTAATTCATAATTTTTTGGTGGGAAATTTTTATTTAAAATTAAGTGGGAACAAATTAATCATACCATGGACTTAGTTTAATTTTTATCCTAAGAATTGGTCATGTTTTTAAACACAACCAAACCTTTGACTAAAAATCTTATGCTCGGTCTCTTTTATTCCCCATGATCCATTTATTCCATTCTATCCTAGCTTGGTCTAAATAATCACATGGTCCCTTCATTATAATACTTATCCTAAAGTCTTATCCTAAGGTTTATCATATATATTAATATGATAAAACTTTAGGCTAAGACTTTATGTTATGTCTTTGTTACATGGGGTCCTTTTGTGTTAGGTTTATAACCTTGGTCCAAAGTATTTATGCCTTAGTACCTTTTAATTCATGGGGTCCCCTTTAATATATTTATAACTTAGCTTAAATATTTTATCTTAAGTCCTTTATATATGATCTTGAGCTTAACTTTCATTCTTTTTTTTAGGATCAATGATCCATGTTCACATGAATGAGATTAATAAAATGATGCATGCAAACTTGAATTATCAAAGGTTCTATAGAGATCTATGGGGGTGACAAGTGTCACCATTATAGGAGCCTGGTATAGAGATCAAATGATGCATGAAATCTTAGTACGAAGAGTATAAAAGTGCAGAGTAGTCACCACCTGACACACATAAGAAATAGGATGAACTTGAAAAGTATAAGTGATAAGCTTGGAAAATACTCCCTAAGATGTGTTTAAAATTGATGGTCACATGCCCATCAATGACATCCATATAGACATAAAATGATGGTCATATGGACATCAAATTTAAGATAACAAAGATCCTTAGGGGTGTGTTTAAAATTAATGGTCACACACCCATCAATGACATCCACACATACATAAAATGATGGTCATATGGACATCAAATTTTATATAGCAAAGAGCCCATATATGTGTTTAAAATTGATGACTGTATGACCATCAATTATGTTCATGTGAATGCCAAATTATAGTCTCAAGGATGCCAATTTTAATATAGTTGGCTAGATCTAAATAATCTAAAGATCTATGGTCCATGTTGATCCATGCAGGTTGATCTGATGGTACAGATCAAAGATGAATTTTCAAAGGGGATCAGAACTAATTAAATTTGAAAATGATGCCATGAAAGTGTAATAAAGGTGCCACATAAGCAAAAGTGACAAAATGAAGATTTTGTGGATTGAGGATCCAAAGGTATGAATAGAACATAGTCTAAGCCTAGAACTTGTGATTGAAGCTCACAACTACCACTATTAAAGCTCCTTGTGAACCTGCTTAAATGAAAAAGAAGCCATAGTGAGTATAAATACCCCAATCTAACCATATTTTCATTAGAACTAAGATAAGGAGAGATGTACTATCACTTGTGCAAGAATATTTCAATCTAGAAGCTGATCCAAAGTCTAGCTAGGTCATTGATAGATAGGGTTGAAAACATGGCATACGAGCTTAGAAAATCCCCTTAAAGATGACAAGTAGCTCCTAAACACAAATAAAATATTTTGAATTGAAGGAGTACCAAAGAAATCATGATAAATGGAGGACATCTCTAATGACCTTGAGCAACTTATTCAAAGACCTTCTACACTCAGTCTAACTAGGTTATTGATATACAAGGTCAAAAACATGGAAAAGGAGCTTAGATAGTCCCCTTAAAGATGAAAACCAACTCCTAAACACTAAGAATAGATTAGGAATGCAAAGAGTACTAAATAAATCCTAAGAAATGGAGGACATATCTAATGACCTTGAGACACTTAGTCAAAGACCTACTACACTTAGTCTAGCTGGTCTAAATACATATTATAAGGTCAAGAAAAAATCCTCCCAATTTATGCAAAGGTTAAGGCACCAAAGCTTAGGTAAGACTACCTTCAACCTTGATAGGATCATGGAGATGATTTTAAATACAAAGGAAACAATTAGTGTAGTGATAAGTATTATATAGAGTGAATAAAGAAGACAAGGACTATTAATGAAATATCTCTTCATGAAACAAATTGGTAAACTTGAGAAGCAACATTATAGGATGAAGATACTGCTACAAAGGCAAAAGACTACAACAAGAGACTCCATTAGCCATAGGATCCCAAATTTAATTATATTAGGAATATTATTTTATATCTTAATAGGTATAATATTTTAAAAAAAGAATATTATTTTAAAAATGCACATCTTGTAAAGAACTTGATCTATAAGTTAGTATAAAAGGTCATTTGTTCTAGAAAGTAATAGAAAGGACACTTGTCTTATACACTTGTACAAATATAATTGGATAAAACTAACCAATAGATTACCTTGATCTTAGACAAAAGGGGTTTGGTCTATTGTAAGATAGGAGGGAGTTCTTAGAGCCAACTTACTTTGTAAACTTTGAGTAATGAATACAAACAAGGAATTCTACAAAATATATCCATATTAACTTATGTGAAGTGCTCTTTGGTTTCTATCTTAGTTATCTAGTTTCATATTCAAATTTGAATGGTTCTTATGGATTTTAGATGTGTATCTTGAATTTAGAGTTGCTAATTTGTGCCACTTCTAGATTAGTTGAAATTTCTTAGGCTTATTTTATTTTTTACACTTCTTTTGCATTTGGGCTAATGCTGAATGCTTACAGGAGTGAATATTTAAAGTGAGTTTGGTTCTTATTTGCATCATTTATTAGAATATTTCCTAATGTATGTTGTGATTTGGGATTAATATGCTTCAATTAATACATTGGTTAAATGCATGTTTATATGAGATTTAAAGTTTTTCATAATATCTAGAACAAAGACCAACATATTTTTTTTCTACCCTACCCTTCCTTTTGCTCTTTTTTTAACTAGATCACTTTAGCTTAATTCTCATTGTAAATATTCATCTTAGATTAGTTCTTAGGTTATTTATTGATCATAATTCACTATACTTAGCATAGATACTAATTATTTTACATAGATCTACTATTTGGCCATGGTGGCTTCAAACCATCAAACATTATAAATATTGTGAACAATCCACTTACTTTGCCTCTATTCCATCAAAGACAATAGGATTATCATAACTTACAACTCATTCACTAAATTCCTAGAATTCTAAAAATGAGAAGTGTTTATTAGACACTCTAGGTACCAATGATACATATTTAGGCATCAACATAACCAAGAGCATGCTATAGTTTATAATCAATGCATGAAATTTGAAATTGATTTTTTTTTTGAAGAGAGCAAGGTTAGGAGTACACCTATGTGTCTATGTAACCATCTTTCCTTTTATAAATTTAATTTGAAGAGATTATTTCTTATGAATCTTTGTAGATAAGATTAGGAAAACTTAGAAACATAAAAGTGCATACATATATATAGATATTGGAGGGCAACATGCACTTAACCTTGTCAAAAAGGTAAGTCACCACACAACCATTGAGCTTATCTCAATTGTGCAACCCAATGATGCTTATAACCTGGAGAATGTGAGTGATCCAATAAAATAAAACTCTATATATAGTGAGGGTGGATGATTTAATTACTCCATCCTATAAATTTGGTAAAGTTAGATGATTTAATCAAGTAACTTATAAAATTGACAAGATTGAGTGATTTAATCACTTCAACCTTACCAAAAGGTGAACCAACTACTATAGTAGATTGGATCAATAAAGGTCTTTAAAATTATATCTTGGGTATGATAATAGTCTATATTTTCATTTAAAATTTGAAAGCTAATTTGATTTTGCAATTATGGTGCCCTATGTATTGACTATGCACCTCATTTATGTCTCAATCTGAAACCTGGATATAATAATGATACCAATGTATAAAATGTTTCCATAAATGTGTTTATGAATTATATAACTATGAAATTTGGCCAATTTTTTAAAATTTTAAAATGTGGAGGATATGTTCCCATGACATTTCCACACTAAATCTATAGAATCCGAGAACTAATGTAACTGTGGAGAACATGTTTCCATAACATAACCCCACTATAATATAAAACTATGAAAACTATAGAGGTCATGCCTCTATGACATGCCCTTATTTTAAGGTGAGGGGAATTAGAAATTTATATTTACCTTTCCACAAAAGCATAAGATAAATGTATAATCTATTTATATATCATGTAACATATATGAGTAGCATGTCTAGGTAGATATAACAAATAATCACATAGTTAGTGATCACATCAATTCCTAAAATGCATGATGTAAATCATGGTGACATATAGAGATAAATAATACAATTTCATTAAGTAATCAAGCACACACCCAAGAGCACTCAAATAAAAATAAAAGGCAATGGTCCAAGGAGATTTTGTACAAGGGGAATGCTCAAATGCCTCACAATCAAAGGGACATGACTTAGTCAAATGTCCAAAAAACACAAAATGACATATTTAAATATCTATAATAGGAAAACATTGTAATCAGGGATGTAAGCAATGGAGCATATTCAAATGATCAAACAAACAAGACAAAATCAAGTAAGGCAAGACATTCAAGGAAGTGAAAAAAAGAAAGCATAGAATCAAAATAAACTAGCATAAAAATATCATACTAGTCCCTAGATATACATGTTATGAAAAATTATTAAGTAAATAACATATCAATTACACTAAAAAATATATAAGTATGGATAAAATCATGTGTAAGTACATAAGCTCAAACATGATAATGTAAACTGACCATAAAATAATATAACCTAAGTTTATTATGATCAAATAAGTAGATGCCCCCAATGCACTAGTGATATGAATAGAGGGAGGGCCCAACATCCATATGTTCATATATCATGTTCCTGGGTATGCCTAGATAACACTCAAAATATGAATGAAACATGTGTATATAAAAAATAAATGATATGCTATATACCAATATGGAACCAATAACAAAGATACCAAGGAGATAATAAGATATGGAAATGCTGAATTCTTTTTTACATTTTTGAATGTTTTAATTTGATTGATATTTATTGAAATATTTGAACATAAATAACTATCCTATTATCTCATCCATAGTATGCTTATAGGTATGTCCCCACAAAAAACTAGGTGCAATAAACTGATGGTACTTCCAAGGAACATGTTAAGGTGTAATATCTAGAACTTTAGGATACATGATTATTTATGTATATATATTAGTAATCTATGGTTTTGAGGAAATAATAGAGGTAATTGGGGTTAATTATAACCCATCATTTAATTTTTTTTGTTTATTTGGAATAATAGAAATAGAAACATGTTTAGTTGCTCTAGGTAACTAAATATGTTGTGTAGTGGTAAATGAGGATTCCATGGGACCCATTATGTATCTATGATGCAATGATATCTCAAGTAATAGCCACCTAAGAAATGGTATTTCATCTTTCTTACCCTTTCATGAAGGATTAACCTTAGTAGGTTTGATAATTAACTACCTAGGTATAAACTTCTCTTGTTCAAGTGGATGTTCATATGGAATTATATAAATTATAATTAACTTATTGGCATAAATGTATTTCATATACCCATGCACTTTATAAGGTACTATATGGAGTGTAAATTTCTAAGGTTATCCCAATAACATATAAAACTCTCTTATGTATGGTATAACTAAGAATGTAGTGACCACATATGCTGGGTAAACTTGTAAAGGTAAGTCAATCTCACCAAGGACATGTTGTGAGGTTCCATAACATTCTTTGACCACTTTAGTGAAAGGGTGTAAATCATCATGTGTATATCCTAAATGCATAAGTAATGTCATGGTAAAAACATTATCATTAGCACCATTATCAATCATAACATTGTGTATAGGTTGGTGATCAAGGTATGCTCAAATGAATAATGAATGAAGATCCGAGTCATCATCCACAATCTCACTATCAGAAAAAATAATAGAGGGTCTTTGAACTATAAGAGGTGTATGTCATGTATAAGTACCAATAATCCCATATAATGGGTTCCCATAATATGGTGGATGAGGATGTGTATTATATGACATTTGAATTTTGACTCCATAGAATGGTCTTGCAAAGGGTTGTTAAATATTTTCTAATTCTGGTGATCATTAGGTTATGAAATTGATTCCTCTTTTATGATCATCAAATGTAAGTTTTTGGTTATTGATAAGGTCTTATATCTTATGCTTCAATTTAAAACATCTATTTGTAGAATTCTTAGGGCCTTCGTTATAGTCACCATAAGCATTTGCATCATATCCTTTGGGGAGAGGTCAACTCATATAAACCTCTTTAGGATGAGGGAGAGATATGAGGTGACACTCCACAATATTTGGAAGTAACAAAGCTCAAGACTCAGGTAATCATGAAAAATGTCTCTTTGGTGCATTGGATAAGACAAGCCAATTAAGTTGTTGTGACACTGCATTAACAATAGTAGTTATTTATTTTTTAGATTATGTAGGTTTTACTTTGTAACTTGGTTTGATAGTAAACCTAGTATTGGATTTACTTAGCATGTTTTCTACATACTTAAGTTTATTTAATGAGATAAATTTCATTTAATGATCACAAAAAATATGGCATAAGTCATCAAAAGATTTGAAAAATTCAAAAATAATGGAATCATGTAATGGGGCAAGCAAAATTTTCTTGAATATGTCTTGAAGCTATTTATTTTACATTGGGTTGGTCATTTTATCCAACATTGTCTTGTACCTCAAGACATATTCATTGATAGGTGCATTGGTTCTTTGTTTTATCTTTACAATTTGGGGATAAGAAACCTTTTTGATAATGTTTATAGAAAAGTGTGCCAAAAAATAATTCACAATAGGTTTGAATGATTTTATTGATTGGATTGGAAAATCATAGAACCACCTTAGAGTATAGTCATTTAGGCTCCTTGGAAATAGTTTAGTCAAATGTTTATTATTATAGGCATAATTAAGGAATGCCACATAAAAAGATTGAAGTTGCTATTTAGATTCACCCTTTTCAACATAAAATGTGTAATTAAATGAAATAAAACTAGTTAGAAAGGGGTGTAAATATATTTCAAGTGCAAGAGGGTTATGCAAAACCTATTGTGAATCAATAACATAAGGTCACTTCATATAATTTTGTTTGATTCTTGTAACCTTAGTTTACAAAAGTTTTATAGTTTTGACAAGAGCTTGAAAATTTTGATAACTAATTATTTAAGTTTGAGAGGTAACTAAAGGAGGTTTACCCATAGTTTGAGTTTATATAGGCATTGAAACTAATAATTGGGTTGAGGTGCTAATGTTTTCCATGTAATATTATCAATAATAAGATTTAGTTTGGGAAAAAAATGTGTAAACACCTACTCATTCCCCCATTAGAAGTATGAAGTGATGATGTACTCAAGGGGAAGGTTATTGGTACATGGGGATGTCACATAACTCTAATAATATGATCAATATATGCACCTAGTTGTTTATCTATGCTATTTGCTTTTTTGGTTTATAAAATGGAGTTGAGGATCTCATCAAGATTGTTTAGTTTTTCCTAATACACTCTCAAAACATAGTAAGAGCTTGTACTTGTTCTTGATTTATTTATGTATGCTCATGATTTTCATTAGATTCATTATTTTATGATCAGAGTCATCTTCTATGATAACTTGTTTAGTATGCAGTTAAATTTATAGTAGCATATTCATTAGTTATAGGATTGGTTACTTCATTATTTTGATCCATCTTAGGTGGACAATGAGGAATATCTACGTGTTTGATACAAACACCATATAATCTAGGGATATTCATAGGTTGCATACAAATGATAGAGTAAATATGGAAAAATACAACAATGAGAAAACTTACAAGGATAAATACCCTATGATAAGCTAGGGCATGTAAAAAAAAGATGGGTTCACCAAATGTTTAACCCTAAATTTATAAGAGGCGTTATCAAGGGTTGATAATATATTTGAATAAGAAAAGAGTGTTAAATACATCTATAATAGGCCAATTAATTTACAAACTCAAATAAACAACATTATAAATTTATAATAATGAGATATTCCAAAAAGAAAAAGTACAACTATTGTTTGATATTGCAATAAATTAGAAACAAGAGTACTTAACTGGTTTATAGTGCACATGCAGATCTAAGTTGAAACAAGGTGGAAGTGGTCTAGATCATGATCCTAAAACAATCATCATATTTTATAATTTTTCACTATGTGGCCTTAGATGCTTGTGTCATATTTTGATAGTTATGTCAATACTAGTGTCTAAATAGGATATAAGTGTCTTGTATAAAATAGTGAATAGATATGAATGAGACCAAATGGAGCCTTATGGATTTTTGTCACCTTTCTTTTGGTGTATATAGATCATGTGAATATAATGTCACTCTTCATTAAATGTTTAAAAGCATAGCTTGTTTACCCTTGGAATGACTATGGAAAAAATGGTTAGTGGGCACATAGTGCTAGCTACTCCAAGGACCCATTTGTCAATGGGCACCACCTACATATATAGACTTCAAAGTGGGCCTTAGACCTATGTAATTCTCCCCTACATCATGGATTATGTGTGAATAAGGATGTAATATGTGATAAATAAGTACATATAGTGACCTAGCTTATAAGTTAGTAAATATGGCTAATGGCATGCTCCTTCAGTACTTTAGACATGCGATATGCAAATAGGGACAAATAGGGAGGTTTTGCTCACTTGAATTCTTGATTGAGTGCTTTGGTAAGTTACCTTGTGAGTTACCAATATTTTTTAGGTGAGAAATGAATGATGGTTGGTATTTTATATATACCAATCCCTTTTGATAATGTCTTTCACTAAATCACTTAGGCTAAGCATAAGAATACATTTCATTTTCAAATTGGAATTTTGGGAACTATATACTTAGCTAGAAAAGGTACACCTGCATTGATGTAGGTGTCTAAATGGGATGCAAGTATCCAAAAAACTATAAAATAGGCACTGGTCCAAAATTGGTAGAGAAGGATAATAATCAAATTTAGAGAAATTTACATAATATAGAAGGCCTAGTCATTAAATAAACAGTGGTCAAACTAAGAGAAAATCAATTTGGCACAAACAAATAGTGAAAATGAGCCTTTCAATATTGGGAAGTTCTTAGAATTTAAAGGTACATCCATGATAGGTATTTTACAAATATACAAGAGTGATGTGTTATATAATTTAAATTTAGTGTCAACATTCCCCCACTTTAATCTAGTAATGAAATTATTCGTTTAAAGAAAAATAATTGCATACTTAGGTGTGTATAACACACCTTGTATTTACATGAGCCTAACTTGAGTGATTTTTTAGTGACTAACTTGTAACCAATATCATGTCATAACATATAATCAATATATGAAATCTAAAATTTAAAGAATTTGAAATGCTTGAGTTAATAGAGCAAGGTTAGGAGTACACCCATGGGTCCATGTAACCATCTTGCCTTTTAGAAATTTAATTTGAAGAGATGTTTTATTATGAATCCCTAGACCTAAGATTAGGAAAATTTAAAAACCTACAAGTGGATACATATATATAGATATTGGAGGACAACATGCCCCCAACCTTGGTAAAAAGGTGAGTCACCACATGAACATTGAGATTATCTCAATCATGTAACCCAATCATGCTTATAACTTAGAAAGTGTGAGTGATCTAATCATATCATAGTATATATTTTGTGATGTTGGATGGTTTTAACACTCCATTGTATAAATATGGTTATGTTAGATGATTTAATCAATTCTAAGTTATAAACTTGGTGATATTGAGTGATTTAATAATCTCAACCTTGCTAAAAGGTGAACTAACTACTATAGTAGATTGAATAAATAAAAGTCCATCCTAGGTATGATAACAATCCATAATAGTATTTAAAATTTGAAATCTGATTTGATTTTATAATTAAGGCACCCTTTGCATGGAATATGCATCTCATATATGTATTAATCTGAAACCTAGGTATAATAATGGTACCAATATATAAAATGCTTCCACAAATGTGTATCCAAATCATATAACTATGAAATTTGGCCAATTATGAATTTTTTTTAAGTGTGGAAGACATGTTCCAATGAAATTCCCCAACTAAATATTTATAATATGAGAATTGGTGTAAATGTGGAGAACATGATTCCATAACATACCCCCATTGTAATATGAAATTGTTAAAAATGTGGAGGTCATGCCTCTATGACATGCCCCCCTTTGAGGTGCGGGGATTGGTAGTTATATTTATCACCCAAACTTACACCCTTGGAAGGTTGTTCAAGTCTTCATAATTTGGGGTAACATGGAGAAAATTCTAGGTTTTGGGTGCTCTAATAAATGGATTGAATCTCTAGATTATAGGGCTAGTTCCCCTTGATGTATAAATTAGGATAAAAAATATACACTAATATATTATAAGGAATAAGGATAAGAATAAAATGAAATAACACCTAACTAGGGAGGTGATACACCAAACTAATTGTCCACTACCAACCAACTACATGTGCACATCAACCATGAGACTAGTTTGAACATACACTACTCCTAATCTAAATCTACTACATTAATGTTTCAATGTGAAGGTTATGATGGATGATTAGGATAGGATGGATAATAAAAGGGTAAAAAATGACACTAATTAATATTAAAATTCTCTCAACCCTTACATCTCAATTGAACACTTCACATGACTTGCATAATAAGCTTTCTAACTGCATATAGGTGTTAGAATAGGATAACATGTTAAAGAAGACTATGTAAATCACTTAACATGATTCACTATCCATGTAATCACACTAAGTTTAATTATTAAAGGAGGTAAAACCAATATTATTCATTGATCAAAGTCATATAAATGTGCAGGGCTTCACCATACTCAGGTGGAGGATTCTTAAAAATGCCAAAAATAGGCATACTTATAGAGAATGTGAGAAAGGAAAGAGAAAGAGGACATTAAAGATGAATATGAGAGGTGTCATCCATCATGAGGGAAGTAAAAATAAATAAAAGAGGCTATAAATAGTCCTAAGGGATGTCTCAACATGTGTGTACATGGAGTAATGATGAATTTCATGAAGTTAGTGTAGGAGTGACACATGACTCTTCCATCTTCAAACTACTCTTCTTGAATGAAGATTGACAAGTCACCTTGATGGTTTCTAACTATTCATCCATATCTTGGAAACTTGATCATATGTTGGAACAGTTTTATGTTAATGTTGTAAGTGTGCCAATCATTCTAGGACCTACAACGTCTTGTCCAACTGTCACCAATTCCATAGGTGCTTTGAGACTCTTCAAGTTATCTTCTCTACTTCTCTAAAATTAGTTTGAAAACGAAAAATTTGATTTGATATATCTCAAGAGGGCTTGGATGTCATGTTAACATGTATTTTCAAGGTCATATATGGTCTCAAGAAAATCCATTAGATCTAACTTAGTTAGATTTCATGAAGAGCCACCCATACCTATATTTTTAGGCTTGACAGTCATTTCTAAGCCCAAATCTATACAAAAGTAATTCACATGTCAATGAATGATCCCAATAGGTGATCTTGAGAGCCATGAATCCACTCCAGATGGTTTTAAGACAAAACAAGGTCATTAGGATCACTTAGGCTTACTATTTATCCTATCAAGATCTTAGAAGGATTTAAACAGGGTTTTAGGTGTCTTATACTCTTAAGGATTGTTCATAGAGAACATATCCTATTTTTATTTATTAATACCATAAGAAAAAATTAGGGAGACCCTTAAATTACCCCCAAACACCAATTAGTCCCATGCACCTTCTCATCCAAGTTTTGAGCAAAAAATAGTGTTATCTCAAGTTCTTCACAAGGCCAAATAGTGCTTCAGAGGTGGTTGCTATTTTCAAAATGATTTATAGAGTTGGGGGATTTTAAGATCAAACTAGTACTAGGATTCTTAAGTCAAAAAACCTCTCTGCCTTCCAAAATTGTCTTGGGATACCATGCTAACCTTCATTATAGTTCCAAGCATGAGAATATAGCTTCTTGGGTGGATAGGCTTGTGTATGGAGGCTCTACAAGTTTATTTTTATATAAAACATTATAATTAATTATTTATGACTTAGAAAGACTCATTGAGGATTTATGAATATTATAAGGGGTTTTCATATTCTTTCCCAAGCATTTTATTCCACACACTTATCAGGGCTTCATTAGCTAATATTGAGGGTTTATGAACAACTTTAGGATTCTGACCCTAATGATCACTTTCTTGTTACTATATCATATTATTCATAACTTTTAACCACTACAAAAAATTTCCTAATACTTACTATACCTTGTTAGGAATTTCAAGACTTCATTCCCGCCCAAAACTTACATTCTTCTTTTGAGAAAATACACACATGCCTAACACAACCAAGCTGGGTGTATGGGTATACTATGTTCCAACTAATTGATATTTCAAGTGATTTATTTAAATTTGGAGTGATTTAATTTTACTTAGGAGAATGGAATGAAGGATTTAAAATTTTTTCACTGATCTCTTTATGTTCATCTTGCTTTCTTCAATTGATAAACTTCTTGTTCTAGTGTCTTGAGTTTTGTCCTACTAGACTATCTGTGCTTAGCTGAGTGCACTTATTTCCCTCAAGAGTATTCATGAAAGTATTGGAATAATTTGTTTGGAATTAATCCTAGTATTGAATATATCATTCACTATAATGATAAACCTAAATACAAGTGATTTATTTAAATTCCAACCTTTATCATATAGAGAGTTTCCTCTAGGTCCTTGAAGCCTATTAGAGCTCCTTTCAAGTGACTCTAGCCCTCTGATGTTTTATTTTCCTTTCTTAGAGCATCCATAGTTTTAACTCTTTTTCTAAGTTATAACACCTCTTATGCAACTTTTCAAGTTCTCTATTTATCATAAAACTTACTTCCTCTAGCATATTTGTAGTCAAAACTATAGGTGCCTATTTTGGGCCTATTAAGGTTATTTTGATATTTTACCATATCTCACATTGATGATTAAGTAAATTTATTTGCCTTGAGTATATTTAAAACAAACTTCCTTGGATTTCTCACATGCCTCACTAATCTTCCATGTTCTTGATGAGGTTGTTTAACTATCTTGGAGACTCAGACAAATTTATCACAACTATATTCTTGACATTGTACCATCCATTAGGAAGAGTATATTCTTTCATGTGATTGACCACATATGCCTTCTTATTTATCCTTTAACCAATCATTAAATGAATGCATGATCTTAATAAAAGGTAATAGACATGTTTATATTGTTCTCAATAGGTCCTAGAATAAACCTACATCAAAGGACTTGGTGAGCCATGAATTTATATCAAAATAAGACTCATTCCACCATATTGTAACTTATTCATGTTCCCTACATCTCTTTAAAACTTCACACCTCAAGTATTATGTACACTTCGTTCCCTTTCATATCCCACTTTTTCTTCATCTTAAACATACAACCTACTTGTACATTACTCCAACATTCTAAATAATGGTAGACAGGAATGTGATAAAGTCTCTCAAACCCTGAAGAGTCTCTAAATACCCAATTTGTCTTCACTAGCTCGTTCATGAATCAACCATGCTCAAAATTGAGACTTAGGGTTTAGAAGGGTTTTAAGACCACCTCATGGTATTAGTTATTGTTCATAAATGAGGGGAGTTCAAACTAAGAACTAATGCCATGAATTTAAAGGCCATTATAACCCCCTCCTTTGTCTAAAATCTTAGGCTCCCCCTCTCTCTACTCTATACATAATGAACATGTGAAATTATCTTTTGTGAGGCTATCAAGGGCTTAATGGAGATTCTAATGCATTTGTTCCCTTCTTTGGATATATTCAATATTGTTCATGAAATTTGATCTGAGGTAGGTGAAGAGACACCCATACATGCATTTACACCTGAGGATGGACCCTTCATGCCCATACACGTGACCCAAATGATCCTCATTGGAGTGATTCATTCTCTTTTATAAATTGAACTACAATAATTCATGACTTTAACCCTTATTTGACCAATTCTTGATATTACATGTTAGAAACCCTCTTGATATGGTTGACATTTGAAAAGGTATGCACTTGGTCCAAGAAACAACTTGGTAGACCTTGAAATGCATTGATAAGTGTAAAGGAAACCAATGTATGTTTGATAGCTTCATGAGGTAAACATAAAGCTTTATAAGACCATCTTTGAATTTAATTAACCTTTTAGCCATTGTATTTAACAACAATTAGGCTTTGATAAGGCTTAAATTAATCCTAATGAAATCATTAACTCTCCAAAAACCTTAAAATATACTAAGTTACCTTAACTCCCTCAAACAAGGCTAAGATTATTTAGACAAGGAAACCAAGGAATGGAAAAACTTGAGGGATGATACATCATATTGACACATCATGACACAGACTTATGACCCTCTAAGCTGACCTTGATGGTTCTAGAAACACATGAGGAAGTTAATATCTTAAATAATGCTAAAGAATGATTTAAGTGACCATTATAAGAACATTACAATAAAAGTATGGCTATCAATTTGTAATTAATAAGCCCTAAGAAGGAAGTTTTGAATTTTAGGTGTTGACATTTTATCTTAGGGGCAAAACATGGTCAATAATTACCTTACCTCAAAAGGATAATCTATGTATGGATCATGTAGCATATATGAGTAACATGTCTAGGTAGATATAGAAATGAAGTACATAGTATTTGACCACATCAAGTCCAACTATGTATGATGTAAATCATAGGAACATTTAGAGAGTAATAGTATAAGTTAAATAAGAAATGAAGCACACACCCAAGATCACTCAAAGAAAAACAAAAGGCAATGGTTCAAGGAGACCTCATATAAGGAGCATGTTCAAATACTACAAAATCAAAGGGAAATGGCTTAGTAAAATTTACACAAAGAAAAAAATGACATTTAAATGTTCACCATATGCCAGAACAAGAACATGGACCACAATTTATGGAGTATATTCAAATTCTCAAATATATAAGACAAGATTAAATAAGGTAAGACTCTCAAGGAAGTGCAAAAAGGAAAGCATGGAATCAAAAGAAACCAACATAAACATATAACACTAGTTCTTAGATATATGTGTTAGTAAAAACATTAATTACATATCATATCAAGTGCATTAAAATATATAAGCATAAATAAAGGCATGTTTAAGTACATAAACTCAAACATGATAATGGAAAATGATCATATAATAATCTAACGTAGGTGTATTGTGATAAAAAATGTAGATGCCCCCAATGCAATTATGATGTGAGTAGAGGGAAGGCTTAATATCTTTATGTGAATATATCATGTACGTAGGTATGAATGTATCACACTAAAAAGATGCATGAAACATAAGCATGTATATAAGAAATAAATTATATGATATCTACCAATATGGAACCAACAACATAAATTCCAAGGAGATAATAATATATAAAAATGCTAAATTCATTTTTGGATTTTTGAATGTTTTATTTTTTTGGGTATTTTTGGAATATTTGAAAATAAAATAATATCCTATGATATCATCAAAATAATATTCATATGTGTCTCCCCACTTGGAACATGGTGTAATAAACTGGTGGTATTCCCAAGGATCATGTTTATGTTTAATATATATCATTGTATATTTTGTGATGCTCTACATATGTATAATAGGACTCTATGGTCACAAGGAAATAATAAAGGGAATGGGGGTTCTTGGAACCTATCATTGAATGATATATGGTTTATTTGGAATAACAAAAATAGGAACACGTTTGGTTACTCTAGGTAATTGAATATGTTGTGTGTTATTATATGAGGATTCATTAGAACCAAATGTGTATATTTGATGCAATGGTATATCAAGTATTGGACACATAGTAAAGGGTATTTATTATTTCTTACCCTTTCATGAAAGATTAAGATTATTAGGTTTGATAATTAGTGGTCTAGGTATAAACTTATCTTGTTCAAATGGATGTTCATATGGAATCTAAAAACTATAATTACCCTATTAGCATGATTGCATTTAACACACCCATTCACTATAGAAGGTATTTCATGGATTACATGTATCCAAAGTCATCCCAATAACATATCAAATATTCTTATGTATGGTATAACTAATGTTGTAGTGACCACATATGCTGGGCCAATATGTAAAGGTAAGTCAATCTCACCAAGGACTTACTGTGAGGTTCCATCAAATTCTTTGACTTCTTTGGTCAAAGGGTATAAATAATCATGTGTATATCCCAAATACATAATAAATTTTATGGTTTAAACATTATTTATAACACCATTATCAATCATAACACTATGCATAGGCTAGTGATCAAGGTATGCTTGAATTAATAATGAATGAAGATCTGAGTCATCATCTACAATCTCACTATCATCAAAATTAATATAAATTATTTTAACCATAGAAGGTGTATGTCATGTATAAGTAATAATAATCCAATATAATGGTGCCCATAATGTGGTGGAGGAGGATGTGCATTATGTGCCATTTTCACTTCTTTATCCTTCTTAGAATGTTCTTGCAAAGGGTTGTTAAATATTTTTTAATTCTAGTGATCACCAGGTTGTGAATATGATTCCTTTGGATGATCATCAAATGTAATGTTTTGGTTATTTATGAAGATTTGGATATTATATTTCAATGTAAAATATTTATTCATAGAATACATATGGCCTTTATGATAGTCAAAATAAGCATTTACATCATATCCTTTGGATAGAGATCAACTCATATTAACCTATATATGAGGAGGGAGACATATCAAGTGACACTCCATAAGATTTATAAGTATCAAAGCTGGAAACTTAGGTAAGAATGAAAATTGTCTCCTTGTTGCATTGGATAAGACAAGCCAATTAGGTTTTTGTGACACTGCATTAATGATAGTAGTTGTTTCCTTTTTAGATTATGTAGGTTTTACCTTGTAACTTGGTTTGATGTTAAAATTAATATTAGATTTAGTTAGTTTATTTTATATATACTTAAGTTTGTTTAATGGGATAAGTTTCATTTTATGATCATGAACAATATGACATAAATCATCAAAAAATTTGAAGTTTTTAAAAATAAGGGACTCAGGGCAATCAAAATTTGCTTAAAGATGCCTTGAAGATCTTTATCTACCATTGGATTGGTTATTTTATCCAACATTATCCTATACCTCAAGACATATTGATTGATAGGATCATTGGTTCTTTATTTAATCTTTCCAATTTGGGCATATGAAACCTTTTTAGTAATGTTGATAGAGAATTATGCCAAAAATAGATCCAAAAGAGGTTTGAATGCTTTTATTGATTATATTGGTAAATCATAGAACCACCTTAGATCATAGTCCTTGAGTTTCCTTGGAAATAGTTTAGTTAAAATTTTATCATTAGAGGAATACTCAAAGCATGTCACATATTAAGATTCAAGATGTGTTTTATGATCACATTTACTATCATAAAATGTGAAATTAGGTGCAAACAAATTAGTTGTCAAGGGTTGTAAAAATATTTAGGTGAAATAGGGTTATGCATAACCTCTTGTGAATCAATAACATAAGGTGACCTCATATAATTTTTTTTTCATATTTGTAACCTTAACTTGTCAAAGTTTTATAGTTTTTACAATATCTTACACATTTTGATCACTAAGGTTTAAAGTTTGAGAATTCACCAAAGGAGGTGTGCCCATAGTTTGAGTTGATATAGGCATTGAAACTAGTGATAGGGTTAAAGTGATAATGTTTCCCATGTAGGATGTAGAAATAGTAGGGTTTAGTTCATGGAACAAATATGTAAACACATAACTCATGTCCCCATTATAATTATAAAGTGATGATGTGCTCAAGGGGAGGGTTATTTATGTATGGGGATGTCACATAGCTCTAATAACATGATCAATATATGCACCTAGTTTTTCATCTATACTATTTTATTTTTTGGTTTCTAAGATGGTGTCAATGATCTCATCATGGTCATCTAGGTGTTTTTAGATACACTCATGAAACATAGTAAGATATTGTATTTGTTCTTGATATATTTATGCATGTTCATTATTTTCATTATATTCATTATTTTTGTGATCATAATCATATTCTATGATAATATATTTAGTATGAAATTTAGATTCATTAGTAGAATATTCATTAGATATAGGATTGGTTACTTCATTGTTTTGAGCCATCTTAGATTGAAAATGAAGAAGATATAAGTGTTCGATAGAAACACTAGCTAATTTATGATATGCCTAGGTTGCATACAAATGGTAAAGTAAATTTAAAAAAATACATCAATGAAAAACCTTAAAAAGATGAATACCCTAAGATAATCTAGGGTTTGCATAAAGAGATGAGTTCACTAAATGTTTAACCCTAAATTAATAAGAGGGGTTATCAAGGGTTAAGAATATATAAATGAATAAGCATAAGGGTGATAAATAGATCTATAACATTCTAAATAATTTTAAAACTCAAATAAATAACATACTAAATTTATAATACCAAGATATGTAAAAAATAAAAATTATAACTATTGATTCATATTGTAATAAATTAGAAACAAGAGTACTTAGCTATTTTATTATGTGAATGCAGATCTAGGTTGAAATATGCTAGAAGTGGACTGGATCACGATCCCAAAATAATTGTTAGATTTTAGAATTTTACGCTCTATGGCTTTAGATACTTATGTCAAATATAGATAATTACATTAACATTAGTGTCTAAAATGGATGTAGGCTTCATGTATGGAATAATGACTAGATATGAATGAGACCAATTGGATCCTTATAGGTTTATGTCACCTTTATTATGGTGTGTAGAAATCTTTCACATAGGATGTATCTTTTTTTAAAATGATTAAAACCTAACTTCCTCATCGTTAGAGTGACTATGGGAAATGGGTTAGTGGGCACATGATATAAAAATACACCAAGGACCCCTCTATCAATGGGAACTACAAACATATTCAATGCTCAAAATACAACCTTAGACTTATGTATTTTTCCCATACATGTTGTATCATGTGTGCATAAGGCTACAATGTGTGATAAGAAAGTATACACAGATACCTAGCTTGTAATTTGGTAAATATGGCCCATGGGATGATCTTTCTATAATTTATACTTGTGAGGATACTAATCCTATGATTGATAGGAAAATAAAGATTAATAGGGTAGGATTGTTCACTTGAATTTTTGATTAAATGATTTTGGTAAGTTTCTTTGTGAGTTCCCAATATTTTATAGGTGAGGAATGAATGAGGGTTGATCTTGTATATATACCAAACCCTTTTTAAAATATTTCACACTAAATCACTTAGGATGACCATAAGAATACCTTTCATTTGAAAATTATAAGAATTTTGGGCACTTGATACTTATTTTGAAAAGGGACACCTACATCAACATAGGCATCTAGCTGGGACATAAGTGTTCAGGAAGATAGAAAATAGGTACATGTCCAAAACTGGCAGAGAAGGATAATGATCAAGTTTTTAGAATTTTTATTAGTATATAAGGCCTAATAATTATAATAATAGTTGTTGGACTAAGATATAATCAATTTGGAATATATATATAGTGAATGTGATCATTTTAGTGGCATAAATGTCTTATAACTAAAGGGTACAACCATGATAGGTATTTGCCAAATGTACAAGACTGAGGTGCTGTATAATTGAAATTTAGTGTATACAATCATGATATGTAGAGGTGGAAACAAGTGGGAAAATGATTAGGATATAATCAGTAAATTATATAAATATTTTTTTTGGAGACTTGGACACTTACAACAACCTTGAGACACTTGCATCAATGCAAGTGTCTTGATCACAATAAAATTGCTTGATATTGAATACTCATTGTATTATAGAGTGACCACCTAGATATTTTTAGGTTTTCCAATTGTCTTTTTACTGATATTTTTTATTTATGCACACAAGTTGTAGATTATTGTATGTGGATCAAACCTTATCTCTTCACCTTAGGTCTTTGTATCTTGCCAAAAATGGGTTAGTGGGATCATAATGTGGATAAGTGTATAGAGTTGAGGGATAATTCTATGGACATTTTTGTGTAACACATATGTATTATTACATAACACATATGCATTATTAAATATTAGGATTGGTAATTACCAAGCCATAACGCATACATGTCACATAATGAATATAATGTGTATGCATTATTAAATATTAGGATTGGTAATTACTAAGCCATAACGCATACATGTCACATAATGAATATAATGTGTACACATTTTGGTAAGTATTAAAAATGTGTATGAATTATTCTAACTTGAAATATAAACTACAAACCCATATACAAATACCAAAAAAACCATTTCACTTTGCCTCATGTCTTTTCTCTACCCTAAAGTGTGGAACCACATTCACATTTTTATTCTAGAAGGATAAAGCACACCACTATTTTTAGTTAGCTCAAACAATCAACAATGATTTTATGAAGGGGAAGTAAGCAAGAACAACTTGTAATTATTAACATGAAATTTAGCAATTATTTTTTATTTGCATTATTTTTTGTTAAAACCATTTTTTCATCTGAACAACCCTTTTGAGTGTAAGATAATACCCTCATAACCCTCCTACAATTCCAAAAAATCCCTCATGTAGTTAGGAAGATTTGGATGCACACATAGTTGATAAAAAATACAAATTAAAGAGAAAATTAGGAGAATAAGGGACCCTAATACAACCAAATCCCATAATACATATTAGGATAATACCCAAGAGTCAATACTAGGCCAAGTTAACATAATAACAAGTCAAAATTGATATATGTGAATGTTATAGAGAGGGATGTAAGGATTACTATGTTGACAAATTGTTAACACATGAAGTGAAGGAAAAATAAATAACCAAAGACCAAATTTTTACATTATTAATTCATCCATCAACCAATGTACCTTTTCCATTATCAAAAAAACATTTCTAGATCCACCAATCCCAACATAGTTTGATAATAATTTTTTTTTACGATCGATGGTGGATGATATTTTATTACCCACTATGTAACAAACATGAGGTTCCATTGTATTTTTGAGGAAACTCTATTGTGACTTTATCCTTAATGAGATTCTTAATTATTTTGACTAATCAAAGTTTTAGGGCTAAGGGAAAGGCTGTGTATAGGATAAACCAAGTGCACATCATGTTCCCAATTAGAATAAGAGAGTCACTACCCAAAAGCTACTTTATCTTAAGATCCATTTTGTAGTGAAGGAGGCCATTGAGATTAATATTTTTTATGTGATTTTCATGCTTACTAAGACATTCATTCAACATATGAGTAAGATTTTTGACACTGATTCTAGAAAGGATGGACATGGGGATACTCTACCTAGTGTGCATGCATAAATGCACCCTTGCATATCCTATAGTGCTATATGTAAAATACCTTTAGATGATGATGTTGGTACTTTTGAGGGCCTAGATGCTATCATTTTTATCAATGAATTTTTGGTACATACATTTGGTATACATAAATTGACTACACACATGTATGTATCTTATATATTTGACATGTTAAATTTCAAATTTATTTGTATTTAAAAGGTAAAAATTAATTTACATAGAAATTAAATAACATATATGTAATTTTTAATGTTTCAGGAGGAGACAATACCATCATCTTTATATCAATATTGTGGGTCATCTACTACTACATTTGTTGATGTTACTTAGCCATTGTATACATATACATAGGTATTTTTTCATAAAAACTATACTTGATGTAGATGTATTTATTTATATAGATAGCTCAACTAAAAATAATATATTGTTTGTTTAGTTGATGACCACATTGGATAATCCTCCATCTATACAGTTAGAAACAAACATAAGCATTACTACTATAATTTCATCTACACAACCACTCATTGAGGTATGTTAACTTGTAATTTTGAATTATAAGTATATATTTATTTTAATAATTTGAATCTATACTTGGGAAAATATAACTTATGTGAATGTATTATGTAATTATGGTTATTTGATGACATGTGATAGTCCCATTCAAATGATTATTAGGGTAGCTACTCATGTTGTTTCTCAATTTCACACTCTTATGCCTATAACTCAACCTATCATTGACCATGTTGAGTGTTAGAGGAAAATTGACCGTGACCAAGAGATTATGATAAGTGTATGTTTAAATAATTTTATTAATAGTTTAAAATTAATTTTTAAACTTGGTTACATGTCTAATATGTAAAGTTTCTAATAATATTTGTATATGAACAGGTTCAACTATAGGCAAGATATGAGCATAAAAGGACTCACAGTCAGATATTGGAGGAATCCAAGGCATATTAAGGATATCCATATATGTGAAATGCATCAAAGGGGGAGTATTATTCAAGGAAGGAAAAGAGAGGGAGGTTTTTTGATGAGTAGGATATGTCTTAGATGATGTACTTTTTATGCCTATATGGCAATGCACACATTTTTGGCATTGTATACCTCTATGGAATTCACCCAACATTATAATATGTTCTTATTTTGTATGAATTTATGGATATATATATATATATATATATATATATATATATATATATATATATATATATATGTTCACATTTTGTGGTGATCATCTTTATACTTACAATTTGATCCACATTATTCTTTAAAAAATAAATTTGATGGTTATATGGCAATAATTATATATGATTTTCTTTAATATGTCCTTCATGTAATTGTTATAACTTTTTTACAATCCTTCAATATGTGTTACAATTAAAAATATATGGGATAAAATATTATAATGTGTGAAACTTAAAATCCTTCAATCACTTCTATCTTACAATCCAATTTCAATATCAGAGTCCACAGTCTTCACATGTAAGACTTAAGAAATAAATAATCAGAGTTAGAGTCTATGGTCCATGGTATTTAATCAATAGTATGTGAAATATGGTTGAGGTACTATCATTTATTAGTGTTAAGTACCTTTCATGTTTAGGATACACCATTTGATGATTTTCTTTGTGATCCTTAATTGGAATGGTGTACCATCCTTGTCTACTTGTGGACAATATTGTCATCCTTATTAGCTTTGTTAATCAAATTTCATGCTTTGGTTGGTTTGTGGATGGATATTATGATTTGATATGATGTGAAAATATTATATCTATCTTTACATTATTTAATGATTTTTGGGCTAAAATATTTGAGATGTCATCCTTGATTGATTTGTGAAGATAATAAATAGATGCCATCCTTGATTGAATTGTAGATGGTCTAAATGTTTGATATGATGTTGTCACCATTTTAATTTAGATACCCTTATTACATTAGTTTACTATCATTTGGCCTTTTAGAATGAAATTTTGAGATACCATCCTTGTAAGTTTTGTAGATGGTTTAGATCATCTAGAGTAGATTACACTTGGAGAGGCCATACAAGGGATTAGTGTTGGATAATATTTGATGCATTATAGATGATCAATGTAAAATTATAAGACAACTATAATAAAAAACCATGATCATAAACTTTATTTGAGTCCTTTGTTGTGGGACTCATTTTATATGGTCATGTTGGGACATCTGACAAGCTCATATAATCCTACACATATTATTCATGTATCCTAAGCCACTACATGTGACTTGAGGGGAGATGATGTGTTCCAATCCACACTTCAGGATTGCAGATGGATGTGCATGATTTTATCTTGATATATGATTCTAGTGTAACTTGATCCTTGATCTTAGGATATTAAATCATTCTGATGGGCATTTCTCTAGTTGTATGTTTTTACTCTTTTTTTGTTAAGAGGTTAAGGATGGATTACATGTACCTGGATCATTTATGTTAATCCCATTTTTAAGAGGTTAACAATTTTTGATGTTCATTGATATGTGATTCACCCTTGAGTTGCTTCAAGTGCCTATTTTATTAACCTAGCTGGGTAATTAGTATCACTACTATGATTATTTTGATGTTGTGGTCATTTTCTTGGCTCATAAGGTGAGCCAATTTTATTTTATATCCAAATTAATACAATTTTTGTATTCTTATGGTTCACAATTACTATATTAGGCTTCCAATTATGGGGAGTTAGTAAATGTTGTTTCTAAAATTATAATGGTAGTCTTCTTGGATTTTTTTGGATTGTTTGTTAATTATTTTTGTGAAGCATTGATGACCCTTTGACTCATTGTCTTTGATCATTCAATTTTATTGGTTCATGAGGTGAGCATTTTTTAGGTCAAACTAGATCTTATTTATTCAGTGTGTTGGAATCTTATAGTTTTCAATTACTATCTTAGAATTCTAGTTCTAGGAAGTTTGAAGATGCTACTATTGAGATTGTGATATTAGACTTTATTGAGTGTTATGGTTCATAATGTAGGAAATTGAGTTGGATCTATCGATTAATAGTCATTTTTATAGAGAATTGAATAAAATTTTACTCATTGTTCAAGTGTTGATCAAGTTAGCTCTAGGACTTTAATTTCATCCTAATTTCAAAAGATTGATTAACAATTATGCAATCAAGAGACAAGTTTTTGTCCTCCAACTAAATTTTTTACCTTTGATAACTCCACTTAAAAATATATTAATATAAACACATTTGGTTAGGAAAATGAAAGTGCTCCCATGACCAAAACATCCAAATCCACATGGATGCATGTTTTTAAAACTGATCAGAAGTGTGGAAACACTAAAAACAAATATTGTCAATGTTGAAGTGACAATTGGAGATCTCTACCTCCAGTGCTTTGTGGATTAAAAAAAAATAAAACCAAATTTAGGGTGGTGGATAACATATATGACCATGTTATTTTCATCTAATCTTTCCTGATCAAGAGATTAAGTACCTGTTCTAGCCTCAAGGATGCCCTTAGAAATATGATAAAATTATAGTTTTTTAGGTGAACTTTAGACTATATAAAATGGAAAATTTAATCAATTTGAATGAATAGAAAACAAACTTCATGTGCATGATAAATCCATATAATTTCAAACATGTTGATCAAACCTTTGAGATGTATATATGGCAAACATCGTAGTAATCAAGCCTAAAATGTATTTTTTTTGCAATTAAGAGAGAAGTTATTGTCCTCCATTTGGCCTCCATGACATGCACATGCAAATCCATAACTTAAAAAATGTTTGGATAGGAAAATGACACGTGATCACAAGACCATGGCTTAAAAATCCATTTGGATGCATGTTTTTACAACTTCTTAGGAGTATGGAAACACTAACAAAAAATTGTCAGCATTAAAGTGATAATTAGAGATCCCCACTTCTGGTGCATCATGGCTGAAAATTGGAATTTCCAGCACATCAAGGGTGGAAGATAACATCTAAGACCAAGTTATTAGCCTTTTATCATACTAGGTTGAGAGAGGGATACCCATCATAGCCTTAAGAATTGCCTTCACAATATGATAAAATTATAATTTTCAAGGTGAATTTTAGATGCACATAAATAAAAACTATAAGTCATTTGCATGAACCAAAAGAACCCTCAAATTTATGTCTAATACCTTTAATTATATCCCAGATTATGTTGATTAAACCTTAGATATGCATATGTGGTGGATTCTATAGTAATCAATTCTGAAATACAAAATTTTTACAATCAAGAGACACTTTCTTGACCTCCACATGTAAATCCATTACTTTAAACACTTATAGATAGGAAAATGATATGTGATCCAATGACCATGAACTATAATGCCACTAGGTTAGGAAATAGAGTACCATTTTGGCCTCAAGATAATATGTATTTTTATAATAATGGTGCCAACCTCTTCTTTAACTTTTATCAAGATTATCTTAACTTCAAGAATATAAAATTATTTATTAAAAGTTACAACCACATGAAGGTGGAAGCTTATTTGGTACCACTAACCTAATTTTTTTAAGTAATTAGAATTGAAATTTATATATACTACTATAGTCATATAAAATGTCACTTGAGTGTAATGAGTGTCATTTGAGACCACCCATCCCTAACTTAGCCATAGACCTATGTTAGGGCATATTTCAACCCTTATCCAACATTCATGTAGGTATTACACATCCCTAGACATCTTAGATTCAGTCTTAGACATTCTCCTAGGGATACATGCCTCTAGTGCTCTAGGTTATTCCACCTAGACACTAACATAGTTCTTTGGACATTAGCACCATACACTAGTGACCAAGGGATTGTGCTAGTTCCATTTACCAAATTTCAACCCCTATGGATATATTTTCAATTCCTAAGACACTTAGGGTCAGCCTAGACCTATTTCACACTCTGTACAAACACTAGATTAATATAAATACATGCCTTTTATCCATTTATCCATTATATGGAAGTTAGATGCAAAATACATAAACAAACTTAGAAAAAGTTGTGCAAATCAAGGTCATTAATCTTAATTCTTCCCTAATTCTACATATATCCATATAGTAATCCCAAGCTTAGATTATTTAGATTTATATTCTTAAGGACATTCAAAGAACTCAATCCAACACTCATACTAGCATTCCTTTTCACTTTCACAAAGCACTTAGGTGGGATAAATACATCGAGATTGATGCCTCCTCAAAGTATTGGTATGTAGGTAGTGTGCCCACATAGGAGTTTGGATCACTCATCCAACACATCATAACCATTAATCCCTTTTTATCATGGGGTTCATTCAAACCCTTACAAGCATGCAAACCTAGGGTTTTTGTAATAAAACATAGGTACAATAAAAATTATTGATAACACAAAATTGAAATTTGGACTAGAGATGGAACATGGCCTATTTTACAAAACCTATAAATTATTTGTAAAGATTTTAAGTGGGACACTAGCACACCACCTTGGGCACTAGCGCACCATGATACTATTCAAGGAACCAAACTACTATACAAGAGGAACTATGACATCTAAATCCTATTTACAACATCTTAATTAACTTTTGCACCAATTTTTAGCCTTTAAATCATTCATCTCAGTCAGTTTCTAACTTAGTACTTATTTATGTCATTCATTGCTATTTTTAGAAATATCAGATTAGGTCTTCTTATAAAAATTAGTGGGTATATTTATTACATATGTCTCCCCTAATTTATTGTACTTAGACCCTTTAAAAACCTAGGAATTACATTCCATAATCCCTTAAAAATTAAATCATTTGGTGAACTCAACTTACTTTGAATATTACAAAAACCCTAGATCGATATTCTCTTAGGGTTTGTATCCTTATGTTCTCCATGTTTATAAATTAACTATAAAATCATAGATCTGATTTATTATTTTATTTTTAAAATATTCAATAAATTAATTTTCTTGAAATGTTCAAAATATGAAACATTTTGTTTTCCTAATTTCAAACCTACAATGACATAATTTAATAACTAATTTGATGAGATTGATAAGAGATAATCACAAGACTTCATTTCTAAACATTCATATATTCAAGATGACCTTATCCATATTGTCTATGAAGAGCTTTAGAAATCTAATAATGATCAATATTCAAACCCCTAGATGCCAATATATTACATGTACTTTGGGGGAACTCATATTTTACAACAACCTAGTCTAATTTAGAAACATTCAACATTGGAAACAACTCCTATAAATAGTTCCCCTCCAAATGTACAATCCCTAATGAATGAGATCCACGATCTATATTCCAAGGTGCCACTAGACCATCTCATGCCTTAGATTATCATGTTATTTTACATACACTTTTGACACAACATATAGAAAAAACTCCTTTTCCATATGAATTTATGGCACCCAAGATTACTTTTTATGATAGTAAGGGTAACCGAGAGCACCATCTAAAAGCTTTCCATGTAGCATGTTTGGACTATGTGTCTAATGATTCTACCCTTGCTAATTTTTTAAATTGAAGTTTAAAGGAATATGAATTATAATGGTTCTAAAATCTTCCTAATCAGTCCATCACAACATTTAATCCACTGGTAGATATGTTTTTGGCACACTTTTCAATCAACATCAATGATAAGGTTTCCTATGCTTAAGTTACATAACTCAAAAATATAATGAGCCAATTTGTGAATATGTATTATGATATAAAATTATATTAGATAAGATGAATAGTCCCATGATAGATAGAGAACTCTAAGACATATTCAAGAAGAGTTTGTTATCGGCATTGCATGAAGCTATCCTATTCAATAATTTTCCACCATTCAAAAATCTTTATCATATAATGAAAAAATGGCAAGTCAAGCTTATCTCCATGGGAAAAATAAAGTACACAATTGGATCATATTCAAGTAATAAGAGATTAAATAAGCCTCCATATAAGATAAAGCCTAGTTAGAATAAGAATGATTAAAAAATGATAGTTAATTTAACTTCAGAACCACCTCCTCACATGGTGCTATCAACTCCTCCAAGGATACCTTTTGTGACTCTTCCTCAGTATCTAAAATGGGTTCTATAATAGCTCTAGGAATGCAATATCATATATCTCCTTCCCATTAAAGATGTTGATATGACTATGCCTCTTCCAAAGAACTATGATTCCAATACAATCTATGACTGTTATAAGGCACCATGCTATATTAAAAACAAATGCATTAGGTTGAAACATAAGATACAATATTCAATAGAAGCTAATATAATTGATCTTGGCACTCCTATTGAGGCACCTAAACCACAATAAATGGAAGAAAAATCATTGAAAATATTTTTAGATCTATTTCCAAAGCATATAACTAATGAGACAATAGGCACTTCAGGTGTAAGTACACAAGTGGATCATATTCAAGTAATAAGAGCCTCAATAAGCCTCCATATAAGATAAAGCCTAGTCAGAATAAGAATGATTCAAAAATGATAGTTAATTCAACTTCAGAACCACCTCCTCGCATGGTGCTATCAACTCCTCCAAGGATACCTTTTGTGACTCTTCCTCAGTATCTAACATGGGTTCTATAATAGCTCTAGGAATGCAATATCATATATCTCCATCCCATTAAAGATGTTGATATGACTAAGCCTCTTCCAAAGAACTATGATTCCAATACAATCTATGACTATTATAAGGCACCATGCTATATTAAAAACAAATGCATTAGGTTGAAACATAAGATACAAGATTCAATAGAAGCTAATATAATTGATCTTGGCACTCCTATTGAGGCACTTAAACCAAAATAAATGGAAGAAAAAGCATTGAAAATATTTTCAGATCTATTTCCAAAGCATATAACTAATGAGACAATAGGCACTTCAGGTGTAAGTACACAATTGGATCATATTCAAGTAATAAGAGCTTCAATAAGCCTCCATATAAGATAAAGCCTAGTCAGAATAAGAATGATTCAAAAATGATAGTTAATTCAACTTCAGAACCACCTCCTCACATGGTGCTATCAGCTCCTCCAAGGATACCTTTTGTGACTCTTCCTTAGTATCTAGCATGGGTTCTATAATAGCTCTAGGAATGCAATATCATATATCTCCTTCCCATTAAAGATGTTGATATGACTAGGCCTCTTCCAAAGAACTATGATTCCAATACAATCTATGACTATCATAAGGCACCATGCTATATTAAAAACAAATGCATTAGGTTGAAACATAGATACGAGATTTAATAAAAGCTAATACAATTGATCTTGGCACTCCTATTGAGGCGCCTAAACCACAATAAATGGAAGCAAAAGCATTGAAATTTTTTTTAGATCTATTTCCAAAGCATACAACTAATGAGACAATAGGCACTTCAGGTGTAAGTACATAATTGGATCATATTCAAGTAATAAGAGCTTCAATAAGCCTCCATATAAGATAAAGCCTAGTTAGAATAAGAATGATTCAAAAATGATAGTTAATTCAACTTCAGAACCACCTCCTCGCATGGTGCTATCAGCTCCTCCAAGGATACCTTTTGTGACTCTTCCACAGTATCTAGCATGGGTTCTATAATAGCTCTAGGAATGCAATATCATATATCTCCTTCCCATCAAAGATGTTGATATGAATAGGCCTCTTCCAAAGAACTATGATTCTAATAAAATCTATGACTATCATAAGGCACCATGCTATATTAAAAACAAATGCATTAGCTTGAAACATAAGATACAAGATTCAATAGAAGCTAATATAATTGATCTTGGCACTCCTATTAAGGCACCTAAACCACAATAAATGGAAGCAAAAGCATTAAAAATATTTTTAGATCTATTTCCAAAGCATACAAATAATGAGACAATAGGCACTTCAGGTGTTCATTATGCATATTAGGCACATCCACCACTAATATCCTATCATACACATGTGATGGACACACACCCTCTAAATAATATCATTGGTGTATATCATACTACAATGATGGATACACCTCTCATCATGTTTGTAGAGTAGAATATACTTGATGATGACTCAAATTTATATGCACTCTTTATACGAGTATATATTGATCATCATCCTATTTATAGTGTCAAGGTTGATAATGGGTAAAGCATTAATATGTATAATATCACACTTATACAACACTTGGATTATGTAGAGAAAAACATTTCTTAGACATATATAGTTATTTATGGCTTTGGTACCCATGTTTAGATCTCCATAGGCAAGATATTACTACCACTACAAGTTGGGCCCACACACATGGCCCTAGGATTCATAGTGGTACCTAGTGTTGACACATTTAAAATGTTATTGGGTAGGCCTTGGATACAACAACCTTAGGATATCCCATATACCAAACATAGATGTCTCAAATATATATATATATATATATATATATATATATATATATGATAATTAGGTGTTTATAGTTGAGGGACTTCCATTTACATATTATCTAGCTAGTTATATAACACACAAAGTCTATTAGTGCACATCTGATATTAGCTGAGAAAATAGTGTAGGTGACATCTACTCCTAAAATAGTACCACATATGCATACTCTCTCATGAAGACCTTTATTAAAGAGACCCCTACATCAAAGACATTTTATGGATTATAGAGGGCCTCTCTTTCCACCATCACATAGATTAGTTTTACAAAATAGAGAATCCACACTAGTTATAGCTTATTCTATCAGATGGGTTCCCAAATACACCACAGTTCATAGGATAGTTCAATCAGATTCTTAGATTTATAGCCATACTCCATAGGTAGTTTTAACTATAGATCACTTAGTGCATCTCATTCTTGGATCCTAGATACCTCATCACATAACATGCATGATCACTCTTCCTATATTTGATACAGGCCACATTAATTATGAGTTTATTAAGTGATTCATTGGGTAGTTTATTCCTCTCTACTTATACATAGATTTTCTCACCTTGTTCCTTGTATATAATTTCATTTTCATGATTGATTTTACATAACTTATATATTCAAACAACACAAAAAAAATATAATATGTTGAAAATAAAAAAACATTCAAATATTCCTCAAAAACACAATATTTAAATTATTTACATATCCATGTTTATATTATTTAAACTTTACAAGTATTACATATGTTATCTATCTTAATATAATCAGTTTTATCATGCATACATGATTCACTTATTTTTGTTAAGTGTTTATAGATTCTTACAAGACTCAGGTCCATCACATAGATCTAGAGTTACTACTATATACCCACTAAGAGAACATACATATCTACAAATATTTAGCATTGATACATTCACCCATTGGGGGCATCATGCTACATAGATTTTGGTTTACTTGGTTACATATTTCTATACTCTATATCATCGATTTAGCATTATTTATATCTTGATATTAATCATCACATATTACACATATTTTTTGTTGACTACTAATATAAACTCATCTTATGTACATCTTTGATTATATATATATATATATATATACCATATGTTCATGCATACTTTCATTTCTATCCTTCTTAGTTTAGACTTGATTGTGTCTCTTTACTTCTAGATATATTCAATGACATTTGAATATGCCATTATTAGATGAATCTATGCCAATTAATTTTAATATGTGTATGATTTAGACATGTACCCATGTCATTTTAGTGTGCTTTATTGATTCTTTATGTTAACATTTGAACATGCATTTCAATGTGGCTCTAAGCTAATTTTGTTTGTTGTTTGTGTGTGGACATTTGAACATGTCCTTGTATATATTTATTTCTTAGATTTAATGAAATGTGCATATTGGCCAATTTTAGACCACATACGAAAGATTCTATTTGGATGGATTAGATAAACAAATTTTTGGTTAGAATGAGTGGTCCAAAGATCACATACAACTTGCAAAACTTTTGAAACACTTTAAGTAAACTTAAAGTGTAATTTTTCAAAATTTGAGAAATTAGGTTTCCATGGTGATCATAGAATTAAAGAACATGAATAAATTTTTCACAAGCCTCAAAATTTCATTAGAGCCTTGGAGATCTAAACAATAGTTTAAGCACAAGTCTAGAAGAACCAGACCGTCATCACACGTGATAGAGAAATGAATATACTAGTTTGATTGTGCATTTTATAAGTATGATTAGAAAGCCTATTAAGATAAATGATCACATTGAAATGATTATTTTGGTCCCATAAACATCCTCTACAAATTTAATATCTTGATAAGCTCTCTATCTCAAGAAATAAGCCTTTAAATTTAGACTTGCAGAGTGAAAAGTGTGTGCAGACATCAAGTTTAATCATCGTAAAATAACTATTTGGATTCAAAAGTTACAAGGATGAATGTGGAGCTAACAAGTGTCAATATATCAGATGATTAAATGAATATATAATGGTGAACAAGGATCTAACGAGTCAGTGGGTCACGAATATCCAATGACACACATTCGATCATGTATTCATAGATCAATTATGAACTTTCAATCAAAAGGTCAACATATCCTAAGATGAATGCATGGATAATATGTGGCATGATTTTAGGTACTTGAATGGATATTTAATAGTGTACGATGATTGACAAAGCTAGTGGGTCCAAGAAGTGCAAAGGTGGATCAGTGGTGAACAAGAGGTCAATAAGTCAGTGAATCTCAAAAGCAAATGCATGGGTGATAGAATATATATGGATGAAATTCATTCATATAGATAAATATTAATGGTTTGAGTAAGGTCAAGAAGTCAATAAAGCTCAAATCAAGCATAAGGCCACCAAGTGTCTAAATTTGATAGTCTCAAATCAATAAGTTGATGACCAGTGAATAAAGGTGAGCCCAAAAACTATTGGTGGAGGTTAATGAAGCTATTTTTGACCTAGGTAAGTGAATGCATAGGAGTCAAGTTTGGATATGATCTATGTTGATCCAAAATCAATATTTTAGGGATCAAGCATCACCATTAGATCTTCATGGAGGTAGAATAGGTATTTTAGACCTAATATAGATAAAAGGGTGGTAAATTATTGTCGAAGAGAGGTCAAACACCTGATAAGATTTATATTATAAACATTAAGTCTATAGGAAAACTAATAAATGGGATTGGTTTTCATCTATAGTAGACCTAGGTTTAGAATCCAAAGTAAGGGTAAATATTTGTGATTATGGGAAAATGTCTCATCTTTATACATGGTTTTATTTTCAATAATCAGGTACCTATTGCTGTTTGAAATAGACATGGTGATAGCTCTATAAAAGTTATAGATATGAGGATTCTCTTCTCATGAACAAGCTAAGTGGAAGATATCACAAGGTTCCAAGATGGAGATCTTGTAGTTAGAGAAAGTAGCTAGAGTATTTAATAGATTTTTAAGGTCTCTAAGGGTTTTTCTTCATAGCAAGATTATAACTCATCTCCCTAGACACATTCTTGTCCTCTAGTGTGTTTCTCAATCAATAAAATGATTTAGAGGCTATTGGGACAAATGAGGGATAACTTGTATATGATGTATTAGCTTTGATTTGATCAAAATATGGTAGAGTATTCATTAAATGATGGTGGAAACTCATTAAATGATCTTGAATGGTGTGATCCCTCTCTCCCCTTTATCCTATATCTCTTATTTTATCAATCTCTCTATCTCTCTTGGATTCTAGACTCTCACAAAGACTCTTTGATCTTGAAGAGTAGGGGATTATCTGAGATATTAAAAAATATGCTCATCTTGATTAGGCTAAACCTTATCAAGCATTTGTAAGAACTACCTTTTAATGAAATAAAAGAGTTTCTTTACCTATATCTTGCTTTGGATCTATGTTTAGTGAGTTATGCATGATGAGATTATGAAAGAGAATATTCATCATCCATTATCCTCATTTTTGACTCCCTTTAGGGTGTTTTCAAGCTATTTAAGGTTTGAATTAGTGTTCTACCTAAACCTAGTCCATGAAACACTTATGCAATGCACTATATTATGAGGTTGTATGAGCTAACATTGTCTTTTGTAGATCTAGTGTGGGTTAAATATTATGGGAGTTTTCCATTTCTAATTTGGTACATCACATTTTAGCCTTCTTAAGATCCCTTTTCCCCTTTATAACTCTTTTTCCTATTCCAACATTAGTTTAGGTGATCCATCAAGAGGAAAATGACCTTTTACAGAGGCTTAACCCAACCATAGGATACCCACAGCCTAGGGTTATTCCCATATTATGACTAAGAGTAGGGGAGACTAAATAAATCCTCCACAAGGGTACAATCTCATTTCATAATAGTTTTTGGCATGCTCGATGGGACTTTACTACAATATTCTTCTCATTGAAAGGTTCTTGGTGTTGCCTTTCAGTGCAATCAACCTTTGGAGGCACATTTAGAAACACTAATGGTGAATCCACTATAAACATCAACTAATATTAGTATCCTAGGTGAATAATCACCATTATTTGGTATGTATCATCCCCCATTTGATCAAAATACATGTTCTTTCATTCCTTATCCTTCATATCAAGTTAGCAATGTTCATGGATTTATTCCAAGTAGCCCTTAAGATTGAATGTATTAGCCTTGTCAAAATTTACCTCTCTCTAGTCAACAAAAAAAGAGCCTTAAGGAGATATGGATTGATATTGAAAAATAATTAAGAGAGGTTGATAGGGAAGAAGAATATTATAGGCAACAATAGAATCTTAAAGACCAAGCTTATTATTAGGAGTAGGAGTTAAGGTTTTAGGAAGAATGATTGGTTATGAAAAACCAAGCCAAAAAAGAAAATAACTATCAACTACTCTTAAGAATGAGAGAAGTCAATCCTAAAAACCAATTTCCCTCCCCTACTCTTGTTTATGCTCAAACCCAACCCCCTAGTCAACCTTGTCAAGTCTCATCCTCGTCAAGAGCCAAACAAGTCACTCAAAACCATTCAATTGAGGAACATGAATCCATACAATCATGGATCTTCTCTTATGATAATGAATTTGATTGTGTCATACCCTCTCTTGTGAAACCACCCAAGGAGTTTTTGGCCAAGCCTTATGCTTTCCCCTCATGAAAATCAATCAAGGAAGGCACAAAGAAGAGATATGAAGTACTAGTTAAGGTAGTCCAAGAACTAGTTCAATAAAAAGAGGTGTTATCTCATATCCATGAGCTTTACATAATTTTTTTACATGACTCTATATCCCTCCCCCAAGAGCTACCAAAGAGAACCTTAAAATTCCCTAGCTAAAAGGATACTTTCCTAGGCTACAAGCAAGGTGAACTTCTTCACCCTCCCACCCTCTCCCTCTTGGATAAAGATCTTATATTATAAAGAATAGAGGAGGAGATTATAATCATAGGTGAACCTAAACAAGATAATAAAAGTTTCTATGATGAGGAGATTATGATAGGTATCTCACTCCATTCAAAGTAGGAGAAGTTAGGTTTGGACTAGCTATTATGGCATGGCTTTGACACTGATGAATTAGAGCCTAAAGGTAGTACTGATGCCTTCATATTTGAATAAATAAGTATTAAGGTGATATTTGAGAGAAAAAGAGATTTTTATTTGTTCCAATATCTTCCATTTAGTAGAGTTGAAATGAGGATGAGAAAAGTACAAAAATTGATGTGGTTGCAATAGTCAACCAGTACACTAATTAAATTGAAGAGGTCATAAATGAGAAAGAGAAAGAAATAGAGGAGAAGGAGGATCAAAACGAAGTATGGAAATAATTATACCATGTATTCATGGACCAAATATATTTTATAAATGAGCGTATGCCTCTTCTAGATCATGAAAATGAACTTGCAAATCAAGTTGAACAATATAACTAATCTTAAGATGAATTGTCTATTGAAGGTAGTACTAATTGCTTCAATAATGAAGGAGAATGGTCAGATATAGAGCCATAAGAACCTGAAATTTAAAACCTTAGATGGGTTGATGAGATAGCATATGGCTCCTTTTAAAGTAATTAAATCAAGGATGGTGTTGAAGTTGGTATTGTCTTGGATGACTAAGAGGAGGCTGCCTTTTGGGATGACTTAGAGTTTTTTTACCTAAGCCTAGACAATCAAACTTAATATTCAAAGGATCCATAAGATGAGGAGGTTTTAGGTGCTCTTATAGTCCATTTTGGATCAAAAATTTAAGAAATGGACCAATATGTCTAGATTAGAGACATGTTTGTCCCATTTCATCCTCTTGAGAGCATGCCAAAAGAGTCAAGAATTAGGCATATTAGATCACCTATCATGAGCTCTCAAAATCAATGTGTTTTCCATCCTAGTTCACCAAAAGTGAGTGATGATAAATCTTTTCCATTTGATCTAGGAGGAATAACTTATAAATTACAACCCTATACATACTAGAATAGTTTTCTTGTTTTCCTCTAAGTGCCGTGTGCACTTTTTTTTCCTATTGTGCATTTCCTTTTCCAAAGTGCCATAGGCACTTTATTTGTTTTATTTATTTTTTTTCCTATTGATTCAAAATGAATTTATCCAAATGGGGCATCCTTGCATAATTTCATGTCAGATAAGATTAAAAACTTGTGACTCCATGCTCAATTAGATAAGGCAACTAGTTTGGGTTCTCAAGCATAGCAAGTATGTTTCCCCATGAGTTGCCAAAGATGTTGGCCAATTTTCCCCACATACCAAATATTCTACCTAGATGGATGAGATGAACTTAATGGTCTAAATATCACATATATCTTGAAATTTTTTTGAAACACTTTAAGTAAACTTAAAGTATAGTTTGTCAAAATTTGAGAAAGTAGGTTTCCATGGTGATCATAGAATTCAAGAACATGAATTAGGTTTTAAAATCTTCAAAAGTTCATTCTAGACTTAGAGATACAAACAATAGTTCAAGCACAAGTCTAGAAGAACTAAACTATCATTGCATGTCACAGAGAAATGAACAGACTAGTTTACTTATTCATTTTATAATTATGATTAAAGCCTTTTAGGAAAAAATATCACATGGACATGATGATTTTGGTCCCATAAAAATATTCTAAAAAAATTCATGTCTTGATTAGTTCTCTATCTCAAGATATAAGCCTTTAAAGTTAGAATTGTAGAGTGAATCATGCACGTAGACATCAAGATTAAGCCTTGTAAAATAGATATTTTGATTGAAAAGTTCCCAAGGATGAACATGGAGATAAAAAGTGTCAATATATTAGGTGTTCGAATGAAGATCTAATGGTGAGTGGTGATCCAATGATTCAATGGGTCTCAAAGATCCAATGACACATATTCAATTATACATTCATGATCAATGACAAACTCATAGTCAAAAGGCCAATGTATCCTAAGATGAATACATGGCTGACAAGTGGAAATGTTTTAGGTACCTAAATGGAGATCAAATGATGCATGGTGATTGCCAAAGCTAGTGGGTCAAAGAAAATCGATGATGCATAATCCATCATGCAAAGGCAGATCAATGATGAGTGAGAGGTCAACAAGTTAGCGAATCTTGAAAGCAAATGTGAAAGTGACAAGAGTCTTAACCACATTAAACTAACATAAGGTCTATGTCTCACGTTCATTTGTATAGACAAATATCAATGGGGTAAGAAAAATCAAGAAGTTAATAAAGCTGAAATCAAGCATGAGGCTACCAAGTGTCTACATTTTATAGTCTCAAATCAATAAGTTGATGAACAACTAACAAAGGCAAGACCAATAAATTTTTTTGGAGGTTGATGAAGTTGTTTTTGACCCAGGTAAGCGAATGCATAGGAGATGAGTGTTATCACTCTAGAGTGCACCCTGTTTGAAGATATATAAAACATAGCCTTACTCTAGTTGATATAATTGGAACTTCTTAGAGTGTGAGTGGCTTTGTATTGAGAAGAACCTCTAGAGAGGGTTGGTTCCCTTAAGATTTATCTATTAGAATCGATCACTATTGTTTTTAGATGAAAAGGGGAAGGGGAAACTAAAAGGAAATCCTATCTAATGGGGTAACATAAATAAATTGTTTAAATCCTATGGAAGCTATTGAAATAAATACACTCATGTAAACTAATAAAAGTCATATATTTCCTTAAGCATAAATATTTTAGATGAAGTATTAAAAGAATTTTGGATTACAAGATTCCTTTTTACCTCTTCAAATGACCTACAAAAGGTGAGATAAAAAGAAATAGGTTAGGAAGGGACTTGAAAAAAAGAGATGTAATACTACTTATATGCTTATAAATACTAAATTACACTCTATTCTCTATCAAAAATCATTTCAAAATAAATACATTTTTTGCTTCATATCTAGGAATAATAAAAAAATGGATTCAAAAAAGTCAATATATATGTCAAAATTCTAACCTAAGACAATGTGGCATTGAAAAAAGAGAAGGATTAGTCTTAGTTGACTAACTCAAGACTAACCCTTTTTACAATGTTTAAACAATTCATCAAAAATCTTAAAACTCCATAAAATTTGCATAAAACTTCAAACTTTAGCAGAAAAATAAGGTAGTGGGCCCAAGTTTGACAAGTCAAATACTCTCCATGCATGATTATATGAAAAAATATAAAAATAACTTTAATTGAAGTATTTAGAAGCTAAGATGGAATATGAGAATGTCTTCCTTTTCATGTAAATCAAGAGTGGATGTGGTACTTGACAATTAGTCAACTGGAGCTCAAAACTAATCAACCCTAATTAGTATTTAATTAAATTAAAATAGAACTTTTAGGGTGATAAGTTCATGAATAGAAGATATGAAGTATGGAAATCCAATTTTAACTCTTTGATGACCAAGTCCAATGCCAAACTCAAACTTGACAAGTTGATTAACTAAGCCATTTAGACCAAATAGGCCTAAAGGCTAATCAATAATTTTAGTCACCATTAAATCTTAAATAAGAATCCATGAAACTTTAAAAAACCAATAATTATACCTGGAACAACTTTCTTCATCATCAAATATGTGATTTTGATGAGAAAACCTTCACCATTCAATCAACAGGGTTGACTAGGCCTATTTTGCTACATTTTCTAGCAGATTGTTCAATTTGATTGAGATAGTAGGGACACTTATGCGATGATTTATGACCAAATAAATGTTCTAAGATGAATAAAAAGTCTTAGAATTTAAGATCCATTTATTATATTCTATTGAACTACCTTGTACTTCATTTTACATGATTTTTCTACAAAACAACATGATTTATGCCCTCATCTGTATATCTCAATGCATAAAATTGACATTTATAGAATAATATATAAGTTTAATTGAAATTTTAAAGGTTTTATGATTATTCATGATGATTTTATGGAAATAAAATCCATTTTTCTCAAAACTAGTTTATTAGGGGGTTTGGAGGGTTTTAAAGCTTAATCTTCAAAATGATGATTCATGAAGTACAAACCTCCAAATCCAATTTTTATTGAATTAATTTTAATAAAATTTACCCCCACAACATCCCTAAAAATATTGGGTTCCCATGTAAAATATATGAAAATTTACCATGTAAATGAAAATAGCTTATGGGAAATTGACTGCATTCTGGGCTACCTATGCTCTTAGTGATTGTTCATAAAGAACAGCCCCTAAAATTATCTCAATTTTTTAATAATTATAATTAAATAGGGGCAATAAAAAAATACTAATATTTTTTGACCAAACTCCACACGTGGTGAATAATACGAGCATCTGAATAGGAGGCTAGGAAAGGTATCTAGAACTACAAGAAGTGAAAAACTTAACCAAGATGAAAATGAATATCTAAATTATTTAAAAATCCTATAAAAATCATTATAATACCTATAAAATTCTATCAAAACACTCTAGAAGTCCTTTGTACTTGAAAAGTCCAAAAAACCCCTTTTTAGCCTATATGCTTATTTACTTACATAAGCCTATATGATCATGATTTGCATAAAATTTGAAGTTTTAACACTTATAAAATATATAATTATGATTTAAAAACATCATCCCATGTTTTTAAAACTTTTAATTTGGCTTAAAAGCTTTTGTAGCACTCCAAATTGATGCCTACTCCAATGGTGACCTCAAATAGAAAGGCTAAGGTATGAGACAAAAAAACAAGTATAAAAACTCATAAAATGGACATGAAACTTTTTTATATGTTTCTCCAACTGATGATGACCCTGTGTAAAAAATTTGATGTCAAAATTCCACATGTAGCTCCCAAAAGCCCTAATTTTCCATCAATTTTGACTCTTGTGCATGGACTATCTGCATATTTGACTGAATTTTGGCATTTTTGAGCTGATTTAATTGTCTTTGTATGATTTCAAGGTTAAATTCATTATCAATTGTCATGATAGTCTCTTCAATAGTTTGGAAAACTCCTCTACCCCTATTTTAAAGCACACCAAGACCCTCAAACAATGCATTTAGGCTTGAAAATGACTATGTTTTCATGTTTTAAAGGTAATTTCATGGATTTTGAGAGGTTTTAAAGGTTAAAATCACCTTAAAATGGCTCAAAAATTTCCTAAATGAGCTTGAAAACACTCTCTCCTCTTCCTCTTAACATGTTTAGACCTTGGAACAAGGCAATTAAGCCTTACCATGACTGAGTATACACTTTTGTAGATGTGTATTAGTTAGGTTTGAACAAACTTAAAGATAATTTCATATTCAATATAAACTTTTAAATATTAAGAGAAAAATATGGTTCCTACCCATCTCCTTGTAGCTATTTGATTTCTTTATTCAATATTTTAGGCCTCCATACTGTGCATAGTCTGTATAATAGATTTATATTACCTCCTTTTGAACTTGTCAATGATTATTAGTAACTTTGATCACTCTAATGATAGTGTGAGTTATATTTATTTAAGATAGAGGAAAAAAGGATCCACCCTAAACTACTTTTTATCCAAGAAAAACCTTGAATTGTGTCTCTTAGTAGAAGACTGTGAGGGGCTAATATGGCTATAGGTGCAAGTTTAGGTTGCCTTTGAGGTGGTTTATGATGTAACTTAAGAATATATTCTATGTCGATTAAGATAATTATCTTTCATTGAACTGTCATATACCACTTAAACACAAATCTCACTCAGAAGGATGTCAAAACCTTGCTAGACTACCAAACCACCAATGTCACTTGACTGTTGGTCCTTAGGGTTGCTTGTAGGTTGTTTTTGTGTTATTAGGCCAATTCAAGACCCCATATGATCTGTATTAGAATCACTCACCACCTTATTTACATATTAATTTGGTGATTTAAACCTTTCAAGTCATAAAATCATATGTAAAATGATTGATAAAGCCCTCGAAAAGGCCTGTAGAGTAATCTCTTTGGTGACTATAGGTGATGTGCTAACTATAGACAACTGCTTAGGCCTTTTTAAAGATGCCTTAAGGATCTATATATAATTTCACCTCTTCCATTCAATTTGGAGTTCCTAGATCATCCTGACCTAACTCAGTTATCACCTTGTTCATGAATCTCTATTGAACAAGAAACCTTATAATGATCAGGAAACCTTTTTGAACCACACTTTATTTCCTCATACTTGACTGTAATTGCTTATACATATTAGATCATGGTCAAAAATTGTTTAGAATTTTGAACTACTAAGGTTTTTTGTGTCAATAAGGCTTATTAAAATACTTCTTAGCAACTTTCACTCACCATTAAAGACTCTTGTCTTCTATGCTCCTCAACCTTCATGAATTAACCCTTGGCTATAGGTTTTCATAGTGGGCTATAGGTGTAATTTGTATCTCTTAACCACATATATTTCTTCCTATCCCTCCCTTGAGGCTATCATTCTTATTTTTATTCAATAAAACTATTAAGCTTAGGTTTTCCTATCCTTGAATGGTCCTTAATGACCAAACCCTCACTATAGATAGTGATCCAAAGGGTAGCTTGTAGAGCATCATAATGGGTTGTAGGTCTTCTCCATTGTCTATATGTTACCTTCTTGAAATATAATCCCTTCCCTTGCTATTCAAACTCAAAAAAGTAAGTGTTTCTAGTTAGGAACCATAATTAGCAAAGTTATAGGTTAAAAAACCTCCTTTAGGTCCTTTTGAAGTTCAAAAAACTAATCGACTATAGGTAGATACACCTACAAGATTGTAAGATACCCTTTAACTGTATACTTGGCTTATTGACTATCACATTGCCCTTGACTTGATCATCAACCATCATATATCTTTTGATGTTCTTATGAAACAATCTCTTGATCATAAAACTCTCTTAAGAACTCACTTTAAGCCTCTTACTTCACTTTAAACATAGAATATGGTTGAGTATCTAGCTATAGGTATCTTCACTTAGGTCTTAGGACTGTAAGTGATCTTAAAGACAAATAATAACTACCTTCTTAATGACTTAAGACATGAGTGGAAACTTGTAGGGATTGAGAAACCTATATTGATAACTCATCCTCATGAATAACTTAATATCATGTCTAATCCTCATAGGGCTAGTATATGGCTATGTTCATTCCATTTGTATAAATAATGACTATCATAAACCCTAGAGAGGTCATTAGATATGACTATGGATCACTGCCCCTCTCTCATATACTATTTGATGATATCATTTTAATAGGTCATTATACCTATGAATGAAATGACTGTCATTCAATCTTTGGGTTATGTCCCTCATGACTGTGTCCTCTATAGGTGTAGGTCTCTTTGATGACTATAATTAATGTTTTGATTGCCTATATACCTTTGGTAATGCTCTTGATAACCCCAAACATCTCTTGGTTATGACTCCTTTCATGACTAAGATTTTTGAACATAATAGACATTAAATAAGGTCCTCTCTCACATTGAATGACATCACCCTGACTATGTGACACTGTTGAAGATGTTCTTTTGACTGTGCTTGATGTTTGATAGGTGATATATGTCCTTTCATTTTGATTTTGATGATTCAACTATCCTTGGCTCTCTTGACAAAGCTTCTTAGAATTGGGATGGGTATGAGGGGTGAGTGACGTGGAAGGACATGATGAATTATGGAGGAAACATGATAGAGGGTGGAATGAGGGTGAAAACATAGTGATAATGGTTGTTTGAAATAATGATACAGAGAGGATGAGATGGAGGTGTGAAAGGAGAGCCTGAGAGCATGAGAAAACTAGGATGAGTAGAGTATACAAAAATGAACACATGACAATTACTTAACCTAAAATTAGAGGGCATTATAGGAGAGGAAGATAGCAAAATTGAAACTTGGTTTTCTCAAAAAACCTTAAAATTTGCAAAGAAACCTTAAAATATGCTAAATTAGGCCTCTTTGAGCACTTTGAGGTCATGAAGATGGGTTTCTTGGACATGAAACATGTAAATCATTATAGAAGTCATGATAAAAATGATATATACCCTGATATTTTTTTTTGAAAACTTGAAGTTGCACTCTCTCCTTTTGACCATACAATTCACCTTTGAAGCTCATACTGCTCTTTCTTTGACTGGCTGAGTTTGTGACCTTTGTATGAAATTAAATTAGATAAATAAAAGCTGAAGGAGACAATTTAAATTTAGATAAAGTCCTCAATATCATATAAATTTTTTAATTTCCCTTAAAATCTGCCCAAGTGAGGAGAAAATGGAGAAAAATAGTTGCCTTTCTGGTTGTAGGGCACCAAAATTTGACCTATATTCAATTGGATGGTTCATGAGATTGGAGAATCAAATTGAGAAACCACTTAGAGAATCAAGAATCCATATGATTCTTATTTCTTCACCCCAAATTTTAGATCTTTACCCTTCTCCATTAGAATATACCATTAGAAAACCTATCGGTAGGTCCCTCTATGCCAAAAAGTAAAGTGTCAATAGAAGGCTAGTTTTGGGATTATGTGACATTAAATCACCATATAACTCTTTATGAAGCCTGTTAATGACCTGAAAATGATAACCCCTACCCTAGATGTATGGAATCCATATGAAATTCATACTATTACTTATGAAATGAAAGAAAAAAGCTCTTTTTACCCTTTAAAAGCCAAAATTACACTATCCACCACTTGGAATGGGATATTTGAGAATTATTATATGGTATTTCATAAAAAATAGACTTTTAAACCTTTTCCATGTTTCAAACTTGTAAATTTGGGGTGTTTGGGGTGAAAGAGGGCCCTTTTTGGCTTATATGACATATCAAATGACCTTTATAAAGTTTGAAACTTTAGAATTAAGCTATTTTCACCTTTTATAACCTATTAAATCTATTTTGAGATAATTCAATCACTTTTGAAACCATTTTTATGTTTTTACCCTATTTTTTTGACATTTTTGACCAAAATTATTATTTTTAGACCATGATTGACCAATTTAACCAACTACAAAGGGGTAAGGACTAGATTTTTGAAAGTTTTGAATGATACGGATAGTAATTTAACATTAAAATTCCTAATAACTAATAATTTTGGTGACTTTTATGGGTTAACTAGCCTATTAGTCAAAATAACTCATAAATTCTAGCAAGGATAGACGAGGACAAACACTAAAACTGGGAAAACTTATAGACCAAGACATAATAGGAGAAATTGACACAAATAAAAACAAATATGTGCATGTGTGAACTTAGAGGAAATGACAACAATAACTACTAGAAAATGAAAAACAACTACTGAAAGCATGTGTGGATATACACTTAGAGGAAACAATAAAAGATAGTCTATTATGTATAAACTAACCTCTACTTGCTAGTCCTCTTGGATCAAAAGGAAAGTTATTTGATGCACTATGTATCCTTAAAATGTGATTCCTTCCTTTTGATAACTCTCTTCTATAAATGGGAGCACTTATATATTCATGTGTTCTGGAAGATGCAACTAGGCACCCAACTTCCACTCTCAAGTGCATGGATTGAAGATATAGATCCAAGACACAATCATATTCCTCCCATATTCTTATTTATTACATCAAGAATGATAAATCTACCTCATTCATAGGCTGGTCATGATTTGATACATTCTCATTCAATGATTGTATTGGTAATTCAGCTAGTATACCTAGATTGATGTCTTCATTTGACTCCATTTGAAGTGATACTTTGCCAAAGTCTTTAGATTCTTGATAAGCATCAAAAAATGGCTATAATATGACTTTAATTTCTTCTTGATGAATAGATGCAACAATAATCTTTACAATATATTCATCAATCTCTACTTTGGGCGGGGATAGACTATCAAACTTTGCACAAAAACTCTCCAAATCATCCTAAAAGGCCTCTTCATCATGATCAACTGAAAAGACATAAAATTCATTTGTAATATTACCATTTGAAACATGTTGATCACACATTTATAACATTTTGAATGAAGCGCTGGGACGCGCTGGGCATGCTGGGCACGCTGGAAGCATTCCCAGAACCTGTAGCTGAATGTGCAAGGAGGCAGAAAGAAGACACCCTTCCAAAAAGGGGAAATGAAGGATGGAAGGTGAATGGAAAACTGGTGGTGGATAACCAAGAAGGAGGTACTAACAGAGGAGGGACAACAGGAGAGGAAAAAGAAAATGAAGGATCTAAATTTTTTGCTAATAAAAAGACTGGTTTACCTTTGAATGGATTGGATCCTTTCTGTGGTACCAGTACCCCCCAACAAGATTATTCTCTTGCTGTGTTGGGGTAGAAGACTGAAAAGGAGAAAGAGAAAGGGCGTTTAAACAAGGAAAAATCCTCAGAAGTGTAGAAGGTAGAGCACTCAGAACAAAAGAAGTGGTCCTCTCTGTTCGACAAGAAACCCAATAAAAAAATTCTCTTCCCACCGGTTATTACTAAATCTTGCTAGGAGAAAGGTGAGTTTCAAGTATTTATCCTAGATCCTTTAATAGATTTTTCTGTCTTCTTTGGAATTCACCCTAGTTGGTAAATTTTTAGGGGCAAGACCAGATCTAGAATCCCTTACCAATATGGTTAAAAGGAAATGGGTTATTCGAGGAGATGTTGAAATGGCTCCAATGTTGAATGGTTTCTTTTTGTTTAATTTCAACTATAAAGAGGACATGAACAAGGTTCTATGTGGAGGACCATGGTCTTTTGGCAAATGCTCTTTAACTATTAAAAAGTGGGAGCCCAATATGGACCTATCAGATTCCTTCTTCTTAACCACTCCCATTTGGGTAAGACTTCCTGGACTTCCCTTAGAGTTCTGGCATGAGGACATTTTTAGAGGTATAGCCAGCGCTTTTGGTGAACTAGTGGCATTGGACAATGCAACGGTTACCAGATCCAAACTTCAACATGCCAGACTTTATGTTAAAGTTGCAGATTTGAACAACCTCCCAAAAAAAATGGATTTAATTTCAAAGCATGGTAAAAAAACTCAAAGGTTTGTGTTTGAAGATCTGCCCAATTCCTGCTATGCTTGTAAAAAACAAGGGCATTGGGCCAGAAACTATCCTTACAAAAGGAAAAATTATTCAAGAAGTGTTTTGGATGAAAGGAAGACCAAGGTTCAAGACAAGAAAGTATGGAAAACTAAAGAAAATAATCAACAAGAACTAAAGAAGAATGAAGATATTAAAGTTCTGCATGTTGAGGAGGAGAAAGAGATCCCTATTAAAGAATCAAAAGATCCAAAATTAGATGCGGATGAAGAGTCTGTGGTTGAGAAAGAAAATTCTGAGCAAGAAGGATATGGGCTGCAATCAGAAATCACAAATCCTGAATAAAGAAAAGATGAGTTGATAGATTTAACAAAACAAATTGTTGGCTATCAAAAGATAGAAGACAACTGGGGAGATATAGAAAATTCTGAGACAGAAGGGAAGGGAAGGCAATCAGAAACCATAGTACCTACACATAGCAAAGAAGATTTGACAGATTTATCAAAGGAAATCATTCTCTACCAAAGGGTAGAGGATCGATGGAGAGAGGCAGAAGGCAAAGTAGTGCTGGAGGAAGGAGAAATCTTGGCTGATACAGGAAATAAATTAAAGGAGAGAGTTCCTCTTCTTTCTCAACCAATGGAGATTCAGGTTGATAATGAATTGCCTTTGGAAGAGCTTCCTGCAAACGTTAAAGGATAAAATTTAAAGCATTTTCCAAACCAAAGGAAAAGGGCTGAAAAGAAGACAAATACTAAAGGAATAGAAACCAGAAGCAACAAAAAATACCAGCAAATGAAGGCAAAAAACCGTGCTTCTATTCTAGATAAATCTGGAAAAAGAAAGGAGCAGATTTCAAAAGTGAAAGCGGATGTTGGCTGTCCAGACAAACCTGGAAGAAAACCCATAAGAAAAATCAGAGAGCTAGAAAGCAAGCAGAATATAGCTGATGGAAGACAGGCAACAATTCTAGATTTTACCCCTAAAAAATAGTTATTAAATTATTATTTGGAAACTAGAGGGCTGGATGTAATTAAATCTTGAGGCTGTCCTTGTATAACCTTAGGTTGTTGCTACTTCTTAGTAGGATTCAGGAATGCTTCTCCTGGTGCATGTAAACATTTTATCTTTATTGCTTCTATAATAGGGTTTCGGGGCCCCTTCAAAACCTATTTTTACCTTAATCTAAAACATTTTGATGGAGTCATATGGAATTCTTTAATCTACTACACTTCTCTGATCTTCGTCAAGAATATTCTCCATCTCAGTAATGGCTCTATGTGAGTTGTCTTCATGGCTACCTTTTGAAGAAAAAATTATTTGCAATTCATCTATCTTAGATGAAAGCTCTTGAGAAACCTCCTGCAAGTCATCTTCTTTAGCATCACGAAATAATGAATCATGTTTGTCCCTGCTAAGTGGTGTCCCAACTATGATTTCTTCTTCTTGATCACTCAAGTCACCTTACTTTTCTATGTATTTGGCTGCATCCTCTTCATTTGCCTCACAAATAAGAGGTTCTTGCTCCAAAAGTGGCATGGTAGATCCCTTCACCTCATCTCTTTGCTACACTTTTTCTTGAATGGATTTCCATGAAGGAAAAGATTTAAGCTTCTGAGGAGGAAGGGATGAAGGTTGAATGATCTCTTGCTTGGATTCAACAACCTAAATGATGCTTGATTGTTCCTCTTTCTTGCTTGACTCCATGATTTGGTTCCCAAATGGAAAAGATAAAGGCTCCTTTTTGACCTTTTGATTTTGATTCTCCTCCTCTTTCCTTGTCTTTATCTCCAACTCTTTGATCTACTTATCAATATTCTCTTAGAATATCTTCTCTTTAAAGTGGTCAGTGATTTTAACAATAGGCTATCCTATAACAATCTCTTTCTTTCTTTAACAATTATCTTAGATAGATCTCCAAGAAGGGAAGGTTTGAGAAACACACAAAGAACTTGGCAAACTCAAAAGGGCTCTTGGAATGGTCTCTTGAGGAGGAATGGATGGAATATAAGAAGAGTGAGGTTGAACCTATTGATCCTTGAGGCCTTTTAGCTTGTTCTTAATATTTTGAATGTAACCACTTACATCCATCATCTCACTAGGGAGATTACCCCAATTTGCCCTCTCAATAGGTGCCCATTCTTATTTTATTTACTTCAATGACCCTCTCATATAATGGATCTATTGAGTATGGGTATCTTGGCCATAATAGCTCTGTGAGTACAACTATAGTGCATGATTTTTAAGGCTCACTAAAGTTTGTTTAAGTGTTGGTATGGATTGGATAGCTGTAAAATGGCCATGATTAGGTTGGCTAGATGGGTAGGATGGATCATGATAAGGATGGTAAGGAGAAATATTATGATGGATTGGTTGTTCATAGGGAGGATTAGGGTAGTAATCCTACATATATGCCTGATATAGATCCTTAAACTACTGGTGAGGATCATAGTGTGGTTGGTCTTTCTAATCATAGTGAGGATAATATGGATCCATACTGAAATAAGCCATTAGAGACCATTAGTAAACCAAGTGATAAAATTAATAAATATTTGAAATGATACCTGATCTTTTGAACTAGCTTTGAGTGCCTAAAAGTTACACTGATATTTTTAATTCCTCCAAAGGCTAGTGTGTAGAATGAGGTTCGACCGAACATGCAAAAAAATGTTATCACTCTGGAGTGCACCCTATTTAAAGCTATGTAAAACATAACCTCACTCTAACTAATACAATTCAAAATTCTCAGAGTGTGGGTGGATTTGTACTGAGAAGAACCTCTAGAGAGGCTATTTTTCTTAATATTTATCTATTAAAACTTATCACTATTGTTTTTAGATGAAAAAGGGAAGGGGAAACTGAAGGGAAATCCTATCTAATGGGGTGATGCACCTAAATTGTTTAAATCCTCTAGAAGCTATTAAAAGTAATGAAAACATATTAACTAATAAAATTTCTATATTTCACTTAATCATAAATATTTTAAATAAAGGATTGAGAGAATTTTGGATTACAAGATTCCTTTTTACCTCTTCAAATGACCTGCAAAAGGTGAGATAGAAAGAAATAGGTGAAGAAAGGACCTACAAAAAGGAGATATAATACTAATTATATTATGATACAAAATAAATTACACTCTATTCTCTATCAAAACTCATATGCAAAATAAAAATCTCCTTTATTGATGTATGGTCTAGATACAATTTCTGCTTCAGCTCTAGGAATAATGAAAAAATGGCTTCAAAAAATCCAATATATGTGTCAAAATTATAACCTAAGCCAATTTGGAATTGAAAAGGGAGAAGGATTAGTCTTTTTTGACTAACTCAAAACTAACTCCTTTTACAATGTTTAAATAATTCATCAAAAATCTTAAAAGTCCATAAAATTTGCATGAAACTTCAAACTTTGGCATAGGAATAAGGTGGTGGGTCCAAGTTTGACAAGTCAAATCCTATCCATGCATGATGCTATGTGAAAATACAAAAAATAAATTTACTTGAAGTGTTTATAAGCTAATTTGGAACATGAGAATGCCCTTCTTTGCATGGAAATCAAGAGTGGATGTGGCACTTGACAAATAGTCAACTGGATCTCAAAACTAGTAAACCCCAATTAGCCTTCACTTAAATGAAAATAGAACTTGAAGAGTGATAAGTGCATGAATATATTCATGGAACAAAAAATATGAAGTGTTTAAATCCAATTTTAACTCCTTGATGACCAATTCTAATGCCAAACTCAAACTTGACAAGTTGATTAACTAAGCCATTTAGACCAAATAGGTCTAAAGGCTACTTAGTGCTTTTGGTCACCATTAAACCTAAAATAAGAAGCCATTAAAACCTTAAAAAACCAATAATCATACCTGTAACAACTTTCTTCATCATCAAATATGTGATTTTGATGAGAAAACCTTTGCCATTCAGTCAACATGGTTGACTAGGCCTATTTTGCTACATTTTCTAGCAAACTATCCATTTTGATTGAGATGGTATGGAAACTTATGGGATGATTTCTGACCAATTTAATTTTTTATGATGAAGAACAAGTATTAGGCTTTGATATCCATTGATTAGATTCTATTAAACTACCTTGTACTTTATTTTACATTTTTTTTTCACAAAAAAACATGATTTATGCCCTCATCTATATAGATCAATGCATAAAATTGAAATTTATGGAATCATATCTAAGTTTTATTGAAATTTTAAAAGTTTTTAGATTGATCCATGATGATTTGATGGAAACAAAATCCATTTTTCTCAAAATTGGTTTTTTAGGGGTTTTAAAGTTAAATCTTCAATCTAATGATTCATGAAGTACAGAGATCCAAATACAAAAATATTTCCATTAATGTGCATAAAATTTACCCCCCTGATATACCTTAAATATTGGGTTCTTATGCAAAAGATATAAAAATTTACCATGTAAATGAAAATTACTTGTAGGGAATTTCAATGCATTTTGGGCTGCCTACGCTCTTAGTGATTATTCATAAATAAAACCCATAATATAATATCAATTTTTTATTAATTATATGTAAATATGGGTATTTAAAACACACTAATATCATTCATCCAAACTCCACATGTGGTGAATAAGTTGAGCATCTGAATAGAAGGCTAGGAAAGGTGTCTAGAACTACAAAAAGTGAAAAACTTCATCAAGATGAAAATGAATATTTCCATACTTAAAACATCCTTAAAATATCATTATTTAACCTATAAAATTCTATCAAAACACTTTTAAAGTCCTTTTTTCTTGAAAAGTTCAAAAAACCCCTTTTTGGCCTATATGCCTATTTACTTGAATAAGCCTATATGAGCATTATTTTCATAAAATTTCAAGTTTTTAAACTCTTAAAAAATCTTTTTATGATGTAAAAACATCACCCCATTCTTTTCAAACTTTTACTTTGGCTTAGAAGCTTCTGTAGCCCTCCAAAATGATGCTTGTTCTAATGGTGACCTCAAACGGATAGGCTAAGGTCTAAGACAAAGAAATGAGTAAAAAAACTCATAAAATGGACATTAATTTTTTTAATATGGTTATACAAATCATTATGACCTTGTGTATAAAATTTGAGGTCAAAATTCCACTTTTAGCTTCCAGAATCCTCAATTTTCCCTCAATTTTGACCCTTATGCATAGATTGTCTGCATATTTGACTAAATTTTAGAGTTTTTGAGCTGATTTAATGTTATTTTTATGATTTAAAGGTTAAATTAATCATTAATGAGCACTATATTCTCTTCAAGGGTTTAGAAAACTTTCCTACCCCTATTTTTAAGCACACCAAGACCCTCAAACAATGCATTTAGTCTTCAAAATGACTGTGTTTTCATGGTTTGAAGGTAATTTCATGGATTTTGAGAGGTTTTCAAGGTCAAAATCACCTTAAAATGGCTCAAAAATTTCCTCAATAATCTTGAAAATGCTCTCTCCTCTTCTTCTTAGCATGTTTAGACCTTGGAACAAGGCAATTAAGCCTTCGCCTGACTGAGTATACACTTTTGTAGATGTGTATTGGTTAGGTTTGAACAAGATTAAATATAATTTCATATTAAATATAAAATTATAAATATTTATAGAAAAATAGGGTTCCTAACCATCTCCTTATAGATATTTGACTTATTTATGTAATGTTTTAGGCCTCCATACTGTGCATAGCCTATACAATAGGTCTATACTACATCCTTTTGAACTTGTAAATGATTCGTAGTAACTTTTATCAGGCTACTGATAGTGTGAGTTGCATTTATTTAAGAGAGAGGAAAAAAGGATCCACCCTTAACCACCTTCCATCACAGAGAAACCTTGAATTGTGTCTGCTAGTAGAAGACTATGAGGGGCTAATATGGCTATAGGTGCAAATTTAGGTTACCTTTAAGGTGGTTTATGATGGAACTTAAGAGTAGATTATATGTCCTTTAAGATCCTTATCTTTCACTAAAATTTCATAAACCACTTAAACATAAAGCTCAATCAGAAGGATTTTAAAACCCTGCTAGACTACCAAACTACCAATGTCACTTGACTATAGGTCCTTAGGGCTACTTGTAGGTTATTTTTGTGTTACTAGTCCAATTCAAGAACCCATATGCTCTATATTAGAATCACTCACCACCATATTTACCTATGCATTGGTTGATTTAAACCTTTCAAGTCATAAAATCATATGTAAAATGATTGATAAAACCCTAAAAAAGAATTGTAGAGTAATCTCTTTAGTGACTGTAGGTGATGTGCTTGTTATAGATGACTACTTAGGCCTTTTGAAAGATTCCTTAGGGATATATATATCATTTCACCTCTTCCTTTCAATTTGGAGTTCCTAGATCATCTTGAACTGACTCAATTATCACTTGGTTCATGAATCCCTAATGAACAAGAAACCTTATAATGATCAAGAAACCTTCTTAAACCATGCTTTCTTTCTTTATACTTGATTATAATTTCTTGTACATATTAGATCATGGTCAAAAGTTGTTTATAAGTTTGAACTAATAAGGTTTTTAGTGTCATTTAGGCTTGTGACAATACTTATTAGCAAGTTTCACTCACCATTGAAAAATCTTGTCTTTTATGCTCCTCAACCTTCATGAATTAACCCTTTGCTATAGGTTTTCATAGTGGGCTGTAGGTGTACTTTGTATCACTTAACCACATATCTCTTGTTCCCTATCCCTCCCTTGAGGCTATCATTCTTCATTTTATTCAAGCAAACTAGTAGGCTTAGGTTTTCATAGCCTTGAAGGGTCCATAATGACCCAACCCTCACTATAGATAGTGATCCAAAGTGTACCCTGTAGGGCATCATAGTGGGTTGTAGGTCTTCTCCACTACTTGTAGGTTACCTTCTTGAAATGGAATCCCTTACCTTGCTAGTCAAACTCAGAAAAGTAAGTGTTTCTAATTAGGAACCATTATTATCAAAGTTATAGGTTAAAAAACCTCCTTTAGGTCCTTTTGAAGTTCAAAAAACTAATCAACTATAGGTGGATACACATACAGGATTGTAGATTACCCTTTGAATGCATACTTGGCTTATTGACTATCAAATTTCCCTTGAATTGATCATCAACCATCATATATATTTTGATGTTCTTATGAAATAGGCTCCTGAGCATAAAAATCTCTTAAGAACTTACTTCAAGCCTCTTACTTCACTTCAAACATAGAATATGGTTGTGTATGTGGCTGTAGGTATCTTCCCTTAGGTCTTAAAACTGTGAGTGATCTTAAAGACAAATAATAATTGCCTTCTTAATGACTTAAGACATGGATGTAAACTTGTAGGGATTGAGAAACCTATATGTCTTACTCATCCTCATGAATAACTTAATATTATGTCTAATCCTCATGGGGCTGGTATATGGCTATGTTTATTCTATTTGTATGGATAATGAATGTCATAAAGCTTAGAGAGGGTCATTAGAGATGACTATGGCATGATCCCTCTCTCATATACCATTTGATGAGCTCATTTTAATAGGTCATTATACCCGTGAATGAAATGACTGTCATTTAATCTTTGGATTATGTCTTTCATGACTATGTCCTCTATGGGTGTAGGTCTCCTTAATGATTGTAATTAATTCTTTGATTTCCTATATACCTTTGGCAATGCTCTTGATAACCCCAAACATCTCTTGGTTATGACTCCTTTCATGACTAAGATTTATTTACATAATAAAACTTAAAGAAGGTCTTTTCTCACATTGAATGACATCACCCTGATTGTGTGACACTGCTGAAGATGTTATTTTGACTGTGCTTGATGCTTGATAGGTGATGTATGTCCTTTCACCTTGATTTTGATGATTCAACTATCCCTTGGATCTCTTAACAAATATTCTTAGAATTAGGATGGGTATGAGGGGTGAGTGAAGTGGAAGGACATGAATACTAATGGAGGAAACATGATAAAAGGTGGAATGAGGTGAAAACATAGTGATAATGGTAGTTTGAAACAATGATATAGAGAGGATGAGATGGAGGTGGGAAAGGAGAGCCTTAGATCATGATAAAACTAGGATGAGGAGAGTATGAAAAAATGAATGCATGAAAATTATTTCACCTAACATTAGAGGGCATTGTAGGAGAGGAAGAGAGCAAACTTGAAACTTGGTTTTCTAAATAAACCTTAAAATTTGCAAAGAAACCTTAAAATATGCTAAATTAGGCCTCTTTGACCACTTTGAGGGCATAAAGATGGGTTTTTTTTCCATGAAACTTTGAAATCCTAATGGAAGTCATAATAAACATGATATATATCCTATAAATAAACTTTGTTGAAAACTTGAAGGTGCACTCTCTCCTCTTGACCGTACAATTGACCTTTGAAGCTCATAATACTCTTTCTTTGAATAACTGAGTTTATGACCTTCTTTTGACCTTAAATTAGATAAAAAACACTTTAAAGAGACCATGGAAAGGTAGATAAAGTCCTCAATATCCTAGATCAATTTTAATTTCCTTTAAACTCTATCCAGGTGAGGAGAAAATGGAGAAAAATAGTTGACTTTTTGGTTGTAGGGCAATAGAATTTGACCTATCTTCAACTAGATGGTTCATGATCCTAGATAATATAATTGAGAAACCACTTAGACCATTAGGAATCCCTTTGAGTCTAGTTTATTCACCCCAAATTTGAGAGCTATACCCTTCTTTAGTAGATCGTACCATTAAAAAACCTATAGGTAGGTCCCTTTGTGCCAAGAGGCAAAGTGTCAATAAAAGGCTTGTTTTGGGACTATATGACCATTAATCACCATCTAACTCTTGATAAATCTTGGTAATGAACTAAAAATGATAACCCCTAACCTGGATGTATGAAATTGATAAGAATCCATACTATTACTTGTGAAATGAAGGAAAAAAGCTCTTTTTACCCTTTAAAAGCCAACATTACACCCTCCAGCACTTGGAATGAGATATTTGAGAATTATTACAAGGTATAACATGAAAAAATATACTTTTAAACCTTTTTCATGTTTCAAACTTGGAAATTTGGCATGTGTGGCATGAAAGAGGGCCCTTTTTGGCTTATATGACATATCAAATGACCTTTCTAAAGTTTAAAACTTTAGACTTAAGCTATTTTCACCTTTTAGAACCTATTCAAAGTTCTTTTGAGATAATTAAATGAATTTTTAAACCATTTTTTATGATTTTTACCCTATTTTTGACATTTTTCACCAAAATTTGTGTTTTTAGACCATAATTGACTGGTTTGACCAACTGCAAACGGGTAAGGACTGGATTTTTCAAAGTTTCAAATAATAGGGATAGTAATTTGACCTTGACAGGCCAAATTACTAACACCAAGTTAAAAGATGATCTAGGTTGAATCAAAATGGATATTTCAGGGATTGAGCATCACCATTAGAGCTCCATGGAGATAGAATAGGTCTTTTAGACCTAATACATATAAAAGGGTGTCAACTTGTTGTTAAATCAAGGTCAAACACTTGGAGGGATTTATTTCATTGACATTAAGACTATAGGAAAACAAATAAATGGGATTATTTTTCATCTATACTAGACCTAGTTTTAGACTCCAAAGTAAGGGTAGATATTTGGGATTATGAGAAAACATCTCATCCTTCTACATGGTCTTATTTTTGATAATTAGGTACATGTCACCACTAGAAATAGACATGATGATGGATTTGTCAAAATTGTAGATATGAGGATTCTCTTCTCATGAAAAAATCAAGTGGAAGATAACCTAAGGTTCCAAGATGGAGATCTAGTGGTTAGAGAAAGTAGCTAGAGCATTTAATAGATTTTTAGTTTCTCTAAGGGTTTTTTTTCATAGCAGGATTATGACTCATTACCCTAGACACATTATTATCCTCTAGTGTGTTGCTCAATCAATGAAATGATTTGGAGGATATTGGGAAAAATGAGAGCTATCTTTTCTATGATGTATTAACTCTAATCTGATCAAAAGATGGTGGAGCATTCATTAAAATATGGTGGTATCTCATTTAATGATCTCAGATAGGATGCTCCCTCTCTCTCCCCATTCTCCTATATCTCTTATTTTCTCTCTCTCTCTCTCTCTCTCTCTCTCTCTCTCTCTCTCACTTTAGACTCTCATAAGGGATATTTGATCTTTAATAGTAGGGGGCTATCTAAGACTTTATTTACCTATCTCTTGCCTTGGATATGTGTTTAGTGAGTTGTGCATGATGTTATTACGAATGAGAATCTTCCTCATCCATTGTCTTCCTTTATGACCTCCGTTAGGGTGTTTTCAATCTATTTCAAGTCTAGATCAATGTTCTCCCTAAACCTTGTCCATGAAACACTTATGTAATGAGCTAGATTATGAGGTTGTGTGAGCTAGTATTGTCTTTTACAGATCTAGTGTGAGTTCAAACTTGTGAGAGTTTACTATTTTTAATTTGGGGCATCACCTTTTAGCCTTCTTAGGAGCCCTTTTCTCATTTCTAACCCTTTTCTCTATGATAACATTAGGTTAGATGATCCATTAAGAGGAAGCTAGCCTTATCTAGAGGTTTAACCCCATCGTATGATACCCACAGCTTGGGGTTGTTCCCATATTATGATTGGGAGGGGGGAGCCTAAATAATCCTCCACAAGGGTGAAATATGACATCATAATAGTGCACATGTCCTTTGTGTTATGTACCCTTAGCATACTTTGGATGACTCATGTGTTTGTATATATGCTTTTATGTATGTGTCATGGCCATGACACTTGTCTCTTTCCTTTTATTTCCACACCCAGTTTTAGATTCCATGAGGGACTTCATGTATCTCCCCTTCCTCCTTCAATTCCTTGATGGACATCATGACCCATCCTCCTAGGTAGTTTACATAGATTATTACTTAGATTTACCATTCATACACATGCTTACATTGTTATATGTATATTGAAAACCTTGTGAATGATATATTTAATATACATCATACATTACCAACTTATGCTCAAATTATCTTACATTTCAATGTCATGTATTCACATTATATTGGTTTATTACATAGATATCATATGTTTTCAACCTAACACGTATCATGCAAATATTTTATTTTGAGGATGGTTATTGCATTCTCCCCAAAAAAGGGGGCATTTTCACTTGGGTTTGTCATAAAGATCAAGTCATATGAGTGCACTCAGACCAGAATTTTCAACACACAAACACATAATTCTAGATCTCAAAATTAGAAAAACATAGTGGAAAAAATTTAGACAAAGATTAGAGTTAGTTTAGTATTAAAAAAACATAGAGGACACTAGATTTGCACGTAGGACACTACCATGGTGTTATAATGTCTAAAGAACCATGCTACTATCCAATAATCTATAAACATGAAAATATAGATTTGACAAAATATCACAATAGTTACAATCTAGATTTGTATAATTTTAGACATAGGCTATCAAATATGATCCTTTTATTCTCAATTTTGTATATAATCATACCAATTTTGCTTAAATTTGTGGCATCATGAATTATATGATCAATTCCATTTTAATTTTAGATATACACAAACATAGATTGATACAACTCAGTATAGAATCCATATGCATAAATATCAAAATTAGGGGCATGTGCACAACACATTACTTCCACATGATTAATTTTTGACCCAACTTATCTCAAATGGAATGACAACTCCATATAATTCTCCACATTGTATACTTTAGACATTGTTTGTACCAGGTTTAACACTAGATTAATTCCTTATTCTAACTACAACAATTGACATTTATGCTTAGTCCTTGAGCTACATTTTTGAGTGCTTGAGAGGCCCCTTAGATGTTTTACATTTTAGAGTTGTTGAGTGGCCCCAAATCCATCCTACATAGTTTTAGATATATCATACAATTTTAGTTGCATATTCATCTAATATACATGGGTAGGCAATGATAGAGTCATAGTCTACTTGAGTTTTTGATCCACCTACTAAGAGGGTTGGACAAACCATCAGTCCAATCCAAGTTATTCACAATGTATAATCCACTATGTAGGGATGGATAATGATGGAGTCAAAATTGGATTGAGCTATTGATCCACCCACATATGGGGATTGAGCAATCCATCAAATAAGTCCAATCTATTCACTTATTTAATCACTATTTACACATGCATAGGATGCCACTAGGTTTTTGCATTGATTCATGTACCTAATGAAGCTTATTCATTTATTTCCTCTATCTCTTATGTATTTACTAATTTTTTATTTAATTTCACTATTTTTTAAGTAAGGATTGATTCATCCATGTTTCATTCATAGGATACATAATGGAGCATGCTTTGCATACTCAGACCTAGATTTAAGGTATTCACCTCTTAGTTAATTCTAGGTACACTTCTTTTTCCTTTATCCTAGTCATTTAAATTTTCTACATTTATAGAATAAAGTGGGGCAAATATAGTCATATAAAATGTCACTTGAGTGCAATGAGTGCCAATTGAGACCATCCATCCCTAGCTTAGACCTAGACCTATCTTATGGTCTCTTTTGACCCTTATCCAAACTTTGTGTGGGTATTACACATCCCTAAACATCTTAGATTCAGTCCCAAACCTTCCCCTAGGAATCAAGGCCCTTAGTGCTCTAGGTTCTACCACCTAGACACTAGTGCAGTTCTTTGGACACTAACACTCTGTGAAAGTGACCAAGGGACCATGTTAGTGTCCTCTACCAAATTTCAATCCCAAAAGATATATTTTCAATTCCTAAAACACTTATGTTTGGACTAGAGCTATTTAATACACTACACAAGCACTATATCAATATAAATACATGATTTTTGTCTCTTTATCTACTACATGGAAATCAAATGCAAATACACAAAAAAACTTAGAATAAGTTGTGAAAATTGAGGTCATTAATCCATATTATAACCTAATTCTACATATAACCATTTAAAAAAATGTGAAGCTCAAATTATTCAAATTCTAGTCTCAAGCACATTCAAAGCACTCAAGCTAACACTCATACTAACATTCACTTGTACTTGCACCAAGCACTTAGGTAGAAGAACTACATAAATCTTGATCCATCCTTAGAGTATTAGTATGTAGACATCATGCCCACACATGAGTGTGGATTACACATCCAACACATCAGACCCACTAACCCATTTTTCTCATGGTGTTCATTCAAACCCTTATAAGTATGAAAACCTAGAGTTTTTAGAGTTAAATACAGCTACAAGAAAAAGTATTAATCACATGAGATTAAAATTTGAAACAAATTTAGAACATGGCCTATTATAAAAATCCCATAAATAATTTGTAGGGATTTTGAGTGGGACATTATCTCACTACCTTGGACACTAACACACCACACTATTGTCTAGGGAATTACACTACTATCTAAGAGGAATTCTAACACCTGGGTCATATTTATGACACCATAATTGACTTATGTGCTAATTTTTATCCTCTAGATCATTTGTCTCAGTCATATTCTATATAAGTACTTATTTGTGTCAATTATTACTATTTTTAGAAATATCTAGTTAGGTAAATTATTATACAAATCAATGGATGTATTTATTGCATATCTCTCCCATTATTTATTATACTCAAAATCTTTTAAAATGTAGGTTTTACATTTCATAACCCTTAAAATTTAAATTAACTACCTAAAAAATCAATAAAATTTGGTAAAATTAATACATTTACATTTGAGAACTCAATATACCTTAGAATTTTAATCAACAAACCACTAGGATCTGCTTTAATTTTTATAGTAGAAAGAATAACTTCATGGTTAGGATCATGAGCCTTCCATATATTCTTGGTTAATGGCCTCCCATGATATTTATTAATTAAATATTTGTTTTGAGAACCAAATTTGAATAATGTAGTATCTTCCTATGTTTTTCATAGTCTTCAAATAACCATACATCTAAATTTCTAATAAGATCTCCTCAAAGCCAAATTCTAGTGACTACCACAAAATCAGTGGGATAGTCAATGTTTTCCCCATCTATGACTAGAGAATTCAATTATTTTTTTTTCTTTTATAGACTAACACAAGTAGTAACTTGTTCCATCTTCATTGTCCTCATTTACAATAACTATAAAAGCATGCTCTATATCACACAAAATAATTTTTTAATATTGTTGTCAAGATAGGTAATGAAAATTTATTATATAATGCTTAATATTCTACCCAGTTGCACTAGATAAGATACATGGTCAAAGTCATGTGATAATGCCATATCTATAAGATCTAATATTGGTGGAACTTGATAAGTTTTGATTAATTAAAGGTCTACATCTCCATTCATCCACCCAATCTTGTGAATCACATTTATTTTAAACAAAAACCACACATGAAAAACATATATATGCCAAGTGTCTCATATGAATAGTCAAATAACTTACATTTGAGCTAAAAATGAGTGGAACTCACTTGATCTCATTACAATCATAAAATATTCATACTTTGATATTTTTCTTCCTCTATCAACCAAAAATATCTAAAACACTAGAATTTTATTAAACACCATGGCCCATATTCTCATTACACCATTCAATAATATTTTTTGCATCATTCAAAACAATTCCATCTTCAAACTTCAACTCCTCTCTTGAAACATCTATTTTTACACATGGTCCATAACTATCATGCTCCCCTTTTCCATGGATAGACTTAACAAAAATCAAAATATGTTCTACACCAATGTTAAAGTGAATCATACTCAACCAATAAAACATCAATGTATTCTTAAATTATGATTTTCAATTATATGACCAAACATAATGTTTATTGAAATTAATTTTACTCTTAGTCAACTTTACATAGAACATCTCAAAATAGCCTTGCATGTAATATGTACAATATGATCAATCATCATTGGCATATAAATGGTACTCCATTAACATTTTTTATCTTTCTTTGTACTATCAAGTGCATGCATGAAATCTATATGCATGCATATGGAAATTGTATCAAGTTGTAATACTATGAATGGACTTCGATTTATGGTTTGAATATGTAATTATTAGCAAAGTAGACTATTGAAATAATAGAACCAATTGAGAATGTGTCCTTTATTAACTTTAATTACTCATCCAATAATCTAGCTCTATGTGTATGCCTTGCATACTCATAAACAATTTCCTACCTGAATTTGACCATAAATTCTAAAATAAGTATTTATTTTTTAATAAGCTCACAATTTTTAGATTTTTTTCCATATTTTAATTGATATACCAAAAATTTGTATTTTCTCAAACCAATATCCAATCACACTTGTACTCTCCTCATGGATGTAATCTTTTAATTCTGTAAATCCACCATAAATGCTCTAAGTTCCATCCAAACATGCTTTGTTATAAAAAACTTGTCCATCTTGGCTTTCAAAAAAAATGGTTGGAATCATTTACCTTGTTTATTTTGGTAAAAATTCCATGCCACACTCCTATAAAATATTATCACTATACAAAGTACAAGGTATATGATGAAAAACATCATAGTGCATTGATAAGTCAACATGTTGCCTACACCAACAAGTGGTGCATGTGTGATTTATTTTTACATAGAAGGTTTTATTCATATCAAAATATATTTGACTAATAGAAATTTGTAGATGGTTTTGTAAAAACTTAGAGTACAATTGTGTTTGGGTCATGTCTAAGAAATGTTTTAGATATGGTTCATGGTTATGAGAACCAACTCTTATTTTCACTATATCTCTTATATTGGCTGAAACTCTTGTATTGCCTTTCTAAAATTAGACAAGTAAATATTTGAGAGCATCAACTATAGCCTTGTAATTTTATAGAAGTATACTAGATTATGCCCAGAGATCGTTGGTATTGTCATCATTAATAATTTTATGTATCCCAATTGATTTCATTAATAATTTAATAATTTATGTTTAGTGCTCGACTAATTTTTGAAATCAAGTGTTTTCTCCTTGTTTGACCACTTACTACACAAGTTGTACTTATGCATCAAAAAATATTAAAATATTTATTTCATCTCTTCATTCCTACAATGTGATGTGAATCATGTATGTTTTCAACAATTTCCTTGTTTTCACCATCCATGTTAGATACTATTTATCCTAGGGTATACATTATAGGTCTCATTTTAATCAATTTCATAAACAATTGATATTTTTTACTATCAAATTCTATTTTTTCAAAGAAATTATCCCAAATTATTTCATGTATTCTTCTTGAATGGTAGTTATAAATTTTATTATGGTTTTAAAATATTTTCATCAACTTTAATAAAGTACTTGCATTTTATACCAAAATCTTTGGAGGTGTTACTAATGGTGGAATTTATTGAGATAGTATTTCCATATCATTATGTTCACTACTAGTTTCTTCATTGTTAATTCCACTATTTAGTGTTTCCATGGGATTTTCTTCATTTTTAATTTCATCATTTTGGGTTTCTATGCAATTTTATTCATTATTTAGGGTAAATCATCATGCATAGATTCATCATAAAACAATTAAAAACTTCATACTTTGAATATGAACTTGCAATATAATTTGGGATTTTAGGTAAACATTAATCATCATTATTCAATTCATAATTATCCATTTCATCATTATCTATGACATTTAGTTCATTATGGATAATATTTGTATCTTGTCTTGAGAAAATGTTTGCATTCATACCCTTTATGTTTTTCTCAATACCTATAATTTATCTAGTATTTTATGCTTTAACTTTTTCCTCTTATTTGAATTAGATCCATCATGAATGAATACACAAAATTACTATATTTTGATGGTTGGGTCCAAAAAAATAACTTGATACCTTTTGTCTTCAACTTTGTAGGGTGTATAGTGCTAAAAAAAGTAAGTGGGGACATAATTATTGAAAGAGGTAAAAAATAAATGTTAGAGGAATATTTTTATGTATTGTGCAAGTGACATGTAAATGTTATATTTATATATAATATAAATATGTTATTAGAATATTATGTGATGCAATTTGGCTTGATTGATGTCTAAATATCATCCTATCAAGATGAAATTAGTTTCACACATGGTTCAGTTAGCCCCTAATAACATATTATACTCATAGTTATGTTCAAGGGGTTTAGATTATCCCCAATTGCCTTTATGATTGAATTTGTGATAAAATTAGGGATAATTGAGCCTTAAATAACATTTAATAGTCATAATTAGGTTGAAGGGATTAAATTGGCCCAATTTTCATTCATGATTAAATTTGTAGACTATTCAATTTAGGGTGTTATGACATTGGACCCCCAACTTATATCCTATATAGTCAGAATTAGGTTCATGGGGTTCAATTTAATCCAACTTGCATCAATAATTGTAGAAATTAACTAATTATCTCAATATGTCAATAAATATGAGCTAATGTATTCCCAAATCATATCCTATACTTGTAGTTAGGTTTAAGGGGTTTATATTGGCCTTAATTACCTTTGTATTTACATTTGTGACAAAATTAGGGTTGATTAAGCCATTTTTTACATCCTATATAATGATTGATCCATAAATTAATTTCATAGGGCTTAATTTAGTCTAAATCACATTTTTAATTTCTCTAATTGACTAATTAGATTAGTTCATAATGGACTTAGAGCTCATTTTGCCTCAAATCATTCCTTGCTCTTGTAATTAGTTTTAAGGGGATAAAATTAGCCCTAATTTCATTCATGCTTGAATTGGTGGACTATTTTTTTTATTTTTTTATGATATTGGGGTCAAATGACACTCAAATTACATCTTATATAGTTAAAATTAGCTTTATGAGGTTTAATTTTGTCCAACTTGTATCATTGATTATAGCAATTAACTAATTGGATAAGCCCCAAATCACATCCTATACTTGTATTTAGATTCAAGGGGTTAATATTGGTCCCTATTACCTTTGTTTTTGTATTTGTGATAAAATTAAGGTTGATTAAGCCATATCTTGTATCCTATATAATTGATTGAACCATAATTTTGGTTCACAGGGCTCAATTTAGCCCAAATCACATCTCTAATTACACCAATGGACTAATTGGATCAATTCATGATAGAATCAAAGATAATTTACTCAAAAATCATGTCATGATATTTTAGTTAGGTTGAAAGGGATCAAATTGGTGCCATTTTCATTAGCGATTTCATTGGTGGACTATTTAGTTTATTTTGTTATGATATTAGAGTCAATTTCCCTAAATTATATAAGTTGAAGGGGCTCAAATTTCCCTCAATTACCTCTTTTATTTAATGAATAAACTATTTGGTTCATTATATGATGACATTAGGGTTAATTTCACTCCAAATCACATCATATACAATTGAAACTAGGTTCAAGTGGCTCAATTTTTTCAAAATCATGTCATTAATTGAACCATTTGACTAATTAGATAAATCTATGATGAAATCAAAGCCAATTTAGCCTCAAATCACATTGTATAGTCATAATTAACTTCAAGGGGCTCATGTTAACCTTAGTTACCTCCAAAATTGAACCAAATGACTATTTGATTCATTATATTATGACATTAGAGTTTTTGAGCCTAAGCTACATCCTACAAATGTCAAACTTACATCTTTTATTGAACCAAATGATTATTTAATTCATTATCTAATGAAATTAGAGCCTATTAATCCCTAAATCACATTTTATAGTCATAGTTAATTTGAATGGGATCAGATTAGCCTCAATTAACTTTAGATTAAACCAATGGACTATTTGGTTTATTTTGTTATGATATTGGGATCGAGAGCCCCAAATTACATCTTTTATAGTCTAAATTACATTCAAAAAGCTCAATTTTTCTCAAATTGCATCACTAATTATGACAATTCACTCATTCTCTCAATATGTCAAGAAATATAAGCTAATTTAGCCCCAAATCACATCCTATAGGCATAGTTATGTTAAAGGAGTTTAAATTGGCCCTAATTGCCTCCACCATTTCAATAATTGACTATTTCATTCATTTTGTAGTGAAAATAGGCTTGGTTGAACCCTAGATCATATTTTATATAATCAAAATTATATTACTATATCCAATATGTACTTTGTGTGGTAGCATATATATTGACACACTACACTTTAAAATAATAAATAATATTTAATAAACATATACATAAACATAAACATGTATACATAGATCCATTTTATTTTTTGTGATATGTCAAAGTAATGCATATGCATTATAACACATATGTGCTATGTTATGTGTAATTTCAAAAACCTTGAATTTTGGCTTAGAAATGGCTTAGATTCTTGAGCCTAAGGCTTGGACCTATAAAAACATAGCCAAATTTGCATGTTTTGATAGAAAATAATAAAATATAACTTCCATCATAAAACAAATGTGAATTTTAACAAGACATTTCATAAAATTATTACTAAAAAATTCATTACACTCTCCTATTTCCATATATATATATAAATATATATATATATATATATAAATTTTTGGACTATTTAAGGATTTCCTCTATGTTGATTTATAACTATGGATTTTTCAAGTCACTTATGATGCAAATATACATGCCTATATATGTTTATGTATCTTGTTTTTGTTGATCAAATTATAGAAAATTATATGGGTGAAAAATAGGATTAATTTTATACACATTAAAAAAAACTAATTTTCATTTTTTTGAGGTAGTTAGTGGGCCATACAACTAGATATCTCATTTTTTTAATCTATTTTTAAGATATATTTACTTGTAAAATTAATAAAAATAAAATATCATACTTTAAAAAAATATATAAGTCATAAACTAGATGATTTTATCTAAATTTACATCCAAGGGTTTCAAACAATACTAAATGATTCTAAAAAAATGAGGGGCCACACATCTAACTATCTACTCTATTTTTATTTAAAAAAGGAGTTATTCTTCAAATTTTATATGTTTGAACTAATTATACTTAGCCATTTAAAAAAAATAGAGTTTTAAAAACTAGACTTGAAATGCTATGATTCATATTAATATACTATCTTTTAAATTTGAGTGTATCCATCTCAAATAATTTATAGAAGTTGAGATTTCTCAATTTAAAAAAAAAAAACATGTCCATGGGTAGGCCCTTTTTTATCTCCATAATTTTTGCACTTAATCATGTTGAACTATCCTCAATTAACCTTATGTCAATGAAAACTACCTACATAAACCATACCCAAATGAGGGCCTAAGATATATGTAGTTATCCCTATTTGTTGGCTTGTGTGTGCATAAGGGTAAAATATAGTATATGCAAGGACATGCAATGATCTAGATTCTAACTTGACAAATACTACTCATGGGCTATTCTTTGAGTGCTTCAGACTTATAATATGATTTATCCTATAAATGATATATAAATATGGAAGAATAGGGTAATATAACTCAGTTGTGTAATTTATTAAAGGAGATTGAATAGGTGCTTTATTGGTATTTTCTAGATACATAATGATTAGGCTTATATTTGTATTTATACTACATATTTTAGAAATATCTCATGATAGGGTTAAATAAGATAAATAGGTTGAATTTTATGTTTTGAAACATTTGTAATTTGGATGACTTTTGAGGACTAAACACTTGATAATAATATAGACACTTTTATTGATGCAAGTGTCCCTATGTGGGATACAAGTATTTAGTAGGCTAGAAAGTTGTTAAGGATCTAAAACTGATAGTGAAGGATATATATTAGCTTTTAGGATTTATATATATTTTAGAAGATATGGGTCATTATAAATGAGAGGGTTAGACCATAATATAAATAATTAAGTAGAGTGAGATGTTGAATATGATACTTTTAGTAGCACAGAGGTCTAAAACTAAAGGGTAGAGGCTTGATAGGAATTTGTCAAGTATACAAGACTAAGATGCTATATAAAATAGTTTTTAATATCTACAACCACTATAGATTAACTTATAGATTCAAAATATTACCTTTAGTAACATCAATGTTAGATCAATGTCTGTAGTAAATAAAATATGTTGATGAATAATTGATCATGTTTGATTTAGACCCTTTAATCCTTAATTAACTTATGCACTCAATCAATACCTATTTTTCTATCACATTATATCTTAAGCACAAGAGAAGACCTATTTTGTCTCAAAGACCATCACCCATCACATATAGAAAATTTCTAATTGATAGAAACAAATTTATGGATATATATGCCATATTATGGACCTAAAATGTAACACCTACCCTTAGGGACAAAATTCCAAGTAGTGTTAAATACACTAGGCCATCATGTCCTCATCCTTATTTGGTGTCCACATCACATAAATAGTCATATTTTAGAATGAAACCCTCTCTTAGACCAGATTTTATATTCTTAGGTTTCCTAGCATGTCATCATCCCCTTAGAATTTTTATAAAGTCACATTAAATTCACTTATTGGATAAGTGCACAAAGTTGGGGGATAAAAAGGAATTACCCATGAACATGATTTTCCTAAAATTTTAAAAAATTGAACTTGTGTAGATAATTTGAAATAGGTACACTCAAAATTTGAAGATTCTATAAGAACATGAATTATATCACTTAAAGTATAGTTTATAAAACATTATTTTATTTTTTAAATGATTAAGTATAACTAGGTAAAACAACTAAAATTTGAATAAGTACTCATATTTTTTTCAAAAATATAGAGTGGATAGATGACCATGCGGCCCACCATTTTTTGAGCATTGTTTTATATTGTTTGAAACCCTTTGGTGAATATTTAGATAAGATCTTCTAGTTTATGACCTATATTTTTTATATTTTATTAATGAATAATTTTTATTATTAATTTTGTAAGTAAATAGATCCTAAAAATTGATAAAAAATGGATAGTCAACTATATGGCCCCCCTAACTACCTTTAAAAAAATGGATTTGTTTTGATTGTGTGTAAAATTAGGCCTAGTTTGTGACCATATAATTTATTTTTCACTTGGATTAATGCAAAAAAATTACATTAAAATATATAGACATGCATATTTATAGCATGTGGTAGTGTCAAACTAGACCAAAAATTAAAAAAATCATATATTTGAAAAGAGGAGAGTGTGCTCATCATCACGGTAATATTTTTTTGAATTTTGTTGTCAAAATTCTTAGTGTATTTGGTGATGGAAGTTAAAATTTGTTATTTTCTATCAAAGATCTCAGACTTGGCTATATATTGACAGGTCCAAGCCTTTGGCTTGGGAATCCATGCCATTTATGAGCCAAAAAGATTGGATTTTAAATTAAAACCTATAATGAATACATATTATTATATAACATGTATGCATTAAATAACACCTACACATTATACCATTACATGCATGAGTTACAATGGAATGCATATACATTATATTAATGCATACATGTTATACCATAATGCTTAAATGTTAGAATTACTATAGATAAACAAATAATTTTAAATAAACATTTTTTACCTAATTCAATAAATTCATCCCCACAAACATTCTCTACGTACTTTTGCAATACTTTCAAGTTGAGAAAAAGAGCTATCAATTGTCCAATGGGTGATGGATCATATTTAAGAATGAGTAATAAGTTTAAGAATAAAAAACTTGAAGAAATATAAGAGTTGAGAGAAAAAAAGGTACAAATGCAAGCGCTTCATTTAAAATAAGGTGCAAAAACTACTTGCGATGAGCCAAATGCCATAGACAATGATGCAATTAAAAATAATGAATTGAATAATGATGAAATTTATAATAATGAATTAGATAATGTTGGAATCTCACATTCAAAGTATAGTGTTTTTGATTTTGTTGATGATGATTGTATGGACGATACCTTACCCTTGAGCAATGAAGAAATTTTCATGGAAAGAAATAATTATGAAATTAGAAATGAAGAAAGTTTCATGGAAGCATATAATGAGGAAAAATATAATGAAGAAAATCTCATCCCACATATAATCAATGAAAGTAATGATGATTTTGAAACACCATCTCAACAAGTTTCACAAGTAAAAACACCTCTAATTGTGTGTATAAAAGGTAAGTACTTAATTAAAGTTGATGAAAATATTTTGAAACCAATGCCTAAAAAATGTCTGACCACCATTCAAGAAGACTATCTCGAGGAATTTGGGATAGTTTCTTTCATAATTTGATTCATGATACTAAAATATGTCAATTATTTATTTAATTCATGAAATTGATTAAGATGAGACATACTATTTACACATTATGGATAAGATCATCTAATATATATGATAAAAAAGTATAAATTGTTGACAACTTACATGATGAATATCATACTGCAGGCCCTAAATCAGAAAACAAATATTGTAATGCTGTCTAGCGAATAATCATAACTTGTGTAGTAAGTAGTAAAATAGGGAAAAAATGATTGATTTAAAAAGTAAGTTAAAGACTTGATATCAATAGAAAAACATTAATGAGATCAATCTCAATATGCAAAAGATTTAATGAACCCAATACCAATGAGCTCTAGGCATTCTCTAGTTGACTTCCATGAAAAAAAGGCTATATTCAATGATCTAAAAGAGTTAATTACACAATTTTGGAAGGAAAATACTAGATTATTTCACAAAGAAAAAGATTTAGTCAAAAGAAGAGTTGGTTCTAATAACTATGAACTGTATCTAAAACATTTATTGGATATGAATCAAGCACAATTATACTTAAAGTTTTTGGAAAAACATCCACAAATTTTTATTAGTCAAATATGTTTTGAGATGGATAAAAATTTAAACATAAAAATAAATCATACATAAAAGACTTGATATTGTAGGCAACATGTTGAGTTTACAATACACTATAATGTTTTACTAACAATATTTTGCATGAGTGTGGCTTAGAAGTTCTAGGAAAATCAGGTAGGGAATTTATTCCAACAATTTTTTGTGAAATAACAAATGGATAATTATTTTATAAAAAGCATGTTTGGATGAAAATTATAGATTTTGTGGTGGATTTACAAAACTAAAAAATTGTATCCATGAATATGAAACATGTGAAATTGGACATGAATTAGTTTGTTTAAACAAACAAAAATATGTGACTTATCAAGTAAAATATGCCAAAGAATCTAAAATGCATGAGCATGTTATAAAACAAATAATCATTTGAGAACTTATGGTTAAATTTTAGGGAGAATTGTTTATGAGTATGCAAAGAACACACATAAGGATAGTTGGTTGGATGAACATTTCAAGATAAGCAAGGACACATTCCCACTTGGTTTGATTGTTTTAGTAGCTGACTTTACTAAAAATTACATGTTCAAACCACAAATAGAATTTTAGTAGAAATATTAAAACTCATCACAAGTTTCCATATTTGTGCATATGACATTTATGAATACACCTAATAGCATGAAAAATATTAATAGAGTACCATTTATATATCAACAATGACTGATCACATTGTACATAGTACATGTATGATTGTTTTGAGAAGTTTATAGATAATTGATTGAGAGGAACACTAATTTCAATTAAAATTACATTTGGTTAGACAATTGCACATCACAATTCAAGAATGCACAAATGTTTTATTATTTGAGTAGGATGCACATTACCACTAGTGTAGAACATATTTGGAGTTTCATTGAGGATGACCATAGAAGATGGGAGAATGATGGTGATCAATCATGTGTAAAAATAGCCATTACAAAGGAGTTGAAATTTGATGAGGGTGCTCATTTGACTAATGCACAAAGCCTAGTTGAATGGTGTAATAAGAACATTTGCCATGGTACTCAACCAAATTATACTATTCATATATATATTTTGTTAATGGAGGAAAAAAATTAGCTAAGTATGAGTATTGTATAATTATAATGGGTTCAAGTGAGCTTAACTCATTTCATAACTAAAATTTAGGATCTTGGACTATTTATACAAGATACTTGGCATGTTTCTATTCTACATGCATGAACTCTATTTAGAATGAATGTGAGTCACAAGAGTGGGTGGATGACTATAGTTCTACACCTCTAATTACAATCAACACATCTCAGGTTCTAAGAGCATTAAAATTTAAAAATATGGCATCATCACATGACTTTGACCATGTATCTAATATAGTGAAACTAGGTAGAATATTATTCATTATGTACTATTTAATCCCATTATCTATCTTCATATAGTGTCATTATTTTTTTGGCAATACAGGGCATGTTTTTACAGTTATTGAAGATGAGGACAGTGAAGAGGGGATATATTACCACTTATGTTGGTGTGTAGAGGAAAAGAAAAAAATGACTTCCACAGTCATAGATAGAGAAAACATTGAGCATCTTATTTGGTCTGTGGTAGTCAGTGGAATTTGGATTTGACAATATCCAATCAAAAATTTAGATATATGATTGTTTCAAGACTTTGAAACATAAAGGAAGATACTTCACTATTCAAATTTGGTTCTTAAAATAAATATTTAATTGAAAAAATATCATGGGAGGCCAATAAACATGATTCTATAGAAAGTTTGTAAGTTAGACCATGAAGTTATTCTTTATACTATCAATATTAGATCAGATCCTAGTGGTTTGATGGATTTATATGTGTAGATATGTTGACTTATAAAATTTAGATATAATTAATTTTACCAAATGTTTTTGATTTTGTAGGTAGTATATATAAATTTCATTTTTTATTACTTACTAAATTTTCTTTTTTAGGGTAGAGGTGCCATATAAGCTTCCACCTTCACACAGTTGGCACTATTAGTAAATAATTTCATAGTCTTGAAGCTAAGATAAGATTGGTAAAATTAATTTGCATTTTTCCTTGAAATGAGGTTGCCTTAAATGAAGGAAGGCGTAGAAGGAACATCATGGTTATTTGAAGTGTTTGATCTGGTTAAATGCCTTCATAAGTTGACCAATATTGGGGGATGGTGGTGTCATTTATTCCATTTTAATCTTAACTCACCATGTCCTTGCATTCAATTATTCACTTCTTCAACCAACTTATTTTCAACTCCAATGAAGTAGTTCCATTATTATAGGTTAGATTGAAAGACCTTCAATAATTATTTGACTCCATTATTTACTTTTTTAAAGCATAGGGGTAGCATGTTTGAAATTATTAAAATCATATTTTATAATAGATCATGGTATAACTATCTCCCCATTTAGCATTTATTCCTTATTACCTACATGAATCTTATTGTCAATTCCCAAGTTACCACTCTCTCATTGCATTCACTAGCATCTTCATGATATTGCATGATTTTCAACATAGCATCCCCAATTATTGAAATTAATCCAAATTTATAGTGTAAATAAAGTGTATTCATATTTTTAAGTCTTTTTTCATCTCAAAATCTAATAAAAAACTTCAAATTAGAGACCTCTTTCCTTGGAGAGACAAACTAGCTCTTCTTGATTCTTGACTACATCAATCCACGCCATTAGTATAGTGAAGATGGATAGTGTATAGATAGATATTATTATGATAAAAATTAGGTATTAAATAAAAAAAAAAATATAATTGACATATTTAATCATGCCAACCTCTCACTTTGGGTCATCATCACTTTTCTTACAAGAAGTTCACTAGGCTACTAGCTTGTTAGGTCTATTTGTAAGTGGATGAAGAGTAAGATTAGAAATATGAGATATGAATAATATTTAATCATATAATTTTTTTTATACTATTTTAAATCTTCAACCACTACAATATCCAATACATTTACAAAGTGTTTACTTGCTACTCAACCTAGCTCATTTAGGCCTAGAAATAAGGCCATATTTGCGAACAATCATGTAAAAATTAATTTTAATTGGATTTTAAGGATGGATAACACATGAAAAATATTAAATACACAATCAAACACATATAAATCAAAATTTATATCATTTGGATCAATATAAATTGACTTATAACACTTTTGGTCCTCTCTAGGTCTGATTTTCCTTCATTTTTACGTGTGCAGGCTTGTGTTTTTATATTTTATATATCTAAAAGTATATTAAAGATATTATATAAATTTAATTTTTTTTAAAATTTCATGTATAAATTACATCCAAATTTCAAGTCGTTTATATCTATAAAACCCAAGTTATGGCCCTTTTGTGGAAACTAGGATCTACATGGCATCAAACAGGCCAATTTACATTTTTTTTTTGTATCTTGAGTTATGTAGGGTATAAGGAGATAATTATTTTTTATATGTTTTTAAAAAAATCATATACAACTTAAAATTATTTTATGGCTAGGTACAAACAAGAAAAATCACCATAATCATATAATCTCAGGCTAGCAGATCGTCTTTATGGTTGTGTACAAGCATTTGGGCTATGAAATTGACTTTGGAGGCATAAATGACATGGAATGGATATTTTTATAGATATTAGGATTTTTTATTAATTATATATGACCTAAAAAAACTTATGAATCACCTTTAAGTTCTCCCAAAAACTAAATATCTGCAACTATGCACAAACTTGTTGATAACTTTCACTTTTTCACCTTGTGTACATGCCTATGACTAATCATTTCACCTTTGTTCATGATGATCACTTATTTATATGATTTTTTTGGAATAAAAAATATATCTCTACTATTCCATGGACCTTAACATGCTTGGATCAATCATAAACACCCAAACTTTTCTCTTTTCAATTGACTACAAACCTCTTCATGTGAGATCATACACATGAAAAAACATCTTGTAGCCATCCCTATGGGTGTTGAAAATTTGAAATGTCTTAGGGATTGGTAGGAATATAAAGATAGGATAAAAATTATGCCTTGATCATATTTAATATATTTCAATATTGGTATGGTATGTTATGAGTACTTTGTAATGCATGTCAGAATGGGTGGTACATTTGTTGACCAGGCATGATATGAGGCCAATAACATGGTCTTAGATGTTATCCCTCCATCCAAACATGTTGGTAGTGGTATTTGGACATATTCTTAGTGCCTATTTTATAATATTAACTCAAAATTTTACCTTTATATAATTAAAAGGTGTCATGGTAACACATAGAGATGTAGTAGTGGATGGGCCAGTAGCTGGCATCATATATGTAAATAATGGTTGCATAAGATCAAATCTTACAAACATAGACTATGACAATGAAGGTACTGTCTCATCCTAAAACATAAAAATTACATAAATATTATACATTTACTATGTATATTAATTATTATATGTTATATTTGTAAATATAGCTTATATTTGAGTTGACATTTATATAAAAGATACTTGCATCCATGTAGTGGTAGATGGATGTACACCAAATGTGCATGTTAAAAACTCTTCACTGAATACTATTCATCCAATCCCTATGAACCACTAAAACTATCATAATTATAAGGTCTAATATGTATAACTCCATAATATTTATAAGGGTAGGGTTGGGTACACTTACTAGGTGGTATATCTCTAACATCAGTTGTAGCCTACTCATATGTTGAACAAGTGTATCAATAAGTGCACTAAGTGCATGTAGAGTGTCAATCTCCATTACCTAATTCACTATAGATGGATATCAATATGAAGTGGATTTTAGGTATGGTAGTTTTCAAGTTGATTAGGTGTATGATGTTCACATGGTTGATCCTATGTAGAGCCTTTCCCTTAGCCCTAAAACTTGCCATAATCAATATAATTTAGAATCTCATTGAGGATAAACTCATAGTAGAGTTTCCTAAAAAATAAAATGGGACATCATGGTTGTTACATGGTGGATAATCAAACACCATCCACCATCAGTCCTAGAAATTGGCTTTGATCAAATTATGTTGACACTTATGGATTGGGAAAAGTTTAGCAGTTAGTAGAAATGGTGTATTAGTGGATGGGTCAATTAATAATCACAAATGGCTGATTTTGATATTTATTTATTTTTGACCTCATCTGTTGACAAATTTTTAGCATAATAATCCCTACAATTATCTTGATATGATTCCCATCTATCAATTTGACTCATTATCAAGTCAACTTGACCCAATATTGACTCTAGGTTATTGGCTAGATAGGTGCGGTGGGTGTTGGTGGATGTGGGATCCCTCATTATCTTGATTACTTGCTCAATTTCAATTTTATTTTACACAATGTGTAAATCTATATTCTCCTAGCTTCCTAAGGGATATTGTGTAATTATAAGAGGGTTAGGTGGAGGAATATGAGAGTTAGGAGGGTTAGCCAGAGGACTAGGAGGGTTAGGTGGAGGTTAAGCTAGAGGATTAGGAGGGTTAGGTGGAGGGTTAGCTATAGGAATAATAGGGTCAAGTAGAGGGTTAGGAGGAAAATTATGGTCTATTGCATTGGATTTATTTACTTCAAACAAAAAATTGGTGGCATTATGAAGTTTGGGACATGTTAATATTTTTAATGGATTTATATAAAGTTTTTAGATCTTTTAAGGAGAAACATGATTATGGAATAATACTTGGGAGTTATAAAAATGGTAAGTGGAACATCAAGCTATGGGTTTTTAAAAAATCAAATAGGTAATGTATATGCACTATAATAATGTTTACACATTATTATAATATGTATACATTACCATAAAACATATGCATTGCTTTAATGTGTATGCATTACCATAATGCATAAGTGTTATTGTAACATGTAATCACCTAAAAGTGACACTTGAGTTCTAAGAGTGCTAATTGAGACCACCTATCCATAGCTTAGTTCTAGACCTATCTTAGAGCCTATTTTCACACTTATCCAACCTTAGTGTGGGCCACATGCATCCTTAATCATCTCTAAAGTAGTCTCAAACCTTTATTCTTATATCTTGACCCTTTGTGCCTAGTATTTTACAACTTGAACACTAGCGCGATATAGGGATAGTAGTACCACATGGTGCTAGTGTCCCAATAATGGTGATACTATCATTTCCATCCTCTTTTCACAAGCATATATCTTTTCAAATATAAATACTCCTAGGGTTGGCCTAGACCACTTTTATCACCCACACAAGCACCATAATAATATAAACACATGAATTTTAGCAATCTAACCACTAGATTGAAATTAGATATAAATTGCTTATGAAAACTTAGAATAAATTGTCCAAAATTAAGGCTATCAAACTCTATTTTACCCTAATTTTGCATGCTACCATATACAACATTCCTAGGCTTAGATTACCTAGATTTATAGTCTCAAGCACATTCAAATCACTCAATTCAACTATCATACTAGCTTCACTTGCACTTATACCAACACATAGGTGGGGAAAACTACATCAATATTGATCCTTATTTAGAGTATTGGTATGTAAGCAACTCTCATCATAATAGGGTATTGAGGATGTCCAACCTACCCCACTAACAAACTCACTTTTAATATTGTATCAACCTGATGTCCTATATATATGGAGGATCAAGGTTTTCTCTAGAAAATTAGTCAAAATAGAAAATATATAGGGTTTCAAGACTTGTGCATGTAGGAATAAACCTCCCAGATCCAAACACAAGTGCACCTAGAATCTTGGGATAGTCCTACATAGAGGAAACTAATAATAAAATAGTGATAGTAGTTCCACATGACACTACTATTTAATTAGGGAACTACTATCTAGGAGGGGTTTTTACACCTAGATCCTATTTTTGATACTTAGAATAGTGTTAGCCTCAATTTTCATCCTCTAGATAATTAGTCTTAGTCATTTTCTAGCTAAGTTCTTACTTATACTATTTATTACTATTTTTAGAAAGGTCAAAGTTATTCAATTCTATAATAGATCAGTGGCAATATTTATTGCATATCTCTACCATAATTTAATGTACTCATCTCTTTAATAATATAGGATTAGATACACTAAGTCCTAAAAGGTTAAAACATTTGGTGAACTTGACTTAACTCAAATATTGCACAAATCGTAACCCTATATAACCCCAGAGTTTATATTTATAGCATTATGAAACTCATATTTTTGATTTCATATCCATATATTTTATAATTTTGTTTGATATAGTCATGATCATAATGATATAAGAAATGCATCACCTTTTATTACAGAGTTTAATACTTTCAATTACATATTTGTTTCTTTTAATTCAGAATGAGTTTAGAAAAGACAAACACATGTATACATGATGCTTTATATTAATTGAAATGCAAGTCATGTTTCATTATATATCTAACATGTCATTGTTCTCTTATGTGGAATTAAATTAAGAAACAAACCCTTACATACATAGAGGATCTATTACATAAACTAAAAACTATGTTTCAAGTTTAAATATCATATCTTATTCATAAGAAATAATCTCATATGGAGAAAGTTTGATGGTATGTCACATGAAACAACATTGAGTGCATTTCAAAAGGTAGAAACCAGACCAAAAAAAAAATTATTACTAGAGAGGAACAAGTAGAATGTACAAGTAAAGGATACTTGTACATTCAAAAAGATATTGGTGAGTCCTCTTCAAATAATTATTTTAGATTTGGTTTGAGAAATTACAATAAAAATGATTCTTCTCTTTTGTCTTCACATCCTTCTTTGTCTGCTATGGATGAAATTAAAGGATGGGAGATACACATAAAAGGTAGAGATATAAATAAAATTTTAGAGCTTAATAACACTAAAACCTAAATGCATTTTTTCTCCTAACATTTTACTAAGTTTTAGGTTTAGACAAGACCCTACAACTATGCAACCTCATCCCATTAAAAATAACAATGATTCAAAGAAGAGATATACAGAGTCACCATCCCAAAGTAGAGATATACACAATAAGAGAGTTTTGGATTAGATTTTGACAAATGAAGAAATATAAATGAAGGCATAAATTAGAATGAGAAACACCATAGAATAAAGTTTTGTTTATTGTCATACCAACACACTTGAATGTAAAGTTTCTATTTCTCAAGATTTTATACCGATCTTTAGATTTAATTCCTAGTCTGCACTTAATAATTTTGTACATTGTAAAATTTTAAGGGGTTTTAATTCCATTAATAGTACGGTAAAGTATGGTAAATTTTTTATTGAGAATAAAATCAATAATTATAAGAGTGATCATATTACTATTAACAACACTACCATTACCAATAAAATAGATGAAAAAAAAGTAAACACAATATTAACATTAGCAAAATTAATAATAATATTAACATTTTTGAAAAACATAATAATAATAATAATAATAATAATAATAATAATAATAATAATAATAATAATAATAATAATAATAATAATGATAATAATAATAATAACAACAACAACAACAACAACAACAATAATAATAATAATAATAATAATAATAATAATAATAATAATAATAATGATAATAATAATAATAACAACAACAACAACAACAACAACAACAACAACAACAATAATAATAATAATAATAATAATAATGGAAAACATTATCTCATTAATAGTGATATAAGTATTAATAATGATGATGATGACGACGATGACGATGACGATGATGATGATGATGATGATGATGATCATAATAATAATAATAATAATAATAATAATAATAATAATAATAATAATAATAATAATAAAGAAAAATATATTATTATTTTTAATAATAATATTAATGAGATTGTCATTTATAATAATGAAAACATTAATGTCACTATAGCTAAACATAATATAATAGATAAAAATAATATGAATAATTATAGCACTGAAAATAGTGTGAGCACTAATAAACTGAATTTTTGTTCTAAGGCTCAAAACCCTAATAACATTATTCTAGATTGGAAGAATACATTAGTGGTTAATCTTTCAGATTTCCTTTTAGATACGCCTTATTTCAACTTATTAAAAAGGGGATTAGGATTTTCTATTATCCCCAAAAATATTTTTAAAGAAGATTTTATTATAGGAATAGATAGTGCTCTTAAACACCTTCCTTTTAACTTAGCAGAAGAACTTAGATAAGATTGTGTGGTGGATTTACATAAAGCAAAACCACTATCTTGTAACATTTCCAAAGAATAATGGGAAGCTCTTAAGTCTTTGAAGGGTAAAAATGCTATTATGATCCTCAAATCAAATAAAAGAAATAATAAAATGGTCCTTAACCATTGTGACTATGACACTAAAATGTTAGATCATATTTCTAATAGTGGAAGTTATAAAATGCTTAATTGTAACTTGTTTGCAACATCATTAAAAATGTCACTAAATCTATTAAATCCTCTTATTTTGATGACTCGATTAAAAATAAGTTGATACCCAATAAGAAAGTTACCCATAGATATATGGTGCTCCAAAAATTCATAAAGTATGAGCTCCATTAAGACCTATTGTAGACACAACTGTTTCTCCCACTTATAAGCTTGCAACATTCTTAGCTAATAAATTATCAGACCTAGTAGGAAAAACCTCCTCTTTTGTTTAGGATTCAGGTGACTTTGTGGATTTAATCAAGGATAAAAAGGTAAATAATAATGAATTATTAGTAAAATTTGATGTTGTGTCACTCTATAACAAGGTTCCCATTCATGAAGTAGTTAAGGGGGTCTGTAATCTTATGAACATAGAAATGGTTAATCTCATTGCGTTATGTTTTAGATATACTTTTTTCACCTTTAAGGGTATAATTTATGATTAATGTGAAGGCATGTCCATGGGATCTCATCCTTATACTATGGTTTCCAACCTCTTTATGGAAAGATTTCAAGACTCTATGTTTCATTATTTTCCATTAAAACCTAAATGGTGGAAAAGATATGTTGATGACACTAGCTTATGTTGGCAACATGGATTAGATAAGTTAGAAGATTTCCATTCCCACCTAAACAATTTTTATCCTAGTATAAAGTTCACCAAAGAAATAGAGACATAAAAACAACCACCTTTTTTAGATGTCCTCTTGATCAAGAAAGAAAATGGTTCTTTAGATAGGAAAGTCTATATAAAAGGTACACATATAGACTTATACCTACATGCCTTCACCTATCATCATCCTGCTCAAAAATTAGGTATCAGGAAAGCTTTAATCACTAGGGCATTTAAAATTTATGATGAGTAAAACATTGACCTTGAAATGAAACACCTTAACAAAGTTTTTAAGTTGAATGGTTACCTAGGAAAACAAATATCTAAAGATATCAAACAAATAAAATAAAGTATTAAAAAAAGATAAGAAATCTTTGGTAGATAGACCTACAAATTTTATACCTTATGTAGAAGGCATTTCTAATAAACTATCCAAAATTCTAAAACTCCAAAACATTCACTCCACTTTCCTTCTTATCAATAAATTATGCAAGATGTTAGGGTCAGCCAAAGACAAGTTGGACCCAAACCTTAGAAGTGGTATCTATAAATTTGATTATTTATGTGGTATTTCATATATAGGGAAAAAATTAGGTTAGTTAAAACTAGAATTAAATAATATTTAGTAGACATTCATTTTGAAAGAAAATAAAAATTGGCCCTTGATGAACACTCATACAAGTCAAAACATTCTATTAAGATTGTGAACGTAATAATTTTAGCAGCTGAAGACCACTATCATAAGCAGAAGTTAAGAGAATCCATTGAAATATTTAAACACCCCAATAATTTGAACATAGATAAAGGGCTAGAAATTAGTCATGCATGGAAGCCTATGATTTATAAAAATTAGTGCTCACCTAGGGCGTAGCAAGGTTTGTTCAGAATTAATTTTTATTTGCTTCTTCCTAGTTTATTTTCTTGTTTGTTTTATTTTAAGTTTCATTTTCTATACTCATTTTATATGTAAACTAAGTAGTAATAACTTATTATGGTCTAGTACACTTAAATATAATAAAAAACTTATAAAAATTGTTAAACCTTTTAATTATTAAATATTTAATATTATGCTTATAAAAATTAAAATAGGACTTAAAATCCTTATTTTTTTTTAGGTTTTGTTTTTAGTAATTTTTTAAAATAGGACTTAAAATCCTTATTTTCTTTTGTTTTTAGGTTTTGTTTTTAGTAATTTTTTATTACAGCTATCTTGTGCTTTATTTGAAAACTTTTTTTAATAGTCATTTTCTTTTATATTTTAATATATTAGGAGCTAATGTTATCACATATGTTTTTCCTAATGAAGGATCATATTAGTGGATCTAAAATGTGTTAATTATCAAAACTATACATAGTTTCTTTCATAAGATATTGTATGTTATTTTATGGATTGCAAAAACACAAAATATTTAATAATCTCCTTCTCCTTCTCATCTCCATGAGGGTGATATATAATTTCCCCATAAATAGGTCCATGTTATAAATAATCCATGAAATGAATTATCCTATAATATTTTTACTAATTCCTATACTCAACCTATCTACACCTCTCCCCTACATGACGTGTGTCTATATGTTCAATAAGAAGCAACTATAGTTTGCACTTGTGAGATTCAAAGGGATAAAATTATAAGTATGAGAAATATAATATTATAATTACATAATAAAAATTAGTTATTAAGTGAAAAGGCCACATTATTGACAAATCACATTACATGCACACTATCTTTAGAATATGCTAGTGTAAACTGATGATAATTTTGCCACCATTGGTTAAAGATGCTCATGTGTCAGTTTTAAAGAAGAATAAATTCATGGATTAAAGGTAAAAAAATGTCTTAAAAATATAATAAAACATTCATCAAGATAAAATAATTCTCAATAACAAATCACAAGTCCAAATTTTAATAGAGGTTTCCTTTATTCCTCTAACTAGCTATTTGCAAGCTAGTGAAGGTAATTTTCAGATGCTCAGTACATGAAGGTGAAGAAGATTTTAATAAAATTGTAGTAGTGATATTTTTTACCCCATATTAACTCAATATTACATGTATTTTTTATGTTACAATGTCTTAAATTTATGAACAATCATTAAGAAGAATAGGTGCTCTAAAACCCTTCTTAAACCCTTATGGCTTGGTTTTAAGTAATATGTTTACATTTTTGAGTTATTTTTTGAAAAATAAATTTGGTTTTATCTTATGTGAAATATAATACATTTATAAAAATTCATAAATAATGGATAAAGTCAAAGGTACAAGCATTAGGGTTTTATGCAAACAAAAGAGATAGTCAAAAAAGATAATTTTTGAGTGGTTTAAGTGATTAGTTGAGAAAATGAAATTATTGGAATTATAATAGGGATTACTTAAGATAATAAGTAAAAAATAATTAGGTATTTATTTATCATAAAACTTAATAAAATGGCAAAAAATAAACCTATAGGCATTCAAAAATGAAATTAGGCAAGCTAGTCAACACCAAAAAGTGCATATTTTGAGTTTTATTAAATGAAAACTCTTAAAATTTTACATGAGAATATATTTTTATGTCATTGAATGTTTAAAATTGTTTAAAATTAATTATTATACCTTATGATATATAAAATTATAATAAATAGGTTTGATCATGAAGGGCATGAAGGTTTCTTCACTTTTTTGCTCACAAATGGAGTTGGAAATAGGTGTTTCTGGTCCCTCCAATGACAAAAATTAATTTTAGAGTGTTTATAATTAATTTAAAGGTATAAATAAATTATAATTAAATTAGAATCAATTCAAAATAGGCTCAAATCATTGAAAAAACATCTCTAGATCATCCCCAGGGCATCAAGCAGGCACTTTTTTTGTGAATTTTTCTTAGGGAGTTTGGTAAAGAGTTTTGGAGATTTTAAGAAATTTATAGGTCTAAACCATTTATACCTATCTAAAAAAAATAGGAATTTTTGGTCAGGTATATAACTCATTTTATACCCCCAATCTAAATTAGGGTTTCTTAAGAACACGAGAACACATGAGAACATAAAATGGTGTTTTTTGGAGTTGTACATGGAGTATGGTGATAATTTTTTTTTGAAGGTTTGTGACACCATGGGGATTATGTTAAAATCATATTTTTTATCATTATATATTATAATTATGAATATACATCAATTTTCTATTTATCATAGCATATTCAAGAAGCTTGTCAAAGTTGCACAAGATAGGCATATGGAAGAAGACCCAGTTTGGAAAGCTACTTTGTTCATAATCAAGTACATAATATTGATGTATATTTGTGTCAATGATATAACGAAAACAACAAAACAATATTTTCCAGTTTATAGTGTAGGTCTTATAATATTTTAGGGCTTAGTTAAGTTTTTGTTAGAATGATTATTTATTTACCACCTTTAGTCTACAAACTGACCCTACTGTAGGGACAATAGGAGATTAGTAGTGACATAATCTATATGAAATATCTTCATGTTGTTATGATGTAAATTGATTTATATTTTTTCAATTGTTTTCCAAACTTATACAAAAAAATGAATATTTATAGTGATCATTAATCTAAGGTGATTCATGTTAAAAAAATCATAAAGGAAGAAGGGTAAGGTAGAGAATAAGGTTTTATTTACAATAAAAGAGACCACAAGTTTCCTTTAGTTATTTGTGATGGTAGTGTAATTAAAATTTATTTTTATGAGATCTTAGTACTAGACTCAAAATACCATAAATGCAGTGGTGATTTTTGGGTAGATAAAATGCACATATCTAAAAAGTATGCTTTAAAATAGATACCTACAAGTTTTTTATTTGAACACATTTATTTACAGAGTAGAAGGAAATAGAATGTACATAAATGGATTTTGTTAGGCTAGTAGGAAACACAAACTAACAGAATGTATTTAAAACACTATTACTAGAATTTACCATTAGGGAAATGATATCATCTATCATTTACAAAGCTTTGAGAAACAATAGAATATGAAAACAATGAAACTGAGAATTTTTTTAAAGAATTTCTCTTTGTATTTGAATTAATTTCACAAAATTTCTATTATAAAGTACAATTTAGGGGGGAACCCCTATATAAGACTTTTTCATGCCTCAAATAATTACTTTGGTTACAAAGGGACTACATACATTCTAGTTATCAAATAGATAGAAGATTCTCATGTTATAAAACTAAAGGATATTCCCTATTCAAAAAAGGGAATCATTTGACAATATATTGAGTGAACTAGGACATGCCATTTATAAAAAAATAAGCTTGATAGATGGCTATCTTGCTCCTAAGGTTCTAGATTTGGATCCTACTAATGCAAATGATGATGAAGCTCTTAGTGTAGTATAAGATGAAAGTGAACCCATGACAAATGAAGTGGGAGTGCTTCCTAGTATGGCCAAGGAAGAAGAAATCCCAAGAGGGGTTAAAAAGGAATAATATTTTGTGGTAACCATTTGAGGATTTATACTTACATGATTTTTGGATTCTATCTATCCTCTCCATGACTTAGATCATTTATTTTAATCACTATCAATGAAATTCAAATCTATAATGGGATCCTTTAAAAAATTGATGGTGAGATCTTACATTGCGTCATGTATAGCCAATAGGGGGCTCATGACCTCATTGATTGCAACTACTTTTTCTACTTTTTAAGTGGTAGATGTTGCCAAGTCTACCATATCCTACCCAAAGGTCACTCCTCTAGCCATGGACTACTTTATAATATTGATGATGAAGTTTTGTAGCTGGGATCTGAAATCATCCTTACTAATGATGGAACTATCCTTGTTAGCAAGGTGTGTGATCTTAGCCTCTTTAAATAGAGTTAAAACTTTATCACCCTAGTAGGTGAGAGACTATCCCAAGGATCTCATGTCATCAATCCAATGGTTCAAATCTCTCCTTCTAATTATATAGGATTGAGATATGTTCAAGTCCTTGAATGGGATCAAGTTCATACCTTCAAATTTATTCATTCTAATCAACTTGACCAAGTTGATTACTTTGCTATCATATATCCCATAGGGTTATCTACCTTAAGGATCTTATTACAGAGTTCATCCCCTTTTAATTTGTATTTAGCCAAAGTATTTAGTGTATCAAACATAACCTCAATAGCCCATTCTATCTTATTTATGGTCTCCTCTGGTAGTGTGGATTTGTGTTGTTACTCTTGTTTATTTGTTCATTATTTCATTACTTTTACCAATGCTATGGCTACGTCACCATATGATTTTAGAGCTGATAGGGGGTCCTCTTCATATTTTTACTACTAGCCAAGATTGGTTATTTTCTTCTTAGTTAACTCAAAAAAAGTTTATTCAGACTCATACATAATTATCTAATCTAGATGAGTGACCTTCCTCTTAGTTAGCCTCTTCATTAATCTAGACTTCTTGTCAAATTCAAATGAGACCTATGGAGGGTCCACTATAACCAAATCCTATTTTTTTATTGTAGCCACCTATATTTATTTTACCCAAGATTTATCTAAAGTGTTACCCTAAGTCTAAGTGGATGATGGTAATTGATGAGTTGGTGTCAATCCCTAGAAGGTAGATATCTAATAAGTAAATGTGGAGGTGACTAGGATAAATACAAAACTATGGGATGAAGTGGTGTCATTCCCTGAAGATGAAGAAGAACTAGTGCTAGCTAAAGCACTAGTTGGGAACAAAGGGACTTAGGGTGATAATAGTAGGCATTTTCTTTGGAAATTAAGGACTTGGTCTAGGCATGGGCTTGGGTAGGATTGGAGGTAAAATAGCCATCACATATAACTTAGAAATGGATGAGACAATAAAAAGATTCATAGTGGGTAGAGGCATAGTCACGAGCCTAATCACAGAGCTTATGAGGGGCCTATAAGGAATTAGGTTCATATGATTTGGTGTTATGGGTTCACAAAATATACCCAAGGGTTATTTATATAAAAATGATGGATGCAATAAACACACTCTTGACATGTTAGTCCTGGTTCCTCTTTGATAGGAAGTAGGGAGGAAATTCCTAATTTTGAAGCTATTGGTGTTGTAAAAAATGGTTTTATTACCTCCATCGAAGATGAATGGGGTACCATATAAGGTCCTACCTACACCAAGGTAACATTTTGTTCCTAGGATGGGGTGATAAATGTTTCTCCTAAAATATAAGCCTATTTAATATGTTTTTTAGTTTTAATTCTTTGCTTATCCAAAGTAAGAGACAATTCTTGTAATATCCTCTAACTAAGCTGAGGGTTGGTAGATCTTTCCTCTTTAGTATTATCAACATGTATGGTGGATGTAGATGCTTTTGACTAAGCATATTTGGGTTTGAAAAATTCATAAAAACCTACATCTTTCAACATACCCTTAACTTATGGGATATTGGAGGCCTTTAATATCTTCTTCACCTCTTAGTAATTGGTTGCATTGATGTATAACCTATCCTCATCTTTTGGTTCATGATGGTAGGTGATGCTTAGGTCTATCCTCTATTTGATGCAATACTTGAATGTTATATGTTTAGGGTCCCATTCCCTATTTCCATCTCTTTCATAGTCGAAGGTGAGCCTTTTATTAGAAGCAAAGATAACAAAATTCTAGTTCTCTATTTTAAACTAGCTAATGTTAGATAGTTGAGGGTAGACCAATGCCCTCTTTTTATTCTTGCATAGTTCATCCACCCCTATCAGTAATTGAAAATAAATTTAATGTTCATCCATCTTGTTTGGTAATATAACAAGAAAATTAAGGGGAAATATTTTAATTCCAACCATCCTCATCACTGTGTAATTTGGGTAGTACTAGTAGGCTCCTAGGGTTTTGAGTGTTGCTCTAATTGCCTCTAATAGTCTAGGCATGAGCCTTTCATAGATTGCCTTATATGTAATAGGGTATAAATTTTCAATAATTTCCATCATCTCCTATTTTTATTTATATAATTTGACCTTTAAAAAGGTGTGAAGCAAAATTCATTTTAGTTTTGGGTGCCAATTGGTAAATTATGGGAAATTTTGGGTGGCACAAATAACATCCAACAGGTAAGAAATCATTTATAAATGATCCCCTTGGTTAGCCATAACCATTTTTATATGTGATTCCAGGTTTCAAGATATAATTTAAAATAAAGGGGAGTCTTTATAGCATATATTATCATGGATTTAAGGGGAACCCATTTCTCATCCACCAGGCTTATGTCTTCGGCCCTATGCAATCATTTCATCATAGCCATTCCCATTCTTATCCTTTTCCTAAATTGAGTGATGGGAATTTGGAAATTTTGGTTTTTCATACTAATTTTCCTTTTTTCTTAGCCTAATATATCAAAACCTCCTTGATATCATGTGTTTGGAGCCACCAAGTTATAGTCTCTTGAATGTATACAATCTCTAGTTTGAGTAGATTATAGTAAGCCTGAAAGGCTATCTTAGATATTAAAGAAATGTCTTGACCTAAATTAAAATATTTAATCATGTTATTAACACAAATTTATTGAAGAAACATTTGGTAGACTAAGTCTATATAGGGGAGTACCTCTGGATTAGATGTTTCCTTATGCAGGCTTTTAGATTTAAGTACTAGAATGTCTAATCTATCATCTACATAATTGGATCCTTGTTCATCATCACTGTATCTATCCATGGCATAAAAAATTCATTATGATGTTTATATTTAGTGGCCATTACAATAGAGTTGAAATTGGTGTCCCAGAAGATGATGTTTATTTTATAGGAGTAGAGAAATGGAATTTATTCCTACTTTTTGGCTCTAGATGTTTCAACTTCGGCCATGGTTTCACTTTTATGATTGATGAGCTTGTAGATGATGAGATTTTAATGGAAAAAAATGCACAAAAGTCATTAATAAATTCATAGAATGCTTCAAAAATATTTAACAAGTAAAAACTAAATGTGAACCCAATGCTTTGAGATGGCAAACTTTAAACTCTAAATTTAGAATTTGAACTAAACAATATGAGTCATAAATGGTAAGTATATTTAGAATGATTTGATTTAAATCCCAAGTGGATCTTCAATTTTATTTTAATGGCTTATAAATTCACTTTGAAAAACCAACTAATCATTGCCTTCACTTTGTCCATGTGACCTATCATCATAGCCCTGCCTTTTTCAATGAAGTGAATTGGATTTATAACCACTAAAATAGGCCCCATCAACATTTAATTCAAACCTAAAACTAGTGATTTTCAGATAGTTGTACACCACTTAAGTGCTATACTTAACACTACTCAACACTTGGCACCTTTTTAGGTACTTTAGCCTTTCATTTTGAATATTGAACTACTGAAATAGATTGTGCGATACCCTACCAAGTTTCATATATTGATTGGATCACTCTTCTCCAACTATTACATGGTTTAACCCATTTTAGCTTTGGGATGATATGGCCTTGGGACCTCTACTAGTTTTCCAAGTGTTAAGATCTCATTAGACTTTGCTATCATGAAGCTTTATTATATAAAACTTTCAATGGACTTACATATTGTGACACTTTACCAAGTGTCATCTTTTGATAATATTACTCTTTGCTAGGCTTGACAGTTTCCTTTACCATGAGATAAGGGTCCATGTGTCCTCAAACCATTACTCCCAACTTTTGGATGGCTTCCACATTACTTCTATCTACCTAAGATTGAGTGATTAAGTACCAAGTGTCATCTCGTCATACAATCATAGTATTATTGAAATTAAACATTGCACCTTAGCTATGGGGGGTATGAAGGGCATGATTGAGTGCCAAGTGGCATGATGTGATTGGATTTATTTTTCATGGGACTTTAAAAATTAGTCGAGGTCTCAAAAATCCATGACTAAGCACCATGTAGCATGTTTTGATTGAGTTGTAACTCCTTTGTGAGATAAAATTTAGTGATTGAATGACAAGTGGCACATTATCATTAGGTTGGGGTCATGAACCTTGTAGCTTCATGAAATTGAAATGTCATGAGTGACTGCCAAGTGGCACATTTCAATTGGGTCACTAAGTTGCAAAATTTATCAAAGGCTAAAAATAATGTGATAGAATCTAAAACTTTATGCGATTGAGTGATAAATGCATGTGACACTATCATATGTTAATTAAGGCTGAGTTGGCATCAAGTTCCTACCAAATGAAAATTATGAATGTTATCAGATTGTGAGATAAAAGAAAAGGGACACATTTAAAATATTAAAGTTTGAATATGAAATCTAACTTGGACCCTAGTATCAAACTTGAAATTAAGGTATGTCATAGTCTTGAATATGAATTTAAATATGGTTTAAAGTTAGAACATGATTTAAAAACCTTAATTGAATAATTTTGATTAGGTTTTAAGGATCATGCCTTGGTTATTTGGATGTAACCCCTCATAATAGGACTTTTTAAACAAATTAAACAATTGGAAAACTCAATGGACTAAATATTAATGAAAGATTTAAAAGTACTTCATTGATTATTTATCATGGACTAACATGCCTTTAAATATTTAAAGTCTTACAAAGGGGGATTTATTCATGTGATACCAAGGGTAAGGTATATCCTTAGGATGAATGACCCAAATTTTCATAGGGTCCCCATTTTATAAAAATGGGGCATGTTGATCTCAATAAATGGCAACCTCTATGGGAAACATAATGATATGTTAGAATTTAAATATCTTGGTGTAGAATATAATCCTCAAGTAGTCACTTTTTGATAGATGCAATACATATTAGAATTAATTCTCTAGAATTAATATCCTTTTACTCGATAGATCAAAGCCTAAAAATCTAAAAACCATTAATATTATGTGTGTGTGTTTTAAATTAATTGACCAATATGCCTCTGGGTTTCACATTTAGTGACTTCAAGCTTTATGGCTTTGAACATGGGTCCTATGTAAGAAGTTTTAGGTATATAATTATGGTTAGATTTTAAGGTAATGGATTGAACATTGCTCTGATTCTAGACATGCATCTATATCCCCAGTAGAGATACCTTTGGCTCTAATATATGCTTTGCTCCACTGCCAAATAGACATCCATAGCCTCAATTCTCTAGAATTAATATCCTTTTACTCGATAGATCAAAGCCTAAAAATCTAAAAACCATTAATATTATGTGTGTGTGTTTTGAATTAATTGACCAATATGCCTCTGGGTTTCACATTTAGTGACTTCAAGCTTTATGGCTTTGAACATGGGTCCTATGTAAGAAGTTTTAGGTATATAATTATGGTTAGATTTTAAGGTAATGGATTGAACATTGCTCTGATTCTAGACATGCATCTATATCCCCAGTAGAGATACCTTTGGCTCTAATATATGCTTTGCTCCACTGCCAAATAGACATCCATAGCCTCAATTCTCTAGAATTAATATCCTTTTACTCGATAGATCAAAGCCTAAAAATCTAAAAACCATTAATATTATGTGTGTGTGTTTTGAATTAATTGACCAATATGCCTCTGGGTTTCACATTTAGTGACTTCAAGCTTTATGGCTTTGAACATGGGTCCTATGTAAGAAGTTTTAGGTATATAATTATGGTTAGATTTTAAGGTAATGGATTGAACATTGCTCTGATTCTAGACATGCATCTATATCCCCAGTAGAGATACCTTTGGCTCTAATATATGCTTTGCTCCACTGCCAAATAGACATCCATAGCCTCGATGGAGGTTACCAGAATCACCTTGAAAGGAATGCAACTTATCATGTCAAGTCTATTTTAACTCTATAAACATTTTTTTTTTAATTTTTTTTGTAAATCCTTGGAGGTTGGGAACCAATTTATTAGCTAGGTTTTAAGGGATTTTAGAAATTTTGCTTAAGAACCATTCACTTTCAATGACTAAATTATACCTAGGTAATCTTATGATGTGAGATTAAGTGCCACTATGCACAGATCTTCATAATTTTAAGGCCTTGATTTAATCAAATATGTTCATGTTAGATATAGATTATAATCAAAATAAAAGAATTGACTCCATGAAATGACAACTTCAAAATTAAATTCTTCTAATTTTTAAAACCAATACATAATGTAGTCTCTCACTTTGGATAACCAGTTATTGAGATGCACATGGGTTTCAATACTTTAACTATCAAATTTTAGAACTTGGATCAAACACAAGAGGAACACAAGACTTTTCGTAGAGGGATTATTGCTAAGCTAAAACACACAATAGATAATATAAGGAGAGAAAATAAATAAAAGAAAACAAAGTAGAAAATAAACTAATATAAACTCCCTATTGCTAAACTAGACTAAATCATATTCCTTTGGTAGGGGTGCAAGGGGCATATGAGAAGTAGTGATTCAAGCACTATTCATTATCGACAAAGTTAAGTTATTTTTTTGTAAGTATTTTAGTCTGAATGTATTATCACATACTATCTCCATAATTTGGTATGACTCAATCCAAAGGGGTATGCATTTGTCATGCTATCCTTTTCTCTCATGGGTTTTGTCCCACAATAAGACCAAGTTTGAGATTTAGAATGTTTTGATTTTAGCCCTTTTATCAAACCACCTTTTGACTATGTCTCAGTATTTGCTTAAATTCTTGAGGGATTTATCTCTAACATCTTCCATCTAGATGATATTCAATATTTTTGATTAAATTCTTTCATCAACATCCATAGTAGTAGTTGAAATGTGATGGGAAATACTGGTTGCTATCCATACACTAGTAATAATAGATATGACTTCAAGGCTTGCTTATATCTGTTTCGATCTACCTAAAGAGCATATTTTAATAGTGACTACTATTATCTTGGATTTTTATCTACTAATTTATTTATTAAATTCATCAAGTTCTTTTTTATCAATTCTATAATACCATTCCCTTATGGATAATGATTTGAGGAAAACTTGACAATAATATTATTGTCATAGGCCCACTCTATGAATTCTATAGATTAGAAAGCTGGGCCATTATCACACACCAAAGACAAGGGGGTCCAAAATTTACTTGTAATATTTTACTCTAGGAATATGATGACATCAATTGCCCTAAAGTTCTTAGTGGTAATTACTTCAGTCCACCTTGTGTAATAGTCAATGGTTATTAGCATGAATTTGTGGCCCACTAAAGAGTTGGGATTGATGACTCTAATGAAGTCTAATCCCCATTGGGAAAATGGCCTAGTCTCAACCACTAATTGTAAAGGTATAGCTACCCTTACTTCTCTATTATCAAATACTTGACATTGATGACATATTCAAACATGAGTATGCACATACTTGAATATTATGGTCTAGTAATAGCTTTCTCTAAGTATTTTGTCAATAGTGGTTTTCCCCAAAGGGTGTCCACTTTCCAACTTATCATGGAATTTGTTGAGTGTGCTTATAGTTTCCTTTATGGAGATGCATTTTGAGTAGATTCCTTCATAGTTTTTTAGTATAGATCACTTCCCTTTTGATAATGAATTATGAACTTTTGAGCTTGAGTGATCTCCTCTATTCCCTCTTTAACTTTGGAGGGAAAGTGCCATTCAATTAGTAGATTGTGTATGTGTACCAATATTCACTTGAAACTTGGTTTATTTATACCTATAAAACATCAATCTAAGGATCAATCTTAGTAAATAGTTGAATTAAACCTTGGCTCCATACCATCTTTTTCATATTGATCTCTATGTCATATTCTTGGATCTTGGTCATCCATTTTCCTCATCTTTATCCTAACTCATTCTGACTAAGCATAAACTTAATGATAGGGTCAGGGATAATGCCATAAATTTTGTTTCATAGGATGTAATGTTTGATCTTATTTATGGCTTTTACCAAGGCATACACTTGTTTTTATAGGAGTGGGTATCTCAATTTATCATCCTTTAGGTTTGTACTCATGAAGGTAATTGAGTGCTCTTTTGTCATCTAGTTTTTGTGTTAAAACAACAATCTTATGATCAAAAGTGAAGGAATAAAAGTATAAATATTGACCAAAATCTAGGTTAATTAATATGGGTACTTATATTATAGCTTCCTTAATGTCTTGGATTGATTTCTTAGCCTCAGAAGTCCAATCAATCTTCACATACTTTTTCAACATAGCATTTAGGGATCTGATTATTTAACAAAACTTGAAATGAATTTGCATATGAAGTTAATTTTTCCAAAAAATGATTTTAATTCTTTTTTGATATTGTTAAAATCAACCTTAAAAGTAACATTAATTCTATCAAGGTCAATAGCCATACCATATTTCATGATTAGTGTCCCAAGATATTACCTTTAGTTACACAAAAGATACTTTTTTTAGGGTTTAGAGAGATACTAAAGGCCCTACATTTCTCAAAAACTTGTTGAAGGTAAATTATGTGAGCTTTCCTATTCTTAGATAAAATGGTTAGGTCATCCATGTAAATGATAATGCACTTACCAATTGGTCCTTGGCATACATGATCCATGGCACATTGAAAGGTAGCCCCAAAATTGATGAGTCTAAAGGGAATCCTTCTATATGTGAACATTCCCCATTTGGTCATGAAGGAAATATTAATCCTATCTTCTTTATTGACTAGCACTTGGTTGTAGTTAGAAAATACATATAAAAATGACATCATTTGAGATCTGATAACCATTTGATTTACCTTGTCCAAAGAGGGAAATGGGTTATTATCCTTTTCTGAAGATCTATTAAGGTTCTGGAAGTCTACATAGAGTCTAATTTCACCATTTTTATTTTTGACTAGGAATAATTTATCCACCCATGTGGAGTGCCTAATTATAAAGAGAATTATTACATTCAATAACTTCCTTACTTTTTTATAAATGAGAGTCTCTAAAATGGGGTTTATGGGTCTTTGTCTTTACCTAAAAGGTTTACACACTTCCTTCAAAGGGATCATGTGAGTGATGACTCAAGCGTTAAAGACTTTGAGGTCTTTGTAAGACCATGTAAGGACATCCTTAAATCAAGAAAATATTTTGGTTTATTTGGTTAACTCTTCTTTAGTACAGACCAACCCAATGTTGATGTTTTAAAGATTCCTTAATGAACCCAAATTAATTTTCTTTTAATCCTTTCCACTTACTTTTGGAATCTTGGTATTGCTTGTTGACTTGTCTTGATTAAATATCCTTTCTATAGATACCATGCCCTTAGGAATTTTATTCTTCTTTAGTTGGATTATTCCATCATCATTAGATTTAATCTCCTTTATAAACTCCTCTTCTTTTTTATAAATTGTGTGAGACTCAAAGACTCCCTAATAGTCATGAAATCAATGATTTGTTTCTAATTGTCAAATACCTGGAAGTGATTGATGTTATCTAGCATGAAAGGGCATGATATCATTTAAAATTTAAAGTTATGCAATTCAAATGCCTCGAGTGAGACTATATTGTTAGGGTGTGGAGCTGAAAGCTTCACCAAGGAGCAGACTTAAACAGGTTTGGGTCTACACAGACACCGGCGTCGGTCAAGAGCGATCGACGTTGGTCAATTGCAGTTACAGAGGCACCGACGTCGGCAGTAGGGTCGGCCGGTGACGGTCACAGGCGAATAGGCAGGAACCGATGTCGGTTACCTACGTGTCTAGAAAGCTATTTCTGTGGACAGAAGCAAGTGTTTTCATGATAAGTTTGAGTCGTGGACTCAAGCTTGCGTCTCTATTATTAGCATTACTATTTTTAGAGCCCTTGTTGAAGAGGCTTAACTGTTTGTTGTAAGAGCATGCTCAAGTTTCCTATTTCTATATGTAGGAAAGATCTTCTTAGCTTAGTATGTTGAAGTGTAGAACTGTATGAGTAGAACATTGTGAATGTTTGAAGGACAGTACTGAGTTGCATCAATCTAGGTTGTTGGATTTGAGTGTACTTGAGAGAGAGCTCTTGAGGAATAGAGATCTAGTGAGAGATCTTGTGTGCATCTGAGAGAGGTGTGGAAGAACGAAGTTTCTTCAAATTGTATTCCTATTGTAAAGAGTTTTAATACAAGTTTTCAGGGTGTTTTCTTGTATATCTTGTTCTGTGCTATTTATCATTTCAGTTACTTATCTATCTGATTTATTTCTACGTTTATTGCTGTCACAATTGTAATCTATTGTTGGTTTGATCCCCTAACAAGTGGTATCAGAGCCTTGGTTACAGGTTCAGAGCTTGATATTTGGTATCAAAGCTCAGGTTCACTAACAGGTGGTTCAGATCTGTGTAGTGTGTTTGGATTACAGGTTGCTCATAGGGGTTTCTGCAAGGATTTCTGTTTGAGTGGGAGAAGCAATGGCAGAAGAAAGTAAGTTGAGAATGGAAAAGTTTAATGGCAAGAACTATCAACACTGGAGAATACAGATAGAGGACTATCTGTATCAGAAGGATCTCTACTTACCATTAGGTGGGATTGCAAAGAAGCCCAAGGACATGGAGGATGAAGAATGGGAAGTTCTTGACAGAAAGGCTCTTGGGTCTATAAGACTGAGTCTGGCCTCCACTGTGATATCTAATTTGTCACAGGCAAAAACAACGATAGAGTTGATGACTACGTTAGCAAATATGTATGAAAAACCCTCAGCTTCAAATAAGGTATATCTTATGAAGCAGTTATTTAATTTGCATATGAATGAAGGTGGATCTGTTTCTACTCATCTGAATGATTTCAATGGTATTGTGAATCAATTAAGCTCAATAAATATAGTGTTTGATGATGAGATAAAAGCTCTTTTAATATTATGTTCTTTGCCTGAAAGTTGGCATGGCTTAGTAATGGCAGTAAGTAATACTGCATCTGCATCAAATATTTTGAAAGTAGAGGATGTTGTTAGTGTTATCTTGAATGAGGAAATACGCAGGAAAAGCATAGAAGAGGCATCCAGGAACACTTTAAGTTTTGAGAGCAAGGGAAGGCAAAAAGAGAAGAGCAAGAAAGGCAGAGCAAGATCCAAGTCTAAGGGGAAAGGCAGATCTAAATCCAGAAATGGCAGGAAGCCACAATGCTGGAATTGTGGAAAGATGGGGCACATAAGCAGAGATTGTTGGTCAAAGCCCAAGGAGGACAACTAGCACGAAGGAAAGGAAGAAGCCAAGATTGCAGGTATTACACAGGATGCTTTAATTTTCTCTCTGCATAATAATATAAAATCTTGGGTATTAGATTCTGGTGCATCTTTTCATGCTACTCCTAACAGAGAATATTTCAGTGACTATATCCATGGAGATTTTGGAATAGTGTACTTAGGGGATGATGAGCCTTGTAAGATTACTGGCAAAGGTAAAGTGCAGCTGAAGATGCAGAATGGCAACACATGGGTGTTGAGAGATGTGATGCATGTTCCTAGTTTGAAGAGAAATTTGATTTCTGCAGGTAAGCTAGGTGATGAGGGTTGTACAGTAACTCTCACAGCAGATTCTTGGAAGGTGACCAAGGGTGTACTCATTATGGCCAGAGGTAAGAGAGAAGGTACTCTCTATTTGTGTAATTGTGTTATTAACAAATCTCCTTCAGTTTTATCTACTTCAGATGTGGATGCTAAATTGTGGCACTCAAGGCTTGGCCACATGAGTGAGAAGGGGATGTCAATTCTTAAGTCTAAAGGTATGCTTTTAGATTTGAAAAGTATGGATCTAGAATTTTGTGAGCATTGTGTATTTGGAAAATAGAAAAGGGTTAGTTTTCTCAAGACTGGGTCTACTAAGAAAAGGCAGAAGTTGTAGCTTGTTCACACAGACGTGTGGGGACCGACTCAAGTAGCCTCTATTGGTGGATCACGGTACTATGTTACATTCATAGATGACGCCACAAGAAAGGTATGGATCTACTGTATTAAAAAGAAATCTGATGTTTTTGAGACTTTTAAGATTTGGAAAGCTATGGTTGAGAATGAAACAGGCAGAAGATTAAAGTGCTTGAGATCTGATAATGGCGGTGAGTTCTGCAGTCTTAAGTTTAACTGGTATTGTTACACTCACGGAATCCAAAGGCAAAGGATGGTTCCAAGGACACCTCAGCAGAATGGTATTGCTGAAAGGATGAATAGAACTATCATGGAGTGTGCAAGATGTATGGGATTGCATGCAGGGTTGCCCTTAGAGTTTTGGGCAGAAGCAGTTGACACCGCAGTGTACCTAATTAATAGAGGACCCTCTACAACTCTGGATGGTGGAATTCTAGAAGAGGCATGGACAGGTAAAAAGGTAGATCTCTCATATCTCAAAGTTTTTGGTAGTGAAGCCTTTGTGCACATAGATAAGGAAAATAGAAAGAAGCTTGATGCTAAGTCTATGAGGTGCACGTTTATTGGCTATGGCTCAGATGATTTTGGTTTCAGATTTTGGAATCTAGGAACTAACAAGGTAATCAGGAGTCGTGATGTTGTTTTCAAGGAAAGAGTGATGTACAGTGATCAGATAAGGAAGCTAGATCAATCTGGGCAGAGCAATAGTGAATTGGATGAAGTTATGGTCCAAAATGAGCTCGTGGGAAAAAGAAATAATCACTTGCAGGAAAACACAGAGACCGATGTTGGCAGGTTAGGAACCGGCGTCGATAGTACAAAAACTGATGTCGGTCATACAGAGACTGACGTCGGCAGACCAGGCACCAACATCAGCCAGGAAGAACCGGCATCGGCTAGTAACAGGTCTACAGGTGGCCGAGGTCGGTCACTGTCAAAAAATTTGGGTGGACAGATTGTTGAGAATGAGTCCAAGACACCCATCAGGAGGTCTGAAAGGGTAAGTAAGCCTCCAATTAGATATTCTCCTTCCTTATATTATTTATTGCTAACTGATGGTGGAGAACTAGAGAGTTTTGAAGAAGCATTACAGGTGGAGTCCAGGAGTAAGTGGGAGCATGGCATGGTTGAGGAGATGGAGTCCTTAAGAGAGAACCAAACATGGGATTTGGTTGAATTGCCAGTTGGTAAGAGAACACTGAAGAACAGATGGACCTATAGGTTGAAGGAAGGTGAGGATGGACAGATGAGATATAAGGCCAGATTGGTGGTAAAAGGATTTGCACAAAAGCCAGGTATTGACTTTGGTGAGATTTTTTCTCTTGTTGTTAAGATGACTTCTATAAGGGTTGTATTGTCTTTGGTTGCTTTTGAGGATTTGCATCTTGAGCAGCTAGATGTTAAGACAACATTTCTTCATGGAGATTTGGATGAGGAAATATACATGGAACAGCCAGAAGGTTTTGAGGTCAAGGGTAAGGAGAAGTTAGTGTGCAGGTTGAAGAAAAGCTTGTATGGCCTCAAGCAAGCTCCTAGGCAATGGTACTTAAAATTTGATAGGTTTATGACTGAGCATGGCTACAGTAGGTGTCAATCAGACCATTGTGTGTATTTCAAGAGATTTGATAATGGTAGATATATTATTCTATTGTTGTATGTAGATGACATGCTGGTTGCAGGGTCTCACATGCAGGATATCTCAGAGCTTAAGGTGAAGTTAGCTCAAACGTTTGCTATGAAGGATTTGGGAGTAGCTAAGAAAATCCTTGGCATGAGCATTAAGAGAGACAGGAAAAATCACAGGTTGATATTGTCTTAAGAAGATTATGTGAACAAGGTGTTGGAGAGGTTCAATATGCAGGATGCTAAACCGGTAAGCACACCTTTGGCTGGACATTTTAAGTTGAGTAAAGAACAATGTCCTAATTCACATGAAGAGGTAGAGTACATGAGTAAGGTTCCATATTCTTCCGCAGTAGGAAGTTTGATGTATGCAATGGTGTGTACTAGACCAGATATTGCCCAAGCAGTGGGAGTAGTAAGCAAATATATGGTCAATCCAGGTAAGGAACATTGGAAGGTAGTTCAATGGATCCTTAGATATCTGAAAGGAACCAGCAGTAGGCACTTGTGCTATGGAGGTTCAGATACTTCTCTACATGGCTATGTAGATTCAGATATGGCAGGTGATTTGGATGGCAGGAGGAGCACCACAGGTTATGTTTTTACTGTAGGTGGAATGGCAGTTAGTTGGATATCTAAGTTGCAGAAGGTTGTTGCCTTGTCAATTATAGAAGCAGAGTATATTGCAGCCATAGAAGCTAGCAAGGAGATGATATGGATGACACGGTTCATGGAAGAGCTTGGAAGGGAGCATGGGAGTTGCAAATTGTATAGTGATAGTCAGAGTGTAATCCATTTGGCTAAGAACTCAGCTTTTCACTCAAGAACCAAGCACATATAGCTAAGGTACCACTTCATATGGCAAGTATTAGAAGATGGTGAGTTGAAGCTAGAGAAAATCCATACAGACAAGAATCCTGCTAATATGCTAACAAAGCTAGTTATGAAGGAGAAGTTAAATCTTCATTCAACTTCTATTGGTCTTCATGATTGAGTTGAAGATGGAGGAGCTAGAAGATGTTGCTGTACAGGTACTGGTGTAGCTAGTTTATCTCCAAGTGGGAGATTGTTAGGGTGTGGAGCTAAAAGCTTCACCAAGGAGCAGACTTAAACAGGTTTGGGTCTACACAGACACCGGCGTCGGTTAGGAGCGATCGACGTCAGTCAGTTGCAGTTACAGAGGCACCGACATCGGCAGTAGTGTCAGCCGGCGACGGTCACAGGCGAGCAGGCAGGAACTGACGTCGGTTACCTGCGTGTCCAAAAAGCTATTTCCGTGGATAGAAGCGAGTGTTTGCATGATAAGTTTGAGTCGTGGACTCAAGCTTGTGTCTCTATTATTAGCATTACTATTTTTAGAGCCCTTGTTGAAGAGGCTTAACTGTTTGTTGTAAGAGCATGCTCAAGTTTCCTATTTCTATATGTAGGAAAGATCTTCTTAGCTTAGTATGTTGAAGTGTAGAACTGTATGAGTAGAACATTGTGAATGTTTGAAGGACAGTACTGAGTTGCATCAATCCAGGTTGTTGGATTTGAGTGTACTTGAGAGAGAGCTCTTGAGGAATAGAGATCTAGTGAGAGATCTTGTGTGCATCTGAGAGAGGTGTGGAAGAACGAAGTTTCTTCAAATTGTATTCCTATTGTAAAGAGTTTTAATACAAGTTTTCAGGGTGTTTTCTTGTATATCTTGTTCTGTGCTATTTATCATTTTAGTTACTTATCTATCTGATTTATTTCCGCATTTATTGCTGTCACAATTGTAATCTATTGTTGGTTTGATCCCCTAACATATATTTTTTATTATGGAATCTAACACATCTACCAACTAATTCTAATCCTTGGGTACAAAGGCAATGTCAAAATCTTTGAAACTTTAAATCAAATCCCATGCTCTAAATTTATATTTATTCAAATAAGAGAGCTTGCATTGATATTAGCTACATAATTGTTTGATGACTAATTCTAAATTCGCATGGACTAACAATTTCCTTACCTTATGCTTGATGGAAAATTGAAGTCCTAAGATCAAGGTCTCATACTCTGTAAGATTATTAGTTCATGGAAATTGAAGTCTATAAGATGCTAAATGTTGTTTACCCACTAGATTTTTTAATACAATACCTCCCCTGAGCCTTATTTAGATCTCATGCCATCAAAGTACATCATCCAAAATCCTTCATCCTTGGCCAGTGGGTTGATTTCATTCGAATTAATAATGTCAAGAGCCTAAATGCCCAAGTATGTGGATTGGAAATTTACCTTCTCATTTTTGGTGTTATATTTAGTTATCATGAACTTCATTCTTGGCTCCCATTCAATTTGGATTTGATTGGGTACATCCCTCCAAGTAGCCACATAGGTGAGAAATTATTTAACATGTATCCATTCAAGGATTTTGTCCAGTCTCTACTCAACAACATCTCATATGATTATGAGATTTATATGAATTGAATGTTGATGAATTACTAAATTTGGGGTTCATGAGACAATTACATATGAATGTTCAATAGTTCTCCTACCACCTTAACCTTTGACTTGTCCAATTGGATAACAAATTTATCAGATTTGATTAGACTTAGTCCTAACTTTTCACAAATACCTACTGGCATTATGTTAACAGATTCCCTAGAATCAAGTAAATAATAATGCACAATCTTTTCAAAAATTATAACAGTCAACAAAAATGGATGAACCTCAACTTTACTCTTATACATTACCATGTCTACATTCATAGATGTGTCTTTACCTTTATCTAATTTCATAGTTAATGATTCTAGTAGAAAATCACATTGCTTAGTGATTTGTACAAACTCATGCAAATTAATGTTAGCCTTGATCTTCTTCATATCTTCCACAATGCTGTACCCACCTTTGGATCTAGTTGTATCCAATTGTATAGTTGGTTGGGTATCCTTTCCCCTTGTAGGAGGAGGATTTTTATTGGTCCTATGATCTAGGGGTGTGTAAACTTTGTTGGGTAGTGTGGAAGTTATCAGGGGTTCATTTTGAGTTCTATTCCTCAAGGCATAATTTCTCTTTTGGTATTGTTGGAAATCATGGATCTCATCCATTTTGATCTCAATATCATTCTCTTCATAGTTTGGAAACTCATAAGTTTCAACCATAACGGCCATGTCAGTAGATTTGGACCTAATGTCAGGTGTTCTTATATTTATAGAGTTTCCAATATTGCCTTGATTGTATAAGAAAACATCATAACTTTCAAGCTCACCTCAAAACATTTCAAATGCATTGAAAAATTCTATGTAGTATAATTCTTTATGTTGGGAAATCTTATGAACCCCACAACAATTGGGCAAGGCCAATTCATAGATATCTATGTTAGGCATCTTATTGGTTAGGGGTTCATTATTGTTATTATTATTATTATTATTAGATCGGTTGAAAGGTCTGTTGTATTTTTGAAACATGTAATTTATATTATAACTTTACCATGTGCTTCCCATTTACCTTTGTAAATTTATAAAGTCACTACCCAATTTTTAGACCATTCTCTAAATTGCTTCTACTTTGTTTGAGGAGTTAGGCTTAGTGTTATGGACTAGGCTATGGATAAAATTTTGGGTATTAGAGTTGTTAACTAGGACCAAAGCTTATCTATTATTTTGGGAGTGAGACCCAATATTAGATTGATTAAAGAATACTAGGTTTTGAAAAGGGGATACATGGCTTAATGGTATTTGATTGAGGCCATACAGTTGATTTAATGTAAGCATATTTTGGTTTACATTTAAAACTAGGTTTAGAGGATGCAAGGTTGGGTTGATGTTTGGGATAACAAAGGAAAGCTGTCCTTGTAGATGAATCTACTCATTAATGTGTATGGCCTTTTCATATGTGAGTGGTAATGTATTGGCATTCATAACCCTATATAGAAAGATGATAGTCAATGGGTTTAAGTTGTTTTTATAAATTTCAAGAGCTAGGTCATCTACACGCTAATAGGGAAATATGGTGAGGCTATACATCTTCTATAATTTAGCATTAAAGGTTATTATGGGCTCACTTGGGTATCAATTTAGGATAGTGAACTATTGGTAAATGATCCTAAGATTAATGAGCCTTTTGAATTATTCAATGAAGGTGGAATTGAACTGGTTCCACCCTATGATGGAATTCTCTAATAAATTGAGGAACTAGTGTAGGCTACTTACCTGAAGGTAAATGGGAAGAGTCTACAAGATACATCTTCGTGGATGACATTCAAAATCCTAAAAACTACCTTGAATGACTTGATATGTTCTTTAGTAGTTATACCTGTAGATGTATTGAAGAGGGGGAGGTATTTTTTAGGGTTCTTAGGTAAATTGTGTACAAGACCAAGCATATTTATGGAGGATCCTCCTAACCATGTCATGAATAAATGGATGTAGAGTAGAGGGTGTTGATGCTAATATCTTTGAGAGGTAGGGTGGGATTTGGACTTCTTATGTCTCCTTTTATCAACTCTAACTTTGTGATGGGTATCTAAAGATCCAAGGGGGTCCTTAGATTTAGAGTGAGATCTAGTCCAAATTGTAGGTAACTCTAGAATGATATGCAAAGGATCTATGTTATAAATCTAAAATACTACAAAGGTTCATAAAATATTGCTAAAGAAGGTAAATATTGGTCAAATTAACAAAAATTAACCCCAAATAATGGTTCATAATCAAACAAAGTTGTCTTAGTTTACCTTCATCAGTTTGGATCCTCTAAAAATTTGAATCTTGCACAAAATTTTGTTAAAAACTTGGTCTAAGCTACAAAGATCAATGTTAGACAAGATATTTTAAGCCACCTTTGGTGTATTATTCTTATTAGGACATTTTAGAGTAACATATTGCAAAGAATACCTTAATGCTATGTGAATGTACCCAATTTATATCTCTAAAGCCTTGTCTTAGTGATATTTCACAAATAATCAAATTAGACACTAATATTTATACTTATCTTCTATAGATATAATTTTCTTATTTCAAATCATGTATACCTTAGTAAATATAAATGAAATAGAGCTTGATCTATCTAAATAACTCAATGACATGCCTATATTTAATGCCTTTAGATGAAATTTAAATAGATCAGAGGGGCAATGCCACAATATCTTTAAACTTGAGCCAATATTTCAAGGATGTTTTAGAATAAAAACATTTCATAGAGATCTTTCAAAGGTTGTAAATATCTTATAGAATATGAAACAAAACTATAGTATTTATCCTAATATTTGTGTATTTAAGGAAATTATTCTATATTTCCACTGAAATACACCATAATTTTACTCAAAACAAATAAAGAGGCCCTCTTTATAGCACTAAATATTTTTCCTATTGATGTATATATGTGTCAAGCATATAATGTGAATAACAAAATAATATTTATCAATTTATAGTGTAGGTCCTAGAAGACCTTAGGGATTAATTCAATTTTTTTGGAATGATTATGTGGTTACCACATTTAGTATAAAAACATACCTATTTTAGTGATAATAAGAGATCAATAGTGACACCATCTATATGAAATATCTTCATGTTGTTATGATATAAATTGATTTATATTTTGTTAATTGTTGCCCAAACTTAGACAAACAAGTGAATATTTATAGTGAGTGTTAATGTAAGGTGATTCATGTTAAAAAAAATCAAAAAGGAATACGGGTAGGGAAAATAAGAAGGTTTGATTTAAAAAAATAGAGACCACATGTTTCATTTAGTTTTTTCTAATGGCAGTGCAAATAAAACTGGCATTCATGATATCCAAGTGTTGGACTCAAAATATCATAAATGCAGTGGTGATTTTGGGGTAGATAAGATGCACATATTTGAAAAGTATTCTTTAAAATAGCTACCTACAAAAAATTACTTTAAACACAATTATTTGTAGAGTAGAAGGAAATAAAGCATACATAGATGGATTTTGTTAGCCTAATAGGAAACACAAACTAAAAAAATGCATTTAAAACACTATCATCATATTTAACTATTATATAAATTAAATCATCTATCATTTACAAAGTTTGGGTGATAATTGGAAAAATATAAAACAATTTACATCATAATAATATTAAGAGATTTTAGATATATTGGGTTACTACTAAGATCCTATTGTCCCTACAGTAGGGTCTACTTATAGACTAAAGGTGGTAACCACATAATCATTCCAACAAAAACTAAATTAATCTCTAAGGTCTTCCATAACCTACACTGTAAACTGAGAAATATTGTTTTACTATTCACATTATATCCTTGACATAGATATACATCAACAAATATTTATCAATCATATTCAATGGATAATTAAACATCCACATTATCCCCTCCCTAACTATGGCACCCCATTTTGGGCTAAATTTAGCAACTATAGGTCAACAACAAGAAGTTTTCAATTATCCCTATAAAAGTGGAGTTCTAAAATATGCAAAGGTGAATAAGTGGAGTTAAAATCTTGATAAAATTTAGATCCCTATTTTTAGGAAAGATATCCCTTTCAAAAGGAAACATGCATCTTACTTATATACCCCATTTTAGGATATTTTTAGAAGAGACAAGAGGCCAAACATGCATGCAAGATAGCTCAAGTTGAACTCTAGGTGTGAAGTCAAGATAAGTCTAGTCAACTCAAGATACAAGTGGAGGTAACTAAATTATAAATTTAAGATGCATGAAAGACCAAGAGGATCTAATTAAAGACTAAAAAGAGTTAACTAAAGAAGATAAAAAGTTGCATGTAAGATCATAAAAAGTTAACTCAAGATTTAAGATGCATGAAGAGCCTTTTGACTTTTCAAACATGCAAGTATAGCCTCCCTCTCTTATACCATACCATATTATATGAAATAATATTTAAACTCAAATGATACATTGGATTTTAGGTGGAATTAAAAGTGGAGTTGAAGGTGGAGCTCAATTTTGAGTTGAATCAAAAGTGAACTAGGACTTACATGTGGACTCATCTAAAACTTCTTATCTTCTTTATTTTTTCTTATTTTCCAAATGTACATTAATTTTTTAATGATTATTAGGAGATTATGACTTTGGATTACTGAAACTTTTCCAATTTTTTTTACTATCTCACCTATTAAGCAATAAATAGCTAAAATTTTCCTCTATCTTCAAGATGTTCATGAAGTGTGCTCTTAATTCATTGCTATAAATTAGTGAATAATTGTTTTTCTATGTTTTTCTATGAATATCTCATCATTATTCAAAAAATAATAATTATTTTAGGTTAAATAAAGTGTCTAAGTCTAATTTTTACCTAATCTAGAAGTGAATTCAACCATTGTTCTTTACTTCCAAACTAGTATGAGTGTTTATCTAGACCTCTATGTGAAATACTAATGCAAGAGTCATTGTATGAGATGAAGTGAATGTGTGTAAGATATTTAGCTTCCAAAGTATGTCAAGAATATGAATAATTGACTTTATTATTGGTGCATCACCCTAATTTTTAGTTTTCATTTCTATTTTTAACTTTAGCATAACTCCTTTTATCATTTTTCTAGTCAGAAAAGTACATAATTAGATAGTTTAGATAGAAGTGAGTGTACCAAAGGAAACAATCCCTTTATTTGGAGATACTCTCCAATTATAAGGTCCCATACCTTTGAGAGTTTACATTGCATCAACATAAGTGAGAACATACACACATTCTTAGCAAGGGTGAACTTTTGAGTGATAACAATTTTTGGCATGCCCAATAGGACAATAGTACAAAAGGTTGCTAAATATTGGTGCTAGTTATAGTAATTGAAGTAAAGACATTGCTAAAGGACTAAGTATATAGTGAATCTAATTTATATATAGTTGGTTTAAGTAGTCCAAGTTCATAAAGAGCATCAATTAGTATGTATTTTAATCTTCCATATTGTGAAAATGTAAATTTTTTACCTTTATATCCCTCATATCAAGATGAGAATATTTATGACTTCACCTCAAGTAGCACTGAACCATAAGGATAGCAATATTCTCATGATATGTACCCCCTCACACTCTTAATCATGTTTCCAATTATCCTTGGTAAAATCATGTTCTTTCTAATGAACCTAAAAAGAGTGTGCAAGAGATAATAATTGAATTTGAGAGACAATGTATGGAGATTGATAGGGAAGATGAATACAATAGGCACCAATAATAACTAACATATCAAGCCTATGTACATCGAAACGAGATTGAATCATTGAATAGATATAATAAGGCTATGTAATATTTACTCACTCATCCCCGAGGGCATAAGACCATTCCATATTAGAATCCTTCTTGGACTAATACCCCTGATTATGTCATGACTACTCTTGAGAAAGAGCCTTTTCCCATGCCTATGAAAGATCAATAGAAGAAGAAAGCTATTAAATATGATTCAAGAAAGTTTAAAAGTTTTTTGAGTGCTTCACCCATCCCTCAAAATGAATTTGTCCTTGAATATAAATGTGAGAGGTTGATTGTTGAGTGGAAAGAAAAGTATGAAACATTGAAGCATGAATCCATAACACAAGTTTATTTTCCATATTTTTTAGAAATATTGAATAATATCGTTCTTAATGCCTCTTAAATACCAAATCCATTTCAAGAGTAACAAAATAAAACATCTTTCCCTATCACCATCTCTATTTTTGAAGGAGAACCTATTATATGGAAGGTAAAATAAGAACATGTAGGTGAAGAGGAGAATTTATCAAGAGAGGATGATCAAGAGTTGTGTTGGTCAAATGAGATTAAATTTGGCATATAAGGAGATCATGTTTCAGAATTTGAGGAGCCATTAAAAAATAAAATTACAACAAGTGAGCCTCAAGGATAATATCATGAAGATGTTTTAGAAGATATGGTAGCATCTAGTGAGATTGTAACATGGTTTCAAAAGCTAACAACCCTATGCATGAATGAAGTAAAGATGAATGAGATATAATTGAGGATAAAAAAGCTTTTGATGAAGCTATTGAATAATTTATAGAAGTTGAAAATAAATTTTATAGATCTAAATATGTCACAAAAATCCAATACCATTGTTCTAATGAGCCACTAAAGGTTAAAATTACATCTATTTCTATTGATCACAATATGGCTACATTAGTGAGATTTCTCAATATTGAAGATTAATATGATATGAGTATTGAATTACATAATGATTTTATTTATATTTGACATATTTTTAGTTTAATTTATTCACTTGGATATAGGTCAAAGAGGTTGATAAGCAATAAAAAATTTGATCCAACTAGAATGACACTTAAATAGTAGTTTATTCCTCATCTTTGTCAATCACATGGAAAGGTATTAAGACATTTTTATTTTGATCTAGGTGAATATTTAATGTTTTGAATATTATTTTTATATTTTAAATTTTCAATAAGTGTTGTTATGCATATGTTTTTTTAGTAGCTTTAGTTTTCACATTCCTCTAAGTGTTAATCTTGCACAATTTTTAGTTGGTAGTTGTTCTAGTTTTCAATTCAATAAGTTATTATGCAAAAGTGTTGTAATTATTAAGTAAAACATATTAAGTTTAATATTTAATTATATTTTCATGACTCCATAACATAATGGATAGAGCTACTGGTCTTGAGTGTTTATCAAGCAAACATCCTAGTAAAGTCACCAAGAATGTTGATAATTTTACCACCATTGGTCAAAGTTACTTATGTGAAGGTTTTTAAGAAGACTCAAATCATGGATTAAAGATAAAAAAAGTTATTAAAAACAACATAAAACATTCATAAATAAAAAATAATTCTTAGGAATAAATCACAAGTCTAAATTTTGACAGAGGTTTCTTTTTTTCCTCTAACTAGCTAATTGCAAGCTAATGAAGGCAATTTTCAGATGCTCGATACATGAAGGTAAAGAGGATTTAAATAAAATGGTATCATGAGGAGTATTATTAAAATATTAAATAAATATTACAATCATTTTTTTAAAATTATAGTGGCTTAAATTTATAAACAATCATTAAGAAGAATAGGTGCTCTAAAACCCTTCTTAAACTGTCATGGCTTAGTTTTAAGCAATATGTTTACATTTTTGATTTATTTTTTGAAAAATAAAGGTAGTGTGAGATATAATTTTGAATATATGAAATTTATAAACTTTAATAAATTAAAATTTCATTTCAAATAATTAATAAAGGCAAAGGTACAAGCATCAAGGTTTTAAGCAAATAAGAGAGACAATAAAAAAGCAAATTTTGAGTTGTTTAAGTGATTGGTTGAGAACATAAAATTATTGGAATGATAATATGGGTGATTAAATTTCATAATTAAAAAACAATTATGTATTTATTCCTCATAAAAATCAATAAAATTTCAAAACATAGACCTTAAGGTGTTTATAAATGAAATTGGGCAAGCTAGTCAACACCAAAAGTGCATATTTTGAGTTTTATTAAATGAAAACTCTTGAAATTTGACATGGAGGTATGTTTTTATGTATAATTAATGTAAAGGTATAAATAAATTATAATTAAATGAAAAAAAATCAAAATCATCTCAATGCATTGAAAAAACATCTCGAGGTCATCCCAAGGGCAATAGGTAGGCGCTTTTTGTGATTTTTTCTTAGGGAGTTTGGTGAAGAGTTTTGGAGTTTTAAATTTTTTTACAGGTCTTAAAAATTTATTCCTATTTAATAATCATAGGATGATTTTTAAGGACTATAATGAATTTTAGACCCCACAATCCAGATTAAGGTTTCTTAAGAACAAGAGAGCGCATAAGAGCATAAAATGGTGTTTATTGGAATTATCATGGAGTTTGGAGATAATTTTTTTAATGTTTGTGCCACCATATTTATTATTTTAAAATCATATTTTTTCTCTTTATCTATTCTAATTATGAATATCCATCAAGTTTTTGGCTCTCACAGTGCATTCAAGAAGCTTGTTAAAGTTGAATAAGATAATCATATAGAAGAAGAATTAGTTTGGAAAGTTGCTTTGGTCATAATAAAGTGAATACTTATCAATAATATTAAATGGATAATTCAAAATATACATTATCACCTCTATCTAACTGTGGTGCCCCATTTTGGGATAAATTTAATAGCCATAGGTCAACAAAAAGAAGTTTCAATTAGCCCTACAAAAGTGGAATTCCAAAATATGCAAAGGTGAATAAGTGGAGTTAAGGTCTTGATTAAATTTATAGACCTATTTTTAGGAAATATATACATTTAAAAAGGAAACATGCATCCCAATTCTACTACACCCCCATTTGGGATATTTTTAGAAGAGACATGAGGCCAAACATGCAAACAAGTTGCATTCAAGATAACTCAAGTTGATCTCTAGGTGTGAAGTTGAGATAAGTCCAATCAACTCAAGATGCAAGTGGAGGTAACTAAAATATAAATTTAATATGCATGAAAAACCAATAAGAGTTAACTAAAGATAAAAAAGAGTTAATTAATTGATTTAACAATTTTGGGAATATTGATGTATTATTTCTAATTTAGTTAAAGGGTTTAGATTGATAAATCAGTAAATAAATAGACAATATCTAAGATAATAATTTGTGAAATTTATTGGTAATCAAAATTTTTCTAAAAATAGTAATAAAAATGAGAAAATAAGACTTAGCTTAAACTATGCTGATCTGACTAAGACAAGATCTGATATTCACTATGCAATCCTAAGACACTATCACAAATAGTATTTTGGATTTATTATTTTGATTGGATATGAGTGTTGAAAGTGGACAAGAGTGACACCAAAATTATAGTCCTTTTCTAACACTATTGTACTAAGGATTTGAGCTTTTGAGTTTTATTTAGTAGGTCTGTGTGACCCTATCTCTAAAGTTTCAATAGCTAGAAGTCTATAGAGATCCTTATAGAGTAGATTTTCTCTTCAAACCCTATCTACCATTGTAATTTGATCAATTTCAAACAAGAGGGGGTGGGTTAGTATGTGTAAGATTCACTAGAGGTGGGTCCACACCCCTTGTGTGGGCACACTACCTACATACCAATACTTCAAAGAGGGATCAAGCCATATGTAGTTCTCCCTTTGAAAGTGCTTGGTGTAATTATGATATTAAAATGTAAGGAAATAATGAATTAGGTATGCTTGAGATGACTAAGGACTAGTGCAAGGATTTAAACAAGCTAGAAATAGTATTGGATGGCTATATGTAAATAATAGGTAAATGTACTTGAGTAGTCTTACTTGTACTCTTATTTACTTTAGATTATTTTCTAACCTTTTCCAAATGATCTTTGATTGGGATTTTATAAGGATATATTGGTCATGGATTGAATTTTCTCACATTAGGTTGACAAAGATAAGGATAAGAATTTGAAAGGAATTAATTATTGGGGCCCTAAATGAGCTCAGACAATAGTACCAAAAGTGGATAGGAGTGGCATTGGTGCTATAGTCCTAGTGTGGCACTATTATCCTAAGCATATGGGCCTTGGGGGGATGGATTGGTCATGAAAAGAGGGTCATATATTAGTTGGGATCAAGTCTGGAAAGCTATGGATGATTAGGAATCAGTGAAAATAAGCCTAGGAGGGTCATGAGAGCAAGCAAGAGGGACCTATGGATTGGTTGTCATTAACCATGCTCAAGTTACAAATTTTTACATTTTATATGAATACATTTCCCCCAATTTATTCTAGTGATGTAACAAAGCAAAATACTAGGGTAAATGAAAAATAGAAAACATACCTAAACCTACCTATAAGGGTGAAGATCATGAATCTATTGTGATGCTAGGTGTGCATAGAGAGAGCACATGATGAAGTGTGAATCTACAAGAGAAAAAAAAATAGATCAGTTCTTAATATATACACTATATCTAAAATAAGAATGTATAAAGTTGGGTAAGAGAGAGGAGAAGAGAAAGGAATGAATACACCTCACCAAGTACATGGACCAATACAAAACCTATTGTGATGCTGAGTAATGCTGGATGTGTGCTAAACCAAGAGCAATAATGTGAACAAAGTTGAGTGCTCAATTCCATAGAAAGTGGATCAAGAATGCAAAGGCTATCCCTTTGGATCCATTATCACCCATTAAGTGAATCCAGGTGGTCATACATGTGTTAATCAATGTTTGGACTGTGTGTCCAATCCCTCTGAATAGGTGGCTTAAGAATACAAAGGCTAGCTAGACCTTTGGCTACCCTATGAATTGAAGATATGAACTAATATTGGTATGAAATGTATGTCATATGAGATGGATCCTAAAGCCCATAAATGTACTATAATCTAAAAATGTTGGCATGGATAGCCAAATGTATGATAAAAATTAGGTCACTTTGAAACTGAGAATCTAGCTTATGTGGATTCCACTCAAAAACATAGAAACTCAAGAATGTGGAGGGTAGGCTTATATAAAAGCCACTCAAAAATTATTCCAACCACCTATAGATGGAATAAATCATGCAACTACTAAGAATGTCTAGACAATGCTAAACTAGGAAAGAAAATAAATAAATGTGCCATGCACATTTCCCCCAACCGTTGATGTTTGAAACATGGATTCTAATATAAAAGTTATAATAACTATTGTATCTAAAATTGGAAGTGAGAACCATCATGCCATACATGATGCCCCTTATATCTAAATTCTATGAGTAAAATGTGTACTAAAATTGTTGATTCTAAACTATCTAGTTATGCAAATTTGTAGTTAAACCTACTTTTCTACCTTCTTTTAAAAAATATGGGTTTTTTGTTATTTGAATAGGAGCACTGAAAATGGATAGTAGCACCACCAACACTATAGTCTAGTCTCAACACTATTGTCCTAGTCCAAATCTAATGACTGTTATGGATTCTTGACTATCTACCTAGTCTATTCTAATTGGTTTGATGTTTGGTTACTATTTTGAGTATTCTAAAACTATATTTTCTAGTTGATAATAGCTTTAATCTCTATGAAAAAACCATTGTTTGTTTCCCCCTCTTTTGAGGGTAGGAATGGAGACCCTACAATGATTTACCTTAGAAGGAATAGTCTTGCACGTGTATTATGCTAAAAAATATATGATATGGCAATGATAATTGATAAGATATCTCAAGATATATCATGGTTTATATTTGGGAGATTGATTGTATACATATATATATATATATATATATATATATATATATATATATATATATATATATATATATATATATATATATATATATATATATAACAATGTAATAGTATTTGAAATGTATTGAACTAAAACTAGAAGTGTTAGTTGTTAATTATTAGTTGTCATAGAGGGATGGAGCATGATGTCCATCATGACATCCAAGAATCAAGATAATGCATGATTTGGATCATGGAATTAAAAATAATCGAAAGCAATCAAACAAGCACACAAGGCAAGTAGAAAGAAGCATATAAGAGTGGCCAAGGGGTCAAGTAAATAAAAGATATTGGCACATGTCACTCAAACTAGAAATCAAGCATACAAGGCATGTTCAAATGCCACATAAACATACAGTTGAAACAAACAAGTTGGTGTGAAATTCAGAATCACATAGAAGAGTATAGGTAAGGGACATTGGCAAATGTCCAAAGGCACACACATGAATAGAAGCAAAAGACATTAGAAAATGTCCTAAGGCACATACAAGAGACAAACAAGAATTAATAAATGTAATCACATCAAGATATGCTAAGAAAGAAAAGAAAGCATGTAATAACTAGAAATACAATCGTATCTAACTAATCAAAGTAATAGGGAAAGTAAGAAAGACATGTTAGTATAAGACTAGGTATATGCTAAGAAATACACAAGTGCTAAATAATAGCGAGTGTTAATAGAGTAATCTATGTAAGATAGTAAATAATGTACATCAACATGATAACTAGAGTGTGTAGTGTAGAAATGACTACACCAAGAAGATGCCCCTAGGGGGAAGATATATCAATTCATGTCTCACATCTAGGAGTAGGATGCCCCCTCAATGGGTAGAGTGGAGCAATCAAGGGTCTAGAAGTCATTACACACACTCAAAGAAGATAAAGTGAAGCATGGTAATGTAGATAAATTGACAAATAATAGCATAGAAAAAAAATGTAAGTCTAGCATAGTGGTATAAATGTAAAGCATGGATAATGCATATAGTCAAAATATTTTTGGTATTTTTGATAGATTTGAATGTTTTTGGATTTTGGAAATTTGTATTGTTTTTGGAATTTTTGATATTTTTAATCTATGTATAATCAAACAAAATAAACTATATATAGGTAAGTGGGAAAAGGATGATACTAACCAATGAGTCTCATGGGAGACTCCCTATTATGGTGTCCTATATCAAGGAGAGGAATTGTGCATGATCATGAAGCATGATAGAAATACTGAGACTGTGGCTTTGAAAACTATATATGCTATAAATGCTCTAAAATATCTAAAGTAGAATCCAACTATGGGGTCCCCCTATAACTTTGAGAAGTGAATGAAATTATAGGGATATTATGGAACCATATGGTAGTAGGATAAGATCTCTAAACACATGCTCTGTGAGTAGAGGCATGAGATATCAATGATACTACTCTAGGTGTAAACACTATAGCTATCTAGAATATTGAGGCTTTGAAGGTGTATGAACTCTCTATACTGGTGATGGATGGCTCAACTATGGTTAAATTATAATTAAATGAGGAACTATAATTGGTGGAGAAATTAGAACTAAAAGATGAACTAAAACTAGTGACTATACTGTAGAAGATGGATCTGAAGTGGGAAGTTATAACTCATATATAACTACACTAACTATAATAACCTGATTAACATGAATGAATTTCACACATTTATGAATTATAGAAGGTACTATTTAATTTTTTTAAATCCATGGTTGACCAAGTAACATATTAAAAACTCCTACACTATGAACCATAGTGAATGGTGTGGCCACATGTGTTGGACCCACCTGTAGAGGAAGTACAATCTCACCCAATGAACTCTGTATATTCCCACTAAATCTATTGATAACTATGTTTGTTAGTGTAATATCCTACTCTAAATATCCCAAATGCTACAATAATGTCATAGTACACATGTTCACACTAGATCCATTGTCTATGAGAACACTATGAATAGGATGATTATGAATGTGAGCTCTAATAAAGAGTGAATGATAGTCTGTATCATCCTCAATGATCTCCTACTCTAATAAGGAGATGGAAGGTCTAGCTGGAACATTAGAATTTTATACACCAATCATGTTTCTCAAAGGATGTAACTCAACTAAAGGTGCCCTATATGTATTTTGTGGTGGATGTGCATGATATGTATGGTGAACCCCTGATGTGTTCCTTATCTCCTATTTTGAATGCTATGGAAAAGGATCTAAGAATATTTTCAAATCTTTATCCTATGTTTGCTTTGCCTAAAGAAGCTCAACTAAAGTGCCATGATCAATATGATTACCATCTATTAAATCTTGTATCTTGTGTCTCGAATTGATGCATCTATTTATTGTATGGCCTAGCACCTTGTGAAACTTGCAAAATACATGCTAATCATATCCTCATGGAAGAGGATTTATTGGGTCAAATTCCCTAATAAGAGTGAGAGATATGATGTTACAATCTAATAAATTCTATAAAACTCTACCTAGAGGAACTAGTAGATTGGTAAATATACACTGAGAAGGTGCTAATAAAACCACATGCCAAGGGGGTTTTGAAGTCACATTAACTATCAATTGATTATAAGTCTTGTTATCATTGACCTTGACCTTATATGGGACTTTGTTGTTACTCTTATTGGGTTTTTATGAGATACTTGGGTACTTGAGTTTTCCCATTGAAATTAACTTGACTTCTCTTTCCTTTAATGTGTGACATACTTTAGTAAACGAAGAGAATATTTTGAACATAATTGACTCATACAAAGCTAGTAAGAGACTCTATTTGAAGAGATATTTAACTCTTGATTAGCCATGGGGATAGTCATCTTAGCCAAGATAGTCTTATATCAAATAACATAATCTATGAGATGCTCATTTGAACTTTATTTCTATTGTGTAATTTGGGTGTATGAAACCTTTTCACCAATGTTAATGCTGAAATGAGCTAGTAACGTATCAGCTAAATGATTGAATGTACTGATAGATTGAGCATTTTTTCTCTTTATTATTCTTATTGGAGTATTTTGAGCATGTCATCTTGCATGTTAGGGTGTTTTGTTAGGATTTATTAAAGTTCCTTTTTATTAATTTCATCAAAATTGATGTATTCAACCATTATTAAGGTAGGAAAACAATTTGAAATATGTTTAAATTCTTTTACAAAAAATTGTAGTAGGCAAAGTGCTATAAAATTCAAGTACTAAATATAGAAAATGTAGAGTCCTAAAAATAGTGAATTGGAAATTATGTAAAAAGGATACAAATCTCACAAACATGTAAGGTGATACCTCAAGAAGAAAATAGGAGCTAGTACATGAAACTAGGGTTTTGATAATGATATTTTTACAAAATACTATAGATTTTTTAAAATGAAATTGGATTTTTGATTTAAATATGCATCTAAAATTTCAAAAAATTCTTAGAAATGCTTGATTTAATAGGACCTAGTATGTGTAACTAGGGTTTTGATAAAAATATATTTTTTGAAATAACTATTAAATATTAAATTTTGAAGGGATTTTATGATTTTAATATGCTAGAGAAAATTCAAAAAAATGTTGGAAAAATACTGGGACCTAGCATGGGCAACTAGGGTTTGAAAGAAAATTATTTTAAAATTTACTACTAAATTTTAAAATTTAAAATGAATTTATGATTTAAATATTTAATTAAAAATTCAAAATTTATAGAAAAAATTAGTAGGAATTTTACCCTAGGGTTTCTAGGGTTTTTATGTGCAAACAAAGTAAGTGGGGTTCACCATATGATTTAACAATTTTAGGAATATTAGTGTATTATTCCGAATTTAGTTAAAGGGTCTAGATTGATAAATTAGTAAATAAATAGATAATAATTAAGCTACTGATTTGTAAAATTTATTTGTATTTAGAGTTTTTATAAAAATAGTAATAAGAGGGAGAAAATAAGACTTAGCTTAAACTATGCTGATATGACTGAGACATGATCTGATATTCACTATACAGGCTTGGGACACTATCACAAATAGGATTTTGACTTTTATTTTTTGATTGGATAGGAGCACCAAAATTGGACAGGAGTGGCACTGGTGATATAATCCTTATTTGACACTGTTATCCTAAGGATCTAAGGTTTTTGGGTATTGTTTGATAGGTTTGTGTGACATTGTCTCTGAAGTTTTAGCAGTTGAAAGTTTGTAGAGCTCCTTGTAGAGAATATTTTCTCTTCAAACTATATATTCCATTATACTTTGACCAATTTCAAATAAAAGGGGGGGGGGGTAGTGTGTGTAAGATGTAATAGACATGAATCCACACCCCTTGTGTGGGTGTATTGCCTATATACCAATAATCTAAATATGGATCAAGCCATATGTAGTTCTCCCTTTGAAAGTTCTTGGTGCAATTGTGATATGAGAATGCAAGGAAATATTGAACTAGGTGTGCTTGAGATTACTAAGGACTAGTGTAAGGATTCGAATAAGCTAGAAATAGTATTGCATGGTTGTATGTAGAGAACAAGGAAATGTACTTGAGTAGTCTTTCTTGTATTATTACTTATTTTGTGATATTTTACAACCCTTTCAAAATAATTTTTGAATGGGATTTTATAAAGATCTATTGGTCATGGATTAAATTTGCTCACATTAGGCCAACATGAATAAGGATGGGAAACTAAAGGCACTAACCATTGGGGCTAGAAATGATCTTGGACAATAGCACTAAAATCAAACATAAGTGTCATTGGTGTTATAGTGCTATTTTTGTACTATTATCCTAAGTAGATGAGACCTAGGGGATGGATTGGTCATGAAAAGAGGGTTTTGGCTTAGCTGGGATCAATTTTAGAAGGCTATAGATGACTGAGAATTAGTGAAAATAAGCTTGAGAGGGTCATGAGAGAAAGCAAGAGGGACCTATGGGTTGTATGTTATTATACATGCTCAAGTTACCAATTTTTGCATTTTATATGACTACACTAAATAAGATCAAAAGTTGCATGCAATATCACAAGAAGTTAATTCAAGATTCAAGATGCATGAAGAGCCCTTTGACTTTTAAAATATGAAATAATATCCTCCATATCTCCTAAAATGTCATATTACATGAAATAATGTTTAAACTCAAATGACACTTTGGATTTTATGTGGAATTAAAAATGGAGTTAAAGGTGGAGTTTAATTTTGAGTTGAAACAGGAGTGAACTAAGACTTGCGTGTAGACTCATCCAAAACTTCTTGTCTTCTCTCTCTCTCTCTCTCTCTCTTATTATTTGTTATATGTAAATTCATTTTTGAATGATTATTATGATATTATGATTTTGACTTACTGAAACTCTACCATTTTTTTTTACTACCTCACCTTTGAAGCAATAAAGAGCTGAATTTCTCTTCCATCTTTAAGCTATTCATCAAGTGTGTTCTCAATTCATTGATAGAACTTAGTGAATGATTATTTTAATATATTTATGTTTGAATATCTCACCTTTATGAAATAAATAATAATTTTTTATGTCACATAAAGTGTCTAAGTCTAATTTTTACCTAATCTGGAAGTGAAATCAACCATTGTTCTTTCTAGTGTGAGTGTTTGTCTAGACCTTTGTGTGAAATACTAATGCAACAATCATTGTATGAGATGAAGTGAATGTGTGAAAGTTATTTAGATTCCAAAGTTTGTCAAGTATAGGCATAATTTAATTTAAAATTGGTGCATCACCACAATTTTTAGTTTTCATTTTCATTTATAACTTTAACATAACTCCTTGTATCCTTTTCCTAGTCAAGAAAGCACAAAATTAGATAGTTTAGATAGAAGTAGGTGAGTGTACCAAATGGAACTAGCCCTTTATCTAGAGATTATGTATAATTATAAGGTCTCACACCTTGGAGAGTTTTCATTGTATCAATGAAAATTAGAAAAGGCACATGTTATCAGTAAGGATGCACTTCTGAGTGATAACATAAACCATGTATATGCATCTACACCTAGAAAAGTTGTGCCTAACACTATTTCATATACAAATAATAAAGTAAAACACAAGGCATCTATTATGAGTGATTAAAATATATTACAAGTGTCTAATAATATTTTAAGTGAGATACCAAGGGAAATTATTAAAGTTAAGTTGATCAACCTACCTCCTCTACACATAATGAGAAGATCCAAATATTATTTTGCATATCATAGAATGCATGGACACTACACCAATTCATGTTTATCATTGAAAAGTAAAATACAATAAATAATAGATACAAATGACTCAAATAATGACACATCATCCAAATAACATACAATATAACATATATAGATTCAAAAAGGATCAAATTCATAAATAGTATAAAAGTAGTTACTAAAGCATAACTGATAATAATAAAAGGTTCACGAAGCAAAATAAATGAAATAAATAATATAAAAAGCACAAGTAAAGCAAGTAAACTATGGAAATAGACCTCTTCAAAATTAGGCTCAACTTTCAAAGTAGTATGGGTTTGGTCAAAAAATATCTACAACAGTCTGATTATCATGATCAAAGTTTGGGTAAGCAGGCCGAAGGCATCATTATTCCTATTCTAGAAATTGATAATATTGGTCAAAAAGGTTTGGGATTTATTGACCATCCTAAGGCAAATGAAAATCATTCACAGTTATTTATTATCAAGGTAACAAGTCCAGATAAATAGAAAATGCTATAGAAAGATCAAGAACTTAATTTGTAAAGTCAAAATCATTCTAAGCCAACAAGCATTTTCAATAAAAGGCTTTCTATTAAAATAGCCTCTATAACACCATATGCCTAAAATAAACATAGTTTAAAAGGTAAAAATCATAATCACTATTCCAAGTCATAATTTAAAAAGGTCACCTCTATAGTATGAGGGCATTCCTTCTAACATTCTAAGTTATTATGATTGTTATGATGAATAGTACCCATATTCATATTATAACACCATTCAACTATAATATAGCAATAAATCTACATGAGAGATTACCATTCCTATTTTTGACACAAGCCACATTGATAGTTAGTTTCCCATGAGACTCATCAGTTAGGATTATTCTTCCCTTCTTGTACATGCTTTATTTATTTATCGCTTTTTTGTATATAGTCTCATTTTCATGTTGCTTGCACATAGATTATATCCAAAAAATATGAAAATAACATAATATTTAAAAAACACAAAACATTCAAATATTAACTCAAAAATACAAAATGATAGATTATATGCATTGCCATATTTACACTTCTTATATTTTATAGATAATATATATGCTAGATATTTTAGTATAGTCAACTTTATCATATATACATGCTTCACTTATTCTTGTCAAGTGCTTTCAAATTGTTATAGGACTCAAGTCCACTACACCAATCCATATTTATTATTATCTACCCACCAAGGGAATATACACTCATGAGTTCTTCATTTGAGACATTTACCCATTTGGGGGCACCCTTTACATAGTTTTGATTAATGTGTTGTATATTTATATACCTTACATCATAAATTTAGCATTTTTATATCTTGATATTGATCATTCTACACTTATATTTTTTACCAAATACTATTACTTTAGACTCAACATATATACATCTTAACTCTTACATAGATTTGTATTACATGTTCATGCATACTTTATTTTATATGTATGATTTTTTGTATGCATCATGGCCATGGAACTTGTCTCTTATTTGTTAAACAATCTAGTTTTAGATTCCATGAGGAACCCCGTGCATCTCCCCTTCCTACTTGGGTGTCATGATGGACATCATGGCCCATCCCCCTAGGTATCTACTCAGTTATTACTTAGATTTTCTATTACATACATTGTTATATCTATCTTAACACCCTTGTAAATGATAGACATAGCATACATTTAACATTATAAATTTATGCTCATATTATCTTACATTTTGATGTTATGTATGAATATTATATTGAATTATTATGTAGATATCATATATGCTCTAGCTAACACATATTGTAGAGATTTTTCTTTTGAGGATAGTTCTTTCATAGGTTCAACAACTCCCCTCAAAAGAGGGGAAATTCATAGGTTTTTTCATAGAGATAAAGCTACCAAAATTCACTCAAAATACATATTCATCACATAAGCTAAAATTACATAAATCAAACTTAGGTAAACATAGTGTGAAAAGAATGACACTAAGATCAGTACAGTTACACAAAAATTAGAGCAGATAGACATTAACACCAAAAGTGGGATACTAGCACCACTTTTCACTACTATCTAAGATATGGCACTACTATCCAATAGCTTTAGTTTTAGGAAAATCTATATTGGCTGTAAACATATAGTAGTTATAGTCTAGGTTTACACAAGTTTAATTATATATTTACCATTTTTGCTTAGATTTATACTAGATTAACTAATATATATATCAATTTTCTCAAATTAGGGGCATCATGCATGGCATGACCATTCCCTTATTCAATTTAGATACTCATATACATATTATTATAGCTTAGGCTAGAATTAATATAATTAGATATTAGATTTGGGGGCATGTGCATGACACATTATTTATGTAAGCTCACTTACACACCAATTGATCATATGAAATGATAAATTCCATGTCGTTATCTACATCATATACATTTGACATCATATTCTAGGTTAAAAACTAGTTTAATGCCTTATTCCATCTATAATGGTTGGCATTCTTGAGTGGCCCAAAACCACCTAATATACCTAAGTGGATGCAGAGCTAACATTTCTAGCTAGATATCTCTAGTTAGACATTTATAGTTACATTATGTAGTTTTAATTTTAGATACATCTACTACACATGGGTAGGCAATTATGGATTCATATTCTAATTGATTTCTTAAGCCACCTACATGAGAGGGTTGGACACACCATCAATCCAATCCAAACTATTCATAGGTCATGATCCACAAGGTAGGGGTGGGAAATGATGGAGTAAAAACCAGATTGAGTTCTTAAGCCACCCACATATGAGGATTGAGTAAGCCATCAGATCATTCCAAGTTATTCACCAATTGATCACTATAATCATGCACACACATAGGTTATCACCAGGTTTATGCATTAGTTTGCATACCTAATGAGGTGTATTCATTCCTTTCCTCTTTTTTATACCTATACTCATCTTTAATCAGTTTTGTCTTTACTTTTGATTCTATTAATTAAGGACTAATTTATGCATTTTTAAATTATAAGACATGCATTGGATCATGCTTCACATACTCAAACTTAGATTCATGGGCTTCACCTCCTAGGTAAGTCTACATATGGTTATTTTTCCTTTATCCTACTCATTTCACTTTGTTATATTGATGGAATAAATAGGGGATAAATGTAATCACCTAAAAGTGACACTTGAGTTCTAAGAGTGCTATTTGAGACCAAATATCCCTAGATTAGCCATATAACTATTATATATCCTATTTTCACACTTATCCAACCTTAGTACAGGCCATATGTATCCCTAGTGATCACTAAAATAGTCCCAGACTTTCATTTTTACATCTTGGCCCTTCGTGCCTAGTGTTATGCCACATGGAAAATAGCACCATAATAGGGATAATAGTGCCACATGGTGATAGTTTCCCACTGATGATGTTATTTTCCTTTCCCTCCTATTTTAACAAATAGATATCTTTTCAAATATAAAACCTCCTAGGGTCAGCCTAGACCACTTTTAACACTCATAAAAACACTAGAACAATATAAATACATGAGTTTTATCCTTCTAACCACTAGATGGAAATTAAGAGAAAATTACATATGAAAAATCAAAATAATTTGTACATAATTAAGGTTATTAATCCTTATTATACCTTATTTCTATATACTACCATCTATAACATTCCTAAGCTCATATCACCTAGATTTATAGTCTCAAGCACATTCAAAGCACTCAAGTAAACTATCATACTAGCTTCACTTTCACTTGAATCAACACTTAGATGGGGGAACTACATTAGGCTTTATCCCTCTTTGAAATATTGGTATGTAGGAAATGCTCATCACAATGGGGTGTTGGGGATGTCTAGCCTGCCCAACTAACAAACACACTTTTCAGCGTGTATCAACTAGATGCCCTAGAAACATGGATGATTAGAGTTTGATCATAAAATTAGACAAAATAGGTAATATATAGGGTTTTATAACTTGTTCATGTAGGAATAGACCTCAAAAATCTATACATAGGTATACCAAGAAGCTTAGGATAGTCCTACATAGAGGACACTACCACCAAAATAGGGACACTAGTGCCACATGACATTACTATCCAATTAGGGTGATACTATCCATGAGGGGTTTTAACACTTTGATTATGTTTTCAACACTAAGAATAGTCTCTAAATCATTTTAAAGCTTTTATATCATCCCTCTTAGTCATTTTCTATCTAATTCGTGCACTATTTTTAGAAAGGTTAAAGTTAGTCAATTCTATAATAGATCAATGGAGATATTTATTACATATCTATACCCTAATTTAATATACTTAACTCTTTAACAACATAACATTTACATAAACTAAGTGTTGTAAGGTTAGAACATAACATGTACATGCTATGGCTAAATAATAATCAGCCATAATGTGGATAATGCATACACATTATTCACATAACACATATGCATTATAAGGTATGCCCACAGAATTATTTGATAACTATGTGAACATACCCTATTACATAACTTGTTATAATTTAATTTATAGATTTAATACACAAGTTCACATTGAAGAAAAGTTTCTTATTCTTTCTAATTAGGTTCCAAACACGTCAAGCAATCAACATGATCAAGTATTCAAGCCAATTTTAGATGCAACCATATAGTCAAAATAGTATAATTGTATAAATCAATTAGGTGGGAGAACTACATGGAGGTTTGATCCCTCTTTAAAGTAATGGTATGTAGGCAATGTTCAACATAGTAAGGTGCTGAAGTCTAGTAAAAATTCAACTACTAACCCATTTTTAATACATATAATTTGTCTCCTTATGTCATAAAAGCTAGGGTTCTAAACTTTAATAAACTATCTACTTGTTTTTTGTGCAACACATAAGATAAAATTATTGAAAATAATCATATTTTACATAATCACACATGACTATGACCTAATTTTTCAACATTTTTAAAGACATGAATGCCAACCTAGGGAAACAACACCCATCAGTATTGATCATATTGGGTGTATGTGTCTGTACAACATCTCAAAATCAACTTCTAAAATTATTTTGGGTTTTCATCATTATCATTATTTATACATTTTTATAGTCAACAAAGTCAACCAAACATGTCAAAAATCCAATTATATATCTCTTTTCAATAATTTAATCTTGCTCAAATTCATTTTATTTCATTGATTCTAATTGATTGATTTAAATTTTCTACTTGTAAGTATATTTAGAATAACCTATTATATTCTAACTATTTAGGTGTATGTGTCTGTACAACATCTCAAAGTCAACTTCTGGGAGTATTTTGGGTTTTCATCCTTATCACTATTTCTACATTTTTCCAATCAATAAAGTTAACTAAATGTGTTAAAAAAGCTAAGTATATCTCTCTTTTAAATAATTCAATCTTGTTTAAATTCATTATATTCCATTGATTTAATTGATTGATTTTAGTTTCCTACTTGTACATATATTTACAACACCCTATTATATTCTAATTATTTATCAGAATTAGGATTAATCCACCATAGTTAATTTAATTTAAGATAAAATAATGTCAACTTTGAAAATAGAAAAACTATAATTATGTGTGCATTAATAATGTTCATGCCTTATATTTAATCAAATATCCCAATATGATATAAAACATCAAAATTATATATTCCACTCTATCCCTAACTTGATATATATATATATATATATATATATATATATATATATATATCAAGTTAGGGATAGAGTGGAATATATAATTTTGATGTTTTATATTATATATATATATATATATAACATGTTATATATGTTCCTATAAATGTCTATATATGTATTATATATACCCCAAATATGTCTTAATCTATAAATATATGTACCATAATTTGATCCAAATTGATAATTTGAGTAATTATGAAACTCTATGAATTGTATAATCTATCACAATATCAATATATATATATATATATATATATATATATATATATATATATATATATGGAGGCTTGAATATCTATGAACAACCAAGTAATATTCTCCTTTTTTGAGGTGAGGAATATAACACACGACTTACTCATCTCAAATGAAAAGAGTTAATTGCATCATGCTATACATATATATATATATGGAGGCTTGAATATCTATGAATAACCAAGTAATATTCTCCTTTTTTGAGGTGAGGAATATAACACACGACTTACTCATCTCAAATGAAAAGAGTTAATTGCATCATGCTATATAAAAACATGTTATTTAAATGCATATGCTAACCTATGGATAATATCTCATCATATTTTGAATATATCATTAAATTATAAATGAAACATTTAGTGTAAGGCATTAAAGTTCATGTCAAGATAGATTAAAAATTTAGGTCTATATAAGTAATTATCAGTTATATAACCAATAAATATTAACCTACGTATAATTATGCATGATATGGATCATGGCACCAAACATAATAAGTAAGATGCATGATATGGATCACAACACCAAATATCTACTTACAATCCTATATCTATCCACTCATAAGAACACAATGTCATATCCATGACCCACACAATAAAATACACATTATAAAACTCAATAAATACACAACATCACACAAAACAAGATACACACCTAATAAATAATCAAATACAACATAAAAAGGAAAGAGCCACACATAATGGAAAATAAAATGTCACACAACAAGGGAAGCCATAAAAATAAAAGCCTTAGAATGAGAAACTCAATGAAATAAATCGATAAAAGGTGGCAAGGGCCCAAATCATATAATGAAATCTCAATCAAGCAAAAATAATATAAGAAGGAAAGGGAAAAATAAAGAGTTATGAAATAATAAAATCAATCAAGAAATTTTATATACTAAGGTAAGATCCAACCAAACATAATTAATTATTTCCATATGAAATGAAATAATAACAATGAAGCATAGAGCAAGTCAAACTAGTCTGCACCATCAATTTATGTCAAAGTGACAATGTAGCAACAATAACTTATCCATGAAATGTAATAATGTAAATAATATAATAAAGATCACTACATGTGTAAGTGATCAATTTATCTCAATATGATAAATGGGAAGGTCATATAAATATATAACCTATAATAATTTAACTTATGGAATGGGATGCCCCCAATAATGACATGGCCCTTGGGTATAGGATTGTCTTACATTTATACATCCATGTATCATGTATAACTTGTATGTCTTTCACTTTACTCATATATTATTAAATTCATGTGTGTATGGAAAAGGATATGTAATATACTAAACATGTGATAAAAAAACATTAGTCAATGTAGTAATTAAAAAAACATGTTATGCTTAGTCTTGGTTTTTTATTTTTTTGAATTTTTAAATAATTTAAATATAATTAAATAAGAATAATAGAAAAATATTAAAAAGATATAATAATGGGAAGGATCCAAAAAATCCATAACATGCATGAAGGTAAAATAATCACCAAATATAGTAGCAAAATAGTCTAGAGGAAAGGACAACAAACAACATGCCTGCATTGTTTATGTGAATAATAATGTCATGGCTCAAGAGAGTATGTGGGAGGTAGAGGGCGATGAGGAGGAATAAAATATGATCATATATTATGTATACATAAATTTATGTGATCGTGTAAACTCAATGTATGCTATACCATGTATAAATAGTCAATATTTAGGAATGAGCAAGCAATATGTCACAATGAGCATGCACCAGGATGAGGGTGATGTAAATGATTCATCATTGTAAGATATAAGTAAAATATGTCTAGATTATGATAAACAATCAAAAGGAAATAGATATAATAATAATAAATAAAAAATGATAATACATGTCATAATCATTAAATATATTACCATCTTCATCTTTTAATTTAGAGATATCATTCCAATCATCTTCTATATTTATATTAGGATGTGCATAGCCAACTACACCATATTATGCATTTAATTTGTTATATGTATTTTGATCTTCCTTTTATTCCTTATTTTTAACATCATGCACGTTTATTTTTATTTTTATAATAATTTTATATCAATGCTTGATCATTAATTGAAATAATAATTTCCTATTTCATTTTTTGCTCTAAAGATGTTCCATCTCTTGAAATGGAAATAGTGTCATTGTAACATAGTTGTGATTCTTACCAAATGTTTCACCCATTACTCTTAGCCATGGCCTTCTTAATAAATAATTGTATCAAGATAAATTGGGGTCTATATGGAATGCAAAAGTACATTATTTGAGCAAGAGTTACATACCACTCAATGGATTTTATGCAAAATTTGGTTGAAGTATCCTTATTTAATTTTTTATATCATATCTAAGATATTTTAGTAGTTTCATACTTCATATATTAGTTTCACAAGATTTATTAATCTCCATTTTGGTGCATTTTGTGCCATTTATGTGAGGGCTAAGAATCAAAGGATCCAGGTATGAGGAAGACTTTATAATTTCCCCTTTGGAAACCATATTTATGAAATTAGTATTTTTAGGTAGCTCTTACTATTGAAATTATTTATTAGGAACCTTTTTATTAATCATATCTAAAATATTAGTTTCATATTTCATTATTAAATTTTTTGTTTATCATGTGCTTCTTTTTACAACTTATCTTGCTATAATTTGTCTTTTTGTAAATATTCTCATCGTAACTCATCTTATTATAAATTTTATTTTAAAATCTATTCCTTTTAAAATTATTCTTTATGTATTTTTTCCTTATCTAATTATTCCTTATAATATGTAAGTCTAGATACTAAAACCTTATCTTTGGTACTTGACAATGAAAAATTTGACAACATTTACCACACATGAATTATGCAATCAAACAAGGTCCTAATTCACAATTTTCTTACACTTGCATGTTGTCTATGATTCAAGATAATTTTACATTTTTATACACCTAAATGAAACCCATTATTTTTTTAAAAAATATTAAATATCTTGTATATACATCTCTAGACTCTTAGTTCAATCCACCTGCACACAATTTAGTTTTACTAGATATGGTCAATATCACCAGTTGATATTCACTTGATCTACTCAGTACTAATCTGCACCCAACAAAATATATATTTTTAAACAAAACCTATCCTTATGTCATAAAATTACCTTAATATGTTAGTGGTGTGATTAATTATTAAATTGGATACATATATAAACAAATCAAGGTCTCATTTAAAAGGGACTTGACACTAATCTAATATATATCTATACACTATTGGACATTGATAATATATGCTCTATTATTCCAAAATTGTGAAGCTACCAATAGGATCAATCATAATCCAAGTCTTCATAAATATAAATACAAGTAAAATCAAACATTATCAAGTATCAAATTTACTTCATTAGTTACATATAACAGTAGCACAATTGCACAGTCACACTAGGTGGTAGAAATACATGTGGCTTGACTTCTATCCTCATATGATTAGATACATAGGTACTAGCCAATCATTATATTGGGGTGACTAGGTCAAGAAAACCCATTACACTTCCCCCATTATTTTAAGTTTCTATCCCTCATAAGAGCATGTAGGGTTTTAAGGCAAATGAGACTAGTTTCTAGAGATGCACACATCATTAGGGGTTTATGGTTATAAACATAGACCAAGCAAAGATAGTCATAGGTGATTTTAAAACCATAAAACCCTAATTACATGTAGGTAAATACTGACCAATAGGTTAATAATGACTATCAATATTGATCCAATCCATAAAGAATTGACCTAATGTAAATAGCTAATTAGTTTTAGAATTGAATGAACCACAAGACTACTTATCTCTTATTTTCACTTCTATAATATAGTCACAATCAGACAATCACCAAAAAATATAAGTATCATGATATATTTATTACTTTATATATATAACATATGCCCTTGTCAAATTAGAATAATCAATCTTAGTCTTCTACATTTAGATGTATGCTTGAATGTCATAACTTAATATCTAAGTTAAATTTCATAGTTATATCTTAATTAGATTAATTTAATCCATTAATGAAAATTAGAGTAAAAAAATATTGGTGAAATTTTACACATATATAATAGTGAAAAACCTTAGGTGTTCCCTTAGGTTTTAATTCTTCTAGGGTTTCAAAATTTAGCTTTAGGGTTTTATTTTAGACCTAATTTTTTATTTTCCCTTCTTTGTGTAAATCAAATATTTTTTATATTTTACCCTAGTGTTTTAATATAATTCTCCTATTATGGTTTCATATAATATGGTTATTAGTTTATTGGATGCTATATAGATCAAAACTACTCTATTTTTCAAATTCTCTTAAGTTCTTTCCAAACTTATTGAGTGGATGAAAAACCTAGTTTTCTTTGTCAAAATAATGTACATATTTTTTGAAATTTGTAAATTATGAGTTTCAATAAATTTATCTTAGAGGATCAAAGATGTACCTATTTTAAAATTATTTTATGAGTTTTGTCTATATAATGATTTTTTTAAATTATAAACCTCTTTTGCATTCCAAAAATTCCTCATGGTTTTATTGCCTCCATGTAATTTTACTTATTTGGATTAGGCCTTGCTTATATTACAATAACTTGTTTCAAGCGTAATAAACAAAAAATGGATAATCCATAATAAACCCCTAATGACTATCATCATATGGATTTATTATTTTATAGGGACTCTATTCCTTATGTATATGATAATTAAGGGATAAATAACCAAATATGAGTGATTAATGATGATAGTTATGTAGATGAATAATATGTTTGTCATGATTATGATTATGATTATAATTATGAGTATGATTTTAATATTTAAAACCAATATATTTTCTATGATATTGAAGGCTATAATAAATAAGAAAATGAATCCACTAATGAAGTAATATAAGAACCTTATTCTCGTACTTCTTTAAATTATACAATAGAACGAGATGAAAAAGATAATAATGAACACATGAATGTTTCTAGCATATCTTATGAATTAAAAAAAAACTATTGTTTATCTAATACACCTTATTTATCTCTAAAATTTTCCACATAATTTCATATCATTAATAATTATAAAATTCAAAGGCATAAGCCTTGCTTATAAATGGCAAAAGAATGTGAAGTATGTGAAATTATTTAATCTATAGAAATGTAAAAAGAATGTGAAAATGTGGAATTAATTCTCTCCCAATAGAAATGAAAAAATAATGTGAATAATGTGAGTTCATTCTCTCTATAGTTATGGAAAAAAAAAGTGTATAAATTTGAATTCCTTCTCTTTTTAGAAATGGAAAACCAAAATGAAATCCCTTATATCTCTATAGAAATATTTAAATGATACAAAACATGATAATTCCTTATCTTCTCTTGAAATACATTGTAAAAATGCCTCTTAAAGTGAATCTTTTATTGAGACCAAATGTGATGATAATGAAATAATATACACTAATACATCATTAGAATGTAAATATATGGAAGACAATGCTACACATAAGTGTGATGAATTTTCTCAACCTATGACTAACATACAAAAAATATTTATAATACCTCCTTCTCTTATCCATAATAGTGTGATTATGGAAACTTACAATAATAATATTCAACCATTTAATGATCCTCTTAAAGATCCTAACATTCCTTCCAAATAAATAATCTCCTTAAAGCATGTTGTGGGTGCCTTAAAAAATAAAATGAATTACATAACCTTATAAAGTAAAGCATGCCATGCTTGGGTTGATTATAATGCCATATATAGAAACCCAATTGGGCTCAATATAATGGATTACTTATTACCTCACAACTTCCTCATGCCTACATTTCATATGTTTGCTATAAATCTTGACCCTTATCTACATCTTAGACATTTTAGGGTTTCCATGGACAAATATGATGGTAGTTAGATTTTACTAAAAGCATTTCTATAAAAATTAATTGGAAAAACTTTATATTGATTTCACTCTTTGCCTAGTGGGTCTTTACACTCCTATACTGAGTTAGAAGAGACATTTTTAATGAGATAAACTCATAATAAGGGACCAAGAATTAAATATGAAAACTTAAATTCTCTATACAAATGAAAATCAAAGCCAATTTGTGATTACATTATGTGATATAAGACTTTTATGCACCAATTGATATATAAACCAATTTTTCTAGAAACACAATACATATGTTATAGAGGCCTCATCTATCCTCTCTAAGTAAAGTTGTTATATGACACTTATGATTATTTTAAATCTCTTTGTTATAATACTCCTACACTTGAATAGGAATTACCACCTAATCCTAATCCAAAGAAGGCACATGAAGACATTAATCTAAAACAATAATTTCCACACAAGAAATTTAAGGAAATTATTACAAATCATATGTTAAAGATCCAAATCAAAGAAATTCTATTTAAGGTTATCAATAAAGGAAATACCAAGTTTAAAAATTAGTACCTAGAGTGAATATACCTACCTTAAATAATAAATAACCACTTTGATTTGATAGTTTTAAAGACCTATACAATTATTATTGGATAAGAAACTAATTACTGTGTTCTAACTATTACAATACTGATCACCATCTCAAAAAAATCAAAGGCAAATCATTTTATATTTATATTAGTACTAATGAGTAATTAGACAATGATTTTTATGTGTTACAACAAAACATTACACAAATTTTAGATAGAGGGGTTATTACATTTAGAGAATTTGACACTCAGTCAACAAGATTCGATTTCCATTTACTTATACTACTCATTCAACAAAGATAAAGATTTCATAGGGAATTCATGTAAAAGAACCAATGGTTCACCAAAATTATATGGATAATGTTTCTATGAGAATATCTTATTATAGTTCAAATTTTACCTATGACCGATCTATCCTAAGATATTTCTATTATGGAACCAATGGTAATTTGAGCTCTATCTAGAAAATAACCTAAAGAAATAAAAAATGCAGAAGATAAGGAACAATATTATGCAATAACAATTATGTCTCCTTATAAATAAATATGGTACCAAAAGTAAATAAGGAATATACAAATCAATGGGAAGTGAAAATTAACATGTGACAACAACAACAAAAAATTAAATTCATCCAATTTGTTCTACAAAGATACCAATAATTAGAATATTATAGTAAACTTTAGTTACCTAACATGTGAGGAAATCATTATTGAGCTTCAAATATAATGCATAGTACTACTTATTCATGTAGGATCCACCATATTATCCACATAATGCCTATTTTTATAAATTAATTGGGTGTTCAACATGTTTTTAGGATTCCTATGGATGGAGAGACTGCATGCAATTCCCTATATAATACAATGATTCCTTAAGTACATATACTAAAATATATTAATCATATTTCTAAGTGTACATTACGAGTATCCTCTATAGTCAGTTATATATCCTCCTCCACTCAATCACCGCTATGATTGGTTGATTCATAGATTTAGGATCACTATTCAAATATAGTCAATGCACCTAATCAAGATCATTATTTAGAGATGGTTGATAGACATATCTATGTTGAGCATTTATAATTAATAGTTACACATATATAAGATCTATATACACAACTAGATAATAAATTTTTATCACATTAGAGAATTTTTAAGAGACCATAGAGGCCTTCATATCCTTTAGTACACAATCAATTAACACCATAATCAGTTCAATGTATTACATAATGAACATGTGAAATAAGACACCCTCCTAATATACAACAGACACCATAAAGTTCTTAAACTTGTATAACTACTTATCATTCTCTAAGTTCTATGAGTAGTGATCATGACATATATGTTATACCACATGACCTCTTATCATATCCTAACACACTCATAATTTCTACTCCCAACCCATAACAAGTGATCCCTGCACTTCTCAATATTGGCACTCCCCAAAAATCATGCATTGATGTAATCATTGGTTATATATATATATATATATATATATATATATGTATATATGTATATATATGTATATATGTATATATATTTGACAAAATCAAATGATCAAAAAATTCAAAAAACCTTCAAATACTTAAAAAATCTAAGATTGGGACTTGAGGATGACATGATTTCTAGTTTACATTATTTGCATATGTTATTTATCAGATGTTTGGTAGATGGAATTTTATTTACATAATACATTATTTTCATTGCATATGATTTCTATGCATGCCATACAGGTTACACATGGACATACAAATGTTGGTTATCTCTCTATCTAGTGGCCATACCGATACCGAGTCTTGTTCCATAAGTTTTACTATTAAAATTTATATCTTTACATGACCTTTATAACATGTTGAGATACTTGTATTTAATATAAATGCATCAATAATTAATCATTTCTTAAATTTTTTTACATGATATGCAATTATTATATGATGTGACATTGATGTATGGATGGTGTATACTAGTTCCTTATTTTATTATTGATTGATGTTATTAATATTTTACATGACAGGTTAATTTTTGCTTGAATGTTAAGTGGATCAATTGTCATTTCTTGATGTGACATCCTTGATGTCCCTTGTTTATGACATTTTTTTATGTTCACTTGAATTTGGACCTTTGCCTTGTTTATTGTGACACTTTATGTCCATTATTTGTTTCCCTTTGGCTTGTTATTATGACATTTTATGTCCCTTGTATGTATCCCTTGGCATTATATATGAAAATAACACTTGCATTTTTTGATCTTGTTGACATTAAGTGGTTCCATGATCTATATTATGTACAATGTTGTCACCAACACACCCAATTTTTTTAATTAAATAGGTACACACTAAAATTTATGAATTAACCATTTTATAAAATCCTTATATTAAAATTCTTATATCAATTTTTTTTTAAAACACTTTGGATAAGTGCATAAGGTTAGTTTTAAACTATTTTATCATATATTTGGTATGGTAATTTCAATTACTTATTTTTGTATTTAAAGGTATTATTTGAGTGTAAGTATTAGTAATTAAATAGGGTCAATTTAATACTTTAAAATTTATGGCATTTCTTAGGTTTTATAACTTTGCATTTTTCCAATATTTGTAGTGCTCATAGTTTCACGAATTTCACACTTTTCATGATTTGCTCCTTGATTTTTTTGGTTTTCATATTTTTTAGTTTTTATTTTAAAGTTTGTATAAATTTTCATACTTTTTCATTCACCATGGAATTTTTACTATTTTTATATTTTCATGGTTTGATCTATACATGATTTCACAATCAAAGTGTTCTTTGCAGTCTCAACTTTCAAAGCCTTCCTAGTATGAGTATGCACAACCATCATAATATTCATAGTCTATAGTTGTGAATAATTCATGGTTTGAGTTTATTTAGTCTTTATAGTGTGCATATTTATTGGTTTGGTCTCCACAATATTTACATTCTTTTCACCTCTCATGGTCAACATGTTTTCTCATAAGCAACCCTATTTTTCACTTAATAAATCATTAAATGAAAGTTTCTTTGAAATTTAATTTCAACATAGGGATATGAAATAACGAGATCACAATGTGTGGAATCATATAATATAATTCACACTCCATACATATTTTAATTAACTAGGGAAGAGTAACTAGAGTAAATAATGACTCAATAATGTGGAAAACTTCTAAACATTCACAATTAGGATAACTCATTACCTTCTATGGATGGACATAATGTTTCATGATAATGAAATAATGATAAATAGACAAGTGGGAAATAAAATAGAAATAAGTACTAAAGGCCATATTGTTGAAAAGATTTCATAGGCTCTAAGACTACGACAAATGTATGGTCCACATTTAAAAATAAAAGACTAACTAATAAATAGGCCAATGAATGTAAACATCCATTCAAATCCTAAAAATTATTTTTCTCCTCATCAAATGCACATAAACAAATCTATAATTAGCCATTAAGCAAATTATAAAAAGAGCTTCATAACAATCAAGTCTAGTCACTTTAAGCTAATTTGCTGAAGTAGACACATTTAAAAATACTATAACTATATCAATGATTGATATTCCATAAATGAATAACTTTTAAATTTAAATTTTAGAAAAAAAGCTTATGTAGACTGATATTTTGAAAAACTTAAGGGAGAATGATATGGTAAATTCAAATCTATTTCTCTTCACTTATGACACTTTAAAAAATTTCATGAATATTATTCTAGACTTTAAATCACTAGATCATGCATTCCACCATTATTTATGTATGAGAGAAAACTCATAGAGAGAAGTTTTATAAATAAGGGGGAAGTCCTATTTTGAGGATGGTAATATATTAGATGTTTAATTGGCTGTGTAGACCACTATATTACACCTTGAAACATTGAAACTCAAGATAGTTTCATGTCTTGACATTTTTTTATATATATTCAGGTATTTACATAGGCAAAAGGGAATTATTGTGTCAATGAAATAAGGAAACCACATATATTTCATATAAAGATTCAAATTTAAGATTACTATGAGTTTCTTAAGACTAATGTCATATTTAATCAAGATTTGGCCTTGGAGTACATAAAAACTCATGATATAAGAGAAATATTGAAAAACTAGTATGAGAAATCTAACTATTAGACCAAAAGAGAGGATATAAACATATCACCCATCATATTATTCATATTAGGTGTGAGATTAGGTATGGATTTGATTAATAAATTATTTGGAAAACCAAAAATAACTCATGTGGACAAGGCCTAGGTGCATTTACTTTTTATGATTATTGATGACAAGCAAGTCCCTATGCTACGAGAGTTCATATCTTTCAACAGAATTCAAAGATCCATTTAGACACATGATGGTTCTTTTTAAATGTCCTACTTGGTAGACATTATCTATGTGATAATTGAGTTCCCTCATCACCCTAAATGGATTTTATATACAATAAATCAACTCATTTATAATTTTAAAATTTACACATTCATAAATTTTAGAAATATATAGAGGATATTTGAAACTAATTCTACACTCTAGTATATTAGGCCATCAATGAGAATCCCATGCTTTATATTTTAGAAGAAATGGTTAAAATAACTTTAAGCATTAGATCTTATTGGATATATTCTACATACACAATAATTAGGGTACAGGGTTTTTTGAAATCCCCATTGAATCTCCCTTATTGTGTTTTAGAAAAGATTACTGAGCAAGGGATTGATTATCAAATAATACATGGTATTGATAAGAAGTGTAAGGAGAAAAAAATGACCTGCCTTAATTTTCCTCTCATAATTGGTAGGAGGGAGTATGGATAATTTCCTAATTCATCCTAATCTTTATCACATAGGAACTTTCACAATTTGGGAAACAATGATGTAAGGAGATAGGATTCAAAGGGGAAAGAAGGTACTTATTTTGAAATTATGAAAGGTAAAGTTCATATTCTTATCATCATCACCCACATCCAAAAAATTATCTATTAATGAATGCTACATATGATAGGGTAGTAGAAAAGAACATAATAATATTAGGAGTCAAACCACCATTAAAGGAATTATTAAAAATAAAACAATGTGAATTAGAGGAGAGACTAGCCACCTTTTCTCAAGAAGAGGATGAAAAATGAGCCATTCATACCATAAAAGACATATCCTACATCAATTTCCCAAGTCAAAAGTGGTGGAACAATTTCCTCTTCATCATAAGGTAAAATTTTCTTTTATTCTTGAATTTATTCTAATACCTATTCCAATGTATCCTATTGATGTTGAAGCTAATGTGTCTATGGATAACCAAGTTCTTTCTAATGTTCCCATGATTAATTTGGATACTATTTATGAACCCACAAAGAAAATTGAGTTGGTCCATGTTAATAATACTAGTGATGGTTTTGAAGTGGAAATAACTATACTAGTTCACCGTACCATATATGAAGAAATTATTATTTTAATTTATGTTACTATGGTCACTCTTGTCTCTATTATATCAACTTATCTTATAATTATTGATTTGATAACTCCCACTCCTTTAAAAAATAAATTTACCATAATCACCAAGGTATATACTTGGTATAATACCTCTAAAATTAATATTATTATATCTGATCTAAGATCAATAAAACTTGATAGGCCTTCCAAAAGGCTAACTTAATTTTCCCATATTTATAAAGCTACTATTTCTAATGTGAGTGTGTCCATTCCACCACTAGTTACATTAACTAGTTTTACTTATTTATCACTTGAATGTTTAGCACAAGTGGTTGGCTCATCTATAATTTATGATACTATCAAAATTACCATTGTGCCTAATTCATAAAAATGAAAAGATAAACTTATCAAAATTATGGATCCAAAAGGAAAGGCAAGAAAGTTTATTTAGACACTTCACTCATGCATCAATGGCCACTATTACACCTTAACTTCTTCCATTCTTTATATTGAAAAACCCTAATTGAAAATTTCTACATTACTTCACCATTTCTACTACCTCATATACCATTTTCTCTCCACCCGTTTCATCAAAAATTACTTTGAATTCACAATGAGGAGAATAGATTGGATAAATACATGCTACTCAAACAAAAGGTAGGACTGGGTAGTTATTGATGAACCTCAAATGAGAGCTTAATTTGACAAAGATACGGGCACTATGAAGAGGGTTACTAGATGGAAGATAAATACATGTCAAACTCTATTTTGGCATGAAATAAAAGAGATATTATTTTATTTAACTAAGAAAAATAAATCCAAAGGGAATAAACTCCTAGAGTATAGATAAAAACTTACTTATTTTATTCTTTATTTTGGTGAAGTATTTGTTAGAATGGTCAAAGGAATGGAGTATAAGTGCATAAGACTTGAAACACATACTAAGGATTTAGTATGATAACAACTTGTAGAGAAAGTTGAGGAAGTGATAAGATCATTATGAGGTTTATTAATAAAAGGTTTTGGAGAAATAAGATAAACTAACCCATTGATTCAGAGTATTAAAACATATATTAAAATAAAGAGTATATTGAAGGCTTTAAATAATGTAATTGAGGAATATTCTAACCTATATTTGAACATTATGACCATTAAGGATATGTGTGTGGCTCAAAGTTTTGAAATCATGATGAAAGCCTCTTTATTATATTGAGATAGAGAAATGGACACTATTAGAGTACTATTAAATCAATAACAAATAAGATTTTAGAATTGTTGCATAAGGATAAAATTGAGAACTTATCTTCATAAAGTGGATATATTATTACACATGAGACATTTGGTGTAAAATTAGATAGTTTTATGAGATATTTTAGAGATAATATTATTTAAGCTAATGATGGTGGTATTTATAAGGTGGTATAATTATTATATAAGGCAAAGGATAAAATTGAAATAACATCCTGATTGAAAAAATTCTTAGGGGATCAATTGCAAACACATGTAATGTTGATAAAGTGGACAAGGACATTACTTAGAGTGAGAAAATTGACAAAATCAACAATGACCTCAATGTAGGTAGACTCATATTCCATAAACCATAACCTCCACCTTAGTAGGAAACATATAACCCACCAAATACTTATATTCAACATGCAACCCTTAGTTTTCAAGTGTAAACTAGACCATTTATCACTAGAGCTATGATAGAAGTAACTATTAAGATTGAGGCTGATTGAGGACTATCTGTCTTGTTTATTTGAAAACTTGTGAATGAAAAAGTAACTAAAGTAAAATAAATGGAATTTAATATGTAAAATTTGCATGAACTACCTTCTGGCATGGATTTTGCCATCTATGGCCATATATTTATACTCTTGTTCTTTCCATTTTAAAAGGGAGGATGAAATTATGAAATTAATAAACGCTCTGATATTTTATGAAATGTTCTACGAGTTGTATTTTTTGTTTACTTTCATGTTCCATTTTATAGAGTTAATCTTATATGCTAAATAGAACCAATTGATTAAATTAAATATATATTATTAGGTTATAGATTAGTTAAAGTAATTTTTTTTTAGTTTAATGTGATTGATCATTTGTGGATACTCAGACCTATTAATTGGATATATAAGATAGTTATCGTGTAAGCCCTAAAGTATCACCATGGATTTTAATCATAAGTCTACATTTAAAAATAATGTTTCCTTAGACTCTTTATTCCATATTCATTTGAATCTGAGCTATTACTAGAATTAGATTTATATTGATAAATTGGCATTAGATTTTAGTCATACAAGGATATCCATGGTATCCTCTAGAAACATTTCTTTCTTGCCTTTCATTTCCTTGCATTTTGAATTTATTGAGATGAATCACTTTACTATAGTCATTTCATTGTGAATAACCATTTTAAAGTGAATTTATTAAATTTAGGAGTTTTATAGGAATCATGGAGAGGGAACATTAACCAACATTTTTATAATATTATTGTAGATTATATTTCCTAATTCCTATGAGTAGTTACACATTTACTTTTATTTTCTAGTGTGTATCTCAAGAGTCCCATAGGTAGTTGAATGGAATTATTGGTAGGTGAAGTGATTAGTCATATTTTGGCTTTAAATTGTATTATTTACTTCCTTTTCAATTTGAATCATGAAATAGAATTTCATTTGCATTTCATATGAAATCTGGCCTATCATTAGTATCAAAGCCTAGTAAAAATAATTTATTTTTCTTCTCCATTTTATATCTATACAGACCTATAATCAAGTTTTCTCTTTCTACAAAAAGGGTGTTTCAATAGTATTTGACTATCTTTCTTGTGACATCAAATTATTGGCATGGTAGTCTATTGGCTGCATATCATTCTAAGTGTGTGTGTTTTTTAAAAAGAACTATCTTGTGTTTTATTTTCACCTAAAATATTATATTTTCCTAAGCTGCATTTGATTTTCACTTGTAATGTTGTTTTTTCCTTAGCTATGTTTGATTTTCACCTACATTACCTGAGATGCATTTAATCTTCACCTACAACATTTGATCTTACTTGTTGCATTTGATTTCTATCCATATACTAACATTGACAAAAAGGGTAATTTGGTGTCTAGTGCAAGGCATTTGGCATATAGTGTAAGGCATTTGGCATTTGGCATATTCTATTTTCCTTGAGCCACAACTTGAATATCATCTGGTGACTTGGCATTTCATTTCTATATGATACGTTGGATTTATTTTTTAGGAGACTTGTGTTGAAGAGCCCTACATGGAAGGAGTTGAGCTATTTTTAGAAAAAGGTGTTTCACTTACTGCTACATTTTTTGTAGATGGAGTGATCAATATGCAACATTTTTGATAGCAACATTGACACCTATAACCTTTTGCATATCATTCCAAAGTTTATAGATTATTTACACCCTAAGTGGCACTAGTATCATCTATTTCAAGTGGCACTGCAATGTGGAGGAAGCTTTACATTTTCATTTATTCCAATATTGGAATCAAATCTAAAAATAAAAAAAGGAGAGATATATTTTAATATTTTTCATTGAAAATCAAATTCTATTCTTAAATGCTTCTTTCAAATTTTGAAAAAATAAATAAATTTGAAAGCATTTAAAATTTTGAGTAATTTTTTTAAAAATTTCCTTAAGATAAGCTAATCTATGCAAAATTGGCAAATAACAACCAATTTTTTCAAATTCAAGGATAAATAAGGAGAGAGAATTTTTCACCCATTCATGTATGTCAAAAAGTGTAAATCTAGAAATCAATAAAAACTAAGTATATTGATGTATGAGGTTTTATTTTTAAGTTGGTGTTAATGACAAAGTGAATCCTTTTTATTACTTTTGAATTTAAAGAAAAGGAGACCATTTTTGAGTGATAAGGAAAGATTTAGGGTTAAAGAAACTTAAAATCTCTAAAAACTCAAATAAAAAATAAAAAACATGCATTCTATCAAATCCATTATTGGTACTACCTTGACTAGCAAAAATAGTTGGCTAGAATGGTCTTAACAAGTAGAGAACACATTGATCTTCAATGATATATGGTTAGATATTTATGATGGGGAAAATCAACCAATTTAAGTAATAGGGAATGTAAAGGACACTCAAACATGGAAGCAAAAAAAACAAAAGGCTTTGGCCTAGATGAGAGCATCAGTGGATAGAAATGTGTTTCATCATCTATGGGGGTGAAATACACCATGGGAAGCATATTATAAACTAAATGATCTATATGAATCCCATTAAGAGTTATAATTCATTCAATTTAAGTTGAAATTTTTCAACCTAGAGTTGATAGATGGTGATGTGATGAGATTGGCTTCAGAAATACATGCTATCAAACATGATGTTGAAGCAATAGGTGTTAAAATCAGCATATACATGACCACATTCATAAAATCCCTTCTTCCTAATTATTCAACCTATTTAGAGTCACTAAAATTAAGTAATTAGTTGAAGACTCTCACATTTAACTAGTTGGTTGAAAAGATGGCAAAAAGAGAAAAGGCCTTTAGAAGGAAAATTGAAACCACAATAGGTGAAAGTGTGCGCTATGTCAAAACAAATTATTCCAAACCATCAAACAGGGCCAAATATTCAAAAAATTAAGGAAGTAACAAGTAAAAAAATAAGTACAAGGGAAAGGTGACAAAAATGAAAATCATGATGGTCAAAATAAGAAATAGAAAGATAAATATAACCTCTATTGTGAATGGTGTGACAAAAAATGTAGCCATGAGACTCACGAATGCAGGACTCCATGGGATAAAATTGAAACATACCATAAAAAGAAAGAGGGAAATTCAAATAAATAGTCAAAAGAGTCAAACTCAACCTAATTCACTAGTGAATGTGTTTTCTAATACATATGATGAAGCAAATAGGGTCTTGATTAGTTCCTCATGGTTTGATGCCTAGTTTCTTGATACTATCATCTCTCAACATATGACTTTATGAAAGGACTTATTTGATGAGTAAATTTAATAAAGTTGTGGCTTAGTATATCTCATAGATATATCAAGTCTATAACTATAGGGAAGAGGTATAATTACACTAAAGTTTCCAAGACTTCTAGACTAAAAAATTAAGAATGTTCTCTACCTTCCTTAATTGAAACAAAACTTGTTATCCCTAGTGCTTATAAGGCAACAAGGCCATTCCATTCTATTAGATAATAGTGATGTCATGATTAGGAGGAAAAGTGATAATTAATTCATCTTGAGTGGATATGAGGAAGGGAAACTACTCAAACTAAAGGGTAAGCCATTAAATTCAAGGAATTATGCTCATCTTTTGGAAGATAGAATGTATCTAAACATGTTTTGGCATGCTTGATTTGGGAACACTCACTATAATATCATTCATATATTGTAAAATAATGATGTTGTTTTCATGCCTACATTACCTACAAAATTATATGAGAAGTGTGAAGCCTACATCTTGGCTAAACATGTAAGAGAACCATTTCCAAAGTCACAGTGGAAAGCAGATAGAAAATTACAACTTATTCCTTCAGACTTGTGTTCTCTTCCAATCATCTCTAATGGTGGTCATAAGTACTTCATGCTATTCATTGATCACTATAGTAGGATGAAATAGATATACTTTCTAAAAAAGAAATCAGAAGCCTTTGATACTTTCAAAAAGTTTCAAACAATGATTGAAAATGAATCACAAACCCACTTTAAGACACTTAAGATAGATAATGGTGGTGAATTCACATAAAATAAGTTTGAATCCAATATTGATAAAAATGGGATCAAATACCATCTTATATTTCCTCACACTCCACAATAAAATGGATTATTTGAATGAATGAATAGAAATGTGATGAATATGGTTCATGTAATATTGTATTTCAAAGGGTTAAATCTACACTTTTGGGTTGAAGTAGCTAAAATAGTAGTATACTTTCACAACAAATCACCATCAACAACTCTTGAATCAAAGACTTGATATGATAAATGGTGTGGTCACCTCCCTTTAGTATGACATCTTTGAATTTTTAGATCCACTTGTTATGCATTGATTCCAAAGGAGAAGAGAAGAAAATTGGACCATAGGAGTCAAAAATGCATCCATTTGGGATATTATGATTCCTCAAAGGCATTCAATATATACAATGAGAAAGATAATAAGTTTATTATCTCAAGAGAAGTTGTGTTTTATGAGACTACAAAGGACAAAGTGCATATTGATTGGTTGTTGAGTTGACTAGACAAATATGTAAAGTTTCATGTCTATAAAGAGAGTGATTTGAATGTTTTAGACAATGAGTGGGGAACATAGAGTTGGGAATATATTGATTTTTTATTGTCTCCTATACATGAGCTTCAAATGTATAGCTTCAAACTCATCCTAAAAGAGAGAGTGAAAATCTATTAGATATTGAACAAGGTCTAATAAAATAGAGGATAGATAATGAAGGAACTTCAGAGGATGGACCCAAAACACTTATAACATAGAAAAAGATTCATAAGTGGGCCACTCAAACACTTAAAGCTGTGAGGCTTGATGAAGATGGAAAATAGGCACTCAAAATGAACATGCAACCTCCTTTTAATCGGATAAGTCTATTGATGAAATTTAGGACATGATTGGAAAACTCACATTAGATTATTCTCAAGAAGAACTCAATGTTGAATTTGATTTATAAACAAAAAATTTCAAACAAGTTGAGAAGCTTGACTCTAGGAGAAAATCAATGAAAGATGAGTATAATTCACTAGTGAAAAATGGGAGTCAAAATCTGGTTGATCCACCATATGGTTGCAAACTAGTTGGCTAAAAGTGGGTATATCACAACAAATACAAGGCAGATGGCTCACTTGACAATCATAAAGAAAGGCTTGTCATAAAGGGGTATGCTCAAAATGAAGGAATAAACTACAATGAAACCTTTGCACCTATAGAAAAATGGACTACCATTTAGAATGTATTAGCTCTAGCAGCTCACAATAGATGGAAAGTTCACCAAATGGATGTCAAAATTGAGTTTTTAAATGGAGACCTCAAGGAAACTATGTACATGACACAACCTAATGGTTTTATAGTAAAGGGACAAGAGCATAAGGTGTGCAAATTGGAAAAATTATTGTATGGCTTGAAATAAAGCCCTCGATCATGGTACACAAAACTAGCTGAACACCTCATGAACATAAACTTAAAACATTTTGAGTTTGAAGATGCAACCTTTTCATCAAAATAGTTGACACAATAGTTGTATTTGTGGTGGTGTATGTTGATGATTTGCTCATCATAGGGAAAAATGAATGATACACTATAAAATTCAAATCAGAGTTGATGAAAAGCTTTAAAATGATGATTTGGGTTATCTTCATTACTATTTAGGTATGGAAGTAATTCAAAAACCATAGTATTTATTCATCACTCAATAGAAGTACATTGGTGACATTTTGATCAAGTTCAAAATGGAAGATTGTAAGCCTCTCAACACACCCATGGAACAGAATCTCAAATTGACATTTGAAGATTCAATAGATTTGGTTGATGCCACTAAATATAGATAGCTTAGTAAAAGTATAATTTATGTGACTACCACTCAACCAAATATATCATATGTAGTTTATGTTCTCTCAAGATTCATGTAATAACCTAGGGAGATTTATTAGGTAGTAACAAAAAAGGTCCTTATATATCTCAAAGGCACACAACATTTTGGGCTCAAATACTCCAGGGCAGGAGACTTTAAATTAGTTGGGTATTAGTATTTAAACTATGTTGGTGATTATGAAGATAGAAAGTCCACCTCAGGTTTTCTAATGAATTTGGGAACAATAGTTATCAATTCAAAATCTAAAAAGTAATCAATGTCAAAAATTTATTTAGTAGAAGAAAAATATATGGCTGATTCAGAGGTAACTAGAGAAATCTTGTGGCTCAGAAGGGTTCTTTAAAATTTGTAGGAACAATAGGTTTTATCAAAACCTCTCATAGTTAACAACACTTCTACAATCTAGATGGTAAAGAATATAGTCTTTCATGACTGAACCAAGCACATCAATTACAATTTTCATTTGATTCAACACTATGTGAAATATGATAGTGTCACGTTGTAACATTGCCTGACAATAGAGAAACCAACAAACATCCTAATAAAGGCACTTGGATGAGAAAAAAAATGAAAAGTTCAGAGGAATTCTTGGTTTGACAACAACCCCTACATATCAAAGGGTGAAGTAATATTATTTTAGATAATATTTCCTAATTCTTAGGAGTAGTTACACATTTTCTTTTATCTTCTAGTGTGTAGTTCAATAGTCCCATAGGTATTTGAATAGACTTCTTGGTAGGAGAAGTGATTAGTCATATTTTAGATTTAAATTGTATTGTTTGTTTCCTTTTCAATTTGAATCATGAAATAGAATTTCATTTGCATTCTATATGAAATTTGTCTTATCAATTTTATCAATCCTTATTTTACCAAATTAGTTTATTCAAAAACACATACCTAAAAATCATCATCTTAAATATTTTTGTAACTCTAAAATGGGAGGGTTTAGACACACCATTATAATGGTTAGGTCTAATCCACATTAATTAGTGTTATAAAGAGGGAGATCTGAAGCCCTAAAAATTTTAGAAATCCTTGGAAGTAATCTAGATATACTAAAGAGACTCACCATATCTCAATCTAAATTAGGCTTAAGATTTATCCAATTCTTAGAGACTCATAAGAGACTTAGATATAATAAAGGGAGGCTCAAAAATTCAATAATGTGACCTAAATATATAATAAATTTAATTTTCACCCATATAGGTATATGGATTAGTTGGCAGGTTATGCTATAAACATTATTGGAGATATTCATAACTTACAAAGGAATCATGAGAGATATCTACCCAGATTCACACTTGAAGGTTGGCATACTACTAAAGAACATATTAACTCCTTCAAATACAATCTATTACTACTCAATGTCCAACATGAAGATGTGGAATTTAGTTTGTTCCCTTTCACCTTCAAAGACTTTACATATGATTGGTTATTTAATTTTCCTAAAGATTCTATCACTAGATGGGTCACCTTTAAAGACACATTCCTATCCTAGTTTGGATAAGTAACTGATCCCAATATATTGTAGTAGTATCTTGTACCAACACTTCGATAGTATGAAAATGGAATTAAATTAACCTATTCAATCTTTAAATTCTAGGTTATATAAAATTTACATTCAGGTTATGATACTATATATGCTAGATCCCAAATTAGTTTGGAGATGTCCAAAAATTCTTTGGACCCCAAAAATATATTTTTTATCCATAGGGATCTTATTAATATAGACTTGATATTATATTATGTTAATTCTATAAACAAAGATGATGATTAAAACCCAATGTCATTTATTACTTGTCATTCCAAATTTTGATTCAATCATGCCAACATTGAATCCCATTCAACATGTGAATCAAATGCTCCTCTAATTAGTTCAAACCAATCACTCATATGCTGAACATGAGACATGCTAATCCAAAGTAGAAGCTAAGTTTTTTAATAGACCTATTCATCCATGATAAAAATTTAAATCAAAATAAATTTATGAATTCTCCCAAATATTCCATTGGAAATACAACATGTGGATTGACGAACATAAACCAACACATGAAATGACAAAAGGAGAATTAGATGCAATATAATGTATGGTCCAAAATCTTAATGGTGAATTTATTAGCCTATAAAAAACAAATAGGAAACAATAGTGGGGTGAATGTTAAAAACATTTCACATTCTAGAGGTACAATAGACCCTTTAATCATAAAAATAACAATATGAAACCATCACCCAATATACTTACTAAGATCAATATTTGTGAGGTGGTTTTACTTAATTAGTGTAGAGTACATATCAATTATCACCATGAAGAACTTGATTGCATTGAATTATTTAATGAATTAAATATATTCCAAATTTAATTGGATGGATATGAAATTATTCCCAATCAACCAAACCATGTGAGCACATTTAACCCCTTTAGTTACTCATGAAGTCATAGTATTGTTATGGTATTAGAAACTTTTAGTTTCCCAAATGAAGATGACAACCAAAATAAAGACAAAAATGAGGAGGTTAACTAACTTAAATAAATTAAAATTAAAAAAATATTCACTAAGAGTCAATAACCAACAAAAACCTTTCAATTCATCCACCTCTCAAACCAACTTTGCTACTCTACTTGAACCTAAGGTTGACAATGATCTACCATATCCAAAAGGAAATAATTAATGCCTATCATCAGATACCCATAACACTTCAATAAAAGAGGGATAAAATATAGCAGAGGATATGAGAAATATTAAGGACAAGCTCATGCTTCATGAGTTAACCCAAATCACATAGCTATATGATCTATTCCTTAAGTTGCTGACAAATAAATCTATTGAACAAATGAAATATTTCCCATACTAATGTAGTTATCCACAAGACAAATTCTAAAAATCATAGGTTTAAGTGGTAAGGTAAATTTTAAACATACACATGAAAATGTCATAAAGACCCAGGATTCAATATTTCATAGACATACTAGTGGTCAAAATCCTTGAAGCATACAACCTATTGTTAAGTTTTGATTATTAAGAAATCTGAGTGGATATATGGCCACCAAATTTTATCACATATGGTTGCCTTGGAGAGAAGGTCAATCAAATTCAGGTAGATAGGTAATATAGGATTAAATTTAAGATAATTGAATATAACTCTAAGAATTAGAAGGTCAACTTCATCTCTTCTAACATTGGTGTTTATACCTTGACAATTGAATCCCTAAAAGACAAAGAAGTGAAACAAGTGGCCCTTATAGGTTGTTTTACTATATAATTTTACTATGCACATTTAAAACAAGGTTTAGGCATGGGAATTACCTTAATTTATCCTCATGGAAAACTATTTCATGCTACCAATTCCCTTACACTAAAAACCTTGTCTAGTATGAGGCATTAATCCTAGGTTTGTAGTTTGATTTAAAGCATGGTGTAAAGGAAATAAAAATATTGCAAGATTTTGAACTTGTCATCAACCAAGTCAAGTAGATTTCAATGTAAATTATCCTATATAAGGAATTAAAAATAGAGGGTATGGTATTTGATTGAATTATTTGATGCTTTTAATATTAAAAATATTCCTAGAGAATGAAATGACATTGTTGATGCCCTGGTAGTTTTAGCCACCAACCTATCTCCCCTTGATGAGTCCTAGTCACGATTTTTTTATGTTGAGTTAGTTACTTTCCGATGTATCCTAGATAACATGGATAACTTACAAATATTTGTTAATGACTAACATAACATATAAATTTTTAAATAGTTCAAGTGTGTTGAATAAAAAATAATAAATGAAAAGGATGTTGATATTCTAGTTGAATAAAAAATAGGAGAGGATAAAATTATGAGTTTTATAGAAAAAATACTACTAAGATAATCTCATTTGAAAAGATGTTTGATATGGATAACATTGTTCAAAACTAGAAGCAGTCATAGCCTAGACACCAAAAATTTATACCTGTAAATTTAAAATTGATAGAACATCCTCAATTTGTCAATATCAGTTTGAGTCATTCCAAGTTTGAGAGGGAAAAACTAACATCTCTATTATAGTAATACAAATACATAATTTCATGGTATTATGATGAATTAATAGTCTTTTATCCAATAATCATCACCATACAATCCCCCTTAAAGAGGAACATAGCCCCTTTCACTAAAGACAAAAGCCTATGAATCCCATACTAGAACCCCTCCTTAGGAAGGAGTAGATAAACATTAGTATGAAAAATTAATTTTTCCTATTTGACATTCAAATTGGGTAGTTAATTTAGTTCTATTTTTAAATAAAAATGGAGAAATCAAATTATGTGTTAAATTCATAATCTTAATAGAGCATCAAAAAAGGACAATTACCATTTGACTTTGTTAGATGAGGTGATCTAAATGGACATATTATTATGATACAACCAAGTCTTATTTTATAGAGAGGATATGATTAAAATGACCTTCACCACTAAATTGGGAACCTTTGCTTATAAATAAATGACTTTTGGATTGGTTGATGTAGTATAACCTTTCAATGTGTTATGGATTTTAATTTCTATGGTTTAGTTGGTAAATGCATAATTATTTATATGGATTATTTAATAGTATTTTCTAATAATAGGTTGGAGTAGACACATAATTTGAAAAAAAGTCTTTGATAGGTGTATAAGGTATGACATTTACCTAAACCCAAAGAAAAACATTTTTGGTCTCATTGAAGGTAAGTTACTAGGCCATATCATCACAAAAGAAGGTATTATCATTGAACCTAAAAGAGATAATGGTATTTCAAAAATTATGTTCTATAATATAAAGAAGGGATTGAAATCATTTTATGTAAATATTATTTTGTTAGGAAAATTATTTTAGGATTTGTAGAAATCGTAAGACCCTTAAAATCTATGTTAAAATATGATGCAAATATCGAATGGACAATTGAGCCTAATAATTACTTTTATGACATAAAGGGCATGATCTTATAGGCTCTTATGTTGATTATTCTTGGTTTCACTAATGAATTATTCATTTATGCATTTGAATTTGAACATACCATTGCATCAGTAAGCACACATTAATATAATAATATATAACACCCTACCACATTAATGAGAATAAAATTAAAGCATGTAAAAATAAAATAATCTAATTTGGATAAGTAGGTTTATATCCTTGTTAAGGGCGTTGAGAAGTTTAGGCATTTTATTTTTCACAAAAATAATCTATGATATTGTCCCATATATGATAGTGAAGCTCATGTTGGATCAAAATGAAATGAGAGAACACAAAGGTAAATGGATGGAGAAGTTAAAAGAATTGAATCTAAATTCAAATGAGCTAAGATAGTGTGAGTTTAGGGTATTTTCCAACTAATAATATAATTTGATCCTAAAATTACTGTTATGTAAATGGATAAAACTTATTTCATTAGTAATTATTGGTATGACTCCATCATACACTACTTGCTACAAGGAACTTATCTTACAGGGATAAACAAGGAACAATGAAGGGCCATCAAGCTAAATTATCTCATTATATGATTAACATGGGGATATTATAATATAAAAATTATGAAGGCATTTCTCTTATATGCATATCTAAGGAATCAGATAAGGAGATTATAAGTAACTTCCATAAAATGATCGATAGTGGTCATCTTAGAGGGAACACAATGAGCATAAAATTATGAGATCAAGTTACTACTAGCCTATGATTATCAAAGACACACACAATCACATTAGGACCTATCATTAATGTTAGGTATTTTACAAAAGGGAGGCACATAAAACCATGCCACTTCACCTAGTTATTAAAGGTTACCCCTTGTTCAATGGGCCTTATATTTTATTGGTGTCATTAAATCCCGATTATTCATAGGGTCATAATTTTATTCGAATTTTAACTAATTACTATACCAAATAAATGGAGGTCATTGTTACTAAAAATACACTACTAAGGAAGTCATAAAATTATTAGAAGATAGCATAGTCATTGAGTTTGGTATACATTTATCACTAGTATATGAAAACAAATCTACTTTCTAATCAACATAATTTATTGAGTGGGATTATGACAAAAAAATCATGTTGATGTTCTCATCTAATTACTGCCCATAAGGGAATGATGTTGCTGAGTCAATGAATAAGAACTTTATTGATTTAATCAAGAAGTATATAGAAAAAAAACCTAGTGAGTGGTATGTCCTCCTGAAATATGTATTATGGGTAGATAGGACCATACATAAATAGGTCCTTAGAGCCTCACCATTTTTGATAGTATATGATCAAGATATAGTTTTATTAATCACACATAGACTACTACTTACAAGTTTATGTAGGAATATTTAGAAGATGGTCACCAAGCAAAATCTAAGCTATTAAACATATTTTATATGGAAGATGCCCATGAAAATGCATTACATAATTTTAGAAAACATCAAGGATTAGTGAAAATATGGTTTGATAAGAGGACTAAAGTCAAAGTATTTAAAATTTAATACTTAGTCTTACTCTAGGATAAATCACATGAGAAGAAAGGGTAACATTCTAAGATAGACCCATTATGGATTGGCCCTTACAAGATTTTTGAAATATGTGGTAATAATGATTTTAGGTTGAAATAATTGATGTGAAATAATTTGATTCTTTTGTTAAATGTGCAATTATTGAAACACTATTTTTTGGCTATACCATTATCCATTTCTATGGAATAATTGAGTCATAGTTTAAGATTAGGATTATGAATAGAATAGTTTATTTTCTTACATTGTCTACTTTTCTTAGATTAAGTTATTTTTATTTCTTAGACTAGTTTACTTTTCTTTGATAGATAGTTTCCTTTCCTTAGGTTAGTTATTATTTCCTTGAATAGTTTTCTTTCTTTTAGTTAGCCAATAAGCCATGTCCAAGGAAAATATTATTATAAGGACACCCCATAAATTTAGTATGATCATGAATATATTAAGAATCCTTTGGGGTTATATGAATATACTCTTCCATTATATTTTATTATAACACATTAAAAATTGACATACAAAAATTTTATCTCATGATGGAAATCCAATCTATTAGACTATACAATGGGAATTAAAAAGGTAATATCAACACACTTGATGCATGTAAAGTATTGGACAAAATATTAATTTGTTAGAATGTGAATAACCTAAGACCTACATTAGTTATAGTTGATGGTCATATCATATAACTCTACCTCAAACCTTTAAATACCATAAAAAAGTGTTGGGAGTGTTTCAAGAATTGGCCACACTAAGAATCTCACCAATCTAGGAAATCACATTTATACGTTGGAAACACTTTATTATAAGTTCTAAGTCATATTTATACTCTTAATCACAACTTTTAGTCTTAAACTTTCTATTATCTACAAGTAATTTATTAAAAATTATCGACATCATATTATTTATCCATACACTAGTGAAACTACTTTGAACTTCTTTTTTCTTTTACACATTTTCCCTTATCTTATTTTTTCATTGCCATATTGTCTACATATTGATATGGAGATGATAATGACTTTCAAGAATAATAAATTGAATTTTCATATCTTGAAATATATGCAATTAAAAATGTAAATTAAAATAATAATAATAATAATAATAATAGTAATAAATAAATGAATCATCTAGATAATTATGAAAAAATTTTGTTACCCAACATTTGAGTGTGACTAAATGGAGTCAGGATGGAGAATTTTTCTTGTTTAGAACCCTACCAAACATAGGGTTAGTTTTCCTTTAGCATCACTTCTTATAGATCAAATGGTGGGGCTAAGTGAATACTTATACTAGCCACCAGACACACTTAAGTGAGGGCTCTCATGAGAAGTAGCTTCATGGATAGCTAAAAATGTTTTAGCCATTCATGGATCTTAGATGGGTAGGGTTATAGTTTCAAAAAGGGTCCTAAAAATAATGGTAGGTTGGAGTGGAATTGCAAATTATTGTCATAGATAGAAGGATTCTAGAAAAATGGATTGGCAAAGATTCATCCTTTGTGGAATCCATCTCGATGGAAATCTCTCTTAAGGATAGATCAGAGCCTCCCCTCTAGGTGACAAATGACATCCCCTTAGTCAAAGTTAGAGAGGAAGTGACTAAGGAAGTCCTCAATAATGTGGATTGGTTCTCCTCTAGAGGACTTATCTATAAATTTAATATGCATTAACCTAGCCTTTAAGACTTACATGATTGGGTATTTGAAAAATAGTAACTGATCATGAAGGATAATATGGAGATTTATCTAGATGTGAAAGGTTTTTTATTATAGTCTTAAATTTTTTGAAGGATTGAGTCAGGGTTTTATAAGATAAAAATTGATGATGGGATGACCAAATTCTCATTCTTAAACCTTGGTTCATGTCTTTAAATCCCACATTGGAAACCCTAACCACCAAGTCCATTTGGATCCAACTAGCTCATCTCCCTTTGCATTTTTAGTCAGCCTCTTACCTCATGAGCATTTAGAGTACTTTGGGTAAGTTGATATTGATTGATGCTTGAACCATTAGTTTTCTTCATACCACTTTTGAATGGATCTTGGTAATGATGGACACCTCACAAAAAATCTTAGCCAACATCAACTTGAAAATTGATGACCACTATTGGACACAATCATTAAATTATGAAGGAATAGCCTTTAGATGCTAGAAATGCTTTAACATTGGACATCTGGAAGTTGCTTATCCTAGACACAAATGTAAGACTATGACTACATGGTTAAAGTATGCACTTACTTCACATATCACAATTATATCTAACTTTAAGCAGTGTTAAAATTTAGAAGTAACATTATGTCATAACCCTTCTAATGGATTTGGAATTACTTGTTGCTAAAGATAAGGGTGATGAAGTTAGAAACTCTACCTCAGCTGAGGAGGGATTAATTATTAATGGTTCTAATAACTTAACCAAGGAATGGATGATAGTCAAAGAAATAAGAAAGGATGGAAAAATCCTAAACTAACCCATTGTTGATTAGGTAGATTGAAAGGGAAAGGTGGTTCGAAGGAGGAAGCTGGTAAAAGGGCTTGGACCCTCATACTGTGACTTGCTACTTTTGCTGGTAGGTCTCATTTTTGTTTTTTTATATATATGGGTAACCCCCATTTTGTTTGACCTCTTTAAAAATTGGTTTTGATCTCCTTGGTTCTCAAGTTTGAGGGATTGTTGGCCTCCTTATAATCCCATCTTTTTTGTTTTCAATAATATATGTGAGCGACCTACCAACCCTTAATCATCTATTAAAAAAATAGTAATAAATAAACAAATAAACAAAAATAAATTAGAATTAATAATAAAATAAACATAAATTCCCTAATTTTTTCATGTCTTGTCTAATTTTACCCTAATTTCCCCAAGTTTCAATTTCTTTTTATAGTTTTTCCTAATTTACCCTTATTTTAATAGTACTTATTTATTTTCACACTAGTTCCCCCAAGTTTCACTAATTTTATTTAATTTCCCCAATTTATCAAATTGCCTTATTTTTAATAATTTTACCCTAATTTAACTTTAATTTCTTTAATTATACCCAGTTTTTTCTAATTTCATTAATTTCTCTTATTTTTCAATAGATCCCAAAATGTTTGCAAGTTTTGCCTAATTTTATTCTATATTTTGTAATTTTTCCAAGTTTTACTAATATATATAGTTTTCCCTAATTTCCCTAATTTCTGTAATTTTCCTTATTTGTCACTAATATCCCCAATTTCATCAAGTTTGGCCTAATTTTACTCTTATTTCCCCTAGTTTGCCTCATTTCCACTTTTTTCTTAATTTCCCCAATTTATTTGATTTCTTCTATTTTCAGTGATTTCTTTAATTTTGACATCTTTGGACTAATTTTACTCTAATTTCCTCAAGTTTAAATAACATTTATTCTATTTTTACCCTAATTTACCTAAGTTTCACAATTTTCCATAGTTTTCCATAACACATTTTCCCTTATCATTTTTTTTCATTGCCATATTATCTATATATTGATATGTAGATGACAATGATTGTGAAGAATAACAAATTAAATTTTCAAGTCTTGACATACTGTAATAATTTTTTTAAATTAAGATGATAATAACAATAAAAACAATAACAACAACAACAACAATAACAATAACAATAGCAATAACAATAACAATAACAATAACAATAACAATAACAATAACAATAACAATAACAATAACAATAACAATAACAATAACAATAACAATAACAATAACAAATAAATACAAATTAAAAAAAAAAATTATAATAAAAATAAATTCTCCATTTTTTCAAAGTTTGGCTTAAATTTACCCTGTTTTCCCTAAGTTTCACAATTTTTTGTAGTTATTCCTAATTTATCTTATTTGCCCTAATTTTAATAGTATTTATTTATTTTCACCCTAGTTTCTGTGAGTTTCACTAATTTCTATAATATTCCTTAATTTATTAAAAATTTCAAATTGCCCTATTTTCAACAATTTTACCCTAATTTAACTTTAATTTTTATAATTTTAAACTAATTTTATTAATTTTGTTGATTTCCCCTATTTTCAATAATTTCCCAAAATTTTAAAAGTTTGGCCTAATTTTATTCTAATTTTTTAGTTTCCCCAAGTTTCACTAATATTTATAATTTCCCCTAATTTCCTTAATTTCTCTAATTTTCTATATTTGTCACTAATATCCCTAAGTTCATTAATTTTGGCCTAATTTTACTATAATTTCCCCTAGTTTGACACATCACCCTATTATTTTTTAAAAATCACCAATTTCTCTAATTTCACCTATTGTTTAGTGATTTCCATAATCTTGTCATGTTTGGATTAATTTTACTCCAATTTATTCAAGTTTCACTATTTTCTTTAATTTTCCCTAATTTCTCCAATTTTCCTTATTTATCATTGATTTACCTAGTTTCATCAAGTTTGGATTAATTTTACTCTAGTTTTACCCTAATTTATTTTAGTGTCACTAATTATCGTAGTTTCCCCTAACTTTCCCAATTTATCTAATTTGCCCAATTTCTAACTAATTTCCAAAATTTTGTTAAGTTTGTCTTAATTTTAATTTAATTTTCCCAAGGTTCAATAATTTTCCTCTATTTCCACCCTTTTCCAAACATTTTGACTAATTTATCTTATTTTCTAAATGTGCCACTAATTTTCTTAATTGACTTTAATTTTACCCGAATTTATAGAAGTTTACACTTATTTTTAAAATATAATTCTAAATTCCCTAATTTTACTATCTTTATTTAAATTTTTAATTTCTAAAATTTGTCGTATTTACTCTAATTGATACTTAATAAAAAAATATTACAAAAAATAATGCATTATTAGACTAAATAAGTCATTTGTTAATGATTAAATAAAAAAAATTAAAATAATAAACTTAAATTCTTTTCCAACAAGAATTACATACTTCTAGGCATTTTCCTTCTCATTATTTCTTGCTTTCTCCTCTCCAACACTGAAAATGACCTTTGCGATCATAAAATGACACCTATAAACACATTTATAAATGATTGATATGGTTTTCCATAAAAAATTGTGATGCAAATTAAACATAATTATGTCACTTTTTTGTATGATGTTTATGCCAGTATTTCATTCAAATAAAAAATAAAAATAGTTTAACAACACAAAAATGACCCAATTGATGGTGCTAATTACAATTCATGTTATAGTGATTACTACCCTATATATTTAATTAGACACACTTTTTCATGTTTAAACATGTTTCTATACTCCATAGGAGTTCCTCTTCCTCCACCATAGTTTCTATTAAACAAATCATCTCATTGTGTTCACATCCATAACATCATCTGTTAGTTAATCTAATGTAGAATTATAAACTAACTTAGCCATTTTTAAGGCATGGTCTCTTTGAACACCTTATAAGGAACTTATTGATGCCTCTAAGTGTATCACAGGTGCTCTTAGTGTTTAAAGAACACTTCTCATTTTAGAATTTGAATAATTTAGAGTATGAGTAGTAGGTTATGGTAATCTAGTTACCTATGATGAAATAATGATAGAGCAAGCAAACTATTCCAAAATTTTTATAAAGTTTGGTGGTTGGGGACCACTATGGCCTAAAAATCTTTGTAAATAAGAATATGATCTATGTTAATTATGGTGAATTATTCTCAATTCTAAGTCTAAAGACTAATCTATGTGAATATTTACAATTAAATTTAAACTAAAGTGATTTAGTTAAAAAAAGTAAAAAAGGTAGGGTAAGGTAGAAAAGAAAGATATGATTGATCTATATCTCATATATCATGGCAGAGTTCAAATGTTTCCCAAGTATGCACTTAAAACCAATATATGAAATAAAATAACTTAAGCTCTAATCACAACATATTTTAGGCAAAGTTTGAAGGAAGATAATAAATAATGAAAATAAGAACTAGGATTACTTTAAAGATTTACTCCTTTAAGCAGATAACTAATGCACATTTACAAATTCAGAGAAAATAAAATGTATTAAACTAAATAACCTTCAATTGACCTAGCATTAATATAATTTAATAATTATGCATTCAATGGTATGCACCAATAATTCAAAATAAAAATTAAAATCTAAAATTTAGAACAAATAATTGAGAGATAAGCCATGTAACAATTCACACAAACAAGATGCGACAATCCTTTCAGAATTCTCTACTTGCATTAGTTGCTCAAAGTTTACACTATTTTTTGTAGCTCAAAAATGCCCTCTCTTTTACAATAGACAATACTCCTTTTATAAAAACAAGGAAGCATGTTGGTCAGTTGCATTAACTTACAAGTGTACAAATGTAAAGGACAACTATCCTTTCTATAAAGTTTCTAGAATATACTAGACTTTCCAAAATGAATTGAGCTATAGGAAAATGTACTAAAAAAACTCACATACCTTTACAAAAAAATATCCCATTTTCAAAATTTACAATACTTTAATAAAAGAGAAAATTCTTAACTAACTGGTGGACCTTATGCTGATGAAATCCCTGGTTCTACTAAAGTAGCCTTACTACCTTTTGATTTTGCTCATCAATAAGTTCAAATTAACTATAAGTTCAAGGAAGAGTTCATCCTCTTGCTCAACAAAGTTTTCAAGGTCCCTTTTATTTCTCTATAAGGCTTCTTTAATGCTCCTTGCCTTAGTAATATTTTCTTCTACTATTAGGATCATATCTATGACCCTATTGTTGTTAGTCCCAGACCTGCCTTGGCTCTTGCTCTTTACCTCTTGCTTGACCAAAGTGGTCCTATTCTTGAATTCATCATTAGTAATGATGCCCATGGAGCTGAGTGTTGTAGGTTTGGAAATTAGTCTTTTGGAATTGGTCTATCCTATCTAGTAAATCTTTATCATCCATGAGGAGCCTCTCCAAGATCTTGGACTAAATACTCAATCCTTTAAATTTTATCTATAATGAGTCCCATGACTATGTTGAGATGGGCTAGGTTGATGGTCTTGAAACTTGGGAATTTATCCCTTATCCAGATGCTAATTAAATCCTTCATCTAATCTTTTAAACTCTACCATTGAGTAATTAAACCCCTGACTATTGTATCTTGCTAACCTAATACACCTTATCTCATTTTTTTATTTTTAGGGAATTAAAAATGTCATAAAAGGATTCCTTAAACATCTCTATCATAAGATCTGGGATAGTTAAAACAACTTTCCTCTCTATATTTTCCCTTTGCTTCTTTAAGTTTTCTATTTGTTGTTTCATTCTCTTAATGCTAGTTTGTAGTTGGGTTGATTGAGATTAGGATAATACAAGTATATCTTATTCAAATATGGGTTCTTCTCCCAAATTATAACCTCCTACTAGATTTAAACCAATAAATGGTTCCACCTTCTAAAAAATGAATTCTTCACCAACAACCATGTCTCTCTTTTTAGTCACCCTCTCCAAACCTATAATTTTTGGATTGAATTGGACTCCAATTGAGGATCAAGTTATTTAAGGAGGCTCAAGAGTCTCTATTTGTGTTCCACTTAACTACTTAGGAGTAGTCATATGAGTGTTACTTGACTCCCTAAGAGCATCAATATTTATTCTTTCTCCTCCTTTTGCAAGGTAATTATCCATAGTTTGAGCCCAATTATGTTCACTAACTTGGTCATGGCCCAAGAGTGTTACAAAGTAGGAACCTTTTGAAACTTGCCATAGATGAACCATTCAAGGATGGTTGGTCCTTATATCACATTATCTTCACTAAATACATTGACCTCGCTTAATGGGTGAGTGAAGGTCAGTCTAGGCCTCTTGGGTCCTACTAAAACTAGTGTAAGCTTAGCCTTTCTCTTTTGTGGGGGAATAACTAGAACTAGACTCAAAGATAATTCCTTTCCTTTTTATATCTCCACATATTTATTTTATAATTGGGGTTCCTCCATATACATTTCCTCTTCATTAGATTGATAAGTAGTGGACAACATCTGTAATGCATCTTCCACTATCTCACTCAGGTCCAATGCCACCACATCAATGTACTCAATTAGAGATCCTGGTTCATTGGGTTGGGATAAAGATGATGTCCCCTCCTATGGTCTCATTTCTTTAGGCATTTTTTAGATTATACTTTAGGATTTAGGACTTATGCTTGTGACTATGGCTACATGGGATGAGGTCTAGAGGATTGACCTCCTATCAAGTGGTATTGCCTCAGACCAAGTTACCAAATGTCATGACTTCTTTTTTGGTCCCTACTCAATTTAACTTCTATATTGATGCCACATTTCTTCAACCTTACCAATATTACTGTGAAGGATGCAACCTTGGTGTATATTGAGTCATAGACTCTTGGCCAATGTTCATAGGTCAAATTTATTTATTTGGCCTTCAAATGTTTCCCAATTCTATAATTGGGGTCCCACTATCTTAATTCATCATGTTACAACTTGAAAGATGCTCTATGCCTAGAATCATCTTTAATGTTGTCCCAATACTGGAAGATGGTTTTACCAATAACCAAGGGTAGAGTATGCAATAGCCTTTTCCTTTTACCTCTAAAAAAACCATCAATACCATTGCATATTTAGAATTCAACTTCCTGCTCAACCAATTTTTTTAGAACATGGAGTGGTAGTCTAAGTGGAGTGCATTGTGTTCCCTCAATCTTGATGATTATGCAATCTAGATAAAACCAAATGTCCCTAATGGAATTAATAAAATTATTTACTAATAGGATGACTCTTGGCATTAGGTTTCCTATTATAGCCTCATTCAAGGTAGGATAGATGAAATCATAGATAAAATGAATATGGTCCCTATACTTGAAGATACACAACTTTGAATAGAATTGAGACACTATCTATGTTTTTTTAGGTGACCATCATCTAAAGTTAGGGATCTAAATTATGGAAATTAGGGCATCCAAGAGATAAGACATCATATAGAAGATTTTCTTAGACCTTTTCTTGATTATGGATATCTACCTACATAAACATGTGCTGATAACTTCACCAATGGGAGGGGTGAGCTCTTTATCAATCATAAAGTATTCCAGGGGTATCCAAATGTTGTCAATATAAGTGGTAGTGGGTTTCTATATAGCCTGATCATCAAGGTCATTATCATCCTAATTCTAGGTCAAAATTGGTCTATGGGAATGTCTCCACTAAGGTTAAAAATCACATGGTTTCTAGAATACAACCATGGGGCTAGGATGGTTTTGAGGTCATTTTTATTATCAAATTTATTAAGTGTGGGTACATCTACTTGGGTCTTGCATAACTTATAATAGTTCTCAAAATAAATGGGAGACACATAAGAAATGCCTTTATGAGTATGTTCATTGATCAACATACCCTTTTAAATTTTACAATCTTTAAAAATAGGGAAGAGGACATCTATATAGTGAAGTACCTCTAGTTTTTCCACTACATGGTGAAGGATCATCATCTATGTTATTACCAGGTCATAATATCTTATCTTGAAGGATGTAATTTTATCATCCTCCTTTGTTATGGGTTATAACTCTTTAATTTCCCAAAAGAGCTTAGATCAATCATTGTCTCTAGTGTTTAACACCATAACATCAAATATTGTGTCCTAAAAGACCCTTTTGAATCTATGGTTAAGTAGAGATCTATGTCTACTCTATGTTGCTTCCATGTCACCATGACTATGAGATATACAAATTTCTCACTAGTGGTCTACAAATTACCTTTATATTAATCTACACTTGCTCAGATGATAATTGAGCTCTCTCTAGTTTGACTATGGTCAATTTGAGATCAAATTAGGGCTTTATGGATGCTAGGGTTTCTCTATAAGTATTTTTTAGGATTTAATGGTGATGGTTTTTTGGAATTAAGTGAATTTTTTTCCTTGGATTTGATTTGGACCTCTACCTTTATACCTTTTCTTTTTCATGACCACAAAATCTTTGGTTTTGTCATTTTCTACTTAGGTGGCATCTATATGGCATCTAGTTGGCACTTTGTTCATTAATATTCAAAAAATGACCATTACCCTTTGAAAATGCTACTTGGTCTTGCTCCATTGGATCATCTTGAAAAAATTAATGTGAGTTGTTAATCTTGATCATGTGAGTTACATGTCATTGGTCATTATTTGTACTAGGCTCCATGGTTATACCACTTAACAGTCTCATAGGGATCCCTAAGCTCTACACTTTGTCATATCTATTAGTTGGTGAACATTAACCATGTGTAAATCTTGTGGGCCCTTAGACATTCTATTTAATATTCCATAGAGATATCTCTCTATTTGATCATGTTCCTCTGATCTCATGTGAGTTGTAGATCCTACAAAGGTGCATGCTGTTTAAGTTAGCATCGAGACATATAATAACTTAGGTTAAAGACTTTACTATATGGTTTATTTTTTGTTAATAAACATGATATAAACCATAGGATAAAGTATTTAAGCTAAGTCTAAATTATGATAAAATGGGGACCCTTAATAATAAAGGACCGAGCATAATGTTTTTTAACCTAAGGTTTTATCATATTAATAAATATAATAAAACTTTAGGGTAAAAAAGTTATAAAATAGATTTTAATAATGAAACCTTGTATTTTTTAGGTTGACTCAATGAAATAGACCCCAAAATATCATGGGACATATGGGGAACAAGAATGATATTTTAGACTAAGGTTTAGTCAAATGTTTAAAAACATGACCACACTTTAGAATTAAATTTAAGCTAGGTTTATGGTGTTTTTTAATTATTCCCATGTAATTTTACTTAGACTATGATAGGTTAAAGGTTAATAAAATATTGGTGAATCTTAAGTAGGCTTATTTTCTAAATGAGGTCCCATTAATCCTACAACATGAAGATAAACATGCTAATTTATCCAAATGATATTGGTTCCTGAGATTGAATTTGACAGTCTCATGGATGTCAATGATGGCCTCATAGACATCAATTGACCATCATGAGAATGTAAAATTCAAGATCATATAATTATTGATAAGGACTAAAATTTAATGGTCTTTTGGACATCATGATGACCTCACAGACATCAATTGATGGTCATGAAAACATCAATTTTAAGCTTGCATAATTAACCATAAGGACTAAAATTTGATGGCCTCATGGACATAAATTAATGGGCACAATAATGTCAAATTTAAGTCCCATGAATAGTAGGTCCCATAAGAACTTTGAATTAATACACATCATTCGATTGATCTCACCTAAGTAAATATGGGTCATCAATTATGATTCAGGTAGTTGGATGTAATTGGCTCCTATAGTCACAAAAGGATTAAGTGAGCTTTAGACCATTTAGAATTTATAACAAAGTATAACTTAAGTTTCTTAACCTAATTTCTTAAAACATAATAAAATGAATGATTTTTGAATAATTAAATTCATAACATAAGTTTTATCCTAGGGTTTTATTGTATTGATAAATACAATGAAAACCTTAGGGTAAAACTTAGGCTAAGTCTGCATTATAATAAAAAGGGACCCATTTCAATCCATGATGGTTCAAATCTATTGTGTCTTTAGCATCCACATGAATGTGGATCATTGATCCTACAAAGAAGCATATGACTTAAGTTAGGGTTTAAAATTGTATAAGACTTAGGATAAAGTTTTAAGACTAAGGTCTTGTTTGTGCTAATAAACATGAACATGTCCTTAGGAATAAGATATTTATCTAAGTCAATAACATATGAAAAGGACCCTGTAAACATTAAAGTTAGGCCACATTAAAATAAAAGGGGACAAGGGCTTGGGATATAAAAGAGACCTAGTGTATAATTTTTAGACCAAGGTTTGGTCATGTTGAAAAACATGAATAAGTCTTAGTATATTTTAACTAAGTCCATAACATTTTAAAATTTTCCACATAATTTTATTCCTACCCAATTTAAATTTGAATGAGGGGTCTAAGCTAAGGTTTTTTAATGAGGGTTTTAGGAAGCTTGAAGATGGATTAAATTCAATTTCTTAACATACCAAAGGCTAGTAAGAGGTCAAATTAAGATAAAATCATTGAAATTATGAAACCTAGATATTTTTTTCCTCAAATGGACATCTATTAGAAGTGTAACCTAAAATAAGAAGGTCCAAAGTTAACAAACTTTAGATTAGGTTAAACCAAAGCCATGAACAATTAGACCAACCATAACATGGTGTGGATGATCTTCAAATATGAATAATGTGCAAACATATTAATGACACTTTGATCAAGTGAATTTTTAGTTTTAATGTATGAATTACATAGTTTAACACATGGGTCCCCAATTTAAAAAAAATGGGGTATATTGACCTGAACAAGTTAAAAATATTTAAAAGGCTACAAGTTAGATGAGATATAATGGTACAAATTCACTGAGCAAAGATCCAATAGCATGAGGTGACTGACAAGAAGGTGGGTTTCATCTAGATCAATGATCAATGTTCATTCATACTAATGATCCAAAATTGTGTAGGAAATGGCAAAAAATTGGTCCTAGGTAGATCAAAGGCTTGCATTGTTTCATACATCTTGATCTAATGATGCGAGTGAAAGTCAACATGTCAAAAGATATTTATGGTAGGAAATCAATGGACTGCATTCAATCATACCAGGGAGATAAATATAACATAATATATCAAAAGGTCAAGAGTTGATGATGAGGATCTATGAAGTCAATGAGAGTAAAGATAGGTTGGAGCAATTTGATTGGTTTGAGTAATATTTGATAGACAAGGTTGAACCAAAGGAGCAATTTTAGACTAATAAAAAAAAGTCTTGCAAAGATAATCCCACCACCATTAAAGCTCATTAAAATTACATTAAAGGGACATAATGATGTAGTTAAGATAATAAATGATAAAAGGGCATCATTGAAGCGAGAAATATATCTCTAGTTTAAAGATTCAAGGCATACAGGGTTCATTCTATGACTGTGTTTGCCATTATTTAAAGGAAACCTTTATATGATTAGCTCTTAATTTATATGGATACTCAAAGGAAAAAATAGGTCTTTTAGACCTATTAAAGATCAAAAGAGACTATGAAGTATATAGTTATACATTGATACAAGTGGCTACAAGAAAAATAATAAAGGAGATTAGTTTTCCATTTATAGAAAAGATATGGGTCTAGATTTGATTAGGGGTAGATATATATGATCATGAAGAGGTTCCTCATCCTTTAACATGGCCATATTTTTTGAAAAGTAGCTACCTAAAGTAAGCAAAGCCATGATTATATCAAATCCATGAGCATGAAATTTTTATCTACAATAGGAGATGATGTGAAGGATCAAAGAAAAGGATCTGGTGGTTGGGACTTATGGCTAATATCATTCAATGCATCCTCAAAACCTATGGGGATTTTTCCATTTAGTAAACCATGAGAAGTGTACTAATTGGAAAAAATGGTGGTGGAGTATTCAATAAAAATGTGGAAACTCAAGTTTTAATTAATGATCCAAGATGGTGTGTTCCCTCTCTGATGATGTGCTCCCACATTCTTTATCTCTCTCCCTTCTCCTATATATCCTAGTCTCATTCCCATTGTAGGGGTTCTTAACTCTTATAATTTTTCATTATTTTTTGGGATAAGGATACTCATTGAGAATATTTCAAAAGTGTACTTATTTGATAAGGTTAAACCCTATTAAAATATTATAAGAACTACCTTTTGAATTAATATAATCAACTCTTTGCCTATCTCTTGTCTTTAATCAATGCTTAGTACACTTGTTTATGGTGAATTTGTGAAGGTTTTCCTAGTTCATTATCCTTCTACTTGCCTCTTTGAATGTGTTTTCAAGATAACTTGTAGGTCTAGATTAGTGTTTTACTTGAAACCTCTTCTATGAAATATTTATGCAACTAGTGATATTGTGAGGTTGTTTGAGATATAATTGTCTTATGCTAATCTAGTGTGGGTTAAAGCTTATATGAGTGTCCATTATAACTTTGGTACATTACCTTTTAACCTTCTTAAGAGCCCTTAAACTCTTTATAACCATTTTCTCATCAATTTTCATTAGTTTAGGTGAGCATCAAGAGGAAGTCAGCCTTCTTCAGAGGTCCAACCCCATTATAGGTGACCCACATCCTAGGGTTGTTCCCATTATGTAGCTCAATTAGAGGTAAATTGAAGAAATCTCTCCAAGGGTGAAAATTGAGCCTACAATAGTTACCCATACCTCACTATGTTAAAGCCAAGTCAATTTATATTATAGCAACAAATGTTATGCCTTCCTAGCCTTTTGATTTAATTGAGTTAATATGACTATTATGGGTTGATCCCCTTGGGTCTAATTATTTTACACTTGGATATTATTTTACACTTGGATAAGCCCATGGTGTGGTTGAGTGTGATGGTTTCATGTTTATCTTGCATTGATCCCTTGTCTTTTGGATGTTTTTATAAGTCCTTATTGGTGGCTCAGTATTATGTGTACATCTCTTACCTCACCTGAGTACCTAGTTGCCAAAACCCTCCACCTAACTGATGGTTAGGGTGGTAAAGGCCACTAATGTTTGGGATTATAGGTTTGGTTTTGAGGGTTGTCCCTCTTGCAATATTAATCATTCTATGTTATTATACCTAGATTACATATGACATCTTCCTCTTATTCATTCCTATTTATATATGATGTTGGACTAATGGATTGTATTTTTTCACTAATTTTAAGTTGTAGACCATCTTATTACATTATGAAATTTTATAATATAATTAAGTTAAAATATGGACATTGGTGGATATGTTGTAGACATTAGAGGTAATCATGACAATATTTATGTAGTTCTTATGTATTTAATCAACTATAATTATTCTTTGGTGTGTATTTATATTGGGATATATTTACCATATGAGAAATAGTGATTTTAGAATACATCATGTTATATACTCAATCTTTATGTATTGTCATATATACATGGCTTAGTTATATTTTGGTTGATTTTAAGTAGGCATTAAATTATAACATGTCTATCATTGGAACAATAGAACTCAAGTGCCTTTAAACTTGAATTATATAGTGTTATTTTAAGGTATACTAAAACTTCTAGAGGGTTGCATTACCTTAATGAAGTTGTGCTTATATATTAATATTTCATGATAAATATTCTTTGATGACTTTTCATAGCATGAATTTACTTAATAACATATGGGCTTATCTCTTATTTATGGCATCAGTATGATGAAAGATAAATGATAATGTGAGATGTGGTTATTTTGAAACATGATAGGTAATGTGATAGACTTGAGCTTAATCAATAACCATAGACAAGTATACATCCTAATGTATGATTAAAGGCATATTCCTTCTTGTTACCTTATTATGAAATTTTATGAGTTATGATTGCATGTTTATAACCTTAGATAAAACAAAAAATTATGCTTGATTTGTGTCAATAGGGTGATGATATAAGGTATCCCTTAATTGCAGCATTGTTACTAAACATATGGTCTTACCATATGTATAATCTTGGCTGAAAATAAAATTTTGTAAATAATTATGCAATAGTATCTTGATGGGTTAAAGTAATTTGATCTTATTCTTTTAATATAACAATGAATGTTTTTTGGTTGTCATATCATTGTATGTGAGCTTACTTTTATTACTTAAGTAATGGAGTAAGCTAGATTTATGATTTTTGGAAGGGAACCCACATTGTGGATAATAGATTACATTATTAATGGTCTTGTAGTGATTTCAATTCTTGGCATGTATTCTAAAAGTCTATTAATTTAGATGATTAATATGAAACTCTTGGTTAATTAAAGTTTACTATATTATCATTCACATTTATATGAGTGTGGGTAGTCATTGATTATAGTAGATATGGGTTTTCTTCAAATTAAAGCTTATCATTATCATTAAACTCTTAGTATACCTTATATGTGTTCATTAAATCAATAAGGATAATGTAATTAGAATAAGAATTTAATGAGTTATGAAAACCTTAATGATTACACCTAATTAATTGATTAATTAATCTACCTTGCCAAGGAGTTAATAACTTATAATCTTAATGAACCCATAAGTTAATGCATGATCCTATGTAAGTAGTGAAATTTTTCATGGTCATATACATGCTAATTAGATGGTGTGAATGCCTATGATTTTATAATAATAGGATATGATGACTAATGAATAATTAAGCAACATATAGGCATGAGATCCCTATGCTTGGATCATAGAATGGTGATCTTATAGTATGATAAGTGACCCTGTAGCATGAGGAATAATTGATTTTCCAATGACAATGATATACCTATTTAATAGGATGATCATGTATGTGATTTCATCCACCCTGAGTTAATTATTTTTTAATTCATCTAATTTTCATGAGGATAATTCCTTCTTCTTAGATTTACATCTTATGGGTGTGGCCTTCACCAATTAAGGGAACAAAGGTGTGATGTTCCTAGAGGACCTTGGATCCTTGTATGGCTATCAATAGGATTAGTCCTCACTCAGATGATTCCCCAAAAGGGTTTGGATCCTTTAAGTTATTCCACATTGGCTTAAAAGTGTAATTAAGGTTTACACTTGTTGATCTCATGATGTAAAAGACTTGCACCAACAATTTAGTGAGTTTGGGCCCTCATATTCAGTCCTTCAAAACTTTGGGATTAAGTATTATACTTCTAGCATATCTTACTTGATTATAAATCATTTGGCTATCCAAATGATTCTAGATCTGCTTAATTACATTCTTGCTATTTATAAAATTATCTATTTAGACATTTTGGGTGTCGGTAGTGGGTTATTAGTAATTATTGTAGAGATGTTTGGTTGGATTACATTGCATTAGTTTTTTATAGTGGGATCTTTAATAGCCCTGTTATGTACTTTGATAGATAACTTCAAAAAAAAATTGGGATTATTTCAGGTAAATTGTCATTTAAATGGGAGAGGAAGGGGGTGAGTTGGTGTAAGAGGATTTGGTCCCATTCTTTGATCAAATAATTGTTGACTACTTTCTAGGTCATGGATGCAACCAACTAGGGTGCTAATGAGTTAATATAGGCTGGTGTTGGTATTGGCCCCATGGACCTCTAGTGTAATAGGGGTAGATGCATGATATGGGTTAGTGGGGCGAGGTTGGTTCAAGGAAGGAAACCTGAAAGTGGTGTTCATAGTTGATGTTGGTAGGTTGGAGGTATATTGATTCCTACTAGGAAGAAGTGTAATATCTTTCATATGGTTGACCTCATTTTCTAAGTGATGGATCCTTCATATGTAATGATAGTATTTGTTGATGTTTTCTACTTTTAGGCTCTGTAAGTTGATGGATGACCATGTGTCCATACAATGGGTAACTATACCTCCACGCATAAGGGTCATGATGTTGGAGTTAGGGTGGTTGCTTGTAATTTTATATACATCACATATCTATTAAATGACAATCCTACTCCATGTCTAAGTGCTAGGAAAAGAATAATCATAAGGTTGGTATTCTATGTTAGTTTCAAAGGTTAGATTGTTTTGAATCATTAATTAAGGTTCACTTAAACTGAGTTAACTTTTCCTATAACCTTTTAGGCCAAGAAATCTACCAATGTCTTATCTAGACATATTCTAGGGATATATGGATACCCATAGAATAAATGTAAGTAGGGAATATGGATAAGTGAAAGAAGAAAAGGAATAAATGAGTACATAAAGGATGAAGTCCTTAACATTAGGTTCAACAATTTATATGCACATAAATAACACATGTTAAATTATATACTCAACTTTGTAAGGTCTTGCTAAGGCATCTGACATAATGGATAGGCTAGGAATTTGGTTAGTTGTTTAGTGGAATGGGATTTGGGATAGGTGGTGTAATGTGTTCTCATGATGAAAATAAAATACCTTAATGACATATTTATACTTACTAAGAGTGTCAAGATTGGCTAAAATAGAGTTGCAATGTCCTTCAACATCTAATATCAAAAGAAGGAAAATATCTTGGTCAATACTAAGACTAAGTAAATGAAGGAGATTGGGTTGGATGACTCATGGAAAAAGGTCTACTCTACTTGGTTGACTCTACCCTATCAATGTCATCCACTAATGTGAATGATATAAGATAAGGATAGACTAAAGGATAATAAGGAGAGGTGGATGAGAGACTAGGATTGGATGACATTGTATTGATGTCCTCTACTTTAGGGGGAATAATGATAGGTAGATCAGGGATGTGTTATTGTTCTTATATAGTGGTTAAGGAGTCGAAAATGAGATGAGGAATAAGAGTGGAGTAGAAGAACTCACATCTTAACTCAATATTAATATCATATTATGGAAAAATGGTAGGACCATGTGATTTAATCTAAGTGGATAGACCATGCTAGATAAGACTTGGTGTCTTGATAAAGGTCATCTAAAGGAAGCTAGGCAAAATCCAAGGAAAATTATATGAACTTATTTAGGTTATGTCTTGTATATGTGTGCTTGATAAAATATTGAATCAAGGCCTTGAAATATATTCCTCTACGAATGGATACATATTTGTGTAATTTGTTTTTATAAATGGACAAGGCTTGGATAAAATGTGTTTCCTTGCATGTGTTGGCAAGGCTTTACAACATTATTTTTGTTAAGTTTTTATTATTTTTGGATTTTATGGGTTCTATAGAAATAAATCATTTTATTGATGAAAATGAATGATAAAATTAAAATACTGAAAAAGATGAAAGTAAACAAAAATATATATATTTTTAAATCTTTTTCCAATTTATAATTAATGTAATGAGAGAGATAAATAAACTATGTTATTATATAAAATGCAAAATTTTCTTAGCTTTTATTTATATGAAAACTAGATGACTATGTTTTTGTTTGTTTTGTATGATTATACTAAATATGCAATTTGGATATAAATATTTAGGCAATGTAGCAAGAAATTTTATCTAAAATATAAATAACACAACACTTTATTTTGATTTTCTTTATTCACAAACAAACTAAACTTGATTTTCAACTTCCCTAGTTTGCTAAGAACAAGCCTTTTGAATGAATTTTTAAAATGGAAATAAGAGATGCATGTTTGGATTTTATATTTTAAAAGTGGAAAATGAAAATAATTATAACTCTCCAAAAAAAATTAAATTAGAAATATACTACCCTTGTGCATGTACCTATTATTGCCTATGTTTTTATGATTACCTAGATGACTACTTGGAGTGTAAGAGACTTGTTTAGATATTGAAAAGGGAAAAGTTATCTTAGCTGAAAATAACTTGAATATTTAGTAAGATATTTCCTATAATGATTGATGATATGTATTATTAATTAAAATAAAACTAATCTACTAGAAGACAAACATAAATTAAAGCTAACTATATTTTTTTAGCAAACACAAAAAATAAACAAATATCTCTTCCTATCAAATTTTATCTTTTTATAATTATGGAAACTAATCTATCACAATAAAAAAATACACTAAATATAGTTTAATATAGAAAAATAATAATAGAAATCAATATAACTCCAACCTGGTTAAAATTATAAATTAGTTGATGTACATGTAATGTATTTATAGAAGAATCCTCGATATGCTAGCTCTATATGCTCTTATATAAATTACGAAAAATTTGTAGTTATAAGATGCATAAGATATATAATAAGATGGGAAAAGAGGAGACATAACCATAAATGGAGAGTATCTAAATTGAGGTTGGCTAATGTCTTGGATTGAAAAATCTGAGTTGCTTTCACCAAAAGAACATCTTAATTTTTAGCTATGTATTTGACTCAAAATAATAGAGGCTAAATATTTAGGAAATTATAGTAGGACTATGACTATAAAATCTTCATAATATCAACTTATAATTGTAATTTTTAGATCTAAAATCAGGCCAAAATTGGCCTTCTTGTAGAAAGAGATGAGATCTTGCATGGAGGAGTTCAATTAAGTCAAATGGTGAGTTTATATTAAGAGGAACTAAAGTGGACCAAAAATGTAAGAGGGAGTGAGTTGGGCCTGATTGAAGGTAAACACAAGGTGATTAAAATAGGAAACATGACACTAGTCATGCAAAACATGTCAAAATTAGTGTCATAAGAGCTAATTTTATAGGATGTGTGAAGTATGAAATAACCATTACTTATGCAGGGGTGGTTACATAACCACCACTTATGATGACAAAACTAATGATGAGCATTACATAATTTACATGATTTTAATATGAAACCATCGCTTAAGTTAAAAAATTATTGTGGTGGTTGTGTAAAATAAGGAGTGGTTTCACAATAGAGAGGGTCAATTTTATTGCCTAGAGTAGAGGTTCTGTCATGCATAATTAGTTTTTAAAACAAAGTAAAATAATCCATGAATATTAAAAACCAAAGGGATAAAAGGGGTCAATAGAAGGGTAAGAAGGTATAGGTAGGGTAAAGATCTAAAGAGTTCCCCATGGATAAAAAATAAGACATCATTTTATCATCATTAGATTTGTATTGGAGGTGTCACACCTTATAAATTTTGGGGGTATATAGTAACATGATGTTATTCCACCACTTAGTTAATTAAAAATTACATACCTTCAAATCCTATCTTGGAGTGATTAGTCATCAATCCTAAAATGAGGGGGTGAAAACCCATTATCTGTGTGTGCATTAACCTACATAAATATAAATTTGTGCTAGAATGAAGACCTCTTATTATCAATTTTCATCTAATGCATCATTTTATTTTAGTTTCTTGTTAAAATCTAAAAATTAAAAAATATAGATATATATTCGAAAATTAATAATATGTCTTGGTTTGGTGAATCAATCATAAACATCTCAGGTATTTAATATAATTTTCAAGATGATCTATTTTTTTCTTCCTAATTTTTAAAACAATAGAAAAAAATTGTTTAAAAACATATCGTTGCTTAAAAATATGCCTTGAATGTGAAATTTTAGTATTTATCTTATAGGTTATTTTATTTTAATTTAAATCAATAAGCTTCAATTTTTTTTAGAATTGGCACCTAATTTTATTACTAGTTTAAATAATTCTATAGATCGATTTTTATTTTAATTGATCAAATGATTTATGTCTATGGTTTGCTAAGAGAATTTATTATGATAAAAGGATAACCTCCTGAGCTAATTTGGTATTTTAATTTTAGATTCAAAATGAATTATAAAAAAATCCAGATAATTCATATACCTTATAAAGCAATGGTTTTATATATGTATTTGCATGATTTGAATGCATTAACCTCAACTTTTGTGAGAATGTATATAATAAATACTTTGGTTTTAGTTTATGCAGAATAATTTAGGTGTAAAATTATTTACATTCTTAAATAAAATGCAAGTGGAGGATTTATTCTCTTTTCAAATTACTATGTCAAGAATCGAACAATTTAAAATCCTTTCATTGTTCCAACAAAAGCTTTTTAGTATGAGAAAGTTGATCATGAAGTTTAGAAATTTATAAATTATCACATAATTGAAGAGGAAGGAGAAATTTTATATGATGATGAATACAAATAGATTTGAAATCGATAAGGTCATAATCAAGAAATACAAGAAGAAATAAAATGAGATGCTTATTTATCATATGATCCAAAACTCAAATAATTGATATTTATTGAACTTCTTACTTCAAACATCATAGTCACCAAACTTTAGGTAAATAAATATATTTTTTATGCTTTTCAATATGTTGAGGTAAACCTTTCTAGTAACAATGTTTATTTTGATTTTGGAATTATGTGAAATGATTATTTTGAACATATGCATGCAAATTATTTTGAGTATAAAAGAAGAAAATTAATATGATTGTTGAATTAATATAAAGATGTTATTGTATGTTTGATAACATTAACTAGAATAAAATTTATTTTAACAAAGAGTGGGAGACAATCTACATAAATTTTCTAAACCTATCCTCACAATTCATCCACTTCAAATAATTTCTAATAGTTGATAGTTTTTTTCACACTTATATATAGTTATGGGTTGTTCATGAGGTATTTTAAACTTAGAATCAATGTATGTTTCAAAATTAAATTCATATCTTTGTTTGAATGGAATAATCTTATCAAATTGATTAACATTGCTTTGATATTTTAATGAAAATTTGAAAAATAATTTTAATTTTGAAAGATAAATTATACATTTAAATGATTAAAACTTTTTTTTAGAGATAATAAACATTGAGAGAAAAAAAAATGCAAGTGAAATATATAATTTACAATGTTTATTCCTATACACCTAACTAATGGTGGTTCCCAACCCTTCTTCCAATAAATCCATTTAAAAAAAATAAAAAATAAAAACTCATTAAAGAAGGGTGATTCAAGTAATCATTTTTAGGGATATTTATGTCTAGTTGGTCATAAATAAATTATTATATTGGAATCAAAGGTATCTCTATTGGGGATATGGATATCTGGCTAGCAGTAGAGCAATGCCTAGATTCCACAAACTTGTGCTTAAAAAGATAAAGTAATAAATATATAAGGAAAAGACACCTAATATTTTTGTCTAATATTTTTTAAAACACTCATAATGTAAATAATAATCATACACTAACACACAATTTGAAAAGTGAGAAGGGTTAGTATATTGCATGGTTATTTTTAATCCTATTTCATTTCTCTTCATTGCTCATTTTTTTCATATGAACTTTGTTTATTTAATGATTGTTAAACCATAAATTATAGGTTATCAAATACTCATTATAATTTTCCCATTGAGTATCCATTTTTTTTACCAACACACCCAAGCTTTAAAAAACTTAAGACCTTGAGATTTTAGCTAAAATTACTTTCACATTCTAATCAATTGTACCTTGTTAGCTAAAAGAGATATATGTCTATTTTGATTTGATTTGAATTTATAATGAATTATAATATGTTTCAAAAAAAATTTAGGTGAAAATAAATATCAATACATAAAATTAATTTTTAGTGTGTAGCAGAGAGATAGGATTTGTTTAGTGAAAAAGATATGCATGTTTAATTTTCCAAAATAACTAATCAACAATTTTTGAGGAAATATATGAGATACCAAATAAATATATATTTTCCTAAAAGTTTACACGAAAGAGTACATGTTAGATGAGATCAATTTTCTAGTATTTTTAGTCACATGTTTTCTCAATAGAAATACATGGCTATATGAAATCACCCTACCAAGCAGATTTAACAATTTTCATAGTGATTTTTAGCCATTTTCATAGCTGTCAAAATTGGTTGTCTTAACTATTTAATGATAAAATTCACATAATCATATAAAATTAGATAAGAATATAAATTTACATTAAAAAAATGAAAACTCATTGGTCCAATATTATCATTAAAAACATTTTTCAATCAAAATATATGACCCCATGATATTAGCATACCAAGCATTTTTGATAGTTTTTGTACATGGCCAAATAAATTATTTCAACCTATATAATATTATTTAATCTAAATAATACTATTTAAGGATAAAAGTGTTTATTTAAAAAATAAAAACTTATCTAAATCTCATGAAAATTTGGAATAACAAGTCAACTAAATTTATTTTTAGGTGCATATTAGTTGTTAAAAATAAATAAAATGTGTAATTTGGATGAAAATTCAATGCATACATTTATTTATTTATTATTATATTATTTATAATAGGGATAAATTTAAAAATATATTTAAATCTTCATGATAGATATGGATTAGTGACTTTGGTCCACTTATATTCATTATTAATAATTTGTTATAAATCTATTATTATTTTGGAAACTTTAGAAGACATTTGACAAGCTTGAGAAATATCCATGGATGTTTTGTGAGTGTGTTTAGCTTTTTACTTTCTCATATTTATTTGTTTATTTTAAGGAATTTACATTAAGATGATAATATTATATAATTTTTATGTTTTATGATGGGGATTGTATTGAAATTTATGTTAATATTAACAATCTTGTGATTATAGATCATACTTATAATTTATCAGTGATTTGATTATGCTTAGTGATTATGTACTAACAATATCTTTGGTTATGATCATTGAGTTATTATACAATTAATTTCTTAGACTCTTTCTATATTTTTATGCTTTGAGATTACAACTAACTTATGATTGACATTGGTTAATGATGCATTCTTGATTTAGGATAGTCAATCAATTTAGAAGGGTTTATTCCTTAAAAAAATTATAGGGCCCCTTATTTTCTACCCTAATCTTCCCTATTTTTTGTGTTTTTCAAGAGATCTAATTATTTTAATATAACATTACTTTAAATAACTATTATTAGGTGTTAATTTGATTACTTGGGTGAATTTATATTGATGGGTTATAGGTCACATGATGTTATTTAAATAATTGGATAATTATAAACCACATAACTGCAACTCATGCCTTGGAGTGATTAGTCATCAATCCTAAATGAGAGAGTGAAAATATATTATCTGTAGTGTGCATAAAATTTACAACAACAAAAAATATTCATAGAATTGCCTAAGATGATGTCCATTGACTATGTGTTATAACCAATTACCATCTACGTCTTGTTAGTGAAAATATTATTTATAATTTTGAAATAGATATTGTATGGTCCAAACCATAAATAATAAAACTTATAATGTTTACTAGGTTCTTATTAGACTTTGTCCTAGAACATATCTACATCCCTAACCTTAAATATTTTCTCAAAATAATTTATTATCACATAACATTTTAAGTTTTTATTTATAGTTCCAACTATTTTGAAGGGTAGTGGCCTTTTTTAAAAATAAAACCATTGGGCCATCAATCCTTTATTTTAATGTGAACTAGGTTCATCAAATCGATATTATAATATAGTTGTACTAGATAAAATGTATTGTTATTTATTTAATACCTACTTAACCTTGCCTAACATATGGTAAGCACAAAAAATAATAGAACACTCAACACTTACCACACTAAAATCTCACTTAGGACTAAATATCTAAGTGTCCATTTGAGGGAATCGAGAAGCAATAAGACCCTTGTTAAGAGAATAAAACATACAAATACATGTATGCATAAATATATTATAGATAAAAGGTAAGACACATCATCCATGTAAACACATAAAAAATATAAATAATTGATTCACGTATAAAATTCATTCATTTATTAGCTTACATACTTATACGTTCATTAAAAACATACATATTAAAAAAGATACAATGATCCTTTCATGGTGATAGTTACATATAAATTTCAAATGTTTTACATTCAAACTGTAGCTCAATGGTTCTCTACAATTAACTATGACTTTAATTTTCCCCATTTTTAATAAAACATAATAAATTTTATTTGATTATATAGGTGTAAAACTAGGGAATATCAAAATGCTAAAGATGTACAATAATAAAAAATTCTGATTTCGACAAATTTATAAATATATAAAACTACTATTTTAGGAATGAACTAAAAATAAAAATTATTTGGCTTGGACATAGATCTATGCTGATTATTTTAGATATGAGATAGTGAAAATCAGTAGAAGATGTGGCTATTCAGGCTCAAGATCAAGAACAAGATCAAAAATTTAATGTAGACATGTTCACTATAAGTGGATTTCATCATAGTGTGTCTCAATCCATTGACTGTAGAATTTTACAAACTGACTATGTTGACTAATCAATAAGATAACAGAAAAATAAGAAGAGATTTGGAAATAAATAATCATATGCAAAATATAAGATATTCCTACATATGACTATTATAAGTGGAGAAATAACATTATGCATTCAAGTTTTGTTGATTGTGGACTTGTCCTAGTTGACTATGATAAAAAATTAGTCATTTCACTTGTTGCTAATGTGACTATTAAAAATTTGAGATATCATAGCTTGAGTTTTTACACAAATAATTCATTGTTCTACTTATCCTATCTTTAAAACCCTAATGGAACTTTTATATCTTGAAAACCTACAATAAAAATGGGGAGTGTAATGGGCTGAAGTAAACTCAATCACCCCTTGATGATTGACCACTACCTACATATACAATACTCCGAGGAGGGAAAATAATCACACAGTTTTCACACCCAAAGTGATTGTGAAGTTGTGATCCTTTGACTATATATATGTATTTATAAAATGATTTAATAATTGAACATTATAGATCTTGACATGATTTGAAATGATCTCGAATTATATTATATCTACTCCTTGTGAGTGATTTTGAATTTAGAGAGAACAGGGAATATTTTATTAATATGTAATAATTTTAATACTTGAGAGAATTTAATGCCTATTGGTGAAAATAAATAACCTTCAATGTGTATTTATAAGAAAATATTTTGAGAATTTATTTCAACAAAATATGTAAAACATGAGGGAAAATCAAAATAAATATTTTTAATTTTAGAAACTATCCATTATTTGGTGTGAGACATGTCCATTGTAAGTGTATATGATTGCAATGCACTCTTGTCCACATATGGTGGAATTTTATACAAGGATTAGGGATATCTATCATGTATTATATATAGTCGAAAGATGATTTTAAATAGCTTGAGACTTTGATATTAATTTTTGTGTATTGACAATGACAAACAAAGGGTCAAACCTACATATAGATAAATTTATTAGAGGAATGCCATATAATATATATGTATTTATGAAAAATTCATGTATTTTAGGATGTGTTAATGATTAGAATTTTAATCAATAATGAATTGAGAGTGGTCAAGTCTCAATTTTGAAATAAATAATCAAGATATTGAGTTGGAAAGAATAATTATTCCAACTCTAAATAAATAAGAAACAAGTACCAAATATAGTAATATAAAAATGTGGAACCATGATAGGATCAATAGAAGTGATTCCAAGGCCATTGAGTGTCACTATAATCAAATGTTCATTACCTACATACATCAAAATCACACTTTTGGAGATGGATATAGATTACATTTTCATGATTGAAAGAGAATAGAGAATATTAATTACCCCATCATAACCACATATCTCATATAACTTCAATATTAATAATTTTTATATTGAAATTTATACCTTTATCTTTGAAAAAGTGAATGAGTAAGTATCATACCTTTTGAATTTTGATTTTTTATATTTTTAATTTGAGTGATCATGGAAATGAATGAGTGTCATTACCCAGTTAATTTGTTCCCAATAATATAGAATATTATGCACATGTATGCTTAATTGTTACTATATTTGTAACTTGTAATTTTTATCTTTTTATTTTTTTTGAAAATGACTACATATTAATTCAAATGTACATGATTTTGTATCTTGAGTCTTTGAAAAGTGAGTGCATATGCATTCCACATGCCTCTAGAATGTGACAATAGTTTTCACATTGTTTATTTTTGAATCTCTTTAAATATTTGAAAACCTATACTCTATTATAGAATTTGATTTTACAGTAATTTTAATATTTAAAAACCTATATTATATATATTTGAAACATTATTTTTGTATCTTTGAGACATGTATTATATATAAAGTCTATTTTTTTAATGAAAATCCCACTATGGTGCCCACTGTTGATATGAGGATGTATCCTAAAAGTTACTAATATCAAAATAAGAGTTAACTATATCATGTGATAAATATATAATCATATAGTATTATGTAAACATGTGGATAATATCATCATATAAATGTAATTTCCATTAAATCATGTATATAACATATTGAATGTGAGGCATATATGTGTCATGTCTAGATAAAAATAGAAATAAGGCACACAATAAGTAACCATATCTAAAGCAAAATATGTAGTAATAGTTCATGATATACATCATGAAATTATTAATCAAGTTCAACAAGCATATGAACACAATGTCACATAATGCCATACGATAAGGCCAAGGGCTACATACAAGTTATATATTCAAATATTATACAATCAATAATTTTAAAACATAAGGTTAAGGTAACAAATAATGGACATCTTCAAATGTTTCTCATACTAATCATAAATTTCATAGAGATGTTTGAGAAATTTTAACACTAGGGCCAAGGCCCACAAATAATAAATAATTAATGTTTATCCTATCATAAAATAAAAATAAAAAATATTAAAGGAGCATAAAATAATTGAAAAATAGTTATGTCATCGATATATATCAATTATAAATTGAATCAAATTAATATATCTATGTAACACAATATAAAATATAAGTGATTAGAAAGACACTTATATAATATACATACATATACTCACACACATATACATGACACTTGTATGTACACACACACACACACATCACATCATTACATTTGAGGTAATAAATATATATTACATGTTGTAGTGTAAATTTTATAATAACATGTCTCCAATATAGGCATGGTCACTGCATATAAGGGAGTCTAGTATATAATAATGAATATACAATATATGTCATGCATCACACTCCTATACCTTATTAAATATGTGTATATAGAAAATAATATGATATATGCCAAAACATGTTATAAATAACATATGTAAAGAAGTAAAATAATATCTTATGTCATACTCGAGTCCTTATTTTTTATTTTATTTTTAAATATTTCAAATATTTTTATATTTTTGAAATATTTAAGGTTTTTTTTTATTTTTGGTATTTTAAATATTTTTAAAGGGGTAAAAATAAATTATTAAAAAATAGAAGAATGGGATAGATACAAATAATACAAAACATGTGTCAAGGTGTAATGTGCACTAAATATGATAGCATGGTAATGTTGAGAAAATGAAATCAAGAAATATTATCCCATTGTATATATGTATTATAACAATGTAGCTCAATATCATATGTGGAGATGAGAATCTGCATGCCCTTAGTGGGAAAGAATCAATGTGTGCTTGCATATTATGTATAGGTAAGAGTATGAAAACATATAAGATTAGATGGAAGTTAAAGGATGTGTAGATGGTCAATGAGTAAGGAATATTCCACAAGTTATGTGCAATTAGAATTATTTCCAGAACCATACCTTAGATGTTTAGATCAGGATATATAATCAAAAGCCAAGGGATAAATAAATAAAATCCAAAGGTTATAAGAAATGTATATTTAAGTGCATAAGAAAAAAGGTGTATAAAAATAGTATAATAATAAATTGGAACACAAATTAAGAAGCTATGTATAATGAAAATTATTGATGTTTAACTGATAACTTTGTCCATGGGATGTTCCCCTATAGTTCCTTCATAACATATGTAATCACTTTATTAATTTTTTTTACACCACAAATGGTGATGGGATTCCATTATGTAGGTCCTAAGCTATCATGAGTGGTTTACCAATATTCTATGTAAATTTAATTAATATCCTAATCATCTTCCTAATCTTGTAATTGTGGAGTATTTATCTTATTATTATTTGTATCTATATATGTAAATATAACTGAACCATTTTATGTTATTGAATGTTTTGATGTTTCTTTTTTTTTTCAAATGTGTCATATAATATGCTTTTTGTGTTTATTGTATTATCTATTTTTTCTAGAATAACAATAAAGGTATTTTATTTTATTTTCTCTTTCTTGATGGACTCATATATATATATATATATAATCATTTTAGCTTCATGCTCCAATGTGACGTACTCATAATATTTACCCAATGTTTCCCCTATTTATCTCATCCATTATTTTCTAAATTTTACATTACATTTATCTAAGATAGGGTGAATTTTAAATATGAGATAATAAGTTTTTGACCAAAGTGTTATTGGAATCCTAATGGATCTAATGAAACATTTAGGCCCAATAATGTTACCCATTATTTTTTTCATATCCCAAATATTGAATAAGTGTCATGATACATATATTGGCCTAATGAAACTACTAAATATTGACCTTCTACATGTCTTATTATCTATGTGGGGACTGAGAATTTGAGGATCTATATGTGATGAAAAAAAATAACTACCTCTTTTGAAACCAAATTACCCTTATTTGGTGTATCTATCTTGTGAGTTTTTTTTGAAACTTTTCTTTTTGTGATTTCTCTTGATATTACCCCTCTTTTTTTGTTTATTCCCTTGGTATTTTATCTTTATGTAAATTTTATTGGTCATCATGTTCTCTTTGTAATAATTATTATTTAAAATTTTCTACTTGAAATTGGTCTTATTTTATTGTCTCATTTTTTAACATATCTTATTCATCATGCATAATTTTTTTATCTTGTACTTTTTCATGAGTATATTTGACATTTGTTGAGTTGTGGAGCTAAAAGCTTCACCAATGAGCTACACAGTAACTGACATCAGTGGAATCGATCAAAACCAATCGACATTGATTAGGGGTTGATCAACATTGGTCAACATCAATCAGAACCAACTGACACTAGTTAGGGGTCAGCTAACATCAGTCATCTTCAGACTAACATCAGACTTCTGTGCATTTCCAGAATCAGACAATGTTTTTAATTTTAGGAGAACAACTAGTTTGCATGTAAAGACTACAATTAGTCTTGAGTTTGTTTTTATATTTATTTTTTTCTTCTCAATTATATTTAAGAGACCCATGGGGTAGTATTGTAATGAGGGTGAGCAAGATCAATTAGATTTGCAAGGAGTAAGATCAGTTAGATTTGTCAGGGTGCAAGATCAAGAAGATCTGCAAAAACAATTCAATAATTAAATTAGTTGTAATTGATTGAGAAAGAGAGAAATCTTGAGGGAGAATTATTGTACATCTAAGAGGTGTGAGGAGAGAGAGGTTTCTCCATTATATTTCATTTTAGAAGAGTTTAATACAAGATTGGTTGTTTCTTGTATCTCCTATTCTTTGCTGTTTCTGATTTTTAGTTACATATTACTTCTGGTTTAATTCTATGTTTAGTTGCTTATACAAAAGTAATCAATTATACTCTAAGGTCCTGAAAAGTGGTATCAAAGCTATGTGTATACACTAACAATTGGTATCAGAGCATAGGTTTCAGAGCGTGTTAGTGTTTGTTGATTACAGAATTCACTCACAGGGGTTTTTGATTGAGTGGGAGCAAAGCAATGGCAGAAGAAAGTAAACTAAGAATGGAGAAATTTAATGGCAAGAATTATCAATTATGGAGGATGTAAATTGAAGATTATCTATATCAAAAAGATCTGTATTTATCATTGGGTGGGGTTTTAAGTAAGCCCATAGATATGAAAGCTGAAGAATGGAATGTTCTTGATCAAAATTCTCTTGGATCTATAAGGTTGAGCCTGGTAGCTTATGTGATTTCCAACTTATCATAGGCAAAGACAATGGTAGAGTTAATGGATACTTTGGAAAATTTATATGAAAAACCCTTAGCTTTGAATAAGGTATATCTTATGAAGTAATTATTTAATTTGCAAATGCAGGAAGGTGGATCTGTATCTAGTCATCTTAATGATTTCCATGTAATAGTAAATCAGTTAAATTCAATCGAAATAGTTTTTGATGATGAAATTAAGGCTCTCTTAATCTTATGCTCTTTACCTAAAATTTGGCATAGTTTGGTAATGGTAGTTAGTAATACTGCATCTACTTCAAATATCTTGAAAGTTGATGATGTTGTTAGTGTAATCTTGAATGAAGAAATTTATAGGAAAAGCATAGGGGAAACATCAGGTAATGCTTTAACTATTGAAAGTATGGAATGGTAAAGAGAGAAGGGCAAGTGAGGGAAATAAAGGTCAAAGATGGGAAGTAGATCCAAATCTAGAAATGGAAGAATAACCTACTAGAATTATGGAAAGAAAGGGCATGCAAAGAAAGATTGTTGGTTGAAGGATAACAAAGAAGATCAACATGAAGGTAATAAAGAAGCAAAAGTTGCAGGTATTGTTGCACAAGATGCTCTTATATTTCCTTTGGATAATAAAGTAGAATCATGGGTTTTAGATTTTGGTGACTCTTTCCATGCAACCCAAAATAGAGAATTTTTCAATGATTATGTCCATGGAGATTTTGGAAAAGTTCATTTAGGGGATGATGAGCCTTGTAAAATTATTGGCAAAGGAAAAGTGTAGATGAAATTACAGAATGGCAACACATGGGTGTTGAAGGATGTCATGCATGTACCCATCTTGAAGAGGAATCTGATTTTTGTAGGAAAGTTGGGTGATGAGGGTTGCATAGTAACTCTCACAGCTGAATCTTGGAAAGTTTCCAAGGGTGCACTTGTATTATCAAGAGGAAAGAGAGTAGGTACACTTTATTTATCTACTTTTATTACTGATTATTCTCCTTATATTTTATCTACTTCAAATGTAGATGCAAAGTTGTGGCACTGTAGGCTTGGTCACATGAGTGAGAAGGGAATGGATGTTCTTAAGTCAAAAGGTAAGCTTTCAGATTTGAAAAGCATAGATCTAGATTTTTGTGAGCATTGTATTTTTGGGAAATAGAAGAAAGTGAGGTTTCTCAAAATTGGGTCAACAAAGAAGAAGCACAAGTTGGAGCTTGTTCACACAGATGTGTGGGGACCAGCTTATGTATCTTCTATTGGAGGATCATAGTATTATGTTTCTTTCATTGATGATGCTACAAGAAAGGTATGGGTTTATTGAATAAAGAGGAAATTTGATGTTTTTGACACATTTAAGAAATGGAAAGCCTTGGTTTTTAATGAGAAGGTGATGTACAATGATCAGTTCAAGAGGCTGAATAATTTTGAGTAGGGCAATCTTCATTTTGGAAGAGGTTATGATCCAAAATGAGCTTGTGGGTAAAAATCATCACTCATAGAAAAAAATAGAGATTGACATCAGTCAGGTGGAAATTAACATCGGTCAGGTTGAAATTGACGTTGGTCAGGTGGAATTCACATCAGTCAGGTGCAGACTGACATCGATTAGAGATGACCGAGATCAGTCATTGTCAGAAGAAAATTTGGGTAGACAACAAGCTATAAATGAGTCTCAAACACCCATAAGGAGGTCTGAAAGGGTAAGTAAACCTCCAATTCATTATTCCCCTTCTTTATACTACTTGTTGCTCATTGATGGTGGAGAACCAAAAAGTGTTGATGAGGCAATGCAGGTAGAATCTAGGAAACAGTAGGAGCATGGCATGAATGAGGAAATTGATTTCTTGGAAGAGAACCATACATGGGATTTGGTTGAGTTGCAAGCTAGAAAGAAAGCACTAAAAAACAAATGGGTATATAGGTTAAAGGAAGGAGAGAATGGATAGATGAGACATAAGACCAGGTTGGTGTTGGAGAGGTTTAATATGTAGGATGTGAAATTGGTAAGCACACCTATGGCTGGACACTTCAAGTTGAGAAAAGAACAGTGTCCTAAATCACATGATGAGGTTGAGTACATGAGTAGAGTTCCATATGCTTCATTAGTTGGGAGCTTGATGTATGTAATGGTATGTACTAGACCAGATATTGCCCAAGCAGTGGGAGTTGTCAACAAATTTATGGCCAATCTAGGAAAAGAACACTGGAAAATAATTCAGTGGATTCTTAGATATTTGAGAGGGACCAGCAGTAGGCATTTATGCTATGGAGGGTCAAACACTTCTCTACATGGGTATGTAGATTCAGATATGTCAAGTGACTTGGATGGTAGGAGAAGCACCACAAGATATGTGTTCACTGTTGGTGGAATGATGGTTAGATGGATTTAAAAGTTGTAGAAGGTTATTGCCTTGTCTATTATAGAGGCAAAATACATTACAGTCATAGAGGCTAGCAAGGAAATGATTTGGATGACTCAGTTCATGAAAGAGTTGGGAAAGGAGCAAGAGAGTTACAAATTATACAGTGATAGTCAAAGTGCAATTCATTTGGCAAAGAATTCAACCTTTCATTCAAGAACCAAACATATACAACTTAGGTACCACTTCATTAGACATGTATTGGAGGATGGACAATTGAAGCTGGAAAAGATCCATACGGATAAGAACCCTATTGATATGTTAACAAAGCTGGTAACAAAGGAGAAGTTAAATCTTCATTCAACTTTTGTTGGTCTTCAAGATTGAACTTGAAGAGGGAGAAACAAGCTAGAGATGTTTAGAGGATGTTGCTATACAGGTACAAGTGCAACTATTTATCTCCAAGTGGGAGATTGTTGAGTTGTGGAGCTAAAAGCTTCACCAATGAGCTACACAGTAATTGGCATCAGCAAAATTGGTTAGAACCAATCGACATCGGTTAGGGGTCGATCGACATCAGTCAGCATTAGTTAGAACCAACTAACACCAGTTAAAGGTCAGCTGGCATCGGTTATCTTCAGACTGACATCAGACTTTTGTGCATTTCTAGAATTAGACAATGTTTCTAATTTTAGGAGAACAACTAGTTTGCATGTAAAGACTAAAATTAGTCTTGAGTTTGTTTTTATAATTTTTGTTTACTTCTCAATTCTATTTAAGAGACCCATGGGGTAGTATTGTAATGAGGGTGAGAAAGATCAATTAGATCTGCAAGGAGCAAGATCAATTAGATCTACAAGGGTGCAAGGTCAAGAAGATCTATAAGAACAATTCAGTAATTGAATTGGTTGTAATTGATTGAGAGAGAGAGAACTCTTGAGGGAGAATTACTATACATCTAAGAGGTGTGAGGAGAGAGAGGTTTATCTATTGTATTTCCTTCTATAAGAGTTTAATACAAGATTGGTTGTTTCTTGTATCTCCTATTCTTTGTTGTTTTTGATTTCTAGTTACTTATTACTTCTGGTTCAATTCCATGTTTAGTTGCTTATACAAAAGTAATCAATTGTACTCTAAGGTCCTGACAAGTGGTATCAAAGCTATGTGTATAAACTAACAACATTAATAGTAATATTATGATGCTTGACAATAACTACAATCTAATTTCCATGCGATGTAACCCTTATACATAAAAAATGATTTTTTCCAATTGTTGTGAATTAATATTAAAATAAGTATTGTTACATTGATAATGTTGATTATATTTAATTATAAAATTTCCTATCATAAGAATATTATATCTCCATAATAATGTCTTATTTATCCCTCTTTATGGTATATAAATAATCACTATATGTTCCAACTACCATAGGTGCAAATAGAGTATAGATAAGTATTTTTATGGATCAGTGGGATTGAAATGTAACTTTTCATCTAATGGATTTCTCATATTTTTATCATTATTATCATACTAATATATAATTATGATATTTAGAATTGGCTAAAAGAGAGAGATTTGGTATTGTTTCATCTTGTTGTATAGTTAATGGTAATTATTTCTATGTATCTTATTGAATTATTGTTATTAAGCTTTGATCATTTAATTTACTTGACTCACCTACCTCATATATATGTATTCGATAAAGTGTGATATGTTATGCAAGTGATATAATTGAATGATCCTAAAATCATGGTTGAGTCATTTTGTAGTATTTAAAAGGTTTATCATTTACTATAAGAGTGTATTCATATCCAACATCTATAAATTTTATACGTATATGAAATATATAAGGTACAATCTTCATGACATGAATCCAAGGTCTCCCAAGAATTAAGTTACAAAGTATTTGGTTATGTATGATTTTAAATATAGTAAGCACTATTTTAGGGCCTAATTTTAAATATAATGTGATATATTCAAGTGTTTTTTTAGGAGTCTTTTCAAATCCCTTGATATTTTTTTATAACTTTTAAATGCTTTTCATATCAATGCCAAATTATTGTAAGATAGTAGAGCTAAAAAATTAACTCCTCAACCATTATCAACCAAAACATGCTTCATGACCTTTCCATGTATCTGAACTTAGATTAATAGTGGAAGATATTTTTCTATGATGTGTTTAGGAGGTAGGTATTTATTATTTAAGGCAATGAACTTGTTGACATCCTTGATTGTATTAATGGTAAAATAAAATTATGTTAGTTGTTTGTTAGTTGGGAAAGTTGTATCTCACTCTTTGTAAAAAATTGATATTATAATAACTCCAAAATATATGGGTATTTCTGAGTTGATTGATGATATCATAACCCTTAAACTAAGTTTAGTTTCTCATGTGAAGTGGTGGAGGTTGTGGTGGAACATGCTAACTACCTCATTTTTGATATAGAAAGTGAGGTTCATATTGTCATTTAGTGTTGACAACATGGCCATTAAAATATAATATGTGCATTGGGAAAATAATATAAATAAAATGGTGATCAAGATAACATTGATGCTTAGGATTAGAAGGAATAAATTGAGTCACACACACCCTTTGGTATGAGGTGTCGAGAGGTAATATATCAGCTTGGATATTTAAATAATAGGAATTAAGGAAGTCTTTAGTTTTCATAATATTCATTTTGGACTTTTTATGATGTGTGTATTTAATTATTTCTAATATATAGTGAATCCAAATAATAGTTTGGAAAGTAACATACAATGCAATGTGTATGAAAATAATTAATATGGATATAAAAATTGTCATACTTAGTGAATTCAAAGCTCAGAGAAGGTAATGTTACCAAAAAGTCATTGTATAGATATTTATATCAAGACATGACCAATTTGGATCCAATAAAATTACATAAGGGATATCTTATCACACAATACCACTATAGATGGTTTTAAAGCCTATAGTCAAGTATCACCACACAATAATCCTATTAAGGTCTATAGTACATAAAATAAATCTAATCTAGTGATCACTAAAGCTTGTAGCACAAATGGGGATAGTTAAATAAATAAAACATAACATGTAAATGAAAAATCTACTTATGTCAATGAAGAGGTAATTTTAAGCAAGGAGTAAAACATCAAATCTATTACTTTTTGAAATATCTATCTAATAAAATGAAAGAGTAAGAGTTAGGATTACTTACCTTGAATGAACCTATCATTCCTCAATCTTGGCCAATGGTTCTTTGAAAAAGGTTGTTATGGATTTGTACGGATCCCACTATATAAATAATCTCTAGGCTTAAAGACTCCTACTTTACATCCAAGACTTTCCCATAAGATAAAATTATTTCATTTCAAGACAAAACCCTAAGCAATGACTACTCAAGTGTATAATTTATATAATTTTGAGTTGTAATAATGTGAAAATGAATGTTCCTCTCTATTGAATTGAAGTGAAGGTGATATTTATAGTTAAGGATTTAACCTAAAATTTTACAAAAGTTTAGCTGACAATATTAACTAGACCAATTTTTTAAGGTGGTAAAATTAGGTTTTAGGTCACGAAATAGGTTGGTTGGGCTGACTTAGTTCCATACAGTGTGCTTAACTTTTGTAATAATATTGACCCAACCAAATTAGTATATAAATGAATAAAAAGGGTGTTTACCTAGTGAGGGACTATTTTGAAAAAGGAAATGATTATGGTAGTGTATAAATGGGATTTCATTAATTAGTTAATTAGATATAAGTGACTTGTAGTGTTTTTAGGTAAAGGTATAGGGAACAACAATCTTGAAAATCACCAAAGGTCTAGCCACCCCTTTCTTAGTGCACCCTTTAAGGTGTGCACTCAGAGAGTTTGAAAATTGATAGATACATATAAGAGAGAAAGAGTAAGAAAATGATAAAGTTTAAAAATATTATGCATATACATATGCCCCACTCAAATCTCATTATGTGTCATAAAGGTATAATAGAGAATGGTGCTTTGAGAAAGAACATAGAAACATATAAGAACTAAGCTAACAAATTACAATATAAAACATAAAGTAAATGAAAGTAAATAATTTATAAATACTTACCTTCACTTACCTTTTTTTTGAATGGTTGTGTACTATGTATATAGTCTTGATCATGGAGGGTGAATTTAGCTACTTTGGACAAACCCCAAGGATACAAGGGTAGAGAGTAAAAAAATAATCACTAAAAAAGTAAAATGAGAAACTTCAATGACTAAATAAATCAATTATAAAATTGGTAAGATACTATGACATAAGATATAAGACCAAAATACAAAGTAAAATGGATTAAAATGAGAGTAAATAAGGTAATAAAAAATCCAAGGCTACTAAATGACCTACATACCCTACAAATGCATCCTAAGTAAGAAAAGTAATGTTTTAGATCAAATGAAGGATAAATGAAATATAAATAATGGAACTAACATAAATGTAAGAGGATTAAAAATCCATAATAAAATAAAGATGGAAAAATAAAAACATAAATAACATCTAGGAAAGATAAGTGACAATCCAAACTCAGTCAAGGATGGAAATATGATAGAAAAATGGGAGAAAAATGATTAAATGACCTAAAAAAAATTTAATATAAAATTTAAATTAGGAAATTTTGAGTAAGTTAATTATTATAAAGATAAGGAAATAAAAAAGAGAGTAGTTCACACAAAATTAAAGATGCAAATTTTATTCTAGTGATGGATGAATTGAAATAGTCAAATTCAGAACATGTTTGACAATAATGAAAAATATGAAATATAGAAGTGCGAAAAATATTTTTAAATAAAATTATCTATCAAGGTGGAAATGAAATGGGTGGTGGGGTGAAAATGTGGAACCAAAGTTAAAATATTATATTTACTGATGCCAAGACACTCAAATCATGTTGGTAATACTTAGAAACTTGGAACACCGATAGTGATAGAAAATTCAAAATAATAACCCAAGTTTGAGAAAAATAATTATCAACCCATGAAGGCTTATTATGAATGAAAAATAAGATGGAATTACCTGTTATCACTCAAAAGTACACCCTTGCTGAGAACGCGTGCCTATTATAACTTCTATTGATATAATGGAAAATATCCAAGGTTTGGGACCTTATCATTGGATAGGATAACCAATGAAGGGTTATTTATATTAGGTAAACTCACCTAATTCTATCTAAACTATCTAATTTTGTACTTTCTTGACTAGGAAAAGGGTAGAAAGAGCTATGCTAAAGCTAAAAATGAGAATAAAAACTTAATTTAATGCATAAATATTAAAGTCAATTATGTATATACTTGAAAAAATTTGGAACCTAAATAAATTTTACATATTCACTTCATCTCTATTTAATTACTCTTGAAAAAGTATTTGACACAAAGGTCTTGACAGACACCTTCACTAGCTTATGAGGAATGAACAACGGTTGAATTCACTTCAAGATTAAGTAGAAATAAAAATTTATATGAAATAAAATAATTTAAATTTATATATAAATTTGAGATATTTATACATAAAAATATAAAAAATAACTATTCACTAAGTTCTATCAATGAGCATTAAGAACACACTTCATAAACAACTTGAAAATGGAGGAAAAATAAATTCTTTATTGATTAAAAGGTGAGGTAGTAAAATTTTTGGAAGATTTTTATTAATCCAAAGGCATAATATCCATGATATTTCTATAAAAGATAATGAATATATAAGATAAGAAGAAAGAGAAGATAATCACCTCCAAAAATAGGAAAGAGTTCCACATGCTAGTCAAGTTAACTCCACTGTAACTCCAATTTCAACTCAAAATTGAACTTAAATTTTAATTAAAAAATATTAAAATGTAAAATATTGGATTTTGGAATTATTTATTGTAAAACATCATGATAGGGGATAGAGGGAGAGTTGACAAGTCATAGGGCTATTCATGCATCTTAAACCCTGAGTTAACTCCCTATGATATTGCATGCAACTTTTGATCTTATTTAGTTAAATTTTTTTATATTTAAGTTAGATAATCTTGGTATTTAATTCATATTAATTTTATAATTCATTTACCTCCACTTTCATCTTGAGTTGACTGGACTTATCTTGAATTCACACCTAGATTTCAACTTGATCTATCTTTACATGCAATTTGTATGCAACTTGACTTTTTTGACTTTTCTAAATTAAACCCAAAGAAGGGTGTAGTAAGAAAGATATTTCATGATTATTTTATATGGATTATTTTTCATGAAAATAGGTCCTCAAATATTGACCAAAAATATAACTCAAATTCTTCACTTTTGCATGTTTTGAACTCCACTTTTCTATGGCTAACTGAAGATTCTTGTTGTTGACTTGAACTTACTAAATTTAACCTAAAATTGGGTTCCATAGTTAGAGAGAGGTGGGAATATAGATTTTTAATTACCCATTTAATATTATTGATAATTATGCACTTGATGATGACCAAATCAACCTTCAAAACTAGTTCTTCTTCCATATGCCTATCTTGTATAGCTTTAACAAGCTTCTTGAATGCACTATGAGAGCCATACAATTGATGGATATTAATAATTATAATATATAAGGAGAAAAAAATATTATTTTAACATAATAAATATGGTTTCATATACCTTAAAACAAAATTTCAGCTCCAAACTCCATGTACAACTCCAAAAAGCACCATTTTATGTTCTCATATGCTCTCTTGTTCTCAAGAAACCCTGATTTGGATTAGGGGGTATAAAATGAGTTAAAGGCATGAAAAAAAACTAATAATATGTTTTTTTTATATTTTAATTTTTTAATACTTTTTAAAGTTTTAAAATCTCCAAAAACTTCACCAAACTCCTTAATAAAAATTAAAGAAAAAGTGTTTGCTTGCTGCCCTAAGGATGACCTAGAGATGTTTTTCAATGAGATGAGCCTATTTTTAATTAATTTTAATTATATGATAATTTATTTATAAATTTAAATTAATTATTAACACTCTAAAATAAATTATTTTCATTTTATGGACTTGAAACACCCATTTCCAACTTCATTTATGAGCAAAAATGTGAAGAAACCTTCATTCCCAATGATCAGACTTGTGTATTAGAATTTTATCTCTCCTAAATTAAATTAAATAATTTAAACCAATTTTAAATTTTAATTTATATAAAAATATACCCTTTTATAAAATTTCAAGATTTTTCATTTAAAAAAACTCAATATATGCACTTTTTGGTGTTGACTAGCTTGCCCAATTTCATTTCTGAACGCCTCTACGCATGTTTTTTTTCCATTTTTTTGAGGTTTATGAGGAAAAATCACCTAATTATTTTTAAATTATGACCTTAAATAATCCATATTATCATTAAAATAATTTTATGTACTCAAAAAATCACTTAAACCACTCAAAACATGGCTTTTCTGACTGTCTCTTTTACTTGTTTAAAACGCTGATGCTTGTACCTTTGCCTTTATCCATTATTTTACATGAAATTATTATTAATTAATGTGTATAAATTTATTATATGACCCATAATATCTCACATCACATTTATTTCATAATAAATAGTTCAAAAATGCAAACATACTGCTTAAAATTGAGTAAATGAAGATTTATGAAGGGTTTTAGAGAACCTCTTATTCTTATAAGTTTTTAATAAATTTAAGACACTATAACCTGAAAAAAATTCATTTAATATGGGCCCAAAACTCCATATAATAAATTTTTATCCAAATCCTCTTCACCCTCATCTATCGAGCATCTGTAAATTACCTTCACTAGCTTGCAAATAACTAATTAGAGGAATAAAAGAAACCTATGTCAAGATTTGGACTTTTTATTTGTTAATAAAAAATTATTTTGGACTTATTAATGTTGTATTATGTTTTAAATACCTTATTTTACCTTTAATACATTAAGGGAGTCTTCTTTAAAACCTTCACATGAGCATGTTTGACCAATGGTGGTAAATTTGTCAACATTCTTGATGACTTTGTTGTGATGTTTACCTACTAAACACTAAAAATCAGTAGATATATCCGCTAGGGTATGGATTCATGAAAATATCACCAAATATTAAACTAAACATGTATTCCTCAAGAAATTACAACACTTTTTCATAAGTGTTTATTGAATGTAAAACTAGAACAACTACCAACTGAAAGATGCGCAAGATAACACTTAGAGGAATTTAAAACTAAAGATAATAACAAAAAAAGTTCATAACATAAATTATTTAATGAAATATAACATAATATTTATAAAAAGGAATCCATATTCAGAAACAATGCTTAAGATGAATCTTATTTATTGGGATTGGGAGCTCTTTACCATACATCTTGGCTATTTGGAAGGCATTGTGAAGCTTGAAACTTGAGATCATGTAAGGACCACTCCAAATCAAGTTAAAATTTGTGTGTCTTCCTATTTTTTATTTATCTTCATCCCATTTTAGAACTAAGTCACCTTATTTTAATCTTTTTGAATATGTTTTTCTATTAATTTTTTTCTTCACTTGTGCTTGATTCATCTCCATAGCTAACATGTAATGATTTTTGAGTTCTTATAACTTCATAAGTTCAAAAAATATCACTACCATGGGATCAATCTCCAATAATTCCAACTAATGCATTAACTCCAAAGAAGGGATCTCAAGTGATATTGGAAATTTAGATTCTCTCCCATACATTAGCTTGTAAGGTGAATTAGTAATGGATATCTTGAAGGTGATCCTATCAGCCCATAAAGCTAATTATAATTTAAAATACTAAGTCCTTTTATTGTCTTCAATGGTTCTCCTAATGATCTTCAACAAGTTCTTATTAGTAGACTTAGCAAGGACATTGCTTTGTGGCTAATAATTTGAAGAAGTATTGAGAGACACATCATTTTGGATAGCCCATTGGCTGATTTTATCTCATACAAATGAAATAAAATTATATAAAATGATATTATAAGGAACACCAAACCTTATGAGCAAACTCTCATATAAATCCAAGACACCAGATTCATTTACTTCTTTCAAATCCACTGTTTCTATCCATCTAGTAAAGTAATATGTGGCTGTAAGTATCTACTAATCACCCTTACTAGAAGGTGGATTTATGAGACCAATGAATTCCAAACCCCATTGGATAAAGGGTTTATTACTGAAATGGGTTGAAGAGCTAGGGCAAAAAGCTTCTCTTTTCCTATAAACAATGCACACTTGTTTCACTTCCTTACCCATGCATGAGAATCTATAAATATTTTTGGCCAATAATATCCACCTCTCATGATTTTGAAGGCTATTATTCTTGCTCAAAAGTGGTCTCCAATTTTTCCATCATGAAATTATTTAAGTAACCTTTCAACTTGACTTGGCTCTATGCATCTCAACAACATGACATTAACATCCTTTTTGAACAATACACCATCAAAAAGTAAAAAGGAATAGATTTCAGCCTAAATTATCTCCTCTTTAAACCATTTAAATTTGGAGGATACATACCAATTTGAAGGTACCTTACCATGATTTTAAATTAGATTTGTGAAGGTGTATGATTGGCTGAAATATTTTTATCATTCAAGACCAAAACTATCTCTTTTATTTCCTTTAAATCTTGAGTCAAGTGCTCACATAACCCTTATTGCTAATCAGCTTGGTTACCTTTATTTACATGTCATATTCCATGACCATTTTTATCCATCCTAATATTTTTTCACTTATGTCATTGTTCAACAATAACTCTTTGATGCTAGATGAACAACCATCACATGTATCTTATTGTTAGATAACAAGTGCCTAAAATTTTTGAGACATTTTTTAATGAAAAGTACATGCTTCTTAACAAATGTGTGCCTTATTTCATACTCTATAAAACTTTAGATAAATAATTCTATTGGCTTCTTGAAACCTTGTGAATTTTGTTGTGTCAATATTCTTGAAATTGTATCAACATTAACATATGCATACAACACAAAATCCTTTGAAAAATCAAGATTGAGGAGAGTGGGAGAACTATCAATGGAATTCTTGATGTCTTCAAAAAAATTTATTACCTTCTTTGGTCCAAGTAAAATTATAATTATAAGAGGATTTTACAAAATTTCAAAATCAGATATATACCTTATTATAAAGTTAATATTTTCAAGAAAACTTTACAATGCTTTTTTAATTCTTAGGTAAGGACAATGCAAGAATAACATCTATTATTTTTGGATCAATACTCAAACCATGCTTAGAAACAAAATGACTAAGGATATTAATTTCATGAAATTAAAACACACACTTATTTGGGTTAAGTGACAACCCACATTGTCTACATATCTCAAATACATCTTTAAGATGAAGCATGTGATCATTTTCATCATTTGAAAAAAATGTAACATCATCCAAATACACAAGAACAAATATTTGAATCAAACCTTGATATGACATAACCATGGATCTTTAGAATGTTTCTCCTATATTCATCAACCCAAATGGAAATTTTTGGTATGAAAAGATGCCCCACTTTATAGTGAAGGCTATTTTGAATTGATCCTCCTCATTCACAAGTATTTAGTTATATCCACTATAACCATCTAGCAATGATTTTTTTTTTTTAACTAGCCACTAACTTTAGTATTTGTTCCATTTATACCAATGGATAATGGTCCTATTGGCCATTTTTTTCCCACATACAAAGCTTATACCTTGATGGATGAGCTAAATAAAGTTATGGATGTAATGAATGGTCTAAAGATCACTTGAAATTGGTAAAGCCTTTAAAACACTTTAAGTAAACTTAAAGTGTAGTCTATAAAATTTTGAGAAATTAAGTTCTAATAGTAATCAATGTAGTTAGGATCATGGAATAAGTTTTTAAAGGCCTAAGAGACTCATCATAGCTTTGAAAAATCAAGCAATAGTTCCTAGTAGAAGTCTAAATGAACAAGAACATCTTACATGTCACATAGAAATGAACAAGTTGGTTTACTTGTGAATTTTATAAGTATGCTAAAGAAACCTCCTAAATCCAAAGTATCACACATGATCAATGTATTTAGTGCCAATATCATCCTCTAAAAATTTCATGTCTTGATGAGTTGTCTATCTCAAGATATAAGCATTCAAATTTGAATAAGTAGAGTGGGGATGTGCATGGAGATGTCAAGTTAAAGCCTTCGGAAACAACCATTGGGTTTCAAATATTTCAAAGGATATCTAGGGTAAATGTGTAAGTGACAAGTGGAATAATCTCAAGAGTAGAATCTAAATCCAATGGTGCATAGATGAAGCTTGAGTTAGTAGGTCTAGGTAGATCAATGAAGTGCATTCATTCATATAAAATAGATTTGATGTTGAGAAGTGGGTCAAAAGGTTAGTGGATCCTAAGAGTGAATACGTGGATGAAAAGTGTTTTAAGTGCATTAAATTATCATAAGATCTATGGATCACATTCATTCATATAGAGAAATATCAATGATGCAAGTAAGGTCAATAAGTCAATAGAGCTCAGATCAAGTGTGAAGCCACCAAGTATCTAAATTTGATAGTCCCAAATTAATAAGTTGATGACCAATGCAAAAAGGTGAGCTTGAGAGACTTCCAATAGAGGTTAATGAATTTGTTTTTTACCTAGGCATGTAAATGCATAAGATCCAAGTTTAAATATGGTCTAGGTTGAACTATAATAGATATTTCAGGGATTGATCATCACCATTAAAGCTCCATGGAGGTAGATAGGTCTTTTAGACCTAATACAGATAAAGGGGTGACAACTATTGTTGAATCAAGATCAAACACCTAATGAGATTCATTTCATTGACATTAAGACTATAGGAAAACCAATAATTAGGATTGGTTTTCATCTATAATAGACTTGGGTTCATATTTCAAATTAGGGGTAGATATGTGATTATTGAAAGAGTGTCTTATTTTCCAAAATGGCCAAATAGCTTAGACAAGTAGGTACCTACCATCGATTAAATTAGACATGGCATGGCTCTATCAAAATTACAGATATGAGAATTATCTTCACATAAACAATAAAAGCAAGTGGGAAGTAGTGTAGAAGATCAAAGCAAAGAGATCTAGTGGTTAGAAAAGTAGTCAGAGCATTCAATACTATTTACAACCATAAAGACATTTTATTCAATAGACTTAGTCATGACTCATCATGAAAAATAAACCCTTATCTTTTAATGGATCTCTCAGTCAATGAGAAGAGATTGAAGACTAATTGGAGTGAATGAAGGCTAATTTATCGATGAAGGATCAATCTTGACTAGATTAAGTATGGTGGAGCATTAATTGAAAGGTGAAAACTCAATGATTATTCATGGTTAATGTGTTCCCTCTTCTCTCTTCTCCCTTTCTCTATATTACCCATTCTTTCCCATATTTGTAAGGTCTCTTAGATTCTAGACTCTCACAAGGACTTTGATCTTGAAGAGTAGGGGAATCTATAAGATATTACAAGATATTATCCTCTTGATTAGGCTAAAATCTATAAATTTTTTGTAAGAACTACCTCTTGATGCAATAAAATACTTTATTTACCTATCTCTTGCCTTAGATTAATGTTTAGTGAGTTGTGCATGATGGCATAATGAAGTAAAATCTTACTCATCTATTGTCCTCCTTTATGAGATTCTTTACGGTGTTTTCAAGCTATTATAGGTCTGGATTAGTGTTTTTCCTAAACCTAGTCCATGAAACACCTATGCAAGCAACTGGTCTATGAGGTTTTGTGAGCTAGCATTATCTTGTGCAGATTTAGTATATGTTTAAGCTTATAGGAGTTTCTAATTTTTATTTGATGCATCACCTTGTTATCTTTCTTAAGAGCCCTTTCCCCCTTTCTAACCCTTTTATCCATGATAACATTAGTGTTGACCATTTTTTCCCATAGGAAAAATGGATCAACACCCTATAGTCAGAATCTTTCATAGGGGTTTTGTATAATGTTGTAGTGAATGTTTTAGCTCATTTGATGTCATTTCATATGCCATTTTAAGTTGGTAATGGTATAAATTTGTCTTTGTGTATTTAAGTGTCTTAGGGGTCATTATTTTTGAGTCATATATAGAAATGGTAGGTTTTCATGGTGTTGAGCAGCTAGAGGAATAAGTCCATAAAAGCCTAAGTTTTCACCTTTCTAACTTTTGGCTAAGTATAACATATAGATTTATTTTAGAGGAAGTGTAACAAATTTTAAAACAAATATACAAGGCTTGATTCTTTTAGGATTTTTGTCCCACTTTATTTGGCTAAGTATTGGAATTATTTCAAGAGTTATGTTTCAAGCTTTTTGTTCAAGTGTTAGGAATTATTTCAAACATTTTATTTGAAATAATTTCCCTAAAGGGTAATTTATTCAAAAAGGGTCCTTTACATAAGTTTTGAATGGTAATTTTTAAGTCAAGTGTATTTATCACTTTTATCAAAGGATCTATCTTTGAGAAAGTGATCCTTTACAATTTTCCTAAAGGATATCTTTTTTAAGCAAGTGCCCCAAACAATTTCCCCAAAGGGTACTTTTCTCAAGGAAATAGTCTAGTGTAAAAGTTATAAAGGATATGTTTCTCAAGAAAATGGACCAATTCAAGGTTTTTTAAGGTTAATTTTATTTTATAAAGGGCACTCTTTCTTTTTTAAAGGGTCTAGTGTAGAAAGTTTGAAGGATCAGCTTCTTGGGCAAGTGTCCTCTACATTTTAATCGAAGGATCTTTCAACAGCAAGGTGGACCAAGTCAAAGTTTCAAAGGGAAATTTTTAGAGGGAAAAGCACCAAGACATGAATTATTTCAAACATTTTATCCACAACAATTGTTCAAGGCAAAGATAGAGAAAACAAATTCCTTAAAAAAAAGTGTTTTACACAAACCCTACAAGAATTATCCAGTAAAAGGTTTGAAAGAAATAGGTTATAGAGTTTGTGATCTAGATAGGTGCAATAACATCAAGTTTGGGTCCTTAAAAATATCCATTGGGATTTGAAAATCCAAAGACATTTACATGAATGTCAAAATAGAGCTTAGGTAGAAATATATCTATGCTTAAGTTTGATGGTCTATGGGACATCATTTTCATTCTATGAGATGACGAGTGATGGTTAGTGGGATGTCAAATTTAAATATAGAGCAAGACAAATCTTATGGATCTTAAATTTTATAGTAACATGAACATCAATGATGGTCACATGAACATTATTTGATAGAAGTAAGGATGTTAATTTTAGGATCATGAACTAGGTATTGGAATTCAAAAGTGCATCCCAATATATCAATGGTAGGATTTTAATCTAGAATATAGATCTAAAAATGAGTGGAGGTCAAGGAGTTAATGAATATCAAGATCAAAGGGATAAACAAGTGGAAAAATTACATGAGTCTAAGTAGAGGATTGATGAATCATGTTCATTTTCCTCTAATAGATTTGATGGTGTGAGTTGAGTTAAAGAGTCAAGAATTTGAGCCAGTTCTCGATGACCAATTAGAGCAAAGGAGAGCCCAAGTGTCTTAGATGGAGGGTGAAAGGGTATATTTTGACCAGGGTAAGCAATCATGATGGATCTAAGCTCAAGCATGATTTATTTTGAACTAGGAACAACTATTCTAAGATTGTATGGCACCATTAGGGACATGTAGAGGGATACACATAGACATCAATAGCCATCACTAAAGCCATATGCATGAAAATAACCTTTCTCCCCACTTGGGTATGCATTAACAAACCAATCATGAGTATTTTTGCATAAAACAAGGTGAAAATGACTTGATCTTGCCATTACATCCACCATGGGGCATCACAAAGAATATATTGTAATAATGTAATGGACTGGAGTGACCTAGATCAATCAAGAAGGGTTTGAGTGGGCTTGATTCATGGAGGTAGTTGTAACAACTTTTCAAATAGATTTGAGCTCATTTGATTCCCATTTTTATCACCAAAATCCCTCTCTCTTTCTTCCTTTCTTATATAAATATAGTTCTTGAGCTATTATAAAATAACCCACACCATTTATAGTGATTCCTTACTAGATTGATGCTATATTCTACTTTTAAACATTAAAACAAATCTATTTATGAGTTTTGTATAATTATCTAAGTCTAAAAGTGATGTATGGTGATGAGAAGTGATAATTATCTATCCTTCCTTTCCTTATTCTTTCATGCCTAATAAAAAGTTCCTAATCTAACAAGTCATATATAATGTAGTTTAGTGTGTAAATATTTTCATGTATATAGTTAACTCTTAGGTATGAAATATTCCCTATAGTTTATTTACCTTGTGTTTTTATTTACACCTCACTTTTATATTTAAATACTCATGTTAAAATCTATTAAAACTTAGAGACTAGTCTATATTTTCTATTTCAGTATGGTAGGAATATGATGTTCATGTGGAAGACATTCTCAGTGCATCACCATATTTCAAGTATATTCAATTTATTCATTTTATGATTCTTTTACCCATAAATAAGTAGTATCTTAAGTGGCTAACATTACACAAAATATTCATGGAGTGAGCCCTTCAACCTAGGGGCTCATTTCTAATATATGTACACCCACATACCTAAAAATGTTCCCATGTTACCCAAATCTATAAGAAGCCTAAATAGCCTTTTATAGGGTCAAATATTTGGTGATAATAGTTATGACATACTTGGTGGGACCCATTATCTTTAAGATAACTTGTCAAGGTGAATGCTGGTCTTAACAACATCAACTACAAAGTGGTGTGCTACTCAGCATTTGGTGACTCCTCAAAGTAAATCTAGTTTTAGACCATTATTTTTTTTATAAACTTGTCTCTATAGTTTTTGGTCCTTACTAGGTCATCATTTTTTAGACCATAAAATCCTATTAATCCACTCATTTAGCCTAAGATCCCTCTTTCCATTTAGTATCCTCAACCTAATTTCCCTTTGAAGAATAAGTAGATTTTTCTAGGGAGGGGGAAGAGGAAGAGGCAAAAGAAGTTAAAGAACTTAAATAAGAATACATGGATATACCTCATTATTTACCCCCATTTAACATTTATAATCTAAACCAGCTTAATTCTTCTGATGACATCCCTCCTAATGCCACAAAAGGTGTGCTCACATTCAATGGTGAGTCATATCACACCTAGTGAATACATTAGAGATGTTTTCAATTTTTGTAGTTTCCAAAATATTATATGAGAGAAAATTATTATTAGGTTCCTTGCCATGTCCACAAAAGGGAAGGCTCTTGACTAGTATAGGACTCTAGAAGGGATATGCATCATGACATGGGATGAGTTTGGAGTGTTACCAACCTCCAGATTTAGAAATGAAAGTGACCTTGCTTCTCTCATACATCAACTCAACATGATAAAGAGGGGACCCAAATAAATGATACATGATTTCAATTAAAGGTTTTAAAAGACTTGGCATAGGTTTCCTCCTCCTATGAGACCACCTTCTAGTTTTGTGTTCCTTACTTAAGAGCTATTAGGACTGAAATTGCTCTTATGTTTCAATCTATGGGAGGATCCACCCTCCCTAAAGCATATGAGATTTTTATCAAAGTTAAAAACAATCTTATTCAAGATATAATATTTCCAACTAAAGTTTATATGCATCCTTTATCTCATTCTTCTACTATTATTCTAGATATAGCCCAAGTTCTTAATTCCAATACCAAAGCTAAGGTGGCTCTTAGACAAGAAAAAATAGTGTGGATTGGAAAACAAAGTTCCTAGCCTTAAAGGATCAAAATAGACAAGTTAATGGGAAAAAAGGGGATTATAAAAACCCTTACCCCTATTAGTAATAGTATGATCAATAATATGGAAGAGGGAGAGGCTAATGGTAGCCTAATACCAATAGGCTTGCTAATACATATAATCTTAACTCTACTACTAATGCAAAGAAGATGGTACCAGTTCATAACAATTTAGTATAGGGAGAATATTGGTAGAAAGACTAATTAATGGATGACAATAAAATATGGAGAAAAAATGATGTTTTAAGGGGTATTTACCCCCCTCCTATGAAATGAAGTGAGGTGATGATGCAAGCAAATGAGGGTTGGAAACCTCAAGGAAAAATCTTCACTAACTTCTTGGTTGAAGACACTTTTGTGATAAATCAAGGTGCCTCTATCATAGATAATATAAGGGCCAATAATATGGATCTATGAGGTATTAGTAGCATGCCTACGGGCTCATTCAATCCTCCTATAAGGCAATAGGATATAACTATAAGTGTGATAGTTCCAAAGGCTTCTACAATTCCAACAAGTCAAAATGTGGTAAGGTTTGCCCCTATCCCTCAAGTTTCAAGTATCTCTCTACCTAAAAAAACCCAAGATAAAGTAGGAATGGATTATTTAAACATCATAGATTACTTGAAGAATACTAAGGCATCAATTTTTTGTTGGGATGTCCTTCATATGCCTAGTCAAAAGGAGCTCCTAAAAAAATAGTCATCCACTATCCCTTTTAGTACCCCAAACTCAAATCAAAGTCATAGCCATGTTGATCTTGAAAATGCTCCTAGTAACATTGTTGAACCATCCAATAGATATGAGAAATCTCCACCATTTTACCTCACCCTCATTATAGATGAAAAATGGTACATAACTACATAGTGGATAATGGAGCTTCTACTTCTGTAATGCCTAAAATTGTAGAAGATAACTTGGGCTTGAAATATGAGCCACATAACAAGGGGGTGATTTAGTTATATGGTACACCTACAAAGATATTAGGGATAATAAAAGGCTTGAAGGTTTTATTGCATGGTTGTCCTAATTTTCCTATATTACAAGACATAGTTGTGTTTGATCTCCCAACCCACTTTGTAATCTACCTCTCAATGGACTTCATAGCCAAAATAGGTGGCTATATCTCACATGAATGGTATTTCTTGGCTTTAAAAACAAGATATGGAACCAAAGTGATAATTATAACAAGATTATTATAAGGTTTCATATTGAACCTTACATTGAGACAAGTTCTAATTTAAATTATGTTATTCATGAAGAGAAGGATTATATTCTAGATGATGACACTTTTTCCAAGATTGAGGGCATTGAAAATTTATTTCTTAATGAATATGGTACTAATAATTATAAGAAATATCCTTATTCTCTCATGGAGGAAACTAATCTAGGAACATATTCTATACATGATGAAATAATATAGACACCTCTACTTGCTAGGGAGGAGGGCGAAGATGATAAAATGTGGAAGATGTTTTTTGGTAGTTATAAAAGTAAAGTTGGTGCAGGAGATGGTATTATTTTGGTATTTCCATACAAATAATAGTATTATTCTTCATACAAATTTCATTTTAGTTTCACTTATAATGTATCTAAGTATAAAGGTTTGATTCATGGCCTTTAATGGGTAGGGAGAAAAGGGATAAAAAACCTATAAGTTTATGGAGATAATGAGTTGGTTGTGCACCACATGAGGAATGTGATTGATAAAATGAAACATTTAATTAAGTAATATAGGCATATGATATGGGATATTCTTGAATAATTTAATGCATTCAACATTCACTTAGTCCCAAGGGAACAAAATAGTCATTTTGATAGACTAGCTGCCACATGAGCCCAATTTGACACTCCAACTACCATAAAGGAGGAAGGAAAGTAGTCTAATATTAATATAATTATAATAACTTTTATAAATAATAATGAAGTGTATTGGAAAGTGTGTCATAGTGAAAAAACATTTCATGCTTCTTGCAAAATGAGGCTAAGTTTTCTTTAAGAAATCAAAGGAGACTCCAAGAACAGTTGGGTGACCAGATTGTGCAACTCAGGACCAATAAGATACCTAAGGGTTTGGTGACCTTATAAATTATATATAATGAGAATGACTTTAAAATGAAGGAAAAAGTGAGTGTATTTACAAAAGAGGAGAATTATGAAAATATCTTGATCTTCAAAGACAAACTCCTCAAGCTAGGCAAGGTATGTTCTAATTAGAAAAGCCAACATTCATCAAACTATGTAGAGATTTTCATGATATATTTTCTTGGGAATATAAGGACCTAAAATTATTTGATCCTATCCTAACAAAACATATCAATGATTTAAAATTGGGATGCAAATTGGTTAGACAAAAGTAAAGAGCCATCAACGCCAACATTGAACAACTCATGAGGATGGAGGTCACCAAACTCGAATATAAGATAATATTTCCCATAAAGCATTCAACATGGGTATCTAACCTTTTTCCTCTTAGAAATAAAAATGGGGAGATAAGGCTCTGTGTACACTTTAGAGATCTTAATAGAGTATGACTCAAAGATAACTACCCTCTACCCTCAATGGAGTAAATTCTATAGATGGTTTCAAGTTCTCAACATTTATCTCTTTAAGATGGCTATCTAGGCTACAATCAGGTTTTGATTAATGAAGGTGATTAGTTTAAGACAACCTTCACTACCAAATGGGGAACCTTTTCTTACAATAATATTCCTTTTGGTTTGTCTAATGCTGGTGTCACTTTTTAAAGAGCAAAGGCTATGGCCTTTAAAGGTTTGATCAATGAGATGCTACTAGTTTATTTGGATGATATAGCAATATTTTATAATAATGCTGATAAAAACATGTAACACTTAAGTCAAATGTTCAAAATATGTAGGTAGTATGAGGTATCTCCCAATCTAAAGAAGTGTATCTTTTCTGTTCATGAAGGTAAGCTCCTAGGACTTATTATTTCCAAGGATGGTTTGACTATTAATATTGAGAGAATAGAGGCTATCCTAGGCTTATCATTTCCCCTGCATAAGAAAGGTCTTCAAAGTTTCTTAGGCAAGGTAAATTTTGTAAGAATATTCATACCTAGTTTTACATCTTTGGTAAAACCTATCACAACTATGCTCTAGAAGAACCAAGTATTTTCTTGGACTAAAGAGGGTACAAGTAGTTCTAAAGCCATAAAGAAAGAAATTATAGAAGCTCCTACCCTTGTGAATCTTGATTTTACTAAAGACTTCATGTTGTATTCATTTGCTAACCTTGATAATATCTTAACCTTGTTAATGCAAAAGATGATGAGGGCATGGAACATCCAATTACATTCTTTGATTAAGGTTTAGAAGATTATGAATCCAAGTACACCTTTGTGGAGAAACAAGTTGTTGTTTTAAGGGGACTAAAAAAGTTTAGACATATGGTGTCAAATAACAAGATTCATGTTATGGTCTCTCATCCTAGCACCAAGGAGTTTATTTTGAGAAAATATCTTAGTGAAAAGAGTGTTGGGTGGATCACAAAGGTAATAGAGAATGATGTTGATATCAAAGTGACAAAAATAGTAAGGGGTAAAGATATTTGTGAACATCTAGCTTTAAAATTTCATGAATCAAAAGAGGAATCTATAGTCAACCATGAGTGTCCCCAACTAATTGGTCTATTTCCCCAATAAGGTTGGGCATAGGACATGATTATATTTTTCCTAAATGATGAGTACCTTGATAATATGAATATATCACAAAGGAAGTATTTTATATTACAATATATTCCCTTTTGTATTGTGGATGGTATACTATTTAGGAGGGACATCAACAATGTGTTGTTGAGATGTATTGGTAGCGACCAGTTTGGAGTGATATTGAGAAGTTACATGATGGAACAATAGGAGGCCTTTGCCTCCAAGGATCATAGCTACTAATATCATGAATGATGCCTCTTATTGGCTTGACCTCTTCAAGGATTTCCATGCTTGGGTGAGAAGGTGTGGATAATGTGCCTTTTTTTAGGGAAGCAAAAGCTTACATCTTTTCCCCTGAAGCCTATCCAAGTGAACCAACCTTTCATGAAATGGGGTCTTGATTTTATTAGCATTATAAACCCCCCATCAAGTACTAGTAAAAAATGGATACTCACAATAATTGATTATTTTATCAGATGGGTTAAGGTAGTAACATTAAAGGAGGCTAATGAGAGTGTCATCTTGGAGTTATATGAAAGCATCATAATAAGGTTTGACACCCCTTCTACTATTATTTTAGATAATGATCTTGATTTTGGGTGCTAAAACAACTAGTTAGGTAAATAAAAATGGTGTATTCTTGAGCACTTCATCCAACTATTACCCTCAAGGCAATGGGTTGGATGAATATACCAATAAATACTTGATCAGAATCATCAAGAGAACCTTGGACCATAACCAAAGAGCTTGGCACACCAAACTAAATATAACCTTATGAAATGATAGGATAAATCCTAATAGGTCAATAAGGAATTATCCTTTTGTGCTTATTTATGGAAGAGGAGCTAGGATATCCATCTCTCAAGGGTTTCTTGACTTAGATTTAGCACACCAACTAGAGTTGCTGGAGAACACTCCAATAAAAGTGAGACTAGAAAAATTAGTGGAGTTGTAAGAGATTAGAGGTAAATCTCATCAGGCCATGGAACATCACTAGGTATTGATGAAGAGGTCTTTTGAGAAGAAGGCAACTCCAAGATCATTTTAATAAGGTGACATAGTCTTGGAATGGGACAAAGATAAAGAAAAGCCTATGAGACATACTAAATTTTATACCCTATGGAGTGGACCATATGTCATCACCAAGTGCAAATAAATTCTAGCAAGGATGAATGGAGAATAATTGCCTATCCTTGTGAATGGGATACATTAAAAAACCCTGTTATTGAGAGATGGAGGTCTATCTTGTAAATATTAGGTTAGGTCTATGTTTCTTTTCTTGTTTTGTTGTGTCCAAATAAGTTCTTTTAAAGCACAGTGTGTGTTTCTTAGTTCCTTATTTTGTGTTTTATTCATGTTATTTTCTGTGTTTCATGTGTTGTTCACAGTAATTAATATATCTAACCTATATACTTATGACTCCATAACCTAATAGATAGGATTAGGTAACTGGTCATGGCATAAAAAGCATGCCACCCTTGGGAAATTACCAAAGATGTTGACCATTTTTTCCAATAGGACAAATGGATCAACCCCCCTACAATCAAAATATTTCATAGGGGTTTTGTATAATGTTGTAGCGTATGTTGTAGCTCATTTGATGTCATTTCAAATTCTATTTTAAGTTGGTCATGGTATAACTTAGTCCTTGTGTCATTTAGTGTCTTAGGGGTCATTATTTTTGAGTCATATATACAAGTGGTAGGTTTTCATGGTATTGAACAGTTGTAGGAGCAAAGTCCAAAAAGGCTTAAGTGTGAACCTTTCCAAAATTTAGCTAAGTATAACATTTAAATTTCCTTTAGAGGAAGTGATCCACACAAATCCCACAACAAATGTATAAGGCTTAATTCTTTCAGGAGTTTTGTCCCACTTTATTTGGATAAGTGTTAGAATTCTTTTGGGAGTTATGTTTTGGGCTTTTTATTCAAGTTTGGGAATTATTTCAGTCATTTTGTCTAAAACAATTTCTTCAAAGGGTCATTTATTCAAAGAGGGTCCTTTATAGAAGTTGCAGAGGGTAATTTTGAATCTAATTATTTTCAACATGTTTCCTAAAGGATCTATCTTTGAGAACGTGATCCTTTACAAATTCCTTGAAGGATATATTTTTTAAACAAGTGCCCAAATAATTTCCTCAAAGGTTACTTTTCTTAGGGAAATGATCTAGTGTAGAAGTTATGAATGATATGTTTCTCAATAAAATGGTCCACTTCAATGTTTCTAAAGGGTACTTTTCTTTCAAAAAGGGAAATTTTCAAAATTTTGAGGGACACTCTTTCTTCACCAAAGGGTCCACTGCAGAAAGTCTAAAGGGTCAATTTATTAGGCAAGTGTCCTATACATTTTCTTTTAAGGATATTTCTATAGTAAGGTGGACCAAGTCAAAGCTATAAAGGGCACTTTTTAGAGGGCAAAGGACCAAGACATGAATTATTTCATACAAAAAATTTTCAAGGCAAAGATAGGGTAAATAAATTATTTCAAAAAAAATGTTTTACATAAATCCTAAAAGTATTGTACAACAAAAGGTCTAAAAGAAATAGCCTAAAGATTTTGTGATCTAGAGAGGTGAATAAAAATCAAGTTTGGGCCCTTGTAAATAGCTATTGAGATTTGAAAATCTAAAGATGTTTACATGAATGTAAAAATAGAGATTAGGCAAAAATCTATCTGTGCTTAAGTTTGATGATCTGTGGGACGTAATTTTCATTCTGTGGGTTGATGAATGATAGTTGGTAGGATGTCAACTTTAAAGAGAAGGTAAGACAAATATCATGGAGATTAAATTTGATGGTCACATGACCATCAGTAAAGGCCACATGAACATCATTTGATGGGAGTGAGGATGTCAATTTTAGGATCATGAACTAACTATTAGAGTTCAAAAGTGGGTCCTAATATATCAATGATTGGATTTTAATCAAGCACCCAGATCTAACAATGAGTAGAGGTCAAGGAGTCAATGAATCTCAAGATCAAAGGCATGATGGATAAGTGGCACAAATATGTGAGTCTAAATAGGGGATCAATATATCACATTCATTCACCTCTGGTAGATTTGATGATGTGAGTTGAGTAAAAGAGTTAAGATTATGAACTACTTTTTGATGACCAATCAGAGCAAAGGAGAGCCCAAGTGTCTTAGATGGAGGGAAAAAGGTTGGTTTTTGACCAAGGTAAGCAAACATGATGGAGTTGAGCTCAAGCATGATTTATATTGAATTGGGAGTGGATATTTTGGGATCAAAAAGTGCCATTGGGGACTTACAGAGGGAGACATGTAGACTTGAATGAGTATCACCAAATCTAGCTACATGAAAATGACATCTCTCCCCACTTGGGCATGCATCAATAAACCAATCATGAGTAGTTTTGCATTAAGACAAGGTTAAAATTACTTAATCCTACTATTATAGCCACAATGGGGCATCACAAAGAAGATATTATAATAATATAATGGACTGGATTGATCTGGATCAATCATGAAGTGTTTGAGTGGGCTTAATTCATGGAGGTAGTTATAACAACTTTTCAAATGGATTTGAGCTCATTTTATTCCCTTTTTGAGTGATGAAACTCCCTTTCTCTTTCTTCCTTTCTTATATAAATATAGATTTTGAGCTATTATAAACCAACCCACACCATGTATGGTAAAACCCTATAGGATTGATGTTATATTCTACTTTTAAACATTAATACAAGTCTATTTTTGAGTTTGAATAATTATCCAAGTCTACAAGTGATTTATGGTGATGAGAAGTGATAATGATCTATCCTTCCTTCCCTTATCCTTTCATGTCTGAGCAAGATTTCCTAATCTAATAGGCCATATAGAGTGTAGTCTAGTGTGTAAAGCTTTTCAAGTGTACAATTATGCTTCAGGTGTGAAATCTACCCTCTAATTCATTTACCTTATGTTGTTGTTCAAATCTCACCTTTATATTTAAATACTCATGTTAGAATATATTAAAACTTAGAGACCATTTTGTATTTTCTATTTTAGTGTGGTAAGAATATGATGGTCATGTGGAAAACATTATCAGTGCATCACTTTATTTAGATTAGGTTCAATTTATGTTTTTTTAACTCTTTTTCCCATAAATAAGTAGTATCTTAAGTGGTGATTATTACACAACATATTTAGGGAGCTAACCCTTCAACCTAGATGCTCATTTCCAATATATGTACACTCCTATACCTAGAAAAGTTCTCATATTGCCCAAATCTGGAAGAAGCCTAAACATCCTCTTCTAGGGTGCAAGATTTGGTGACAACAATTAGTTTACATTATCCATCAAGAGGAAGCCAACCTTATTTAGAGTTATAACCATATCATAGGATACCCATAACCTAGGGTTATCCCAATATTGTGAGTGGGAGTGGGGAAGCCTAAATAACTCTTACACAAGGGTGAAATCACATGTCATAATAGTTTCTAGCATGATCAGTGGGACTTTACTACATTTTTAATCTCATTGAAAGGTTCTTGGTGTTGCCTTTTAGTGTAATCAACCTTTGGAGGCACATTTACAAACACCAATGGTGACTCCACTAAGAAAATCAATTGGTATAAGTAGCTTAGGTGCCTAATCACCATTATTTGGTATGTATCATCACCCATTTGAAAAAAATGCATATTATTTCATTATTTATCCTTCATATCAAGTTAGAAATGTTCATGGCTTCACCCAAGTGGCCCTCAAGATTTAATGTATTAACCTTGTCAAAAATTTTCACTTTCTAGTCAACCAAAAAAGAGCCTTAAGGAGATATGGCTTGATATTGAAAGATAATTAAGAGAGACTGATATAGAAGAAAAGTATTATAGGAAAAAATAAAATCTTGAACACTAAGCTCATGTTCAGGAGTAGGAGTTGAGGTTTCAAGAAGAATACTTGGTTAGACAAGACCAATCCAAGAGGGAAAATAACTATCAGTTATTCTTGAGATAGAGATGAACCAACCTTAGACCCAAACTATCCTCTCCTACTCCTGTTCATACTCAAAACCAACCCCTTAGCCCACCTTATCAAATCTCATCTCTATCAAAAGTCAAGACAATAATTAAGGGCCATTCAACTAAAGAATATGAAGCCATTCCATCTTGGATCTTCTCCTATGCCAATGACCCTAATTATGTCATGCCCTCTCTTATGAAATGACCCTCTCCCACACCCATTTTGGAAAGGGAGAATGTGTCCAATCCTTATGATTTCCCCTCATGGAAATGAATCAAGGAAGGCACAAAGAAGAGAGAGGAAGTACTAGCTGAGGTATTCCAAGAACCACTTTAAGAAAAAGAGGTGTTAGCTCAGTTCAATGAGCTTGCCATATAAGAGTTCCATGACTCTATCTCCCTCCCCCAAGATTTACCAAAGAGAGACTTTAATTTACCTAGATGGAATGACACTCTCTTAAGTTGTAAGAAAGGTGAACTTCTTCACCCTCCCACCATCTCCTTCTTAGATAAAAGGCCTACTTTATGAATAATAGAGGAGGAGATTATAAGCATAGGTGAAATTGAAGAATACAACACAAGTGGATATGATGAGGAGATCATGATAGGTATCTCACTCTTTTTATAGGAGGAAAACTTAAGTTTGGACCCACTATTATGGCATGGATTTGACACTAATGAATTAGATCCTAAAGGTAGTACTGATTCCTTCATATTTAAAGGAAGGTTTATTTAGGATGTAGCTAAGAGAAAAGGAGATATTGATTTGTTCTAAGAAATTTCATTTGGTAGGGGTAAGGATGAATATGAGGAAGAAATAGAGAAAAAGGAGGATTAAAGTGAAAAATGGAAACAACTATACCATGAATTCATGGAGCAGGTAGAGGTTCTAAACTAGCCCATCCTTCCTCTAGAACATGAAAATTAACTTTCAAATCATGTTGAAAAATATAACCAATCTCAAGATGAATTGTCTATTAAAGATAGTACTGATGTCTTCAAGAATGAAGGAGAATGGTCAAATCTAGAGCCATAAGAGAATGACATTTTAAACCTTAGATGGTTTGATGAGCTACCATATGGATATTTTCAAAGTAAATAAAGAAAGGATGGTGTTGAATTTGACATTATCCTGGATGACCAAGAGGAAGCTAGCTTTTGGGATGACTTAGAGATTTTTTTTCTAAGCCTAGATAGTCAACCTTCATGTTCAAAAGATCCATAAGACAAAGAGCTTATTGGTGTTTTTATAGTCAATTTTGGATTAAGCCTTGAAAAATGGACTAATATACATACATTAGAGACATGTTTTTCCCATTTCATCCTCTTAAGAACATGTCAAAAGAGTTAGTAATTAGGCATCTTAGCTCACCTATCATGAGCTCTCAAAATCAAGGTTTTTTCCATCCTGATCCACCATAAGTGAGTGATGAAAAATATTTTCCATTTGATCCAGGAGGAAGATACTTGTAAGTTAAAACCATGTACATATTATAATATTTTTTATGATTTCTTCTAAGTGCCTTGTGCACATTTCATTTATATTTTGTGTTTCCTTCAATAAGTGACTTGGGCATAGTTATTTTGGTTTTGGTGCTTATTGTTTTAAGAGGAGTTATCTAGAGGGGAAGTGTTGCATCATTTCATGTAAAATAACAGTAAAAATTTGAGACTCCATTTTTAATGGATCAATTTAAGGCTATAGTCTCTTACATAGCGAGCATGTGACCCTAGGATGTCACCAAAAAAATTGGCAAATTTTGGCCCACATACAAAGATTCTACCTAAAGGGATGAGATGAATAGATTTATAGATGAAATGATTGGTACAAAGATCACTTGAAGTTGGAAAAGCCTTTGAAACACTTTAAGTAAACTTAAAGTGTAGTTTGTCAAATTTTGAGAAAGTATGTTCTCATAATGATCAATGCAGTCAGGATCACATAATGAGTTCATATAGGCCTTAGAGACTTATCAAAGCTTTAAAATATTAAGCAATAGTTCCTATCACAAGTCTAAATGAACTAGACCATCTTACATGTCATGTAAAAATTAATAGGTTGGTTTACTTATGAATTTTATAAGTATGCTCACATAGGATCAATGTAGTTAGTGACAAAATCATCTTATATAAATTTCATGTCTTGATGAGTTGTCTATCTCAATATATAAGTGTTAAAATTTAAACAAGAAGAGTAGAGAAATGCATGGGGATGTCAATTTAAATAATTGATAAATAACCATTAGGTTTTAAATATTTCAAAGGATCTCTAGGGTGAACATGCAACTAACAAGTGGTATAATTTCTGGAGTATAATATAGATCCAACAACACATAGATGAAGCTCAAGTCAGTGGGTCCAAGAAGATCAATGAAGCACATTCACTTATATAAATAAGATATAACAATGAGAAGTGTGTCAAAAGGTTAGCAGACCCTAAGAGAAAATGTGTAGGTGAAAAGTGTCTTAAGTAGGTTAAAATGGTATAATATATATGGCTTGCATTCATTTATATAGAGAAAGATCAATGATATGATCAAGGTCAATAAGTCAATATAAATTAGATCAAGTGTGAGGCTACTAAATGTATAAATTTTATAGGCTCAAATTAACAAGTTGATGGCCAATGAATAAAGGTAAGCCTAGGATACTTTCAATGCAGGTCTATGAAGCTATTTTTGACACAAGAAAGTAAATGCATAAGAGTTGAGTTTGAAGATGATCTAGGTTAAAATAAAATGGATATTTTAGGGGTTGATAATCACTATTAGATCTCCATGGAGGTAGATAGGTCTTTTAGACCTAATACAAATAAAAGGGTTATAACTATTGTCATAGTGAGATCAAACACCTAACAAGCTTAATTTCATCAACATTAAGACTATATGAAAAAGAATAATTAAGATTGGTTTTTGTCTATAGTAGACCTAGGTTAAAATTTCAATGTAGGGTTAGATATGTGATTAATGGAAGAGTGTCTTATCTTCCAAAATTGCCACATATATTTGATAAGTATGTACTTATTGTTGCTTAAAGCAAGCAATGCATGGCTCTGTCAGAATTATAGATATGAAGATTATCTTCTCATGAACAATGAAAGTAAGTGGGAAGTAATGTAAAATATCAAAGTAAAGAGATTTCATGGTTAGGGAAGTAGTCAGAGTATTCAATATTATTTATAACTATAAATATCTTTTCTCTAATAGACTTAGTCATGACTCATCATGTAAAACAAACCCTTATCTTCTAGTGGATCTCTAGCCAATGAGAAGAGCTTGAAGACTAATTGGATAAAATGAAGGCTAATTTGTTGATGAAGGATAAATCCTAATTAGATTAAGTGTGGTAGATCATTAATTAAAAGGTGGTATCTTATTTATTATTCTTGGTTAAATTTCTCCCTCTTCTCTCTTCTCCCTTTCTCTATATTACCCATTATTTCCCATTTTTTAAAGCTCTCTCAGATTCTAGACTCTCACAAGGACTATTTAATCTTGAAGAGCAGGGGAATATCTAAGACATTTCAAGATATTCTCCTCTTGATTAGGCTAAACCTTATCAATAATTTATAATAACTACCTCTTGATGTAATAAAAGACTTTCTTTACCTATATACTTCCTTAGATAAATGTTTAGTGAGTTGTCCATGATGGTAAAGTGAAGGAGAATATTCTTCATCTATTTCCCTCCTTTCTAACCTTTTAAGGGTGTTTTCAAGCTATTACAGGTCTAGATTAGTATTCTAACAAAACCTAGTCCATGAAATACTTATGTAATCATTTGGTTTATGAGGTTGTGTGAGCTAAAATTATCTTGTGTAGATATAGTGTGGGTTAAAGATTATGGAATTTTCCCATTTTTTAGTACATAACCTTGTTAGCTTTCTTAGGATCCCTTTTCCCCTTTCTAACCCTTTTCCCTATGACAACATTAGTTTAGGTGATCTACAAAGAGGAAGCCAACCATCTCTATAAATTCAACCCTATCATAGGATACCCATAGCTTCAGGTTATCCCAATATTGTGATTGGGAGTGGGGGAGATTGAATAACTCTTCCACAAAGGTGCAATCTCACAACGTAATAGGTCATTAAGTGAGGAATTATGCAAGTCATGGAAATACACACACAATCTAAGTTTTATATTATTATTCCTCACAATAACAGAATTATTAATGCAAGCAGAATGATTGATAGGAAATATTATAAATAATTCAATTAACTTGTGAATCTCTATTCTCATCAAAGGTTCTAACTTTAGATTAGTTCTCCTTTGTTTTTGCCTTACTAATTTTGTGCCTTCTTGTAAATCAATGGTGTGTTGAACTAAAAATAGGATCAAATAATTTAAAATCATTTTACTCCCATGCAAACACATCAACAAAATATTTACATAAATTAATAAAAGTTTATTTTTTAGATTAAGAACATACTTTACCAAGTTTTAGAGCTTTCCTATTGACTATGTCAATGCTTGCATGTGTATTCTTATTTGGTAGAAAAAGAAGATTTTTGCATTATTACCTCTTCATCCCTACTAAAAATATTCTAAAGTGTGACAAGACATTTTGGCAAATTTTTAGACTTGATCTAAACTATTTTATCACCATACTGTTGCAAAAGTTTTCATTGATTTTTAGAACACAATTTAACCTCTTCTTGTAGGAAACAAACAACTTGATCATCATATTCAAAGACTTTAAAAATTAAATTATTATCAAGAATATATGGTATGAACACAATATTGATGTATTTATGAGTTTTAATTTCATTATATCAATTTTAATGTCAAACTATGCCCAAATTATAGCCAACCTATCTGTATACTTATTGCTCTCTCTAGGCACTGCCTATATATCAAATGCATCAAAATATTCTATAAGATCCCATACCCTATGTTTATGTGATTTTATAAATGTATTATTACATATATTCATTCCTCTTACTTGATTTAACACAATCTCACTATCTCCAAATGCTTTTAAAATATTATCTCCCATCTTTCTAGCCCATTGCAAACCATGAACTACAACCTCATATTTTTCCACATTTTTAGAGCATGAAAAATAAAATTTAAGAGAATGAAATTACCTTTTTTTGTAGAGATAAATGATAATAATAATATCCCATTTACCATGTTTATTCCATGATCAATCAAAATAGAGTTTCCATAAACCATCATTTAACTCACCTTCTTTATATAGAGCTAGAATTTGTGCACCATATTCATGTAAAAAGTAAAATCCAAGTCCTTTTTGATTTATCATATTTTAATAATCATGATCATGTATATTAGTATCATATTAATAAATAATAAATTAATTAAACCATCAATATATTATTTTGATTTAGATTCACTAGTTTGCTTTACTTCATCTGAGATGACATAATAACATTAACAATACTAGGCATTTATGGTTCTAGATGAAATTAAGCAATGAGATATGAATAAATTATAAATTTTATTCCATACCTTATTATAAATAAAATGTATTTACAATTATTTGAAACATACACACCTATATTTGAAGTGAATTCATGTGATAAACACACAGTAATATATGAAAGAAGATCCACCACTAACATGTCTTGTTGAATAGTCAAATTTGGGCATGCATGAAGTGTTAATTTTAGATTCTTGATTATACACAATTTTTTGGTTGGAGATCCATAAATTTTAAAAACACCCTTATTTTTTGGCTGATATTCCAAACTTAATTTATTTGTAATATATTTTGGCATTAATGTGCTACTTGTTCCACTATCAACCATGAAATTATGAACTAGTGTATCATCAATAATTAAGGAAAGATATAAAGGAGGTGTTTTAATTTGATTTTTGTCATATTTTTTGACCTTTAACCTTATATATATATATATATATATATATATATATATATATATATATATATATATATATATATATATATATATATATATATAATTCTCTTTCTAACCCAAATTTTATAAAATCATAGTTTCCTTCTCTGTTGGTTATGTAGATAAGCTAAGGCCTGAAAGCTCATGTATAAGTTTTTTTTTTGTCTTAGGATTGCCATTGAACCCCACATATTCAATATAATTTTAACCTTATTAATATGATATAATATGTTTAAAGAGGATCCTACAAACTTTTGTTGTACCTTTAGAATAATAGGATGCTCTTGTGCTTGAGGCACTTAGTGAAGCTTGCTTGCTTCAACATGCTAATTTTATTGAGCTAAAGGGGCAACAATATGATCATTAGTAATTTTATAAATCATATATATAAAATTTTAAGCATTATTTACCTCTTGGGGCTCATATATATCCCTTCTCTTAGCTCTTGTTATAGTTGAAACAAAACTCTTTGATTTTATAGACTCACCAATCTGATTTGCTACTACATAATCATGAACTTGGAAATTCATGAAGGTTGCATCCATTTATCATTGTCCAAGATTAACTTGAAATTGTTGCATCATAGATTCATTCTATTTTCCTTATTGAATAAAAGCTTCTTCTTGTGTCATTTGAGGAATCACCATATTTTCTAATAGTAAAGCTTGTTTTTACACATCATTAGTATTAAAAGGTTGCAAAATTGAATCTTGTATCAAATTATTTTGTATTGGAATAAGAGCCTTGGTTGAGGAAATATCATTAGGATTAATTATATCATATTTTTTGTCTATTATAATGTCTCCTTAAACTTGATATGTAAGTTTATTATCTCTATATCCTTGTTAGGTAGGTCTTGGTTCTCTATATGTTTGATATTTGGGCTGATTTGGTGCTTGAGATGGATTATTGGTGGCTTTATATTGAAACCTCCTTAGCTAAACTACTTCATTAACAAAATATTGTAGCATACCTTTTAGTTCACCAAGATCACTATATTGACTATGAGGAGATTAAACTTGACCTTGAGGGGCTGAAATTTGGGTTATTTATGGAGCTTGAGGAGGTAGAATAGGTAGTAATTCTAGAAAAATTAGAATTAGAGACCTAGGTACAAGTTTACCATCTTGAATTAGACTATTTTCAACATTAATAGCAACCTCATAGGCATATAACAATGTTCTAACCATCCATGGATTGAATCATAACTAACATATTAGAATTCAAGGCTCTCAAAAAGTATAGGAAAGCATATTAGGGGATGACCTTATCATGGGAGGTATTCTATTCCATATATTTTGAAATATAAGATTGAAATTAGTCATAAATTTATGTGATGCTCTCTTGATGGTAGTGAGTTGTTTAAAAAGAGGTAGATGGTCTAATTTATCTTCAAATTGCCTATAAATTGGTTCAATTAAATCATCCCAAGAGGTTATGAAATTAAAGGGAAGGTTAATATACCATTGCAATGCCTTTCTCTTGAAGGATGTAGTAGGTAAATGGATGGAAACATTATCTTGGGTAATGTGGTGGATGGAACACACATTAGCCACATCTTTGATATGTTTTATGGGTGTAGTTTGATCTTCACTAGTAAAATATTGTATACTTTTGAGGGTTGAGATTGGAATATCATTATATTGGACCAAATTTAGAGGGATTCAATCATTGAAAGGAGAAAATTCTTGGTATTTTTGGGATAACCATGTGAATAATAGGATTTAAACTTGAAGTGGTTTGCACAATAGGCTGATTTGGTGACTGAAATAGTCTTGTAGGATATGAAATTATTGTCAAAAACCATCTTCTTCTATTAGAATTCTTAGATAATTCAGAAAATTTAAATGGTATACCTCTTATTTTAGATATTATAGTGACTTTATGCATGAAAATATTAGTTATTTCTACTAAAAATATCCTTTTCTATCTTTGATCTATGTCTCATTGGGTGTGCCAAAAAATGTTATCACTTAAAATTACACCCTTGCTGAGAACATGTGCATGTTCTCAATTATATTAATATAATGTAGACTCTACAAGGTGTGGGAAATTATAATTATATATAATCTCTAGATCAAGGGCTGATTAACTTTGGTACACTCACCTAATTCTATCTAAACTATCTAATTATGTGTTTCCTTGACTAGAAAAAGGGTGGAAGGAGCTATCCTAAAGCTAAAAAAGGGAATACAAACTAAAAATTGGGGTGATGCACCAATATTAAAGTTAATTATTCATATAATTGACACAATTTGGAATATAAATAACTTTCACACATTTACTTCATATTGATATAATGACTTTTTTCAAAAGTATTTCACATAGAGGTCTTGACAGATACCTACACTAGCTTTGGAGGAATGAACAATGATTGAATTCATTTCTAGATTAAGTGAAAATAAGACTTAGAAACTTTATATAACTTAAAATAATTTTAATTTTATTTATAAATGTGAGATATTAAAACATATACATAGGAAAAATAATTATTCACTAAGTTCTATCAATGAACATTAAGAACACACTTCATGAACAACTTGAAAATGGAGGAAAAATTAGTTCTTTATTACTTCAAAGATGAGTTTGTAAAATTTTTGGTAGAGTTTAAATAATACAAAGGAATAATATCCATTATCCTTCTCAAAAATATAATACATATATAAGATAAGAAGAGAGAGAGAAAATAATTAGCTGCAAAAATAGGAAAGAGTTCCACATGCTAGTTAAGTTAACTCCACTGTAACTCCAACTTTAACTCAAAATTAAACTCAAATTTTAATTAAACCAGATTAAAATATAAAATATTAGAATTTGGACCTTATTTATTGGAAAATGGAATGATATGGGAGAGAGGGATATTTACAAAGTCAAAGGGTTATTCATGCATCTTGAATCTTGAGTTAACTCCCTATCAAGGGTTATTCATACATCTTGAATTATGAGTTAACTCCCTATCATCTTGCATGCAAAATTTTGATCTTATTTAGTTAATTTTTTTAGATATTTTAGTTATATCCTCTTGGTATTTCATGCATCTTAAATTTTGAATTTAGGTACCTCCACTTTCATCTTGACTTTACTGGACTTATTTTGACTTCACACCTAGAGTTCAACTTGAGTTATATTTGCATTACAAGTTCACTTATTTGATTTTTATAAATTTAGCCCAAAGGGGGGCGTAGTAAGAAAGAGATTTCATTATGATGTTATACAGATTATTTTTCATTAAAATATATCATCAAATATTTACCAAAATTGTAACTCAACTTCTCCACTTTTGCATGCTTTAAACTCCACTTTTCTAAGACTAATTGAAGATTCTTATTGTTGACTTGAAATTGATAAATTTATCCCAAAATGGGGAAAAATATTTATATATATTGGAGTAAGTGGATTTTTAATTATCCATTTAATATTATTTATAAATATACACTTGATGATGACCAAATCAACCTTCCAAACTGGGTCTTCTTTCAAATGCCTATCTTGTATAACTTTGACAAGCTTCTTGAATACATTGTGAGAGCTAAAAAATTGATTGATATTAATAGTTTGAATATATATTGAGAAAAATTATTATTTTAACATAATAAAAATGGTGTCACATGTATTCAAACAAAATTTTAGCTCTAATCTCTATGCACAACTCAAAAAAACACCATTTTATGCTCTCATATGCTCTCTTGTTCTCAAAAAACTCTAATTTGGATCAAGGGGTATAAAATGAGTTAAAATATTGAAAAAAAACTAATAATATTATTATTATATAGGTATAAATGTTTTATACCTTTAAATTTTTTAAAATCTCCAAAACTCTTCACCAAACTCCCTAAGAAAAATTCACAAAAAAATCCCTGCTTGATGCCCTAGGGATGACCTGAAGATGTTTTTCAATGAGATGAGATTATTTTTAAATGGTTTTAATTGAATTATAATTTATTTATACCTGAAAATTAATTATTCATACTCTAAAATCAATTTTTTCTATTGGGGGGACTTGAAACACTCGTTTCCAACTCCATTTGTGAGCAAAAAAGTTAAGAACCCTTGATTCACTTCATGATAATACCTATATATTGGAATTTTATATATTATATATAATAATAAGGAATTTAAATTAATTTTAAACATTAAATTACATTAAAAAAATACCCAATGTAAAATTTTAAGATTTTTCATTCAAAATACTCAAAATATGCACTTGTTGGTGTTGACTAGCTTATCTAATTTCATTTCTAAACACCTATAGGTACATGTTTAACCATTGTATTAGGAATAATGAACTAATTATTTTTTAATTATGAATTTTAATTTCTCATATTATAATTCAAATAATTTTATGTACTAAAAAAATCATTTAAACCACTCAAAATGTGACTTTTCAAACTGTCTCTCTTGCTTGCTTAAAACCCTAATGCTTGTACCTTTAAATTTCACAAATATTTTCTATGAAATTTTGATTTAATAATGTTTATAAAGGTATAATATTTCATATAATATCTCACACCAAGTTTATTTTTTAAAAAATAACTCAAAAATGTAAACATATTGCTTAAAACTTGGCAAATGAGGATTTAAGAAGGGTTTTAGAGCACCTATTCTTCTTAACAATTGTTCATAAGTTTAAGACACTTTAACCTGAAATAATTTAATATAATATTTATTTAATATGTTCCATAAAATCCATATAATACCATTTTATCCAACTCTTCTTCACCCTCATGTATCGAGCATCTAAAAATTGCCTTCACTAGCTTATAAATAACTAGTTAAAGGAATAAAAGAAACCTCTGTCAAAATTTGGACTTGTGAGTTGTTACTATGAATGATTTTGGAATGATTAATATTGTATTATATTTTAATAACTTTTTTTAACTTTAATCCATGAATGGAGGATTACTTGAAAGCCTGAACTTAAGCATCTTTGACCAATGGTGAAAAAATTATCAACATTACCTCCCTACAAACTGTTCGCATTCCTCAATACCCCTTATAGAGCTATCAGTCTACTGTGAATATTGGGTACTTGAATTATAAATTAGGTAGAATTGAATATATTTATTTTTGAGAGAATTACACCTCACACACTATTATATTGGTATACCTCACCCTAATGGACCTTGGATCTATTATGAGGCAAGCTATGTAGTTTGAGATTCGACTAGGATAGGAAATGTGCCTTAAAAAACACATCTTTCCATGTAATTTTGAATTTTGATCATTTTTTTTCCTTTTAATTTAATGATATGAATTTTAAATTTTATGGATTTTTATATTATTCCTAATCCATATGGATTTGTAAAACCAAACATGGGTGGTAAAAATGACTATCACTAGAGAAACTATACTTGGTGGTTAGGAAGAGAATATACAGATCATAGTATCTAATAATTTTAGAGTGTAATATTATAAATATTGAAATCCAAAAACTTACCTTGATTTTCCTAAAGTGATGTATACTTGGGGAAGATGATAGAAGCGAGCCAAGAATGATTAGGTTCTCCACATCACAAAATGTATTTAATGAGATGGCACAATGGTAGGTAAGCATGAATCATTATCATGTGAAATTATATTTGTGAATGAAGTAATGAGAATAAGATTATTAAAGTTTTAATATTATATAATATTACTAACTCTAAGTGTAACAATATATGAATCTCAACCATTGCCTTATCTTTCACATAAGACTCTTAGTTAAGATGAGGAGGAAAATTATTTTTTTAGAAATGAGAACATGTGTTTGTAAGAAAGTACCACCTTATCTAAGGTCTTACACTAAAACTTAAAAATTGAAAATCTAAAGGGTATGCTTAATAAAATAAAGTAATATAAATGAAATAGAGAGTTTGAGAAAATAAACAAATTTTGTGAGGAATGTTTAGTTCCTATCCATAGTATTATGATGAAACTCACAAACTAAAAACCAAGTGTTTTTAAAACAAACAACAAAAATAAAAGGGTAAAAATAATATGGTTTAAAATAAACAAAATAATACCTAGAGGTATATATATGGTGTGTTTCATAGTATAAAGTCTAAGTAATACTTATATGAATATCACCATAATATGATATTTGAATTAAAAACTTGTAAGTACCACATGATACACAAAATGAAACATAAGTTAAGAAAAATATTTCATCAAAAATTGAGCATTGTTTGGTTCTTGATAGACATGTCCTTCATGAGTTTGTAACTGATAAGTAATAGGTTCGAGAATATCCTTGACTAGGTAAGGACCCCACCATTTTTTAGCATAATTTCCTTATTTATCTAGGATTAATCTAATTTGATAAATAAATAACATATATTGAATGTACAAACTTTGAATTTTTGTTATGTTATTTAGTGATGTAGGCTTTATATTGGTGATTATGATGTAATACACCCATACATCACTCATTATTCTAATGCCTGAATATGATCTTCATTAAGCTCTTCATCACGTATGATATATATATATATATATATATAGTGATGGTAACTCAACTTATAAGGTTAAGACAACTTTAGAGCCATATACTAATTTAAAAGGAGTGGCACTTGTGGGAGTTTGAATACTAGTGTGATAATCATAGATTGTAAGATAAAGTTAAAGGTGCTAGTTAGAAAAATATTCTATAAAATTTTTTAGAAACATTTTATTAAGTATTTTATAAGTTTATTTAGCTTGACCATTACAATGAGGGTGATATGGTGATAATTTTGAATTTCACATAGTTGTTTCCTATCTTCTTTTTTTAATTTTCCACCATTATCATAAATGACGATATGAGGAATTCAAAAATGAAATATGATTTGATTAATAATTAATTTTTATATTGTGATGCCCATAATGTTATCAAGAGGCATAAATTCCACCCACTTGGTAAAATGTCAAGTGGAATTAATAATGAAAACATGACCATATTATGGTCTGGGTAATTTTCCAATGAGATCTAATCCCCACATATAAAATGGCCAAATAGACTCCAAGGTTTAGAGTTTGACTAGAGGAAAGTGAATGAGATCATCATGAAGTTGAAAAGGATTACACTTTTTATCGATGTTAATGGCATATTTTTTGAGAGTAGGCCAAAAGTATCCCATGTTTAGGCATTTTTAGGCTATGGATGGATGTTATAATGACCACTTTAGATGCCTCCATGTGTTTTTCAAGGAGAGAATGAACTTATTCTAGAGTTACATAATGAGTAGGGTACCTTCATAATTATGATAATAAAGGGTGTCATATCAAAGTACATATTTGTATGCATGTTTAAAAATTTATGTCTTTTCCCAAGAATCTACCTCTAGAGGTTAAGTATGATGCTCAATGAATTAGATGATATTTTTATACCATAAGCTCTATCAATTTATGATAGATTCTATGTGTAAAATTAGAGAATCATTCTTATTTTGTAAATAATAAGGTGACTTCCTCATTTTGATGAGGAATTAGGAACAATGAAAAGCTTGATGAGGATTAAATAGATATGCTAATGAAGTGAGAGAATTAGATATGGAATTTTACTCTCATGGGATTGGTTTGATGGTAAATGAAATGAATTATTTGGCAAACATAGTGGCGAGTTTATGATATGTGATAAGGTTTTCACTTTTAAATTGATAATCACCACTAACTTGACAACATATTAGTTTTGAATCACCTAAATCATGTAAATATGGGACATCTAAATCAATTATGGCTTGTATATATAATATAAGGGATTTATATCCAACCATGTTATTGGTGACATCAAAGGTTAATTTAAATGATAGAAGTATTATTTTACCATGGGGGTTAGCTACATGTAAGTTTCCCTAACTCCTTGAAGGCATTTTGTAGCATCAAAGTGAAGTGTCCAAGTTTCTTCATGCAAGTCAATTGTTATTTATAGTAGTTCTTCAATGACTAATTTACATTAGATTTAGAGATAGAAGGGTTGCGTTAATCAAGTTTATTTGATTTAAGATTAGTAGTTAATTTGTGAAAATAATATTTGATTGAGGCTAATTGATTTTGACCTTCAATATGATTACTAGCTGGAGAGGGCCAACTGCATTTTGATCTATGACTACTTGTCCTTTGACATTTTTTGTGTAACAATTCATAGATCAAATTTTATTAATAGGATCATCCATTTAAAAATTCTATCACTAGGTAGTAAATATTTATAAAATAAATGATGAAATGGATAAGAGTAAACAATAACATAATTAGTTTGATAGAGCATACAATCATGGAGATTTTCAATTATAAAATAGATAATAGACAATCATGTTATAATTTTGTGTAACATTTTCCATAGTCTATGAGAGATTGACATATATAATATATGGCATATTCTCTACCAGTTTCATTTTTTTGAGTGAGAATTACCTAGACTAATATAGGGGTAGATGAGGTATACAAGATGAGTGGATGAACATTCAAAGGTGGTAAAAGAGTAGGAGGATGAATTAAGGATTCTTTCATGATAGATTTTTGACATGAATCCATCCATTCTAGAGCATTACCTTTATTAATAATGGATATAATGGAGTATATATGGTAATCCATCTAGAGAAAAATGTCGAATTACCCCAAGTTTCCAAAGCTATGTGCATATTCTTGGAATGGAGAGAAAAATATGCATGTTGATAATAATTTTGATTTTAGCTAGAAAAACATCAATGCATCTATAGAAAAGTATAAAGTATAAAATTTTACTAGAAGTAACACTAAAAATCCATTTTAAATGTTTAAATCTAACTTTGTATTTGATGATATGATCCAATATGATAACTAAGTCATGCATATGATTACCATGATGTTTAAATTTGATAATAAGATCATCTACATATATTTCAATGATTTTATGAATGCGATCATGGAAAAATTTAATGTTTATAGATATCTCCATAATTTTTGAGACCAGAAGGAATTTTAACATAGTAAAAGGTTCCAAATTAAGTGGTAAACATTGTTTTATGTTGATCTTTGAGATCTATGTGAGTTTGATTATAGCCCAAGAAACTATCTAAGATATATAACATTTTATAGACAATGGTGGAATAAATAATGACATCAATTGATGGTAAGGGAAAATTATCTTTTGGACATTATAAGTTTATATTAGGAAATTATATGCATATGTGAATAACCTTTGTGACATTTTTATGAATGAGGACAATGTTTGAAACCCATTTTGAGTAATCCATGGGTTTAATAAACTTAGCATACAAAATATTGATGATTTATTTATGATATAGAGTGGAAACATTGGGAGGGAATTTGTGTTATTTTTGATGCATGGGTTTGGTGTTAGGATAGGTAATGATATTATGGACAATGATGTTAGGATCAATTCAAGGCATGCCTGGGTAATGCTCATCTTGTATACCTCATCTACCCCCTCCAAGTGAAAGATAATTCATGTCAAAAATATTACATTTATTTATTCTAGAATTTGATGGAGGATAATGAATTTTATGGGATGTTTTTAGAGATAATACGAGTCCTTGTGATGTTAATTTCATCAATCAATTCAACCTTAGTTTGTGTCTTCAATAAGGAGAAAGGTGTCTCAAGTTTGTGGAGCACATCACCCTACTATAAGTGTTTTGGTTGGATTGAGATGTTTTCACTTTTAGAGGTTACAAGTGATTTAATATTCATGGAGGATATCTCACTTTCATAGGATTCATGTGCCCTCTCCTTGAGAAGTAGTTCTTTTTAGATGATCCTGTAAGGGATATCATGTTTTGCACTCTCAAAAGCATATTATATTATATAAATGGTGTTATATAGGTTTGAATGTCAATTTTGGCCCATGTGGAAATGAACATCAATGATATAACATATGAAGATGGCATTACAGAGGTTTGAGGCCAATTTTATGAGTATAGATGCAAATGCACACTTTAAAAAGACTTGGATAGTCTTGTCCACCCATAGGTCTGCAAACATGTAGGTGGACATTCATCAATCATAAGTTCCATGTTGAGTATATTAAAAAATTGAACAAGACCTGATATTTCCTCCTAAACACTCATTTGACACTGATTGACTTCATTTTATCATTAAAAAACCTGAATGAATGAATAAACTCCAACTTCTATGTATGAACCCTATACATGAGCTGACCAATACACAAGCCATATATACAAATGGGAATTTGAGGCTAGAAAATGTTAGAAAGATTCATAGGATTATTAAGAAGAGTGATCATAATTGGCAAATATTTGATAAAGTCTCTAACCTTAAAGACTCAAGAAGTTTATTGTCTCTAACAAGTCTATACAAGTAAGAAAAGAGACCTATAGATTATAGACTTGTAGGTCCTCTTTTTAGACAAAAGGCATTTGTTCATGCCAAGAATAATTGGTTAAAAAAATGACTCAATGAAATGATAAATGTACTTACCAATGAAATAACCTAAGTTATTTGAGATTCAAATGAGGGTTAAGAATATTGGGTCTACATGCTTAATACTCATACATAGGTTTGCATATGAAGACAAGAAGGTAAGGTCTAAAACTATCATAAAAAGCTAATGAAATCTATAATATAGTGAGAAAAGGAATTAAAATGAAGTTTGGATAATGTTAAGGTGTCAATGCTATAGTTGAGAAGGCCAAGTGGAAGACTTAGTGTTAAAACTCTTTCCTAGTGGTCACAAATAGCCATCCCTTGAGTGAACATGAAACAAATGAATGATTTTTTTGAAGATATAAGGTCATTGAAAAGGTGGCATGGTTTCCAAAGAAGGTATATAATTATCAATGTAGTCTCAAAATTTCTTGAATGCCTAAAGATTTATATTGAAACCCCAAGAATAGAGTCAACCTTCATGACCACCTATAGTTTGGTTTAGGCAATTCATGTTGGTTTCAAGTTTAGAGAGAGGTAAAGTGCACATAAATAGAATTAGAGTATAGATCATGTGGATTGAATTTTTTAAACCATTTGAGGTCAAAGGACTCAAATAATGATGAGGAAAAGTGACCTAAATAAGATCCATTCTAGCTTACACATAGTTAGTCCACCACCTATAGTCTTGCCTTGTTAAGTAAAGGTGTTCACTAGGTTTCAAAGAAGGGAGGTTTTTATAAAGAAGAGATTCATGCATATGATTATATTATGTTGTTAAAACCTCTATAAATTCCTTAGACCCATAAAAAGTGAGTCTAATACTAATAAACCTTGTTAAGCCTGTAGATCCTAAAACCAATAATATAGGCTTATATACCCATTTGAAGCAAAGTGTCATTTTGAGGGGTAATATGACAACATGAAAGAAAAGATGAGTATAAAATGTTTTTAAATACCATATAAGATAATCCAAAAATAGGGGAAGGTAAGAAAGTGACATTTAGGCATTTGAGATCCCCTCAAGTTCTCTTAATGTAGGAATGTAACTCAAAACTAAAATTTCACTCAATTATTAAGACTTTGACACTATGAATTGATCCAAGTGGTATTTAGGATGATAAAGGGGTTATTACACTCCAATATTTTGGTATCAATTGTTGGTTCATATCTCTAATAAGTATGAACAAAGCCTAAGAACTCAAACCCTTCTTTAATAGCCTATTTATAACCTGAAGACCAACTTCTTGCACTTGTATTTGTACATATAGGATGAATGGGGAATTTATATCCTAGGGAAAGTTGAGGGGGTTAATTCACTTGAAATTTTTAGCATTGGTTTAGGGATTAAGGGCCTAGAGTTTAAGAATAATTGTTAATAACTAAAATAGGTTTAAACCCTCCTTAAACCCTAGTAAGGACAAAATGTGGAATATTGGCCTAAAAATTTCATTAAATGACATATTTTTACCTTATAATCACCCCAAAATCATTATATACTCCAAGTAGGTCCTCACCATGTACCTTGTCTATACCTGTAACTATATGAACTACATTAAATACCTTATTTTGTAAGGATTTTAGGTGATTTTAAAGTTTTTAAATAGTGGATCAATTAAAAAATATTTGGGATGTATTATAACTATTAAAACCCAAAAATATGTACATAAAATCTAAAAGTGTCTAAACAAGTTTGGTTTTTCAAGGCAATCTTGAACAGGCTTAAAAAGAGACTAGTATTTGAGACCATTTCATGGTTATCACACTTACATAGGGTCTCAAGACCTAACATTTTCCATGGATGTTTGTGATAGGCTGTGAAAATTTAATGACACATATTTTTTGTGGTTTCACACATGTGGGAGAGATTTGGATCATAAAATCAGTCTTATAGGCAAGGAGGCCTAATTGAGGCCTAATTAGGACAAGAGAACAATAGAAAAAAGATAATTCTAATCAATCTAAGGACATAAAAATTGGCATGGATTTATAAAAAAATATTGGGTCCTCAAATATATCTTAAATTTGCTAGGATCATATATACATTATCCTATATAAGGAGGTTTACATGATTTTAGGGCTACAAGGAAAAAAGGCCTAATGAGAGCTTGAGGAGAAAAAATTGAGTCTTGAGATTTGTTAAATGAACAAAAATGGATTGATTCAGATATAATATGGTATTTTAATTCCTTTTATGAAAACATATTTCTTTGATGAATCATAATTCAAATTTTGATCCATTTGGACAAGGTTAAGCATGATAGATGAAGGGGTTTCAAGACACCCAATCATATGGATGATGATTTACACTAAAATTTTAGATAAATGGAGTTTATAAATGTATTAAATGTGTAAAAATATAATTTATTAATTCATCAATGGTGATCTAATGATGAAAAATCCCATTTGTCACTTTTCATATGCAAAGAAGGGCAGTTTTGAAGAAGATGACCAATGTGTAAAACAAGTAGTCCAACTCCTATGCCACTTAGATGATGAATCATATTTAGAGGATAAACATATGTATTTGGAAGTATATTTTTACTGTTATATAACTCATTATTTTTATCTCATACTAGACAATTGGAAATCTCCTCCTTTATGCCCCTCTCTCTTCCTCATTTCTCTATATAAGCTGCCACTTTTGGCATTATATGGCATCCAAATTTGGTAGAATACCTTATAATTTAAATAATTATTTTAAATTTGGAATAAATATTTAAATCTAGTTTTAGTCTCTCAAATTATTTCTTAAGTGTGTGAAGTAGTTTATAATTGAATGACAAGTGATAGTTATCTTGTTTTCATCTCACTCTTTCATGGTTTGTGTGAGTAATATGCCTTATAGGAGGTCACATGATGTGTAAATTATTGTTTTATGTGTATTTTAGTGTGAATAATATTAATAGTGTTTATTATCAAACCTAATACTCATATACCTTGATAAATTCATTGCATTCTACCTTCATGTTAAAACACTTTTGTTAGGAGAACATTAGGATTTGAGATTAGTTTTGCAAGTTGTCTCCATAATACAGGTTCAAGTAGGAGTGTGGAGTTTACCTTGGTTCATCACCTATGTTATATTAGTTTTAATCTCATTATATCCCTTTTCATTCAAATTAAATAAGTTAGTGGTTAGTTGTAGGTGTTTTGCAAGGGATTCTATCCCTTTAACTTAGAGATTTACCTCAACGTTATTCCAAATTTGGTTGATAATACTTATAAAGAAAGAAACTAAAATTATTGTCTTATTTAGGGGTGAGATAGTTAGAGATAGTAATAGGTTGAAGACATGTACATGTACCACACTTGATTTTTTATTTTCTTTGATAAGCATAGAGTTTCCATATTGTAAATGATATGGATTAGGAAGAAGTGAAGAAATAGGATTTTTTTTAGGATCCACACTAGTAAACAAAATATTAAATCAAGGAACCTTTTTATAAAAATGGTTGAGCTTATGATTTTAACATGGAAGTTGAGGTTATCTAACATAAAGGAGTTATAATATAGATTCATTATTAGAAAGTGTGGGTAGAGGTCCAAAATATTCAACACTTACTTTGAGATAAAGGATTTGATTACCTTTACTATCATAATCAAGATATATTTTTCTCATGGTGGTATCTCTAAAATCTAAAGTAATTTTAGGAGGTAGAATAGAGGGTAAAATTTTATTTTGATGATATAGGGTTGAGTGAAATCAACAAGGTTAATATTAATTATATTAATTTGTTTAATAAATGTGATTTTAGGTGCAAAATTTGGAATAATTATGTCTATTGAGTTATTTTGGATATAATTAAAAGGTATTAATTGAATATCATTATATTGATCAATATAATTGTGAGGAGAAATAATGTAATTATGTCATTAATATTTATGGTTGGTAAAGTAGGATGTACCAAATTGAATTGATTTGGACACTTAAAGGATGTAATAGTAGGGAATTATTAGATTACCCATGGAGTGTCTAACAATGGTGGATTAACATGAGGTGAATAAAATTTAGGTTCTAATTTAGTATCAGGTGATATATGAATGGCATGGGCATCATGGTTGAAAAAGTGTATTTTATCTAATGTATTTTGATAATTTTTTAGATCTAAATCTCATGATTTATCTTGGGGGTCAATATTATTTTCATTATAGGTAGTGCATGCATGAGTTTCTATAGAGAATCATTAGTAGAGACACCTATGTTTTTGAATTTGAGAGGAGACATAGCTAAAGGATATTTAAAGAGTTTAGATACCCCATATTTGTTACAAGTGAAATCATCCTCTCTACAAGAGGCTTAACATGCATTTCATTGGTAAGACTATTAGTAATATAATCAATTAATATAATGGTGAGACCATGTGAGAGTAGGTAAAGAAGGATCCATTATCCTATATAAGGAGGTAATCGAGTGGTATAATAAGTATTTTTTAATTCATTTCATTTGTCATAATTTGAATCTATAAGAATGACATTTAAATCAAAATTAATGTTAAAAAAATTAGGAAGAGGTATATTATTGATGTGATAAATATTAGGAATACAATATTGACACTTAGTATTTGGTAATTGGATGCTCCCAGGATTAGGATTAGCCTCGTGTTTGTAGTTTTCACATTATGTATGAATTTGATGCATTGGCTACCCTAAATGAAATATAATGCATGCAATTGGTCCATGGGTGACCTAGGAATATGTTTTAAGATAAAGGAAGATAAAAAACCATAAGATTGGTGTGAATTATCTTGGATCTAATAGTAAGAGGGATCCAAATTTAACCAAATAGTTTTATCAAATCCTCTACTTATGAGATGGGTTTGTTTGATATTTTATTTAGTCTATCTAATTTATTGAATTAACCAAAGAGAAGTGACATTAATGCTAGATCCTCTATCTACTAATAATTTTTGAATGAGGTTATTATTGATTCCAATTTTTATAAAGATAGGTGATTCATCTTATCAAACAATGATTTCATCATTATTCATATATTATTCGATAAATTCTAAAGAGAGTTTTGTGGACAAAGAAATTAATCTGATTACATAAACTTATATAAGTAGAGGACCATTAGAAGAGAGTTCAGAGTCATGAGATTGTGTTTATTTAATATTTTGTAATATTTACATAAATAATGTATGGAGACAAGGAAAAGTTTAGACTAATTCCATAAGGGTAATTTTGCAAGGCATTGAGTTAAGTTTTTTTAGGAAATTCTAATGAGATTTATAAGATGAAGAACTAGTAAGAGGTTTATAAAAATGAAATTTTTTGTAGGGATTGAATAACTAGGATGAGGTTCCAGTTTTGGAAGTGGTTCATTACTAGTATTTGGTTTTTAACATGTTGGTGAAGTAGTAGTATTTCTAAGAAATTTTTTATCAGTAGAGGATTTACTAGTTTTGGTGATAGGATCCTTGTGAGTAGGTTTATGATGTTAATTAACTTTATCTATGTTCACATATTGAGAGTTACTATAATATTCACCATAATTAGCATCAAATATAAAAATATTAACATTCATATGCTGTGTATTAGGATTAGATGAGGATTTGTAAGATTTTGAGGGTGTGTTTGGTAAATTATTTCTTTGGGAAATATTTTAGATAATCAATATGATGTTATTTTATCATAACATAATAATCAAATGTATCACCTAACATGAAATAAACCACAATTTTGATATTCCCACAACATGTCTCATGAGAATTATTGATGTCAACATGGAACTAACAAAATTTATTAGGATCATATCATGATGGGGGGGTAGTATTATTATAGATGAAGGGTTTATATGGAGATAATAATTTCTTAATTTATGATACCATAAATGGTGGGTGGGAAAGGGTTTTATAATCTAATTTGACTTACATTTTTTTGGAGGGGATTGAGAATGCATATTTGCATTAGTAATCATGTTAGTTGAAGATTGGCAAGATTCCTTGAATGATTCATGTGATGGTTCAAATTGGTTCATAAATAAGTCTTGTCTTTTAGCTTAATAAAATGCCTCTATTAATTTGTTTTGGGAAAAATTCAAACCTTGTATTAAAGAGAAGGTTTTAAAGAAATGATAAATAATTTAAAAATATTATCATAATTCATGTTGTGATCTAATTTTTTAGATAATGATTTCCAATGTTTGATGAAAGTGTGATTTGATTCAAAGGAACAGTACTTAGCAATAATGAAATGACTTAGACAATTTTTTAGGAGATCATTTTTTTAAAATTATATAACTAAAGCATTTAACAAATGCTATAGTTGTGATATATAATGTTAAGGGAGTTGATTATACCATTATAAAACATCTCTAGTGAATGTTTTAACCATAATATTAGTGGTAGTGAAAGTATTGGTTTTAACACATTCCTTATAGGGATTACCAAATGATTTAAGTAAAAGGGTAGGTTCATTAGTTCCATCATATTTAATGGTTTCATAAATCTTTTCAATATTGATGGATACAATGAAGGGGACTAGTGGTTCATTGCAAATATGTCGAAACATCTTATTATGCAAAATAGTTTGAGTAATGATATTCCCATTAAAATAATGAAGAGGATGGAAATAAAATTTTGGTTATTTTGAGGCATGAGAATAGAAGGTTTATTATACATTTAAACTATGTGATGTTGCATTTCAATCAATTTTTAATCGCTAGTTGTTTGCATAACATTCATTTGTTGAATCATTTGACCAAGAATTTGAATGGTATTAATGGGTGTATTTTTATTACTAGTGATGAGAGGTGGAGGATGGGTAGTATGTGGAATATTAGTATTAGACTAAGGATCATTCCCAAGATTAGGGATATTAATGTTTCCTATGGGAAGATTTCCTATGTTAGTAGCTATTACTCCAATGGTATAATAAGGAATTTTGGATATGGTAGCATTAGGAGTATAGATGGTGTTATCTTGGTAAGTGTGAAATAGGTTGGATCATATAGATTATAATTTTGGCAAATTTGAACCATGTTATAATAAATGGAGTGAGATGAAGGTTGGGAGTAAGTACACCATGAGGGATTGTCCTCTTGGATGGATAAGATAAGTAATAAATAACAACCTATGTATCTTATAAATTGTTTCAAATTATCAATAAATATTTTGATAGGTAATTTCATGATCTAATTAAGGTGTAAATGAATATAAATAAGTATAGGTATTTAGGAGATAAAAATTCTCAAAAAATAAAACTAGATCTTCCACTAGTAGAACTAGATTAGATAAGTAATTAAATAATTGATGTTTGTACTTAATTATCTAGAATATGTAGAGTCAACCATGTATATTTTGTATATGATGAAAAATAAATTGATATATATTTGAATAGATCAACCTAATCAATCTAACATGATTCTAAAAATGAAAAATAATGACCTAAGAGTGAACTAGGTCAGCCATGTGTGTGGGATTAATCAGGTTGATATAGTTGGATATTAAGGAAAAATTTATAATTTTGTATAAAGTCACCCAAGATCTATGTAATTTAGCATGTTGATTTGATGTGATTTTGAGAGGATAAAATAAAAATATGGAAACCTATTGGATTGAGCTAGTAAATGTAATTGGGAAGACAAGATAAAATAATATCTTACTAAATTAAACTGAATAATTTAGTTATTTAAGTAGGTAAAAATTTAAATTATCTAAAACTAGATGATTTAATTTTAAAAATAAATAAATAAAACACATAATATAAGACTGAGTCATGTTGGTCAATGTAGTTTGTTCACATAGTCAATTACATCAAGATGGTCAATCTAGTTGGGACACAAAACATATAATTATATCAATGTTAGATGATACAGTCTATAATATAAAATAGAATAAGAATCAGTAAGTAAAAAAAGTAAAATTTTTACTACTAATGCTAACTAATTACCTGAAAATAAGATATAAAAATTGTAGTAAAAGGTTGTATTTGACAATGTAGGCTTCCAAAGATACTAGATTATTTATTAGATAGTGATGGCCTATTTTTTCAAATTTATAATTATAGAGGTAGATAAATTTAGTTTCAAGGGTAAGGTGGAAGTATATTCTCAGTGTTAACCACTAATAGATGCACCACACAATTAAACAAATGTCTAGATTCCTAAGGTTCAATACAAAAGGGAAATCCAAGATGTTTCTAAAATACCATGAGGTGTGTGGAAACTAAAGACCATGTTTATCTCTTTACTATGTCTATGATTATTGGGGAAATCCCCTCATGCCATGATATATGTAAATGATAGACAAGTATAATAAAAATAATATCATGTATCCCTTCATAACAATAGTTAAGTAGTTTTAAAACCATAGATACATAGTTTTTAGGGAAAACCAAAGAAGATGAAAGTAAAGGTGAATTATTAATTTAAAAAAAAATAAAGTTGAAATTTATAAAATAAAATAAATAAGTAGACAAATATTTGTTTTAAAAGTGAAATTGATTATAATTACTATGAAAATAGGGGTTAATTGCCTTTTCTTATGATAAAAAATGAAATACATAGAATAAGATTAAGCAAATTGATCTAGTTGAGAAAATAGTAACTAACATAATCAAGTTTGTGAACCTGGTATATTAAAAAATTAGACCCAAAAAAGATAAATCAACCAGATCAATTTAGTTTTTTATTAGAATACATAGACATAAAACTAGATTGAGTTGGTCAATTTAGTTTATTGTGTGGATACACTTTGACAAAATTGACAACTAAGTAAAATAGTAAGGAAATTTTTGAATTTTGAACTGAAAATAAAAAATATAAATTGATTAATATTGAAAAGATGGAAATTATAAGCTTTTAAGAATTAACCTATATTATATAACATAATCAACCATGTTTATTTAGATATATTGTTGAAAGTGCTGATTTTTTATTGATTATATCATCCAGGTGGGATTTTAATCTTATAAACAAAAGATAAAACTAGGTCCACCAATGCAACCTAGTTGACTAAATTTTTTTTACCTATAGATAGACAAAATGACTATATTGACCTATTTTATCTAGTTAAATGAAAACCCTAGGTGTTTAGATAGAGTAAATGAATATAAATTGGCTCAATCTAGTTTGTTAAAAACCCTAAACTTATAGAAAGATAAAAAGACTAGATCAACCAACTTAATCTAGTTATTCAAATAATAAAATTATATTGAGAAAATGAAACCTAAAAATTTGAATTGATCTAGTTTATTTTGACTAAAAAATTAAAATTATAAGGGTTAGATTCATGTCAAGTTCACCAGAATGTATGCAAAAAACTAGGATGGATTTATAGCTTATCCTACTTGGTGAATTCCAAGCTAAGAGAAGGTAATGTTACCAAAAAATCATTTCATAGTTATTTATATTAGGAAATGACCAAATTTTATCTAATAAAACCTACCTATTGGATATGTTATCATGAAACACTACTATATAGGGTTCTAAGGCCTCTAGTCAAGTATCACCACATAATAACCCTAACTAGGTCTACAATACATAAAATAAATCTAATATAGTGATCACTAAATATTTTGTAACAAAGAGGGATATTTAAACAAACCAAAAATAAAATGCAAAGTAAAAATATACTCAAGTTAATATGGAGGTAATTCTTAGTAAGGATTAAAACATTCAAACTATTACTTTATGCAATATCTATCTAACAAAATGAAAAAGTAAGAGTTAGGAATACTTATCTTGAATTCAATTGTCATGCCTCAATCTCTCCATTTTACAATGGTGTTTTTAAAGAGGTTTTTTTAGTTTTTTAAGGATCACACTATAGAAATAATTTGTAGGTTAATATATTCCTACTTTACATCCAATACCTTCTCATAAGGCAAGCCTTTTTCATTTCAAGGGAAAACCCTAAGAAATTACTCCTCAAATTTATAATTTATAGAATTATGATATATAAAAATGTAAAAATGAGTGTTAATCTCTATTGTATTTAATTGAATGTGGTATTTATAAAAAATATTAACACTAAATCCTTCTAGAAGTTTAGCTGATAATATCAACTAGCTCAATTTTGTTAGGCGAGAAAAGTAGTTGTTATGTATTGAACTAGGTTGGTCATGGTGACTTATTTATAAAACATGTCGATTAAATTTGGTAACAATATCAACCCAATTAACTTAGTATGGAAATAAAGAAAAAGGTTGTTTACTTAGTGAGGGACTATTTTTAAATAGGAAATGCTTAAGGAATTGGATAAATGGGATTTTATTTCTTAGGGAATTAGATAAAAGTGAATTATGGTTTTAGGTAATGGTATAGGGACAAAAAATATTTTGAATCACTGAAAATATTCCCACCCCTTTCATGGTGCACCCTTTAAGGTGTGCACTTAGAGAGATTGAAACTTGACAGGATCTTACCAAAGAAAAAACATCAATAAATGACAAAGTTTAAAAATATTGTGTGTATACATACATAATTATTAATTTAAAAATATTTAAACACAATTCACTCATTATTTTAAAACATTAGAAATTTTTGTAACAATGATTAAGGGTGCAACTAGTTAAGTTTTTATTTGTTTTGTAGGCTTTCAAATATATTGATATTAGTATTAAATAGTGAACATGGCCACAAAGTCAATAACTAAGGATAATTAAAAAATTTACATAGCTACACAATATCATATATATTATAAATTTAGAGTGAATTCCTAGGACTAACCACTTACAAGTACACTTATAATAATAAATGGTCAAAGGCTTTATATGACTAAAGATAAAACCTAGATGTTTTTGATATATTATGAGGTATGTGAAAACTAAAATACATATATAATGATTTATAATGGAATGATTATTTGGGTAATATCCGTCAAACCATGACTCATGTATAATTTAAGACTGCTTTATCTAGAATGACTTCTATGAGTTTTAAAACTTCCAAAAAAATGTTTCTAGAAAATATATTTAAAAAACAATGTAAAATCAAAAAATGGGAAATGTTCTTCAGAAAAGGAGACAAGAATTAAATATTAATCCTAAAATTCAAAGATAAACTATCCCTAGTGTCTATACATAATGAATTTTGAAACCCTAGAACAAAGGTAAAAAAGGAAAATAAATGTTCAAAATAAAATGCACGGGTTCACTAATATGTTTCACCCTATTTTAGATAAAATAAAATAATTTTTTTTTTATGTGTATGTAAAAATAGATAATATAATAATTTTAATTATGTAAAATAATCAGTTTCTTAATTTTGATAATTTTATAAACATAGAAAACTTTTATTTTAGGAAAACACTATAAATAAAAAGTACTTATCTAACACAGATCTTTGTCAACTATTTCAGATATCAGACAATGAAAATAAGAAGAAGATGTGATTGTGTAGGCTTAGGATAGAGAATAAGATCAACAACTAAATCTAGATAGGTCCAATGTAAATGGACTATACTACAATGTGTTCATGTCCATTAATTATAAATTTTTAAAAAGTGACTATGCTTACTGATTGATAAGATACTATAGAAAGAATCAAAGCTCTAGAAATAAAAATTTAGAGATAAAAAAAATAATATATTCCTATAAATGACCTATGTAAGTGGATAGTAGTGAAGTTAATTTAATCTATTGAATGTGAACTTGTCCTAGTTGATTGTGAAAAAAACCTATTCATTATGCTTTCTACATATGTCTATTGAGCAATCTAAGTTATCATAACTCAATTTTTTCCATGCATAATTAGTTGTGTTGATTTTATTTTATTTATAACACTAATATAAATTTTATATCTTGAAAACCTATACAAAAATAGGGTTTTTTAATGGGTTGATTTGACCTCAATCACCCCATTTATGATTGACCTCTTCCTATGTATCCAATACTTTAAAGAGGGAAATCAATCCTATGTATTTTTCCCACCTATTGTGATTTTTGAAAATTTTCTCATTTTACTATAGGTATGAAACTAAAATATGAATATGATACTTGAAAATGATAAATATTGACTTCCTTTGGAAAGATATTGTCTTGGATTATGGTTGTTTCTTTTGAGTGATCTTGAATTTGGAGAGAATATGGAATATTTTCTCAATGTGAAATAGTATGAATTCTTGGGAGAAGTGAATGTTGAGTGGGAAAAATGAATGTAATTTTATGTTTATTTATATGAAAACATTTTTATAATTTCATTTAGCCTATTATGTGAAACATGTGGGAAAACCAAAAATAATATTTTGAATTTTGTAAACTAGCCATTATTTGGTATAGGATACAAACACTATAACTGGATAAGATATAATGTGCTCCTATCCACATAACATATAATTATCCATAAGGATAAGGGATAATTATAATTTATTGGAGATAGTTTGAATATTATTTTAAGCAACTTGAGTATTTTACAGTTAAATTTTTTGTGTATATATAATTACAAATAAGGGGTTAAACTTGCATATAAGCAAATGGATTATAAGAATGGAAAATAATATTCATGTATTTGTGCACAAGCCATGTGATTTAGGATGTGTCAATAATTAACATTACCAAGAACATATGAATATATTTATGTTTCTATAGAGTTATCAAATGCAAAGCATAAAACCTTTAATAGAATACTAAAATTAGAGTATTCACTTATTCTTGCACGGGAATATTCCTTTCTCCTTCTTGGCTTACTCATTTTACAACTTGGATCAAGCCTCGTGGAATCCAAATTATCCTTTTATAGATTAATTTTAAGTGTTGATATTTGTTTCAATGATTACTTCTTCATTTGTGTGTCTTGAATGTGATATTTATTTTTTATACATTTTACTTGCACAACATGCATGATGTGGTAACCTATCCTTCATACACACTTGATATATTAATATTATAATTTATGAGAATCCAAGTTATTATAAATTATCAAGCACACATAAATTATTATTTACCTTTGTATAATTTCCTTAATGCAATTTTATTTTTTGATCATTTCCCTTCAACTCATCAATTTTATCTTTCTCATCTATTGTTGACTAAATTTTTGTCACTAGTTATTTTTCCTCATCCTATTAAATTTTCAATACTTAGTATATTTATTTTCATTATATGTAAATAAATGGTGTCATCAATTTTTTTCATAACTCATGGACATAATAGAATCCTATCCTAATACCTTCTTCTGAAGCTCTGTAAATAATTCATCAAATTTATTACACCTTTTCCTTATCTACACCTTTAATGACTTCCTTAAAAATTTCTACCCTTTCTTCTTGATCATTCACCTCTTACATGTGATTAATTATATCTCTATGTATGCTAATTTATTTTATTAATATTTACTTCACATACTCATTTCCATGCATAAATATATTAAATATATTTTTATCTCCCATTATATTCAACCAAATTTCATTGATTCCATTAGTCATTTCCTTTGTGATATCTTAAAAATGTGATTTCAAATATGTTATTTTCTCATCCTAGATTTTATCTTTTTCAATTTGTTTTTATATATTTCATGTTATGAAGATTTAAAATTATTCTTCACATTTAAATAGAAATTCTTTTTCCCTTCTCATCTCCTCTTATAATTCCCCAAATTTCAATCTCATATCAAATTTCTCTATATTATCTCCATGTCTAGCTTCACAACTTTCAAAATTCAAATGCATGTGATCATTATTTAATTGTCAACTACATTCATCTCTCTATTTTCAGTATCACCATGTTTTTCCTCCTAACCATTCACCTTAAAAATGTCTTCATGGACACTAAGATCTCTAGCTATTGAATATGATTATCTAACATAGTCTTCAACTTCTTCAGGGCCCTCTTCATCACATTATCATGAAAAATAATTCATATCACTAAAATTTAAGAGTATATATAAATAATGGGTATTTATACCCATGTAAAATGAATTTCTCCAACCTACATGTATTCATTATTTAGGATGATGTGTAACAATCCTCTTTCTCTCAATAGACTAAGATACAAATGAGTTCCTAACAATAGAGCATGTGAATAATTGGAAGAACATGTAATGACACATAATAATGATGTACCTAGAATAGGGTAATATAAAATCAAATTTTATAAATAAAGGGTCCCAAATCCTAATCTTATGACATGGGGTATTGATTTGATTATAGCTCAATATGGATAAATGATTGTAATAATTATAACAAAGGGATGTACTAAGGATATAATAAGGATACCACATGAAAGGAAATGATAAACAAGGGTAATATATCTCTAAGGTAGATAAAATTAATATAATATAATAATAATAATATGAGTGTTGTAATTATAAACTAATGGGAAATTTATGAAACCTAAGGTGATAAATGGAAATCCTAAGGAACCCTATAGATATACCGCATTTTTAGTATAAGGAGGAGCATGAGAAAGGATAAATAACACATCCACAATAGAAATAAGAAAATAAATATCTAATATAATAAATGAATAAATGAAATAGAGTAGTGATAGAGACTTATTTTGGGTGGACTCTTCAGCATGTCCATATTCCCCTTAGGTTCATGTGGAACTTTAAAAGAGATGTTATAGGATGAAGACCAAAAATTAAAATAAGAATACCTAGGTATCCTTAGTTGGGGACTAAAAATATTGGAACACCTCATTGGAAGGACTCATTTTATTGATATTTAATGACCATAATCAATATGATACCTCCAAGATAATATTCTAATCCTCTAACACCTCATTTTACTACTTAAGTGTAGAAATATGATTGCAAGTAAAGTATATGAACGTGTTATATTTTTTTTAGGTGGGAAACACTAGTGTGGATGATAAAATAGGAAAAATATGGTGACTATAAAATGATAGTGACTTTTATAATATGGTATAAATTCAAATTGGTAGAAAATATTGATGAAATAAGAAATGAAAGATACTTAAAGGATCCTGAAATACGCAATAGTTGACATTTAAACATGGACATATAATTTTTTGTAATTTAGGTTATGTTATATACATATAAATATAAATATACATATACATACATAAGTATATATACACTCTTACTCTTAGGATATTTGAGAGTGATTTAGACCTTTAGGATTTATAATACAGATTCTAGGTTTTGGAGGATCCTACTAGATTTTAGACTTAGCCATATTTAAAGGTTTTAGGATTTTAGGAAGAAAAAATAGGAGGAATTAATTTTATATTAAGGAAAAAAATAAAAAAAATGACACAAACCGATCCCACCACATTCCCAATGTAGTCCTTAGGATATGCACTGATGGATATTGGTGGATTGATAAGCCCCTATAAGAGAAACTATTAATAAATGATAAAGATAAAAAATTTAATATTATGTATACACATCACATAAATAGAATAATTCTTTTCATCATTCATAATATTTTCAACCATTTTCATCCTTTTTTTCACATTATTTTCTACTTTAGTCCTATTTAGTTCTTCTTTGGTTTCCTCATACTTTTGGGTATCTTGCCTTGGATTGGTTCTTTCTCCTTACCATATTTTTACACTTTTTTACCCATGTGGAATATCCTATATGTTAATATTATTTTTATAATTTTTATTTATAAATTATTTTTGTACAACTACCTTTTCAGTGGTTTTGAAGTCTTTACTAGAAATATTGCACATGGAATCCATTGGTCAATCAAAATGGTTGTTCATAGAGCTTTAGTGTCTCCAAAAGCATAAAAATTTATTATTTGGAAAATTACTTCAAAAATTAATTTAGTCACTCATGCATAAACAATGACTACCCCAAAATGTGCTATACTTGGTACTTCCATTTGTGTAAATATTCGAACCAACACCACCTTTATAGTTCCCCTTTATATCATACATGGAGTAACACCATAACTTACTACCAAAAAAATATTTATTTATATATAAAATTAATGAAACATTTTTCCAATATTTTTCACCTTATCTTTCCATTTTCCTAATGCAACTTGATCTTGTCATTGTTTTATTCTTTTGTATTTTCTTCTCTATACAACAACCTCATCAATTATCATAGATATTTTCCACAATATATTTTTTAAATTCTTTAGTGTTTTAACTTTTATATTCAATAATACCAACATTCATGTGATGTTATATTGGTGTTTTCATACTTTCACAAATAACAGTGTTTAATTTCTAGACTCTCACCATTTGAATCCTCATATTTAAATAATTCAACCCCTCTTAGTTTTTTATAATTATTTATAAATATATTCCTTAGTGGATAAATAATAATAAAATTGATTTTTTATCTTGGTATGTCCTTAAATTTATTCAATGTTCATTATAAATATTTTGTAATTAATATACATGAAATTTTGGCCTAACTTGACCAATTCAACTTCCTTAAAAATGTGACTAAAAAATAGTCCACCATCACATAATGTGAAATAAATTTATTATATTATGTTGACATCTTTTTTAGTATTTTTTACTCCTCTTTGAAAACTTCATGAGTTGATACCATTGTTTCATTCTTATCTTATATGTATCAATAATATGATGACTGAATGTGTATAATTCATACTTATCTACATGTGAACCACTCCCTACCATTTTTTTTGAATCAATATATTCAATTATTATCCTAGATATATTCAATCATTGAAAATATTAAGATACTTACCCAATGAAACTCTTCTCTCCTTAGGTGCAAAACCTCACATGGCATCACCACTTCCTCTGTAATGTAATTTACATAATTTAACATTACCCATAACATGGCCACAATCTATGCTAAGTAATGAAATACCTTGGTCACCATAATATACTTCCACAAAGTGATAATCCTTGAGCTAATTATCCACACAAAAATAACTATCATATCATTACTGATATCCCCATAACACATGCTACTTTTTTATCTTTGAAAATTTCTTAAATACTCTACACACATTGTTTCCCTCATTATTTAAAGTATCTATTTTACCTATACATTTGAATAATATATTAAATCCATGTGTAATGATGTTTAATATTTCCTTATGTGTGCACACCAATAACTAATTTAGTAGTTATTATAGCTTCCAAAATAACAATAGCTCAAATAATTACATATTGGTTAGTATCCAAAACATTATTCAACTTTCCTTCCACCTTTTTTCACTCTACCTCTTATTTTATTAACATTTTATATCCCTTATTTCTATGGTTTAAATCTTTAAAAATTTAATATTCTCATTATGTATTTAAATTTTCTCATTTTATAAGTGATTATGTATACACAATAAGTGCTATCATAAATAGAGGTATGTTATTCATCTTATTCCTCTTTTCTACTTGTGATATTTCTTTCCTCTTCATTCTTATCTATTTTTTATCTTCACCTCCTAATCCAAGATCAATAATTAGATCTTCATCCATTATATAATTTTCATCTTGGTTTCTCTTCCTAAAAATCATAGATAATTTTTATTTATTATTATCTCCATACCAAATTTATTATGCCTTTAAAAACATCAAAACCAAAAAATACCTCTTTTAATCCACCTAAATAGTATCATCTTTCCTCTCACAGCTCTTCCCAACCATGTAGTCTCCCTTTAAATCATCATGCACCTACTCTGGTATTATTATTTCACACAATTACTTCCCACACTTATAGTATAAGTTTCTATTTCACTCATCTATTATTATTATTAATTTGGTTCTTCAAAATTTCAATATTTAAATGTTTATTTTTAAAATACACCATTTTCATTTTATACCTCCTATTCATTTATTACCTTACCCAATGATTTATTTTATTGGGTGTGTTATTTATCCTCTTTCTAAAATTATCCATTTACATCTCTTTCCCTTAATTTTATGTTCCAAATTTATGTACAACATCTCTTATTTATTATGCATCATACCATACATAGATTTTTTTTATATATCCAACATCTTTTGTGCACCATCCATTACACCTTTGCATTTTTTGGAACCAAAATGTTGGCCCAAAAAAAATAAAAAACTTTGTACAAATCTTTTCACAATGTTGATCCTCCTTGAGTCATTACATTTGTATACTTTCCTACCAATTCATGTCAAATATATATTTATTTTATTTTTCCTTCCCCATAAATATCTTATGAAAAGTCCTCTTATGAATCTTCCTACTCAAGAAACATCTTATCATGACATATTATTCTAATTGCATTTATATGTAAGATAATATTTTCAAATTTAAATTCCACTTGCACTTTGTATGCTTCGTTTAACAACCCTATATACAATTGGAATTTATCTTCAATATCACAAATATGTAAAAAAAATTATTTGAGAAATATTTAGACATATAACACAATAATCCTAAGATATTCCTTGCTAGACTCAGTTAGGTTTACATGATTTTTTACACACATTATCCTAAATCAAAAAATGAAAACAAATCCTGAAAGAATAAAATATTTTTTGTTGAAATTTTATATTGGAATCCAATTTTCCTCATTTATGGGCTCCCATTGTATAATTTAAAAACTATTGTATCATATTATTGATATCACTCCTTTCAAATATATATCATCGAGGTAAAATTATTTATCCTTTTCTTGTGTGTTGATTATTCTAAATTTATTAGTTATCTTACTATCCATGTGTATCATATTATCTTTTCCTTTTCAATGCACTTTAACTTTCATGCTAAATATTCTTAATTTCTTTCCTTTCTTGATAACACATTTTTTTTTGAAATATTAAATTTTCATCTTTATTCATTGGCATTTTTTGAGTCTACACATGACCCATTTTTATGTATTTCTTTATTTAGTTTTTAGTCTACTTTACTTTCTTTGGTATCTTTAACTCTAGCTTTGGTGCACTCAATCTCATCCTTAATTTTTAAAAACCATGTATCACTTATTATTTCATGTGTGCATGACCCTTAACCTTATTAAACTTATCTGATTGTTCTTGTTTGATTTATTTATTATTATAATTAGGTCCTTCCACTTGCTTATTTCTCATGTACTAGACCCATATTTTTACCATCTTTAGCCCATTTATTCTCAACTTTCATTTTGTGGCTTCTTATCAATCTAATCTTCACTAAAGATAAACTAAGTATATTCACCTTTGAAAATTTTCACCATGTGATTTTAGTATGTCCCTCACCCAATGATTACATGTTTGACTAAAATTTTATAACACTTCATCACTCCTCCAATACAAGATTTTATTATTTAATAGACTCCCCATCTACTTTCTCTATACATAAGCATTTAAGATTTTACTTGCTCCATCATATATACCTAAATATTCCATGAATTCTACTCTATGTTCATTACAAATTGGAGTGATATACCTTTTCACTATTTATAAAGATCATATAACCCCACTTGGTATGCATATTGGATTGATTTTATTAACACCATGGTATTGCCAACAACACATGATAATTATCTTTTTGAGCCATAAATATAACTTAATAATATGTTGAAAAATACAATCCCATTACCTCCAAGTATATATTGTATAAGACCATAATTGGTTTTAAATTCACCATGAAAAAATTATTTTTTAATTCATTCAAAATTGTCTTCCCCATGCACTTACATTCTTCCTTTGTCACTATGTTTAACTTTATCCCCATACAATCAATATGTTATTCATCTCCAAATCATTGATAATTCCATCAATAATTAAGTATTAATCATATGACATATTACCTTTTGCACACATTCCTTTTTTTCATTTTTTAATCAACTCTCGGTCTCACCCCACACATTTTGGAGCCAATATTTTAATAAAGTTATGAACCTTTCTTTCTTAAAAACAAAAAAAGCTATGTTATCTCTCTAAATACATATTGGTGAGGAATTATTCTCATGTATTACTATATTTTTATATTATATTACCCATGTTTTTCATTTCATCTTTTAGAGTTATAATAATTTATGACACTTCCATTTGGAAAATTATTTTGCATGCACACCAAGGTACACATTCTTCCCAACATATTATATAGATTGCATGTTCTTCATTTTGGGTGAGAATTGGTCATTATTTAACCTGATATATCCATCCCACTCTAATTATATATACAAAATTTAGGACTTCCACCATCCTTCTCATATAAATGCCTTTTAACAAACATATTTCCTAACTAATGTGAATCATTCTTACATCCTTTTTTACTTTGTCCTTTAGAATTATTTGTAATTAGATATACACAAAATTATTAGTATTGGTATCCTTCTTGTATACATAACATTTTCAAACTTTTATTAATTACTAACACTTTTTATCTTGCAAGAACCTATCGAGTCCCAGTCTCTCTAAGTGCATACCCTAAGGGGTGCACCAAGAAAGGGGTGGGCAGACCATCAATGATTCATAAGATTGTTGTCCCTTTTTTTAATTTGCATATACATAATTATTTCCTAAAACCATTTACCCTAAGCTTGTTCTTCTCATTCTTACCTCCTATAATCTTTTTCCTCTTTCCATCCTCCTTTTCTTGACTTAACATCCTTTTGGACTATCAGTTATAATGAGTCGACTGGGTTGACTAGTATAATTCAAGGGAATTTTTCACTTTCTTGGTTTGTTATCCTTTCAATCGACCTAGCATAGACCTAGTGATTTATCCCCAAAAACATACTAGGTTGACTAAGTTGACCCTATATATCTGATGTTCTCTAGAGGATTTAGGGAAAGATTCTCTTATATATACAAGTTCATTTTGCACCATTTCATAAGAGAAGAATTATTAGTGAATAATTTAAAGAAAACATCTACACATTAACAATTATACTTGAGTAATAAATCTTAGGGTTTCATAATTTCTTTGGAGATACATATCTTGTCTTATGGAGAAGTATTTTGGATGTTTAGATAGGTTTGTATCCTAGAGCTAATTTATCTTGGTTATCCTTACATACCATAATAATATCTTGTGAGTAACCTTGGTTAAGGGAGAGTTTGAGGCTTGGTGGGTTTGTATTCAAAGGTAAGTATTCCTAACTTTATTTCTCCTTTGTAAGAGTAGATAGACAATGCATTTATATTCTTCTCTCCATGTATTAAGATTCCATATACATTGATGTGAGTATATGTTTTTTAATACATGTTTAGTTTAGTTGCTTGTTTTATTATTTCTAACCCCCACTTTGTGCCACAAGATTTGGTGTGAATTAAATTAGATTTACTTTCTTATTATTAGAATAGAGTGAACATTTTAAACCTTAGGACTCCATTAGGATTGTTATGTGATTGTGTTAGACTATAGGATTTAAAACCCTTCCTAACATGATGTGTTGTGATAAGTGATATAAGTGATCCCATAATTTGGTCTAGAGGATCCCCATATTGGTCATGCTCCTACTTAAAAAGTGTCTCCCCAATCAAAAGCGTAGGTATGCTCTATCTTCTTCTAGCCAATATTGATTTATAGACATGATGCATTTTTTATTGCATACATTCTAGTGAACCTAATGTGAACTAACCCTTGAAGGATTTGTTAACTTTTAATTCATTTATTTCATTATTTTTTATCATATATTTTGACATATTAGATTGATTCTATCAACCCGACTATTTTTAATATGCACAAGTTTTCAAGAACATGCAACTAGATTGACCTAGTCGACCTATTATAGGTTTACATCCTTTCAAAATCTAGTTCAGCCTACTAAGTTGACCCAATTGACCCCTTATATTTTTGACACTTTTTTAGTAGGTTATTATATAGCTTGATTTATTCTATCAAACTAGTTTACAAGTTTTGCCAACATACTTCAAAGTTTTTCATTAGCAATATTCCTTCATTACACCTTTGATCCACCAAGGTTCCTTTTTGTTTCTCTATTTTGCTCTTTTCTATCTTTCCTTTCATAGTTTTTAGTCTTTAAAAACTACCGTTGCAAAGTCAATTGGGTTGACATTGCTGACCTAGTTGTGTGTTCTGTATGCTATCTAAAATAACTAGATCGACACTACCAAACTAGTTCATTTTTAGAATTTACTTCTGAAGTATAGGTTTGACCTTATTTTTTATTTTGTGCATATAGTTTCAACACTATACATTGTTTCAAGTTGGAATTCACCTCATATTTATTAGTAATTAATTCACACTTTCTTTTCCTATTGCTTGCATGCTTAGAATATTTCACATAGTTTAATGAGGGGATTTTTAATTAATAACTTAGTTTCATTATTTCTATTTTATGCACACATAGTGAAATCACATAAAATAAACAAGCACTTTAACATTTTTTCTACCCTAGACCAATCTACTTATATTTAATCACCAAGGGAGAAGCCAACTTGATGCTTTGGTCAAGTATAAAGCATGGTTAATGGTATACTTTGGATAAGCACCCAACATCCTTATTGTTGTGGTATGTGAAGTGAGGGGGTAGGCCCCAATACCAAGCCTATATCATTGGCACTATGGTCCCTTTTAGACCAAAATACATGAAACCATCCTTAGATTGCTATCTAATACCTTGCTTATAGCCAACTTCCCATCACATTTAAAATCATATCTTAATATAATTAATAATCAGATAGACCAATTAGTTAGCTTTACTTTTCAAGTTGTTTGATTTCTCTTTTATGTGCATAAAATCTTGAATTAGCCAACATTAGTTCAAGATTTCACTTTGTGTGTTTCAATTGGATTAGCCAGTGATAATCCAATTGACTATCTATTTCCTTTCAATATTTACTACTTTTCATTACTTACAAAGTTATCTTATTTCATTTTATAATATATTTTTAAGCTTCTTTAATTCCCTATCTTTTATACTAGATTGACCTAGTCAACCTAGTGTTTTTTTTACTTTTTATACACTATATTAGATCGACCTAGTCAAGCTTCTATAATTTTATAGTCCTTATTTTTGTACTAGATCAACCTAGTTGACCTTGTATAGTTTTAGTCACCTCCTTGACATTTGATTTTTCATCTCTCTTATTTTACCTTCATCATGGACTTTGTATTGGATAATGACACTAATTTAAAGTTAATAGACATGATAAACTATACCAATCCTAATAGGGTCTCCCATAGACAGAGCAGGGTTCCTCTTTTAGATGTTAGTAATGTTCATATTACCACTCACACGATGAAATATGGGACCCCTCCTCATACCTCTTCACAACATAATCCTCTTTTCTTATTAGAATACCAACCTAAGTTAGAGTATACTCCCAAAATGCTTTTTTTATCTCCAAATTTTGTCAACATAGAGGAAAGGATAATTCTACCATTTACAACCTCATGATTAGTGGTAAAATCAAAAATCCTCATTCACCTACTCCTACATTCTCAATGGGATTTGGAGGTACCACTTTATTTGGTTCTCAACCTCTTCCTTCAATTTCAACTCCTTTTTATGCCATGCCATCTTCTTCTCTAACCTTTTCTACCTCCATGCCTAGTATCTCAACTAACATGGTGGGTTCTACATCTAGTGGACCTCTCAGAAGGTCCACCATCCTTAATCCTTCCACTAGTTCATTATTTTATACCCAAGGCAATCATGCTTCTAGTACTTCTTACTCTCAACCATTCAGTAGTCCATCTTTTACTTCACAAGTAAATTTTGCCACTAGTGCCTCAAAATTTCATAATTCTTCTCAAACTCATACCAACACTAATAGTGGTACCCAAGCCACTATTACAAACAAAAGTACCAATTCTAATGATTCTAATGTTAATCAAACACACCAAATTTTGTTACAAACTCTCAATAAAATGAATACTTTTAAATATCATAATACAAATCAAATGATGAGATTGCAAAACTACCTCCTTAATCTTCAATCTCAACTATAACTAATGGCTCAGGGTACACATAACTAGAATGTTCCCCCTCGTCCTCTTCAATATTCTCAAGGCAATCTCATTCCTCAATCTCAGTTGGTTAAAAACCCCATCAAACATCTACAAAATAAACCTCTTACTACTCAAATTGCATATATTGATATAGGAGGTATAATACCTACAATTTATTATAATGGGTCAACTGATCCAACCCTTCACCTTAAAACATTTGAAAATTTTTATAAGGATTGGGTCAAATTAAACACCTTTACCACTACCAAGATCCTAGCCAAAACCCTCATAGGTGATGCCTTGGGCTATGATTTTAAAATAGTCTATAAGAAAGGAAAATACAATGTGGTTGAAAATGCACTATCCCAAAGGGATGAATCAATTGATGCATTATTATGTAAAATGACTATTTTTTAGGTAGATTAGCTAGAGGAATTAAGATTAGAATGGAAGAAGGATAATGCTACCCATGATTTGATTCAAAATATTTAGTAGGGTTCTATGGGATCTAAGAAAATTACATATAAGAAAAACACATTATGTTCTAAGATATATTATAATATGTAAGCATTCACTCCTCAAACATAAAATTCTTCAAGAAATTCATGCATCTCCACTAGGAGGTCACTCAAGATTTTTTAAAACATATCATATAATCAAGCAAGATTTCATTTGGTAAGGAATCAATGGGGATGCCCATAAATATATGGTTGGATGCATGGTATGTCAAAGGTGAAACCAATTAATACCTTAGGTATTTTTAAGACCTTATCCATCCCTAACTAGTAGCTTATGATTTTCTTAATATAATTCATAAACTGAATGGTAATCTAAAGATCATTGTAAGTGATTGAGATCCCATATTTACTAGTCATTCTTAGACTAAATTATTTGCATTCTTGGGCACCCAATTGGCTCATAGACCATCCTATCATACTCAATATAATATATAAATAAAGGTAGTCAATAAATGCATATAAGGGTATCTTCATTATTTTATTTATAATAAATATGACAAATGGGTTCATTGGCTGCCACTTTCTAAATGGTGGTATAAAACTTCTTCTAAAATGTCTCCCTTTGTGGAATTATATGGGTATCATCCCCATCCATCACTTCAACCTTGATATTTCATCCTAAGGTTTTAGAGATCGAGTAACTCATTCACCATCAACATTAATAACTAGTTAGTTTGTGAGAGAATTTAACAATAACATAAAAAAGAATGAAGCAACTAGTAGATCAACACCATAGTGAGTGGAATTTTTGACATATCTTATTGGGTATTTTTTTGTTAGTATCCATATAAATATATGTCTCTAAAGAAACATAAAAAATATAAAAAGTTATCCCATAAATATTATGGCCCTTATTAGATCTTGCAAAAAATTGGTAGTGTGACATACAAGCTAGAATTGCCCCAGTCTACTCGCATACATATAGTATTCCATGTATCTTTCCTAAAAAGGTAATTGGATGCAAAGTTTTTTCTTATAGTATGTTACCTCTATTAGATGAATAATTTTGAGTCATTATGGAGAATGAAGAGATATTTAATAGGCATAGTAAGCAACTATAAACTAGAGTAATGAAGGAGTATTTGATCAAATGGAATAATATGTATTCTGAAGATGCAACATATGAGGATGTATAATTCCTAAAAAAAAAAATTAGTTTGATTCAAAATTGAATACGATGTTTTTATAAATTGGATGGGAAAGTTATTCACCTAACCTATAGTGCATATAGGGATATGTGTGACCGAATTGTGGCTTACATACCTTCATATTATCTTATTGCATTTCTCAATGTTCTTAGTATGGTAGGCCTATGGAATAACCATGGATAAGTAGAGTATATATATGAGGTAGTGGTAAGTCTTTTATCATCATATTCCAACTTATACTCTTATTACATTTTTTTAGGTTTCCCCCTCAAAGTGGATGATTTATATTTGTAAAACATTCTTATCTTCTATAAACTATTATGTGGATATATTATTTATGCTCTCATTTATATTATAAATTACTAGACTCTATGAACATATAAGTAATTTTATTATAAAATCCAAATTCTCTAACCATTTGCTCACTCGAGGTTAACATTAAGGAAAATCACTAAAGCATATTATTATGTAGGATTACAAAGACAATGTTAGAAATATATTTTTAGTGTCCAAACTAAAATAATAAATGATAACTAGAATTATAATCCTAAGTACTAGGGTTAACAAGCATTAAATAAAATAAATGTATTGAGAAGAAAAAATTAAAAGAATATGGCATTATTTGTTTGCACACAAAATCTTGGTTAAGAATGGTTCTGGAACTTGTATTTATAGGTTTTCAACTAACTCTAACCCAGTTATAGTTAGGCTAAGGTTAACATTTTTAATCTAAATACAATTAATGAAGACATTAATTACACATTTATGGAGGCATGGCTTAATATTTTTCATTTTTATGGAATTTATGTTGATAATTTGTAATTCTTAACTTTGAGATTGATGACATCATCATGACATCATATTTTATTAAAAAATCCTTTTAAAAAATTACATATTCACTAATTTAATATGTGTTTTTCACATAAACATTTAATTTTATTTACTTGGTTAATTAATTTAGCTTAGTCTTCTAGTCATTTCAAGAATTGGGTTAATTTCCCTACTTAATTGGTTGAAAATGTAAGTTTACTTGCTCACAAGATGATTGAGGATGAATTAATGAGAGGTTATCATTATATATATGGTATTTAACCAAATAGATATGCCTTGATATAATTTTATGTATTTACATCTAATGTGCAGATGAATTTGGGATGTTTAGGTGATTTCTAGGTTTAATTATGTATTATTTGCTAGAAATTGGTCGAAAGTCCATTTAGACATTGAAATGGATAAAAAAGAGTGTCTATATTTTTATATTATTTGAGTAGTCATTGTAAGACACAAGCATAATAATGTATTCTCAAATAATTAAAAAGTTTTTATGTTCAAAATTTTAATATTTTGGAAAAATGATGTATTGACAACCATAGGTTGTTATGAGCTAATAGTCACAGGTTGATGCCCCAAAGGGTGGTTGATGAGCCTTGGATGTCACCTTGAGGGAGAAGGTGGAAAATAGTATCATAAATTGGGCCCTCAAAAAGAGGAAAAAAACATGATCTAATGGTCTAAATAAGGATTTTCCCTAACAAGGTAGCTTTAATCCTTAGCATAGTGAATTTTCCCCAATAGGGTAGATGTGAGTGTGATTGGTCAATTTTTCCCTAGTATGGAAGTTGTGATTAGTTATTGGTCTAAATATTTTCCCCCATTATGGAAAATTAGTAAAGGGAACTCATATAATAAATTTGGAACATGGTGTAATTATGTGTTGGCATTGGGGATGGTATGAATTTGGGGTACCTAATAGTACGAAGATGAACATCCTAACTAATAGTGATTAATATTCATTTTTGATTTAGGTACTATGTTTGGTTATAATTTAGGTAGGTATATTGGGAACATGAGGATATACCACTACCACCATTGATTGATAGATCATTTGGTCAGAGTTTTGATGTAGTATGTGACATTATGCATCATGGTTATAAACAAAACATAATAACATTATGTGTCATTAGCATGGAAAAAAATAATTTAAATTTAAATATAATAAAATTAGGTATACTATATGATCAATCAAATCCCAAGTGAAAATATAATGTGATAAAATAAGTGTAAGAGTGAATATAAACAATCATAACTCAAGTACAATATATAACACATCCATCCTTAAGTATAAACATAATGTAATAAACTTATAGAAAATGATGGGAAGGGAGGTAAAAAACACAATAAAAATTCAAAAATTAAACAAATCAAGCCCAACTAGTAATCAAGACTCAAGTATAAACTAATTATCCTTAGACACATAACATGCAAAACAAACAAACATAAAGCACCCAACTAGAAGGGTGATAGAAAAATTGTGATACAATGCAATAAACTAAACTAAGGCATGTAAAAAAACTAATCTAATTCAAATGAAATAAAAAAAAGCATAATACACAAAAACAATGAACTAACTACTTACTAACACCATTCATACATGTGTAAGATAAGTGATATGCTTGACAAAAGGTTGTTCCTAGGTTATAGGGAACAATGGTACAAGTATGATAATATAGGAATGGGAAGGGGGAGTAAAATAATAAGGAAGGGATGTCTAATATGAATCTAAATGTGATAGAAAGTGGATTATATCTATATAGTCACATGGACATGAGTTCCAACATGGACTTTAGGCCAAAATTTGTTTTCGTAGGGATTGGGAAGAAACAAACATTGATGACAAGCAAAAGATATTGATTGGAGAGGAAAATAGGAATGGGATCATAAAACAAAAAGAGTGTGAAACAAAAATAGTGTCACTCATGATCATGATAACATCAAACACAAGGATTATCAAAACTACAAGAACATGGTTTAGGTTAAAACCATATTATAAGATAAAACATAAGTGTTTACAAACAAAAAAGTTTGAAAATTCATTGTGTTCACTACATATAAGGCTCAAAATAGGAATGAGATCATAAAATGGTGATATCATAAGACAATATGAATCATAAAATGATAATAATGTTGGGAGATAGACACACCTATAATAAGGAATGTCTATTAAAGTGGATAATGAAATTAATCACTAAGACTAGCTAAGATGACCTAGGATGCCCCATGCATCCAAGCGCTTCCTACATAGTCCATATTGACCTAAAACTAATATAGTTACCCATATATAGGAGGGCACACAATTAAAAAATGGAACAGGGAAATGAAAATGGTCACAATGTGACCCATGTGAAATTTGTAATTATACCAGCTGATTGGGAGATGCATGTCTTGAGTATCATGGATGCAATTTGATTGACCTTATGTTTGAGGCTTGTTTATAAGTTTTACACCATATTTCTATGTTTTTGTATTTTTAAGTATCTCAAATCAATATAGGATTACAAGATATAGAATGGGATAACTCATAAAATGGTGAGAGCATGGATTAAGGTACTCAAAAAATGGTGAGAGCATGCCTTAGGTTGTTCACAAAATGGTGATAAAATTATTTAGGTTGTTTGTAAAATGGTTTGATCATTGCTTAGGTTTCTTGTAAAATGGTGAGAGCATTAAAATAAAGGTGTATGAGTTGTCTTCAAAAAACAATGATTATTGCCTACATAGTCCAAATAGACCTCAAGCCATTATGGTTCTCCTTATATCAAGGAATCTGACTAAGTAACAACAAGATTTTGATTAGGAAAATAACATAAGTATAATGGTATGACAAGATATAATAGTATAGAAATGGAAAAATTGAAGGATGCAATTTCCAAGCCTACTATCATAATGCTCAAAGAGATGACTACTTCATATTATGCACTAGATAGTCCCCAAGTCTAAATTGTTTAATGACACTACATCTAAACCCCACCACTAACATTTTATGAAGTACTAATGAATCAGAACCAAGGTCAAAAGATGGATAGGGGAATAAAACATAAAGTAAATAAGAAAGGCATGATAGGAAAGTCTTACATCCTGATTCTCCTTTAGACTCATTAATCTATTAATTTATGGATTTTATGGTTAATGATTGGTTAAATTATTATGTTAAGTAGTTGTATTAGTAATATGCTGCTTTATGGACAATTGTATGTTACTTATGATCATGATCATTAACTTGTTAGATATTCATATTTTATTATGGTGCATTATGATCATGATTATGTTATCTATTTACAATAGTTTATTATGGATTATTTTGTGATATGGTCTAGCTATTATTTATTATAGTGAGGTGGATGCAGGATGGAGTCCACCCTCCATACTATTACTGAGGGAGGGTATCATTGGGTAGGATGAAGTAGATGGAATTGAGTGGATGATGACAAAATGAGGCTAAAACCCTTGCACACACCACATAGCTTAGAATTCTTATTATGTTTTTCTATTGGTTGATATTTATTTTTTGCATAATGTATTATATTACTAATGTGTTTCCTTACCTTATATTGTTTCCTTGATTAGTAATGTTTGATTATAATTTATACATATATGTCATTGTACTTGCATTAATGAGATTTTATAATGGTTGAGATACTCATGTGTTGTATTAGTATAATAAAATAATAGGATATATGCATTAATTAAATTCTTAATAATTTGTTTAATTGTATATCTTGGTAACTAATTTAGGAATGGTACCTTCTTGGGTTGTTCTTGTATGACTATCTTATTATATTGTATAAGCATTGATTGAAACCCACTATAGATTTAAATGTTGAACACCATAGGGGTAAAATGTTTGGCATGTTTATGCAATAGTTGTTAACATGTTTGATATTTTAATCAAGGGTGTTAATGGATGGCATGTTTTAATTAAATTTTTTGACCTTTTACTCAAAAGGCATATTGGTAAATAAGGAGGTTGATGGGCTAACTATAGACCCATGTGTGATTAATTAAAGGTTATAGTTTTTAATAAAAGGCATGATTGTTTTAAGTCAAAGGCAATCTTTTAACCATAATGTTGGAGTGATTATTGAATTTAGAATATTATTGGAATCTAGTGCATCAAACTAGATAGTTTTCAAATCATTTTTCTTAGCAATTATTTTTGTTTGAATCAAATGGGAGACTTTGTTGAGATGCATGGTTTGGCTATTATTGCATTTTTTTGTTAATAAACATGACTTGGATTAGAGTTATGGCTAGTAGCCATGTCAAAATTTTAGAGAATAATTACATAAATAGAGATTCATTAATCAAAGACCTAATTTTGTAGGGGTTATTTGAGGGTTTTGGCATGCATAACGTAAGTAATTGGAGATATAGTGAGGGAAGATGGTTTTGTAGGAGAGTATAAAGGATGAGGAGAAGGTAGATGAAATTATTTGGATTTTGAATAACTAGTATTGCATTCATAGGTAGGGTTTATAGAATTTAAATTCATGGTTTATCATTATGAAATGATTTAAAATTTGTTTCTGTTTATGCCATTGGTTTTATTGAAATAGGTTTTGGTATTTTTGAATAGATATTAAGAAAAAGGATATATATGAAATCAACCCTAAGGATGGATATGGCCCATCCACAAGGCCAAATACACATAAAACCTACCCATTTATTAAATGGTTGTGTAACCTATTATATTCAAGAATACATATATGGAACCATGGTTTTCATTTTAGCTTTGTAAAAGGATTTTTTGAGAGCTAGGTTACGACTAGTTGTATGTTGGTTGTTGATGTCTTTGTTCTGATTAGATCATTCAACCATACTTCATATAATTTTTTAGATGTGATATTAAAAAGGTAAATGTTATTTTGGTTCAATTTTACTTTTTTTTATGAAGATTTAATAGTATTATCTTATAAGATTTATGAGTTCTAGTATTTTTAGGAAATGTTGTGCTTATTTTTATGGATAGGTCCTAGTTTTTAAATGATTTTTAGAATTATTTGTAAATATTATTATATACATAAATGTATATGTAAATGACCCTAGGATGGGTATGACCCCTCCACATTGATGAGTAAATATAAACTTAAACTGGTGTATGTGGATGTGCATTTGAATAACAATAAAAAATTAAAAAAAACAAAGGCAGAGTTTTTCTTTGTGTGAGTTGACTTTTAAGTAAAATATAAAGGATGGAATGTAATTCTTTATTGTATTTTAAATTTTTATAGGGTTGTGTAAGTTATGAACTGGGTTCTATTTTAATTATATTTTATTGTGATGAGTTGTAGGTGTATGTGAAAATGTTGATTCACTTGCAATATACCTATACATTTTCTGTTACAAAGGCATGTTATGGTTAATGATATAAGTTTCTATAATTTAATATAAACCCTAGATGAAAAAATTTACCTAGGTTAGTTAATTAATACTATATTTATACTTGTATAGATATATGTATATATAAACAATGGTTAGTGTATGAACTCCAAAAGACCCATGTGTGTGTGTCCTTATATATATATATATATTAATTATATGCCATATGATCATGGATATTTGTAACTACATATGATGAATTGTTTGAAGTTTTCATGCTTAAGTTTGTAGAAGGTTGATTATTGAGGATTGGTTATTTTAAGAAGTTTTACTTTATAGACCATGTGTTTATAGAAGTGATTATTGGATGAGTTAAATTGACTAAGGATACACATTTGTGTAACAAAAAAGATTTGGTGATATATTTATAATTTGATACTTTTTGAAATTTTTTTTATACATGTATATGTATAATTTCATGGTATAGATTTTGTATGAGTATGAAACTTAGAGGAAATTGGTCATCCATGAGTTATATCTAGAAACATACAACTGTGAAGTAATATTTGGTAGGAACCTTTTTCCTATTTTAGTTGTTCATATGTTATGAATAAATTAGTTGTTTTATTTAAAAAGGCTTTATTTAAAATTGGTTAGTTGATTTATACCATTTAGATGCATGTGATGAAATATATGAAACTAAATGATTTCCTTGTATTAATGTGTTTTGGCACTTTTATATGGAAATATATTATTTTAGTCTTTTGATTTAAGTATTATTTATGTATGATTGAATATGGTATTAATGAATCTAATAAAGTAGGTGAGATGGACTTCACATACTTACTTAGTTTCACTAATAGACAAATTGAGGATATCCAAATGAGTTTTTTGTGTGAATTTGATTGATAATGAGATATGGAAAATGTTATTAAAACTTTGGACAAAGTATTTGAACATTATCAATTCACTTATATTATTTAGTTTGCATGTTTTACATGATATCATGTTAGGACATATTTTTATGATATGTTGCATGCTATAATTATCTTACAACACATGGGTTCTAGTTGACATTCTTCATTCCTGCACCATCATTATCTACCAATCCATGAAGGGAGTGCCATTCCCTTGTTGGGATATTCTATGGGGGATCAATGGTACATGTTTGGTGTGTAAAATCACTTAGTTGATACTATCCCTCCCCTTCAATAGTCAATGGATATAGGCTTTACTCATAATGCTTTTGGATATTAATGAGTTCATTTAGACTTGTATGTTATATGAAATGTTATATATTTTTAATCTAATATTAAGATATGTAATACTATATACGTATAATAATTTTATGGTAATTTTATAGTAATAAAATATGGCTATTTATACTTGTATTTGTTGTGATATTTAAACTAGTAGTGTCAAATTTGTTAATTTGGGTAGTTTAGTAATATTATATGTTTTACTTGGATGTAAATTAGTATTTATATATAGTGATAATTAGATAAATGAATCATGTGATTAAAAGAATAATTTACTTAAATGATTCATTTAGTTAAATATCATTAGTACATGGAATTAAAAAAGATAATTTGTTAATGAGTTTTGAAAAATTAACCTAATTCTAATTTAAACCTGAGAGGTTGTTACAAAAAGGCATATGTTATGGTATAATATTGAATGGATAATCACATCATAAAGTAAATAATACTCATAAATAATACCCTAGGTCACTCAATTGAAAAAACACTTGAGGTGGATTATGTTCATTGGTTTATCAAGGTCATCTCCTTCTGGTGTAGTCAACATGTATGCTCTAGAACCATAGTTAGTAGTGATGATATATAGCCCTAACCAATTTTTCTTAAACTTTCCCTTTTTATTATGTTTGTAATTGGTTCTTTTATATTTTCATTTGAGTAAAAAATCACCAAGATTGAATTCTCAGTGCTAGACATGCCTATTATATTAACCATGCAAATAATTTGCATATGCTTGAAGGTTATTCAAGCCTGCCATGCATTTTTTGTCCAGTAAATATAGCACCTGCAAGTGAGCTACTCTGTAATCCTCATAATCAAGGATATGATTTAGTGAAATGTGTAGAGAATTCAAATCAACCTTGATAGAAAGAATGGCCTCAGTAACATAAACTAGGGAGTGGGATGTTGCTTTTATGGGAGTGAAAAAAATGATTTAGTAAGCCCAAAGCATGCAACAAAGTTAAAAACACCAATCACGACCAACATCATTGATGATATTCTTTAGGATATTGAAAATGGTTTTGCTATATGCCTCTACTTATCCATTTCTTTCTGGTTAATATGCAGCGGAAAAGTGTTGGGTAATATTATATTTGACACAAAGGGATTTTACATCCTTATTCTTGAATGAACTACCATAATTAGATATAATATCAAAGGGGATAACATAACAGTAAATTAGGTGATTGAAAATGAATTTGAATATCTACATGCCTGTCATTTAATTTAGGGTAATGGATTACACCATCTTAGTTAAGTAAACTATTTTGTGTTTGGAAGCACTGCAACATATCCCTTAATGCTAAGATCTATTCAACTTGTTTAAAATTATTTAAAAAAATCTGCGGTGGTAAGGATATGTTTATGGCCATCTAAGGAGTTAGGGGAAATATTTCCTACAAGATCAAGTCCCCACATTGAAAAAAATCATGCTGTGGTTAGTAGTTTAATTGTTTGAGATGGAACATGTATCAAATTAGCAAGATTTTATCATTGTACACATCTTTTAACATAAATATCAACATGAAATTCCATAATTGGACAATAATAAATAGTAAATATTATCTTTTTGGTAAGGATGACCCCACTAGTATGGGACTCACAAACCCTTTCATGAATTTCCCTCAACACTAATCCAAATTCTATCGAGGTTAAACAGTAAAGTAGAGTTCCATCAAACCTTCTATGATAGAGTGTATATCTAAGTAATGTATAATAAGAGGATTGGTGGATGAAGGACTTATGTTTTTAATGAGATAGGTTAGATGGAATGATCTAGTAATAGAGGTAATTATATTTTTCAACATACCAGGTAGAACTGAAACCAATAATATCATAAATCATATCAATGGTTGAAGGTTTTTGGGATAGTGAAAGAATATTTTCAATAAAGAATTGATAATATTTGGACTTATCTATAGTTTAGATCATATATAAAATCATGGCCATGGCATATATAATTCTATTATTGTATTGAGGTATCTGCTCAAACTAAATACGAGCAATTTTTTGTTTGAGGAAGTTTGCCTTGGATTTATAAGGCACCCACTTCTCATCCTTGGTCTGAAACTAGTTTTTAACCTAATTAATGATAAGATAAGAATATCCATAAACCATAATATCTTGGATATTCTTCTATACCACTAGATGAAGCCTCGTGATGAGTGCTTCATTTTCAACCTTTTTATTTGTATAAGGAAATCTAATGTGAAAGGATATGAAAATGAGATCCGCTTGAGGTGTGATAAATAAAAGTCCTACCCCTAATCTAGGAGATGTGAAAGAACCATCAAAATAAATTTTCCACTACTACTCATCAAGAGGTACTTATGCTATGATCATGATGGACTCATATGGAAACCCAAAGGTAAGTGATTGAGTGTTAGCAAGGGGAAATTCAACAAGCTGGTCTAAAAGTACTTATACCTTGATGGCCCTCTAATTAACATATGCAATCTCTAACTCACTTAGAAACGTGATAAATTTAGCCATGAAACCCTATAAAGTTTTTGTTAATAGTATATAATTGAGTGGATATACTTTGATAATTGTTATGACCAAATTTTTTACCCTAGGATAAGTTTGTTCAGACCTCTCCAAACTTGGTGAAACATGGGATTACCCCTAGACCAGTGGGTTGTATATTGACCAAATTTGGAGATGTCTAAAAAACCTTCTCCTAAGATGAAAATTTTTGTCATAACCTATAAATTGGGGAGTTGAAGGGAAAGAGAAATCTGAACCTATGCATGTCTCTCCCACCCCTCCTTAAGAGACATTTTATACTCTATATCAACCTTCTTATGATAGTTGTCCTCATGAGTCCAATAATTACCTTCAACAAAATCTATTTCAAGAGGATATAGATAGGCAAATAAAAGATTTGGAGTTGAATATAAAAGGAATTTAAGAGAGATAAGATGAAGAGATGGAAGACAAAGAAAAATTTGTACATAATCAATCACCATTTCCCTCTCCCAAAGAACCTATAGCTTGTCCATCTTGAAGGTTTATCCAAGAGTGTATTCAAAATAAGAATGAGATTCTAATTGAGAAGTTGGAAGATCATGTTGTAGTTATTTTAGATCCTCAAGAAGGCTATGAGGAAAATAAATTTCTTATTAAAGAAGAGGTCCCTTTCATTGCTCAATTTATCTTGCTATCTCTCCAAGAGTGCCTCCAAAAACACTCCAATATTATACCCATTTATGATCCATCTACCACACCTGATACTACCTATCCAACTCATGAACTTGAACATCACCCTCCCACCATATCCCTTCACGAGGAAGAACATATCCTATGGGAATCAAGTGAAAACTATCAAGTTGTAATTATTAGTGAGATTAAAAATGGACATGAGGAATATGACTCAAGTGAAGATGATGAATAAATATCCATTGGTACTCCACTTAGAGAGGAAAAACACAAATTAGTATTTAGGAATGATCATGAAGAGGTTGAAGGACTAGAGCAAGTTATAGAGGTTAATTTTTTTATTTCTCTTCAAAATGATGATCAAGAAGATGATGAAGACTTGTTTGCAATCCTAAGAATAGGTTACACTCCTCTTTAAGGAGGATATAGTCTAGTCAAGAGTGAGGAAGGAAAATTTGGCAAGAAAGTGCACATATAAGGAGGAAAAATCTCCTCAATTATGCTGATTCAAGAGGAATATACACTCCTGATATGTTTAAGGTCATCAAAATGGGTTATCATCTCTTTAATTAATTGGAGGATTATTACCCACTCTCTAAAGAGAAGGAAGATTTTTAGTGGACTCAATTTCCAAAGAAGTAAGAGGATATTCCTATTGGAGCCATTCCTACAATTTAATCATAATATTCATTTCAATTCATGTAATTAGATATACCAACCTATAAGGATTTTAAACAAGGTATATTGTTGGAAGATGATGATGTAAAGTTCCTTACAAAACTTGATGAGGTTGAAGTAGAAGAGAAGAATAATGAGGACCCTCAAGAGGCCATGGTGATCTAAGAAGCATGTATAGATGAAGTATCACTTGTTGAGGATGAAACTAAGGAGCATCATGTGAAATATCTTAGGTCATATGATGATTTTATCTTTATAAGAGACTAGTTTTCTACTAGAGATCTACTTGAGAGTATGATAAAAGGAGTGGAATTAAAGAGAGAAATGAAGGAAACAAGGAATAGGCCCAACAAGAATAAGTTTGATTCATGCCATTTATCACTTCATGGAACAAGAGATGGTACAAGATTCCCCTTTGATCTAGGAGGAATAGTTTGTCTTCATGTTAGCTATGCATAGCTAGTTGTTTTATGTTTTGTTGTGCTCCCTAATTGCTTAGTTAACACATGTGTGTGTCTTATTTTATTTTATTTTGTGTGTGTTTATTAATTTTTTGTGTTATTGAAGTAATTAATTTGTCTTTTTAGTTAAGTGTTAAGGTCTGATATTGTTATCTTAGAGTGCAATTGACTCCATAGCCTAATGGAAGGACAAGGCTATTGGTCTAGTCAATAGAATAGGCATGATACCCCTATGAGTCACCAATTTTTTAATCTAATTTTGACCCCCAGGTCAAAATAAAACCCTTATATGCAAACTATTGAACTTTAGGTGATTTAGTAGGTCCTAGTTGAGTCAAAAATACCTTATTAGCATTTATTAAGGTAAGTGTATTTTATGTGCTTTGGTATATTTGTGTTTCCTATGTAAAAAAGGGACAAAAGTGTCATTTTTAGTGCCTTAAAATACATTTCAAAGGTAAAGTGAGGCCATAATGGGTTTTAAAATATATGATGGTATGGACCAAAGAGTTTCAAGTCATAAAAAGTTAGTTATGGGCAAGAAAAGTCATTTTTAGGGGCTTCCCAAGCAAACACAAAATGGGAAGAGAAAGAATACATAGATAAATCAGGTTATCAACATGCTCAATTTTTATAGGTCTATAAAAATGACTCTCAACATCACATCTAGCATAGGAATTAGAACAAAGTTAATTTCTTGAAATTAAATGCTAGTTCAAGGAGTTAGATGAAGTTGTAGGGAATCTTGAAGTCAATTGAAAGAGAAAATAACTTAAAAATGTCCTTTGGACTTATAAAATTAGAAACCATCCTAGTAATAAGTTTAAATATCCATAGTTTTAGATATATCCTTCTCTCTCTCATCATCCCCTTCATAAGCTATTAAAGGCAGAAATCAAATAAATGGTACAAGTTGTATAGGTAGAGTTGAGGGATGAAATTTTATAAAACATTTGGGACCCATATGGGATTATGATTTATGTCATTTTTAATTGGATTGGTTGTCTTATATTTAAGAACAATGGCTAAGAGTCCAAACTACTTTTTGAAGGAACAAATCCCCATAGGTTGAGTTTGGAACAACTCCAATGAAAAGTGTGAATTCATGGCTGAATTAAGCTAGTTGATTTGAGTTATAATATGTTTTTAGATGCCTAAAATTCATTCATACTTCATGGTGGCATGTGTGGATGTCATTTTGGCATGAAAAGTGATTCTTGAGTAGTTTGCAAGTGACTGTCATACTTTTCTATGTTTATGAGTTATTCAGGTGGTTTAATGAATTTTAGTGGTTTTTCATTGCCATATAATATCTTATAAATCCATAAATATATTTTTATTATTCATTTAATTTGTACTAGTTTTAAATGGTCACATATCTCCATTATAGATTATGTTCTATATATAGTAATTGAGGTGATTTCAATGGTCTAAATATGCATTCACAGGAGTTTGATAATTGTAATTTATTTTTATACTATGTTTATCTAAATTATCTAATGGATTTGAGTCTAACCATCATGTTTTTCACTTTTAAAGACTTCAAACCTCTCATACTTAGAATTCTCTTCAATGGTCACCTATAGACCTATAGGTCTAAAAATCTAATGGAGTTTCATGGTGTCAATTTGTTAATAAAGTTTACAAGCCATCGATTAATATGATGCTATGGAGAGTCTCCAATCACCTAGAGTCAAGAAGTTGACAAACCAAGTTAACAAGCCTAGTGACATAGTCACCTACAAGACTATAGGTGAAAGTATTAATGATAGAGGTTGTGAAATTATTTGATAGGGAAAATTAGACTTGTAATGAAGTAAATATACCTAAATTTATATAGATTTTACCATGGTAGTATGGCATGATAGATTTGAAAAGGTCATTCCAAGACCAAAAACATAGTCAACTATCTAAGTTGACACCTACAGTTTGTAATGAAAAAATGGGGTTTGAGATAGATTAAGGTGGTGAAGTACAAGGGATTTAGGACATTGAGGTTTTATAATGACATAAATAAAAACTAATAAAAGTATTTGAGAAGGTTTGATATTGGTTTTGAAGTATAGAAATTGGTTTAGAAGACCTAAAACATAGTCCTCTCATATATACACCTACAACCTATGTTGAAGTTGGTATTGAACAATAGTAAGGTTGATGGAAGGTTTGAATATATAGTTAATTGATAAGGTCTTTACATGATTTATTCATTAGGATATTGATAATATTGTCTTGAAAACCTGGAAAAAGCCACTACATAGTCAAATCTCATATGAGCACCTACAACCAGCCTAACTAAGATTTTGCATTGACAATGGATGATGATGAAAGAAGAGATGATTTAAAGATATTTTAATGAGGTTATGATTATATAAATAACATAAAATACTTGAGGATGTTTAATTTTTAAATAAATAATTCTAAAACATTATGTTGGTAAATTAGTTATACATACATATACCTACGCAGTTGGTTACTTGTAAGACTGACTAAGTGACAAAAGGATTTCAAAAACTTGAGAAAATGGTGTGTATAAAGTGTTTTAAGTATAAATAGAGAACTTGAGGTTTTTAATGTCATTATAAACACTTATGTCTTATTTAAGTTCTAAATAAGGATACACATAGTCAAGGGAGAGAGTCAACCTTAAGTCTGTATAAGAAACTCAGGTATCTCAAAATCATAATTAGTGGTTATGTGATTATTTTCAAGGGTATAATAGTGATAATGTTTCTTAGGTCATCGGAAGTAGAGGAAGTGACCCACAAGGATCACATAGTTCAAACACATAGTCAGGGTAAGAATAGTCATCTATAGGTATATGATTGGATGACTCAGGTCTCTCATAATCATACTCAATGGTTTGGGTGAATGTTTGAAATATGGGAATGCATTAAAATTTCCCAAGTCCTTAAGGTTAAATATACTCTAAACAAATTTTGAAAATAAGTATCACTAAAAATGGTCTCCATTTCTTCCACTCAATACCTCTTGCTACACCCTAAGTCTTAGCCAACTAAATGTGTAAGGGGATTTGAAGGAAAAGGGTTTGTTAAAAATTATGAAAGTAACCTAATAAGTATAAAGAGTGAATTCAATGTAATCAAATATATCTAAGTGATTGGATCACTTTCTTCAAGATCAAAACATAGAGCACTGAATACCATGCCTACAAAACTAAGGTAAGGCACTAGCCTGATATTTATTGAGAGGTTTAATTATTTTTAATAGGTCCCTTGAGACTTATTTCATATCCTAAAATCAAAAAAGTTTCTCAAGAACCTATGTAAGTGATTAACTAAACTCCATTTCACAAGGCAGTCCAAATAGGCTTGTGAAGGGATTGTTTTTTACCATTTCATGGTTTGGATATAAGAAAAATATTAAAAAATACCAAACTTGACTTGGAACTTGGTATTGGAATGGGTAAAGTGAATCACACACTTCCTAGAGGTTTCACATGTTCAGGAGGAGTTTAGATCCAAAATCCACTTTCTAGGCCTAGAGGCCTAATTACACCTAATTGGCAGAAGAGATAGGTAGAAAAAGTAGACTTCCACTTATATTCATCTCATTAAATCAAACATGTATTTTTAATAGGATAAAGGTAATAAAAAATACCCTCAATTTTATAGTACTATCTATAATTTATTCTAGATAAAAGAGGTTTACATAATTTTGGGTTGTAAAGAATGAGGCCTAATTGAGGATTTTGGTAGATAATGACTTATTGGGGATATTTTGAGACCTAAAAATGGATTGATACAGGTCCAATATGATTTTAATATGATATACATTAATTTTTTATTATCTAAAGAAGAAGACTCCAAGTTTTGACACTTATTTGTAAAATAGGCCTAAGGAGATGAAGAGTCTTCTAAACACCTTGCAAGAAAAAGAGGTGATGTGTAAAATATAACCCAATTAGGTCCATTTATAGGTGTCAATATCAGATTAAATATGTATTTAAAACTGATATGACCATCAATAATATCACTTGTCACTTAACAATGTAAATCAAAGGGTAGTTTTGGAGAGCTAGTCAAGGTATCAAGCAAACTTTCTAACTCCAATGCCACTTGGAGAAAGGGATAATATTTAGAGGATCAAAATTGTAATATTATACCTATTAAGGTAATTTATTAACTCATATATTATTTTTAACTCACATTTACACTTGTACACTCTTTCTCTCCTACACCCTTCTTCTCTTCTCTCTCACTTTATCTATATAAGTATCCACTTTAGGTTTTGTAAGGGATCCTCAACCTAGGTATGGTGAAGACCTGACCATTTTTATGCCTTTGATAAATTATAAAAAATTAGTTTACCTCCTATTTTTACTTTACTTAGTGTACATATGATAATATTTGATCTTTTCAAGTGAATTGACTTGTCTTCCTTGGCATGTTATCCTTTTCTAACACCTACATGTAGTTTGAAAGCTTATTTTTAGGTAATGTGATGTGTATGAATGTGGTTAAATATTTTAATTAGTTTTTATATCTTATAGTGTATTTAAATACCTATTGGTTAGTCCTCCTAGTTTAAGAAACCATCATAACCTTCACATTGAAATACTCATGTGAGAGATTTAGATTAAGAGTAGTGTATGTAAGGTTATTTTTATTGATTTACAAGTGCACATGTAACTAATTTTTAGTGGTCAAAACATATTTTGTGCATCAAATCATTAGAGTATGTTTCTCTCCCTTTCCCTATAAAGTGATAGATTAGTGTGTGATTGTAAGTGATTCATCAAAGGGAGCTATCCCTTTAATCTAGAGGTTTTCCCCTAATTTATACAACACACAAGTCTAGGGGTAATCCCATGTTTCACCAAATTTTGAAGGGTATGAAAAACCTTATCCTAGGGTGAAAAATTTGGTCATAATAGTAATGATGAAGGTCTTATTGTTAAACATGTAGTAATGCAACTTCTAGGCTGTGAAGCCCATGGTTAAACAATATTTCTCTATTAGCATATAATTGTGCTCATATGTGACCAATGTGTGGTTTAGGTATTATATAATATGTCCCCTTCCCTAGTCATCATGTTGGGCCAAAAGTGCCCCTCAAGTATTTTTTAGTTTTAGTAGGTAGAGTAATAATGTATTTTCTAACATAGGTGGTAATAGAATAGGTGTATTGGCCAAGTATTATTTCAAGTGGTTAAAGGCATTCTAACAATTGGAATTCCATGAAAAGGTGGTGCCATTATTTATAAAGTGAGTAAATGGATGGAATTTTTGGCCAATAAAGAAATGAATCACCTGATGGACTTTATCTTTCCCTACAAACTACAAAGATACTTCAAAGTAGATGCTAGCAACATCTCAATAATGACCTTAACCTTTCTTGGATTGAATTCAATGCCCCTATGAGAGATAATGAAGCCTATTAATTTTATTGAAGTGATGCCAAATACACACTTTTTAGGGTTAATCCTTACTTTTTAATCATAAAGGCATTCAAATATTCTATGCAACACCTCTAGTTGTCCTGATCTAGTCTTAGATTTTCCTAATATATTATCCACATAATCTTCAAAAATATCATGCATCATGTCATGAAAAATGATATTCATTTCACACTCATATGTGGCATTGACATTATTAAGGCCAAAAGGCATTACTTGATAATAAAATGTTCCACAAAGAGAGGTGAATATTATCTTATGTTGGTCTTTTGGTGAGGTATTGATTTGATTGTACCCTAAAAACCATCCATGAGAGAAATTATCTCCTACTTGGTTGTAGATTCCACAATCATGTTAATATTTGGTAGAGGAAAGTTATCTTTTGGGAAGGCTTTATTGATGTCATGGAAATTGGTACATAATCTAATACATTCTAGCTTCTTAATAATTGGTAAAATATTTGATATCTAATTTAAAGAATCAATAAGAAAAATTCATCCCACCTCTAGGAGTGTTTCTAGTTCTTTCTTGCCTACTATAGTAATATGAGGATGCATTTTCCTTATCTTTTACTTAATTGGCTTGGTGTTAGGATATATGATATGATGAAGTACAACTAATAAAGGATCTAGACCTAGCATATCATAATAGGACAATGAAAAAATATCAATAAAGTCCCTAAAGAGAGCATTAACCACTTTATGTTACTCTTCAGTGAGAGATGCACCTAATTTTATCCACTTTGGATCATCTAGTGTTCCAATATTAACCTTATAAATGTCCTCTATAAGGAATGTAGAACCATATTTTAGGAGAGTTGGAAAATAAGTAAAATGGTTGGAAATATAAAATTCCTCTAGTCAAATTGGATCATCAATTTCACCCAATCAAGATGAATTATAATCAATAAATGGTGAAAAAGGCCATGTAATAAACACTTTTAAACAATCTGTTCAAAGGCCCACTATTATTGTACATTGATATCTGATCCAAATATGATTGTTTTATTGGTGGCATCTTGATATTAATTTAAGGGTTAATATCCCCATCCAATATAACAAGAGACACCCCATAAAAAATTCACAATATATCTCCCCTTAAAGTACATCCACAAGATTTTAACAAGGGGCACATACATCTAGTCTATGGTAGGTGACTATCTCTCCATGACCATATACTTACTCAAAATTAAAAAAAAAGAAGTAAGAGATCAAACTAAATTTAATACCTCACCAAATTAGGTGGTGACATTATTTATACCTCTAATGAGGATGAAGAATGTTCTGAGAAGAATGAAAAAGATGATGTCAACACAGAGGAGGATTCTGCAAACTGAAATGTAGATACGAAGGAAAACCAGAAAGTGTTAGAGGATGAATTTGTCTAGGATGACCCTGTTGAGGACCCAACTTCAAAGAATGAAAAGGAAACTTCAGGTCAGGATGATAATCAAGATATGAATATGGAAATTCAAACTGGAATTAAAGAGCGGGAACAAAAGAGTCGAGAGGATATCTTTGAAGAAGCCAGGAACAGTCCCAATAAAAATTCTGAGGAATGGAAAGGGTAAAAATAGAATGATGAAACACACACACCTATGACTTGGGTTAATTGTAAAGCAGAGGCATCATCCCAATTTGATTCTTGGATGTGTAGGGAGATTATGGATCTCAAGAGGAAAGTGGAAACTATGGAAGATACCCTAAAAGCTGTATGGAACAAAATAAAAAATATGGAAAATTAGATAAGGGAGATCCCAGTCAAGCTCAAAGCCTATGAAAATAACCTCCGGGATCTTATTAAGGACAACAGAATGAAAATGGAGGAAGTTACGTCCAATATTTGTGCTCCTGCTGTCAATATAGGTAAAAGAGCCAATGAGGAGACTAAAGCCTTGGAGGGACCCAACAAAAGGATGAGACAAAGTTCTAGAAAGAAGGTTACACAAAAAGGAGCTATGCTGGCGACAACCACTGCCCAAGATACTATTATGAAAGGAAAAGAAACTACGAAAATGATATTGGAATTGGATGAATAATCTGGTTCTTCTTGTTGGTTTAGTAACTGGTCCTGTTCTTTGTTTTCTTTTTGTAATCCTTTGCCTTTGGTGAAACCAGATCTCTATTTAATTTGGGTTTTGACCGGAAGTCTTTCTGGTGGTTTCAGGTCCATTAAAAACCTGTTTTTGCTACTTCCTTGTAGTAGTTTTTAGGCTTTGCCTGTGGTCTTGGATGATCTTTCTTTAGTTCATTGTATCAGGGTTTTGGGGCCCCTTCAAAACCTGCTTTTACCTCAATCTAAAACATTATATATACCTCAACAATTTCAAACTAACATGCCACCATAATAAGGGGTCAATCATTCACCTCAAACATTGTCAAATCAACAATGTCTTGTGGTCAATAAATAACAAGTGCCTGATTTAAAATAAATTCTAAACCAATAGTAAATGGGAAAAAAATAAAAAAATTTAAATAAAAAACAAGTGCCTAACATCTAATGAACATGTATTATCATAAAAAATCACCTCAAACCCAAAATATACTTTATTTGAAACACGTACCTAACATGAAGCAATTTCTGAAATAGGTCTTCAACTAACAATAGGTGTTTTTCATACAATAGGGGTTGACTTATCATAAATAATTTCCATTATAAACCCATCACATGAAGTTCATTCCAAAAAACTAAATACCTCTATTCATCCCATAGTTCCCTCTAAATCAAATCTACATTACCAATCTAGTCCCAATATTTACCAATAATATAACCCTAACTAGTGAATGCATATTCTTGGTTAGGTAAAATTTGTGAAATACTTATCTTATAATCTCAAGAATGAGATTATTATGGTTGATTTAGGCCAAGTACCAAAGAGACTTTGGAGAGCTTCTTTATCTATTTTTAGTGATGGATAATACTTGCTAGACACTTCACACGTAACCTACAAGATAAATAGTTGGCCATGATATTTACCCATAATTTTCAAAGTGATATATCTTATAATTTGGAGCTTAGTAGGCCAAAATTTTTGAGGATATTATTGAAAAAATCATAAAATTTGATAAAGACCTTATCAATAAAGTGGTAACCAAGTTTTACACTCCTAACTAAAGACATAACTAGTACCAAGGTCCAAACCAAATCCAGAACTAGTACCAAGGCCAAAACTATAATCAAAGCTTTATCAAAATACAAGATCCTATGCCATCCCAAGATAATACTTATACTAAGGTTTATCACTATCAGAATAGTAGTTATATGTTGTGCAATTTTTGAGAGGTCATTGATGGGCCAAAAGTTTCCCTAGGTCATTTTTAGTTACAAATAGGTAGAGTAGTAATGGATTTTATGGCATAGGCGGTAATAGAATAGGTGGATAAGAAAAGTATTCATTGTCAGAGGAATTATTATAGTTGGTAATCCATGAAAATGTGGTGTTATTAATCATAAAGTGATTAAATTAATGGAATTTATCAGCTAATTGAGAAATGAAGCAACTGATATACTATATCTTTCAATAAACTATGGAACTGCTTCAAAGTAAATGATAATAACATTTTGATAATGGAATTAACCTTGGATAGATTGATTTCAATGCACCTAAAATAGACAATGAAGCCTAAATTGTTTATTAAAGTGACCCTAAATATGCACATTTTAGGTTTCATCCTTACTTTATACTCACAAAGGTGTTAAAATATTGTACACAACACCTCTAGATGGCCTAATTTGGTCTTATATTTTCCTAGAATATCGTCAACATAATATTAAAAAATATCATGCATTATGTCATGAAAAGTCAAATTCATTACATGCATGTTGGTCTATGGCATTAGAGTTATTGAGGTCAAAAGACATTACTTGATAACAAAATGTTCCCCAACGAGTGGTGAATATTGCCTTATGTTGGCCTTCTAGTGTGATCTTGATCTGATTGTACCCCAAAAACTATCCATGAGATAAACCATCTCATACCCAACTATAGCATCCAAAATAATGTCAATAATTGGTAGAGTAAAGTCATCCTTTGGGTAGGATTTGTTAATATCACATAAATTAGTACATAATCTTATATCCTCTAGCTTCTTGCTAACTTGCATAATATTTGAGATGCACTCCAAATAGTTAATAAGATGAATGCATCGCACTTATAAGAGATTTTCTAATTCTTTCTTGACTAATAAAATAATACAAGGATGCATTTTATTAATCTTATGATTAATTGGATTGGTATTAGGATGAATGATAAGATGATGAACAACTAATGAAGTATATAAAAATGGAATATCATAATTGGACCATTCAAAAATATCAATAAAATCCCTAAGGAGAGAAGTAAGCACTTCACATTATTCCTTAGTGAGTGACACACCTAATTTAATCCACTTTGGATCATTTGGTGGTCTAATTTGACCTCTAAAGTTTCATCCACAAGGAGTGTAGAACCATTGTCCAAGAGAGTCAGCAAAAAAGTAAACTATTTGGCAATATCAAAGTCTTCTGGTCAAACTAGCTCATCAAGTTCACCCAAGAGAGATGAATCAAAATCACCAAATAGTGGTAAAGGCCATGTAACAAACACTTTTGGACACTCTTAGGCAATATGTTCAAAGGATTATTGTTATTTTACATTGATCTTTGATTCAAATATGATCATGGTATTGGTGGCATCCTAATCTTCATTCAATGAAGGGTGAAAATCCCCATTTAATGGAACATAAAACAAGTTTTCACCAAGAGACTAGCCTTTTTATTTATTATTAACTTGGTCTAAAATCACCTCAAAGAGGTTTTAGCCTTGACACCTTAATTTTTGATTTTTTTTGGCTAAGGAAGTTCACCTAATGTTCAAAATAGGTAGTAAGATCTAATATAATATAAAAAAACATTGTTTATGATCTATGAGATAAATATGGCCTCTGAGGCCCAAAAATTCACAAATAACCTCATCATTTTCAAAATCATCTAGTGATATTATGGATTATTTTTGGTTCCAATTGATAAGTTGAGGGTGATGAAGGAAAAGTGGCGAAGGATGAATGATAGGTATAATGGTACATACAACATGATGGTTAAATAGGTTGGTATTATCCAAGTCATCATATAAAATGTAATCAGACTTTGTGTTGCTATTAACATCATCGTCACTAGTCATTGGTGTAGGAACATGGATAAGATATGCAGGGTCACCCCCATGTGGTTTAAATAAAACACCATAAGTTACTTTATGTTTGGTAATGGAGATGGGCTTAAGAGTTCCTTGTATATTTCCTCCCAAGACTCTATCTTCATAATCTTGATTATCTATAATCTGTTTAGGGATGAGATCATTTTTTATTTGGTAACAATTAGTTAGACCATCAGTAAAAATACATTATTCATCTTCATCAAGTGGATCTTATCCTTTGATAGTGGTAGGTGTGAGAATGATAGTTTCTTGGGCACTAAACTTCCTTTTTGTCACCATTCTATGTGAATAGACTTAGACTTGGGTCTTCAGTAGGATTTAGGGGTGTATGGAATCTTGGATATGTGTGCGACATTATGCATGAGGTATTCTCTTAGAACTTAATCATAGATGGTAAAATGATTTTATATCTTAGGAAGGACATGGATGAGGTAGATGTAAGGCTATATGGGTCTATATAATTGGAATCTCATAATTCAACAAATACATCTTTATCCTTCTTTAGTGTAGGATCTAAGCTAAAGAGGTTATTCATCTTCTAAATGCTTACAAAACTGATATGGCTATAATTTTATGAAAATAGTCACCTCTATCCCAGAGTGGGAGAAATTGATACATTATTTAAATGTGTAAGGTATTGCCTAAATTTCATGTATCCATGGTTGACCTAGGAGAAAGTTGTATGATACAAGTAGATCTAAAACATGGAAAATTATGTCGTAGGTCAAGGTCTCAATGACAAATAGCAAAGAAATTATTCCCTTTCTTCATTATCATAGGCCTTGATGGTAATTATATCTAGATGAAGGTCAACTATCATGTATCCAAGATTCTTTAATAACCTTAGAGACACAAATGTTAAGACCTGATCAATTGGAGGAGACATTTAGCCTTGTGAGATATGATAACTTCAATATATAGTGGGTTATTATGGAGATGGCCAAAGGATGACATGTTACTTTGGTCAAAGGTAAGTCATTGGTGAGGATTTAAGTCTCCTACCAAAAATTCCCTAAGGCATTTTTAGTTGTAGATAGATATAGTAGTAATGGACTAGGTAACACTTGTGTATTATTAGATATAGTTTGGAAAGGGATTCCCAAATATGTCATTGATTTTTTTTTATTTAGATTAACATTAAACATGTATGCAAGTGACATAGTTTAGACAAATGTATCTATATGTATATACCTTTTAGAATTTAGGATAAAAGTTCCCTCATAGAGGTCATTATTGGTTAGGGTTAGGGTTATACTCTTTTTCAGCCACTTCTATGTCTAAACATCTAATTACACATTAAGAGGAAGTATTCTTCCCAATTTAGAGAGCACACAACCCTAGTAGCTCATTACTAAGTTTTTATACATTTACAAGGTCACAGGTCATTTTTGAAGAACCTAGTTACACCAATATTATACTAGCATCTAGCTTTACACAAATATTTCACACACACCATTTTAGCATGTTATAAGTTCATGGATTTTTATCCCTATTTAGATTATTTTTATGAAGAAATTTCTTAAGATAGGGGTGGAGGTCAAGCAAAAATTCAACCCCTAAACCCTTTTTTCATTTATTCTATTTATTCATGATTTTATATCAAGCTAGGGTTTTGAGTGAAGAAGGTACATTATATTTCATGACATATTGATCATCATATAACAAATATAAATGAACAATAGGGGATCTCAAATAGATATAGACTTATGTAGAGGGTAAAAATGCTACTAGATGTCAATGCCACCCTAAATATTATAGTTAAATGTAGTCTTGTCTGATTAACATGACCTCTATAGAGATCAATTGAATTCTTGTTCTTGATTCACAATCATCTCAGATAATCTCATAGTTAATCCTATAGTGGTATCCTCAGTCTTGCATCAAATTATTTCTAACTAATTTATTCCTCTTTATTCTTTCTCCTTTTAGTATTTTTCCAAAAATAAAAAGTTCAAAATAAGGTTATGTAATTTATGCATATATTATTCATTTTTATTTTACTTACAAGTTTTTCATAATTAGGATCTAAGTTTATTTCCTTATTTCCCCAAGTTTGATTAAAAAAATTATGGAATATCACATGAAACATCTTACATATCTCTTCCCAAGTGAAATAATTAGTTATATGAATAGTCCACCAACTAGATACAATTCCTTTTAGTACATAATTGAGTTAATTGACCCACATATATATGATAGTAACATCATCATACAAGATTTGAAGGATTTATGCTAAATTATTTATATCAAAATTCTAATGAATCTACCTATGAATTATGAATACCATTTTCATGGATTTTAATTTATGATCACCTCATAACTATTTTAACATATCAATTTATGAATCCCTAGTTAAATATTAATTTAATCCCTATGTTAATAAACATTCCCCTATGGGAGAAATATAATATTAATTTATTGCACCTAGATGATATATATTATCAATCTTGAACTACATGTGTGATTCTACTAAAGATGGCTTGTACCTTGTTATTTGAAACTATGGGTTTGTATGGAGGATCTGGACTAGTTTCCAAACCTATTTTTTCTTCGATAATAATGGTATATTCTAAATAAAATGAAAAAAATAGTTAAATTTATGTTTTTCACTAATTCATTCCTTGGATTGTGTTAAATTTTAACCAAATTTATGCATTATATGCATATGGATAATAAGGGTTTTTTGGTATCATATATGTTGTGCACTTATAAATTTTCAAAGGTATGACATGAATAACATCACCCTTATGCACTTCAAATATATTTTCCACTATATTGATAGTCATGTGACCATCATAGGCCCATTATTCATGTTAGTCACTCAAAATACTCATTAAATTAGGTCATCTACATTTATTTTTACATATTTAAGACTTTGAATAGGCTCAACATGACCATAGTTTGCTAAACTAAAAGTGATAGGCTATATCTAAAAGGTGGACATAGGATGACTTCCAAAATGGATCTAGGATAATATTTATAGCGTTCCTAAAGTCAAAAAAATACTTTAGGGACATCATATCCTAAAATCTCAATATCTATCCTTGTGTCCACATCCCATGACTTATTAGTCTTCACATACCAAACCATATATTATATGTTTTTTCCCTTTCTTTGCACATTTTAGAGTATTTTACTATGAATTTATGATATTTTGATAAATATATCCATTGCATAAGGTAATTATCAGCTTTAGGAGGTCTATTATATTATTTAGTATTACTTCATAATTTTGAATTTGTATAATTTTAACATACATATAAGCCTTAGTAATTACATGATATCCTACACTGGTATATTAATTATGTTTGGACTAAAATAAATAGGTTAATTCATTCATGAAGACCTTTTCCCTTGTATGATCTGGATATATTTCCTCATGAAAAATTATAGGTTAAAATTTTAGTAGGGATCCATAGAGGTAAAAAACCTTGTTCCCTTTTTTGGTTTCAAGTGATAGCCTTGACTAAAGCTTGCTCATTTGGTTGAGTACTTACCATATTTAAATTTTTCATTATTTTCTCTTTCCCCTAATTTTACAAAACTATAAAATAATTCATATTATGATGTCCTATGACTTTACCATAAGTGTAATTATTTTCACATTAAAGATTACATGGAAAATGTTGTGTGATATGGATTACCTCCCCACAAATATAGTAAGTTATTGGTTGTATCTATTATTTGTTTCCTTTCATGTGTTACCTTGTTAGTAAAATTGATAGCATGCCTACCATGGGGTGATCAAAATCATTATCGATAATTATAATACCCTCCATACTATTTGTAGGAAGATGAAGGTTCCCAATTGGATTAATATTATTATATAAGGTGTGCCTAATTAACTTACTTTTAAGGTGATGTCACTAATATTGAGGTGATGGTGGTGCCCATACAAGTTGATATTGTGGATAGGGATGGGTATAAACTATTGGAGCATATTTTTTTGGATAATACCATCCTCCTTGCTATGCTAACTCAACTTTTTTAACTAGTGTACTGAGATTTGGCATAGGGTTTGTTACACAATAATTTTATAGACATTTATAGTAATATAATTTTTTAACTCCTATATATCCATGTATTTATTTTCATCATGGGTATTATATTTATATAAATTCAATTATATACTATGTTTTTGATGAACATAATGTTGTATCAAGTGATAATTTATGGTTTTATCATCCCTTGCCTAACATAACTTATAGAACTCACTTTTTATTCTTTAACATTCATTCTAGTGGTGTCCTTATTGTCCAAAATCAATGCACTAGATATCCAACCTTGATTTGTTTCCTTAATGAATATTGTATATTTATTTCAATATTGCATCCAATATCAATTTTTGTACTACTAATATAATTTTATCCACATATATATATTTACTCCACCATGATCATAATTTATTTGGCCTCAATTTTTTTCAAGATATGAGATTGTAGTTTAATGAACTAAAGCTTAATTCATAGCCCCTTGAAAAGTCATGCAACTTTATTAAAACCATAAAATTATAAATTTAATTTATTTATGACATCATAGAGTTGAAAATAATAATTCAAAATATATTCTCTATCCATTTTTCTAATTTATTTCATATCTTGAACACTCTAACTGACATACTTCTACATTTTAAATTCCCCTACAGTTTTTTTTGACCTCAATAATGCGATATTGGCATAATCAGTCTTTAATAGAAAATATAGAGATCATCCAATAAATTCCATAATAAGATCAAATCATTTATATGTATCTATTATTATGGTGAATGAGAGGAGCGAGAATTTTTTTTGAATAGGCAATCTGAGAGGGTGAGGGGTGATGGCAATGGGGAGAGCACAAACCACCTTATATGTGGATGAAAACATGTTTCAAACATATCAATGGTTCCTATCATCAAGGAAATAGGAAAAATCATGTCCATTATTGTTCATATAAGCTTCTCTAACAAGAAAGAGGAAGCAAGGTCCAACAAGGGAACAATCAAAGATTTAGGTGTGGATTTTAAAGGTAAGTTTATTTGGGCCTCAAAACTCAAGGATAAAAATATTGAACAAAGAGAGATTAATCCAAATTAATCTGTCCATATTACTCATGATAATATGGGATTTCATATTAAGGTACCTAAAAATTCTATCCATAGGGATTGTTCTAGAATGGAATGTGCTTTTATGTGTTAATTTATTAGAGCTATACCCAATATAAATGATGTATTCCATTAGGATTTCATGAAATGGAAACCTAAGGGCCACATGGAGATATAAAAAATGTGTATTGAATTTTTATTTATGAGATTTAATAGTAATGAGTATTGTGCTAAGATCCTAGTGGGGGGTCCTTGGTTCCTTGATCGATCTAGTATTTTCTTGATAAAATTACAATCTAGTTTTCACCTAGATAAAGAGGATATTAACCTTGTGACCATTTGGGTTATACTCCCTATGCTACCTTTATAACTATGGGAAGAATATATTTTTATCAGTGTGGCTAAAACATTTAGTTATTTGATTACTTTTTATGCTTCCACAAAATCAAGAAAGGGATTTGTTCATGTTCAGTTTTATACCAATTTTCTTGTGACCAAAGAGCTTCCTTATATTGTATTTTTGCATACTTATAAAGGGGAACTTTTCCATAAAATTGAGTATGAAAAATCAACACTTATTTATTCCAAATGTATAAAATTAGGCCATATAACAAAGTTATTCCCATTAGGGATTAGAAACAAAACTCCTCAGACCTTTAAGAAGGATGGGCCATGATGGAAAATAAATTCATGGGTAATACTACTAGAAATAATTCTAAGGTAAAATATCAGATGGAGAAGCAAATGAACAAGTTAGTGGTAAGGGGAGTTCAAACTAAAAAGGTTTAAAATTTGATCCAAGTAGAAGAACATGAACAGGAATGTTTAGTCATAAAAAGTAGGATCCTACCTGATCTAAAAGGTAATAAGGTGCCTTAATAATTGATAGAATTTTGAAATGGCTCAGATATTATAGAAGATAGTCTTGATCTCCTTTTTTAAATCAAATCCACCTCTGAAGAATTCAATATTTCTCTAGATATAGGAGATCTCAAGGTAGGGGATCTATTTATAGAGGGAACCATAAGATATCATCTTAAGATTAGGATTATGTGTGAAATTTCAAATTATATGGAATCTCTTCCCTCATTAACTTTTCCAAATTCCTCACTTTCCAAAAAAAACTTGAATTCTTATAATCTCTAGAAGAATATTCAATTTTAGACTTCATTTCTAGTAATAAAAACATTGATTCATCTTTGGTTAATATCAAAAACCATTCAAAATTAAGAAATACCTTGACATTTTCACCCAACAAAAATTATTCCATTAAGGAAAAAAAATATGGTGGATGCACTCCTTTCTGCTCACCTAAATCTAGTAATCAAAAGGAGGAAAAAACCCCTTCTATGGCTATTAGGCATGGAGGGAAAGATCACATAATAATTGCCCCTGCTAAGGTAGGTAGATTATCTATAAAGTAGTTTGTTAAGTAGGTGATATAAGTAGATATTTTTATGGATTTAAAATAGTATTCCATTATAAAGGGATAAATTATCTAAAAAAAGTGTTAGATGAATATTCTTTTGTAAAACATCAGAGGTATGAACAGTTCCCACAAACAAGAGTTTTTAGATATTTTAGATTTAGTCATAATCAAGATGTTTTGGATATTCAACAAACAAATTTAGATGAGAAAAGATTTGCAAAAAATAAAAATTTTCTATGGAATGAATCTAAAGGAGAATGTTTGAGCTTCATTGGAGCTTCTGGTGGAATTATTGCATTTTGCAATGATAATTTAATTGGAGGTCATGTTATATTCCAATCTAGGTATCATTTAGCTATTGTTTTTACCAAAAAAGAAGATTATTTAATGTGTATTTTCTCAAATATATATTCTCCCAACTCTATTATTTCTAGGAGACTCTTATGAGAGGAACTATCTAATTTTAGAGAAACTTGTAAGAAGTTATGATGGGTGATTGTAGGATATTTTAATACTCCTCTATTTCTAAGGAATAAAATGGAGGGAATAAAATTATGAATAATAGTCTAGAAGACCTTTCCTCCTTCTTAGTTGACTATAGTCTTATGGATGTTGAGCTATGAGGACCTCCTTTTACTTGGACTAATAGGCATATTGGTGAGAATCTCATCCAAATTAGACTTGATAGGGTTTTGATTTTTATGGATTGGTTCTCAAAAAAATACTTTCTTATTTATTCACTCCCAAGTATTAGGTTAGAACAAAATCTTTTGAAAATCATTATTGCAGCTAAAGAAAAAAATAAAAGAGCCCTTTCCATATCGAACATATGTGTTTTATTCACCTAGAGATTAAGGATAAAATTACAAAATGGCAAGATACTCTGATAGATGGATTTTTCATGTTTAGATTGGTTTCCAAATTAAATCTAGTTAAAAAGAACATAAGGGTTTGGAAAAAAGAGGTGTTTTAAAATGTTTTCATTCATAAAAAGTCATTGAGGGAAGAATTATCTATGCTGGAAGAAAACATAGATGCCAATGTCTATGATCTTTATACTAGTTCTAAGTAAAAATAATTTCTCTGTAATTATCACAAGGTAGATTGTAGGAGGAAAGTATTTGGAAGTAGAAATATTATGCTCTTTGGGTTAAGGATGGGGATAAGAACACCAAGTTATTTCATATGAAAAACTTGAATCACCAAGCTCATAATTAAATTAGACACATTAGAAATGTGGATGGGGTTCATTGCCCAGATAATAATTTTATTAAAGAGGAAAGTATTTATTATTTTAAAAATTTATTCGCTGAAAATCCAAGAAGTAATGTGAGAATTGAGAAAGAATTGCTTCATGGAATCCCACACCTTATTTCCCATGAACATAATTTAAGTATTATTAAGTATTTTTCAATGGATGAAGTTAAATCATTAGTATTACACATGAACAACGTCAAGGCACTAGGCTCAGATGGGTACCCCATTGATTTATTTTAGGTTTTTGGGAAATCATTAAGAAAGATGTGGTGGAAGTAGTCAATGCTTTTCTTTTTTTACGTCAAATTATAAAAGAGTTAAATAATAAGTTTGTTTCTCTAATCCCTAAAATTGAAGGGCCTACCAACTTCTCAAAATTTGAACCTATTAGCCTTTATAATGTTGCCTATAATATCATCAATAAAGTGATTTTTTTGAGAATACATTTGTTAATTAAAAAATCATAGGTTATCATTAGGGTGGTTTTTTTCTAGGAAGGCAAATTTAAGATGGTGTTATAGTTATCCATGAAACAATTCATTCCATGGATAGAAGCAATCAAGGAGAGATGATTTTTAATTTAGATATGAACAAGGCATATGATAGGATGGATTGGAAGCTATTAGACAAGGTTATGATCCAATTTGGATTTGAGGATAGATTTAGGGGTCTTGTCAAAGCTTGCATTTTTTTCTTCTAGGTTTTTTGTCCTTATAAAGGGAGTCTCTGCTAGTTACTTTATTAGTAAAAGTGGTATAATGTAAGGTGACCAAATTTTCCTTTTCATCCTTATTATAATGACATAACCTCTTAGTAAATATTTGTTGGTATCCCTTAGAGAAGGTGAGATGAAGGTTTTTAGACTTGTCCATAATTTAAAACCTACCTTTCACCAATAATTCATGGATGACACTATTTTAATGGATGAAACATTAGTGTGGGAAGAAAAATAATTAAAAAGGGTGATGTATTATGAATCAATCTCTAATAAAAAATTTATCTTTGAAAATATTTCATCATATTTATTTAACACTTCCTTATATATATGACACAAAATAACAACCATATTAGGTTTTCAGATAGAATAGTTACCCATGTCTTATCTTGGAATGCTTATGAGTAGTATAAAACTCTTTGTGACATATTGGAACCCTCTTTTGGGGAGATATTTTAGAAAACTTAGCTACATGAAAAGATAAAATTTATTATCTATTAGGTAAATTAGTTCTTATTATAAGTGTTTTGCAAAGCCTTCCTATATATTTGATGTCTATTTTCAAAATTCCAATGATATTTAGATATAGAATGGAAAATATTTAGAGAAGGTTCATCTACTCTGGTACTAAGGAAAATAATAAATTATCTCTAATAACATGGGATATAATCTATTCACTAAATAATTTTGGAGGACTTGGACTAATAAAAATTAAGTGGATGAATTTAGCACTCATTTTCAAATTAGCTTGGAGATTTATCACAGGTACCACCTTTTGGTCTATATTTTTGTAGGAAAAACACTTGGAATGTATACCACCAATGACTTTCTTTGTAGAAGATTAGTTTGATAGAGGTTCTTCTTTCTATAATTTTATGAATTCTATCAAAGGACTTATTGTAGATGGGAAAAAATGGAAGATTGACAATGGTCAGTAGGTTAACTTCTAGGAGGATATTTGGTTATTAGAGAAACCTCTAATCTATTTTAAACCATGGTTTTGATTGGGTTAGAAATACAATAATATTATGGGTTAAAATTTTCTCATTATATGGATTTTAAATATGGTAGGCAGAGTTGGAAAGTGCTATCTAGAGTTAATATATCTACTAAAGAAAATAATTTGTTATAACGACCTTTAGGTTCTCCTTAATACCATTCATATTCCCAAGTTGATCAAAGATGATGTCTTTATTTGGAAGGACTCCTTTAATGGTTCTTATCACATCAAATTTGGTTATACGTTAATATTTCAAGATCTTAGGGAAGTTATTCCTTAGTCAATAATTTGAAACAAAAATATTATCCCTAAGATTAATCTTTTTTTGTGGTTGTCTATTCAGAACAAAATTCTAACTATCAACAACCTAAGGAAAAGAGGAATGTTATTGATAAATAAATGTCTTTGTAAAAATGAGAACAAATATGTGGTGCATCTACTTATAGGATGTATTTATTCCATTGAGGTGTGGAGTTTCTTTTTTGAGAAATTATTGATTGCTTGGGTTTAGCCTTAAACTATTCTAGAAGCTTGGATGGTTTGGACTCCCTCTGATAATAATGATAATATTAAAAACATTTAGAAGTTTGTAGTTTTGCATATTATTTGGTGCCTTTGGAAGGAATGAAACAGTAGAATTTTCAAGGATAAATAAATTCCTAGAATAATTGTGGCTAATAAAATCCAAGTAAGTATTTTAGAAAACCTAAAAAATATTCCTTCTAGTAAATCCAAAGGCATAAATGAAGAGGAAGAAATGATTGCAACCCTTTGGAAAATTGAGGTGCAAGTTAGAAGCAATTTAGACCCTAGAATAGAAGCCAAGAAAAGAGTAAAATAGAGATCCCCCTCCCTAGTATGGGTGGAATTAAAATTTTATGGGGCTTACAAAAGAAACCTAGGTGTTTTAGGAGGTGGAGTTATTTTTAGATATGATAAAGGTAATTTAATTGTAACATATGTGGGAAGCATGGGCACCCAAAAAAACCATTGGACAAAAGCTTTATCTACACTTTGGGGTGTGAGAATGGATAATATATTATGATTAATATAATAGTGTTATAAGGTGATTATTTAAACATATTAAATTATTTATTAAGAAAATAATTTGGCTAGTTATAACATTAAACGCATCATAGAGAAAGCTTGCCTTCTTATTGACTCTTTCCATGAATTTATCATGCAATATGTGTATAGATAAGGGAATCAGGATGCATACCAGTTTTATAATGAAGGAGTGATGTATATAGACCTTAGAAGATGGATCTATTTATAAAATATTCCTAGATTGATTATCTAAAGACTTTAAGTGGAAGATATATCGTGCAATGACTAGTTAGAGACATGTTTTATTTTTTACTAATTGTTATTTCTAGTGTTATCAACATAAATGTGTTTAAATATATGGGTTGATTTAAAATTATGGTGGGTTCTAAATATAGGCCTCATCATTCTAGTTATCAAAGGGGATAATACATTTATGATGGGAGATGGGAAAGCTTATTTGCACATGTGTGGGGTTATTGAGATCCATATTATGGTTTATTTCATATCATTATTGGAAGAGGTTGAATATGTGTGTATTGTATCTAAGTAAACTAGAATTGGAAACCCAACCATGGTTATAAAAAAACCTATAAGTATTGAACCCATTATAGATGTGAGTCTGAACAAAGATGCAAGTTGTGGGAGATGCTACAAATTAGAGGCATGGCCAATTTTATATAAAGGGTGGAAGGATATGAAAAACACATATCTAGAAAAGCTGTCAAGGATTGGAATTATAGAGAGTGATTTTTAATAGGGTATCTATAGAAATTCTAGAGTAACTAATCTCCAAGGTGACTGGGTTAAACATGAGAGCCACTAATATTTTTAAAATAGGAAGAAATTATAAATAGGAAAAAGAAATATTATTGATCCAGGTGGATCCATGTACCGTTCTATTTTTCAAAGTCTTCAAATTCAGTTCAAATCATTTACACATTGTAGTACTCTTAGAGAGCTTTTTAACACTTTTTGCAATTCAAAAAATGGAGTCCAAATGCTCAAGATATAGCCAGTTGAAGAAATCATGTGATAGGGATGTCAAAAATGACATGGCACAGTTGAGGAACACCAAGTGGACCAATCTCCATTTGACACATGGTAAATAATTAGAGGGCAAAGAAATATTGGTTAGGTGTTTTTTTATGCACATGGTATTTGATAAATTCAAATGTATTAAAGGCACCAAACCTCCATGCCACCCACCAAATACTCCACTAAATATGGATCTAGGTGTTTGACTAGCTAGGTGGTGGCCAAAGTTGGCACCCAAATGCTATGCATTTGAAAAATTCAACAACTTGATATATTAAACATGTAAAACAACCACACTCAGTAAATGTGGGACAAAAAGCCTTGGTCAAAGCACACCCATAGAGGAAGGATGCCCTTGCCTGCTTCCCTAAGCACCTAGAAAGGAGGAGGGAGTTTTGAACTTGAGACCTGGCACTTAAAAGGCTAAGGTCTTGACTGCTTCAGCCACAGTGGCTGAAATGTTATAAAAGGGAGTTATTTTTACTTGGTATTGACATGGATTTCTGACTGTGTAAAGAGAATTAAGAGGATTAGAGCCTTGTTTTTGCCTTGTATGGCCTTGGGATTTTGTTTTCAGGTCTAAGAGAAATATTTATAGGAAAATAAAGATTAGAGAAGGTGAAATTGAAGATTTTTAAAGGTTTTTTGAAGCCATTTATTACAGCATTTTAATAGAATGGTCCTCACTATTGGGTGGACCCAGAGATGTAGGCTATTGAAGGTGAACTTTGTTATCAATTTGCTGGTGTTATCTTTGATTTTCTCTAATTATTATTGCATTTTGATCTTCATTTCAATTCTAATTTTACTTTATTTATGCAAAATTAAACACAAGAAAGTGAAAATTTGAAAGATCTCTTAAACATGAACAAGTGATTTTTGAATGTACTACACTTGTATTTTCAATTTACAGATCAGATTCTTGGTATCAGAGCGGTTGTTATTTTAACAGTGATTTCTAGTGTATGTTGACAAGGTCTAAATCCCAAAAGAAAGAAGGAAAACTCATTGAGTATAATCTAGAGATTGGTTTAAGGCATGCTTCAAGGATGGCCGAAGAAGAGATGGAATCCAAACAAGCTTTCCGTCGAGCTTTCATGGACATGAGAAGCATGGTTGAGGAATTATACCATGACAAACAAAGGAAAACTGAGAATGAAAAATAAGGTGATTCATGAGAATCAAAAGGTAAAGTTATCGAAAAACCTTCTCCATTGAATGACGATAAAAAACTGTGGAATCTCCCCCTTCACTAAAATTGGATATTAAGTTTGAATTACCAATGTTTAATGGTAAAGTTAATGCCAAAAAGCTAGATAATTGGGTCAAGCAGATTGAAGTTTATTGTAGGGTCCAAAAGATTGCAGGGGATGAGTCAAAAATTCATTTGGCTACTCTTCGTATGGGAGGTACAACTCTCATCTGGTGGGAGAGTAAGTTGAAGAAAGCTGAGCTTCAAAAAGGTAACTTGATTTCTACTTGGAATGAATTTATTGAAGAACTCAAATTACAATTCTATCCTTTAGGCTATATGCAACAAGCCATGATGTATTGGCAAAGTTTCAGACAAGGAAAAGGCTAAAGTGTTTAAGATTATACACAAGATTTTAGGAAAAAAGCTTTACTTTTGAATGTTCCTCTATACACACAAGAAACACCACTAAAATATATAGGTGGGTTGCATAGTTACTTAAGACATATGATTCTTATGTTCAATCCCACTAGTTTAGATGCAGTATGTGTTCAAGCCACTCATTTAGAGGCTAGAGGAAAACAATCAAAAGAATCTTTTCCTAAAGTAAAAAGTAAGCAATCTAATGTTAAGCATTCCAAAGGGGAAAGTTCATTAGGAAAGGGTAAATAGAAATCCACTTATACTATTAAAAAAGAAGAATAAGGAAAACCATTTTGTAATCATTGCAAGAAAAAGCACGATGAGTCTAAGTGTTGGAAACTACATCCTGAGTTAAGGCCTAAAAAGTTTCAAAAGAAAGAAAAGAAGGCTAATGCTATGGTTCAGGACTTAGAATCAGATTTAAGTGATGAAACTAAGATCATAGCTATGGGGTTACATAATGATTTTTCTCTTTTAGTTTCTAGCAGTAAGTCATCAAATGCTGCATCTTCTTCTAGACAAAATTGTGTGCATGTTGATAAGAAAAGAAATGAATTATTCCACATTAGAGTTATTTCAAAGAATACTAATATTGACACTCTATTTGATAGTGGTTCACAAGCAAATTTAATTTTTGAAGAGGTTGTTAAGAAGTTAGGCTTACAAACCAATCCCCATCTGAAGCCTTATCCACTAGGTTGGGTGTGTGACAATGCGAAGCTACAAGTCTCACAAACTTGTAGGCTAAGGTTTGCCATCACATCCAAGTTTGTAGATGAGGTTGAGTTTGATGTTTTTCCATTGGACATATGTGAGATTATTTTGGAAATCCCATATCTTTATGATAGAAAAGCAATCTTCTATAGAGAGGAGAATAAGTACTTGCTTGTTAAGGATGGCATTGAATATATAGTTAGAGCACATCACATTAGAACAAGTCTTTCCTTGGTTACAGTAGGGCAAATTAAAAGACTAGTTAATTCAAGTAAGACTTTTTGTCTCATGTTGATTAGGTCTAAGGAAAAAGAATATTCTCAAGCTTTGGAAAAATGTGATCCTAGACACAAGAATGAATTGGTTGAAATCATTTCTACTTATGATGATGTATTTTAGGATCCTAAGGACTTACCTCCCAAAAGGGGAGTTCAACATGAAATTCAAATATTTCAAGATTATCCTCTTCCCTAACATTGGCATGTACAGGTTATCAATGGTGGAAAATGAGGAAATCAAGAAATAGGTAATGGATCTATTAGATAGAGATGTTATTTATCCAAGTTCATCTCTTGTTGGTTCACCAATTATTTTGGTGCCAAAGAAAGATGGCACTTGGTGAATGTGTGTTGATTTTTGTGCTTTAAACAAAATTACTATTAAGAATCGTTACCCTCTTCCTCATATAGATGATTTGTTGGATCAATTAAAACATGCTATTTATTTCACTAAGCTAGATTTGAGAAGTGGATATCATCAAGTAAGAATTAATGAAGGTGATGTATGGAAAACTGCCTTTAAAGCAAAATAGAGATTGTTTGAATGGCTTGTTATGCCTTTCAGGTTGTGTAATGCCCCAGATACATTCATGAGATTGATGAATGATGTTTTTAGATAGTTTCTTGATGATTTTGTTATAGTTTACTTAGATGATATATTGATTTTCAGCAAGTCATGGGAAGAGCATGCAATCCACATTAAGAAAGTTATGGATGCATTACAAAGGGAAAAACTTTATCTGAAAATGTCAAAATGTGAATTTGGCAAGACCTCTTTGATATACTTGGGTTACATTGTAGGACATGGTAAATTGAAAATTGATCTTGCAAAAGTGGCAGTCATTGTTAATTGGCCTACACCCACTAACACAATTGAGGTTAGGAGTTTTCTTGGTGTAGTACAATTTTGGAGGAAGTTTATTGCTCAATTTTCATATATTGCATCGATGACCTTTGCATTCTTTGACTAGTGTGAAATAGGTCTTTCAGTGGGGAGGCAAACATCGAAAAGCCTTCGATACTTTAAAAGAAAAGATAAGTACTACTCCAGTCTTGGCACTTCCTGATATACAACAACCATTTGAGATCAAGACGGATGCAAGTGAGTATGCTATGGGAGCTATTTTAATGCAAGGTAAGAAACTAGGTTGTTATCATTTTGAAACCTTTACAAGTGCAGTAAGAAAATATCCAACTTATGATAAGGAATTGTATGCATTGGTTCAAAGTGTTAAAAAATGGAAACATTACTTAATTGGCAAAGAAATAATAATACATACAGATCATCAACACTTACAGTATCTCCAATCACAAACTAAGCTACAACAACCTAGACATTTTCATTAGATGGGTTTCTTACAACAATTTCATCTTGTGATCAAGTTAAAAAAAGGAATTCAGAATAAGGTTGCATATATGCTATCTAGGCCTCCTATGGTTGTTGCATCTATTCTTTTACAACATGGTTCTTTGTCTCATGAAAGTTATAAAGAACAATATGTGAATGATCTTAATTTTCAAGATGTTTATAAAGACTTGATGAGTAGTAGACAAGTAGAAGAATTGGACTATCATGTACACAATGATCTTTTGTATCATTTGGGTAAACTATGTATTCCTCAAAATTAGAGGGTGCACATGATTAGAGAAGCACATACTTCTCTTATTTTTGGTCATTTTGGAGTTGCTAAAATGGTTACACATTTGAAAATGTATTGTTATTGGCCTCATATGTAGGAAAATGTTGCTAAATATATAAGGGGATGTACTCTTTGTGCCAAAAGTAAACCTAGTAATAGGAAATTAGGACTTTACACTCCTCTACCTATTCCTATTCACCCCTGGGAAAGTATCTATATGGATTTTGTGGGGGGATTGCTTATGACACAAAGAAAACATGACTATTTATATGTGGTTGTGGATAGATTTAGCAAAATGTGTGTTTTGATTCTTTGCACTAAGTAGATTACTAGCAAAGGCACTGCATATTTGTTCTTTAAACATGTATGGGTTCATTTTGGTTTGCCTACTTCAATTATTTATGATTGGGATTCTCGATTTATTGGGGAGTTTTGGTCAACTTTGTGGGGACTAATGGACACTAAATTAAAAAATAGCACTGCATTTCATCCACAAACCGATGGACAAATAGAGGTTGTGAACCACACTATAGTACATTTGCTTAGGGGTTATAGAAATAAAAATCCAAAGTTATGGGATGAAAAATTGTGTTACATACAACATGCATATAACTGGGCACTTCATTCTTCTACTATGAAATCTCCATTTGAAGTTTATTATGGATACTTGCCTAAATCTCCTCTAGATGTTTGCTATGGACAAGATACAACTGTTGGTGAACCAAAAGAAGCCATTTGAGCCAAGAAGTTCATTGAACAAATATAGGTCATTCATCAGACTGTTCATACTCAATTGGAGAAAAGTCAAGGCAAGTACAAAGCCAGGCATGACAAACATTGTATTGATCACCAATTTGTTTTAGGTGATATGGTATGGCTTCACATTAGTAAGGAAAGACTTACAGGTGAAGGTAAAAAGTTGAAACCAATACAGTATGGTCCTTTTTAGATAATGAAAAAAATTGGCACAAATGCTTTTTGATTAGACTTACCATCTTACATGTAGATTTATTTAGTTGTAAATGTGGAAAATTTGAAATTATATGAGTCTCCAATGATCATTGATCATGATGAAAGTGTATCCATTCCTTCTGTTGATGATTTTACTCCTGAATATCTAATAGAATTGTAGGAAGATACTATACTTGACAGGAATATGCAGACTCTGTGAAGAGGTAATGTTGAATATCTTCATGTTGGTCTCAAAGGGATGCACCCAAGCAAGGCTAGATGGATGGAAGTCAGAAAGGTGAGGGAGAAATACCCTCACCTCATTACCAATTAATTTAAACTTTTAGAGGTCCAAAAGTTCCTAGTGGGGAGGAATGATTTAGGTGGATCCATGTACCATTCTATTTTTGAAAGTCTTCAAATTTAGTTCAAATCATTTACACATTATAGTTCTCATCGAGAGCTTTCTAACACTCTTCATGATTTGAAAAATGAAGTCTGAATGCTCAAGATATAGCCAGTTGAAGAAATCATGTGATAGGGATGTCAAAAATGATGTGGCACAGTTGAGGAATGCCAAGTGGACCAATCTCCATTTGACACATGGAAAATAATTAGAGGGCAAAAAATTATTGGTTAGGTGTTTTTTTATGCACATGGTATTTGATAAATTCAAATGTATTAAAGGCGCCAAACCTCCATGCCACCCACCAAATACTCCACTAAACATGCATCTAGGCATTTGAATAGCTAGGTGGTGGCCAAAGTTGGCACCCAAATGCTAGGCATTTGAAAACTTCAACAACTTGCTATATTAAGCATGCAAAACAACCATGCCCAACAAATGTGGGACAAAAAGCCTTGGTCAAAGTGTGCCCATGGAGGAAGGATGCCCTTGCCCACTTCCCTTGGCACCTAGAAAGGAGGAGGGAGTTTTGAACTTGAGACATGGTGCCTAAAAGGCTAAGGTCTTGACCGCTTCAGCCACAGTGGCTGAAATGTTATAAAAGGGAGTTATTTTTACTTATACTGACACACATTTCTGATTGTGTAAAGAGAATTAAGAGGATTAGAGCCTTGTTTTTGCCTTGTATGGCCTTGGGATTTTGTTTTCAAGTCCAAGAGAAATATTTGTAGGCAAATAAAGATCAGAGAAGGTGAAATTGAAGATTTGTAAAGGTTTTTTGAAGCCATTTGTTGCAGCATTTTAATAGAACGATCCTCACTATTGGGCAGACCCAAAGATGTAGGCTATTGAAGTCAAACTCTATTATCAATTTTATGGTGTTATCTTTGATTTTATCTGATTATTATTGCATTTTGATCTTCATTTTAATTCTGATTTTACTTTCTTTATGCAAAATTAAACACAAGAAAGTGAAAATTTAAAAGGTCTCTTAAACATGAACAAGTGATTTTCGAATGTACTACACTTGTATTTTTAGTTTACAAATCAATTATTGATTTAATGGGAGGTGATTCTACCATTATGGAGTGGGTTTGATCATGAGTCTTTTCCTCCTTTGTTTGGTGAAGTTGAAAAGTAGGTCATGTTCTATATCACATTGGAAGGTAGGTCTAATGTTGTGCATTGGTCCCATTATTTTTTCTAAATTACTTCAAGCATAACATTCCTCTGAGTTTGCCTTTATATATAATACATTCTCTTAACAAATCCATTATTGATTTTAAACAAGGAAAAAAGACTAAACCTTTACATCATGTTATTTTTATGATCTATAAATATTTCTATGGGATGAATAAGAGCCCCCTTTACTTTCCTCCTCAAAGAACCCTGCTCCTAAAAAATAGGGTATTCATAAATCTGAAGTGTCTTCAATCCCCCAACCAAATAATTATAAACGTAAACTAAGGAGAATTTCTAAGGGTAAAACTAAGTCTATTAAAGAAGGGGTTAAATTAGTTGATAATGGTACCTCTAAGGAAGATCCCATCATAGTTCAAGAGGAAAAAGCATTGGAAGGGTTACACTTGTTGAATTTTAAAGCTTTAAAATCCAAAAATAAAGGGAAAATTTTGATTACTTTCAAATCTCCCAAGGCACCTATGGTTGAAGATGAGAATCTCACTCATAGGTCATCTTTCTAGGAAAAAGGGTTAAATGTTGAGTTTGATAGAGTGGTCATGTTTCTTTCTAGGTAATGTAAATTTGATAGTACATAGGAAGAATTACATCTCCAAAAATATATTCTTAGGTAGTTTATACATGAAATCATAGCCCATAAGGATAAAAAATAGTCTCATATAGCTTTGGTGTCCTAGCATAATATTGAGGATGGTTAAAAGGAGATGGAATCCTAGTTGAATAGGTTGAGGGATAGGGTTTCAAGCTTGGAAAGGGAAAATTCAAGTCTTAAGGAGAATGTGAAAGCTCTTATGGAGTTAACAAGGTGTTAGTGAAGGACAATATTACAAGTCTTGATAATCTTAGAATTTTATTGAGAAGCATGTATAAAGGTATTGGGCCCTCATACTCAAAAGTTGAAAAGTGTAGTGAGTGTGATAAATACATTGGTTTGTCTCCCCAAATTTTCTAATAGATGGAATTAGACCTAGAGAGAAACATTAGAAGTTGGGAATAAGCCTTAGGAGGTGGTAATACATAGTTATTTTCTGGTTGTTCTTAGGTTATTTTTATAATGTTTTTTTATCTAATGGTGTTTTTTATTCTTTGGCAGACACTATAATCTATATTGGCTTTGGAGGTCTAGTATGATTGTGCCTTGTATAGGGTTGGGTCCTTAGATTAAAAAACTTACTTTAACCTTAATAAAAAAACACCCTTGGATTACCATTTCATTTCACAAGTTAATAAATTATTTTTTGTATCAATAGACTCATCATATGGTAGCAATGTGGTAAAGTTTCCTACAGATAGTGTCAAATCTCCTTAATTTAGATTACTTACAATTATTTTTGTGGGGATTTTTTCTAGTGTATGTTGAATAGATATTTTTTAGGTAGCCACATTAAATGTAATTAAATTAATAACTATGTTAACTTCATTATTAGTTTACTTCTTAATCCTATCTAAAACCTATACAACCTATTCAAACTAATTCCTAGTTACTTTTAACACCTTGAATGATTTTGGTTTACTAGTCCAAGTAATTATACTCGGCATAGGGGATGTGTCCCCATGGAGTGAATGAAATATCATTAGGGTGTATATAATAACCACCACTGAACCTAGCCTAGACCATTTTTCATCATATCATCACATCAAGACTATCTTTCCCACTCTAAATACAAATTTTGCCATTGTAACTAGTCACTAGACATATTGTTAAGTTATTTTAATAATTCTTCAAGGTTCTCTTCATATCTTCTTCATTACTATTCCTCTTACATTTATGGGCCAGTCTCAATTTATTTTTTGACCTCTAAAATATCTTTATTATCTATGTCCTCTCTGGTCTCTTCCAAATGACTTTGAGCATCATAATGATTCTCTGCTATAAAAGGTATACTTCACCCATTCCATGAAATTTTATTTTACACATAATACTTGTATCTTTCATATTATAAAAGATTATATTTGATCCATATTTTTTTCTGTCATAAATTATGGTGAATATGATAAGTTTTTTTGTGTCTTTTATCTTCTTTTTACATTTAACTTCTCTTTTTTTAGATTTTAATTAATCTATTGTATGCAGTTCATCTATCCTTTATTCATATTCCCCTAATTCTTGTCCCCATATTTATTTTCATGACTACTCCATGACAAATGAAGTCATCACCATGGCCATTTCCATAGCTAATATTTTCAATAATATTGGAATTTTCTTTAGACATTTACCTCTAATTCTTATAACAATTAAATCATACACATATTCTAATGCAATGTACCCCTAAAAATAAAATCAGCAACATACCCTTAAATGGTGTTCATCACCAGTGAATAATCCCATGCATCCTATCATATCAATGTTTCACAATCATTATAACTTATCTTCACTAAAAAAAAAGTTCTCATTTTATGAGGTTTGAAGCAAACATATTCAATCTTGGATATCCATGATACCTATAGATCATGAAACTTGCACATTTTTAATGTGTGTGTGTATTATATATTTAGCATCCATATTAACCTAACAAATTATTATTATATTAATTTTTATATCCTCCATTATAGAAAATTCTCAAGGTCCCTCTGACTAGGTAATCATATTATCATTTTGTTATCCCAGAAGTAAAAGAATTGTCAACAGTGGTCCCTATATGTCCTCCTCAAGACATGATTTTTTTTTTAGTCTTATATTTTAAAATAGGACTTTTAAGAAGTTAATTTATTCATATGGGTCATATGGAGGTTAAGATGAACCATAATACACAAAAATTTCTTACAAATTAGTTAGAGTTAATATCACACATAATATCATACTTATCTTAGCTTCATGTATAGAACAAAATTTTATTTTTAAATTCTTAGTAAAATTACCATAAAATATGTGATGATGATATGTTAATAGATAATAAAGGAACAATATAGATTAAAATATGAAAAATGAAAATATTTGTATTAAATTTAAAACTATTTTAAAGAGATAACATATCCCTTTACACGTGTACGTGTGTGTGTGTGTGTGTGTGTGTGTGTGTGTGTGTACACAACATGTTAAAGGGATATGTTATCTGTTTAAAATAGTTTTAAATTTAATACAAATATTCAAAGATAACATGACTCTTCACCTTCATAACCTATGATTTGCTCTTATATTAATTTTAAGGTAAATGTTCAACCTTCCATTAATTTTACTAACTTCATGAACAATTTCATTATATAGAATATTTGAAATTATACATATACCACCATACAAACTTTTATAAAAATTCATGTGAAATATACCTTGTATACTCTTAAATTTTTATATACTACTCTCTAAGGTCTCTAATATATTTATTTATAAAAATATACAAGTTTTATTGGGATATCATGAATCAAATATTCCAAAGATGAAACTAATATTCATTTCATATTCACATTTTTCCTTAGTAGGGCATTCTTGAATTATGATTAGTGATATTATTTTAAAATTAAAAATAGTGGTGCATATTTTTTTTTAGTTGTGCTAAAATAAATGGAAAATTTTAATCCCTATATATAATTAGAGAATAATTGTATTATACCTTAGGTATTTTATACCCAATCTCAATAAGTGATGTGAGTGTATGCACCCAAATTTTGCATGTGTAACATTTTTATTATATTCAATGATGATGTAATGATACACATAAACAATAATATGATCAAACTTGGTATTCTCCTTATTTTTTCCATTTCCTCATTCTAGACCTCCTTCAAGTTCCAAGATTTAAAGAATTACATTTAATCCTTCCAACCATTGGGTTTTTGAGGTGTTAGGTGTATGGTATAACCATTGTGGAAGTTGAAAAACCCCCATGGTGGTTCGATCAACCACCCTAATAGTTAAAAAAACCATCCCATATATTTATAAAAATTCTTTGGTTGTTTATAAGTCAAATGGAGGTTTAAAAACTACTACCTATATATAGTGATAATTTCACCATCATTGAATGTAGTTTTAATTTTATTCCTAGGACACATGTTTTCATGCATTTTTCAATTTGGAATCTTCATTTTTATTCCTATTTTTATATCATTAGTTCACCATTACCAAAATACACTAATGATAATTCTTAAGCTAATTTAATCTAACTTTAAGTCAACCTTAGTAAGCCCTTAGTCAACTCTCATTAATTCCCACATGCAACAACTATTATTTTCTTACAAATAAATCCCTTTACCATAAAATTCATATTAAAAAATTTCATAGAGAGATAATTATTTATATTTTTATATAAATATATTATACCTTATATATTTTCTCAAGGAATCATCCTAAGTCTTGAAAAACCCTTTTGGACACCATAACAAATTGGATGAGGCTCACAAAATTATAGCATAATACTCTATTGTTTATGAGAACTAGACATGGTTCATAAATTATTTTTCTTCATGATATCCATATATTTCTATTAATTTCACATCTCTCTTGTTGGAGAATCCCTAATTCATCACTAATAAAAAATCTAAGGAGATAGCAGCCTGAGGATCTAGACACTTCCAAATTCAACAAGCTCTTCTTCGAATCTATCTGTTGATTTAGTTTGGTTAGGGATATATTTTATTTTTTACTTTTGGTTTTTAGTAGAGTATATTTTGTTTGATAAATTTTTATTTAATATTATTAAGTATTATAAAACAAAAATCATTTCTTTCACTTTCTTGCATTGAAAATCATTTAGTTTTCCTAAGAGTTTACTTGCATACAAAAATCATAATGGAATATGAATTTTTCATGTTATTTTTTACAATGTAAAGAAAAATTCCTTCATTTTCCATCAGTTTTTATTCTTCAAGTTTATTTATCAACACACAAAGAGATAAACTACTATTTTAGACTCATTTAAATAGCCATTCATGAAAACCTAAAAAGAAAAGTCTTTAGTATCAAATCCATCTTAAAGTTTCTCCATAGTTTTAAAAATTCAAAACATAAATATACTCATTTAAGGATTTCTATTTTCATGTTAGATTAAATAAAAAAAATCATTTAAAATAAAAAGTTTGCATTCAATTATGATTTTCAAAATTTAGGTATTTAGTTTCATGTTGTAGTCATATAAAATGTCACACGAGTGCAATGAGTGTCACTTGAGACGCCCATTACTAACTTAGACCTAGACCTATTGTAGGGCCTCTTTAAACTCCTATCTAGATTATATGTGTGTACTAAAAATCCCTAGACATCCCAAATTTGATTCCAAAACTTTCTCTAGGGATCCAAGCCACTAGTGCCTCAGGTTCTACCACTTGGACACTAGCACAATTCTTTGGACACTAGTGCACCATGCTAATGACTAAGGGATTGTGCTAGTGTCACTTGCCTAATTTCACCCCCAAAGGATATGTTTTTAATTCATAAGACACCTAGTGTGAAAATATAACTATTTCACACTTTACATAAGCACCAAATAAATATAAATACATTATTTTTAGCCTTTTTTGACTAGATGGAAATTAGATGAAAAGTACACAAATAATCTTAGAAAAGGTTAGGAAAAATCAAGATTATTGATCTCTATTATTCCATACTTATACATAGATTCATCTATAGCCTCCCTAAGATAAGAATACATAGATTTCTAGTATCAAGCCTCATGTAAAGAAAACAAGTCAACACTCATATTAATAGTCACTTGTCCTTCCACTAATACTTAGATTGGGAGAACTACAATGATATTTATCCCATCTCAAGTTATTTATATTTAGGAAACTCTCAACATAGTAGGGTGTTGAGGACATCTAGCCTACCTAAATAACATTGTACTTTTGTTACTTGTTTTACAAAAATACCCTAACAACATGGAGATCTAGGGTTTTATCATAAATCAATAAAAAATAATGAATAGATAGTAAATTAAGGATCATCCACAAAAGTAAAGGTATATCAGACTCATCTAGAGGTGCACTTAATAGATTGCATAGTTTCTTCACAAGGGACACTAGCACTATAGGGAGGACACTAGTGTAGTGAACTACTATCCAAGGTACCACACTAATGTTTAGGAGGGTTTATAATACTTGGATAATATTTATGATGCTCAGATAGGATTTTACACTATTTTTTATCCCCCATATCATTTGTCTCAATCAATTTACAATTAAGTACTTATTTATGTCATTCATTATTATTTTTAAAATTATTAGATTAGGTTAATTCTTATACAAATCAGTGGATATATTTATTGCATATATCTCCCTTGATTTAATTTACTCAAATCCTTTAACATCCTAGGGTTTGCATTCTATAATCCCTTAAAATTTAAATCATTTGATGAACCTAACTTACTTCAAACATATTTCATCAAACTCTAGTGTACCTCTAGGGTTTCCCTTCTTATTTCTAGCATTTGCTTAATATTTAGTTTGGAGCCTCCCGTAATGATTATCATGATAGATGCCATTTTATACTTTTTGGGACAAATTCTTGTGGTTTGTCTTACATGTATATTACACACCATTTTTTGAATGATGCACATATATGTCATTATTCTCATGGATCATGTTATAACTTAACTCATTTCACACATTGGTCAACCTCACCTTGAACCCCCTTCTATGGCGAACATTATTGCATGGCCAATTTTAATTTACCCTTAGTTAGTACTTGAAAATGTAGAGCTCAGATGATTCTTTTTATTCCTCCTCCACCTAGACTCAATGTCTATCTTTATTCACATCCCACCTCTACTACTTGCCCTCAGTAAATAGTAGATCATGTAGTTTGATCTATTACTAGATAGAATCATGTGCTTCCTCTACCTATATGGGAAAAATGTAATCCAAAAATCCATCCTTGTCCTTAATATAATAAAATGGGCCCTATATATCAACAAAGACCATATGATATCATGGATAAATTGAGAAAAAAACTATCTAAGATTTCTATATTGGAATTACTCCAAAAGGCAACTATTTTCAAAGATATTCTTTTTCAAACACTCAACCATACATATTTGCCTCACAATATAGACTTATATTATTTTTCATCTATCATGAACACTATCAAGGAAATTGAGGATGATATATATTTTACCAATGAGTATTTTCCCTCAAATTTAATTATTGACCAAAATTTCCCACTCTTCCTTTAGGCACAAATAATAACAACCATTATTAAATGAGTTTTAATTGACAGTGGTTCAAGACTTAACATATAAAACCTCAAACTACTACATACTATGAGGGTTGACATAATATACATTCAAAATAAATATAATAATATTATAGCTTTTGATGACATTCCTTAATATGCATTAGGGACTATTACAGTAGATATCATAGTTGGGATGAAAACCCTATCCAAATAGTTTCAGGTGATGCCTAATCATTTACATTAAAATTTATTACTTAGGAAACCTTGGATACATGCCATCAATGTTTTACCATCTACCTTACATATATGCATCAAATGTTTACATGACAAGTACTTAAACACTTGCCTAGCTGATAACCAACCATTCAAATATTACAGAGTCATAGAGCCTACCACCTAGATTATATCTTTATATGGGATACCTCATGTTCTCATAGATTTCCCACCTCACAAGATTATAATAAAGAAGATGCATACATATGAGGTTGGGGAATCTAAAACCACTATTCATATACCCATTTTAGATCCTCTTACAACATAATTACTTTCACCCATAAAGGTGAAAGACACTTCTATAACATAATTATCCCAGCCCATGGAAAATGATGGGATTTTCAAAACATAATTACCATTACTTTTCAATTCAAAGGAAATATACATCAAAAACTTAGATACAAATTCCCAAGCCACCATAGAGGATCATCCAACACCCATAGACATTGATGATTATTTGTGTGGATTAAGATTCACACTAGTAGTCTCAAGAGAGTAAAAATATGATTCTAAGGCACTTACACCTTAAAATACATAGGCATCACCAACAATTCATAGTACCATATATACAAGCTAAGACACTCAAATTTGGAGGTATATTATTCTATACATTTGGTACTTATGTAATACCTATGGATATTAACCCATTTATTTAGATACAAGTAGACAATACATAAGATAGACCACAAAAGATGTTACTTGATATAAGAATGATGTAATTACACACAATTCATCACATATCTATTAGAAAATTATAGAAATAAGATGATAGACCATTTATCATTTTCAAATGATTACTAGACATGATATAGATATATGGTCAACACTAAAACAAAAATTTAGTAAGTTTAGGGCTCAAGGCACTATTTAGATTATAAATCCTCTACATCCACTAGTACAAGTGCCACAATAAGCTCTTCAATAACATAGAGATTCAATAAATGATCCATTTTAATGAGGTATTTTGACACATCAACTTAGGTAGGGTTTATTAATCCCTTCTTCTCATATATGGAGACTTGTGTGAATAGATGTCCCCAAGGTCTTGGTTACTAGGTTTTGATACACAAGGTAACCCAGTCAACTCATTGTGACCATACCATGTCAAGGGTATTGACTCTGTATTTTAGAAAAATCATATGCATCCTAAAATAAATAGATTATTCCTAAGGAATAAGTAGAATTATTTAAATATGAATAAATAATTGATTCAAAATGAAAATGTCTATTGATTTTGAGTTCAATAATGCATAAATGAGTAATAAATAAATGAAGGAGCATATAGTCAATCTAAAAAATTTGATTCATAATACAAATTAGAACCCAAGTTAACCTAATATAATATAATAAGATAAAGGGGGGAAAATAGAAGGGCAAGGAGAAATAGAAAAAGATAATATGCTTTCTAATGTTGGCTAGCCTAGTTTTTTTAAACAGACAAATCTTAGATTAACCAGTCCTTAGTTGAACTAGACCTATGACAACTCCAACTAAGGATGGTGAAAGAATATATGGAATGAAGTAGTAGATCCAAAGTGTAAAATAGGGTCACCATATACATGTGCATACCAAGTCCATCTAATGACAACACTTTTAGATTAAAGATTTTTCCATTAAGGATCATTAGGGATTTATTAAATGATTAGTGAGCTATAGAATTGGATTCTAAATAGCCTCTACTTATAAAACTAATCTATAAAATATGGAAATGCATGAAAATAAAATTACTAGTCCACTACTCTATCTCTAAAACTAAAAGATCCAGCTAGGCATAGTCTACTCTAATCCTAAAAATAATGGCTAAGCATAATCATAATCCTCTTAGTCCTAAACAATAACATCCTTTATTACATCGAAGAGTTGATATTATAGAGGCATGTAGGCCTAAGGAGTTCAAATTCAAATTATAATTCAAATTCACCCACTAAAAGGGAAGATGCAACAATCATCAATGAAGTTGAGGGAGTGTGGTTAAGAAGGTGGTTTGAAATATATAATATATTAAAGTCATGCCCAAAAGTTACATAATCAAACCATACCTCAATTTAATTATTGTAGATGAAAGTATTTGGGATTATATTAGGACTACCATCTACCCATGCTTCTACACAATAAACTATCCTACCTCATTAAGGCTGAATTTGTCTTTTATGTTATGTGATTGATTATAATTCACACACCATACTAATTATTTCCTCCTTATTCATGATTCACCTAGAATGCGATTTGAATCTACAAATTAAATTAGATGTGCAGTCCATTTTTGTCCTCTTGATGGTTTTGATATCGATATGGTCCATAAAATTTAGGCTCACAATTTTTTGATTTTTTAGATAATCTATCCTTTGATATAATAGGGTTTTAGGGTTATAATAATCTACCACACAATGTCTATATGTCCTCCCAAGAACTTGATATTTTGGATTTTTATTGCCATGAATTGCTCCTTTAGATCTTTGTACTTTAGGCCAATGGTTAATATCTTCAAGATTATATGATTTTAGGCCCTTTTAAGGGCCACCACATGGATTTTATTTAGGGCCTCAATCTTTGTGAACTTCATTCAACTTTAAACCTTAATGTCATTTGTTATATTTGCTTTATTTGTTGAAAACTTATCACACAAAAGATACAATGATAATTCTTATAAAAGGGATAGCCTTTCCTTCAACCCAAGTCTTCAAATTTTATGTTGTCATGATTTATGTTTGTAATTTGATCTTCATAACTTTTTTTCACAATAAAATTTACAACTAGTATTCGTAGAACATTTTTCAAATATTCAAGTCATTGAAAGTTTTATCATTAGAACTTTTGTTCCAAACTTGGTCTTCATAGCTTTTATCTTTGAGGCCTCATGGAAAAGATCTAAATTTTGTTCTTGTATTTTCCAACTTTGTCTTATCCTTTAAAACTTTTGTTTTCAAAACTTCTATCTAGGCATTAGTATTTAGAACTTTTCTTCATAACAAAATTTATGACTAGTCTTCGCAACATTTTTTCCAAACATCAAAACATAGAGAAAATTATCATGAAATGATTTAACCTCTCTTATTTATTCATGAATTTTATTTAGAACATTTATTCTAAAGGTCCAAGCCTTCATATGTTTTACCATCATAACTTTTTTTTGTATAAGTTTTGATAAAATCCTAACACTTTTTTTTGAAGACCTAACACTTAAAATATTTTATGAAGTCTTCATAACTTTTTTTTTATTCATGAATTTCATTATTAATCCTTCATGTAAAATTTTTGACTCATTATTAACATTTTTACCAAAGAGTAAAATATTTATACAATCCTTGTGAAGTCTTTAGGATGTTTTTAAACTCTCCTTTGTGTAAAACCTCTACTACTCCCTTTGGTTACTTGCAAACACAATATGAAAAGGCACAATGAATAACTTTGGTTTTAAAACCAATGAATAAGCATTTTAAAATAAATGACTAACTATTTGAAAATAAATGACTAAATATTTTAAAACAAACTACTAAGTCCAAATATGAAACATGAATTAAGTATAAATTTAAAAAAATTATATAACAACTTAGTCATTTGTTTGATTACAAAGCCAGTTTTGTCCATTTTTATAAGAATAAACTAATTTAAAAACTAAAATTATAAAAAACTAGTCATTTATATTGAAATTGAAGTATAAATGGATAATAATTATTGAGGAAAAGAGGTAGAAAACTATGAAATAGTTAGATAATTTGAATAAACCTAATGTGAAATAACCTAAGAGGAATTTTCAAATGTGTTTCCAAAACATAATCAAACAAATAGACTAACGCTTAGTATATTTATAAAAATTCATTTATTAAAATTAAAGAATCCCAAGATGTTAATTTACATGCTAAGTTTTTTTTATAATATAGAATTAATTTTGTAGGCTTGGCTGAAACAATGAAGAACATCTAGATTTCACATATTTACATCTAGAAAAAATAGGCATATCAAAAGGTTGATTTAAACAAACAACCATAACTAACTCCTAAAAGGTATAAGACTATACTCCATATAAAAATAGGGTCCCCATTTTTTAAATTGAAAATGGGGCATGTTGTGTAAGCAATAAAAAATGGCAAATCCTACTAAGAAATATTTTTGATTATATAAGAATCTAGAATCTTTGATTTCATAAGTAAAAAAACATTAGCCACAAGATACCAGTTAAAACATAACTGAATTCAAAGGCACTAAATTCTATGGGAATAAATGACATACCAATCCATGATCTTGTGAAAACCATTAATGTGTGATCAAGTGATTATTTCATTTCCTTTTCATTCACACGTAGTAATTCAGATTTGCATAAGGCTATAACTATTGAAGGAAACACATTTTACAATTTAGATTAGGGGGAAGTGGTTTGGTCATTGATATACTACTATCCAATCATTTATATCCCTGATAGAGATACTTATGGTCCCATAAAAAGGCCTTTCTCTAATTCCAACCATGCTAAAAAGCATATGGTAGAGGTTGTCGATATCACCCTTTCGAGGAGAATTTTAGTTTTTACATTTTAACTCAATTATTTTGAAAGGATATTTTAAAATTAATCCATAAAGGGTTGAGGACCAATCCATGCATAAAATTAAATCAACAAGTTCCTGACAACTCAATACAAACTATAATTAAAGCAATGTTGCATTATATATATATATATATATATATATATATATATATATATATAATGCAACATTGCTTTAATTATAGTTTGTATTGAGTTGTATATATATATATATATATATATATATATATATATATATTAAGTGCATTAAATGGATTGAAATAAGACAATAGTTGTTCTAAATCCATAGGTTATATTATGAATCACTAACCTTTAGATCTCATAAACTGAACAAATCAATAACATTAATTCATGTAAGTTATTCAAGTAAAGTTATAATTAGGATCTTTGAGTGCCATCCATGTTACTCTTACAACAACCCTTAATTTCATTTATTTGATTAATAAGGGAAATCCAAGAAAAAAAGTTGGGAAAGACAAAAAATAAAATAAACTTAAGCAAACCTAAACTAAGAACAAGATATAAGAAGGAAATGGAAAGAAAACAAGACATGTAAGGAGAAAGAAAAAGTATTCATAGGAAATGTTCAAGCAAGTTCATGCTTGAACCAATCAAACACCTACTTTCATAGGATTTTGAGAAGGGTATAGGGCACACCTAATTTATTTTATGTTATCCTCTATTATGGACAATACTATCCCATAAATATTTGTCAATGTAATTCTCATGAAACTTAAACAAGCTAGAATTTTAGAATTCTACATTATTTTTGCATGTAGATAGCAGAAAGCATGAGGGATAGGGTTTATAAAATAACTCAAACCATAAATTGTATTGAAGTGAAGGATAGGGATGGGTATTCATACATACCAAATTGATTATAATAGTAGAGTTAATGGTGCCATGTTATTAATGGCAACTAGTAGATGAGTCTCTTGGTGGCTACTTTACAAATGGATGCCTATGTAGCATCCTCAGCATTTTTTTCAACACTCAAAAGGTATAAGAGTGGTTTAGATTCTTCCCATATCAAATACCTTCTAAATTTTTCATCATTAACCTAAGTATGTAGAGATATGGGATGACTTCATTCATGCCACATTGCACATGAATTCCCATTTTGATTGCCTCTACTATTGAGAGGGATGTTTGGGTAATATCAACTACTTTAGAAGCAAGGATAATGCAAGGAGAGAGATTGTAAATTTTTAATTCTTATGTAGTTTTATCTTGAAATGGAAAACCTCTTTCTTCTTGGTTTAGTTCTTCTACTTCATTCCCTATTGATGACGTAGGGAAAGTTTTATTATAGTCATAGATATGCTAAACATATTGAATTAATATATTAAATGTAAGAATAGTAGCTGAGGGAAATAATTTTCTAAGTGCATGTTATTCATATTATTAATTTAATAACTCCAACTCCTCTAATTTTTATTCTAGTTGATCACAAGAGATGTCAGTTTGTTTGTTTTGTAGATGGATCTCTATCAATTTGGTTTTTAGATGATAGGATACATTTTATAAATAATACTTATTCATCTTGAAAGTCATCATAATTACTATTATATCATTCAAATAATGGATAAATCTTGTAGGTTAGGATGTCTTCAGCTTTCATGATTAGCTCTGCATTAGTGGTGTAGCTAGATTCACAAACTCTAGGTGGTGCATTAGGGTATGCAACTTCACATTTTGGATTTCACATTACCTCTTAATAATTTCCTAAAACAAATAATAGTTGATTAAAAAAACACTTAAAGATACTAAATCATTAAAATTATAAGTGGCACATTGATTTTACACATAATTAATTGAGTTATATGCATTAAATTAACAATCAAGACTCTCATTTGTCACTTAGAGGTTTGTTTAGATAAATGTTTGGGGTAACGCTTCATTTTAAGGCACATATTGATCTATGGGATGAATTTTGGTAACACTACTTAAATGTATTTAAGAAAAAATACCCTGAGTCATTAATGGTTGCTCCACATCGACAACCTCTTGGTACACTGATGCTAATGAGGTGAGAGCATAGGGGTTAATATTAATGAACATGGTAGTTATAAGATCCAAGGTTGAAGATATAAATCAATTGTTTCATCCTCCATTTTTAGGAAAGAATCCCTTTACCTAGTGTATAGTTGATGGAATCTATAGTTGAATACACTATTTGTCTCATCAGGCCCTTTAGTGACTATGGAAAATTGGTAAAACAAGATAGAAGGGTAAATGTGAACACTAAAATGGTTAACAAATAGGTTCTCAAGGATGTCCCATGTTATGATGAACCCTTGTGGTATACTAAGGTACCAAGAATAAGTGGTTTGATCTAATGAAAAAGGTAATAAGTGACATGCCACATCCTCATGTTGAATCTAGTTTATGGTAAGGGATTCTCTAATATACTAGATGCATTCTTTATTAGTTAAACTTATACCATGGATATAATTTGCAAAAAAATTGTGGGTGTTCTTAGGAAAGTCATGGGAAGGTCTTGGAATTTCCACAAGACAACTACATTTTCCTAGCCAAGCTAAAGCAATTAGAACACTTAGATAAAAAATGGTCTCATTACCTAGAAAATAACTAGGCAAGTCTTCAAAACCATAAAATAAGTCTGAAATACATTAGTTTGGGACATATTTATAGTGCCATTATTTTATGGGGTCTTATGCCACACTAACTTAGGTAGGATTATTAATCCCTCCCTTTCCTAAAAGGAGACTTGTGTGAATAGATCGCCCTGAGGTCTTGGTTACTAGGTCTTGATACATAGTGTAACCTGGTCAACTCGTTATTACCATACCATGTTATGGGTATTCATTATGTATTTCAAATAAATTATATACATCCTAAAATAAAGAGCTTATGCCTAAGGAACTAGTAGAATGATTTAACTATTAGTAAACAACTAATTCAAAATGAAAATGTCTATTGATTTTAAGTTAAACAATACATAAATGAGCAATAGATAAAAAAGAAGCATGTATTAAAGCTAAAATGTTTGATTCAAACTACAAATCAAAACCTAGGTTAACCTAATCTAACAGATTGATAAAAAAATGAAAAAGAAAGAAAGGTAGGGAAAATAAAAAGATAATCTATGTTCTAATGTCAGCTAGCCTCATTCTATTGAGAAAAAAATCCTAAAATTACTAGTCTTTAGCTAATCTAAACCTAGAACAAATCCAACTAAGGATGATTCAAGAGTTTGTGGAATAAAGTAGCAGATCCAAAGAGATAAAAAGGTCACCAAACATCAACTATATAGATATAAAGGCATGTTCTTAAATTTTACAACCCATCTAGACATCAAAACTATCAAGACGCTGAAAATAGACTGTATATCTAATTTGATTTGTAGAATATTAGTCAAACTAAATCATGAATACTATATGGTATTATCATGGCATGAATAGTGGAATCATGCATAGAGTATAAAAGAAAAATTCATCCTTAATTAGGTAGGGTAATTGATTGCATAAAATAATGAGTGGTTGGTAGTCCCGATGCAATCCCAACTACCTTTAGTTGTAATAATTGAATAAAAACATGGTTTAATTACACAAATTTTAGGCAAACCTTCAATCTATTAAATATTTTGAGATGTATGCTCAACCAATTTATTCTAATTTCATTGATGATTATTGAAACTACCCGATTAGTGGGTGAATTTTAATTTGAGTTTGAATTTGAATTTGTATTCAAAATCTTTAAGACTGTGTGCCTATATAAGATTAAATCTTTGATGTAATAAGGGATGGTATTTTAGGACTAACAAGATTATGCTTATGTTGTTATTTTTAGGATTAATAAGAGTATTCCTAGTTATCTCTTTTAGTTTTAGAGATAAATTAGTGGATTGGTCATTTTCCTTTCATGCATTTCCCTAATTTATACATTAATTTTTGAGTCAAGGCTGTTTGGAAGCTAAATCTACAACTCACTGAGCATTTAATGAATCCCAAATGATATTTAATAGATACATATTTAATATTAAATGTTTTTCATTGGATATATTATTTTCCTATTTGGATTTGCTACTTCATTCCACATAATATTGCATCATCCATCATTTTAGTTGTGCTAGGTCTATGTCAACTAAGGACTAGTTACTCCAAGTTTTGTCTAATCAATAAAACCAATCTATCCAACATTATAAAGTGGTCTCTCTTATTCTATTTCTCCATAACCTTCTTTCTTATTCCCATTTTTACAAAATTTCTAGATTAGGTTACCTTAGGTTCAGAGTTAAAATCTAAATTAAATGTTCTAGCTTGACTGCATTTCCTTCATTTATCTATTATTCATTCATGCATTATTTAACTTAAAATCAATAGACATTATCACTTTTAAATATTTGTTTATTGATATTTAAATCATTCTAATGGTTCCTTAGGTGTATTCTCTTTATTTTAGGATGCATATGATTTACATGAAATACACACCAAAAAACCTTAAAATGGTATGTTCATAATGATCCAAATGGGTTATCCTATGTACCAAAAGACATGGTAAGCAAGACCTTGGGGAGATATGTTCACACAAGTCTCTTTTCAAGAGAGGAATATATTAACAACCCATGCCAAAGTTGGCATGTTAAAATACCTCACAATAAATTAAGATATAAGGGTATTGAGGAAGAGAAGAAAGGATCTAATTCCATAGATATGAAGCTAAAGTGTATAGTTGAGAAAATTTCATAGAAACTAGTGCTTACCTAGGTCAGACCTAGCACATCTCAATATAAAGGATAGTGTGAGAGTCTAGGGAGAAGTTTTTGTGAGCAAAGAGGAGCATAAAAACCATAAAAATATGCAAATTATGAAAATTTGAATACATAAAAATTGAGTATCAAGATGTTTCTTGTTGATTATAAATGATAATATTTATAATAACTATCCATCTATAAATTTCATTCTCATAACATTAAGAAAAAAAATACACTAGGAAAGTATCAAAAATGCTTGGTCTACTAACTATGGATAATCCAAACATGTCTAGTCTACTAACTACTCTATTATAAGGGAGCTAGTCTAAATATAACTCCCTCAAATATAAAATTAATATCCCTTATTACATCTAAGAGTTGATCTTATATAGGCATGCAGGCTTGAGGATTTCAAATGCAAATTCAAATTCAAATGCACCCACTAAAGGGGTAGTTACAAAAATCATCAATCTAGTTGAGGGAGTGTGATTTAGCAATCAATTAAAAATCTTTGACATATTAAAGACATTCTTAGAATTTTCAAAATTGAACCATGCCTTAACTAAATTTTGGTAGTTAAAGTAGTTGGGATTACATCAGGACTACTAGACACCCATGCTTATATGCAACTAATTATCCTACCTCATTAAGGCTAAATTATCTTTTATGCTCTATGGTTTATTCTAATAATCATTCCATGATAACTATTCATACCTTATTCATTATTTAATTGGAATATAATTTGATTCTACATAGTTTTGATGACCAAATAGGCTATCAATTTTAGGCTCATTATTTGCTAACTATGTAGCCAACATGTATTTGAATCTAATGGTATTTTTGGGTTATGATAAGATATCATTAAATATATATATGTCCTCCAAAACACTTTAAATTTTTTATTTTCACTAGCACACATCACTCCTTAAGCTCTCTACACTTTAAGCCAATGGTCAATAGCTATGAGCTTTCATGCTTCTAGGGCCTTTGAAGGGCCACCAAATGAATTTTCCTTAGGGACTTTGTCTTCATGAAATTCATTCATCTTTCAACCTTCACAATCTTTTCTATATTTACATTCATTATTGAGAACTTATCATACAAAATATGTGATGATAATTCTTTCAAAAGGGAGAGCCTTTCCTTTGTTCTTCACAATTTTTGAAAGACCTTTAACTCATTCATTCTGAAGACCCAAGTCTTGATATATTATGTTATCATGATCTATGTTTAGGCCTTGACCTTCAAAAATTTTGTCTACAATAAAAGTTATGATTAGTTTTTATAGCATGTATTTAGAAGATCTAAGTCTTTACAAGTTTTGCCACAATAAATTTTGTTCTGAACTTGGTATTTACAACTTTTGCCTATGATCCCTCACATAAAAGCTATGACTTTTATTCTTATCTTTTCTAACTTTTGCCTTAGCCATCGAATATTTTATTGTCATAACTTCTATCCAAGAATTGGTCTTTCAAACTTTTGTTTACAATAAAAGTTCTAACTAGTCTTTGCAACACTTTTTTTGAAGATTGAATCACTTAGAAAATTATTGTAAAGTGATTCGAGATCTCTTCCTTCTTTGTGACTAGTTTTCAAATTTTTTTTGAAACTTTTATTCTAAAGGTCTAGGCCTTCACATATTTTTCCATCAAAACTTTTGTGTGAATTTTAAAAAAAAAATCATAACACTTTTTTTGAAGACCTAATACTTGAATTATTTTTTTGAAGTCTTTGGAACTTTTGTATTCTTCACGACTATTTTTGTTAATCCTTCACACAAAAGTTCTGATTCATTCTTGACTTTTTTCCTAAATATTAAAATACTTAGACAATACTCACAAAGTCTTTGATATTTTTGTAAACTCTCCTTCACATAAAACCTTTGACTATCCCCTTTGGGTACGCATAGGCACAATATGAAAAAGGCACAGTCAGTGATTTTAGTTTTAAAAACCAATGGCTAAGAACTTAAAAATAACTAGCTAACTATTTGAAAATAAATGACGAATTATTTTAAAATAAATGACTAAGTCCAAAGATGAAAAATGACGAAGTATAAATTTAAAAAACATATACAATGACTTAGTCATTTTCTTCATTCCAAATCTAATTTCATCCATTTTTATGAGAATCAACTAATTTCAAAAGTAACCTTATAAACATTTAGTCATTTAAATTGAAATTGAAGTAGAAATGGATAATAATTATTTAAGAAAAAAGGTATAAAAATATGAAACAATCAGTTAATTTCCATAAACCTAAGGTGAAATAGCCTAAAAGGAAGTTTTAAATATGTTTCCAAAATAAAAGTAGAAAAATAGGCTAAGACTTAGTGGATTTATGCAAATTCAGATATTAAAATTAAAGAAGCCCAATATGTGAATTTCCATGCCAAGTGTTTTTATAATGTAAAATTAATTTTGTAGGCTTGGTTAAAATAATGAAGCACATCTAAATTTCACATCTTTGCATATAGTAAAACATGATCTCAAAAGGTTAATTTAAACAAGAAACCATAATGAACACCTGAAAGGTATAAGACCATAATCCAATGTAAAAATAGGGTTCTAACTTTTAGATTAAAAATGGGATGTGTTGTGCAAGAAATAACATCATTGATTATTTGAGTTTTTATCAAGGATAAATACATTCCTACATTGTTATAGATGAGGATTTTGATCCTCATACTGACACTTTGGCATTTTTATAACACATAAGACAAGAAGAGATTAAGGTACAACATGATATAAATTATCAATATTCCTTGGGACATATCACACTACCAATTTCATGTGGCCCTAAGATGGTCATCACACTTATTTTTATCATGAACATGGGCACTCACATACAAGTTACACTTGTCAGTACATGGCTATGGGTAATGGATGCCACAATTGATCAAATAGATAGATGTTTGACATTCAATCATGAGGGACACACAATTCACATTCTACATGATGGCACAAATGACAACCATAGGTTTCACATAGATACCCTGTAGTCTAAAGTGGTTTACCCTGGGACCACATGGGAGAATTATTACATTGTATAAAATCATGCTAATTGAATGCATGTAATCTAGATGAATGCCAAGGATACTGTTATAATTTTACCAACAACATGGTATGATGATAATAGTGATTTTGATTTATTTGATTTTGGGTAGATTCAATATCCAACATTGGATGATATCCCACTAGATCTATAGTTTGACTATCCACATCCCTTGGATGTACTCTTAGGTCTCTATAGGCATTACTTTACATTTGTACATACTCATATACACTTACACATTACTAGCATACAACTTCTCTTAACTTGATCCTTATATAAAGTTTTATTTTTCATGAGTTGTTGTACATAGCTTATATACTCAAAAAACACAAAAATGATATATTATGGTAAAAAAATTCAAATATTGCTCAAAAAATATAAAAATTTAGATTTTATGTATTTACATGATTTATAATTGTTAGGTACTTCACATGTTAGTTATCTTAGTATAGTAAGTTTCATCATACATACATGCTTCACTTGTTCTTTTCAAGTGTTCATAGATTCTTAAAAGACTCAGGTCCATCACACAAATTTAGATTTACTACTATCAATCCACTGGGGGTATATACATAAATTCATCATTGATACATTTTCCCATTAGGTACATAATACTGCACAAATTTTGGTTTGTTAGGTTACATATTTATATACTCTATATCACATATTTAACATTATTTATTCTTGATATTGATCATCTTATACTACTCAAATTTTTTACCGACTACTACTACTATAGACTCAACTTATGTACATATTTACCTTTATACATATTTAAACCAATGTTCATGCATACTTTCATTTCTAGCTTTCATATTTTATACTTGATTGTGTCTCTTTGATTATACATCTATTCAATGTCATTTTAATATATCATTATTATATAGCTCTATGCCAACTCCTTTCATTGTATGTATTCTTTGGACATGTGACCATATACTCATGCATTCCTTTTTGATTATCTATGTAGACATTTTAATAGCTTTTTCAATGTGAATCTAAGCCAACCTACTTTTTTTTTCATATGTGTACACTTGAACATGTGATTTTATTTATTACTTTATCAGATTTAGTGACATGTGACCATGTCCCTTGTATTGTATTCCCTTGACATAGTTTATGTGCTTCATGTGTTTATATGTATACTTTCATGTATGTGTCATGGATATGATACTTGTCTCTTAATTTTTACACGTACACTCAATTTTTGATGCCATGAGTACTCTCATTCATCTCCCCTTCCTCCTTGGGTGCCTTGATATACATCATGCCCCATCACTCTAGGTAGTTACTCAAATTATTCTCATATTATACAATTCATACACATGCTTATATTTTCATATCTATTTTGACAACCTTGTGAATGCTAGATATAACATAAATTATATATTACCAACTTATGCTTAGATTATATTACATCTTGATGTCGTGTATATACATTATATTAGTTTATTATGCAGATATAATATATGTTTATAGCTTAACACACATCATAAAGAGATTTTATTTTGAAAATATTTATTTCATAAGTAAAATAAATCCCCTCAAAATAATGGGAATTCAAAAGGGTTTATCACAAATATCAAGCCATCCAAGTGCACTCAGAGTACAATTTTTATCATGTACACACATAATTACAGAGCTTAGAATCATGAAAACACAATGAAAAATAATCAGACAAAGATCAGAGTCAATTTGGTTAAAAACAACATAAAGGACACTAGCATGGTATGGAGTAAACTAGAATAGTGAAATAATATCTAAGGATCTGTGCTATTATCTAGCAACCCCAAAATAACAAAATCTAGATTTGATAGAAGAACACAACCACAATCTAAGTTTGTATAGTTTCAGTCATAGGTTATCTTATTTAATTAGCTTATGCTCAATTTTGAATAGAATCATGCAATGTTTTCTTATATTGGGGGCATCATTCATGACATGATCACTCTCTTTCTATTTCAAATATACATAGACACATATTACTAAAACTCAGTCTAAAATCCATAAGCACAAATATAAGAATTGGGGGGATGTGCATGACTAATTGTTTCCACATGATTAGTTTTTCACTAGTTCATCTCATATGGAATAAAAAATTCATGTCATTATTTTCATTATATACTTCACATACCATTTTCATCATGTTTTACACTAGATTGATGCCTTATTATATATGTAGCAGTTGGAATTTCTACATAGTCTTTGAACTAAATTTTTGAGTGCCTAAGAGGCCCTTTGGCCATTTTACATTTTAGAATTTATGAGTATCCCTAAAACCATCTTACATAGTTTTAGTTACATCATACAATTTCAATCACAAATTCATATAATACACATGGTTAGGCAATGATGGAGTCATTACCTACTTGAGTTCTTGAGCCACCTACATAGGAGGGTTGGACAAGCCATCAATCTAATATAAGTTATTCACAGTGTGTGATCCATCACATAGGGGTGGGAAATTATGGAAATAAAAATAGAATGATTTATTGATCCACCCTAATATGGGGACTGAGAAATCCATTAGATTAATCCAATATATTCATCGATTTGATAATTAGTTACACACATAAAGGATGTGACCAAGTTTTTACATTGGTTCACATACCCAATGAGGTGTATTCATTAATTTAATATATATTTTATCTCTTTACTTAGTTTTTTCTTTGATTTTATATTCCTAAATTAAATACTTACTCATCCATGTTTCATTTGGAAGACATGCAATAAAGCACATGTCTCACACTTAGACCTAGATTCAATGGCTTCACCTCTTAGGTATGTCTAGGTATGCTTCATTTTATTTTATTCTAGTAATTTAAATTTTATACATTTATAAAATAAAATGGGGTGAGTCAAATGTATTCATATAAATTTTCACTTGAGTGTAATGAATGTCACTTGACACCACCCATCCCTAGCTTAGACCTATACCTATCTTAGGACCTATTTTAACCTATATCTATTTTTTGTGTGGGTATTACACATCCTTAGACATGTCAAATTCGATCCCAAACTTTACCCTAAGGATATAATCCTCTTGTTCCTTAGGTTTTGTAACTTGGAGACTAGCGCACTATGTTAGTGACTAAGGGATTGTGTTAGTGTCCTTTGCTTAATTTTAACCCCAACATATATGTTTTCAATTCCTAATACACCTAGGGTTAGCCTAGACCTATTTCACACTATGAAAAAGAACTAGATAAGTATAATTACATGACTTTTATCCCCTTTTACACTAGATGGAAATTAGATGAGAAATACACAAACAAGCTTATAACAAGTGAAAAATTAAGGTTATTGATCCCTATTCAGTCCCACTTCTACATATAGTAATTTATAACACCCTAATCTAAGAATCCATAGTCTTATATTCTTAAGAATAATTCAAATTATTCAAGTCAAAACTCATACTAGCATTCACTTACACTTACACTAACACTTAGATTAGGATAAATACATCAAGTTAGATCCCCTCTCAAGGTATTAGTATGTAGGAAACTCTCAACACAATAGGGTGTTGAGGATGTCTATCCTACTTAGATTACATCACACTTTTATTGATTATGCCACTAAAATACCTTAAAAACATGGAGATATAAGTTTTCATCACAAACCAATAAAACATTGTACATAGATAGTGAATCACATCTCATCCACATAGGTACAAGTAGATCAAACTCAACCAGAGGTGCACCTAGAAGATCACACAATTTGTACATAATGGAAACTATAACTATAGGTAGGACACTAGTGTAGTGTGATACTATCCAAGGTACCACACTAATATCCAAGAGAGTTTATGACACCTAGATCTTGTTTTTGACACTTATATCAACTTCTACACTAGTTTCTAGCTCCTAGAGCATTTATCTCAGTCAATTCTAGCTAAGTACTTATTTGTGTCATTCATTACAATTTTTAGAAATATTATATCAATTTAATTCTTATACAAATCAATGGTTATATTTATTTCATCTCTCTCTTGTTATTTACTTTACTCAACCCCTTTAACAACCTAGTTTTACAATTTGTAATCCCTTAAAATATAAATCACATGCATACAATCTAAAATACATATATTAAATTTTATATGTGCATTTTGAAATTTAGAATAATTCATAATTATTAATTAAATTCATTAAAGATATAAATTAAATGTGCACTTTCATCCAATATAAATATATTTATACACATTCATAAAATACAAAAATTAGCATTCAAATAGTCTAGTTTCAACTTTTAATTCATTAATAAATTTTCATTGTATATATTTAAAAAAGAACACACAAAAATTGTTTCCTTTAAATTTAATATTTCTCATTTCAAAAATAGTTTTTTTTTTTTTTTTTTCAATTTCTTTCAAAACATTCATTCAAAAAAATCCTCTTCACTTAGGAAAACACTAGTTATTTAAATTTATTAGACAACAAAATCAACAAGTAACACATTTTATAAAATGAAATGAAAAATATCCATACAACCTTATAGAAACCCTCCAAAAAAATATAACAAATATAAAAGATAAAAATAAAATTATTTACCCTTAGATGATACTCTTTAAAAATCACACCTACATAGGTCAAGAGTGTTTCCTAAGGTAATTACCCCCATCTTGGCACAAAACATTCAAAATGATATAAACTTTGAGTTATGGCTAAAATTATTTTTCCCAAAATATTTTCCCAACATAATCATTATCCAATTGAATTATTTAGATAAGTAAATTAGGATATTATAAGCCTAATTAGATACATAAATTTAATTCTTATCCCACCAAGCTAGGAACATCTAAATTTGATTTTTTTTTTAAATTTAATTCTAACCTCACCTAATTTCCTTCAATTTGAAAATGAAACTTCTTAATAAATCCCAAACTAATATAATTTATCAAATACCCTAAGTAATTTAGTGCCACTCCATGTTATGCCCTTAACCGTTGGTGTGTTTAGGGATATGTGTAGCCTACTTGTGGATTGAATAACCCTTTTGCATATTATTTTGTATTTGTCTATGAATTCATATGATTATTAGGTCATCTTGTGGGTTTTCCATGGCCTTGGTAGACTATATATAGGAGGTAGGATTAGTTCTTTATCATTATATCAGAGTATTTATTTCTTATTGCAAGCATTTAAGAGGTTGCCCCCTCGAAGTGGCTTATATATTATTCATATTTCTTGATATATTTTCAAATCATTGTGATATATTGTTTTATCTATACTTATTTGGTGAATTAATATCATTCCAAGTGTTATTAGAGCATCGATTTGGACTATAATTAGGTCAAAAACCCTAGATCTTGAAATTTGAATATATCTCATAAATAATTGTGAATTTATTTCAATTTTTTTACTAGAGTGGAAAAATCATTAAATTAAGTTTATATTAATAATTTAGATCATTTGGATCTATTTTTAAAAATTTATCACCATTTTAGTGTTTTTCATAAATTTTCTCCATAACTCACAATTTGTAGAATTTTTCAAATTTATTTGAATTTTTAGAAACCATTAAATAAATTAGTTTGGTTCTAATATTTGATATTTGTGATTTGATGGAGACATATTTAAAAACATTCTTGGTCAAATTTAGGTCAATGGGGTAAAATAAGGATTACCATCAAGCCTTCGTATCGCTAGCCCTAACACCTATAGATGGGGGAAAGGGTAAGACACCCATAAAAATACTTTAGGGGATGACATAGAGTTGAAATAATCTGATATTATTTATTAAATTTAGTCAAATATACATGGCCTAATGTAGAAGGATGTGCAAGTTCAAACTCAAATATCAACAATGTAAGGGGAGCTAAATGGCATGAATAATTAGTTATAATAGATCATGACATAATTGGCTACATTTCATCTCATTTACCACCCAAAAACCCACCACTTATTCCTTTTTGACCTCTTCCTCTCAGTACTAACTCTACTAATACAGGGGTAAAATTGATGTTTCCAAAAGTAGACTTGCACAAGTTTGATAGTAAAGATCCACTCATTTGGATCACTCAAATTGAAAATCTATTTGATCTGCACCAAACTCTTAACTCTCAAAAGGTGTTCATGGAATCCTTGTATCTAGAACCTAATACATTCATTTGGTATCATTGGTTTTGTGCTTAAAATTAGAATATTGCTTCTCCTATTACATGATCAATATTCTCTAATGAACTGATAAAAAACTATAAAGATAATGTTTCTAAAAACTAATTTAACTAGTTAGCCAAACTATGATATATAAGAACAATGAAGGACTATATTCATCAATTTTATAATATATCCTTATATGTGGAGGATATCACTGAGGCAAATCTAACTGACCTTTTTTTAGGTGGAATAAAAGATAGTATTCAATTAGAAGTTATTATGTTTAACCACATAACTATATCTGAAGCTATACCAAGGGCACACTTAATAGAAGAAAAAGATATGATCAAACATCATCCTTTCACTACTAGCGAAGAACGTACATTCCCAACTCCATCACTAGCTCAACCTATCAGATTGACACCATAACAAATTAAGGATAATCATACCAAAGGGTTGTGTTATGGTTATGACAACAAATGGAGTAAAGGTCATCAATGTACTGAAAAGAAATTATTTTACATTGAAGGGGCCAATGATGATGAAGAAGATGAGGAGGCATCTAGTGAGGGTTTTGAAGGACCCAAGGATGAAGCTATAGATTTTTGACCTACTATCTCCTACCATGCCTTTGTAGGTATTTTTACTCCTAACACTATTAAGGTGGTGGATTTCATTAATAAATATAAGGTCACAGTGTTGATTGACTCAGGTAGTACACACAATCTCATCAATAATTAGTTGGTTTCTTATTTAAATTGTTTTATCTACCCAGCCCTAGACTTTCAAGTCATGATTATAGATGGTGGTATAATTATTTTAGAAAATGCCACAATATTAAATTAGTAATGGGGGATTATTTTCTAGATTCTCCTATGTTTGCTATTCTTATGGGTAGGATTGACATTATTTTGGGAGTTCAAAGGCTCAACACATTGGGTACTATTGAGATGAAGTTCCAAGATCTATTCATGTATTTTTATTGTGAAGGAAATCTAGTGTAACTATAGAGATTAATATTTAAATTTCCAAAAATGGTTAGTTCACATCAAATGACCAAGATGTTGAAAAAGGTGCTAAAGGATTTGTGGTGCACTTGTTTTACATTAATGTTAAAAAAACTAAGGAGCCTACCCATCTTGATTTACAACAAATATTTGATGAACATTCAGTTGTTTTTGACCCCATGCCAAAATGTCTTCCTCCTAGTCATACCCATGATCATGCCATCAGACTAATTCTTAAAAGTATGTAACCAAACATAAAACCATATAGATATCCTTATGCCTAAAAAAGTGAAATTGAAAAAATGGTACGAGAGTTTTTGGAGGCAAGAACCATTCACCATAGACAAAGTGAATATTCTTCTCCAATAGTCATGGTGTGAAAGAAGGATAAAACTTGGAGGATGTGCCCAGATTATAGAGAGCTCAATAATTTAACTATCAAAGGTAAGTTTCCTATTCTTGTAATTATTGATTTTTTAGATGAGTTACATGGTGTTGTTTATCTTACCAAATTAGATCTTTGTTCTAGGTATCATCAAATTTGGATATGTGAGGACATTCATAAAATAGCCTTCCATAATTATGAAGGCCATTATGATTTTTTGGTCATGCCTTTTGGTCTCACCAATGCACCATCCACCTTTAAAAGTTTGATGAATATGGTTTTTAGGCCATCTTTGAAAAAGTTTGTACTTGTGTTTTTTGATGAAATATTTATAGAAAAAAATTGGGAAGTCCACTTTCATCATGTAAAATAGGCACTCTCAATTCTTGAGCAACATCAGTTGTATGGTAAACCATATAAATGTTTTTTTGGAGTTTATGAAGTGGAATATTTGGGTAATATTGTATCACATGAGGGATTGAAAGTTGATCTAACTAGACACTTAAACAACTAAGGTGATTTTGGGGGATAACTAGTTACTATCAAAGGTTCATCAAATCCTACAGTAGTATTATAGAAATGCTCACTTCCTTTTTGAATAAAGACTCCTTCTAGTGGAATGATATAGATATCAAGACATTTGAAAAATTGAAAATGGCTCTATGCACCACCCTAGTATTGGCTACTCTAATTTTTTCTATAACTTTTATGGTTGAATGTGATGCATCTGGATATGGTATGGGTGCAGTACTCATGTAAGAGGGTAGGTCTATTGCCTTTAAAAGTTGTCAATTGAATGGTAAAAATTAGATCAAACACATCAATGAGAAAGAGATGATGGATATTATACATGCATTCATATAATGGAGACCTTATCTATTGGGTCATCACTTTCAGGTAAAGACTAATCATGATATCCATAAATCTGTTTTGGAACAATAGTTATCTTCTAAAGAAGAACAAAAAAGGGTGAGAAAAATGTTAGGTTTTGATTCTGAAATAGTCTAAAAGAAAGGAAATAAAATGTGGTGTCTGATGCACTATCTAGGATATATGAACTAGTTGAGGCATTGTTATGTGCCATGACTATTTGGTAGGTAGACTAGCTCAAGGAAGCAAGGGTAAAATGGGAGAATGATAGTATTACCCATCAATTGATTTAGAATATACAAAAGGGTTAAAATGGTATTTATAAGTTTACATGGAAGGGGAATGCATTATGGTACAAAGATAGATTATATTTATGTCAAAATTCTCTTCTCAAATAGAAAATCCTTCAAGAACTTCATGCATCTCCACTTGGTACTCACTCAGGTTTTTTGAAAAGATATCATAGAGTCAAGAAGATTTTTTTTGGAAAGGACTCAAGGGGGATGTACATAAATATGTGTATGAATGTATGGTTTTTCATCAAAATAAAGGTGAAACCATTAAAACCCCAAGTATTTACATACCTTATCCATCCCTAGTCAATGATGGGAAGAGGTATATATGGATTTCATTATTGGGGCACCATGTTTTGAAGGTATAAATGTTATCATGGTTGTTGTAGATAGACTCACAAAGTATGCATTTTTTTGTTCTTTATCTCAACCATTGGTTGCTAGTATAGTAGCTTTTGCCTTCCTCAATATAGTTTAGAAATTACATGGTACTCCCAAAATTATTATTAGTGATCAAGATCCCATATTCACTAGTAATTTTTACAAGGGTACCTTCATTGCTTTGTGTAGAATAAATAGGAAAAATGGGTTCTGTGGTTTCCTTTAACTAAATGGTGGTATAATACTTTAGTTCATAATTCATCCAAAATGTCTCCTTTTATGGAATTGTATGGATACCACCCTCCATCCATCACTTCACCCTTGAAGACCCACCCAAATGTGCATGCATTGGAGGAACACCTTCAACATCAACATGAAGTCCTTGCTAGTTTGTGTGAAATTTTATTTTTGACCCGGAATCATAGCAAATAACAAGTATATTAAAACAAAAGTGAGATTCATTTTGAAATTGGTGATTGGGTCTTTTTTTCCTTGTAACCATATAAGTAGATGTCATTGAAGCAATATAAAAAGGATAATAAGATGGCTCCCAAGTATTATGGCCCTGATCAAATCTTGCAAAAAATTGGTAGTGTGGCTTAAAAGGTAGAATTTACTCCATCCACTCACATTCATCTATTATTTCATTTATCTTGCCTTAATAAGGTCATTGGACATAAGGTTACCACTCAAACTGAGTTACCAGAATTAGATGATGAAGGGAGGGTTATTATTGACCCTAAAGTGGTCCTTCAAATACATACCAAGTAGTTACAGTCCAAACTAATTATAGAGTATCTGATTAAATGGAAGAATCTACCTTTTAAAGATGCTACCTAGGAGGATGAATCCTTCATGCAACAACATCAAATATTGCTTCAATGCTGAGGACAATGTTATTTTGAAGGGGAAGGGCATGTTATGAAATTAACCATTGGTATGTCTAGGGATATGTGTAGCCTACTTGTGGCTTACATAACCCTTTTTTATATTATTTTACACTTATCTATGCATTCATATGCTTAGTAGGTCATTCTATGGGTTGTCCATGGCCTTGGTAGACTATATATAGGAGGTAGGGTTAGTTGTTCATCATCATATCAGAGTATTCATTTCTTATTTCAACCATTTGGGAGGTTTCCCCCTTGAAGTGGATTAGCTGTTATTCATATTTTATTCTATATTTCCATATCATTTTGATATATTATTATATTTTCTCTTATTTTGTCAATTTATATCATTACACTCCAACTAATTTAGGTAAAGAATCATATATCAAGAGATATGTTATTTAGTTATTTTCGAATTAGGATACTCTAGATCTTATCCATCATTAATTTTTTTCCCTAAATAGGAATTATGAAGAGGCTAATTTATATTGGTATAAATGGGCTTAACCCTTGAGATAAATAACCCATTATCCCCCTCATCTAGTTCAATGAGCCCAAAATAATTAGCAGGACTAATAGTTAACACGTCCACATCACTCTTTTCACTTAGTTAAGATAGACCCTGGGAAGTAAAGTGTGCAAGGAAATCCCATCACTTTCCATGTATATAAATATTTTAACTTGATGTAAAAGGCTTGTCCATTTTGTATTTTATCACTTTATTATTTTTATTTCATCCATATTTTATTCTCTTCCATTTATTTTTTGTGTGTAAACACACCCCATGAATGTGCCTATACATGAGTTTGATAGGAATTTTAGCCTTTATGATTTTATAATAAGTATTTAGACTCAAAATGAACATTCTTTATTTAGTTTGACTAAAACACAAATTCAAAAAATGAAAATTGGTCTGTATATTTCATCTCTTCTCCCCCCATACCACACACTAAGTGTCATGCAGTAATATAAGAAGTATGGGATTATTAAGAGACGTACAACAACTAATATGACTCATATGACATGGACCTAATTGGTGGAAGTGTATTGTATCCACATGTTATAACTAGATGTAAAATCAATTTACAAATTCCTAATGATGATAAAATGGAAATATTAGATTAGTACACTGAGAGAGCATTATAGAAGATAGGTAGCTTGGCTAAATTTAAATCTACCATATCTTATCACTAACCAATTTAATTTAACACTACCTAAACAACTGATGGTGATTCCCCCTAAACCATCAAAAATAAATTATTTCATATTGAGCTATCATACTCTTCCCTTAGGTCCTTATACCATATATGTTCCCAATCCCACCACTAGTAATACTCCAAATTATATCATCTCTACCCTGGTGGGATGCTGTGGGACTTAGATAGAAGCCAAGTTTCTCCTCAAACTAGCACTTCTAATTAATCAATGGCTGTATATTTCAACAGCTAAAGCCATTGATTTTCTATTTCATTGTTAGCATCATCCTATAAATCTCTTCAATATCAACCCACTTCTCTTCCAACATGTTTTACACCTATCCAAATTTTTGTAGACATTCCTAATTTTGATTTTCTTGATAATATGGAAAAAAACATTTATTACCCAGTCAGCCTCCCACTCACATTATTTTTTGTGTACCTTTCTCCATTACTAATATAAATAATATGGAAACCAATACACAACCACCCATGGTCCTTCTCAACTACATACCTCATAGTACACCACCCACATATGTTCCACCCATACAAAATCCATCTCAAGGACTTCTTGAAGACTCTTTATTACCAAATTATCACATTTTTAAAAATAAACATAATTAGACAACTATTTTTTAGTTTCTTACCCTCCACCCACCAAGGCAATTTTTTTCCCCTAGTGGTTTTATTGAAACTTATTATCCATATCATTTTTCCCAAGCCTATCCTAATACTTCCCTAATAGACTTTGTAATGATGGAGACATATCTTAAATACCTCAAGGAATCTCTCAAACATGCCATTTTAGGGGTCCTCTTTTCATTACAAATTCTAAAAATCCATAAATACAAGGGAAAATGGGACCCAAATGCACATGTCAAGGCCTACTTCATGAAAATTATATATATATATATATATATATATATATATATATATATATATATACCTTAGGATGGAGTGTTGACCAAAATTTTTGTTTAAAATTTTGATGGAATCACATTATATTGGTATTAACACCTCCTCAAGGTTTAACTTATGGCATAATTTGTAATAGAATTTAATATGAACAAACTACTTCAAATTGGTATATAAATGTTTTTACACATTAAGCAAAATTTGAATGAATTTATTTTAAAATTTATTATAAGGTGTCAACAAGTTCTCTATTATTATACTAATGCCTCATATATGGATCAAATAGATTTTTATGACATTTTCATCCATTATCTTAATAAATAAACTAGGGAAGATGATCAAAAAATCCATTATAAATACTATGGATAAGCACTAGAGAGTGCTCTTAAAATTAACAAAGTAGCCATATATAGTGTTCACAATACCTACAAATCAAATAGATGACATTTTATCCTAGACAAAAATAGTGAGGGTTATTATAATATCAACTAAAATAATCAAAACAACCATAGGCATAAGGTCTTAAATCACAATCATAATGCTACCACAGACGATGTGACATATTGACCCCAAAATACCAAAGTTATGAACAATAATAAAAATCAAAATATAAACAACAATAACAACAACAACAACAACAACAACAACAATAATAATAATAATACTAATAATAATAATAATAATAATAATAATAATAATAATAATAATAATAATAATAATAATAATAATAATAATAATAATAATAATAATAATAATAATAATAATGTGGGTGGGATAAATATAAACCCTCCACCTATCATTTATGTTATGTATTTTAAACATTGACCACCTCATGATAACCAATATTAGAATCTACATAAAAACCTAAATGTACAGTACTAAAATCAACATTTTTATCAAAACAATAATTAGAAAAGGTTTGGTCAAAAAAATAAAAAAACAAAGATGAATGGACTAAATTATTAAATTTTATTTCTTCTTCCATCAAATCATTGATAATTATACTCATGTATGTAGGGAGTGTAAAAAATCCATCCAATGATTCCCTAAATACCAATGATATATTTTCATAGATATGTTTATAGGAAGTTAAAACATAGCCCCTTAACCTTTTCCAAAGGTTCTTGTGGTGAATCTAAATCCTAATTTAATAATTAAAAAAACCCACTACCCAATAACCAAAAACATGATAATAAATAAGTGTATTAACATAATGCATTAGACCAACATATGTTGGATACAACTTATAATGTTGAAACCTTAAATTCTACAAAAAAATATAATGTGGACCCTTCTTTAGGTCCTCAAAGCAAAACAAGGATAATAGGTTTCATGTAATAAAAAACAAATGAATATGATAATATCATTACATTCATAAGGTAATACCAACCACATACTCCCCCTCTCACCAATTCCCTAGAGTCTAACCTTTAAGCCAACCCCAAACCTGTGGATAACTATGACCCTATCATAGATCTCACGAACACTTTTTGTCTATTTTTCCATGGATTTACTTAGGAACCCTCCTTATCATCATATTAAATTAATAAATACCTTAATTATTAGTTATTTGGACAACATTAACCCACCTCTGGAAGACTATATCAACCATAGTGATCTAGATATGTATCATGTTAGGAAGTAATCGAGGAACACTAGATATTTATTCAACCTTAGACTCCTACCTTACAATTCCATCATGAATATAAGAGAATATCATTCCTTATGCCTAGAATTTTGGATTTAGAATATTACATTAAAATAAAAATGGATGATGATGGGTCTATAATCAATATAGTCCCTTTCTCAATTATTCATAAGCTTAGCTATCGATAAACCAATTATTCCATATAAATAGGAATAACTTTTGACATTTTGATAGCTTCAAATCTATTTCAGTTGGGACCATAGTATTTTTGGTCACTTTGGGACCCAAAATAAAAAATATGGAGATTTATGTCATAGATATGGAAAAAAACTATAACACATTTTTTGAGAGACCTCAAATCCACAAGATGAAGGTAATCCCTTCTGATTATTCCAAGCTACAAAATTCTCACATATAGGGGAAGTTTTTGATGCCAAGGTGACCCCAAAGCATATGATGTATACCAAGAAAATATTAAGAGAAAGCCAATACTTCATTAATTTATCATTTTTCCATCAATGGAATAAAAAATACTTTCCCACTTGCTAAAAAAATATCCCAATATAATTTTAGTATGAGTTTTAAAATCAAGATTTTAAGGTAAAAAAATCCAAAAATGAAATGCTTAATGAAAAATGCATAGACAAAATGGATAAAGTGAGTGAAAAAATCATCACAATAATACTAGTTATCCTAAATAAGTTAACAACTAAAATCATTAGTATTCTCAAATAATGATAAACCCATTGCACTCCCATTTAGACCACATGGGCTCATAAACAATAAATATTAAAAGTATCACGGTCTAGACACACAAGATGTGTTATCTATGATATTTATATTTACATGGTCAATATATATATAAAGAAAATACACTCCATGGGAATTAAAATAATCCTTACCTTTTGAGCAATCAATGGACACTCCATTATGACGGAGTGAAATTTCGTTTAGGCATAGGGGTAGGAATAATCTTGATTTACCCTGGAGGGAAGATCATTATTTTTGGATTTAGAATATATTTATAATACACTAATAATTTGGAATAATATAAATCCTTATTATTTGTAATGATCATTCATAGGAGACTAGGTGTTTAAAATATCAAAATTCAAGGCGACTCACAACTAATCACTAGTCATTTGTTGAAGGTTGAACATATTTAGTAGTAAAATAATTTCATGAATGAATTTAATAAGGAATTTGAAATTTTATATATATAATAAACCCTAGGGAGAATAAATAATTATTTGACTCTATAAACCGTTTCCTCTTCAATATTCTACCCTTACATGGACTTCTAAATTATGAATTTATGGTTCAATCCTAAACTACTAATCTAAAAAATTTCAAACAAACAAGTCCTTGATCATGTAGAAGAGGAAAGTGACCTTATTATCATATAATTAACATATAATAATGATGTAATTTTATAATACCTATATGTTTATAACCATCTTCCCACATTAGATCATAAAATGGGTTTGAGTTTCACCTTTATCCCTCTTCTACCGTAAGAATGGAGTATTGTTATTCATATTATAATATTAAATATCATGACTCTTCTAAGGAATGCCATGAGGTATTTGAAGCAAATGATGAATCTTTAAATATTTATCCTTACCCATAATAATTAAAAGAAGGTAATTCCTCCATAAAGGATATAATTGATATTAATATTGGGAGTGAAGAGTAACCCAATGTCCTTAAGCTCATGTATTCCCTCTCATCCCAAGAGATAAAGGACCACACAAATTTTCTCATCTAACTAAATAAATCCTTCAAATTTTCATATTCATATATGATATGAATTAAACCTAAATTAGTAAATAAAAACCTAATCACCAATATTAATTCCAAACATGTTTAATAAAATATCAAATCCATGAATCCAAAGTTTTTTTTAATGCTAAATTAAGAGGTTATTTAAATCCTAAAATTAGGATTCATTAAACTTATGGATTAGACCAAAGAGATATCCAATATCATGTCTATCCTTAAAAAGAATAGAAAAATTAAGTATGCATCAATTGTAGAAAAATCAACAAGGCATGTATAAAAGACAACTTCCAATAACCTCCATTGATGTCATTGTAGATTCCATGGCTGATTATGATTTTCCTTCCCTCATGGATGGTTTCTTAGGATATAATAAAATATGTATTCAATATGAATACCAAAGATATTATTCCTTAATAATGCCATGCAAGACCTTATATTATGTTTTCCTACCTTTTAGCCTTAACAGTGTTAATAAAATTGTTAGAGGGCCATGACCCACATCCTTAATGACCTTGTTCACAAAAAAGTGGAGGCCTATTTAAAAAATATTATGGGAAAAGATAAAGAAGAGAGTGGATCATCTTGAGGTTATACATATTATACTCACATGATTAATAAGATATGGTGTTAACCTTAATTGAAATAATTGTGTTTAAAGTTACTAGTGGGAAGATTTTAGGTTTTATCATTTCTAAGTATCATATTTTCATTAATCCTGCAAAGATATATGCCATTATTGTTGACCAAATTTTGACCTAAATTCAAAATTGTTCAACCCCTATAGGTTTAAAATTCATAGGGTGTCAAAAATATTATAATGGTTTTTTCATGGTCTTAGATGGTATTAAATGGTTCCATATGGTCATATTTGTTCTTGTTTAGCATTGTCCAAAGTTTGGTCTTATTTTCACTTGTCTAGTCTTATGGGTCAAGTACAAGGTCATGAAATTATCAAACATGTAAAAAGGTTTAAGATGGTATAAGGTCACTATAAAATTTTATTATGATGTCATTAATATCATAATATTATGCACTAACCTTTTATTTGATTCTCATATGCAAAAAATCATGTTTTGGACACATTTTGGCATATTTTGAAGATTTGGACATACCATTTGAAGAAAAAATTTATTAAATATGAATTAAAACATTATTGGTGTCAAAAATGGTTGAGCTAATGTTTATGGATAGTCATCTAATGACATAATCTATAGTTTAATGCCTAAACTAATCAAAATGACACTTTACAAGCACTTGTATAGTCTTAAAAGATCATATTTTAGTTGGAAATGGTTTTTAAGTGTCAATTGGGATCATTAAGATAATTTTAAATATTTTTACCAAGTTTTAATTCAAATAGATACTCCATACACTCTTTATCTTACATCACTACCTTTACAAGCTTAGGAAGGTAAAATTGAACTGAATGTTATGACCAAGAGAGAGATAGTTAGGAGCTTAAAATTTGTCCATTGATAGGGGTACTAGTGGATTGAAATAATTGGAATTATTTTGAATATTGGTGGCCTATTATTTATGAACAATTAGTAAGAGTGATAATAGGTCACTATGGCCTATCCATCTAAGAGGGGTTTATTCTTGCATTTGTTTCTCCACCTAATAATTTTATGGGAAAGTATGGATTTGATGGTTGATTTTAGAGATCAAGGAGATCCTTTTTGTGGTGTTTTAATTATCCAAATCATCTCTATTAAGTGCATTCACTTAGATAAAATGTGTCTTGATGTACAAGGTATTTTAGTCAATCTTGCTGAAAGTTTTTAGTTTGTCCTCATGGTGGTCACTCTCATAGGTTACAAATGTTTAATAAATTATGGAATATCCCTCAATTTTATGAATTTCATCTGAGTTTGATTGCTAATTTGGCTCAAGTATTATATTTACATCATGGTATAAGGTTATGAGATGATATTGTACTACTAGAAGTATATAAAAATAAAGATGGTAGTCTAAGTACATTTTTAAGTGAGAATCACAAGTGTTTCTTCCATATATAGGCTTACACAAACTGTTGAAGTTTTTTAAGATGCTCAAAAACATGAGGAGAACTTGATACATATATTTCATGAATTCATATGGCCTTCTCTACCCCACTGCCATCATCAAGTTGTTCAAATTGATTGAGAGACTCTAATACTACACAAGACTCTACATATAAGATGATTGTACCTATAGGTCCATACAGACTGTAGGGTGAGTTAAAAGTGACATAATGCTAATAATAGGATTTATAAGATCTTAAAGGAGTGGAAATAATATTAATGGTTTGATAGTACCAAGAGGCTAAGGTACTCAATAAGTGTCTCTTTGTAGCCCTAAAATAAGTAAATGAGACCTATAAGACCCAAGCCTATAGGTCCTCATTTTGGACCAAGATCAACATCAAATCTAGACAAGAACAAGTAAAATTTGAGATTTGAATACAAGGTATAATAAATACAATGTCACAACCCATAAAAGAATACCTAGTCACTTGCAAGCCAATGAGGGTTAAATAGACTGAGTTCACAATCAAATATTCACCTACAGTACTCTACATGGAATAGATGTGGTCAAGGATATGACTAATCTAAGAATATAATGTAACCTACATGTATAATGAAGTTAAATCCTTTAGTTTAAATTCTTTCAAGAAACATAACATAGTGAGTATACCAAGTTCCCAAGGTCAAGCTTAATGCTAAAAAAATCTACTAGCCTATAGGTTATTAACTAAATAGTTGGTCTTAAGCCTAAGGAAGAGAGATAAAAAATAATGTTTAAAAGAGTTAGAATCCCATTGTGGATTTCAAAAAAATCTTAAATAACCAAAAGAGAATCAATGATGTGAATGGTTAGGTCCTAAATTCATAGGGTGTAGTCAAGATGACCCTAATAGGCCACCTAAAGGCCAATTTCAAGATCAGTTCATTTTCAAGGTGAAGAGAGGGGAAAAGATGTATAATATATTATTTAAACCTAATTAATATTTCAATGAAGTAAATAACCATTGATGATGATCATTGAATTGAAAATGATGACCTTGAGACCTCTAAATACACTCATCCTCCTCTAAATGTCACCTATAGGCTACTAAAAGAATACAATCTAGTATTAAGCCTAAGTGAGAAACAAAATGTTATAAAGGATACTAAGGCTTGCCTCAAATATACCAACAAGGCATAAGGTCAGTTTGAGACCAAAGTAGACATGAAGAAGATGAATCAAACTAAGTTTCAAACCCCATACATAGTCAAACAATAAAGTATAATAGGATTTTACTTGATTTAAGGATAAGGTGAGAAGTATAAATAGGTATAAGGAAATAAAGACCATTTATAAATGATTCATATTATATCTAATATCTCATATAACCCTAGACTTAATAGCAAGGGTATATATAGTCAAAGCGTTATTCTAGACCTAATGAGTTTAGGACATACATAGGTAGATACAACCAATCATGAGTAAGAATATAATTTTGAGGGCTATATAGACATGATAAAAATTTGAGAATAGATAAAAGGGGTGGTTAAAATTATAAAAATGCATACATGGTCATTTCAAAGACATACAGGCAGTATATATACCCATTATTTTGTCTCAGACCTTGCTCACTCCATTGAAAAGGAGTAGTCTTGAGACCAAGGGTTTTGTTTGAACCCAAAACATAAGATAGTCATGTAAAACCCCATGGAGGGCCCTTGAGGAAATACCTATACATGGTAAAGGGTATAAATACACTACTAGGTTACACAATCTTTAGTTTTCAATCCAAATGCCCTTGAGATTTAGTAAAGAGGTGACATGCCTTAAACATAAAATCCCTTGACAAGTACACCAGATGCATGAAGTGGGGTAATAATAATTTAAAGGAATGTATAATCATGTGGAATATTTTTTTGGAGGCTTATTAACCTATCCAAATATAAATATTTAGTTTTGAGACTCAAATTTCAAATTAAACCTCTCTTGAGTTTAGGAGAGCTAGGTCTGCCACCCAAGGAACAACTTCATATACTCACATCATCTCTCACACTTTTAATGGGAAAACAAGATATTATGAATAAGTGGGAGGGGGGTTAAATAAATAATTTTTTCCCATAGGAATGAGGTCAATTGGTGAACTTTTCTTTATGAATAATCATTAAGAACCAAATAGGTCTTAAACCCTCCCAAAACCCTGATAGTGAGCAGGCAGAATAAATAAACCTATAAATATATGTTAATGACATATTTTTCTCTTAAAAAATATTAAATTTTGTTTATTAATCCAATTAGGTTATCCAAATGTACCTAATCCATACTTGCAATTGTATGGATTGACATAAATGCCCTATTTTTCATACTTTTTAATGTTTTGTAGTTGTTTAGAGAAGAGAAAAATTTACCAATAAAAATATGAGGTAATTTGGGATGTGTAATAACTATTAAAGTAAAAAAATATGCATAATAAATTTTAGAGGTGTGCAAACTAGGCTTGTTTTCTAAGGTAGTCTCAAATAAGCTCAAAATGAGGCTAGGTGGCAAGGTCATTTTTTGGTTTCCATACTTTCACAAGGTCTCAGGACCTAAATATTGATGTGGAGTTTTTGATAACATAGGGAAAGTTAAATAAATTATTTTGGGTTATTTAAAACTTGTGGGAGAAGTCTGGAGTGGGAAAACATGGTTTTAGGTAAGGATGCCTAATTGAAGCCCAATTCAATAGAAAGAAAGGCAAAAAAATGGAATTCCACTCAGATTCAAAAGATGAAACTTGACATGGATCTATAAGGAAATAATGGGTCCAATAATATGTCCTTTGTTTCTTATTATAATCTATATAACACCCTAAATAATGAGGTTTTTAGGCTTTTAGGGCTATAAGGAAAATAGGCCTAGTGAGGGCTTGAGGATCAAAATGAGTTCTTGGGAGCTATTCCATGAACCATAATGGTTTGTTTCAAGCTTGATAACATATTTGAAGATCATTAATGGAGATAGTATGAATTGAAGAGGAGGAACTTGAGTTTTAGGCCACTTGGACCAAGATAGGCATGGGAAATAAAGAGTCTCAAGACACCTATGCACATGAATGATGAAATTACATATTAGATGAGTTTATTAAAGCATAGAATGTGTCTAGTGAGTTTTATTAAATCAGTTCATGGTGAATTAATTATTTTAAAGTATATTTGTCACTCCTTTCATGTAAAGAAGAGCAATTTTCAATAAGCTAGTCAAGGTGTCAAGAAAATTTATAACCCCTATGTCACATGGAGGGTTAGAACATCTTCAAAAGTGAGACACATTACCTTAGAAGTATATTTATACTATCGCATAATTTTTTTTTTTAACTTGCATAGAAAATTTTCAATCTTTTTCTACTATGCCCAATCTCTCTTCACGTTTCTCTATATAAGTAACCACTTTTAGCTATATAATTGAATCCATATCTTGTATGGTGAAGCCATGCTAGTTTGAGTACTATTTTTTGATTTTGAGAAGAAGATTTGAAAATAGTTTTGATTTATTAACTTCTTATCTAAGTGTGTGAAGTAGTGCATAGTTGAATGATAAGTGATAACCATCTATCCTTATGTTCACTTTACTATTTTATGTTTTGTGCAAGTAGTCTGCTCTATAATAGGTCACATGAAGTGTATTTAGTGTATTTTATGTCTCTAAGTGTAAGGAAGAGTACTAGTGGCAATAATCAGACCTCTTTCTCATCCACCTTAGGAAATGAATTGCATTTTACCTCCATGTTGAAATACTTATGTTAGAGAAACCTTGGATGTTGAGATCAATTTTGTGACTCACCTTTCATAGTGAAATTACATACTAGTATTGTGGATATTAAATTGATGCATAACCTCATCATATTATGTTTATTTCATGTTATTTCTATCCCTTTTCATGTCAATAAGTTAATAGTATAGGTGATGAGCTTGAATGGACATATCAAGGGAGCTAACAATTCAATATAGAGGTTTACCACTACTATAGACAGCTTATAGGTCTAGGGCTAATCCAATTATTTAAATAAATTGGAGTGGGATTGAGATACCTCTCCAAGGGTGTAAAATTGAGTGATAATAGTTCTGACATGCTTGATGGGACCATTATCTCAATTACTTCTTGTCAAGGTGAATGTTGGTCTTGATAATACTATAGCTGCATAAGTGTTTCCTACTCAACATTTGGAAACTCCACTAAAGGTATAAAATCTAGTTTTAAACCAATTTATTATTTCATTTTCTTATGATTCATGGTATTTACTAGGTTAGTTTCTAATAGATATTTTGAAGTGCAATACCCTAAGCCTTTCTTAACACTTGAGAATAATAAAGAAGAGCTTGAAGAGAAATAGGAGTTTAGAAGTCAAGAAGATAAAGAGTGTGAAGAAGAGGTTTAAGGAAACATAGACAGGCAATATGCTTTCCGAGCCTTCAATACTAAAAATCCAATAAACCTTGTTTTCTATGATGATATCCCTCCCAATACCACCAAGAGTATTCCTTATTTCAATGGGGAAGGTCCTATCACCTTAATTAATCATATTAGATATATATCTAACTTTTAAAATTTTGATAATATCACTGAGATTAATATAGCAATCAGATTATTTTCCATGTGTCTTATGGGAAAAGTTATTAATTGGTATAAAACCTTGCCAAGAGGATGCATTACTAGGTGGGATGAATTTGGGGAGTTTTTGACTAAAAGGTTTAAGGATAAGATTGATCATACATCATTGATTCATAAGTTCAATGTCATTTAAAGAGGGCCAAAAGAATGTATGCATGATTTTAATGAAAGGTTCCAAATGACATAGAATAGGTTTTCACCTCCCATGTGACCCCCTACAAGTTTTGTTTTCCCAAACTACCTTAAATCTATTGGGATTGATATAGTTATCATGTTGTAATCCATGAGAGGGTAAACCTTGCCTAAATCTTATGGTGTGGCTATTAGAGCTGGGAAGGGTTTGATTCAAGATGGAAAAAACCATATAAAGGTCTTAATGCCTATCTTAACTAACATGCCTACTACCCCTCAAACCCTTGATCATATTTTGAATCCAAATAAAAAGCCTAAAATTTCTCCAAAAAATTAGATGATGCTATTGATTTTCAATCAAAGCATAAAGTCTTAGAAACTTCAATTCGGTAACCAAATCAACATGATAGAGCTTAGAAAAAACTCCTACTATTACAATCTATAATAAAATAGATTTTGACCTTAGAATAATGGTAAAGGTAGGGTACAAGATCAAATTAATTACAATGGGTCACCTAATGCCTACAATCCAAATTATGATCCCACCTCAAGAGCCATGATTCTAGTCCATAACAACCTAGTTTAAGGAGAAGAATGGAAGCCTCAAGGTCAATTAATGAATGATAATAATGGGAAAGGTAAAGATTTGGTTGCTTGAAGAGGGAATAATCTTTAATTTACATTAGAATATTAGAGCTTCATGCAAGTAGAACCAAGTGGAGAGTGTGGTAATTTAGGTGTGATCTTTGTAAAATTCCAAATAGAGGATAGATTTATCTTAAATTAGAGTACCTCAGTTGAAACCAACATAAGATAAAAGATAAGAGATTTTGGAGATGTTCAAGATGTGGATAAAACTCAAAAAAAAACCCTCTAAGGAAATAAGGTATGGATGCAAATTTGGTATCCTCTACAAGTCATACACCTCAAAATTGGAACTTAGGAAGGGTGGTCCAACCTTCATTGCCTCAAACTCAAGTTACTTTATTGCCTCCTAGGATGAAAAAAAGGATAATTATTACTATTTGAATACTATTGACTCCTTAAATAATACAAATATAAGCATATCCCTTTGGGAAATACTCCATCTGCCTAGTCAAAAATATTTACTCTAAGAGCAGTTATCCCAAATTCATATTCTTCACCAACCATCAAATCATCTTGGTGTAGCCATAAAAATGCACATTATAATATTTTTTAACCTTCCACCAAGTCTTAAAATCCCCCACCTTTATATCTTACCCTCATTGTGGGAGATAAGTTAGTCCATAATTACATTATGGATAGTGGGGCAAACACTTCAGTTATGCCTAAACTAGTTGCAAACAAGTTGGGTTTGAAGTATGATCCATATATCAATTAACTATTTAATCTTAATGTAAATACAAAAAAGTCAATAGGTCTCATATAAGGTTTTAAATTTTTCTTACATGATTGCCCAAGTTGTTAGTAGAGGTTCTTAAAGCATCAAAAAATGCTAAGGATGAGGATAGTTATGATATAGTTTGTGTGCACAGAATAGTTTATTATATAAACATAGGAGTTTGGATTAAAAAATAATAATAATAATTAATTATATTATGTTATTATGGAATTAAATAGTTAGATATAAAGTAACTAAAAAATTACACATGATAATGCATGTAAGGAACATAATAAGAAATCACATAGGTAACCATAACCATAATATCTCCATTGATCTCTTAAAAAGTATAACCCTATTTTTCTTAAAAATAAAAGTATATATAGAAATTTATCATATATTAATTTGTGCCAAAATTTGAGTCTCTTTATACTCTATCCTATTACAATTCATGAATATTAAGACAAAATAGACTATACAATGATAAATGAGTGCATAACACATGAATATAGGACAAATATCCTACATAACTTTACAATCCATGTTCTTATACCAACACTTTCTCAAACATAAAATGTTGTCTCATCCCTAGATAATGTTGCAAGGTCTTTGAGAATGCATAATTGACTAGAGGCTGAAGAAATGGTTGGACTAATAAGATTCACAGTAATTGCTTAAGGTTCCATTTCTAATTTTCACCTTTTGCACACTACTTAGCCACCCTTTTGAGTTTTCAACTAAGTAGCTTACCAACCTTCTACCCTTTATGGTTTTTAATAGGATATCATAACTAGGTGGATACTCTTTATGGGTTTTCAACCAAATTATCTGTATTTGTCTAAGTCATCCCCAATACAAAATGTTATACAAAATTTTCAAAATTTTTACTTTGTGTAGTACTTAACTTGATGGTAGTGGTATGGATGTAAACAAAGTATGACCAGAGAAGTCCTTGGATTGATACTATTTATCCTTGTACCATGTGATGATCTACTAGATCTCTAAAGGTGGTCTATATGCATGTGTATTGATAATCTAGGAAACTATGTTGGTGAAGGGAGTTATAGGCATTCCAATCCAAAATCACTTATTAGATCAACTTCAATAGGGTCTATAATGGATCATGGAAGCCAATGATATGATTGAGATCTACATCATCCATTATTCTCAAGGATTCCTTGGTGTTTGTAACCCTTATCTACATATCTCCACTCAGTTGCTCCATTTTATCTGTGTGTATTTGATCTTGAAGGCTGGTAAAGGAACTATGCAAAATCTAAATCCATCAATTGAGAAGATTATCACACACATTATCCATAGAATTAAGTGATTTTTAGATTAATATATCCTTCTCATCCATAGTTATAGTATGAATCTCCATGATTTCTTTAGTGTTGGTGGCCTTTACAAAGTCTACACTAGAACTGGCTAAGGAGGTATCTAATTACTACTTCTAGTCAAGTAATCTACATGTGACTTATTGATCTTGAAGTATGAAAATTTGAGACATTCCTTGGTGTTCCTTTAGTATAATGATGAGAGTGTTAGCCTTTATCTTAACATCTTGACCCAATGTTCTAACTATGTAGAGTTTTAATGTTACACACTAATCTTTTGTTAATTTAGAGACAAGAGTCTTGAGTTTGTGCTGGTCAGACATTATTTGGTCCTCAATTGCTCAAGTGACCAACTTAAGACAAGTTCATTAAATAAGCTTGGTATCTTTGTGTATTTTATCCTTTAACTTAATGTTCTCGAAATTAGATTGATCAATATCTTACTCCAAAGAGGTGACCTTATGCAAAATGGACTCTTGGAATGCCATAACACCTTCTAACTATTTCTTCAATGGTAATATAGAAACATCTAATGATGCTTCTTACATGAGTGGGAATTCTTTTAATGTTCCTATCATAACTAAAATATTGGGTCATGGCATGGTCATACATGGAAGGGAGAACATGGTGTATCAATCACCCACAATTGGAATGTGTCATATCCAAACTCCTCTTAGAGGCAAAAACAATTGATAATCACTTGTTGTAGTTATGTATGTTTCTTCCTCTTGGCCTAGTTACTATAATCCACCTAGTTATTATATAGGGAGTTTTTATTATTACAACATAAAATCTTATATAGTCTTGAGTTGTTACATAACATTTTCATCCTATTTTATTTTGGATTCTTCTAATTCTTTCCCTCAGCAAATTTATTTTTCTCCTATTCATCCTCCTATAAATTTTATGCATGTTCTTCTTCCTTCTTCTATTCCTCAAGTGTAGCAACCTTATTTTATTCATCCTTAGCCTTAGTCTATGCAACTAGGTCATCATGTGCCTTAGATATACTTACTTGTTATTCCTATGCTTGAGCCTATTATTTCCACATGGATTCATCTTCATCTTCTTTCTTATTCTTCACAACTTCATTGGCTTGCTATTGTACAACAGTGACATCCTCTAGATCCTTTTTTGATATACGACTACATCTTGTTATTTCTTATCTTCTTCTTCCTTGGCCTTAGTAGCTCGCACAACCTCTTTATTCTTCTACTCTTCACCCATCTTCTTCTGGTGTGCCTCCTATGACTAATTTTTTATATATACATATTTTTCACCTTCTTGGCCACCTTGATATCCTTTTTTGGTCATCCTTTGCAATTTAGGTGTTTTACATGTCCTCAACTTCTTCATCTTGACAATTGATGAGGCTATAATATGCCTGTTAAATGTATAATAAATGACCTCATCTTACTTTCTCTTTCTATTAAGTTTGACTACATTTTGTGACTTTTATTTTGATCTAATATGAGTTAGGTGTAATTATCCATCTTTTATTGATTGTGATTCTAACATTTAAAAATATCTGTAATTCTTAACAAGTGTTTTGGAAAATTCAAGTTTTGTAATAAAATAGGTCATCATCAGGATGAAGAACAAATATGAAGAAAATTGCATGTTTTTGGAAGCATTAGAATCAATACAACTTAATTTCAGAACCCCACCATGCTATTACAAGTTTTGTCAAAATTTTGGACTTAGTTCTAGAACTCTATATTTAGTTCCAAAATTATCTGAATTAATTTTGGTACTCCTGCAAATAAGCTCTAGAACTTTTGTGGTTAGACATGGAACTGATAAGGATCTATTCCAAATGGCCAGTGATTTATCAAATCAATGATACTATTAATCAAGAGTAGACTTCCAATTTCCATACATGCAGATCCAATACATTTATCACATAGCTGGACATCCAACCACATCTTAATTCAACATCTATTCTAGGCATGATTTAGTTCCATATATCCATGAAACAGTTACAGCCATCAATGCACCAAAAGAATAAGAATATATATATATATATATATATATATATATATATATATATATATATATATAGACCTAGGAATTCAGGATTAAGGAATAATTGAAGAATAGAGGGATAAGGATAGATTAGTACATTTTTGTAATACATAAAATTTTAACAATACAATATCCATTTCTATTTTGAAAGAGAATTAAGTTGTTCAATCCTATTTCTAGGCGGAGCATGGGCCCACTACTCCAAGAACCAGGATTTTCATTTTTGGTTAGTATTTATATTTTATTCTCAAAAGTAAATAGGTAGCTCTGCTAAAATTATAAATGCTTCCAACTCCTTAAAGTTAAAATTTATTGTTGATTTGTCCTTGTGGGTGTTCTAGATTAAATTCTCATTTCTTTGAAATCATTTTCCAAGCATTCTAAATAGTGTGTTTATTTCCAGCAATTTATTTCATTCTACAAAAGTGTATTTATTTCTAGCAATCTATTTAATTCTACAAATGTGTGTTTATTTCCAGCAATCTATTTCATTCTACAAAAGTGTGTTTACTTCTGTAAAATTCATTTTTGCAAAGTGTGTTTACTTTCAGTAGATTTTCATAGTTTGATTCCAATAAGGTTTTAACCAAAGAAGTCCTTAAGACATTAAAAATCCCCCAAAACAAAATAAAAATACAAATACTTATAATCAATTACTAAATCGCTAAGGTTATTCTTGTTGCATATAGATTTAGACACATCCCTGGTTAAATATGACATCAACAAAAAGTTGATTAAATGAAGGGAATAACAACACCCATCATTTTTGGCACCATTGTTAGGGATCCACTAGTTGAAATGTTCTAATTAGGTGTCAACAAGAGCAACAATCATACATTTAGTAATTAAAGGAAATTTTCCTAAAAAGTTATCAAAAAATTTATTAGTAGACCACAAGACTCCAAGTGTAGATTTCTCTCCAAAATATTTGAACAAGAATTTCCATCATCCTCTAGACTAAATAAGGAAGTTAAGCAAGAATTGGAGGCACCATTATCTCCTACAAGATAAGAATCAAAATTGCCATCTTTGGAATTTTTAGATCAATCACTAGAAGCAAGTAGAACTTTAGGGAGGAGGATTATTTCTCAAGATCCATTGAGGGAAAGTTTTAATTCTACATTGAGTAGTCAACCTCCTACTCCTACCTTTTCACCATCCCCAAAGTAGACCATATACCACATTGACTGGGAGAAGGGACTAGAAAATACTAGAGAGATGGCATGAGAAGATGGAAGAGAACCTGAGTGAACCTTTACCTATCCCATTCAGATAGAGGATGATGAAACCACTATGAAGAACATTCACCTGCACACTTGCCCACATTTAAAGGAATGTCATCTGAGGATCCTGACCAATTTCTATTTGAGTTTAAAGTACTATGTCAGACTTATGATTATAAGATAGATAATCAAAAACTTAAGTTGTTTCCATCTACCTTAAAGGATGCAGAAATGAGGTGTTTTATGGGATTAACATCTAATTCTATTACCAATTGGGATAAAATGGAAACTATCTTCCTAGATAAATATCAAGATTATTATAAAGGAAGAAATCAAAAGGAAGAATTTTTCAAAATCAAACAGGAAGAAGATGAAAATATGAAATATTATTTGGATAGATTCCTCTTTGTGAGTAAAAGATGTGGATTTGTACTTCAAGAAGATTTAAGCAAAACCATTTTTCTCAAAGGTCTAGATGATGAATCTAGGGAAACCCTTGATTTAATTAGTGGGGGAAACATTTCTCAATTAAGAATGGACAAAATCATAAAAAAATTTAGAAACTATTCAAGGACAAGGGGTGGACCTAGAAAGGGAAAAATAGTTAAAAATTTGAATCTAGATATGAAAAAATTGATGGATGAATTGGAAAAATTTAAAACAAACATATTAGTTTAATTAACCTCCACCATGGATGGATTTCAAGCTAAAGCAAATGCCCAAATTGAACCATTAGCCATGTATTATCTTAGATGCAGGAATAAACATGCAATAAGGGAATGTCCTTTGGATAAAATAGAAGTATGTCTTGTTTGTGAATCTAAAGAACATGATACTCACACTTGTTCTATTATTTCACTTATGAAAATACAGCTCAAATAAACTAGTACATCATCCACCATAGAAGAATTGAATTTTATTTAGAGACAACCCAACCAAGGATAGTTTATGGCAAGACCAACTGCTAATCCTTAGATGATGTCATGGGTAGCTCAAGCAGTAGCACAAAGTTGGGGACAACCACCTTAGGCCCCTCAACCAACATGGCATCCTTAGTATTGGGCAAGTCAATCTTGGTATACTCAGGGACATCAACAACCTTGGGCTGGTCAAAGAAATCCTTATGCTTGGCCACAACCTAGATGGGGCCCTAGTAATTATGTGCAAGGGAAAACATATCCAAATCAAAACCAACAAGCCATAATGGGATCTCCAACACAAAATCCATAGGCTAAAAATATAGTCCAAACATAAATGCCAACACAACCAATAGCAAACCCAAGAAACAAATAAACAAATCCTGTATATGAAACAAAACTAAAAAAATTAGTTGATCTAAATACAATGGATTGTAAAAACATTCAAACTAGATCTGGAAAAATAGTTAGAAGTCTACCTATTATAATCACTGAGATGAGAGAAGAAGCTAAAACTCCTAGTCTGGCTACACCTAAGGAAGATGAAAAAGAAAAAGATAAGGAACCAGAAAGAAATTCTACTAAGATTCCATTTCTAGAAAGATTTAAAGAAGCCATATAAATTAAAGAATTTGAACTGGTGTAGGAACTAAGAACATTAAATATTGAAATACCATTGTTACAAGTAATTAAGGATATTCTAGAGTTGAACAAGTTAATCAAACTGTTATGTTTTAAAAAACTTGGAAGAAAGAAGTAGTACCTAAAGACTATTTAGGTAGATGGGAAACTTGCTGATTTATTAACAGGAAAACTCCTACTTCACAAATATGGAGATCCTAGAAGCCCTATTATTTTTGTCTTTATAGGCAATAAATATATACATAATGTTTTTATTGATTTGGGAGTATCTATCAATGTAATGATAGTGGACACTTTGAAAACATTACCATTAGTAGGCATACAACCTACTAACACCATATTGCAGATGGTAGATCAGTTTGTAGCAAAACTAGGAGTTATTAAAGATGTGGCAGTAATGGTGGAATCATGGGAATATCTAATCAACTTCCTTATATTATAGCCAAAAGGTAAAACACTTAGTTATCCCATTATTTTGGGGAGACCATGGTTAGCTACAGTTGCTACCTTAATTGATTACAGGTCAGGTGATATGACTATTTCAAATGGTAAGAATTCTAAGCAAATTTCATTATATCCCTTTGGACGACCTTTTATTGATAATCAACAGAAATTATGGGTTTATAATCTTGATATTAATGAGCAAAATTTGTCTTCTTTGGCTATTATAACATGATAGGATCATGTCTAGGAAATAGAAGATATGGTTAATCCTTCATTGAATGAACATCAATTGTCATTGAAGCAGTCGGGATTAGTTCTGAAACCTACAGAATCTATTCTAGAACCACACCAACAACAATTCCTTGAAAATGAAGATAATTTCACTCTAGAGGAACGAGATTTCTCTTGGGGAGAGGAAGGATCTGTAGCTTTAGCTTTACAAATATCAGGAGATGATGAATAATTTATAGAAAATAGCAGTAATGAGGAGTTTGACCTAAAACAAGATAAGTATCATAACTCTTCCTACTTTCCTTTGTCCAACATTCTATCTCAAGGAACTTTTAGAGATGTTGCTACATATCATATGTTGTTACCACATGCTTGTCCACTAAACACCTTAATGGAACCCTTTTAACAAATCAGTTCATCATATACTGGAACCAAGAATGTTAAGATTCAACTAAGAAATGTTTTGAATATTAATAGCTAGTTAAAGAATGATGAAGAATCCAAACTATTTGATGTTCTGAAGAATCATACTAAAGCTTTTGCTTGGGACTATAGAGGCATGAAGGGAATTCACCCAAGTATCTGCACCCATCACATTTATACTAAAAACATTAGACCAGTTAGGCAACATCAGAGAAGGATTAATCTAGCCTTAAAGGATATAGTCAAACAAGAAATTGAATAACTATTACAAGTAGGTTTTATCTACCCTATCTCAGATAGCCAGTGGGTGTCTCCTCTTGTAATTGTCCCTAAAAAGAATGGAAAATGGAGAGTTTGTGTTGACTATAGGGAATTGAAAAAAGCCACCTTGAGAGATTATTTTCCCTTACCATTCATAGATCAAGTCTTAGACAACCTTTCAGGTAAACAATACTTTTCCTTCTTGGATGGATTTAGTGGATACAATCAAATCAAAGTTGTTGCTGAGGATCAGGACAAAACTACATTTACTTTTCCATGGGGTACCTTTGCTTACAGGGTATTGCCATTTGGACTATGTAATGCTCCAACAACTTTTCAAAGAGTTGTATTAGCAATTTTTATAGACCTAACAAATGACTGTGTAGAGGTATACATGGATGACTATACTGTGCATGGAGATATATTTGATGATGCCTTAAAAAATTTGGATAGAGTATTAACAAGATGTGAACAACATCACTTGTCTCTTAGTCATGATAAATGTTTGATGATGGTTGATGAAAGGATCATATTAGGACACCATATTTCAAAAAGAGGAATTCAGGTTGACTAAAACAAAATCAAGATTATTTCAGACTTACCTATTCCTCAAACCCTCACATATATCAAGTCATTTTTAGGGCATGTTGGATACTATAGGTGCTTTATCAAGGATTTTAGTAAAATTGCTGCCCCCATGTTTAAGTTGCTTACCAAGGACTATGAATTTCTTTGGGATAAAAAGTGTCAACATGCTTTTGAAGAAATTAAAGAGAAATTAGTAATTGCCCCAATATTGAAAGGACCTAATTGGGAGAAACCTTTTCACATCCAAACTAATGCCTCAAATAACTCAATTGGTGTAGTTTTGGGATAGAAAGATGAAGAAGGAAGAATGTATGCTATTTACTATCTTAGTAAAAATCTTATTCCCACTGAAAGAAATTACACTACCACTAAAAAAGAATTTCTAGCTGTGATTTATACAATCAATAAATTTAGACATTACATTACAGGGTACAAAATATTTATACATACAGATCACTCAGTAATTAAATATTTAATGAACAAACCAGTGGTTGGAGGTAGAATAATTAGATGGTTATTACTTTTATAAGAATTTGATATTACCATTGTGGATAATCTAGGCAAATCTAATGTGGTAGCTGATTTCTTGTCAAGACTGACTACTACAGGGGAGCAAGATCTAGTCAAGGACAACTTTCTAGATGAATAATTGTTTGTTATTTTAGTTGATACACCATGGTTTGCTGACATGGAAAATTATCTTGTAATAGGGAAGTTTCCTCCTTATTTCACTATAAAACAAATAAAGAAGTTAATAAAAAATAGTGCATAGTTCAAATGGTTAAATGGAATGCTATTTAAATGTGGTCCTAATTTGGTTTTACATAGGTGTGTAAGAGAAGATGAAATCTTTGACATCCTCCAGGCATGTCATGATAAACCAAGTGGAGGACACTATTCAGTGAAAATAATAGCTCACAAGATACTTGGCATTGGTTAGTATTGGCCATCTATGTACAAAGATGTGAAAAGATATATCAGGCGGTGTGATCCTTGTCAAAGGATGGGACAACCAATTGTTATCAATGAAATGCCACTGCAACCACAAGTAGTGATTGAACCATTTGAGAGATGGGGATTAGATTTTTTAGACCCTTTAATCCTCCTTCATAGGGAAAAGAGCATATTCTTGTGTGTACTGATTATGTAACAAAGTGGTAAAAGTGCAGGCTTTAACAAATGCCACTGAAGAAGCAGTTGCTGATTTCCTTTGACATATAATTATGGTAAAGTTTGGAGCACCAAGAAGCTTAGTTTCACACCAGAGACCATAATTTATGTCTAATATGATCCAAGATTTCACAATGTATTATCATATCAATCATAAGAAGCCATCTCCCTATCGCCCACAAGCAAATGGACAAGTTGAAATAACAAAAAGAGAATTGGAAAACATCCTCACTAAAATAGTTGAAGTAGAAAGAAGAGATTGGGTAAAAAGACTACCTAAAGCTTTCTGGGCTTACAATACAACTTGGAAAACCACAAGAAGGTTTTCACCATATGAGTTATTCTATGGGAAAAATCCCTTGTTTCCTATTGTGTTTGAACTATATACATTGAGGACAACAACTAAGGTGGGAATTGAATTGGATGTAGCTCAAAAGGAGCAAATCCTTCAACTCAATGAGTTGGATGAATTAAGAATGGAAGCGCATCACCAGATAGAGATAATCCAAGATCAAAGGAAGTAATGACATGATTCATATATCAAAGAATGGCAATTCAAAGTAGGAGACTGGGCATTACTGTTTGATTCTAAGTACCAACAATTCAAAGGCAACTTAAGAACTAGATGATTGGGACCTTATCAGATCAAGCAAATATTTGATAATGGTTCTATCCAGTTACTTCCTATTGATGGTAGTAGAAAAATACTCTTGGTCAATGGACACAGGCTAAAACTTTATAGGAAGCCTTTTAGTAATGATGAATTTGTGAATTAGATTGAAGCAAACAAAGAATTTGATCATATGGGAGAACCCATTTCTTCCAAAATGATCAAATAATTAGATGAAAAGATCTAGAATAAAGGGAAGAGGATGAAAAATAGTAAATGGCATTCTCTTCCCCAAAAAAAAATCTCTCGAAGATCAATTGAAAACCAGTGATGGTGGTTGATCTTTTCAAATAAATGGCTATTCAAAATAAAAACTTCTTTAGAATTCTAATTATTTTCTAACCATTTTCTTTTTTTACCTTTTAGGAATGATGAGTCATCATGATGGAGGGATTGCATTAAGGATGGTAATTATGTTTTTAACTTGTTAAGGGTTAGATTGAAAGTTCACATGTGTGCTTAGACTTGATTTAAAAAGATTAGTATGATGAGTCATCTATTATACACCATGATTAAATGTGTGAAATCATGAGAAGGATATTAATGATGGAATAAGTTGGTAGATAGTTATAAAGAATCATTATTATTATTAAATTGACAAAGTAAAAACTAAGCACAAAAAAACTTTAAAAGAGATACAATGAATTAAATCTATCAATTCCACAGATGAGTACATTAGTTTCATAGCTGAATTTGCTAGTTTTGCAGTTGAGTACAGTAATTCTACAATCAAATTTGCCAGTTTAGTAACCAAATTTGCTAGTTATACAACCAAAGTCATCATTTCTATTGATAAGAGAAGTAATATTTAACTAACCTACATAAGATTAAAGAATAAGAAATCATGGGGATTAAAAAGAAGTCAAAACTAGAGGATGATACCTAGCTCCTTGTAGATGAATAAGTAGTAACTATCTTTCAACAAGCAGGATGGTTGGAGTTTTTGAGGAAATTTCCCAAATATAATGATGAATTGGTAAGATAATTTGTTATCAATTTAGAGTAAACAAGGACAAAGATTAGGAAGATTTTCATTCCTTTTTATGTGAATGTAATAAGTGAGATATCTAGAATACCAATGGTACATGTCCCAAACCCTGTCAAAGGGATATTAAAGACCTAGTTTAAACCCTGTTGAAAGAGGGGGAAGCTGAATCCTAGTATATTTACAACATAAAGAAAATCATCAAAGGAGTCAAAAGGGCTAGCTTGCCCAAACCCTTTGATAGAGTAACAGTTTGGATAGTTAAGTATTTAACCTGTGATGGACAATTTGGGTCAGTAGGAAAAGAAGTCCTAAAAACTCCTCATACACCTTCGATATAGAGCCAAAAAAACTAGAATATATAGTAAACCTTCCAGGGTTTCTTTTTTATTCCATCCATATAATGGCCCAGAGGTATTTTTGGGGTGTAGGAACAATTAGACATCATGGGTTAGTACATTTAGTATGCCAACACCATTTACTACCATTTACTTTCAAATAAATATGGGGAAGAAATGTGGGAAAATTTTCTTAGCAAATTTGGGCAGAACCCTAGTGTTTCTAGAAGAGCAATATCAACTCCTCTTGCCCCTTTAGTTCATTTGGAAAATAATACCACTGCTGAGGAAAAGAAAGAACTAGGGGAAGAGGAAATACCAATGAGAAGAAGATCTGGAAGAAGATCTAAAATTGTAGACCCTACATTGCCATCTCAAGAAATTCCTTCTTCTATAGAAGCTATAGAAGAACTAATACCTATCTCTGACAGTGACAGTTCACCCAGGCCTAAGAAAAAGGAGAAAATTAGAAGAAGCTCTAAGAGGAGACCCATGTCTGCATATTTTGAGGCTATTTAAAGAAGGAGACATCATAAAAGGTCTAAATAAATTCCAAAGGAGATAAAAGAACAAGAAAGGTTGGAAACTAAAGCTGCTGATATTTTGGGTAGCATGGCCATGACTCCTCCTCGACCAAGCCAAACAAAAAAAGAAAAAGAAGATGAAATATTTGAGGAGTAAGTTTTCCAATAAATAGATGAGATAGTAGCACCATCACATGTGGAAGATGAACATGCATCTCAGAAAAGGAAAGGGAAAGCCCCTCTGGTGGAAGAAGAATTCTTAACTCCCCATGAAATTTCAAAAAAAGAACAAAATCAGTAGGTTAAATAGGCTCTGTTTTTGTCTAGAGTAGAGCTCATTATCAAGGAAAATGATGAGGAATTGAATTTACTCAAACTCAAATTAGAATAGAGAGAAATGCTCCTTAAAGAATCAATAAACGAGTTCATAACCAAGATTGAGGAATTAGTAGAGATTAAAAGGCAACTGATGGAGAATGAGGAAAAATGTACAATTTCTAGGAGATAGACTACTGTGTCAACAGTCTCTGCACAGACTGAATTGACTTATCTACCACTCAAGTAGTTATGGGATGATACATGTAGAGAACTCAGTGTAATCAAGACATCTAATAAGGACTTGAAAAGCAAAATGGAGGAAGAAAAGAAAGCAAGGAAGGAATGGGAAGAAAAATTTTACAAGGAGGAAAAAGATAACTATAAATATCTTATGAAAATACAAATAGTTTGCATGATGAGTGAGAAACTACTTGCATGCAGAAGACCTCCTACATATAATATGTTTTTAGAGGAACAATTCATTCATTGGCCGTTGGCAAGGATAGCATGTGGCATTCCACATGAAAATAAAAGATGAAGCTGATTTCTTGGTAGCCTACTCTTTAGCCAATGTAGAATAGAAAAATATTCTTTGTGAATTTTACCTCTATAATTTCTTGCTAGAATTTTTTTTAAGTTTTATGATCTATTTGTATGTAGGGGAAATCCATCTTAATGCATTTGTCTCCATTCTTCAAAATTAGATTGCATGGAAAGAGAGGGAGTTAGAGCATCTGTTAAAGGCTAGTTCATCTGGTCTCTGTATGAGAATTCATTATGGCAACCCATTCACCTTTGATACACATTTCTAATCCCATGCATTTAATGACAAGTTCAAGGAACCTTATCTTTTCAATTTATAGAAAAGCATTAATGCCTTCACCTCTTATCAAAAGGCAAATTTTGATAATATCTATGATGCATGGTTGAAAAGATGGGAATTTATCTCGATGGCATTGAAAAGAAGGGAAGTAATATCCCCTTTAAATTTGATTTGGAGTCTAGAAAGGGAAAATCCTTTATGTACAATAATTCCTTAGATCAATGAAACTCCCCTATGCATATGGATAGGAATACGGACAAGGCCAACTCTATTTCTCATCCCCATATCTCATTGGCAAAATAGAGGACCTCAAGATCCCACTCAATTTGAGGAATGGAAAAGAAAAGTAGAAGTAGTAGGGTATAACAGCTCTGAATCAAAGCATTGGGATATTTAGTTCCATCCATTTGACTGAGCAATCAAATGGAATGCAAAATATATAATCCCAAATTTGAAGAGTAAAGTTTGTAAAGGGACTTACAAACAAGTAAGTATGGGGGAAATGATGAGGCCAGAATATGCTTGTTAAATGTATAATAAATGACCTCATCTTACTCTCTCTTTCTATTAAGTTTGACTACATTTTGTGACTTTTATTTTGATCTAATATGAGTTAGGATGTAATTGTCCATCTTTTGTTGATTGTGATTCTAACGTTTAAAAAGCTCTATAATTCATAAAAAGTGTTTTGGAAAATTCAAGTTTTGTAATAAAATAGGTCATCATCAGGCTGAAGGACAAATATGAAGCAAATTTCATGTTTTTGGAAGCATTGGAATCAATACAGCTTAGTTCCAGAACCCCACCATGCTATTACAAGTTCTGTCACATTTTTAGACTTAGTTCCAGAACTCTATATTTAGTTCTAGAATTATCTGAATTAATTCTAGTACTCCTATAGATAAGCTCCAAAAATTTCATGGTTAGACATGGAATTGATAAGGATCTATTCCAAACAATCAGTGATTTGTCAAATCAATGATCTTATTAATTAGAAGTAGACTTTCAATTTCCATACTTGCAGTTCCAAGACATTTATCACACAGCTGGACATCTAGCCATGTCTTAATTTAACATATATTCTGGGAATGATTTAGTTCCATCGTATCCATGAAATAGTTATAGCCATCAATGCGCCATAAGAAAAAGAATATATATATATATATATACAGACCTAGGAAAATAGGATTAAGGAATAATTGAAGAATAGAGGGATAAGGATAGATTAGTATATTTTTGTAATACAGAACATTTTATCAATACAATATCTATTTCTATTTTGAGAGAGAATTAAGTTGTTCAATCCTACTTCTAGGTGGAGCATGGGCCCACTCCTCCAAGAACTAGGATCTTTGTTTTTGGTTAGTATTTATATTTTATTCTCAAAAGCAAATATGTAGCTCTATTAAAATTATAAATGCTTCCAGCTCCTTAAAGTTAATTTTTTTTTATAGATTTGTCTCTGTGGGTATTTTAGATTAAATTCTCATTTCTTTGCAACCATTTTCCAAGCATTCTAAATAGTGTGTTTATTTCCAGCAAACTATTTCATTTTACAAAAGTGTGTTTATTTCCAGCAATCTATTTCATTCTACAAATGTGTGTTTATTTCTAGCAATCTATTTCATTCTGCAAAAGTTTGCTTACTTCCAACAAATTCATTTCTTCAAAGTGTGTTTACTTTTAGTATATTTTCATAGTTTGATTCCAATAAGGTTACTAACCAAAGAAGTCCTTAAGACATTAAAAACCCCCCAAAATAAAAGAAAAATACAAATACTTACAATCAATTACTAAATCTCTAAGATTCTTCTTGTTGCATATAGCTTTAGACACATCTCTGGTTAAATATGGCATCAACAGAAAGTTGATTAAATGAAGGGAATAACAACACCCATCAACAACTTGCTTGTTGATCTTGCTATTATTTAACCTACTCCTTCTCAAACTTCTTTTCTTCTTATATGACTCATTTTTTTATTGCATGATCTTCTTCCTCCCATGATGCTTATTATTCTTGTTGGAAGCATAACCATTGAGAGGTGGTGGGTAAATTAGTCGACTTAAAACTTTTCCCTTAACTTGATTAACTCAATTAGTTATCCATCACAAGCATATAAACATCAACCATTTAATCAACATCATAATGAGAGCATGCATAAAAAGCATAAACAAGAGAAACACATCACAACACAATATATGTGTGGGAAACCCTCATGGGAGATAAAACCCATTGAATCACATATTGGACTACTTGTCTTATAACTGTGAATCAAGCTTTAGTTGAGCACCAACCCCTAGAAATCACCAAGAACCCACTTAACTTTAGTAAGATCCACCTTGTTAGGAGGATACAAACCCATTTATTGATTAAGAACCCACTCAATCAAAAATATAAAACTCCACCTTGATTTTTTCCCCTCACACAATTGATTATGGTCTTTTACAACTCAAACACTCTCAAATTTGCCTCTCACATAGGCATATAATAAACCTATTCTTATTTACTCAAATAGTCATTATATGGCTTAAAGCTATCATGAAACATAGTAGATGAGTAGTACTTATTCATACCAATTATATGATGTGATAAACCAGGTATGTAAGCTCACATAACCCTATTCTTCTTTGTTTCACATCATCTCTTCACTATACAAATGGGCCTATATAACCTTGAAATAATCAATCCACTATCTCATCACCTAAAATCACACTATTATAAATTTACCAAACTTTAAACATGATTTTTTATAGAATTAATGTCATCTCACACCTTTAAAAACTCCTATCCCATTCATTTCACACTCCAATTGTCTAACAAGCCCAAACAAGCCTAATTAACCCTCTCTTATACATGATACTTGCTTAACCACCTCTTGGTCAGAAACAACCATTTTTCATACTTAGATAACACTTTAAATAGACATTATAATACATTTCATACAATATACAATCATTTACTAGATTTATCATACTTCAAAATGGCACATACCATCTCATTAAGCCTAATGTATTAGCCCTCATTTAGACACACATTACACTTAGATATTAATAGCCCTTAACCAAAGAAGAAAACCTTATAAACATTTAACCACAAGGTCCTATAATAATTGTCTATGTTTACCAAGTAATACAACACTCCAAATCACTTGATCATCTTATGAAACCTCATTTAGCCCTTAAGCCTTCAATAGGTCCCATGGAGACCTAATTTACCTTCATAGAACACTTTGAGCCACTATGGCCAAGATGGTTCTTACCAATGACCCAAAAAAAATTAAAAAACTTTAATTTCATCCTTTATGAGCCTCCTCCATGCTTAATAAACATCAAATCATTTGATCATATTT